>OU342978.1:20874271-22154862 GCA_910592155.1 Ypsolopha scabrella | reverse complement strand
TTCTTCAAAAAAGGGGACAAAATCCTACTTAAGAACTATAGACCAATTGCGCTCCTGAGCCACACCTACAAGCTGTTCTCAAGAGTTATCACGAATCGTCTCGCCCAACGATTCGACGACTTCCAACCACCAGAGCAGGCTGGGTTTCGAAAAGGCTACAGCACCGTGGACCACATTCACACGCTAAGGCAGGTTATACAGAAAACCCAAGAGTATAATCAGCCCTTATGTCTAGCGTTTGTGGACTACGAGAAAGCCTTCGACTCCATCGAAACTTGGTCTGTTCTACAGTCCTTGCAGCGTTGCCAAGTTGACTGGCGTTACGTGGAGTTGTTGAAATGTCTGTATGACTCCGCTACGATGTCCGTCCAAGTACAGGGTGTACAAACAAGACCGATACATCTTCAGCGCGGTGTGAGACAGGGAGATGTTATTTCTCCAAAACTGTTTACCGCCGCGCTGGAGGACGTCTTTAAAACACTAGACTGGAGTGGACGAGGCATAAACGTAAACGGAGAGTACATTTCACATCTTCGCTTTGCCGATGACATCGTCATAATGGCGGAATCGCTGCAGGAACTAGAGGAAATGATGCGCGGCCTTGGCGATTCTTCGAGACGAGTGGGCCTGCGGATGAATTTGGATAAGACTAAGGTCATGTCCAACTGTCACGTCATCCAAGGGCCAATAACCGTCGACAATGTCAGCATCGAAGTTGTTCAAAAATATGTTTATCTGGGTCAAGTCATACAGCTGGATAAAAACAACTTCGACGCCGAGGCTGACAGAAGAATATGCTTGGGTTGGGCAGCATTCGGAAAGTTGCGTCACATATTTACGTCGTCAATACCGCAGTGCTTAAAGGCTAAGATGTTCAACCAGTGCGTCCTTCCTGTGATGACGTATGGCGCTGAGACGTGGTCTCTTACAAAGGGTCTGATCCACCGGTTTAAGGTCGCTCAGCGAGCTATGGAGCGGGCTATGCTTGGGGTATCTCTGATGGATAGAATCCGAAATGAGGAGATCCGTCGGAGATCTAAAGTAACCGACATAGCCTGCAGAATCAGTAAGTTGAAGTGGCAGTGGGCAGGCCATATTTGTCGCCGACATGATGGCCGTTGGGGCCGAAAGGCTTTAGAATGGAGACCACGTACAGCAAAGCGTAGTGTAGGACGACCTCGTGCCCGCTGGACCGACGACCTGAAAGACGTTGCGGGGGGCGGCTGGATGAGGAGGACGGAGGACCGACATGAGTGGCGAAATTTGGGAAAGGCCTATGTCCAGCAGTGGACGAACACGGGCTGATGGATGGATGGATGGATGGACGAAAAAAAGATTTTTTTTAGGGTTCTGTACCCAAAGGGCAAACGGAGCCCTATTGCTGTCACTCTGTTGTCTATCTGTCTGTTTGTCCGAATATTTTACGGCTCTCTAGCTCTAAAACGGAATGATTTACAGATTATCCGCAGATTATGTACGGAATCCTAAGAGAGGACTCGCACTTGGCTGTTTTTTTATAATAACAAGTTAAATTTTCTATTCTTTACTATTTTTTATTTACAGCGGACGTATTTTAAAAATGTTTTGAACCCCTGAAAGTGTGTTTACCTTTTTTGAATCGTCCCGTTGGCCTTACTTTAGAAGCACTCAATGGGTCTGGATTCGGTTTTCTTTATTATAATTCTAGTGACGCTGGTCAACATATCGGCTATAGGAGGTGTTGATAAAATAACCCCTAAGCCGAAAATTGACGATACTACCAAAAAGGAGAATGCCACGGGATCGTACCAAATGGCGTCACAGACAACCAAATAAAAGTCATAAAATTACTTGGATATTTTAAAATCCGATCAACATCTTTTTGATCAAAAGAGTTTACTTAAATCCGAAATTATAACATCATAATAAAAAATATCAGTCAGCGTTGGCGCGCGGTAGCGATCGGTTCTGTGATAGTGCGATAATACCCGTGCGATTAAAACCTCCTACCTACCGCCCTTTTTTCTTACGCGCGTATATTTCTTATATAGTAATTTTGTTTACTCTACGAACTAAACATGCTTTGCATTAAGTGCAACGAACCTGTAACCGAATTCGTACAGTGTGGAAATTGCGATGGGTGTTTCCATTTCCTTTGCGCTGGAGTCGCCGAATCTACCTATCGTAAGATGGGTGCTGAAAAAAAGGCTGCCTGGCGCTGCATGACCTGCAGAGGGACTTCCAGTTCTTCAGACTCTAATATGCTGCAAGTACTTCAAGAACTGAAAGCACTTCGCGCCGAGTTAAATGCCGTTAAATCAGAGATTCAGAATGTGTCGACAGGTGTCATAAGCATAAACACAAAGTTGAGTGAAATGGAGACGCGATTTAGTGACGTCGAAGATCGTTTGATTTTGTTGGAAAACAAAGTACCTATGATTACTAAACTACAATCCGATCTAATCTCCGCGAACGAAACTATCGCTACCCTCAAGAGCGAAAATAATTCTCAAGAGCAATTCAGCAGAATGAATAATATCGAGATATCGGGAGTACCGTCGGTTAAGGGTGAAAACCTAAATAATATACTGCAAGTTATCTGCGATAAGGTTGGCTTTGCGTTGGATAACAGGGACGTCGACTCGATCCATCGCGTACGTCGCTTTCAAAGCAAACATGATGGCAATGCGAGCCCTGCGGAATCGAGAGCCCCTGCTATAATTGTGAAGTTTACTAGAAGACTAGCCAAGGATCACCTGCTGGCGGCAGTGCGCGCACGTCGAGGCCTTACAGCCGCGGACATCGGCCACTCCGGAGTCGCGCACAATTTGTTTGTTTGTGATCACCTGACTCCGTCAAACAAACTGTTGCTCAAGAAAGCTCGTGAGCTGAAGTCTCAATTGCATTACGCCCATTTGTGGATTAGGGACTGTAGGATTATGATGCGCAAGAATGATAGCTCAAAAATAATATATATAAATAATGATTCTGACCTCTTGAATGTAAAATGACTTTTTAACTTGTTTTACTTTTTGGTGGTAATGATTCTAATGATCATGGTCAGTGTTAAACTTAGTTTGTGTTGTAAAATATGTAATACTCCAGCTGATTGCTGTATTTTTATACTTTTTTTCGTAATTTTCAGTTATTGTTCAGTTTTAAGAAAAAACAGTGTTATAGTTTTTGATCTTGTAATTGTGGGTTGGCGTTTGCGAGGCACTTATTTCGACTACACGGAATCATATTATTATTACTTCCTATTAAGGTTATACTTCTTTTTGTATCTTGACATGCATACGTCACTGTATATTATAAAGAATGTTGTTTTCTCTTCCATCTGCAATGTCTAATACAGTTTTGAGTGGGTATTACCAGAATGTACGGGGGTTGCGTACAAAATCGCAAAGTTTTTGTTCCCAGGTAATTCAATCCCATTATGATTTTATATGTATCACGGAAAGTTGGCTGACGGATGATTTTTACGACGCAGAATTTTTTGATGCTAGGTATTTAGTGTATCGCTGTGACCGCTCGGCGGCGGCTAGCGGCTGCGAGCGGGGCGGCGGGGTGGCCGTGGCTGTGCATAGCCGGCTGCGACCGCTGCGTCGCGCTTGGCCGGTGCCGCCTGCCGCCGCCGCGGATTGCGTTTGGGTCTCGTTGCCGCTTGATCAAAAGCAATCACATTTTTTAAATATAGGATGTTTATACTTACCCCAAGGGCCGATGTATAAAGAAGCCCTTTTATCATTTTTTGATATAGCAGAGAAATTAATAAACGATTTGCCGAATGATTTATTCTTAATTACTGGCGACTTTAATATATCTGACGCTAAGTGGACTACCAGTAGTGATGCTCGTGATTTGCTTTTAACATGTAGTGGTAATTTTGCTGTTCAATCTCTTAGTGAATTTTTATCATTTTCTGACTTAAAACAATACAACTACCTTGACAATATATCTGTTAATATCTTAGATTTAATATTGTCAAGCTCCGAATGTTATATACATAGTTGTGATAGTCCACTTGTGCGAGAAGATCCATATCATAAATCTCTTTTAATCGATATTGGTTTAAGTAATTTTGAACGTTTTAAGTCTATGGACACTTACAGATACAAATTTGAGTTAGGTAATTATGATGAAATAAACAATGAACTGTCAAAAATAGACTGGTATACTTTGTTTTCGAACTTGTCTATGGAAGATTGCATTGAAATTTTTTATAGTATATTAAATAATTTGATCTCAAAGTTTGTCCCCTCCCGTATACGAAAGTCTACTCCCTCGTATCCTATTTGGCATAGTTTACCTTTGCGAAAAGTTTTAAAAGAAAAACAAAAATACCATAAGCTTTGGAAAATATATAAAAATCCGTTAGATTATGAAAGTTTTAAAATTTTAAGAAAGAGGGCTCGGAAACTTGAACAGGAATGTTTCAATAATTACATAAAATTCTCTGAACAAAAAATAAAAAGCCATCCAAAATTTTTCTGGAGTTATATTAAATCAATATTTCCACGTAATTCTTTTCCGGATACAATGACTTACAAGGGTATTCAAGTTACGGGTGGTGACAGTATCTGCAATCAATTTAACGAGTACTTCAACTCTGTTTTTGAAAAATCCAATCAAAGCTCCTTAGATTTAGATAGCTTACAAGCTTCCTCTGTTGCCGTATTAAGTATGTCTCATATTGAGATTACTCAAAATATCGTTCAAAAGTATTTAAAATCAATAAATATTAGTAAGGGTGCAGGGCCAGATGGGATTCATCCTATTTTTATCAGTAAGTGTGCACTATCGTTAACCTTGCCCATCACTATTTTATACTCAAAGTCAATGAGAGATGGACACGTTCCTAACATTTGGAAACGAGCATGGATCACACCAATCCCCAAGGGCAAGGTCAGCAGCGATATTGAAAAGTACAGACCTATTTCTAAACTGTGTCACTTAGGAAAGATCCTTGAAAAAATAGTGACTGATCAGTTATCTTCTGCTGTGCGTCGCTGTATTACTCCCAGTCAGCATGGTTTTTATAGGGGTCGTAGTGTGGAGAGTAATCTCCTTAATTTTACGGAATTTATTCTTGATGCCTTAGATAATAAATGTCAGGTGGACGCCGTGTATACCGATTTTGCCAAAGCATTTGATAAAATATCTCATAATATGTTATTACTTAAGCTCTGGCGGCTCGGTATACATGGTGACCTCTTGCGTTGGATAAAATCTTATGTTATAAACCGTAATCAAGCTGTTGTACTTGGTGGATTTTGTTCTAATTATAAATTAACTAGCTCAGGGGTTCCTCAGGGATCCCATTTGGGACCCCTGTTATTTACACTGTATATAAATGATATAACAAATAATATACAACATTCGAACTCCTTGCTTTATGCGGACGACACAAAATTATTTAGAATTATCCGTAATCCTAGTGATTGTAATGAATTACAACTTGACCTACTTAATTTTGAAAGATTTTGTGTTCAAAACAACCTATTCTTAAATCCAGACAAATGTAGTGTAATTAGTTTTAGTAGGAAAAAGCAAACGATTCTTTACGATTACAAACTATGTAACACTAATCTTAAACGGGTAACAGAAATTCGTGATCTCGGTGTGATCATGGACTCTAAACTTACTTTTGTGCCACACATTGATACAATACTCAGCAAATCTTACAAACAATTGGGTTTTATTTTGAGAGTTGGAAAGCCGTTCAAAAACCCGTTAACATATAAAATTCTGTACAATAGTTTTGTTCGTAGTAGACTGGAGTTTGCCTGTTCAGTTTGGCACCCATTTTATATGACTCATATTGATAGACTTGAGAAATTACAGAAAAAGTTTGTGAAGGCCCTCGACTACAGAACAGGTTATGCTTATCTTGACTATTATACCTCAGCTGATAGACACAAAGTTCAACTTCTATCCCACAGGCGAGACTACACTGACGCTTGTATGCTTTACAAAATAATTAATAATAATTTGATAGATACCCCGGATTTATTACAAAAAATCAACTTTAGAATACCTCGCAAATGTGAACGTGCATGTCATACAAAGAATTTGTTTAGTATTGCTTCTTGTAAAACGTGCTATGCAAGAAATAGTTTTGTTAGGCGTGTTTGCCGATTATATAATGACCATTTATCAGATGTCGACATGTTTTGTGTATCTTTTTCCACCTTTAAAAAATCTGCCATGAAAAAAATTTCTTGCAGATAGATGTTTTTGACTAACATTATTTGTTGCTCATATTTTGTAACTAGTGTATTACTTACTTATGTTTAGTTAACTTCACTTCTTATTAGAAATATACATTTTTGTAAATTAAGGAGACTTTAGGCTTAATTTGAATATTTTCACTTGTAATAATTTGTATATGTGGCTGTTTGTTTCTTAAATAAATAAATAAATAAAATAAATAAATATTTCGGTATTTCGGTGCTTCTTTACATAAGGCTGCCAACCAATAATCGCCTCTATTAAAAGGTAATAAAGTCTTTGAAATTGCCCTTATCAGTGTATAGTAAATTCGAATTGCGAATACTAATTTAAATGAGACTTGGTGATTTAGTAAGTACATTAAAATTACCTTGGTTTGGTTTTGACGCCACGACTTTGGGTTCGGTACGAGGCGCCATATATTACGCGGCATTCTCCTTTAAAGACACTTCAATGCGAGCGAATGTATTTAATGTATTTTAGCAGTTACTTGCGTAATTATTTATCTTGCTCTGTTCGGTGAATTATTCGCCATGAACTAGAAGGTAGACCAAAAATTTGTTGCAACGTTAAAACTTAGACATGATCCAATAGTTTCAAAAATCTATACTTGTTCGTTTCAGCACGGCTGCCTGCAGTTCCTAGAGCACGTGAACACAATCTTCGGGTTCACGTACCAGCTGAATCTGTCCACCAGGCCCGAGAAGTACCTCGGAGACCTGGCCACTTGGGACCACGCTGAGAAGGTAACTACCACACTTATTTACTTAAACATCTAGACATGAATACCCGAGGGTTGGTCAGGGGTGGTCACACTATCATAAGATAACATAAATACTCTTTATTGTGCACCATAATATACAGCAATTACAACTACAATTGCAATTACAATTACACAATATTTTAACAGAAAGGGTACAAAGGGCGGTCTTATCGCTTAAGCGATTTCTTGCAGACAACCTTTGGGTGGAAGATAATGTTAAATAGAGAATAAGGTGTAGGTGGTGTAAAGATAATATCTACGTATTAAATAAACTAATTAAACTAGTAACCTAAATACAAAACAATCTACATATCAATATACATAAGAATACACGATATATCATATTATATATCCATCCATCCATCCATCAGCCTGTTTCGTCCACTGCTGGACATAGGCCTTTCCAGGAGTTCACCACTCTTGGCGGTCCTCCTGAAAGAAATGCCCATACTCACACACGCTGGGCAGGCGGGTTGGTGAGCGCGGTGCCAAAACCCTTGCACTAGTGACGCCGCTGCCCGTCACCAGTCTAATTTATATAAGGTCCGGCGATTGGGGATGGATATACCGCCATCCATCGGTCCCAGGCAATGGTGGGCCGCCTGGTTTTTTGCCTGAGAGCTGTCCCCTTATATATATTAATATATATTCATAATACCAATATCAGAGAGAGATGAATATACATACCTACATACTCGTATGTATCTTAATTAAGGGAGGAAAATATTCTTTGATTCGTCTTTTGAAAATAGCCAAAGAAGGAGCAGATTTTATAGAAATAGACAAAGCATTCCACAAACGCACAGCTTCAACTGTAAACGATTTGCCATAGAAAGTTGAGGAGTGTGGTGGTGTTTTTAATTGAATGTTTTCAGAAGATCGCAACGTTCGATCATGAGATTGGTGATCCAGACCTGCATACCCACGTTATCCCCGTCGCCGTTCTTCGGGCACAAATTTAGATCAGTAGCTTAACGTGCCTATCGAAGCACGCAGATCGGATACAAATGTGCATGCCTGTTTTCTAAAAAAACCGGACAAGTGCGAGTCGGACTCGCCCACCGGGGGTTCCGTACAAATGAGTAAAAGTTTAAAAAATCTACTAAAAGTTTTGGTCACCCGTACAATTATGACCGCGTTTTGCTTAACCTCGATGATTTTTTTATGATTTAATTACAAATGTACAGTTTTAAGATTTTTTCCTATACTTGTCGCATTTGACGGTATTACTTGCCAAATTTCATAGTTCTGTCAACGGGAAATACCTTATAAATTTTGATTCCCTTGAGAGTATCGCAATATACGTTTTTTGCGGCTTAAATGGTCGCATCTTTTTTATGTTAACTTAGAAGTTTGATTTTTTCACAGCTTTAAGGGACTGTAAACTTGAGTATATAGTTTTAATTTTAACTCGATACCTCCACGCGTTCCCGATTTGACAGACAGACAGACAGTGATCCTATAAGGGTTCCGTTTTTTTCCTTTTGAGGTACGGATCCCTAAAAAACAGTAGCTTTAAAACTCATGAAATTGGAATGGAATGGCCTTGGAACACTGCTGATTATGTCGTCATATGAGGTCATCGGGCTTACTTACGAGGTAAACGTTTGTGGAAATGGGCCTCAACTGAAAATCAGCGCATGAACTTTCCTCTCTATTATGCTGAGCTAAGACACTTTTCATTACCATATACCTTATGTATATTATCAGTGTCTTGTTTTTTATTATGTAATGTGTTATTTCATTGTTGTGTGTAATACTGTGGATATCTTCTTATATTATCTAAACCTCTATCTAAATAAAAACAATAATCTAAAATCTCAAACGTTCCAGGCTCTAACCGACTCCCTGAACAAATTCGGCAAGCCGTGGCAAGTGAACGAGGGCGATGGCGCTTTCTACGGCCCGAAGATTGACATCATCATCAAGGACGCGCTCCGAAGGTCATTCCAGTGCGCCACGGTGCAACTGGACTTCCAGCAACCGGAGAGATTCAACTTGAGTTATGTTAGGTGAGTCGTGTTTTATGCTGTTTAATAAAAGTTGTAGAAATTTCTGGTGAATTGGTGAAAAGTACAGGAAAATCGGAGTCAATTTATAAATGGTCTGTTTTAGTGTGATTCTGTAACAGATTCAGTTGATCGTTTATCTCCCGAGCACACGACCATCTTTCTCACGAGCATGAAGAGTGTGATAGAAATAGATATCCATCCATCAGCCTGTTTCATCCACTGCTAGACATAGGCCTTTCCAGGATTTCCACACAAGCTGGGCAGGCGGTTTGGTGAACGCGGTGCCGAAACCCTTGCACCAGTGACGCCGCTGCCCGTCACCAGTCTGTTTTATATAAGGCCTAGCAATTAGGGATGGATATACCGTCATCCATCGGTCCCAGGCAATGGTGGGCCGCCTGGTTTTGCCTGAGAGCTGTTCTCTTACTCTCTCCCGAATAACTTCGGGAGGATTCGCGAGCAAGATGGTGGTACCTCCACAGTCGAACCCGGCATCAGCTCTACCACCTTAGCAGATATAAATATACGACCGAATTATAATAGATTATATTTTCACTTTGGAATAGTAAAGCCCAGTTATTTTTTTGTCGTTTAATTACAGAATATACTCGAATAAATATGTATGTACAACCACAGTAAATATATGAAAGCAATAAAACCGCCATATTTAATCATTAATGAAACTGAACTAATCAACATGATCAATGATTTATTTGTAAGTATGTGTGAATTTAGATATTTATAAATCTATAAATATGTAAATTACACTTCTAAGTATATTATATTTTTAATTCTTTATATAAGGCCCTACAATAATAAGTGAAAATAATTCTGGGGTAGATCATGTATCGTTAACTGATCAAATTCCAAAAGAAAAAAAATGTTTTAACTTCCCAGTACAAAGTGGTTCAATCAGCTGATTAAATTTCTAAAGGTATAAAAAAGTACGCACAAAAAAAATTTGGGATACTCTATAGTCTGTAATTTTTTTTTCACTTTGAATTGTATTTGTTGTGTATGTTATTTTTAAGTTAAGTGTAATAATAATAAATAAATAATTTCTCATTAATTTCTTCCAGCGAAACGGGCGAAAAGAAACGGCCAGTGATCGTCCACCGCGCCATTCTCGGCTCGGTTGAACGAATGATCGCCATCTTGACCGAATCATACGCGGGAAAATGGCCGTTCTGGCTCAGTCCGAGACAAGCGTGCGTCGTGCCTATAGGACCCAATTTTGATGACTATGCCATACAGGTAAGAGTTTTTAATTCTGGAAAAATAGACAAATTACTGACGGTAAAAGAAACCACCGAGGTGTATTTGTGTCCGTGGTATGGAGACAATGCTCAGCCACTAACAAGCTGGGACGTAACATCGTCGGTAAAAAGAGGTTTTACGAGCGTTGACTGTTCCGATAACAGTCCACACATTCAAAAATAACTCAAATTATTTATTTGAGAGTCGTTTCTGAATGTGTGGACTGTTATCGGAATATATCGAATATTAATCATCACACTTATTACACGGCAATTTTAATGTCAAAGAAAAAAACAATAGAACTAGTTTTCACCATACAGGGAAATATAATTTAAAAAAAAAAGATCGGCTTACTTGACCCATGCTCTGTATGCGTTTCGTTTTGTTTTTCCTAATAGAGAAATCTTCCACAGGTAAAAGAGAAGCTATTCGCGGCCGGCTTCATGTCTGAAGTAGATATCGACCACGGGGACACGCTCAACAAGAAAGTCAGGAACGCGCAGTTAGCACAGTTCAACTTTATTTTAGGTGAGTACTCGCAGTGTTTCGACGCCATCTTGTTCTAGGGTTGTCACCGCCAAGAAGTTTATAACAATACTAGCCTTTGCCCGCGATTATACAATCTTTTAGGCTTGAAGCGTTATTTTATGGACACCCCTATAGCCTATACAATACAAGCTGACTTTCAAACAAACCCCGATAATTTTGGAGGTTATTAGGAACAATGTAAAATCAATTAAAATAAAAAGTAAAAATATTATTAAAAAATGTTACTTGGAAATAAAATTATAGTTATCCTAGCCATTCGCATACGGAAAAAGTTGAAATTAGTCCAAAATAGTGGGATCAATAATAAAAATAACTTCGCGCGATCTAATTATCTTATCTCTTCGGGTGACCATGATTTCTTTGGATTTTACGAAAATCTTCAAAGGGCTCCAACTTTAAAAAATAATTGTGAATATGATTTCGAATGGTTTTAATAAAACCAGGTTGTACTCTTCTACATAATACTAAACTATCGGGGTTAGGTTAAAAGTCACCCTGATACCAGGTCCTACAATAATAAGTGAAAATAAACGTAAAAAACATGAAAAAACGTCATCATAACCTGTCCCGGAACAATGTTTTTACAGGCTGTTGCGTATATTACCTACAGCTTTTGCCCCCGGCTTCGCTCGCCTTTGTTAATCAATCAATTTATTTATTGCATTAAATTACATGTCAGTTTTAGATGTTATATGTACATAATTATGGTTCAATGTAATTTTACCCATAGGGTGTAACAATATTCTTTATTTATTAATAAAATATAACTAAGTATAATAATAATAATCAAATCTTTGCTATTTCCATGCATACAACTTATTTTAATGTTATTTTAGTAACACCCCTTCCCTTATAGCGTATATGTTGACCAGGGTTTACGATGATAATAAAAAAAGCGCAAGACCAACTCGTGAATAAAATAAATAAGACAGACTTAGTCGATGAAGCGAGATATAATGCAGTCATCCTGCTCACTCGCGTAGTTTTGTCTCTTTTGTCGAAGAACGTGATGAATTCGCTCTTGTCTCACTTCCCAGCTTTTCCTCGCCGACGCTCTGAGAATGCGACGAACTTACCCAGTACTTACATATGTATTAAATATGTTGTTTTGGTCCCCAGTGGTCGGCGAACGCGAGAAGAGCTCGGGCACTGTGAACGTGCGCACGCGCGACAACAAAGTGCACGGGGAGCTCTCCGTCGACGCGCTCATTGAAGAGTTCACCAAGCTGACCAGGGAGAAGACCATTTCCGAGGACTGTCTAGTAGCGAACATTAACTAGGTAACACACAATAGAATCGTGTCGATTCGGTGTAACGCGACTGCTTATTTGACAGAACTAAACTTAATTTATGCAATCTGTCTTTTTCTCTCTGTATCGGAAAGACGAGGACAACGCGTAAAATAGGGTTAGTCCTGTCAAATAAAGTAAGTCGTGTCAAACCATTATCGGGTCCTTGAGGTGTTTTACATGTCTAAGAGCGTTTGTACACGGTCTCCGATGTCGCATTCCCTGAAGCCATCTGTCCGCTTGTCCGTTTTCGGTTTCGATATTCAACCAAGCATAGCTTATTTTACAAACACCGTTAATGCGGATGGTCACTCATAGCAATGTGCTGGTGAAATGAAGGATGTTCGAGGCCGTACAAGTCGGTGTGTGTGTTTGTACACGACGGAGCCGATAAACGACGCGCCGGCAATGGTCCGATCTAGCGGCACGGCGGCGCATTACTAGAATCCATCTTTGTGCCATCCATCTACAAGCCTGTGTTCCGTCCACTGCTGGACATAAGCCTTTCCCAAATTTCACCACTCTTGGCGGTCCTCTGTCCTCTTCACCCAGCCGCCACCCGCAAAATCCTTCAGATCGTCGGTCCAGCGGGCACGAAGTTGGCCTACGTTACGCTTTGCTGTACCTGGTCTCCATTCTAACGCCTTCCGGTCGGCGACAAATATGGCCTGCCCCCTGCCACTTCTACTTACTGATTCTGCCGGCTATGTCGGTCACCTTCGATCTCTGACGGATGACCTCGTTTCGGATTATATCCATCAGAGATACCCCAAGCATAACCCGCTCCATAGCTCGTTGAGCGACCTTAAATCGGTGGATCAAGCCCTTTGTAAGAGACCGCGTCTCAGCGCCATACGTCATCACAGGAACGACGCACTGGTTGAACATCTTAGCCTTCTTCTCCGTGCCGGACAGATTGTAATTGACCGCTTCTTCTGTCCGTCATGATGCCGGATGGCCGGTCGGACGATGGACAAACGCTCTTATGGTACAAATGTGTCAGTTTCATTATTAACGCTTAAAGCAAACATTGTCTACGGATTCATTGGGATAGTGATGTTTCTTGAACGGATTTAGTTTTTTTTTATTTATTTAGCTTTTAAGTGTATTGCGATAAGATCGTTACAGAAATTGGCAAATTACTTCATTATATTGTCAGAAAACTCCATGTTTTATTTCTCAGTGTAGTAATTTATTTCTTAGTAAATATATGTATATATTTTCATATGTATAAATAAATTTATTGCATTTATAAAAAAAAAGAATTCAGTGTTTAGTTTCGCTTCTTTATTTATAAGAATTTTATTGGTGGTCTATCAATAAAATAAAACCTCAGAAAAGTTGTTTCATTTGGTGTGAAAATGTTTATTAAAAATATTAAGGTTATACATAAAATTTCAGGGTATTTTTTAGGTAGTTATGAAAAACGTTTTTTCCATAAATATTTCCAGATAATTTTATGTCTGTATACTTGCCCAATAATTGACAAATATACGAAAATTGAAAAGCAATGCCCATTCACAATAATCCCAATAAATAATAAAATTTCTAGAATACGTCTATAGTCTACGCAATAAATAGCTAAAAAGAAAACAAACATCGCCTTAAAAAAACTAATAAATTCGTGATTTCGGTCAAATATAAAATAAAATGGAATGATCATTATTTTAATCCAGCTTAATCTACGAGATGGATCAGGCAATAAGGTAACTAAAGATAGGATGTTTTGCTAAAGGGGGCAGCCCCTGACTCCAACTCATGAAGCCGTGAACAAGTATCTGTTCACGTCTCGATGTAATCGTGAAATTTAAATAGATAACCCTTCATACAACGAAATCACGTACAAACCGAAAAACAAAAGATGAAGTATCTTTTTACATAAATGACACCCATATTTCTGCACATTTCCCTCGGGGAGAAGCCGTGCTCCCACTGGCTCTAACTAGTTACGCCAATGTCAGTAGGCCTACTATGAGTTTAGGCCTTGAAACTCGGTAGCGGCTGCATAAAATACATGAGAAATTGTACACAGCCCCTAGTGGTTTACGAGAAACCAGAATTTCTACCAGGGGCATTTGATTAGTTCGTAGCGCGACATACATAGTCATATCCAAACTTTTTGGAACTAGCCCGATTTTTAAGCCCCTTTATTCATTAGTAATCTTGTAAACTTTATTTGCTTCTTGCATTTGTCTCGATTTCTCACGCGATAACGTCGGATGAGCTGTGACTATTTTTGAAAATCAACTTGTCCCATCGGCATAAAGGTGGGTATGTATAAAGTGACTTTCGTTTATATCGCCAAATTCATACTGGAGACTCTGTAAATGTCAGGACCAAGGTTCAGATCAGTTGAAACATGGCAGAAATACATCGATGTAGCTTTGAATTGTTGCCTCACACTCTAAACACCTCAACCCAAATCCAACACCTCAACGACCCAGGATTCACCTGATCTAACCCCACCAGACTTTCATCTATTTCCAAGCTAAAACCACTTCGGTCAGAAATTTTCCACAAATTAAGACGTCAAAGCCACTGGCGATGCATATTTGCAGGGCTTAGATGATTTTTTTTTAAAGCTAGTAATAAAGCCTTGCCAGGCCGATTGAATAATTTCATAGAACTCAGGGGAGAATACGTTAAAAAATAAATTATAAAATAATATTTTTTTTCGCTAGTCAGGCTACGAAATTTCCAGTTTCCCCTCATAATACAACATATTTTACGCAGTCACTAACAAGGATCAACCGCAGGGTAAACCTAAAGAGCCATAATCTGTACTGCGGTGTATTGTTTTAGCAATACCAAGAACCCTAAGGGTTATTTATATAAAAAATAAGTTATACGTCAAGATTACAAATTAGTTTTTATAAAACAATGTCGTCCATTCACAAATAATCGCACAAAATAATCAAGTTCTAGGAAGATACAATGTGACCTATTCTCGTGCAGCAAACCTTAAATTTAGAGTTGAGAAACAATAATACAAGCTCATTTAACTTTTATCCGTCTGCGTTAAAGCCTATTTTGCAATGAAAAGTTCAAGGTTATGGCAGCTCTAAATTTAATATTTGCTACACGAGAATAGGTGTCATCATAAGCAATAAATAGCCAGTTTTACTACATAAAACATCACAAAACAAACACTAGCTTAAAATTAAAAATAAATTAGTGATTTCACTCAAATTTATCTTTCATAAAGTAAAATGGAATGATCACATTTTATCAAGCTCTATATAAATAGAGTATAAAGTTATTAAACATTTAGATTACAATTCGTTTTCAACTAAAATACTGTTTGGTAACACAAGTTCTTGGGTCAGACAATTTTTATGTCGTCGTCTTACATTTAATAATTGCTAAAAACCTGTTTGTTGCTAAATCAAATACGGATTTATATCGAATCGCGTAACAACATTTTCTTCAAAGTAATTCGAGACAAAAACCTGGACAACCATAATTTAATCAACATTAAAAAAAAACGAAACCACCGTACTTTTCATTTAAAAAAGTTTGTAGCTAAATTATGTTCCAAAGACCGAAAAAGCATAGAAAAAAAGTCGATTTTACACACATGTGTAGCAATTGTTGCTAAAATAAGAGGATAATATTTTTCACTGTACTGGTACAGGATAGTATTTTTCACTAAGGTTGTGAAAATACCTAATATATAAATTATACAATGAAAAACCGCACCGGGGAGGTTACAACAGGTATTGAAAAAGCATTATAAATTTAAAATGTTACTAGTGACGTTTCTAACATAAATTACAAAAATATATAAGGTGACATGTATTTATTTATTCAGAAAAATTCATACTGAAGACCCGGTATGTAGTCGGTAAGGTTCGATGACCCTTCTTTGGAAAATTCGAAAATATTTTTTTCTTTTACCCTATAAACGCACTGAGTCAATTACTATGGGAGACAACATTTTATTTATTTTTTTTATTTTGCGAAATACTGATCACTTACCTAGCCTCCAGTATGAGACAGTCACCTTATATTAAGGCCCTACAATTCAAAGTGAAAAAAAATTAACAGATTATAGAGCATCCCTTATAGACCACATTCCACCGATTTTTTTTGTGCGTAATTTTTCTTTGCCTTTCCAAGAAATTTAGTCTGCTGATTGAACCACTTCGTACTGGGAAGTGAAAAAATTATTCGAGCTAAAAAAAAATCTGGTGTTGGAAGATTTAGGTCAAACAGCGTAGAAGGTCAAAGTATAGACTACATTATCTTTGACCTTCTACTCTGTCCGACTTAAATCTTCTTGGCATTTAAAAAAAATTCTAGGAATGGTATACAATGCCTGAAAAATATACTTACATAAATTTACGGTAACATCTACTAGGTATAGGTACATCGTTTGAAGTAATTCCGTAATTTTTACCATCTAAATAAATAATATTTTAAAAAGCCGATTCCATAGTTCAAAACGTTTTCTGGTTTTCAACTTTAGGTATATATCGATCCGAATATCCTATCCCTGGTAATGATCTACCCTAGAATTATTTTCACTTATTATTGTAGGACCTTTTTTAGCGACACGTAACGTTATTTTATGACAAACGCGTGAAATAACGTCACACACATACATGCTTTTTTTTCTTTTAACGTTTTAAAAATCAAGAACAAAAAACACATAATACCGGTATTTTTTACGGTACAAATGTCTCCCCCTCCTACTTATTTCGTGGAAATTATCCTTATTATACATTATTTAGTTTAGTATCAATTATAATTTATCAATTATAATCAATATTATAATATCACGCGGTTCACGAGGAAACACTGGTGTTCGATAGTGTTTTAGTTCCAATTTCGTTTTTGTGTCCGTTCTCTGCGAGTTCTTCCTTTTCCGAGCTTGGACATTCGAAGTTCTTGCAGAGGATAAATATCTGAAATAGTAAATAAAGTCGTACACAATCAATGTAACCAAACCGCCTGCCCAGCGTGTGTGTGTGGGCATTTCTTCCATAAGGAACGCCAAGAGTGGCGAAATCTTGGAAAAGCCCATGTCCCCCAGTGTACGAGTCAGGCTGATGGATGGATGACAAAATGTAAGGGTTTTCGTCAAGACCATGTCATTCTACCTTGGAAGGGCGATTCTAAGAATAATTCAAAGATCGAGCGAAGTTCTCAGAGTCTACTAGACAATCCGGCGTTTGTATGTATGTATGTATGTACATATGTATGAATGTTTGTTCGACGATAACTCGAGTATCGTTGTTCAGAATGTCATGAAATTTGACAGACGAGTAAATAAAGTAAAAAGAATTTTTAAGTTCAAACATGAGCCAAATCGGTCAAGCGCGAATCGGGCGAGCGCGAGTTCACAGTTCGGGCGAACTACTAGTTTAATCCCTCTGAGGAGCCCACATCCATAACAGATACGAGACCGACTTGATCCGAGTTTTTTGTAACAAGTTTTTTTCAAATGAAATAATAGCATCTGTGTAATTGTTATCTTCTTGCGATAGAATTCTTCACTACCCGATACTGCAACAGGTGACGGTAGGGCATAATAGTCTCAGACTCGTCTTGAATACACTAGCGTCCTCTAGACGCCAAGTGACTTACTATTAACATAACATAAATGCTGGGTATCTATACATATCGTTGCGGTATGGGAAAGCACATGGGTAAATTCGCAGGTTGTGTTGAGAACTGGATAGCTTAGTTGGTAGAGCAATCGCCCGGTAAGCGAAAGGTCCAGGTTCGAATCCCGGTTCAGAACTGCCCACGTCCAGATTTACTCTTCTGCTTTTCTATACCGCAATGATAATAATGTTAATTTGTCCAATTGTTAATTATATTTTCTTGAAATGTATTAAAAATGTGTCGAACAATTTCCCTTTTAATTTTTTTCGTGCAAAAACAACCTTCCAGGGAGGGAGTCATGTCATGAATCCTTGAATTCACCCCCCCCCCCCTCCCCACGGTTTTGGTAAATAGATCTTGCGGGGATGTTGCTCTTTCAAACAATAGTAAAAGCGTGTTTTCTGTTGCTGTCCCTTTCGCAACGAGACGGCTATGCAGTTGGTGGTGGCATTTTATTGGGAGGTCTTTGAATTTGCATACTACAGGTCTATCACTTCACTGAGTAGGTCCCTCGGAATTTTAATTTAATTGAATTTAGAATCCTTTATTAAATTAATTATCAAAATAAGCTTACAGACTAAATATGTCCAAATCGCTTATTTGCTATTTTACAAATACATATTATACATGGATTAAATAGATGACAAATAAACAGACTAACCCCTGTTTTTACAGTTGAAAATATCAAATTGAGCTGTGCTTAGCTATAAAATTTTGCACTGTGATTGGCCGATTCGACGCTTAAGTATTTGCTTAGCGAGATTTACTTAACTCAGAAACTGACCATAAGTTGACTAGTAGCAGTGCTTACCTTAAATAAGCGGTAGCGGAGCGGTGCGGGAGGAGGGGTGTGGTGACGTGGCGTGAATTGACGCAACACTTCGATAGAGAGAGACGCGATGTAACCCCTTCCGCAGAAACCTACTCTATTAAATGGTAACGCAAAATCTCACACTCCAGTGTTTGATATTTTTCAGTCTCGTGACGCACTCACATAGGTAATGTGATTTGCAGCGGTATGTTACGACTAAACACAAATGTGTTTGCATTTAGCATACCATTTTCCTAATATTGTTTATGCATTTTCCTTTCGCTACAAGCACTAAGATACAGTCAAAGTAAAATAATAATAATCGCAAAATTTGTGGGCGTGCGACGAACAGCGACACAAGCTCCCCGTGCGTAAGCCGGCAGGCGACTGAGCCGCGCGCGCGAGTTTAGATGACTGAACAGCCTTAAGGCCTTACCCCTGGTGCACGATAATCTTACTGAGCGATTCTGAACTTCAGTATGTTGTCAGAAAGTCTACATTAGAACGCTCGCTTCACATGCTGCCGCGCACGCAAAATCAGTGATTTTTCGAAGTTTTTTTGGATTTTACGAAAAAGTATTTGATGTAGAAGTTTTTTCACCTGACATCGGAAAATAAACCATGTTTCCTTGTTATAGCAGTAATTTCAGACATAAAACTCAAGCCGTTTAGGCATAAAACGACTTGATAACTTAAAAAGGCATCATTTTCAAAAATAAAATCTGTAGAGTGAAATGTGCCCAATTAGGTAACCGACCTGACAACGGAAAGTTTGTCTTTCTGAAAAAACACGTGTCCACGTTTTACATTGATCAGATAAGTAGTTGACTTGGCATATTAAAACAAAAACCGTAGAAAGACCAAAGGCAAGCCCTTAAGCGCTAGAATTAATACTTACATTTCTTACTTTTGAATTCCAAAAGGGTAGGCAGAGATTACGGCGATCACGACAAACTTCTCTTCTTTCATATCCATCAATTAATTCATAAAAGCTTCTAGGTACTTACAGTATAATATAAAATAGCAAGTCCTATCGCCGCACCAGCGAGTACATCCCACCAATGATGTCTATGGTCTATCAGACGGGACACAGAGCAAATAGTTCCGCTAAGTAGACAGACTCCTTGGAGAATGGACGCGAGACGAAACTTGTCTGGGTGTGAGTTGGTTATTCGCTTGTGTAGGTACCACTGAAATGAAAATATATATATTTATTAACTAGCCTTTGCCCGCGCTTATTCAATCTTTATCCCGTTTTAGGCTTGGACGTTATTTTACGAACACCTCATGTGGTCTATGTGTTGATCAGGGTCACTACGATAACAATAAAAAAACCGCATCCAAATTAGTCGAGTGGTTTTCGAGTTAAAACTGCACATACATACAGACAGACAAAAATAAAAAAAATGTGGTTTTGGCCTCAGTACAATACTAATAAGCTAAATAACACATTTCATTTAAAATTTCGCGAAAATATTTAATGTACAAACACGACTTTTTTACTACACTCTTATTCGTATAGATAGATGGACATATATAATATAATATACATTATATATTCGTATTAAATAAAAACACACTAAAATAATATGAAAAAAAAAAAACAAAAGTTTGGCTTACTTAAATGAAATAAAATGATATAGTAATAAATAACAAAATACCGACAGCAGTAAAGACAGCAGCGTGGACGGCCATGGAGGTGTGACCGGAGGGGAAGCTGCGGTCAGACTGCGCCACCCAGTGCGCCTTGCTGCATGAGTAATGAGGCACGTACTCTGACCTGGAATGTAGAAAGACAAGAAGATAATAGTAGTTTATGAAACTGGTACATAAAAAGGTTATTAAAAACACGAGTGTCAGTTTAAAAAACGAGACGAAGGCGAGTTTTTAATAGAACACGAGTGTTTTAATACCTAGTTATGCATAGTTTTATACACTACTTTATCTAAACTCATGCCTAACAATGTGTTGTCATAATAATCTTGATAAAATTTGTCGCTAGCCATTTTTGATTTTTCTTGTAAAAGCTCGTTCTAAAAGTGTTCGTAATTTCCGTCGTTATTTCCAGAATGTCAGGTGGAGTCAAATTATCATCACCATCACTGCTGTTAGTAATTTTAGGACAAAATAATACTTTTGGTTTGACCCATAAAACCACAGTAAAAAGTAATTTCCACGTAAGCTATGGCGCGAAAATCCAACAGTCCACCACGCATGTGTACACGTTGCGTGCGCCGCCGGCAGCCATAGACAATACAGGCCGAAAATAAAATGTAATTGTGACCTCCTTTGTCACGCCGCAATAACATTTAGTACGTGTTAGAGAATATTATATGATAAGCTCATTGGTATTTGATATTAAACCTCAGACATGGCTGTTTGTTCCCTTTGCCTTCCTAGTTAGTATCACATGTACTGTTATCTCAGAAAAAGATTTTTTATAGCATTATGTTGTTCGGAGACCTAAACTATAATTTAATTTTTAAATTTTTTAGAGACGGTCATGCAAAATATTTTTCATTATGCCGGTAGTTTTAAGTTCTTAATGAGGATTTTACGATATAAGGTTAGATAAATATGTTTATGTATTTGTAAAACTACAAATAGTGTAATAAAACTATACTTTGTATGCTGCAGTTTGGTTACTACAGAAAATGATGGTGTGCTTTCCAGTCAGTTTTACGACTATTTCATGGTCATACAAGAATTATTGTATACAAACAAACGGAAGCCACTATGGGCCAGTTTCTGAATCAGCCAATCACAGCACTGCATATCATAGTTAGGCACTGCGTAACTTGAAACTCTCAAATGTGAAATCGGGATATTTGTTGGATAAAATACCCGCAAGTTTTAACTCTATTACTAAGCTTCGGCTCTCTGTCCGTCTGTCACAGGGGTCTACAGCTTCAACTGTAATAGGTAGAAAATTTTAATTTTCACAGAATACGTGTTACTGTGGCCTCTATCACGACATAATGTATAATAAAATTAAAAAGTTTAACAATAAACCATGTGTTAACCATATCGCCATCTGAGATGACTTGTTTGACAGTTATTACCGAGGTAATAGATGGCGCTAACAGTAGCTTCTCAACCTTTTTGCACCGAGGTTCATTGGTATAAGAAAGATGATAGAAGGCGCTAAGGACTTAAATGTAGTCATTTGTTATGTACCACAATGTTTTTAGGGTTCCGTACCCGTAATATGTGGTGGTACGAAACCCTTTGTGCGCAAGACTGACTCGCACTTGGCGAAATTATTAAAACACATTTTCTTTGCTTACCCATTGCAAGTTTCGGCTTCCTTAGGTCCACAAGTATCAAAGAAATGCGGTCTTGGCTCCCCAATGATCACCTTCAAAATGGACACTAACGTCAGATTGACCACCAAACCAAAAAGGTACTCAGTGTACCAGTTCAGAGCCCTTGTTTTCGATCTTTCAGTCTTATTGTTGTGGTGGTACCTCTTTTCCACTATTATTATCTGAAATTTTAGAGAGATGTGAATTCATTTTTAAATCTTCAAAAGAATAATATAAAAAAAATGCCATGGTAATAGAACAAAGACCATTCACTGCTCAGACTATTCCCAGGGAATGGACAGTTGCCGAGAAATGCTGCAAAAGCCTTTACTAAGCTGGGATGTAAATAAGGGGGCACTATGTGAAAAAAGGCTTATGAAAGCCCAGAAATTCTTCAGTTGTGTCCTCTTACCGACAGTCCGACCCTCCGAAGAATAGGCTGTTTTTTCATTTTAATATAAGTTAATTATTGCTAAGACAATAGTTAAACAATAATAGCAAGCAAGATTGTGGTTCGAACACAATTTTTATAGGTTAAATCTCTATATAAACATATTTGAAAATATAGCACTGTTTATCTAAGAAAGTTTCATACAGACAAGCAGTATGTTGTAGGTAAAAAATTTGAAACTATGGTCTTGTACAGATGTTCTATCTCATTTGGCTATAGTCGTAGTAGTGCATGCATATAAGTGTCAGCGCACAACGGGCTAAGAGCCTCGAAGAACCGGAGTTCTGTGGCGACCTAGGCCGCCACTTAGGATTCTGCGTGAGCTGGACTGGCTAGAATAGCTGGTCCCACACTTGGAAACTGAGCCCACCAAAGAAGAAGTAGTGAGTGCAAGCACTTTTTTCTATTGTGCGTAACCTCGGGAGTGCTACAAAAAGCGTCACACACATAAAACATGATTACACATGCACATCATTGGATACGTCACTACTACAACCGTAGCCAAACGGATTTTGTGAGATAGAACATCTATAGGTACTAGAAGGCTACTTACAAACACAAAAGGTAGAAGTGCAGTGACGCCGATCAGCCACTTCCAAGTGATGGTGTCTCCCGTGTAAGGATGTGAGAGGGCCGGGTCGTTGCATGTAAACCCGAGGCGACTGCTCGGTACCCATTGTAACTCCGCCAGTAACAACAGGAGGAAGACTGTTAAAATATTAAATCTTTTATTCAAATATCACTGGTTTACAGAAAATTGGAACAAAAATAAAATTATTAATTTTAACATTAAATAAAGTAAAAAAACAGATTGTATTGTCAGATACAAAAACGTATAATGTATACGTTTATGGTCAAAATATATGGTCGAAATATATGTAAAAAAACTAGATAGGTTAGGTGTAGGTTTCAATGTTGAAACAAGTCAGAGCTGAGTGAGGCATTTCCTGTAGTCTGATACAAGAGAGGATGATAAATTTTGATTTGATGTACTTATATAGGTTAAAATCTGATAAAACATAAATATTTAAGTTCACATAAATTTAAGGAAAACTAGCTGAAATGAAGATTTAAAAAAATAACTGTGTTTTCTAAATCTCCCCCACTGGGTGGGTAACTTCTCATTTTCCGCCATCTCTTCTATATGGAAAAGGAAGAGTGAAAGCAGTCCGTCCAGGAACGTCCAGAAAATATATAGGGTTGGATCTTATAACGTGACAGCAGTGACGTGAAAATAAAGTGAATGTGGAGTGTTTCTTGGGGTCCAGCTATAACCCCATGCACAACTTTTTTTCTAGGAAATGTGAAATTTTTTTACTTTTGCAATATTCAATTACATAAAATGGTATGAAACGAAACATGATATCGATATTTTGTTTGGTTTTGGTCAAGTAACATCTGTCAGAATAGGTAATAATGGGTGAAACAAAACAATATTTATGAAACTACTTGTTTTTATTCAAGTTAAAGAAATGAACAACCCAGAAAACTTATCTAGGGCAAAGTGCAACTCTGTACTGGTAGGTTACTAGAAGCTATAAAACCGAATCAGCATCAACTCTACACAGTGTTGTGGTTACTATCCCTAGAGTGTATAAAAAAAGCCAGAGGCGCAGAGGAAGGGCAGCCCTGCCCGCTCACAGGCATCCATGCGAGCCGTAGCGGCTGTGGTTTCGCAAGGGCGAAGGGGCTACACTTTCCGTAGCGCCGAAGCACTAATCCAGTGAAATGTTACAAAAAAGTGAGGTTATGAATTCACTAAAAAATAAAAAACGTAAAAACTATACATTTCCTGGACAAGAGGGTAAGTGGAGGGACTTTATCTCCCCCCATCTTTCTCCCACTCCTTTACTAAGGTACTAGATTGCAAAAAAAGTCAAAAAGTGAGTAAGTATAGAATTGTCAAAAAAAAATCATAGGTACCTAAAAAACTTCTCATTTCCTAAGGTTGGGAGTGTGTTTAAGGGGGGCGGGTGCGAACCCCCCCTCTCCTCTTCACGACCCCCTTTGATTCTGTCACAATATAAGATTTTAACCAATATAGGTACCTACATATGTATGTTCTTCTAAAATGCATGAATTATATGGTAGGATCAACACAGTATTAGAAAACAAAAAAAAATATCTCACAAATGGGGAGGTTTTGCAAGCCCCCTTCACAGATAATATTTGTACCCCCTTCCCAAACCTCAACTGCTAACTCCTTACCAGTTAGTGTAAATTCCTTCCTTTTATGTTATTTTAGTTAATATGGTACCAAGCGTAAAGAATTGTTCAGGTAAGTACTTACTTCTATGCCATCGGTTAGTTTTTGACCAGTAGAACCTAATTTTATCTAAAGTTTCCATTACTTTTTCAGAACAGATCATCTCGTTCAAATAGTTGTTGATAACTGCCTAGACCAAAAAACCAATGAACACTCCTTAGTTCAGCACAGAAACAAGTGACTCATCATCGTAAAAAGTATATTTTATTAGCATTTATGTAATAATTTTCATGTTTACTTCCTTATTTTTGTTTGTTTGGATGAGTGACTATTTTGATGTAATAAAGGTAAACTTGTATTAAAGAAAGAGTAGTAGTAATTAATTTAGATGTAGTGAGTTCAGTTTCCTCATCCACTATCCAGCTAAACTAATGCAAAATCCGTAAAAATAGGTACCCGAATATAAAATAAATAAATGTTAAGTCCAGTCCAATTTCGGCGAATCGGGAAACCGAGTACGAGTACCTACCTTCACAGAGTACCTTTAGCCTTAATCAGTGTTGCCAGATGAGAAAACCGATATTACAGTGCTGAGGGCTCGAAATTACAGTGTTTGGGACCAAATTACAGTAGAATCAAAATAGAATTACAGTGGGTTTTACAGTAGAATTAAAAACATTTTTCTTTGAAGTTCATATTTTTTTATGAATATAGGTACCGCACAATATTTATTATTTGTAAATTATTTGATGACTGTCACTATTGTCAAGGCCGATAAAAGCTGACTTTTTTTTATATATTCCTGAATCAAACGATTTATTCATTGAATTGGTTGCTTTAAATTTTACCCAATTGTCACTATGACGTAAAATGCTTAGCCAACATATTTCCCCTTAGAGTTTTCGTTATTAGTCTAATGCGTTTTTTTCGTCTTTTATTATTTATCTGACTAAACATCCTTTCGCATTCAGCATTAGAATTTGGAAGAGCCAAGGTGTTTTACATGAATGGCCCAATCAAACAGAACTCTTCCAACTGCTTTACTTGAAAAGCAACATTTACTTAAGAAACTAAAATATTAATGTAAATATAAATTATAACTTATAAATTATAAAATTGTAAGTACTGACCTTGTCCTAAAATTCATCAGGTCCTATTATTGTATCAAAGTCCTCTTTTAATTTGAGAAATTTTCAACTAATTTACGTGATTTTAAGCGTTAGAAAAATTACAGTGTTCTCCATACACTGTAATTTTTCTATTACAGTATATCGTGTTAAATTACAGTTGATCTACTGTAATTACAGTGTGTCTGGCAACACTGGCCTTAATCCTTATTTGACAGCATAATTAAAGGTACTCTGTGATTGACAGATAGAGAGTTGCCATCATAATTCGAAAATAAGCAGGGATTGATATACGTCGATATATCAATAAATAGTAATCGATTAGATCGAGGTAGGACCAAAATAACTATGATAAATCATTTATTTGCTGGACTGAAACACATTAAATTAGCAATTAACAAACGCACAGCACTTTTTCATACAAAATATCTGACGTCTCAATTTACTCACAGCACTCACAAAGAAGCACTACGAATGTGTAATTTCTCCTAAATGACGCACAGCGAGTTAGCTTGCAGGTAATCTAGTGCAAAAGAGCCCATTGGAAGTCGTTGTGAATTTTTAAATAGTTTTTATTCCACCGTGTATTGACGTTGTGCGCTTTCGTGATGTACTTGTGTAAGTAACGTTCTATGACGGTTGTTTGCGCCAACACGTGTTATGTCGAAATTAAATCTCGCTTCGCGGTGGGGGTGAAAGAGACGTTGGACGCGATCAAAGAGTATAGTAATCGTTCCTATACATGCGATTCTAATCGTAACGCCCGCACTGTCCCTTGATTGCTGACTCGGATAGTGATGTGATGCGTTCGGCGCCAGAATCGATATGATTTTATTTTCATATTGTAGGCTGTCCGAGTTATCATGATATGGGTGACAGTTCGTAATTTTCCGTTTCACCTATACTACTCACACCATACTACATACACCCAGGTACAAAAGAAAATATTAGGTTTTAGAAAGAATGTATATCATTATTGCAAAAATACAAAAATTATTTATCTATATAATATTTTTTTTTTTGGATCTCGCGAAGGCGTTCGACACCGTTTCCATAGAGATACTCCTTAGAAAACTGGAGCTATCAGGTATTCGAGGGACTGCCCTTGATTGGTTTCGTAGTTATTTAACGAATCGTAAGCAGTGTGTCAAGGTCGATAGCTACGTCAGTGATCTCGAAACATTGACCTATGGAGTGCCACAAGGCAGTATCCTGGGGCCAACTTTGTTTATATTGTACATAAATAGCATTGCACAATTGTTTGAGAACAATCCTAAAGTTGAAATTGTATGCTACGCTGATGACACTGCAATAATATTTAATGACACTTCTTGGTCAAATGTTTTCAATCAAGTTGAAATGGGGATGGGAACTATAGCCAAGTGGCTCCAAACAAATCTTTTGACCCTCAATGTCGATAAAACGAAATATGTATGTTTTCACAAAACTGCTGCTTCTGGCCCTCCGCCCAAGCACAGCATTAGGGTACACACATGTAATGACTGGTATAGCCCATCCACTGATACCTCACATCCAATCTGTGCTTGCACAAGCATTAGCAAAGTCGAGTCAACAAAGTACCTTTGGGTTGTATTAGATGAAAAATTAAATTTTAAACAGCACGTCAAAACTGTAGCCACTCGCGTAAGAAGACTTATAGGTATAATGAAACTGTTGCGTAATAGTGCTGATAGAGCTATACTAAGACTTGTTTACCTATCGCTCTGCGAGTCGATTCTTTCTTATTGCATTATTGCATGGGGTAACTGTGCAAAAACAACTATGCTTTTATTAGAACGAACGCAGAGATCCGTTCTAAAGGTAATGCTAAGAAAACCTTATAGACATCCTACCAATGTGCTGTACGAAGAAGCGAAGGTGCTAACGGTTAGACAGCGATACTTCCTAACTTGGCTTGCCCACCACAGAGCAGAGCTAAATTCCTGTTTTCACCAAGCTCGTAGGACGCCGGCGTCGTCTCAATATTGATACTCCGTTGGTTAAAACGGTTTTTGCTCAAAGGTTCAGCGCTTTCTCCTTTCCCTACATCTATAAACAAATATGCAAGTCGTGTGACCTCAAAAACTGCAGTACGTGGGAGGCAAAAAGTAAAATTACAAAATGGTTGCTGACTTTAAATTATGACGCCACCGAAGCCATTCTAAAAATTCAAAAATAATTAAGGTCCCTTTTCCCCCTTTTAACACCTACGAGTATATACCTACTCCCTTATTTATTTATTATATATAAAAACTATGCATGTACTTTTATAATTTAAATAAATAAATTATATGTTTACATAATTTTATATTTATGTTTATTATGTCTTATATTTACACACATGCAGTCTTCTAAAATAATATTAATTTCACTTTGTTTTAGTTATTTAAGTTTTGGTTTATGTCATTAGACTTGAATTATTTAAAGACTAATAGTAAATAATCAATAAATACTGTATGAGAAATTAGCCCCCCTGTGAACTTTTACTGGCAATCAAAGATTAGACTCGCGCATAACAAGTCTGACTTAGTGCGTAGTCTGTTGCTAATATTTAATTGTACCAAATGCTCAAATGTATATTATATTTTTCTAAATATTTTCTAGTTTGTCATAGTACTGTACAATAAACTTTGTCTTGTACTTTATATGCGAATATTTTTGTATACCTACCTACATGTTAGTAATATTATTTGTGTATCAATGTACTTTGAGAAAATAAATGTTTTTGTATTTTTTTGTATTGTATTGTATTTCAATAAGAGTATTGCATCTTTTAATGTGTCACTTTAATATGTCACTTATAAATCGAAACAATAATCACAGTGTATTCGTTAAATTTAACAAAAAAAGATTCAGAAAAGAATAATGTCTTTTTGCTACTTGTTGCGTGGATCGGAACGTTAACCCATAGGGACTGATACTACATAATCGAAAATACATCGATGAATCGGTGCGGCCATCATATAGGATCGCGTCAGTATGAGTGCATCTTGTATGCGGTTTGTGTTTTCGTTGCGGTTGCTTTACGTGCTATTTGTTTTGACGTTTGTTACAGTTTTTGTTGATTTTTGTTTTTTTAACTGTTGTTTGTTTTTGGTAAAAAGCCAAGAAAAACAAAAAAAAATCTTTGATCTCTCAAGCTCGGGAGTTATTGGTTCGTTTAATTTTATTAATTTATAAATTAACAAAAAGTAGTTTGGATAATTAAAGAGCAATCAAATAATAAATCGATTTGATAGCCCTTGTTAACGTTCTCGATACTTAAAAAAATCGATTCTATTTCGTTAGGGCATATAACTATAACTGCCAACTTTGAACTGCCACCCATATCACGATAAATCGAACATACTATAGTTTAGTATGGAAGAGAGCAAGTGCCCTCTGTGGTACGGCGAGATAGTTATACACTGCTGGTGCGTTCTCAGCGCTTGCTTGATTTAGAGTTCCAGTAAAAATAAAATAAAAATTGTGTGAATGATTTAGATTTGAGTAGTTATTTCATTTCTAACCGACTTCAATGAAAAGAAGGTTCTCAATGCAACCTGTACATATATGCATGTGTTCTGGCTTGGCCGATTTCAATGAGATTGTTGTAATCAAAGGCGAGTTTATTTGGGATGGTTGTTATATTAGACATAATAGCCATGGGCGCCGTTGAGAGGGTGCAAGGGGTGCACTTGCAGCCCCCTGTCTTGGAAAAAATACATAGGTATGATTTTTTTAAAGTTGTCGCTGGAATAGCCAGGCCAATTTTAACGTGGCGTAAATTCCTAAACGTATTTACTTTATATTTGTTCCTATAATAAGGATATAATAGTAGATTATTAACCAAGGGCTGTATGACATCAATTGCATACGAGGTTTTTGGCGCCTGAGCGAAGCGAAGGCGCTAATTAACCCGAGTATGCAATTGATGCTTACGCCCGAGATAAATACTCTGCTTTACATATCGATTGTGAGGTAAGTAAACAACAAGACAGCAGGTTTCAATGAACATTTATTAAGAAGAAAAAAATGTGTATTTAATTAAAATTAATAGTAAAATTATTACAATTTGTAAGAGATATGGTCACGTTCTTTTTAGGAATATTTATAGTTTGAATATGAGTTTGTGATGATAAGACTTGAGTTTGAGTGACTTGAGGTTCTTGCATCGTAAATGGCGGCAGTTGACTGGTACTATTTTCTTCATTAAAAAATGGCTCAGATGATGTGCTTTGACGTGGTGATTTCAAGTTTATATTTTCTGTTATTTTAGAAGTAATTTTGCTTTTGTTTGCCACCGAATCTTCGATATAACCTTCGGCCACTTTGCTGGACTTCCAGCCGCCGTGCCTTTTTAACAGAGTGAGGTTGGCTCCCGAATCAGCCAATAGAGTCGCTGATGTTCTGCGAAAGCAATGCCCGGTGTATAACTCTACGTTACTCAGTTTTAAATATGTGGCTATTTGCTTTGGCATGCCTGTAAATTTGTTTTTTCCTATTACTTGTCTGTGGCATTTTCCTTTACTGTAATTAAGAAAAAAACGATTTGTATCCACGTTTTCAGGCCGAAGAGCTTGATATTTTTCAACATAATTTGCAAATTCTTCATGTACAACAAATGACCGGTCAATTTTAGTTTTCGTGTTAGGCAGTTTTATGAGTAGTAATTTGTTATGTTTTTCTACATTTTCTATTGTCAAGTTTGTCAATTCCACGGTTCTGCAGGCTCCCGATATCCCAAAAATTAGAATAACCTGTAAAAAAGACATAAGTTGTATTAAAGGCACCAAATTCGCATAGTATTTTTGTGAAATATTTTGTTAACTTATTAAAAAGGGTAAGTAAATACGTAGGTACCTTTATTGCTAAATAAATTTCATCCGGAGCTTCATTTAAGAATTTCTGTACTTCTTCTGCAGTAAATACCTTCGATTTCTTGCTTTTAAAGCCGTCAGACTGTCTTTTCAAGAAAGCAGTAAGTTTAGAGAAAAATCTTTCAAATTCACGTCATGTTTTGTCATCATTGTAGATTTTAGCATGGAATAAAAGCACCATAAACTGGATACAACCTTCCAGATAATTCATCAAAATATGATATAAAAACACTTTCAGAAAGAGATTTCACTTTTTTTTCTGACCGCCATATCATAAATTCGTCGTATGCCTTTACATATCTTTCTTTCGAGTTCGGCGGTAATATATTTTCGACAACTGTTTTTGCCCTTTCTTTAATAAAATCGGGCGTTAGATCTATGTCTTCGTCACTAGACATGTTTAAAACTTTTGAAAAAGAACTCAAACAAGAAAATTAATTACTTTCGCGATGCTTTCGCGCCTACTAGTAGACTGCCTTTTTTTTTTTCACGCACGCAAGCGCGTCAAATCTTGCTGGCCAGTTTGATTTTTAAATCGATTCCATCTAACATACGATGTGGAAACAAATAGTTCCATATTTAAAATAAAATCTTTATAAAATAAATTGTCTAGATTCCGATTCGAGTAATTAATCGATACCGAGAAAAAAAATATTAACTTTTTAAAAATATTCTTCGTGCAGTATGAGTATGACAGTTCTTTTTTCAAATTCCAAAACCTATGCTGTAATGATAGTCATACACCCCGGCATTCAGGGGTGTAAGGGTGTACTTACAGAGCAAGAGATATGTAAAGAAATATTACATCACAATATTGTACCCCGCTGACAGTAAATAATCCTGCCGGCGCCGATGATAATGGTGTCGATTCGGTGTAACACGACTTGACTTATTTGACAGGAATAAATAAACATTCCGTCTTGTTCTTTCTGTGTTGAAAAGACAAGGACAGGACGCTTAAAATAAGGTTAAGCCGCGATTACACCATCCGATTTATCGGGTTCCTAACTAGGATCCTTATTAGGACGCGCGAAGAAACAGCCCGTCCTAAACGCGATTACCATGTCCAATCCTTTCTGAGTTAGGAAGCCGATAAATCGTATGGTGTGATCGCGGCTTTAGTCCTGTTAAATAAGTTAAGTCGTGTTACACCGAATCGACACCATTATAGCTATGTTTGATTAATGTTGATCAGGGTCCATCCATCCATCAGCCCGTGTTCGTCCACTGCTGGACATAGGGCTTTCCCAAATTTCGTCACTCATGTCGGTCCTCCGTCCTCCTCATCCAGCCGCCCCCCGTAACGTCCTTCAGGTCGTCGGTCCAGCGGGCACGAGGTCGGCCTACACTACGCTTTGCTGTACGTGGTCTCCATTCTAAAGCTTTTCGGCCCCAACGGCCATCATGTCGGTGACAAATATGGCCTGCCCACTGCCACTTCAACTTAAGGATAAATACTTCACGGATACATAATCAATCACTCTAAACCCTCTTCCATTCATTATTTAATCACCTGGAGGCTTTCGACAACTCCTACGTGGAGAGTGACCATCTAGCGTCAGGTCGTCTCAATAACTGCGCACGGTCGCGTCGCACATATTAGAAAAGATCAATTAGAAACAAATTTCAAGACAAAATTTTTCAAAAAAATTATCTACGTTTGCAGATAAAAGAAATGTATTTGTACTCTAGTAAATAGGTGGTAGAGCTGATGCCGGGCTCGACTGTGGAGGTACCATCATCTTACTCGCAAACTGCCCCTGAAGTTATTCGGGGGAGAATAAGAGGACAGCTCGCAGACAAGGCACAAATCCAGGTAGCCCACCAAGCCTGGGACCGTGTGATGGCGGTATATCCATCCCGAATTGCCGGACCTTAAATAAACAGACTAGTGACGGGCAGCGGCGTCACTAGTGCGAGAGGTTCATGGCACTGCGCTCACCAACCCGCCTGCCCAGCGTGTGTGAGTATAGGAATCTCTTCCCAATTATGATGTACACTAAAGATAAACGGCCCCCAGTCCCCGGCAGCCCCACTATTCCCGACTACGGTGGCGGTCGCGGTAACGGTGGGGCAGGGGGTGCTAAGAGTCTCCGGTTAAATGGCCACCAACACCGACGACTCTTTTTGGCGACGTATAATACACGGACGTTACGGGAAGACAGACACATCGCTGAGCTCGAGTCAGAGTTAGGTAGAATCAACTGGCATATTCTGGGGCTATCGGAAGTCCGACGAGCAGGTGAGGATACGATAATCCTAGAGTCAGGACACCTGCTCTACTATCGAGAGGGCGATCAATTGTCTGTCGGTGGAGTTGGCATGCTGGTCAACAAAGACCTCACTAGCAACGTGTTAGAAATCGGTAGTGTCTCTGCTCGGGTGGCATATCTTGTTATTAGACTTAACAAGAGATATTCTCTTAAAGTCATTCAGGTGTATGCCCCCACGTCGAGCGACTCTGATGATGTAGTCGAGGCCGTCTATGATGACATATCAAAGGCCAGACATAACACCACCAAGACACAATTTACCGTTGTTATGGGGGACTTCAACGCCAAAGAGGGAGTACAAGAGTGTGGTGAATCGGTAATCGGACCACACGGTTATGGCTGCAGAAATCCTCGGGGCCAGATGCTGGTTAGCTTCCTTGAGAGCCAGGGGCTCTATTTTATGAATTCATTCTTCAAAAAGAAGCCTCAAAGGAAGTGAACCTGGCGAAGCCAAAATGAGATAGACTTCATCATGACGGATCAAAAGCACATAATCCAAGATGTATCCGTGATCAACAGGTTTTGTACCGGTAACGATCACCGACTCGTCCGAAGCATCTTGAATATCGACTTACAACTTGAGAGAAATCTTCTGATGAAGCCTACGCTCCGCCCTTCTCTGCGCCAAACCGCTGCGGGATCCGAAAAGTTCCAAATGGAACTTCAGAACCGATTTGCCCTGTTGGAAACCACTGAGGACGTTGACCAGCTTACTAACAATTTCACGAATGTCGTGCGTGAGGTAGGCAGGGCTTATTTTAAGCCGGAGCGAAGGACTAAGGAGTCTAGAATTTCGAGTGGAACTTTGGACCTGATGAGGCAGAGACGGGAAATGTCTTCAGATTCTGCAGATTACTCCCTTCTTAACGAGTGCGTTAAAAGGCAAATTCGTTTTGACCTGTGCCAACATAACACTCGCGTCATTTCATCGTCATCGACTCATCGTCGACAACATCGCAATTTTATTATCATCGTATTACCCTGGTCAACACATAGACTACAAGAGGTGTTCATTAAATAACGCCCAAGCCGAAAACGGGGCAAAGATTGAATAGACGCAAACGGCAAAGACTATTATATAAATCTATGGGAAGTCTGATTCGAATTTATATCCGAAACCCACGCGAACGAAGTCGCGGGCAAAAGCTAGTTTTGAAATAAATATTCGGTTTTGGCAATGACATTTTACACATGGACATCGGGTCGACGCTCAAAAGCGTCCGAACCAAAAGAATTCCAAAACTAAAAAAGAGTTCCAATCGCGCGTCAGTCTTCAATTGGTCGAGCAAGTAACAACGTGTCCATTATGCCGCACTGCGTAGTGAAATGGTGTAAAAACTACTTCGCTAAAGTGAAAAAAGAGAACGGTGTATCGTATTTTCAGTAAGTAGATTACTATTTTGTCATTTAAAAGTATTATTTTATCTAGAAACGTACTGTTTCATTAAAATTTTATTTAGTTGTAAAAAGAAATTACATTACCAATGAAATTTAACAAAAAGTATCAATCTGTCCTTTTCTTACTCATTAGGGGTAGTAGACAGAAAGAGACCACTCACGTCAACTATATTTGTTTGGATTACAATGTCAGTTTTAATAGTGACAGCAATCGAAAAGATTTGGAACAAAGAATCTATAGAGTAGCTATGATGTATTTTTGTAATTAATTATTTTGTTCTATTATTTTATGGAACACCATAATTACCTATATTTATTTCAGTTTCCCTCGAGATCCTATACGTTGCTCAGTATGGAGAAACATTATAGCCGAATCGCGGCGAGAGGAATATTTTGATCCAAAAATATACAACCCTGTGTGTTCGGATCATTTTCAAGAAACAGATATGTACATTACTAGCAAGGGATTAAGGAGGCTAAAAAAAAAGCTATACCAACATTGCTAGTAAGTAGCGGTTTTTTGTGTCTTTGTATTGTTTTTTTTTTGTTATTAATCTAATAACTTTAAATATATTTCTTCACAGTTAAATAAAGACGTACATACATCTGAAACCACAGCATTTAGTGTTTTAACAACTGACAATACGGTAAGATCACAGCATATGTGTAATACTCACAATTATTGAAATATTTTGTTTATTTAATATTACGACGATATGGTAAGATAACTGTGAACTAACTTAACAAATTTTTATTTATAATTTTCAGAAACATTTCATTTTAATTTTGTATTTTATTTTTAGATCACTCCAGACTTAGAACAAGAATCGGAAAAACCTTATACAAGTTTATTTGTGCAAGAACAAGGTATAGCAACCCCGAAATCTCCCGCTACATCATTAAGTATAGGATCTATATTGGATAACCCGAGAAAAGTTACATTAAAAACAGAACTTCGATTATGTAAGCGACAAAGAGTAATAAAGAATAGAAAACTAAATAACTTACAAAAAGTTAATGAACGGCTCAAGAAAAAAAAACATTTCTCTGAAAAGTGCGTTAACTTTATTAAAAATTTTTTTTTATTAAGTTTTAGTTTTTTTTTAACAAAAATGCAACACAAATCAGATCAAATTAAAAGCTAAAATTGATTAAACGAATATTTTTCTCAGGGGTAAAGATCAAAAAGGGTGGTAAGAAGCTACTCTATACATTCTGTGTTCGCATAATCTTTACTTGAAGCTGCGTAAGCTAAGAACAGTGCGGCTTCTTCCAGTCGAAGCTACGTAAGCTAATAAACGGATGCAATTAAAATTAAGCAGTGTAGTAATGACATACGGTTCAAATTAAAGTGTTTTGTTTCTTTATATGTCTATACAAATATCTACGTTTGTATACGTTAACTAGGGATACTTTTTTCGTAAATTTTGTGCTAGACCCTAAGTCCATGTGTAAAATGTCATTGGGTTTTGGAAACATTTTTATTTAACCTCATATCGTAAAATCTCCATTACGAACTCAAAACTACTGGCATAATGAAAAATATTTTTCATTAACGTCTCTAAAACAATTAAAAAATTAAATTATAATATAGGTCTCTGAACATCGAACAACATAATGCTATAATGTGACCTATTATCGTGCAGCAAACCTTAAATTTAGAGTTGAAAAATCTAAAATAATACAATCTCATTTAACTTTTATCCATCTGCGTTAAAGCCTATTTTGCAATGAAAAGTTTAAGGTTATGTCAGCTCTAAATGTAATATTTGCTACATGAGAATAGGTGTCAATAGTTATTTATGATACAAGTGCGGAAAGTAAGGATAAAAACCTTTTACGCTCAAGTATCTTACAACATTTTTCAATGCATTTTGCGAGGAAATACAACAAAAAAACAAGTATAATAAAGAAAATTTATTATAAATAACAAATTAATTGTTGAAATTGAAAGTAATGTTTGAACAATTGTTAAAATTGAATGTGCAGGTCTTGTCCGCTAATTTAATGGTTTGTCTTAGGTTATTGTTATTGTTACATACTTCCTGATGTTTTCTTGTAGACGAGAGTGATTCACTCGTTAAAGTATGGCCAGTTGAAGTAGAGGGTTGCGGTTCTGTCCAGTCAGTATGAAATGAGGCAGAATGGCGCTGCAATTTATTCGGGATCATATTTTCATGGTCTGTGTTCAAATTCACTGATTGAGTTATTTTGCTACATATGTTTATTTTATTCTCGAAAGAATCTTCAATGTAATTTTCAGCTACCGTATTCGACTTCCACCCTCCATGCCGTTTTAGAGTGGTTATATCTGCCCCCGAATCAGCAAGTAAGGTAGCGGATGTCCTTCTGAAACTGTGACCTGTGTACCGGCTCTGGTAATCGAAGATATGTAGCGATTTCTTTCGGCATTCCACCAAACTTATTTACGCCTATGCATTGAGCAATACATTTTCCATTTTGAAAGTTTTGAAAGAATCTTTGGCTTTTTGATTTTGATGAACGCAAAGACTCGTATTTTTTAACAACTTTGTAAAATTGCCCATGAATTGTGAAAGATCTGGATATTTTGGTCTTTGTATTTGGAATTTTCACTAGTAACGTTTCGTCGTGATTTTCAATATCATCCACATTTATGTTCGCAAGTTCCTCTCGTCTACATGCTCCAGTTATTCCAAAAATTAAAGCAACCTGTAACAAATTAATTTAGAATTAACTTGTAAGCTAATGAATAAGTGGTATGAATACCTACTGATATCTGATACTGATAATACTATACTGATATACTTGCTATCTGGCGCTTCATTTAGGAATTTTTCTATATCGCTTACTTTTGACTTTGTAGATTTAAATCCATCATTTTGTCGTTTCAAGAAGGCAATAATGATACGTGGGACGCACTATAAGTTTCCGGAATGAATATGAAAAAATACTATTAAAGGTACAAAATTAATTTATTGTTTTTCAAAATAATCTCCCTTGGCGTCTATGCACTTTTTCATTCGATCAAACCAGTTTTGAAAACTTTTGTGCCACTCCCCTGTGGTGGCCTCTGAAACGTGTTTTTCATACTCCTCGACAGCCTCTTCTGGTGATGAAAATCGTTGATCGCGTAATTGGTTCTTAATTTTTGGGAACAGAAAAAAGTCACAAGGTGCCAGGTTGGGACTGTATGCAGGATGACTCATGAGTTCTACATTTTTCGTCTTCAAAAAGTCGTTTGTCTGTCTGGCCGTGTGAGAACTAGCATTGTCGTGGTGCAGGATGATACGGCGTTTACGGTTATTTTTACGGAGTTCGTCAATAACTTCCGGCAAACAAATGGTCGTGTACCAGTCACTATTCACGGTACGACGATTCTCTAAAGCAACAGTAGCCACGTGTCCAGTTTTATTAAAAAAAGAAGCAATCATCCGCTTAGATGCACTTTTCACGCGCGCCACTTTGTTTGGTTTCGGCTCATCTTGAAAGACCCATACGCTCGATTGCTGCTTTGTTTTGGGATCGTAGCAATAAATCCATGTTTCGTCACCTGTTACTATGTCCCACACCAAATTTGACGCACCTTCGTTGAATCTGGTAAGCATGGCACTGCACCAAGTGACGCGGTCCGTTTTTTGAGCCTCGGTCAAGTTGTGTGGGATCCACCGCGAGCACAGCTTTCTCACACCCAAATGTTTGTGTAGGATTGATTGTATTTGACTCATGCCTATTTCTAAGGATGCGCGAATTTCATGATAGGTCACATGCCTGTCTGTTTCAATCATACGGCGCACAGCATCGATGTTTTTGTTGGTCACAGCGGTGGACGGCCGACCATCGCGAGATTCGTCACTGAGATTGATACGACCACGCTTGAATTCTGCAAACCAGCTATAAACAGTCGTCTTGCATGGTGCTTCATTGCCAAAAGCTGTTTCAAGCCGAGCGATGCTCTGTTGAGCTGTCAAATTACACTTAAAATCGTAGAAAATCATACTACGAAAATTTTCCCGAGTTAAATCCATGTTGATGCAGACACACAATTTTTTAAATGGCGCCACAAGGTAAAAACAAAAGACAGTCAGATGAAACAAACTGCATTCTACAGCCAAAGAGTTCTATTTTCAAATATTGCAATAAATTTTTAAATATTGTTTATGTAAGTGGCCAGTTCCGGAAACTTTTAGTGTTACCTATGTATACATTATTTCTAAAACCTAATATTTTCTTTTGCACCTGGGTGTATGTAGTATGGTGTGAGTAGTATAGGTGAAACGGAAAATTACGAACTGTCACTGATAACTCGGACAGCCTATAGTTTGTGGTAATTTTGTAGGTTTATGTCATTTTTACAGCTGATGGTGCTCTTCAACATTGAATATTTAGACCATAATGAAGATGGTTTATATCTTGGTGCCAGTTCATTGAAGTATGCTAAAAGAACGTTCTCGAAACCCGGCTACATCAGCTTCTTATCCAGGTTAATTTTTCTTCTGGTTTCTTATACCGCAATGATTTAAAGAGGAGTGAGTTATTTTTATATTACTTACCCACTTTTTCCTTTACTCTATACTACATTCCACCAAAAATTACGAATGTAATAGATAAAACCGGCGGTTGATGAGTGTGCTTGTTTGTTTGAACTTTCATAACGATATATGTACATAACTTATTTATCAATGAGGTTTTTCTTCTTAAGTTTATCTTAACCATTAGTATTTATTTATTTAATTTTATGAATAATAACAATGATCAATTTCAATAATTTAATAGATAAAACTTAAATAAACCAAATTATCCTAAAATATATATATAAATTCATGTTGATAGTTTTAAGATGGTGGTACCTCCACAGTCGAACCTGGCATCAGCTTTACCACCTATATTAATTACTATTAATATAATAAACAATTAATATACTCACTACCGTTTCACACCCTTCGGGTACGGAACCCTAAAAACGAACAATAAAAAGATATAATCTTAAATAAATTTATTGGTGTAATTTTAAAGTCCCTCCGTGCAACGAATATCCAATTTAGATTGGTCTATTGTTCGTGTATTTTAAATTGTTTCCTCATTAAAAGCATTACTAACATCCTCATCGCGCTATTCCAGGATTAGGTATAATTTTACCGCGGTGAATTACCCATTTACCTACCATTACCGTTTGGTGAAGTAGAAAGGCGTACGTTACTTGCAGTTAGCCAAATATCTCTATCTTCTCTTTTCTGTAATCTCCATCTTTTCTTAATTTCTCTTCCGTATATCTAAAATCTGCCCGTCTGTCTGTATGTATGTTCGATTATATCCTCAAGAAGGGTCTTAGGGTGCGTATTATTGCGCTTTGGTGAAGGGAGCTGAGTATATTTAGATGCAGCTTTTACCGTAAAATAATGTTTCGTGAGAAAAATTTCAGGATATCTCTATTGTATACGGTGACTTTGTTGATTTAACCAAATTCATAGTGGAAACTCAGTTACTGCTCAGGCCCCAGGTACAATGATCCTTCTTGTGAAATACGCAAAATAAAATTTAGACTTCCCAGTAAACAATTGATCTTGTGGTCCGGTAGATTCCTTGTCCGTCTCTTTGTTTTATAAGGTCATCGTATAAGTGACTTAAAGACGTCTTTAGGGTGTGATTTGGACCCACTATACCCTACTATATTATAACAGTCCTTTTTAGTCTAAATTAGACGTATATACATCGTAGCTGTGTCCACTAGGCGTATAATGACTGCTAATACTAGCTGCGATGTATATACGCCTGCATGGCGCGTAATGGTCCGCAATGGGACCGTTATAGAACGGGGTGGCTTATCGTATTAATATAACCTAACCTAAAATTAAAATTAATATAACGGTGAAGGTGACGATTTATTTATTAATCTCAGTGGCCATATTGATATTGAAAAATAATATGAAAAGTACGTAAATAGCGTATTTCTCAGCTAGAATCTATTGGAAAGGTACGTTTATTGATTAATATGAGGTAGGCTTTAAACAATTTTTTGCGCTCCCAAAATTCTTTAGTATTATGATTTTTTAATTAAATTTTTTGTCTGTACCTTGTTAAAAGGCCTTTTTAGGTCTACCAGACTTATAAATTGTCGGTTCAAAAATAAAATTCGTTCGCCATTGCAGTAGAATTAGGGTTCATAAAAAAACAAACATTTATTTATTTGTTTATTATTGGTTATTAGCTTTATTATTTTGGATCCATTTGAGGAGGTTTTATAAAAGTCTATTTGACAACGTTTACCGGTCTAGGTGACGTATAGCGGGCGTATAAGCTCTCTGGAGGACGTATAAAAGACGTAATCGTAAGTGAGGACTAGTTTTGAAAGTGTCTTATAATATAGACGAAATGACGTCCTTAAGACATTATTATATGCCGAGAAAGTTATAAAACTAAGCAAACCGATTGTGTACCACTATAAGACAAAGTGTCAGCAACATTACTGTAATAAAACGTTTAAAAAACCGGTAGGTGTATAGGCGCATGGCTACACGACCAAATTGTTTGCTGGGTAATTGAGTCGAGGTTGTTCTCGACCAAGTAAAGGGGCACGTTATTTTTTTCGCGTATTTCCCAAAAAGGTTAATTGAACCTTGGTCCTGACCACTCATCTAGACTCCAGTATACCAACCAAGTCACTTTATACAGAGTGTTAAGATGATATGTCGCCAGTTTCCGGCTTTCGCAACATCATCTTAACATCCCTGTACATGTTTTGTATAATCAATGCTGACCTCTCATTCTTGAGACCCAGGTTCGATCCCCGGTCGGGCTGCACCAATGAGTTTTTCGGAATTTATGTGCATACTTAGTATTTGTGTTCTTACCTTATACTTACCACTTGCTGTACGGTGAAGGAAAACATCGTCAGGAAACCTGCATGTGCCCGAAGTACGGCGATAGGGCTCACCACCCATCACGCTGGGACGTAATAATCGTCGGTGAAACGCGGGTGTACTGGGCGTGGACTGTGATTTGCATTTCTCGGGAACACCTCTGATACCCCCTCGGGGATTCATGTCGTGAGGATATGTTTACGTATAATCAAGTCGGAGACAACCGGCTGAAGGCAGACATTTTATTTAGCGCGGGGGCGAAGCGAAGGAAAAGGCAAACGGCTAGTTTTGAGTGTTACCGTTTTGGCATTTTATTAATGATTTTGGTATATTTTCTCCTTATGGTCGCACGGAAAATTCAAACTTAGCATATTTTTCGTTAAAAAGTGTAATTTATTTCATATTTGGCTTAAAATCTATGTTTTCAAACTTGTTAATATCCATCAACCACTTGTCTTACGATCATGTCAATTAAATAAATTATAACTTCAGGAAATATTGTTGCCGAAATATATACAACGTAAAATTTAAGTAATTTTGTTAACGAAACTGGTGATAGTACTCGTCCATATGAACAACTTTTACTATGGAGCCAACCCTGAAATCGTGAAAAAAATATCAGCTGTTCCATAGAAAAGTTAAATACCTACTCGACCCAAATGTATGGAACAGCTGATTTTTTTTTACGATTTCAGGATTCTCTTCGTAGTAAAAGTTGTTCATATGGACGAGTACTATCACCAGTTTTCATTAACAAAATGGCTTAAATTTCACGTTGCATATAAGTGACTTTTATTTATGCAGCCAAATTCACACTGTAGGCTTGGTAAGTGATCAGTATGACGGATCGATAATACTTTTTTTCTAATTTCGCAAAATAATATCTTGACGTCCCATAATAGTAATTGACTCGGGGCTGGGCTTGCGTTTGTAAGGAACACAAAAAGAATAATTTACGAATTACACAAAAAGGGTCATCGAACCATGTTAATAAGCACTGACTGAGTCTTATATAAGGTGACTTTAATTTATGCAGCCGAATTCTTACTGAAGACTCAGTCGGTGCTTAGTTCCTACAATTCAAAGTGAAAAAAATTTAAGAGGTGATTGAGAATTGTTATTAGACCACATTCCACAGAAAAAAAATTCAATATGCACGATATTTTTTTCAATTTTCCATAGACACGGTCGGCTAATTGAACTAATAAGTAGTTAACTGAGAAACAAAAAAATAAATTTGAAAAAAAATATTTTTCTCATATAATGTGATCGATCAGTTAACGATAAACAATCTACCCACAAAATTAGTTTCACTTATTATATAGTGAGGCAAATTTTTCAATTAATGGAATATTTGTGAATTACTTTAAGATAACTGAACAGAGGTTCCTTAATTTCCCTTTCAGCGTAAATTACGAAGCCCAAAATATCTGAAGTCATTAACAGACCAAGTAAACATAAAAATTAAACCCATTGGAAAGATCTTTAGAGAAATAGGAAGTTAAAGACATTTTTTTATTTATGTAACTTATAATAGAAATACGAATTTAAGCAATGTGACATTAATAATAAAGTAAAGTCGATAAACTCCTCGAACTTTAGGAGAAAAAAACATTACTTTCGTTTGTTTGTTTAATGGTGAGAATAAATACTTTGAATCGAATTGCCATTTTGTTTAGGAATAAAAAAAAATACTTTGCATTTGTTAAGCATTTTTCCGTCGAAAAGTTACTATCGTTCTCAGTTATAAAACTGCAACACTGCTATTTTCTTTTAATGTAAATAGACGCTGAAAATACCAGAAAAAACTGTTAACCATAAAAAAATTAACGCTATGTTACACTATTTACTTAAGAGAATCCAGTAAACTCATAACTAAAACGGTTTAATAACGGGTAATGCCCGTGTTGAAACCATCTTTTGGGATTTAAAATATCTGTCTCCTGAAAGAGACGCGAATGTTTGGATTCTTTATGGTTGTAATACTGGTATCTGTGTCAATAATGCTTCCATCCGAGGTGGCCTTGGACGCAAACGTAGTAGGTATTGTAATCTCGGGATACTACTGCGGTTACCTGACCCCGGAGCCGAAACGTCCTATCTAACGTCTCTTTACGCACTCGATGGAATAGTTTCATCGAGAGCCCAAGAATTAATAGCCGAAGTTCTCACCGAAGGAAGTGAAGGAATTTTGTGATATTTTGAAACCGAATCGCCGAATCGGAGACGTTTGCGGCGCGGCGGCGCGGCGCAGTGCGGCGGTATCGAGCGTCTAGCGGCGGGCGGCCGGCGGCAGTGCGCGCTCGGTCCCCGGCAGCGCGGCATGGGTGGCACCCTGCTGCTGGCCCTACTGGCCGCGGCGCGGGCCGGCGGCGACCCCAACGCGACCGAGCCCGCGCTCGCCACCGACCCCTCCCCGACCCCCGTCCTCGAGGAGAAGACCCCGCTCTTCCCCCCAGACCTCTTCACCGAGGAGCAGAGGCGGAACGGGGCCGTCATCTTCCACGTGATCGGCATGGGCTACATGTTCGTCGCTCTGGCCATCGTCTGCGACGAGTTCTTCGTGCCGTCTCTCGACGTCATCATCGAGCGCCTGGCGATCCGGGACGATGTCGCCGGGGCCACGTTCATGGCTGCCGGCGGCTCCGCGCCGGAACTCTTCACCTCCATCATCGGCGTCTTCGTTTCCTTCGATGACGTGGGAATCGGGACGATCGTCGGCTCAGCCGTGTTTAACATCCTGTTTGTGATCGGTGCTTGTGCGCTGTTCTCCCGCACGACTCTAACTTTGACGTGGTGGCCACTGTTTCGCGACTGCACGTTTTACTCCATCAGTCTACTTGTACTTATCTACTGCTTTAGAGACAATATGATCTACTGGCAGGAGGCGTTAGTGATGTTCTCTCTGTACTGGTTCTATGTGATGTTTATGAGGTGGAACCAGCCCGTGGAGCGGATGGTGAAGAAGTTGATCTACAAGAACAAGGTCACCAGGGTGAGAAGTACAGACCAGCTGATGCCAACGGTGAGCTCGCCCGCTGTCTCCCGCATGACCACTATCCCATCCCAAACACGCGTAACTTAAGTAATCTCACTAAACGCACTCAACCATGACATAAAAGTGAGATTATGTCATTTAATCTTCACGCTGAGCAGCGTTTTAGCAAATCGCTCCGCTAAACGAGCCATCTAAACCCTAGATAAGCTTACGATTTAACGAGTTCGTGTTATTTATGCATGCTATATCATTGTAGATAGATAACAAATCTCACATCACGCACGTATTTTTAGAACCAGAACTTTTATCTTGATGTTTTTTAACCACAAACTTCACACCTAGACTTGAAAATCAAAGCAAGTGAGAACCGCGATTCTAGGTTTACAGCGTCAGGGGATTTTCATTCATGATTTCCTCGACACTGGCCATCGAGATTTGCATATGTGTTTATACGAGTGGCAGGTTTACGAAATGCTTGATTGGACCTTTAAGAGGTTGTGTTTAGGTTTAGTTTAGAATGGGCAGGTAGATTGTAGGTGTTTTGCAATCGGTTGTTATGACGACTCGGCGTTGGCCAGCGATCTTGATTACGATCACGGTTTTATTCCGGACTGATCAGCTGATGTGATCGGTTCAAATTGGGGACTTATGCTGTAGATTAATGTTCGAGTGAAGGAAGCAGCAATTGACATGAATTCAGAATCGAACGGACAACAGGAAAATGCGAATTAAAAAAACGTGCAACGTATAGGTAATGAAGTTGATTAATACAAACGCACCAGTTTCAGCTGATGGCTTTATGTGAGTTTGGGGCTAGGTAGCGTATAATATAGTATTTTGAATGCCAGCATCAAAATTGAAACTGTATTGTTCTTGTTTTGTTACTCACCTTGATTTATTTATTAATTTTTTCGAAATGCTTACAAGGTTACTTAGGTACCTGCTTATCTACATGATAGTTTAAATTTAATATCTTAGTAATTTATACGCAAAAAATTAAGATAACGACTGACTTACTTTAAAGTAACTACAAAAGCAAATGTAAAATGCCTTGCCGATATAAATTCACTATACATAAGTATTTAAAATTAAAACAGTTTTGTTTTTGTGCGGTTCTTTTTGGTATTTCAATAGAATTTGGAGGTCGATAGAAAAGAACTTAGTGCGAGTCATCAGTTTTAAAAATAAGCATATCTGTATTCAAAGATATTTCATACTTACCAAATGCTGAAAGGTGAAGGAAAACATCGTCAGGAAACCTGTATGCCCTAAAAAGCGTGGATTTGTCCCCGAAGAACGGCGACAGGGCTCACCACTCACCACCGATCACGGTGGGACGTAATAATCGTCGGTGAAACGCGGGTGTACCAAGTGTGGACTGTGACTTGCATTTTACAATTCACATCCGGAACGCCTCTGACTCCCATTCGGGATTCATGTCGTGACGATATATTTATTTACTTATGTATTCAAAGATTTTCATAAATGCCCACCTGAAAAAAAAACTTCCTGTATTTCTATGCCAGCGATCGAACGGGCAATTATAAGTATCAATTCGTTCAAAATAACATAGTATCTTAAATTAAGGACAGCCACCACGTCCAAAAATCCATACAAATGCTAACACAAAATTGTGAGGTTGCTTTGGAATGTTATTATATTTTAGACTGATTCCATTGATATTATAATTTTAATCATACATTAAAGTAGATTCTAAAGGCTCTAATTTTAGTTTTAGTGCTGTCAAACCTTAACTTTTTCCAATGTAATATAGCTTCTTTTGTTAACACTGAAGAACTATTTTGAAATAAAGAAAATTTAGTTTTTACAGCACTAAAACTAAAATTAAAGCCATCAGAATCGGCTTTATTATCCCTTAAAAAACGTTCGTTTTACGGTTTTTCAACAAAAGTGCAGCCGATGTGTTTTTATTGGAATGGTTTATCAGATTTAAATAAAATGATCAGTCAAGACAACGAGTTCGCGTGATTCTCGTTCACCCTGTAGGCTGGTTGCGTTCAGATTTTGTGTAGATTCAGCGATTAGACTCCCGAGCTAATAGGTAAGTAATAGGGTAGGTTAGTATAACACGAACTAAAAAGGTGCTACACTGTAACACGTATACGCTCGGCCTATTTCCTACAAAGTATCGAAATATTTTGACCTAGATTATAGAATCAATTTGTCGCAATTTGTAAAACAAAAATATTAATAATTATATTTAGTACCCTATTAAAATTTTATAAATTACGGTAAGGAATTTCATTCTTTAGTATTTTTATAGAGCTCAATACAATAATATATTTATTTGCACACCATAGAAACGGAAATAAAAATAATAAAATAACAATTGATACAATTTACTTACGTACCTGTCAGGCGGCCTTATCGCTTAAAAAGATCTCTTCCTGACAAATGTCCAAATGAACACGGTTTGGATTTCGTTGATAGGTGTTTTTTTCCGGTAGGCCTATCTAATTCTGCACCTAAGCAATATTTCAGTTAAGTAGTTTTTCATGACCTGATTCAAATAAAAATGCCATTTTATGTACGAGTATTTCAGCAAATCAAACCTTCTTTTACAGACATTAATTAAGGTACCTTTAAAAATTGAACCTAGTTCTTCTTTAGGTATATCCGTTTACTACTCAGCTCATTCAACTGAAACATTAGGTAGGTGCAAAATTAGATTAAAAACTGCCGTTTGAAAGAATCCGTAGAAATTTAGCGTACATTTGATATGTCAGTTGGATAAAGTCCTAATATAAAAAAATTGTACAGGCTGCACATTATGTACGCATCACATTATAAGTTTTACTTTTACAAGTAAAAAGGGTACAAAAGAAAAAAAAACATTTATTTAGATTTATAACATAATGCTTCTACTTCTAAGCAAGATTTGGTCCATACTAGCTAGACTGGAGATTTATGCTACAAAATGTTTGTTTTCTTTCAAAACGAGTTTTTTAGATTTCTAAGTAAGGTCATTCCACATACGGACGGCTTGTACGGAAAAGGAATATTTCCATCGCACAACGAAAGAGATAAACATATCTGAAATAGTGCGCGGCCAAGTAGTACGGTGAATCAAGAAAAGTTTGGATATTGCTGTTTTTTAGTGAAAAATATTTATTTAATATAAATTCAAAAATTATGATTTAGATAATAGGTTTACATGTTTACAAGTCATTATTGTTATTTTTACTTTATTAGTTTGGACGGACTACTGTTTGAACAGAAAAACAGCCTTGACTTTGCAATTTATTTTCGATGCAGCAATTTTTTTCTCTGTCACGGTTTGGGCTCTGTTATCGTCTTGGAAAAGGCCTCCTTTATGACATGTTTTTTTTCAGAACCCTACATATTGTAATATGGGAGTTCCACTGTTTTAAAATCTAATTTTTTACTGCCTATGTCGCCTTAAGAAACCTAAATTCCACACCAGTCGTGAGTCGTGACTGCTAATATAATTATACTAATTACCATTTCAAAAATTCTTAAATTATAAAATACTTGTTTTTTTACTATTAAAACTTTCTTTTATTGTACAACATTTCTTTGAAATACTCCTAATGTACCTATATAATGTACGTTTACAAAAAAACAGCCTTTACAAATAAAATATGAATATAAAATGAGATACTTGTCCTCGACCCTAAGATTGAAAATAGGACAGCTTAAAAATGGAAGGATAGAATCCGCCAAAACCTAAGTGCAATAAATCTAGATTTAATTAACTTAGTGCAGTGGTGCCCAATCGGTAGCTCGCGGGCGGGCGCCCGGTAGCCCGCGGCTTGTTTTCTAGGCGCCCGCGAACAAAATCGGATAAAAATTCAAGCACACACTAAAATAAACACTAACTAAACTAAACATCTAAATAACGCTGACAGTTGAAGACATACTCGCGTACATCAGTGCTGTGCTGCGGCTTTTTCATGTCAACTAAAAGTGTTAAACACCAAACACAAAAGTATGTTACAGACCATTCATCATAACTTGTCCCTTGCCGTCATGTTGGCATCACCGCTTGTCAAGCTTTTGCTGTCATAATAGTTGTCAGTCAGATTTTACAAAATTATTTGATAAAATTATGTATTATTATTGCCAAAGCCGTTGAACAATAGTGCAAAAGAGATTGTGTTGAAGGTACGCCTTTTGTGAAAGAGAAAATGCAAACAATGCACCGTGATTCCTCCCGATCAGGTTCGATCTCGTGTCAGTGCCATGATGGGTTAGTAAAGTAGGGTTACCAGCTTTAAAAATAAAGCCAATTTCATGGGCAAATAATAATTAGCTATTCACTTTTGCAGGCATATCGGAAAAAAACGGTCACATTAAGTCGCCTGAAAAAATCGTCAAAAACGTAAAAAACGGGCGCGCGACGATTTAGAACAGTCGAGCTAGAACAAGAAATAAAAAATACCGTTTTAGTACAGAGATACATGTATAAATATTCACACCAATAGATCATACGTATTGGTTGCGAAATAAATACAAATCAATAAATAATTGATAATTTAGATTTTTTCATTCTGTAGATTTTATTTCCATTAAAGAGTAGTCTAATTAATATATAAATAAAACGCAGTTAAGTAGATAAATGTGTAGTAGGGTGAATGCTACGTGAGCCACTGGCAACATTATATTATGCAGTGCTACTATTTCCTAAGCCAGGGGACTTTTTATAATGAATGGTCTGTACAGAACGAGCATATCAAAAATCTTATGATTTTAGAATGCACAGAAGATTACCAACTAGTCTTTCAGAAGCTTTATGAAAATGTGAACAGCCAAGTATCATACAAAGTTTGCGCTGCTCCGGTCTATCGTTTTTGTAGTATGTCATAATAAATAGACAGGGATATATATTGACATACATACAGACGGATTTCCAATAAGATCCTTTGGGCATGGAACCGAACTCGTCAAACATATATTTATATAACTTAACAGAGCTTTTAGTTTATAAAAAGCACAAAAATATAAAACAAAGACATATACAGTTAAAACTCGTAACAGACGTAGCATTAACTCATTCCACGAAATGCGGTTGCAGTCTCGTAGCGCTACGAACATCTACGCCGTAGTACAAAGTGCTACGCTAATTGCTACGAACAGTGTAAATATGCAGCATTGGGTTTTCTGCGGAGTTAAAGCTCAAATCATGCTGTAAATTGGTTGACATTTTTACGTTTGGTTTTTAAAAAGGTTTTTTTTGGAAAATAATATGTTGTTTTCCGTGGCTATAAAGTAAAGTTTTCGAAGTTTGTTTTAACTAAATTAATTAATATCGTAATCGTATCCATTTGTTAATTTAATGTCAAATAAAAAACCGGACAAGTGCGAGTCGGACTCACCTACCGATTGTTCCGTTAAATACTATATTTTTAATGATTTAATTACGAATGTATAGTTTCCAGATTTTTCCGTATATTTTTCGTATAAGACGGTATTACTTGCCAAATTTCATATTTCTAGCCCTATTAATTTTGACACTCTTGAGAGTGTCGAAATATACGTTTTTTGCGGTTAGTTTTTCAACTCGATACCTCCACGCGTTTCCGAGATAAAGGGTCTTAAAAGACAGAGGGACGGACGGACAACAAAGTGATCATATGAGGGCTCCGTTATTTCCTCTTGAGGTACGGAACCCTAAAAATAGCATCATCTATTTATGATAAAAATAATAAAACATATCGATTTATACTCGATATATTTCCGCGAGGCCGGTGGTCCGAAATGTATCGAATATAAATATGTTAAAGTAAACAAACATACTTATAAAATACAGTGCATACACATTCCTTACCCTTATTTTCAAAACTAACCGATAGAAAATTATGAAAATTAACATACGCAATTATGGCAAAAATGTATGTTTTTTTATAGCCAGAGTTTTTCCCAACATTTCGTTTATTTTATTATCTTTTTTACTACCAGTAACCGCTGTAATCTTTGTTTGGGTACTATCAAAGAAAAATCCTCAGGCCCACTTATCACTAGTATTGCAATAGTAATAAGGGTGATAACTGGGTCAACGGCAATTTCTTTGATGGTACGTAAATATAAGTTGTCGCATAAAACTTCACGTTTTAGTAGTACTCGTAATTTGGTCTAAAAACATATTTATCATAAGTATAGGAAGTATTTTAGTATCTAAATGTATATCTACTATGACCTCAATGACCATGTCGTAACGTCCTTTGTAATGGTATAATCGAGCAGTAATAAAAGATCTCTACTTTTACATTATTTATCGAGGCAGCCATTATGTCTGACCACTTTTGGGCTTGAATGTCGCCTTCATAGACTTGAATATTTAGTATATTCCATAGACATTGAATATTCTAAGTCTATGGTGTATTCTAAGTCTATGGTCGCCTTTCACACGCCAACATTTCCGGTTCCTTACCAGCTGTTTCCACTGCTTTTTAACTGCTTGCATATATCATAGTCCGATTCTTTGCTACCACTGTGTGGCCACACCAAATGTCCCAAACATCTCCGCAAAATCCTGTGATATTCAACCTCCTTAATTTGTATTTTAATTTGTTCTTAATTTGTTTTTCTGATCAGGCAGCGATGAAGAAGTTACAAAATTAAACATTCTGTATCATTTTAAGAACCTGGGAATTTTACCATTCCCTGCAGTTTATTTATATCCTGGAGTGTCTTCTATTCGTAAAACTTAACTACAAGTACTTTCAGCAAACCCAGTCTTTGATCCTTGGTTCTGACCACTTACCGAGTCCCCTGTATGAATTTGGCTGTATAAACAAAGTCACCTTATACAGAGTGTAATCATTACGCGCTAACCTGATCATCTTGAACCACTTCCATAGAAAATCTTTTGATAAAACGCGAAAAAAATAAAAAGTTCCCATAGAAAATGACAAGGAGGCATTAAAAATTTCTATAGGGAAGTGAATTATTTTTCGCGTTTCATCAAAAGTTTTCTATGGAAGTGGTAAAGGGTGATCAGTAGAGCATGTGGATTAATTTAATGAGCACGTCATGATTACATCCTGTATAATTAAAAAGGAAAACATATCGTCAGTATATCCACGCAGGGTTGTCAGAGGTATTTCCGAGTGTGGGCTATAACAGACAACACTCGTACACCCTCTCTTCATCGAAGTGAAGTATGCACAACTCAATCACAGTATTATTATACTAGTTTTTTTTAATTATAGTGTGACTCAATGATGTATGCTCCGGCCGTCATTGGAACCTGGGTTTCAAGATTGAGAGACCGGCATTCCACTGAGCTCTCGTTGTTTCTTCCTATACTTGGCTTACAACCGCACCAAACGTACACACTTAAAACAAGACCTACTGCTTATCAGTGATAAATTACAGCGGGTTTGTGCATCATTTACCTTGTCCTTACGAAAAGCCCTTATACAGGTTGTAAATGCAAAGTCAAGAATCCCTTTAGGGTATGAAAGTATACACGATTCTGATGTGATTACGAGAAAAAAAAATATAACTTGAATTTTCACCAAAAATTCCATCATTTTTCTAAGCTACGCAGCTCACCGGCCTCCCCGCACACCTAATTGCACCCCGCACCCCTCATCCGAGTGGCCAGCGACCAGTGAGGGTGTCTACGCGATTAGTATATTTAGAGTAAAGAAAATCGTCGTATTCTGAAGTAGTGGTACTTTATTTAGAGATCCCAGTATTTAAAATAATATCTTTACCGATCATACTAATCCCTTAAAGGATTATAATAATCCCTTAAAGGATTCTTGCCTTTGCTTTTACACCCGGTATATCTTCTACTTTTTGCCTTCTTTTTACCGTCTACCCAGCGTGTGTGGGTATGGGTATTTCTTCCAGAAGGACCACCAAGAGTGGTGAAATCTCGGAAAGGCCAATGTCCAGCAATTGACGAAACAGGCTGATGGATGGATGGATGAAAGGACCTTTTTTTACTAACGGTCCATATCTAATTAATTTAAAGACGCAAATCTCTTTCTATTCCAGATTATCTTGATATTTTTTAGACAAATAACAAATTTATAACTTTTTGTTCGGATGTATTTTTGCCTAGTAAATTATACAAAATAAAACAAAAATAATCATTATTAAACAATTATACCCGACCCTTTCAGTAGGTCCATCATCAGTCGATATCTATATAATAATAGTAAGGTAGTAAAAATGTCGTGTTTGTGACTTAAGGGTCCATGCCACCTAAACGTGCCCCACCGTATTGCTGATTCATGACAGAAAATATTTGTTTAATGAGAAATAAATAATCACACAAGTTGTCGAAGAGTTGTATTACAACCTAATTAATTTGATTTTTGCATAGAATTCATAGCAAGCTAGAAAAAAATCTAAAGTTGCTGAAAATCACGTAAAACTGCTCTTCGCGTATTTCTCATTGGCGATTTCTCAGATAATTTTGGAAACTGAAATTCAGGCTCCCGTAAGTTAAAAGTGTACAGAATGGTGAGATTAATTTATTTTTGCCAAACAAAAATTGTTACTTGGTGTATTTATCCATTAAACATCACCAACTTTTGCGTGCGATTTCCCCATACAAATTACTATGGAGGGCGGCATCGAAACGTGATTCTTTAGAGCGCGCGATGTTTCGGTTGTCGTAACCAGTCGTAACAGGCACGGCTCATAGCGCGCTATTTTAAACAATAATGGAACGTCATAGAGTTCAGTTCTGCCTGACGCAACATGAGGTGCTCAATGTCAGGGAGAACGGGTCCTTAAATATTTTCGCGAAACTTTGAACTGAAATGGGTTATTGGTCTTTACTAAGACCGAAACAACATTTTTTACAATGTGTGTCTGTCTGCCTTTCTGTCTGTTTGTCTGTATGTATGTCCCATTTAACTCGAGAACCACTCAACGGATTTAGGTGCTGTTTTTTATTATCACCGTAGCAGTGGCGTGCATTGGACTTTTTGCTGGAAAAGCAATGACAAGGTCAAGTTTGACGAAAAAAACTACATGAAAAAAATTAAAAACCAATTTGAAAAGGGCCTACCCTGGCGTCATACAAATAATGATTTTTCAAAGTGACATTTAAATTTTTTCATATTTTTTTTATTGTCAATCTTGACCTTCTCTTTGCATTTTCAGCAAAAAGTTCTATGCACGCCACTGAACCGTAGTGACCCTGGTCAACACATAGGCTATATGGAGTATTCATAAAACAATGCCCAAGGCGAAAACGGGGCAGAGATAGGATACACGCGGGCAGAGCCTCAGGCGAAAGGCTATTACAAAGTATCGGCCCTCGACGTGGAATGATTGGCAATGAGCATGATAAGGGGGTAACTTTTTACCTCGGTACAAAATGCACATCATAATATTGTTTTCCTTGCTTTTGAATAAAAGGTATGCAATAAAGGTGTTTTAAAGCAACTTGCGGAAATAGCTTATTAATAATAAAGTCTTCACAAAAAAATTACGTACTGTAATGTATAACATTTTGTTTGCATTACGTTAACAAACTTAAAAGCGTGTCTATAGTTGTAATGTAATGCCGCTAAAATGTAACGCATAAAATTGAATAATTTTCATGCGATCACCTAATTATTAACAAGCAGTTTGCGCGAATTGCTATAAAACGAATCTATTGCAAACTTTTTATTCAAAAGTAAGGAAAAAAATATTATGATGTGCATTTTGCACCGAGATCCTCCGTTACCACCTTAATTCGTCATTTCTCCATAGGCAAAGATCCAGTCTAGTTCGCTATTACTTTTATACACACACACTGCGCCTTCCTCATTCTCCCCATTTGGCCATTTGGCTGTTACTGTCCTAACATTTATCCCAAACACAGCCCCCTACTCCCAAGACTTGGCTGGCATGTGTCCAAAGTGCCTTGCTGCCCTCACCCCCGCACTCTCCCCTGAAAGACCTGAGACTTCGCCCCCCTCACTCCTTGCCTGCCCCGGAGGGACCCGCGGTCGAGGCAATGTGCAGACTGAGTAAATGTCGCTAAATAGTTCGTCAAAAAGTCACGAGACGTTTTTATAGTAGACCCCGTTGTAAAAGGTTTGCCAATGAGTCACCCGCAGCTGAAGTGGAGTTTTACACCAGCAAACTTCTGTGGCTGAGCAGTAGTTTAATTTTAGGTCACTTGTTTCTATCTTAATTTATGTAACTATGAATTGTCATGATTTGTTTTTCTAAGAGGATTACTAAAAAAACCCAGTCATGTGGAAGTAGGACTCGCGCCCTGAAGGTCTCGAATCAATTAAACAAGGTGTTTTTGTGACTTGAATGATTTGAATGAAAATTACAAACTTATCAATACCTACAAAATGTATAAAACAAAACCGCATAACCATCAAGTTGGTTGAGTATTCGATTACCGAACCCTAAACTTATATAGAAAATCGTCGTTTTCAGTATTTGATGTTTAAATGCAGTATATGCCACATAATATACAAAAGAAAACAAATTCCTGACTAGTTTAGTTTTTGAGATACGTGGGACACTCAGAAAGTTTTGCGAAACTAAAAAAAATGTTCTATAGGTACATTTTTAATCTTTTCAAAGTACTCTCCACCATCCTCTATAAAAGTTTCATGCGCCTAAACCAGTTTTCAAAATACTTTTTCCAGTACGCTGCAGACACCTCGTTTACAGACTGCTCGAATGCAGCCAGCGCATCTTCCGGTGACGAAAATTGTATTCCTTTGAGCTGATTTTTTTTTTTGGAAATAAAAAGAAGTCACACGGTGCTAGATCAGGGCTGTAAGGAGGGTGACCCAGGAGTTTGACTGGCGTGCTGTCCAGGAAGTCCCTCGTTTTGAGTGCGGTGTGCGCAGGTGCATTGTCGTGGTGGAGCAGTAGCCCGCAGAGCCATGTGTTTGGTCGCTTGTTGCTAACAACAGAGAAAACTTCTGGCAAACATTTGGTAGTATACCATTCGACATTGATGCTTCTTTGATCCCGTACGGGAATTGATACCAAGTGGCCAGTCAAATTAAAAAAGCTAGCGATCAAAATCTTCCTCCCGCTTCTAGATCGCTTCACTTTGGTAGGCGTTAGTTCATTTTGAAACACCCAAACAGTCGACTGGCGCTTGGTTTCTGGGTCATATTGATAAATCGAGGACCCACCACCCGTAACGATGTCGTAAACACGCCGAGACGAACCTGCTTCAAATTTGTGTAGCATTATCACGGCACCATTCCACCCGGGGCTGCTTCTGAGCATCGGTGAGGTTGTGCGGCACCCAGCGTGATACTATCCTCCTCACGCGCAGATGGCTATGTAGAATCTCGTGAACGCTTCCTGATCCAATCTTCAATATGTGTTGAATCTCCTGATATGTAATTCGCTTATTGTCTTGGATTAAAATTTTCACTGCCAGCACATTTTCTTCGGTAACAGCCGTCAAAGGGCGACCGCTTCTTTCTTCATCCCCCAAAGTTGGTCGACCGCGCTTGAATTCGTTATACCAACGATACACGGTTGCCTTGGAAGGGCCTTCATCCATGAATGCCATTTGAAGTATATCGTACGATTCATCCGGTTTCAGGCGACACTTGAAATCGTAAAAATCATAGCTCTAAAATGTTCCTGGCGCAGATCCATATTTCAGCGAGACACGATACTTTGAATTAGCTCGCAAAAAATGTGGAGGGAAATTTTGAAAATAGAACATACCTATTTTACTTATAAATAATCATATTTTTGAAAAACATTATAACTGGCCAGTCTCCCATATATAAAAACTTTTTTTCGCAATACTTTCCGAGGGCCTGGTAGATCCCGTGACAAAAATGGTCTAAAACTGACAGCTTTGATGGCCTCCATTTCTTTATTTTCGGTTATAAAAACCTATTACAAAATATATATTTGTACTTTACTCATTAAGTCTTAGACATACTAGAGTAGGAAAAAATGTTTTTTTTCAGCTCCTTCTTTTAATTTAAAGTTATGTATCGGTTAAATATTTTAAATAATATGTCCAAATTTCGGATCTGCAACTCCTGTAACTCTCTCCGTTTGCAAGCTAAAGACCCGTGACGTACTGATGGACAGACAGAGATACAGACAGACAGACAGTCAGAACGCTAAAAACGAATACTACGTAGCAAAAAAATGACTCCATGGACCGATTAGGCTAAATATCAGAAGAGAACTACACTGAGACTACATGGAAAAAAAAAAGTTACCTACCTATATAATACATAAGCGTTATATCCATACATCCATCCATCCAACCCCGCATCAGCTCTACACCGACATGGGTTATGAAATTTAGAGTTATTATTAAAATGCCTATAGATATTGTTTATTGTTCTTCAATTGTAATCGAAAATCGGTGATTGGAAGGGTTAAGGCTCCAGTCTTGAGAAAATCGAGCTAAAGTAAAAGAAAAAATAAATTTGTTTGCTTAAAATATATGCGCCTAGAAAATTGTTATAAATTTAGTATCAAAAGAAAAGTTTGCTTATAAAGAACGGTTGTTCAAGGTTTTCATGACTTAGTTTGGTAATTTACTTAACTATCGTAAAACATGCCCCTACTTTCGATTATTACGGTTATGTTTGAACACTCACAATACAGGATACCTATTAAAAAATCTGAAAACTCAACAATTTTAACTCTGTATTTTGCACACCAAGACTCCAACCTTGTTGAATGTTTTATTTTAGATAGTACATAATGGGTACTGGATAATTCCAATTTATGATTATAGTAAAATTCCATTGAAATAGAATAAACATGGCTTAGTTTAAAATTTACCACGAAGCTACATTTCTGTGCCTCCGGTGAATACAGATATAACTCAAAAAAACAATTTTGCAGGAGAGCCGAAAAACAATTTTTATGCACAAAGAAAAATATTTTTTTGCCAGCCATTCACATAAATTTCGTACACAAAATCAAAGGGTCATGTAGATAAAATTAAGTTCTATTCCTGTGTATCCGTTCAGCCCCTATAAAACATACTATCTCAGAGATATATCGTTCAGACGCTGAATTAACCCACTTTGCACCAAAAACATTATGCATTGATAAATACATTGTGAAATGCAATGATTAATTTGTACCTTTTACCATATGTAGTAAACGTGTAAGATACAAAAAAAGAAACGTGAAAATCGATTTAATTAAAGTTACATCGAATTTCACAAATTAGTAAGCGACTCTTTTTAAACCCTTGTGTACCGCCAAAAAATGTACTTAAGGGCTATTCGCCCTAACTCCCATAATAGCGCAGTTCGCTGATAATATCCTCATGTATAGGTACTTGCTTTTTTTTTCTTTTTCAACTTATCCCATACAATATCCATGACTTGAACCTAAAACATTCATTACAATCAAATACATACAAAAGTTACAAGCGTATAAAAGTCCTGGATTTTACACATATTTTGATGAATGTTTATGTACCGTAATGTCCTAAAAGCGATACAACAAATCAAATAATTTTAGGTTCACAGCATAGTATATTTTACACTATTCAAAAATAATTTTTGTTTCCTTTCGATTTTCGGGATATTTCTCTTGAAATCATAGGAAGACCCAAAACCATTCTCGAGTTTTTTCAAGACATGAATTTTGTCTCGTGTTAGCTTGCCTCTCTCAGCGTGTTCGGTTAGTTCCGTTCGAGCTCGGGAAATGAACTTTCGGGCCAACAAATAACAGTCAGTCAGTGTTCTATAATCCGAACTTGAATGTAGAATGAAATAACAAACATAGCGACCACGTGCGCGACTGACTTCAAGCCACCGACTACATGGCTCTTAAACCATTTTGTCATATTGTATGACTGTCTATCTCCGGTGTTTTTAAAGATATCAAAATTCCAGTTAGACCATGTTGTAGACAAAAAATAAAAGTGAACGAATTGGTAAAAAAATGAAATTTTGGGCCTAAGTCGAGTTATACCGTTATTCACCGAACCCACAAATTCTGTCAGGACAGCGATCATTTACAATTTGTGAGGGTATGAAAATATAACAGGCAACACTCTAGAGGTATACGTATGAATATAACAATTTTCAGTGTGCAGTTTACAACAGTGCATTTGAGTGGCGGAAAATGGCGGCGTTATGGTTTTCGTTATGGATATTGTTATGCCTCTAAGGCTTCACACGAACCAATGAACACGTCGTTTGTTTTATACGGTTTTTATAAACAAGGAAACAGCGTTTAGATAATATTTCGAATATAAACAATTTCTCCTAAAGATTTCAAGCATCATTCAAGGTTTCACATTCTCTTACACATTTAATGTATAAATTCCATAGACATTAATGATACATTCTCTTTTCGTTTGTTTTTATGTTAGATTATTATAGTCTCTTTTATGTTAAATTATCCATCCCTCCATCCATCAGCCTGTTTACACGCTGGGCAGGCGGGTTGGTGAGCGCGGTGCCGAAGCCCTTGTACCAGTGACGCCGCTGCCCGTCACCAGTCTGTTTTATATAAGGCCCGGCTATACCGCCATCCATCGGTCCCAGGCAATGGTGGGCCGCCTGGTTTTGCCTGAGAGTTCGGGAGGATTTCCGAGTAAGATGGTGGTACCTCCACAGTCGAGCCCGGCATCAGCTCTACCACCTAGAGGTTAAATTATGTAATACTAGCTTTTGCCTGCGGCTCCGCCCGCGTGTTATTCGGTTTAATGACATGCTTTTTCCGGGATAAAAAGTAGCCTATGTGTTAAGTTGGGGTATAAGCTATATCCATTCTAAATTCAGTCAAGTCCAGCCGTTTCAGCGTGAAAGAGTAACAAACATACACACACACATAAACTTTCGCATTTATAATATTAGTGTGAAGTGTGATGAGATAACATAGCCTTGTCTTATTTCACCACCAACGATTAAAGACCGCGCTAATTAGACACGTGATGTATGAAATAACAAAGCCTTGTCTTATGCACCACAAACGATTATGGACCACGCTAATTAGACACCTGATTTTTCAATGAATTTTTCCTACAGGAACCATGCATTTTTCTGGGATAAAAAGTAGCTTTTTTTTAAGTTAGGTTGGTTATAAGCTATATCTATTATACATTTAATCCAAATCCGTTCAGCCGTTTCAGCGTGAAAGAGTAACAAACATACACTCACACACACGCACAAACTTTCGCATTTATAATATTAGTAGGATAGGATAGTAGGATAATATTCTCTTATTTGGTTACTATACACGATACATGAACACGTAGGCTAGGGGACAGTGAACTTTCTTCATTTATGTATTATTTTGTGTTATGAACAAACAAAGTCATTCTTATTGTTATCCTTTACGATCTGCCCAATGCTACGTTCTGCCCACGCGTACACGCGTCCAGGCAAACTACGTAGCGGGAAAACCATTTTATCGTAGCGCTTGCTACGACGTAGCACGGTAGCATTGAACCTGATAGACATACACAATGGACGATGAAATTAATTATATCGCTACGAGTCAGAAATAAGTCTAGAATTTTATATATTATACAGAAATTAATAATTATCATTTTGTACTTTCTTCTACTATGGGAAGTTGTTATTTTATCGGGAAATGAGGGTTTGTCCAACTAGTTCTACTATTTGTTCTATCGTAGAACGTAGGTTTTATTATATTTTTTCACTTTCTCCTGTGAGCTATGTATTCGCATGTCTACATGTGCGTGGTAACGTTTTTTCCCAAGAGTTGTTCTGTAAAATGTGTGTTGTAATGGGTTTTCTATAACAAATGAACACACAAAACTGTAATTATATTTTTCAAAAACATTACGAATTTTCTTTCTGTCCTTCCGCCCATACTTGTAGCAGTGGAGCATTAGGAAAATGCGGCCGCAGTGTTTTAAAATGGCGGAACAGAATAAAACATGAGAGTGTATGCACTTAAAACTGTCTTCTTTATGTCCCCTGCGGGCTACTTTACAGCGAGACCCCAAAATGAGAAAATTCTACGTTTTATCCTAAAATGTGTAGGTATTACTGCTGTTTTTGCGGCTATCTCTCGCAAGGCGCGGAAAAAATTCAAGCCGATATGTGGCGGTATTTCGGAGAAAAGAGAACAATGAGTCGTAAAAACAGCAGATAAGACTACCGAAACCTTTTTTACCATTTCGTTGATAGTAAGTGTGCAGCAGATAGCTTAGTAACCAGACTTTTTGACTGATAGGTTGTAGGCTCTCATTTTTTTTGCGTATGTATGTTTGGAATATCGTTATATATATATGTTAGTGATTTGTATAGGTTTGAATTTTATTTTACATCTAAAACCTAAGCGATTACCGCAGACGTGTCGAACCGCGCGTCCTTTCCTATTCTATTTTTACTGATCTAGAGGTCATAGGTTATCGTATGTAAAGTACTCGTTTGGAAATATTATGTTAGTAATCTGTAAGTATATCGGCGTCACGGTGCAAGGGTTTCGGCACCGCGCTCACCACCCGCCTGCCCAGCGTGTGTGGGTATGGGCATTTCTTTCAGGAGGTCCGCCAAGAGTAGCGAAATCATGGAAAGGCCTGATGGATGAATGGAATCTGTATGTTTGCATTTTATTTTACTTCTAAGGCCTAAAGAGTCCGCACTAGACGGTTACCGCGTACGCGTTAGAACGTGGTGTGGTGGTGTCATATTTATGAGAATCGCTATAATCACACGCACTCTAGGCACCTTGAGAGTAGATAGCGGTTCGAAATATAATCGAAACACTAGATTTTTTACGTCATCAATGATCACTGTGCGGCAGATTTCATTTTGCCACTTTCGGTATATTAATTATGATGAAAGATGTTCCAGCGGCCGTAGCATGCTTTTATCGTGCGCGAGTGGCACATTTCGCGGCTCCACTTGGTTTGATTACTGATCAGTCAAATGATTTTTGTCCCAAATCATCTTTTTTTTACAATGCCATAAGATTAATGCGTTTGAAATTGATGTAAATAAAGCGTTAACACTTTCAGGGCCAATCACGTGAAATTATATAATATATTTTATTTTATAAATAAAAAATAAAAGTAACAAAAATATAGTAATATGTTTTATTTCATAATTAAAAAAAAAGTAACAAAAATTTAGTAACAGAACAAGGTAGGTATCTATATTAGTTATTTTATGGCCGTTTAAAATAACCGAAAAATGGCCAGCGCGGGGCGGATTGCTTAAAAGTCCATGCCACCTAAACGTGCCCCACCGTATTGCTGATTCATGACAGAAAATATTTGTTTAATGAGAAATAAATAATCACACAAGTTGTCGAAGAGTTGTATTACAACCTTATTAATTTGATTTTTGCATAGAATTCATAGCAAGCTAGAAAAAAAAATATCTAAAGTTGCTGAAAATCACGTAAAACTGCTCTTCCCGTATTTCTCATTGGCGATTTCTCAGATGATTTTGGAAACTGCAATTCAGTCACCCGTAAGTTAAGAGTATACAGAATGGTGTGATTGGTTTAATTTTGCCAAACAAAAATTTTAACTTGGTGTATTTATCCATCGAACATAATAATTCGGCATCGAAACGTGATTCTTTAGACCGCGCGATGTTTCGGTTGTCGTAACAGCCACGGCTCAGAGCGCGCTATTTTAAACAGTAATGAAACGTGACAGAGTTCAGTTCTACTTGACGCTAAATGAGGTGCCTAATGTTAGGGAGAACGGGTCCTTAAGAAAAAACGCCCGGCCCTGAAAGTGTTAAAAGAAGTGAGGTCAGAAATAAATATTTAAAATTAACCTTAATAATTAAAATAAAACAAATCCAATTTCACTCATATAATGCAAATCCTGTAAAAACTCAAGTGCAATTTTAAAAAGTTGTACGGGAATAAGTTGATTCTACGGTTTTTTTGCGTTCATATCGAAACATTGTAACTGGAAAGGGCACATTTTGTACAAGAATTAACCGATAAATCGGTACGCCTTGTGAAGATTCTTTTTTTTTTTATTTTTTTTTAATCAAATTTTTCATAAGTACTCGTACACTATAAATTTTTCGCCAAACTGCTAAGCAGTTTGTTGGTAAGTTTGTAGGTAAGTAAGAGTTATTGTCGTTTCAAGGGAGGCTGCGATTGAAGCATATCACGGGCACATAGAGTCAATTCTAGATATGGTATCATCATTTGGGATAACTCAGTAGACTTGATAAAGGCGTTTAGGAAATAAGAAATATGTATTCGGATAATTTAATAATTAACGCGGGGTTATGGACACAATCTCTATTTAAGAAACACCATATTTTACCACTGCCCTGCCCCTACATCCAAGAAATCTATCTTTTTGTAAAAAACATCCCCATCTATTTAAGACAAGAGTTGAAATACCACAAAGATGTATTCGCCATTTTAAAAATTTATATTTATTTAAATTTTTGCAATAATTTTATGTATGTATGTGTGTATATAGATATGTGTAATAAACTGCCGGAAGATCTAAAAAAGTTGCCATTTTCATTGTTCCAGAGAAAACTTGAAGAATTTTTAATAGATAAAGTTATTACACCATCGAGGAATAGCTTTTCCCTGAGGGTGTTAAAAGAAGACGATTTGAAATAAGTATTTTTCATAGAGACAAATAAATGTAATTTTTTTTTTCATTTGATTTATTTTTAGGGTTATTTATATTTTAATTTTACATTTTTTGACGTATTTAAATGATGACATTTTAATTTAATTGACATATTATATAATGGTACTTACTTTGACAAGCTATTTTTCCGTAATGTATGAATTAAACATACAACAAATATTTGTACGCCATTCTATGGCTGAATTTGTTGGGACTGTAATAATATGTGAGATCTACACACATAAACGATTTACTTCTTCTAAAACACGCCAAGCCTTTGGTCTTGACTATTACGAGTATTAAGACCTAGACTAGAAAGTGTGATATTTGTATAATTTACAGTATTTCTAGGTGGTAGAGCTGATGCCGGGCTCGACTGTGGAGGTACCACCGCCTTACTCGCAAATCCTCTCGAAGTTAGCTCTCAGGCAAAACCAGGCGGCCCACCATTGCCTGGGACCGATGGATGGCGGTATAGAATAGAATAGAATAGAATATAATTTTATTACGTAAAAAGGGGATACAAGAGACTTATATAAACACAGAGCTTAAAATCTAATATTAACATGTAGTATAAATAACAAATGTTTGCTGTTATCCTAAATAGGGTTTTACGCCTGTAGAAAGGAATAACAGCCCCGTTTCCTTGGAAAAACACAATGGGGTAAAAAAACATTATAAAAGGACGGGTTATCGGCTTAACATTTAAAACTGTATCAATTATGCGATATTTTATAAAAGTATGTGTGTGTGTGTGTGTGTGTGTGTGTGTGTGTGTGTGTGAGGGTGTGTGTTTAAGTGTTGAGAAGGTGTTTGCGTGAGTGTGTGGAGGGTATGTGCATGAGTGCGGTATGCGTTCAAGTTTATGTGAAGAAAAAAAAAGAAAAAAAGTTGTAGACGGTGCATAAAAGGTGAGAGTGAGAGGGTGTCTAGATGAGAGTATAGTAAAAATGTATAGATAGGAGGTCTGTTTATATAAAAAAGAAAAGTATAAGTAAGTGTTATAGATTTTTAATAAAATTCTCTGTTTGTTGATATGTTTTCTTTAAAAGGAAAGAGGTTATAATATGCTTGCACTGATATCGAGGTAATCCGAGTATGGGTAAATGCAGGTTGACTTTGTTATATAGGTAAGGTCCAAGATAGAAGATAAATCTTTTGGCAAATTCAGTTTTTGTTTTGGGAATAAAACAGATTCTGTCTTTACGTCGTTGTGTTAATTGTTTGTAAGGTGTTATTTGGTGCTGATGGAGAATGGTTTGAAGTATAAATAGTTGCCTTACATTTAGTACTTGGACGTGATTATATAATTCAGTTGTTGGGAAACGGATAGGACTAAAAGTAGCAACTTTTAAAATAGCACGTTGCGCAATCTCAAGTGGTTTTAACGTTGTTTTAGCTGCACCACCCCAAGAGGTGATGCAGTAACATAAAATAGATTGACACAGGGCATAGTAAATAGTGCGAATGACAGAAGGTTTGGCAACATGCCTAATAGTTTTAAAGATGAAGATAAGTTTTCGTATTCGACTAGTAAGGAGATTAATGTAGGGCTTAAAATTTAGATGCTTATCTAAAATAATACCAAGGTATTTTATGGAATCGGTAGGTGAGATTGATGGACAGTTACAGTTTGTTGATGGTGGGCTAGAACAAGAGTGTGCAAAGAGTGAAGGGGGAGATGATGGTTGTGAAGTTGACGAAATTGAAAAGGTGATAAACTTTGTTTTAGAAGTATTTAGCGTTAAGAAGTGGGAAAGAAACCAGTCAAAAATATAATTAAAACCTTGTTGGGCTTTTTCCTGAAGGTCTGACCAGGATGACGATGAAAAAGTTATTGCGGTGTCATCAGCAAACGAAGTAATTTTACCTGAAGGTGTTATAAGGTTACAGAGGTCATTTATGAAAACTAAGAATAAAGTAGGTCCCAAAATACTTCCTTGTGGAACGCCATACAACGTTTGGAGTTCGCTGCTAAAATTATTAGCTATTTTAACCGCCTGTGTTCGTCCTGTGAGATAGCTTCGGAAGAGATCGAGTTGGAGACCTCTTATGCCAATTCTTTCCAGTTTATGTAAAAGAAGTGGGATAGGAACGGTGTCGAACGCCTTAGAAATGTCAAGAAATATAGTAAGAACTTTTTGATTTTTGTTGAGGTTGCTAACAATGTGATTTACAACTTCGTGTACTGCATCATTTGTCGATTTGTTTTTCCTGAAGCCAAATTGATTAGGGGACAAGAGATTGTTACTTTCGAGATATCCAATTAGTCTATTATTTATAAGGCGTTCAAGAACCTTGGAAAGTGAGGTAAGAATAGCAATAGGCCGATAGTTATTAATAACGTTTTTATCACCTGTTTTAAATATTGGTTTTACAATTGCCTTCTTGAAAGCTGTAGGAAAGTGGCCAGTGTTGAAGCATAAATTAAAAATATGACTGAAAATAGGACCCAAGATAGTAGAGTATCTTTTTAAGAAGGTAGTAGAAATATTGTCATGACCCGTAGCAGCATTAGACCTAAGTGAACGTATAATAGATATCACTTCTTCATTATCAGTTTCTAGTAATACAAAAGACGAAAGAATATTAGAGGATAAATGCATGGGTGAGGCAGGATTATTGGAATGGTGAGATGTAGGAGTAATTTCCTCCGCAAGTTGACTGCCTATGTTTATGAAAAAGTTATTAACTTTATTGCAAGAGTCAGTAGGAGTGTTGGAGACATGTAGCAACTCGATAGGGGTATGTTTAGGTACCACACTATATGTTATTGATTTTATAGTTTTCCACAAAAGTTTGCTATTTGTTCCTGCTTTATCAAGTTCCTTAGATTCAAATTGACGTTTAGCTTTTTTTAAAATTTTTGTGCAGAAGTTTCGGTATCTAATGTAAGACAGTTTCAGTATTTCATTTTCCGGGGACTTTTTTGTTTTTTTGTGCAGGTTGTCTCTATTTTTTATACATCTAACCAAGCCTGGGGTTATCCATGGCTTGATAATCCGCTTCCTCTTTGGCAAGGTGGTCACTGTAGTATTATCATCAATGGCCTTAGACAATAACATAACGATCATGTCAACACTTGATTCAGAGTCAGTAGACAAGAAGATAGGAGACATATCAAGTGTTTTCATAGTTTCATCTAAAGTTTCATAATTTATTTTTGAAACAGATGTCACAGCGAAATTACGTTGTTGATGAGTTTTCAGACAAAAGAGAGTACAACAATGATCAGTAACCGTTGATTCAAAGAGGATAGTGGTGGCTGGAAGCTTTGTGCGCAAGATGACATGATCCAAGCAAGCATTAAGTCTTGTGGGCAAAGTGTGCGCTGGTAGGTAACCATAAAGAGCGAGATTGTTAAGATAGTCCTCAGAGCACTGGTTGAGTGACTCAGTACTAGATGGTTTAATGTCAAGGTTTATATCGCCTGTAATAATAACTGATTTGAAGTTGGATAAAGAAGGTAAAATTGTTTCAAGCGATTTATTAAAAGAATCGATGTCTTTATTTGATGGGGAACGGTAGATGCATACGATTGCGGTGTCGTGACCTAGTTTAATAATTAATCCTGTTGCAGAGTTGTTATGGAAGTTTGGCTCTTCGACAGTATACAAGAAATTTGAATTTATGTACACTATACCCGGTATAGCCGGGCCTTATATAAAACAGACTGGTGACGGGCAGCGGCGTCACTGGTGCAAGGGTTTCGGCACCGCGCTCACCAACCCGCCTGCCCAGCGTGTGTTAGTATGGGCATTTCTTCCAGGAGGTTATCAGCGCCAAAAGTGGCGAAATCCTGGAAAGGCCTATGTCCAGCAGTGGATGAAACAGGCTGATGGAAGGATGGACAGTATTTCAGTTTTGGAGATTAAGTATGATGTAATTAATCAATTGTAAAAAAATTAGGGCAGTGATCTGGAGGCAATCTTTTTTTTGTGATTGTTATGTGTGTACAGGTTTGCGTTTTTTTTTTTTTTTTTTAGTGTTATTTAGTTTCTGTTATTACATCTTCTGTTTTATTTATAGTTAGTTTATTTAAGTTTTTGCTATAAGATGTGTACGTTTTAAAACTAATTCCCCTAAATTCGAATCTATTTGAATATTGTAAAAAAAAAGAAAGTAAGTTGCATATATTCTTCAAACCTAATCAACGCCAATAATTGACCTGTAAGAAAAAAAAATCTTAGCAATTCTAGACTATTCAATAGTTTTATATTTTTCTTTATGTTTGTAAATATTCCATCAAAAGTTTTGAGGCTATAGACGGTCCGACGACGGACAGACCTATGATTAAGTCGGTGGAGGTTCGTTTTTTACCCTTTGGTACGGAACCCTAAAAGGCGAATGAACATAAACCAAAAATATGAAAGTCAGACAACGTCGTACTGTTTCAATACTTACATGAGTTACATACGAAGCGTCTTGTTAAGGTCGTAACGTAGGTTACCTAAGTCAACCGAAAAGCCTAGTTCTAGGGCACTCAGCTGGCTGAGAGCCAAAAAATTTATACTGATTTATCTATAGTCAGTCTTTTGAGACAGGCCTGCATTTTTCAGATGTAGATTAAGTTAGCTGAAAAATGCTTTTTAGTATCTGTGAAACCTTGAATTTTTGCTGGCTGGAGGCTTTAGTTTTGAAAATGCTTAGCCAAGAGAAAATAATTTATCACTGTACGGACGTACAAAAATGCTGGGGTGAATTGAGATTTTCACTACGGATTTTCAGTGTTTACGTAAAAATATAGTTTCTTTTCGTATCGGTAAATACAGAACCTATTTGTTTTTTAATACTTGATGCGACAAATTTATGGTTCGCTCAAAAATATTTTATCTACTATTTTAAAAGTAAAAAAAAAAGTACCAACATTTTTTGTCCAATTATGTTAAAAACTAAAGTTATAATAGTTATTTGTGCAACAAGAGAGCAAAGGTAGTTTTTGTTGCGAATGCCGAGTTTGAATCCCGAGCAAGCATTCTAAGTTAGAATCCTGAGCGTTGTGAGTGAGGGATTCAAACAATGAGGTTTTAGTTTCTTATAATATCTTTGGATTCAAAGGCACAAGAAACAAAATTACTTTGCACTCGGTACAATTTTTCACCTCTTAACGAGAAAATACAAGGATTAAAAAATGCCTGTCTCTGGGAAGAGGGATAGTCAGAGACTAGAGATTTGTATATGTTAAGATCCTGACACACCTCTTTCACTTCTTCCACATCCATCAATGTAATCATAAAAGTTCTCCTATTCCGGATATGCTTTGGGCTAGGGCAAAGATATCTCTGCCTTGCAGCCTCGAATGAAAGTTAATTACATAAAGACAATTAGTCTGAAAAAAGATCGTTGCGTAATATTACAAGATGAAATTAAAAACACACATTTACTTTTTCTTAATTTTCATGAAACTGTTTTTTGAAAAGATATAAATTAATGTCACGCCAAGACAATATTTTTGATAGTCATAGATGAATTATAATATTGTATCCAACTGAACCTTGAAACCTTGATCCTGACCACTTACCGAGTTTCCAGTATGAATTTAACTGTAAAAGTAAAGTCATCTTGTATTCCACTTTAATCACCGGTGACTACTTCACACAATTCCCAGAACTAAGCATTAAAACTAGAAATTTTGCAGATATGGCCTTTGCCGTTTTTGTAAATTTCGGGTAAAAACTGTATTTTCGTTTCCGTAATTTTCAAGCAAGAGCTTTGTTTGCCCTGCCTCCCCCTTTTTAACACACCGAAAATAAATGTACCAAAAACTTTACCCTCTTTGTCAAAGTACATTTTGATGACGCTGTTTTATTGTAGCTTAGAAAAAAACCCAGACAAGTGCAAGTCGGACTCGCCCACCGAGGGTTCCGTGTTTTTTTGCGATTTAATTACAAATGTATAGTTTTCAGATTTTTCCCTACACTTGTAGTATTAGACGGTATTAATTGCCAAATTTCATAGTTCTAGGTCAACGGAAAATACCCTATAAATTTTGATTCCCTTGAGAGTGTCGAAATATACGTTTTTTGCGGCATAAGCGGCCGTATCTTTTTTTAACGTTAACTTAGAAATTTGTTTTTTTTCAGAGCATCAAGGGACTGTACACTGAGTAGGTACGAGTATATGGTTTTAATTTCAACTCGATACCTCCACGCGTACCCGAGATAAAGGGTCTTGACAGACAGACGGACGGACGGACGGACGGACAGACAGACGGACAACAAAGTGATCCCATAAGGGTTCCGTTTTTTCCTCTTGAGGTACGGAACCCTAAAAAGTAAGAAGATATATAGTTTATATAACAAACTATGTACATAATTATATCACTCGAATTAAGGCGAGTGTCTATCATTGCGAATACACATTGTATAACTGATCTCAACTCCATAATATTTGATGACAATTAACTCATGCTCTAGTCAACTGCAATTTCCAGATTTGCTAAAAAGTTTTGAATTAAAACAGTAACAATGAAATCAATTGTTTTTATCCTTGACTAAACAGACGAGTGGTTAAAAGCCCAACATCCATCCTTTCGCCATGAAAATAATAGCCTGTCAGAAATATCCAGCGCCGGCCAGAGGGAAATTGGCACCCTAGGCAAATGATTCAAATGGCGCCCCTTTAAAACAAAATAAAACGAATAGACCAATAAAATTCAAATTCATAATTATTATTTATTAAATAACCATAACTATATAAATACTACAGTTTTAAGTATTTTATTTAAATCACAGTCTGCATTTGAAGGGTACAGGGGAAGAACAGGGAATGTCACATTTTTTCAACTTTGTGTTTATTAATGTCAAAACCACGGATGTATTTTCAGGTCCGTGGTCAAAACATTGTTTTTCTATTTAAGTCTCGTTTTCAATCACAAAAAACTGAAATACAATATGGGATGGCAACCAAAAGTACGTTTTTCGATTGGCCTGTATGTGAAACAAACGGGAAGACGATTTTTCATTGGCCTGAAAGTGAAATAAACGCAAATTTTATTTTAATTTTTTTGTATTTTCAAAATAATAAATTAGTGAAAATATATTTCATATTACATACGAATTTATTTAAGTATGTAAATTTTCAATTGCATATAGTATCATAGCTTTTGCCCGCGGCTCCACCCGCGTGTTATTCGGTTTAACGACATGCTTTTTTCCGGGATAAAAGTAGCCTAGTTGTTAAGTTAGGGTATAAGCTATATCCGTTCTAAATTTCATCCAAATCCATTCAGCCGTTTCAGCGTGAAAGACTAACAAACATACACACACACACAAACTTTCGCATTTATAATATTAGTGTGATTAAAAAGATGTATGCACTTTAAAAAGGTTACACGCGTTTTTTCTCGAAATGTGCTCAGATGGACATTCCCTGTTCTTCCCGTGTGCACTTCATTTACATAATATGTAATGTACAGACTTCAACGTGACAAGCTACCTAATAAAAGTTCTTATTGCGACGGCATAGTCGTTATATTTTTTACAAATAGGAAGCTTGAACTGCAGTTGACTGTACACGTTAATTTTCTTTGCCTGAATTTAAGCAAAAAATGGAAACAATGTCCTTTAAATTTTGTTCCTGCTATTTCTTGTTCTATTGATATTGAAAATTAGCCTACAAATCTTTCTTGAGTCAATGTGTTAAGAAACTGCGCTCGCTTCTAGGCAGAGACACAGGAAGTATCAATAACACTTTTATTGCAGTTACAAAAGTCGGTGCGTTATCTACTAATTTTATTTGCTGAATTCGTCATTTAATTATTCCTATGGCACCTATTTATTCCTACACCAATAATAAACTAGTAAAAATATCGTGTCTGTACACTGAATATATTTACCAAGTTTTAAATGAAATTGGTTCTTAGTATTATACTGAGGCTAACACTATAATTTTTATAATTGTTGTCTCTTTGTTTGTTCCGTTTTAACTCAAGAACTACTGAAAGGATTTGGATGCGGTTTTCTTTATTATCATCATAGTGTCCTTGGTCAACATATAGGTTATAAGGAGTGTTAATAAATACACCAACAAGCCGAAAACTGTTGATACTACTCAAAGATTAAAAGATACTTTCACGCGAGTGAAGCCGTGAGCAAAGGCTATGAATCATATCAGCTCCGCCTTAGGCCGTTGCCTTGGGTGCCTACATGTACGGTCCGACCCTGGAAATATCCAATCACTTCGTGTCTGTTTAATTTCCTTCCCATCGGTTTAACCGCTGAAATGATTGGAATCATTCGGAGTATACAACTGAGTGATAGTGAATGACATGGCTGGAACATCAACAATCTCTGCATGGCAAACCGGATAAGTCAGAGGGGATTTAGACGATGATCAATACCGGACACTGAATCAATTGCGAATTCAGTGCGCAACCTTTACATCTTCTTCAAGGTCGTATTCTTCAATGCTGAAGGTCGTGTCCGGATGCGAAGTTCGTTGTCATAGCCTCAGTCGCTTTTTTCCATTCATGTCTGTTCTCGGCATGTCTTAGGGCATCTGATATTGTAAGGCCTGTCAATTCCGTAACTTGATCTACCCAGCGGGTAGGTGATCTGCCCCTAGGTCTCTTTCCTTCAACTTTGCCAACCAGAAGAAGTTTCTCCAGATTATCTGCGTGCTACGTGGCCAAAGTATTGAAGGATTCTTTAGTAGCAGAGCACTTTCACCCTTATCTGTTTTAAAATGGCCACATTTGTTATCTTTGCGGTCCATGGTATTCTTAACATGCATCTCCAACACCACATTTCAAATGCAATTTTTCCTCTCGCAAACGCGAATTGTCCATGACTGAGAGCCATACAAGAAAATTGAGAAAATAAGTGCGCCTAGCATAGTGAAATCCTTTATTGGCCTTGTTAGCTGATGTTATTATTAGTTTATATTTAATGTATTTGCTGTGGATTTTTGTTCATAAATAAAATAAATAAAATAAAATAAAACAAGTCTTGTTTTGGTACCTTTAGAAATATTACGGTCTCGCCAACGGGTGTTCAGAGTGAAAAACTGTTCCAAATGGGTTAGCGACGGCAAACCTCCGAAGAGCTCGAATCCAATTCTCCTAATCAGAAGTCTGATATGCGTGGACGAGCGAATACGGCACTTACAATGATAGCTACTGCGGCAGACAATATAAGCGCAGCAGACCGTGATCGAGACAACTAGTATGTGGACAACGGTGCGAAAAGTCAGATCAAACCTATCCATAGCGCTTTTTGCCATTTGCTTCTTTTGATTTCCTTTTCGGAGCCCCCTTCATCCCTTCACATAGGGAACTAATTAATAATTAGTAATATAATAATTAAAGGCCTATGTCCAGCAGTGGACTGATGTGAAGTAGGCTGATGATGATGAATGTAATAATTACTAACTGTTAGCGCGCTCTAACTCAGTTCAGATGAGAACTTGAACGTGTTACACGTACGTTAGATCTATGCGACTTTCAAAACAAGACAGCCTTGAGAGAGAGTATCTCTCCCTCTTTCTTACAATGCAACAATGCCTGCCCCCCACCGCTGTAGCGTCGTGGGCGTAGACTGTCTTATTCGACCGGTCTATACATACAGTAGTAGTAGGTGGTAGAGCTGATGCCGGGCTCGACTGTGGAGGTACAACCATCTTACTCGCAAATCCTCCCGGAGTTATTCGGGGGAGAGTAAGAGAACAGCTCTCAGGCAAAACCAGGCGGCCCACCATTGCCTGGGACCGATGGATGGCGGTATATCCATCCCCAATTGCCGAGCCTTATATAAACCAGACTAGTGACGGGCAGCGGCGTCACTAGTGCAAAGGTTTCGGCACCGTGCTCACCAACCCGCCTGCCCAGCGTGTGTGAGTATGGTCATTTCTTCTAGGAGGACCGCCAAGAGTGGCGAAATCCTGGAAAGGCCTATGTCCAGCAGTGGACGAAACAGGCTGATGGATGGATACATACAGTTCGTCTGCTCAAATAGTTGGCAGTACACACTCTTATGATGTATAAAATTGCGGAAATTCAAAATATCTGCATAATTATAACTAGCCATCTGAATTCTTAGAAGCGAATGAAAAAATAAATCTGTTGGATTTATCGGATGTTCGGGTGTACACTAGTGTGAATCTGCTAGATAACTCATTTGATATAACGGTACGGAACCCTCAGGGTCCAGTTCTACTCGCACTTGACCGGTTTTACTATCTGAAGAGACCTCACAATAATAACCATATTTTATGTTAAATAAATAACCTAATTTAGTTGCAATGCTTATCCGAGTGCTAAGATTATATGTAACAGTCGAAGACTCTCGGAAAAGCCAGCTTGCTTTGACATCTGCACTCCATTGTTCAAAATCTTGGCCAAATATTCAAGATAATCACAAAGAGATGCCATAGATATCGCATATACGTTCAACTATGAACTTTACTACTATCCAATAAGAGCTGAAAGTCGAGCCAACGCTTCTTAGACGTAGCACAAGAGACCAGGCAAGTAGGTAACTGGATTGAGTCTTACTAACTTGATATAGAGGCGATAGTTGCGTGCTCAGTTGCCTAATGATCTTGGAGAAAGAAGGTGCTGGCTGGATGCCAAAGAGCTCGACTGAACGCCTGAACAACTAAGGCTGACGGACAGTCTTGCTAACTTAATTGTTGCAGTGCTGTCCACCTAACTTGAGAATTAAACTTTGTTCTAACTTAGAACAAAGTAAGTGTCTAATGGTAACAAAGTGTCTTGCTGTTACCAACAGCCGTTCCCTCTGGTAACTTTTTACCGCGAATTCGAAGGCAAGCTCTAGCTAGTTTTATTGCTGTCCTATACAAGGTGACACTTATTTATGCAGCCAAATTCATAATGGCTTGGTAAGTGATAGTGTCATGAACAACAAAAAATGTTGACTTCCCGTTGTATTGACTCGGGGCTGAGCTTGTATTTGTAGGGAAAAGAAAAAAAATGATTTTAGAATTTTCCAAAAAAGGGTCGTCGAACCTTGGTTATCTTTTATATTAAACTGCTGCATTTTTCAAATTTTTATGAACTTCTATGGGGTTCGTATCCAAAGGGACCCTATTACTGAGCCTCCGCTGTCTGTTTGTCTGTCCAGTCGTCTGTCCAAGGGGGGGTCTACAGCTTCAGCCATAATAGGTAGCCAGTTGAAATTTTGACAGAATACGTGTTACTATGCCCTCTATCATGACAGATAAGAAAGAAAAAAAAATTAAGCCCGAGCTTGTTTTTTTTATTATTTATTAACGTTGTCTTAAAGACAATCACACTAATATTATAAATGCGAAAGTTTGTGTGTGTGTGTGTGTGTGTATGTATGTTTGTTACTCTTTCACGCTGAAACGGCTGAACGGATTTGGAAGAAATTTAAAATGGATATAGCTTATAGCCTATCTTAACACATAGGCTACTTTTTATTCCGGAAAAAAGCATTTCGTGTAACCAAATGACTTAATTAAATTTGGTCAGATTGTTGTACATTCTATAAAGTAAAAGAGTAAACTTAGACTTTGGTCTAAGACGATAAATAATAAAAATCAGGGTTCCGTACTCAGAGGATGAGGCATGACCATTTTGAGACCATTTTAGCGCCTTGTTTTTTTGTCGCGTTCATGTTGCTATGATATTACAAGCATATTCTTCTTATTTACTATAATGTTTTTAGAGTTCCGTACCCGTATTGTGTGGTGATACGGGAACCTTTGTCCGCGAATCCGACTCGCACTTGACCATATATGAATCCATGCATACATCCAAAGGTTTGTAAGGACGACGTAGGTACTATGTGACATTGTAAGAGCGAAACTCCGCTCGCTACTTTCATCCAGTCTCCCTCTGCGAGCGAAGCTCGGGACCTACAAAACCTACCTTAGATCCCGCCTCACATACGCAACGCCGGCGTGGTACGCCTTTGTATCGGAGACCAACAAGAAAAGGCTCCGAGCACAAAAGAACCTGGCTCTCCGCTACATTGTCGGCGCGCTTCGCTATGTGAGGAACGCTATCTCGAGGGGCCTGAACATTGAAAGCCTGGACGACTTCGTTCGACGGTTGGCGGCCGGGATGTTCGACCGTGCGGAACACAACCCGTTCCCGCACATTCGCGACCTGGCAACGGACCACGCGCGGCCACCCGACCGCCACCGCCTGCCACGTGACCTCGTCGCAGATAACCTCCCCATGACCCAAGACCCCCACCACCACCACCGAGTGCCACTCCAGGCACCACCGCCACAGACCTGCCCATAGTGATGGGCAGCGGTACCAGACCTCAGGCAGGGGGCCACAGCCCCGATACTGAGACCCACGCCCCCACCAGGGGAGTGTGAGAAGACCTCTTCGGACATTGTAGAACTGCGAACTACAAACACTTGTCTGAAACCGGAACCCAAGTTTCCTTTAAATTTTCCACATATTGTGAAGTTCCTATAGTCTGTTTTCGTGTCGTGTCAGAGTAAAAGTTTGTAAGCAAATGTTACATGAAACATTCATGCACAAAACATTGTTTTTGTTTCAGTAGTTATGTGCCTTTTGTCAGTGTTCTTTTGAAAACAAAAGGTTCCTTGCAGAAACATTTGCTGTGCAGGTTTTTGCTGCTAGAACAGAGGGGCTTCTTTGCGATAAAACAACTCGTTGTTTGATCTTGGCGTGAGATTGTTATGTATTCATTATAAACGCAATATTTTATGAATACATGTATATTTAGATTGTTTAAGTATCTAATTAGGCTTGTTTTACTAATAGAAGATTTTTAATTGGGATAATGTCCAGAGCAAAATTAAAATAGACATTTTTTTTTTGTTTGAAATGCTTATTTTGGTTATTAAAGCTACTGACATCATGATATGGTTATGATATATTTTAACAGTTGGTGTCAATGAGTTATAGGTCGTTGGTTGGCGTAAGCTTGACATAACTCAATTTTATTACAAACAAAAGCTTATCTTTCATGCCTCTTTGTGTTTTTTATCAGATTTAAATATTTTTCTATACTCTAAGCCAATAAAAAAGTAATTTGGAATTTAAATTTTACTGTACTGTAGGTATCAGATATTTAGTAATGAGGAAAAAATATAAAAAAAACAGCTTATCTCTTTACAATCAGCATTTTCTTAGGCCCAAAATATGTGTACCTCCACAAGTTCTGCTCTCAGAAGTTCATGAAAAACTGTCCTGTAGTTTTTTAATAATTATTAGCAAATACGACAACTTACATACTCATAAGTAGGCACTTTTCACACAACCTAAAACGATACTCATTACATCATTATCATCTCATGAATTTAGTTAATTTTACTTTCTTTTCAGGACAGCTTTTTTATCTTACGCTCAATGCTTTTATCAATATACTTAGCTATATTTATAACAGAATATTCCGACCCCACTTTGATAGTAAACCTCGTAACTTTTAGAAATCTTTTACACTTCTTGGTATACGTAATACTTACTTTTTACAGTAATTCTATAACTAGTAACTGTAAACCTTGTCTTATACTGGCTATACTGACTGAAGCCTATATTTTACAGCACCAGACAGCCGCTCAGACTTTGGTGAGTCCTATCCTCCTTTTCTTGCACTTTTCACTATTTTATTACTGAAATTTTCAGCTTTTTCTACCTATTTTAGCTTTAAATATAAACCTCCTATAACGGCCAGTATTCTGCTTTTAGGGTCAAATGTCAAAGCATCAGTATTTTGGGCATTGCATTAATATCTCATTTTCTATTTGCTTTCAATCGTATTTTTTTTTTGTTAATTTTGTATCACACTATACTACACTACAAGATACTATTTAATCATATTAAGCATGGTAAAACTTGGTCAATTTTTCGAAAGTAATCTTTAACATTGTTATTTACGCATGATTTATCTTGTAAAATTGAGGCTGTACCTGCATTCAACTGGGATATTTCTATATAACGGATATATCGTCTAGTTAAAAACCACATTTTTGACGCTTTTATTTATGTTTTATTTGCGATACAGATACTTATATAGCGCAGCAATGTATTTGCGCAGTACAAGTGTTATTATTTTTACAAGAAAATATTGCCACAACTGTTATTTATTTCAGGTTCACAAAATGACACGGCTCCACTCGCGTTTATTCAATTGCCGCTTCGTTTGGGGCTTTTATTTGATGACAACCCACTAATAGCCTAATGTTTAACAGGGACACTACGATGATAATAAAGAAAACCACATCCAAATCCGTTGAGTGGTCCTCGAGTTAAAACGGAACTCACATACAGACAGCCAGATGGACAGAAAGAAAAAAAATAAAAGTTTTGGTTTCTGTTCAATTCTCATAATAATAACCCGTTTTATTTATAATTTTAATAAAATATTCAATGTACAGACACGACTTTTTTACTATTTTATTATTAGTATAGATATAGATATCGTCTTCAGATCTGTAATACTTCAAATTGTTAATTCAACATTTTTGGAATTCATTATTTTGGGATTCCACATTTTGCAAATTCAACATTTTAGGATTCAACATTTTGGGCGTGAAGGCAAATTTTGGTTCAGCTACACGGTAATCGAACCTGCGGGCATATTATGTAACTCAGTGTCGGTTGCTATCTATAGTTGCTATTCACCAAAAACGGACAAAAAATTAACTTCCAAAATAACCTTCAATGGGTATTGAACTATTTACGAATTATGACGTAATTTCAAGTGCGAACGTACCCTTAGATAAGCGGATACTTATGTATGTTTTCGACGATAGGCTCCCGGCTTAGCAACGGATTTTAAGATACAGAATCAGGGGGGCCGGTTGTTATATTTCGCATATATTTTCCATTTTTTCCTTCTGAATGTTTTATTTGTTTTTCAGTGTCTGACAGGTATCCTTTTGCGTGTTGCTGTGGCCAACCAGTTTTCATATATAATTTTTGTGAGAGTGGAAACATGTGGATGTCTGGTTGTCACTCAGTAAAATATTCTTACTTCTGACAATAAAGTTAATTATTTCATTCATATAATTCGATACGCAAATAAGCCCAGTAACTTAAAGTATCTACTTTCATAATATATGTAGGAACAATTTTATGAATGCTTACTCAGTGTCCAATCACTGAATGTCTTCCCCAAGGTTGCAAGGTTTCTAACAATTAGGTGTCTTCTTCTGGATCAGGAAATTCCAGAGAGCTATCAATCATGATGATAGTGGTGGGGAATGACTGTGCAGATAATCATCGAACGTTCGCTACCCGCAAATGCTGCAGCATGAAGGTTGGTAGTGTGATATTGGCTTCGTTTTACTTTTTTTGATAAATGTGTTTTTAACTTATGCTTTCTGTGGCTTCTGATTGTAAAATAAATTAGTAAAATTTAAATTTCAGGGCAAAACGAAAGCCTTTGTTAATGTCTAGACAATCATCACATCAGTTAAATACATTCCTTATTCTTCGTTATTCGTTTACTTTGCCATTTCCCTTCAATTGGGGTAGGCTCTCCTCGATTTCTCCTCTGATTCTCAGTTTCAATACAAGCGAACAGATTTAATTACCTACTCCTACACGAGTACCAGTCTGTCTGCACACGTTTGTGTGAGTGCGTGCTGTGCGCAGCAAAACCGCCGGCAACCAAGTACATAGTGGTGGTGACTTGGTGACCCATATGTGCTTCTAAATTTGCAGGCGACGTTAAACTGGCGGGTGAAGGCGAGTGTCGATTCTACCTAGTAGAAATAGTTAACATTATTTGGTCCTGGGACGTCTTGATTCAACTGAGCTTGTTCCAAGTTAGTACAAGGAGAAAATGCAGTTAACAGTTGTGAGTTTCTATATTCAATATTTACGTCATGTACTATTATATTATAACTAGCTTTTGCCCGCGGCTCCGCCCGCGTCGAAGAGATTTTCGTGGAAATAAGGAAAACAAAAGAATATGATTTTTTGAACGACAACTGTCACCATGTTTTACCAAAGTGCTAATAAAGACCAATCAAATAAGCCCAAACTTGAAGGGTCTGCTGTTGTTCGTTGAGGAGAACCCATACCCACCTTCCAGTCCCATCAGCAGACCCTGGTCACCATGTTTTAGGAAAGTGCTAATAAATACCAACAAAATAAGCCTAAACTCGAAGGGTCTGCTATTGTCCGTTGAGGAGATCCCGTACCCACCTTCCAGACCCATCATCAGACCCTGGTCACCATGTTTTACCAAAGTGCTAATAAATACCAATCGAATAAGTCCAAACTCGAAGTGTCTGCTGTTGTCCGTTGAGGAGATCCAGTACCTACCTTCCAGTCCCATCATCAGACCCTGGTCACCATGTTTTACCAAAGTACTAATAAAGACCAATAAAATAAGCCCAAACTCGATGGGTCTGCTGTTATCCGTTGAGGAGATCCCGTACCCACCTCCCAGTCCCGTCATTAGATCCTGGTCACCACGTTCTACAAAAATACTCATCAATACCGATCAAATAAACTTAAACTTGAGAGGTCTCCTAAAAAAACATTTACCAGTGGATGATTGAAACCCCGACGATGAGACTACATACGTACGACTACGCAAGGCGTACATACCACACGATTAACTAAAAATCTTATTGAGTGCTTTAAGAATTTTTAAAGTCAGTTCAATAGTTCTACATATTACCCATTATATGCAAACAAACAAACAAACAAATCTTTTTTCTTTATATAATAGTGTAGACAAACTTTAACGTGAGTTGATTTGAACCAGACTGCGTCAAATTCGATATTTTGAAACATGCAGCGCCATCTAATGTATTCAAATAAAAACAATTTCAACGCCAGCTTACAAACAATTTCAACGCCACCTTACTGAGCCGTTATCCAGGATAGCTTCCCGGAGATGGCGTTTTATAAGCACTTGAAAATAAAAATATTTTAGTTATTGGTCTTTGCTAAGTCAAGGAATATAATTTCAGCTATAATATTTTTTTTTTCAAAAGGAAATATTTTTTCTGAAAATAAAATAAGAGAATAAAAAATAAAAAGTAAAAACAAATTTTACCAGTCGGGGTTTGAACCCGCGACGATCGACTATGCTACGGCGGCGAACCTTCCATATGTCTCACTAAAATTCTCATTGTGCTGCTCCCTTTTGTCATAGCGTGATGATACATAGCCCTGAACCTTCCCGAAGAAATGCTTTATCTTTCAGTAAAAACTGCATCAAAATCCATTGATTGGTTCTCAAGTTATAAGCGAACGAACAGACAGACAGACGTTGTATTTTATATGTATAGAGAAGAAGATTTATGTGTATTCCACTGATGCCGACAATAATAATTGTCGAAATATATGTGGCTATCAGATAACGTATTTTTTTGTATATATATAAAATAAAATGATTATAAAAATGAAAGAACAAATAGGTAAGTAAAAAATTATATGTTATTTGATATATTCAATATGAAGATATAAGTCAGAAAGACTTGAATAAAATTCATAAACAAGGAGTACTATTAACAAACCCTCCGTCTGGGTCTCTTCATCTTTATCTTCATCTTCATACTACATAATTCATCAATTCCATATATTCAATACTTAGATATTCCTACCTACTGAAACACATAATATTTCTACAACTTATCCGTATCCCCGGAAGAACGGCATCATTATTAGGTATGCTGAAAAAATTAGCCAGCTTAGCAGAGAAACTTTCACCGAAGGGACTTCTACGTTAATTAGAGAATTTTGTGGAATATCAAGACGAGTAATTAAAAACTTTGCGATAAGAATATTAAGTTAAAGCATTTTTATAAGCCTAAGGGATGATCCAGAATCCGTTTGACATGCTTAAAAACTCACAATGTTTGAATACATTTAAAATCTTATATATAATTTGTACTGTAAGTAATGACGATATTTATTATTTAACTTTAGTAATGAATCCCGCAAGAGCAAGAGCGCACAAATTTTCACTTTTTTGGAAAAATTGTTAATACGAGTATTATCATAGCAAAAGATCCATCAAGGAGTTACACCTAAGGCACGAGTTATCTGTTTTTACAAAAACAGATAACTCGTGCCTTAGGTGTAACTCCTTGATGGATCTTCATTCTCAATATAATAAAAGCCTTCTTGCACAAATTCCACTTTATTGTACCAAGAGTGCAATGACGAAACTTTTGACGAAATGTTTCTGCATCTACCATATTTCGTTGGTACAAAGAATTTAACGAGGAAATTTCAATTTAGATGATAAAAGATCAGGCCGTCCAGTAACAAGAAGGACTCAAGAAAACATTGTCGTTGAGTTATCTGTAGACAAATTCAAGAAACATAGTATTGACACATCCACTTTATATACAATTTTGCATAAAGATTTGAAAGTAAGAAAGTTATGTTCTTTATGGATCCTTTATTCCCTTAATGAAAGCCAGCGAGCAGTGCGTGTCAATTAATTGATGTGATTTTTTTAAAGAGATACGGTATGTCAAAGGATGTCGATTTAATAGTCACAGGCGTCGAAACCTGCCCCCTGATTCTGTATCGTAAAATCAGTTGCCAAACCGAGTGCCAATCGTCGAAAACAAACATATCCGCTTATCTAAGAATGCGTTCGCACCTGAAATGAAATCACAATTCGTAAATAGTTCAAAACCCATTGAAGGTTATTTTGGAATTTCATTTTTTATCTGTTTTTGGTGAATAACAACCATAGTTGGCAACCGATTCAAAGATATCTACGCACTGTAGTGTAGGTAGCAATCTTAGGTCACATAATTAGACTAAAAAACTCTTTGGGCTCGTTATTGGTTGGCAATCAGTAATCATCATGATCATTTGTACGTCGTATTGATAGATTTATCGAAGTATTCTAAAAATGAAATGATGTCTAGAAAAAAAGAAAAAGAAACGAGCAGAGTTCTAGTACAGATCCATCCAGAGCTTCCCCAAATGTGTATTGATTACAATGTATATTAAAATTCTATAGGAGATTTTAATAAATATAGGTAGTATAAAAGTGAATAAAACATTTAGTGTAGCAACCCCGGTCCCTTTACAGTACTTAATAGGCCCGCTGGTTAAATTTTTTCGACGTTTTCCGTAAATCTCAATCAAAACTGTACCATGGTTAAACAACAAAGATCAGTTAAAAAAATAATGGTTGTCATTTTCTTTGCTAAAAGAGGTCTTATAAAAACTTTGGTGCTAGATTCACCGAGGACTGTCACCGCTGCTTGCTACAGTCATTACTAGCGTTTGTTTATCTCTAGTTATAAATGAGCTAAAAGGACTGCGACCAAAGTCACGTCTCAGTACTTGGCACTTCCACCACGACAACGTTGACTCAGGTCAGGAGTTTTTGACCCAATCGGGGCTCACACTGTTGGTTCATCCTCCCTATAGGCCGAACCTTGCGTCGTGCGATTTCCGACTCTTCCCTATCATTAAAAATAAATTAAAAGGACAATTCGTAACTGAAGAAGAATTATCAAGTGCTCCCTATACATTTTTGATTGAAAAACACTTGTACTTTTCCACTTATTTATATTACTTCCCTTACCGGTTTCGCTGTTATAGCATTTTCAAAGGTTTTTTGGTTGTTTACGCACAATATATCCGTATAGTTGTACAAAAACTGAAAGAGTGATTCCCTAACGTTTTTGTTTGGGTTTAGAGTTGTTTGAGGACTAACAGAAAGCCGCAAGTTGAGGTAAATAGAGTCAGATCAAAAGGCTCCATCTATCCAAATGGGCGTTCCACAAGGATCCATAATTGGGCTCATTCCTTTTCCTTATTTTTAAACGACTTGCCATTTTATATAGAAAGAGTAGCTCATATTGTCATGCTTGCTGACGACACATCACTGATTTTTGATGTTGTTATGGGAAAAACTGATGCAAATAATATAAATACTGCTCTCACGTATACGAAAAATGGTTCTCTATAAATAATCTTTCACTAAATGCATCAAAAAGATATGTAGTAAGGTTTACTATGAGGTGAGATCAACTAACCAGCTCGATTAAAATTGAAACTGAAGTACTTCCATTTCAGAAGAAAAAAATAATCTCGGCTTGATTTTGGACACTAAATTAAGATGGCATGATCACATTTACCAACTCTCAGAAATATTAAATTCAGCAGTATTTGCCATTCGCAATATAAGACAATTTACTGACTTTGAAACTACAAAAACAGTATATTTTAGCTATTTTCATAGCGTTATGTCTTATGGAATATTGTTGTGGGGTAATGCAGCAGATGCAAATCGTGTATTTATTTTACGGTTAGAGCATTGCTTAGACTTTCCTCACGCCAAAGTCTTTAGAGAATTAAATATTATAACGATGCCATGTCTGTATATATATTGCTATATTAAGTATGCTTGAAAAAATCTTAGAATGTACACTCAGCACAAGGACATTCAAGACTATTGTACAAGAAATAGAAACAAATTGATTGTACCTCACACAAGACTGGCTAGGATTTCCAAAAGCTTCGTCGTAAATAGTATTAAAATGTACAATAAAGTTCCAGAAATTATCCAAAATTTGAGTGAGAAACATTTTAAAATTAGTATAAAATTAACATTGACAAAAAGTCCTACGATAGTGTAGATGCGTATTTTGATGACAAAGATCCATATGTAGTTGGCTAGAAATGTACAATTTTTTGAAATAATTTTAATTTTATATTGTTTTTCATTTATTGTGACTACAATTTGTTCTAATTCATGATTCCATCCATCCATCAGCCTGTTTCGTCCACTGCTAGACATAGGCCTTTCCAGGATTTCGCCAATCTTGGCGGTCCTCCTGGAAGAAATGCCCATACTCACACACGCTGGGCAGGCGGGTTGGTGAGCGCGGTGCCGAAACCCTTGCACCAGTGACGCCGCTGCCCGTCACCAGTCTGATTTATATAAGGCCCGGCAATTGAGGATGGATATACCGCCATCCATCGGTCCCAGGCAATGGTGGGCCGCCTGGTTTTTTTGCCTGAGAGCTGTCCTCTTACTCTCCCCCGAATAACTTCGGGAGGATTTCCGAGTAAGATGGTGGTACCTCCACAGTCGAGCCCGGCATTAGCTCTACCACCACATCTTATGTTATTGTTAGGATATTATTACGAAATATTATTTTCAATAATTAACTTCTTATATTATTATGTATTTCAATTGTTGCATTGACGTGTATAAGTGTGCTCGAACTGTACCCATATACTGAATAAACTCTTTGACTTTGACTTTAGCAACCTGGGTTCAAGTGATTAAAATGCATTATTCAGGAAATAAAAAACGGATAGTTAAAAAACATATAATACGTTAATTTACATTATGTAGTAACCCTATTCAAGAAAAAAAATACAACCAACAATTTTAACTATAAACAGTTACTTATATAGATTCAGTCGAATATTCGACTGACGACGACCCCGAGTGGATCGAAATATATTTCGAATTTATTATTTCTTTTTTGCATATATATAAAATTGTACATACATATATATATTAATAAAAAACAATTAAAAAGCTTTTACAAAGCTAAAATATTTATTATTATATAGATTCAAATTTACTTGATAAACGTCAAAACGTTTATTAATAAACTGCAATCCTCACGTTTTTACCATAAATCAGCAATTGCTCTTTGAGCATGTAACAAATATAATTATTGGTATGTATCGAGAAATAACAATATGTTACAGACATTACACCAAGATAATATTATTATGGAATGAAATTAAAATTTAGTTTCAATCTTGTAGATTACCACGTTGGTTATTGGGTTTAAAGGTTCAAATGCCGTACAATCATATCAACAATTCTCGAGTGCTTGTCTAGTTTAAATATCATCATCAGATTCACAAGGCTCAGATATCATCACTTTTATATTAACATCCTTATTTACATCGAATTCATCAAACTCATTATGGATGGCATTATTCATGGTTGGATAGTTGACGTTTTTTCCAGTTTTCAGTATGAAATCTTCTGATCTTGCAGTATCACCTTGATTTATGTCATCAACACATATTGTACTGATACTCTTGTTGCTCAAGCCAGAAGGTCCAGGTTTCGAGTGCAATAAATCTCCCTTTCCTTTTATCATTGACAATCTATGATCAGTGATAATACTTTGGAGTTTTAAATGTAATTTTAAAGCATGTTCTAGTGGAAGCTCTTTGAGTTCTTCAGCTAATGAATTTCCGAACAAATCAAATTCTGCATTAGTAAATGCTTTGTCCGGTTTAAATATTGACATCCGGTTTCGCAACTTTTCATACGAGGACGTGACGACTTTTTCAGTGGGGTTTTCACTTACAGTGGTTTGATTACATTTTGGAGTTGGTTTTTTATTTTGAACTTCAGGTTTATTTAGTTTGATTTCCTTGTTTGTGTCCTGAAAAATACTTGCGTTTTAATAGAAGAAAGATACCTACATATTATATATACGATGTGACAAAGTAATGCAGTTATTTTTACGAGAAAATAATAAATACCTACGCAACATATATTATAGCAATATTTGAAAAATAACTATTTTTATTCAATTTTATCCCTTCTTTGCAAGGTGATTGATATTTCCATCATAGCATTTAGCAATATACCGGGTGTAAATAGACTGCTACCATTAAATGAAACCACATATTCTCCCGACCCTACTGAACCTCTTTTCCCAAGAATCATACCAGCGGACACTTGGGAAATAATTGAGTTCCAAACAAAAATGCGTGAACCCTAAAGCACCGACATACGGGCGAGTTTAGAGAGAGCGTCGTCCGTGAATCAGCTGTTCCGATTGCAGCGTTCTAAAATAGACCTTCGTCCTACGAGATAAAGTCTTTGAGTTACAGTTGAATATCTTTTTCTCTGAAGATTTGCGCGTTTTTTTTTCGAATAGTTGTTCAGTATGATCAGTAGAGTATGTGGTTTTATTTAATGGTCGCACTCTATTTACATTCTGTATAATATATACAGGATTATAATATGCTTCAACATGATTTAGAGTGCATTACAAACTGGAAAAGATCAATTAGAAACAAACAAGAAAAATATTTTGAAAGAATTCCTTGGACCAGGAATTAATTGAAACTGCAACTTCTTGCTTACACGACAAGATTGATACATATTATTTACATTTTGAAGGGAGATAACAACTTAAAAAAGCCATTAGAAAGCTCAATCATAAAAGTGATAAAATACTATACCTAAGGTTGGCTTTTAAACAAACCCCGATAATTTCAGAGGATATTAAGAAACGTTAGTTGAACACATTTTAAATGTAAAAACAATTAAAATTAAGTCAAAATAATAATATTTGAAAATGTAACTTGGAAATAAAATGTCAGGTTATCCTAGCCATTATAATAATAATAAAAACACTTTTTTGCACAAAAAGCACAGATAAATACAATTAACAATATAGAAAAAACATGTCAAAGGCGGACTTATTTCTAAAAGAAATTTCTTTCAGTCAACCAAAAACGCAGATGGAGAAAATATGTACAAATTGGCTCTGAAAATTATTTCCAATACAATAAATGAAATATATGTTTATAAAAAAGATTACCTAGATACACTTATTAACCTAAAAGTATGCCTAACCTAACACCCTTAATACTAACATATAGGTATATGTTAAACTACATAAATACTTACAATATATACATATTTAGTAGCTAAGACTGCTGAGAGGAAGCAATTGAGGGAAGACTTTTAAGATAAAGTGGAAGATTGTTCCAAAGTCGAACAGCGTCAACTGTGAAAGACCTAGAATAACGTTCAGTGTAATGAGTTGGGATAGATATCATAAGATCATGACAGGACCAAAGATTCCTGTTGCTCATATCAGTGCGAGTATTGAACCTATCTTTTAGATATTTGGGGGAAAAAGGATTGCTTAAACATTATATAGTAGAGATAGGATATGACTTTACCTCCGATAACGTTTCGGAAGCCACTTCAGTTTCTGTTTACGTCAAAACTCGAACACATGGTCAAACTTAGCAAATCAAAAATAAATCTGATAGCCAAATTCTGAAGACGTTCCAGCTTGTCGAGCAACTTTTCGGTGGCATCCAAGAACACAACATCAGCATGGTCAAGAAGAGGCAAAAGAAGAGATTGGGCTTACTAAAGTGATTCTAGTTTGCAAAGGTAAGAAGTACTGAAGGCGCTTCAGTGAGTGAAATGAACCGTACATCCTACGGCTAAGTTCCTTAACATGATTCTCCCACGACATAGTCTGATCCATGATTATGCCCAAGTTTTTGACATCAACATCAAAAATAACACTTGCAATATTATTAGTCTGCAGTCTCGAAATATAATATTTGCTACCAATAACTTTCCCGGATGAGCCCATAGCGTTTTGTCCAATTCCTAATAGCCGCAAGATCGGCATTAGTTGTGACTAGCATTGTCAATGTCATCAGTCGGAGCAGCGGAGCAGGTAAGATCGTCAGCATATAGATGAAAGGAGGAGGAGAGGGCAGAAGAGATGGAGTTTATGAAAACCGAGAACAGAATAGGAGAAAGGCAACCACCCTGTGGAACACCAGGTGTAAGATCACATCAGTTGGAATGGCAATTGTCAACTTTGACTAGTTGTTTTCTGCCATGAAGATAGGATTCAAACAATGAGATAGCCAATGGAAAGACATTAAGAGACCTCAGTACTTCCACAAGTATGTTAAAATCGACAGTATTGAAGGCATTTCTGAAATCTAGCAGTGTTAGGACAGTAATATTCTTCTGCTCTATATTGAGACGCAAGTCATCCGTCACTTCGACGAGGGCTGTGACCGTACTAAGGCCCGGCTGAAAGCCGGACTGGTGAGGGCTAAGGAGATGGTTTTTTGATAAGAAATTGGCAAACTGTTCTTGCACGACATGTTCTAAAACTTTTGAAAGGATAGGAAGCAAGGAGATAGGGCGGAACTTTGAAAAGCAGGAAGGATTCCATTTTTCGGGAAGCGGGATGACGTGTGCTTTTTTCCAAGCACTGGGAAAGGAACCTTTTTTTAAAAAGCAGTTGATAATCTCCGCTATTATGGGAGATATAAAATCAGAAATAGGAGCTACCATATCCCTGCTAAGACCATAGTCAAGGTATTAGTTACATATCGAAGAATCTTCTGAACATCTGCAGAGGTTATTTCATGGAAATCAAAGGGAGGATAGTTAAACGGGATACAGTTTTGAAGAGAAGTAAGGGTGTCAACCTTATCAGCGCTAGAGAGAGAGGAGGAAAGTGAGCTAAAGTGCTGGTTAAGCGCATTTAGATCAATATTTGAGATAGGTGTAGATTTAGACTTACCGATGCCCAAAGTTTTCAAAAATTTCCAGAGGACAGTTGTCCATGGACTCAAATTTATGCTGACGCCTTGCATTTCTAAAAAATCACTGCAACGGTTACGGAGAATTTTGTATCGCTAGATATAATGCTCAGAGGAGTCTTTTCTACAGCGAATACGATCTCTGTCTCTTTAGGCCATGAGTACCTTTATATCGTTCGTGAGCCATGGTGCTGGAAGATGCTTTACTCTCGTTTTGCTGAGTGGAGCATTCTTTTCAAACAGAGATAACAAGAGTTCTTTAAAGCGTTAAACTTTTCCATCTACATAAGAAATTAGAATAATAGATGACCAATGCATTCCACTTACATCCCCACGAAGCGCCTTCAAGCCAATACCACTGAAATTACGAAGAAAAAGGAACTTACGTTTCAACTTAGGATGACGGAGATTGTAGGACAAGAAAATAAGATCCTGATGAAAAAAACATGAGGCATTAAATTGTCCATGGTTAACAACTGATCAAGAGAAGAAGTGATTATTAGATATAGAAGAGACGGAGTACAGCTAGGTGCGAAATGTGTAGGACTCGACGGTAAAATATTAAGGTTAAGAGAATCCGTCATGGACTTGAGGGCTCTTGTTCTGTGGTCATGTTTTATAATACAAGTATTAAAATCACCCACTAAGATAATTTGTTCATAATGAGGTCTAAAGGTTTCAAGCAGTGATTCTAGAGAAGAAAAATAATTCACATTGCATGAATGGCTATAATAAACCCCCAAAAGAACTTTTGTATGACGAAGAGATATTTCGATATACACTCCTACATCGCCACCAGAGGTGCGAGTTCTATCTGTTCTGAGAAGACGACATCCAGAAATAGGATACATCGTCGTAGAAGGAATTGTTGGCGAAAGCCATGTTTCACACATACAAATTGCATTAATATATCTCGTGGTAAAAGAAGATAATAAATCAAAGTAATGTGCGTTAACACTTTGAACATTTATATGAGCAACATTGAAATTCTTTTGGGATGATGAAAATGTATTCTGCAACCTGTCACTTAGATCAGGCATATCGGAAGAGTCACTTACTGCACTGAATAATGTTAAATAGTATACAATAAATTGTGGCATAGTACAAGTGATCTTTTGTTCATCATGCACTGCATAAAGCCTCAGAAGAGGAAGAAAGGGAGAAATATTCACTATCAGAGCTACTATGGAATATATCAGACATATTACATAAACGCAATCAATAAATAGAATTGGTGAACTGTGGTAACTTCAACTTCTAGATAATCGCCTGCATGACCGCAGCTGGAAAATCTTCATCCGCAGACCCTTTTATGCCACGGAAAAGTAAAAATTTATTTCTACCCCGGTTGTCCATCTCGTCAACAACCTAAGACACTGAAGAGATCTGCTGGCGGAGGATCCCAATGGTCTCCTTTATCCAGTCCTTGAAGACAGCAAACTCGGCCGCCAATTGATCTAGGCTGCGAGGACTCTTTGCTGCAGCTGCCATCCGGGTTTCAAAGTCTGCCATCACAATGAAGAATTTCCTCTCCATTGTGTTTACAGCAGCCAGGAGCTCCACTGCAGAAGCCTTGACATTCTTTGATTTGCTCATTATGGATCCTCAGCAAGTTAGCTAATATATGTGAGCTAAGTGTGGTGAAGTGGGGTTATGTCGTAGTAGTGAATGGCAGATCTGTGTTAATGCATACACAAAATTCAGAAAAACATTGATTGGATTAAACACTTGTCTGTACCTCAAATAAAATCACTTTAAAGTAGAAAACACCAGAAATTAATTTAATTTATTTAAAATTGGGTGAGAACAGTTTAAGCCAACATGTGGGTAGCCATTACCATATGGAACACGTTTAAAATAGCCTAAAATAGTGAGATCAATAATAAAAATAACTTTGTGCGCTATAATTATTTTATTTTTTCAGGTGACCATGAATTCTTTGGATTTTTTAGAAAACAAAAAGGCTAACTTAAAAAATATATAATATATATTACTTTGAATGGTTTTCATAAAACAAGATTTTATTCTTCTACGAAATATTAAATTGAATTGAATTGAATTGAATTGAATATATTTATTTATTTCAAGAATAACTTAAATCTAAATACATCCCACAAAACCAAGTAGGAATTTGGTTTGTCTGTGGGGAGGGAGTCGCACTTCTTTTTCGTAGGTAGGTACATTAACAATAAATAATAACATTGTTATTTTAATCTATGTTTACATATTTTGTAGAAGGTAAGTTTTATATAATTTTGCAAATTTATTTTTATTTTGTTCAGATCTTATACGAACAGGCATTTCATTATATAACATTGGAATTTTGCGTTTAAGCAATCTGCCCCCAAAGTAGTTATTCACTTTTACTGTTTCATATTTACCCTGAGCAGTTGCTCTCGTGTTGAGCCCATGCTGTTTAGGTATCTTATGATCTGGGGTGCCATGGCCATTTACTGCAATTATGTATTTATATTTTAATGAAGCCGGTAGTATTTTACATAATGAGTACAATATTTTAATATTATTTTTGTTTATCGGGGTTAGGTTAAAAGTCATCCTGTATTCTATTTCAGTAAAGTAAGAGGAAATTTGTGTATACTTACGAATGTTCCGGAATTGCTTTTCATATAGGAGTCGCTTAAATGCATATCCAATTTATCATAATAATATAGTCCAGGTTTGTAATGTTTTCCGGTTTCTTGCATTTTCAAAACATTTCTTTTTTCTCTTCCATAAGCACATTTCATGTTATATAGTTTAGCTTTAGCGTCTTCTGGTTTGATATTAAGCTCAAAGCCAATTCTTTTATATGCTTGACATTGAAGCTCCTTCCAAGAAATGCCGTCAAACTTTCGTTCTAAATTGGTGTTCCACAGACATTCATTCTTTAAGAACAGATCTATCAAGCGATCATTTCGTTCTCTGTTCCACTGTACGGTCATATTTAACTAATTAGATGTGTTTTTGGTCACATTAACTAAACACTTCACCACTCCACGGTGACTAACTTCAAACTAGTTCAATAAAATGGTATGTGGATGCGGGCGGGTGCGGATGGCATCTCGCTCTTCTCGTGTAGAGCGAGCAGTGCAGTGTATTTGCGGCGTGCTCTACTTTATCTCAGTCGGTCGCGCACAGCCCAAGAACGCGATATAATAGAGAGAGATAACAAGCTTAACGCGCGCGGTGTAGAGTGAGAGGCTAAACATTCACCAACATTGCGTTGTTATTATTATTGAGGCGTCCCCTTCGGTAAAACCAGTTCACAATCACTTAGGAGTGAAAGAATAAGCGCACTTTTATCTCTGTTCCGCAACCGATCGCTTCCATTCGACCCGTCACCCGACTATAGCCTTTGTGTCTTTGGGTTAGTGAGCGTGATAATATTACCGTTATCTTTGGACTCGGTGGGAAAATCTCGTCATCACGTGGCCGCGTGCGTGACCTTCAATCAAGCTATAAATACTATATCGATAAATACAACGAGTGTCGTAGCGTAGGTTATAAACAAAATATTGAATTGTTAAGTACCTATATAGTCGCGAAAGCTAAAATAATTTGTACTAACGCAAAATACGGTTGCGAAAACCTAAAAAACATTATGGCAAATAATAACAATATACATGCCAAAGAAACATCAAGACTACAAAAAACAAGGCGCTAAAAATTTGGCACCCTCTGGGTACGGAAACTTACTTTTTATTACTTTATTTTAGAGTATGTCCTACAATCTAAGTAAATTTAAAAATTTGCATGTTTTACCGTCTTTAAATAAGAGCCAAAACGAATAATGCAGCTTTTTCGAAGCTAATATTAATTAAAATAATTTCAAGTCATATTAGTGTAATTACGGGTGAATGAAAGAATGTGGTTTTAGAGTTTTACTAAATAATGCTTATCATTTTATAAAACTGCTAGCTTTTGCCCGCGGTTTCACCCGCGTTTGATTAGTTTTTGTGTACTCCTCTAATATTTGTCAATATTTTTCAGACTGTTACCTATCAGTAAATAAACATAGCTGGTAAAATGCGCCTCTGTGTTTCCCATTTATATAGCTTTTCCATGGGAACTGATGTATGAGATAAAAAGTAGTTTTTGTCCTATTCTACTAGATCTAGAACTTTATATGTACAAAGTTTCAGCCCAATCGGTTCAATGGGTATGGCTTGAAAGGGTGATACATCACTTTTCTATAGAAATTTGAAAGCTCATTTTCATCCCATGGGAACTTATTTATGGGATAAAAAGTAGCCTATGTCCTATTCCAGGTCTAGAACCACATTCATGCAGAATTTCAGGCCAATCGGTTCAGTAGCTATAGCTATAGTACCTATACGGCGGCGTGAAAGAGTAACAAACATCCATACATCCATCCATCCATCCATCCATCCATCCATCCATCCATCCATCCATCCATCCATACATCCATACACCCAAACTTTCGCATTTATAATATTATTATAAGAGTGGGATCATAAGAATGACCATGATTTTTTACATAATATAACCAATATAATGTAAATACCGTAAATAACTCAGGTAAGTATATATAGTTATATTTATAATATTTTGATGTACACGAATTTTATTCAAAAGAGTTTAATCTACAGGATAATCTCTGAAACTACTGAAATGATTTTGGAAATCATTTCACTCTTGTAATCGGTAGTATCGGGTGGTAGAGCTGATGCCGGGCGGCTCGACTGTGGAGGTACCACCATCTTACCCGCAAATCCTCCCGAAGCTAGCTCTCAGGCAAAACCAGGCGGCCCACCATTGCCTGGGACCGATGGATGGCGGTATATCCATCCCCAATTGCCGGGCCTTATACCGGGTGTAAAAGCAAAGGCAAGAATCCTTTAAGGGCGTGTTAGTATGATCGGTAAAGATATTATTTTAAATACTGGGAACTCTAAATAAAGTACCAGTACCTCATAATAAGACGATTTTATTTACTCAAAATACACTAATGGCGTGGACACCCTCACTGGTCGCTGGCCACTCGGATGGGGGGTGTGGGGTGCAATTAGGTGTGTGGGGAGGCCGGTGAGCTGCGTAGCCATAGCTTAGAAAAATGATGGAATTTTTGGTGAAAATTCAAGGTATATTTTTTTTTCTCGTAATGACATCAGAATCGTGTATACTTTCATACCCTAAGGGATTCTTGACTTTGCATTTACACCTGTATAAAACAGACTGGTGACGGGCAGCGGCGTCACTGGTGCAAGGGTTTCAGCACCGCGCTCACCAACCCACCTGCCCAGCGTGTGTGAGTATGGGCATTTCTTCCAGGAGGACCGTAGTGAGTGGCGAAATCTTGGAAAGGCCTATGTCCAGCAGTGGACGAAACAGGCTGATGGATGGATGGATCGGTAGACTATTCAATTGGACACAAGCATTAGTTTGTTCCCTGGAGATTGGCATTTCCCTAGCGACATGGTCGTTAAGGGCGGGTTATCCCGATCTTGTCTCTTTTCACACTCATTTTAAACCAATAAATAGCGATGATTAAATGTTGTAAAATATATATGTCATATTTCACTCTTTGATCTTAATGTTTCGGTCGTTCGATACATTAATTTCGATTACTTAAATTTTGCTCGATCCAATTAAATGCAAATATAGGTCTAAACTAAACTATGATCTAAATATAATTTCATTTGAGCTGTATTAAGTTTTGGACAATAAAAGTTATACTGAAATAAACATCGTGAAAAATGTGATCTAAAACAGCCGTAATATTAATAAAAACCCATCCCTCTTATTCCAAAGAGTAATGTAAAATTATATATTGAATGAATGAATGAATATATTTATTTATTTCAAGAATAACTTAAATCTAAATACATCCCACAAAACCAAGTAGGAATTTGGTTTGTCTGTGTATTTCTAAATATTATATAACATTCCCAAAAAAGTAAGATAAAACGAAAAATTAGGGTAGGTCCCATTTGTTCCATGGAACATGACGTAATAGAACAATTTGAAAAAATACTGTATTTATTTATTTATTTATAAATTTATAAATTTATTTATTTATTGTATTGTATTACATACTAGCTTTTGCTCCTGTTTTTGTTGTCTGTGAATGCACAGAACTAAATGGGAATCTTTTTTCCTAAATTCTTCTATGATGAGATATACAGGATGGAAAAAATTTAAGGGCCCTGGAGGCCCAAATGTTTATTAGACAAACTTATCCTGAACAATAATCCTACCGATTCGTATAATAAAACAGCGAGGGTTTATTTTTAGTTGGTTCGATTCCCGGGTGAGGTAAGCGAATTTTAGAAGATATTTGAATGCAGCTTTGTTTCTTTTAAAAAATAAAGGAATGTTTCCTTTCAGTAAAATCAGCCAACTAAAGCACTTAAGGCCTTCTCCGGGCCCTTAAAATTTTTCCATCCTGTTTAAGACGTGAATGTACCAAGTACACTGTCAAAAAAATGAAACTACCCGCTACATAATATTTTTATTTTTTCTTCATACTTCCGACACATTTCAGTTTCCGATAATTTATGCATCGCCATAATGACATTCTTCTAGCATGATTTGTCTGTAGGTAATATTCTGTATCACTATGCTGTAAAACTTTTCCACGACCCCGTTGCAGAAAATTAAAACTATCAAAATTTACGTTTACTTCCATTACGATTAGCAAAGATCCAATACAATCATTGTAAACATTATAATTATAATTACCGTCGGTGAGTAACTATGAATCATCAATGTGACTAAGACAGTGGTAGCAAACCATTCTCGAGTGGCCAGTTTACATATCAACTTCAAGAAGTTTATATAATTAGTTTGTTCATAAGAAAAAAAATCCCATCTATTCTATAGAACAAAATGGGAAAAATGTTTATATTTTGTTCTATAGGACAAAATTTAGTAGGTCAAATGGGACCCACCCAAAAATTAAGTTCTCATGGACAAAGCCAATACAAATAGAAAAAAAAACATACTGGGCCCTAAAATCTTCATGAAGTTTGTACTTACTGTATTTTTATATAGGGTTAGTTAAAAATTTATACGAGTATACGACGAGTTATTTATTCGAAAAAACAATTAGTGTACAACATTAAGAACTTGTGGAGGCCCCTCTTGTGTGGAGGCCTCTGGGCTTCAGCCCCGGTTGCCCCCCCCTAAATCCGGAGCTGACGAAATCTAACGAGAACGCAACCGTCATGTTTTCATGCTAAGCTGATCTTTTTCATAAAATAGGTACCTAGTACGAATATGAAGTGAATCAACTCTAATCCTATTTATTTTTCCATATACATACATACAATATCTTAGTATTGGGTAAAAATCTTTCAAATTGTTGTTTCGCTGTGTATTACCCATCCATCCATCAGCCCGTGTTCGTCCACTGCTGGACATAGGCCTTTCCCAAATTTCGCCACTCATGTCGGTCCTCCGTCCTCCTCATCCAGCCGCCACCCACAATGTCCTTCAGGTCGTCGGTCCAGCGGGCACGAGGTCGTTCTACGCTACGCTTTGCCGTACGTGGTCTCCATTCTAAAACCTTTCGGCTCCAACAGCCATCATGTCGGCGACAAATATGGCCTGCCCACTGCCACTTCAACTTGAACTGATTCTGCAGGCTATGTCGGTTACTTTCGATCTCCTCATTTCGGATTTTATCCATCAGAGATACCCCAAGCATAGCCCGTTCCATAGCTCGGGCCTGTATTGGGTATTTCAACGGTTTTTGTTTTAATATGCTGAGTCAACTACTCATTTGATCAATGTAAAACTTGAACACGTGTATTTTTAGACCTTTGTCTTTCCGTTGTCAGGTCGGTTACCTAATTGGACACATTTCGCTCGACAGATTTTATTTTTGAAAATGATGCCTTTTTAAGTTATTATTTCGTTTTATGTCTAAGCGGCTTAAGTTTTATGTCTGTCTGAAATTACTGCTATAACAAGAAAACATGGTTTATTTTCCGATGTTTAGGTGGAAAAACTCCTACATCAAATACTTTTTCGTAAAATCCAGAAAAACCTCGAAAATTCACTGATTTTGCGTGCCGCCAGCGTGCGAAGCGACCGTTCTAATGTATACTTTCTGACAACATACTGAAGTTCAAAATCGCTCAGTAGGATTATCGTGCACCAGGGGTAAGGCCTTAAAGTGTTTTACCCTCGTATTACCCGTCGAAGACAAATAGGGCAATGAGCCAACCAATAATCGCCTCTATCAGAAGCTAATAAGGTGTTTGCTATTGGCTTTATTGTATTAGATAGCTGGTAACATAGCACAGCACTATAATGTAGTAAGTGGGTATTAAAATTGTGTATGGAAAAGTGATATTTAAAGTTATTTTAATGATTGATTAAGTATTATTATTATGATATATGGTTTAACATTTGTAGCACATTACTGCTAAGTAAACTTTATACTTACATACATAAGTGACTTTAACAAGGTTCGATGACCCTTTTTGTGAAATTCGTAAATTATTCTTTTCGTGTTCCTTACAAACGCAAGCGAAATTAGCAAAAAGTGTTATCGATCCGTGTTACAATCACTTGCCAAGCCTCCAGTATGAGTTTGGCTGCATAAATTAGTCACCTTTAATATTATAATCTATGAGTTATTTATAATATAACTCATCTCGCACCTAAAATTAGGTCGGAATAAGGTATTATCAACCGCAAGTCAAGCTACCTAATGCAGTTCTTATGACGCTGTCAATAGGGTTTAAATCGTATAAAAATAGGTAACCTGAACTACAGTTGCCTGTACAATAGTATCGATTCAAAATGCTTTATGGGAGAGCATCACGCACTTGATGGGCTTTTGTTGAAGAGTAACTGTGCATATAGTGACTTTTATATGGTACTTTTAATAAATAACAATGAAATGAAATGAAATAGATGAGTGGAACATACATACAGACAAACACAGGAATAGAAAGACAGAGAAAAAAAAATGGGCTCATAACAATACTAATAACCCATTTCATATAAAATTTCACAAAAATATGTCAAACAGACACGACTTTTTTTACTACTTTATTATTACTATAGATTATGCGATTGATGAATGGCGAAAACTTCTTTATCGTTTTCCGAACTATTGCGTAAAAAGTAAAAACAGTCCCACTATTCGATTATACGAAATTATTTTCTGTTAAAATAACCTAACATGTTCCTCCTTGCTTCGCTTCGCTTCGCTCATCGTCGCACCTATTTTTCACCTTTTACTGAATTGTTTACTTAATTATTTTAATCTCGCTTATATTGTATGTGAATAATCTGCTTTTTCGTGAAAAGGCGGAACAATTTCTTATGGTCGGCTTTTACGCCATAATTCGGTTTTTCAGGAAAAAGTGGTCAACGCGATTTTTACGGTGACATATCCATCCCCAATTGCCGGGCCTTATATAAAACAGACTGGTGACCGGCAGCGGCGTCACAGTTTCATTAACGCGCACACCAACTCGCCTACCCACCCAGCGTGTGCGAGTTGGACACTTCTTCAAGGAGGACCGCCAAGATTGCCAAAATCTTGGTAAGCCTTATGTCCAGCAGTGGACGACCGAGGCTGATGAATGGATGAATTGCTATTTGTAACCTCCAAACAAACAAAATTAAAAACAAAAATTAAATCTAAAGGAGATTGTCAAGGTGTAAAACATTGTATAGGATATCGTAATAAAATTGTATTCATCGCCTTAAATAAACATTAAAAAAAATTAAAACACCTCGAAATCATTTGAGCAGGACAGATTTCTCCGACCTCTCCTTAACCATAGATATCATCTTAATTTATTAAAAAAATAACTATAAAAATATATGAAAATAATATATTTACTTGAATTCACTTCGGAAAAACTTCTGAAAATTGCAATAAGTACGTCATCCCCTATTTCCGACACAAATGGACCAAAAATTATGAAATACATCACGCTGACAGGAAAAGTATAGCGCTTAAGATTTTTTTTAGTAAATCCGAGGTATAAGAACAACATAAAAATGTGTAAGCTTTTAAAACTCAGATGGCTGTCTATATCATACAACAATATAGACATGTAAAGTGTAATACGCGAAACGGCGTGGCGTGTAAGTTTTTCGACGAATATAACGACATTAAATAAATAGCACCCCACTGTCTCAATAGCTACTCTATGTTCAGTAAGGAAGTCATTTGCGGTTCTCGAGTCCTTGAAGGATGACGTAATATATCCCACCATGCTATATGGAGACCTGACTAGAGTCACCCGACTTTGTTACTCATTCTCAGCGATTTATTCCTCAGTCTTCATTTAATTTTTTTTTGCTGAAATAGGCGTCTGCCGAATATATTACGCGAATCGTTTCCGCTGTTTAAAAAAAAAGCACACACTGTATTATTGAACCATCCGATAGTATCACTTATAAGGATCAAATAGTAGAAAGTAAAATGACATACGGCAAACTAAAGAAAAGTGCTATTTTTTAATAAATCTGAATATACTCGTATAAAAGGCAAACCTGACTGACTCATCTATCAACGCACAGCCGAAACTAGAGTTCACGCCACCACTGAAGTCCTGCGACGAAGTCTTTATTGGTTTTGGAATATGAACCCAAATGCCTCAATCCATCGGACTTCAGTGGTGGCGAGGACTCTACTGAACGGATTTCGCTAAAATTTGACATAAAGACGTAGGCATCCGCTAAGAAAGGATTTTTGAAAAGGGGGTTAAAATTCTCCACACGGACGAAGTCGCGGGCAAAAGCTAGTTTATTCATATTTTTAGATTTCCCAGACATTTCCCGTTCAATCTGTTCTTGGTGATTACTTTTCAACACACATCTGGACTCAACGATTGTACCGATATGAATTGGAATCAATAATCTTGTGATGTTAATATGAAGTGCAAATCTTTGAAACGGCGAATCCGGCTTTGTTTTGGAATAATGGACACAATTTCGAACAAGTGAAGTTAAGGTTTAATTGAATGTAAGAAATATAAAATATAATTATTTTTAATAAGTCGTTTCCTATAGTTAGCCGTTTGACATTACTTCCCACAATCTGATCCTCGTAAGCGACATTATGGGATGGTGCAATAATACAGTCTGTTTATTTTAATCAACTGTTTAAGTCTCGTCTAGGGAATATAAAAATAATCGAATGATGCACGTTTGGTTTTCATCAAAAGGAGCCCCGAGACTCCTTTGAGCATTTTTCGCTATTCCCTATAATTTTGAATATCGCCATCTACCCTCACTTGAAAAACCAACCCTTTATTATCTATTGTCAAGGAATGTACTCGTTTTCATATTGTAATTTAACAGAAATAATTTATTACGATAAAGAATACGATTACGATAAAGTTTTGAAATAAACATAGCAGCAACTTCACAAATTTCGTGTCAATTTTTATCAGTCCAACAATATCTTGAAGCGTCCAACATTTTGGAACTGAGCTCGCAGTCACCTTTAGAAGAAGATGATTTCTCCAGAAGTGCAGGCAACTCTCCGCAGCCGAAAGGATATCCATCCCTTCTCGTATAATCAAAAATTCTTCCCTCTTTTGATTGATTCGACTTCACAGTCACTACCGCTCTTCTGTTTTTAACCTTTTTTTTCTCAGATACTTTACGTTGAGGAGAGTCGTCTTCAGAGAAACTCATGTCTTTAACTTCAAGAAGATCCTTGTCATCCTTTATGTCACTATAGACGGGGTAAATTTTAAGGTCTGACGGTGTAACATCACGTAATGTATTAGTATCAGGCATAGCTTTGGTAATCTTATTCTCAATGCATGTCAGTTTATCCAAAACTGTGTCTAGTTTATCTGAGTTGCACTTTATGATTCTTTGCACAGTTTGTAATTCTGTGTTGTGATCTTTGTAACTTTTTAACTCTTGTACGCACTCTGCTATAGCTTTTATGACAGGTGCTCTGATATTATCTGTAAGTAACGCTTTATCTTTCTCATTCATAAGGTTGATTTTAATTTTAGATCTGCCAACAGATTTGGAAAGCTCTGTAGCAAAAGCTTCAAAAGAATCCGAAGCGCCCCACTTCAGTGAATCATGTTGTAAATTCTCTTTGGAAGAAGCTCTGGAATTACGATGTCGTCGCGAATATTTCTTTTCCGATATTTCAGAGAAGCTTAGAGTCTGATTCATGTGTATCTCTTCCAAAGTGCTGATAGAGTTTCGAGTTCCAAAACTATCTCTGAAGGAATTTTCTTGGCGGAAAGTTTCAATAATCCTCGTCGACTTTCCTTTTACTAGCTTTTCTGAATTCGAATTCCGTTTTTTGGTGTCGTTCTTTTTCTTTCGTTTGTTAATATTTATGGTATAATGCACAGATCCGTCGACGGTGGGGGGTATGGCGAGCGGAGCAATGTTTTTAGAAAACTTTATGGTGTGCTCCAACACCGAGTCGTTATTGAGAGGGGGTTTAGTTTTTCTCTTTTCTTTGGGGTTTTCTCGAGGAGCCGTCGGTTTGTGGTCGGTTCCGTTAAGCCCCTCCCATTTGTCACGTTTATCTTTGCCCCTTTGTTCCGGAATATTATCATTTTCCCGGCTATTTGTTTCACTTTGAATGCATTGTTCTTCGTGCGGCTTCGCTATTCTCTTGTGGATAAATACGATGGAATTGTAAGTTCTTTTTTTGGGTACGTAGTCGGCCAAGTTTATGCCATTGATATCTGTAGGGCAGTGGTAGCCTGAGAAGTGAGACAAGTATTCGTTTAAGTTAAAATTTAAATAAATTCCTTTATTCACAAAGTGGTAAGCATAAAATCAATGCAATAATGAAATAAAATAAAAGTAATACTAGATATTACTTACGTGCTGCCATCAAAGGTGTTAATTTAAACCACTTAACTCCAGAAATAGTAAAAAATATAATATTTTTGTAATATAGAAAACTAGTTTATTTACTTTGCTGTCATGGACACTGACAAGGTTTTTTTTTAATAACAACTTTATGATGCACTACGTTGCAGCCAAGTTTTTCAAGATTTTAGAAAGTATGCCTAAAATTTCTAACTATTTTGAAAAAATATAAATTGTGTATTTATTGCCATACTACTCTGTTAAGGGCTTAGCTTTCTTCAGGACAGATTTCTCTTTATAACCCCGCCTTAAGCAAATAATAAACTGAAATACAAACTTACTCAGTTTTGTTCTAAGACAACTCTATGGACTGGTTGTGTTGTCTCGTAAACTTCATTAGTCCTGGAAAAGCGGGCAGTTCCCTAAGGAAGGCGCCAGCAACGCCACTGATAGAGAGTTGTAAATAATACCTACATATTATTGTCATATATGATGCCAAAAACGAAATATGAAATCATGGTGAACCTAACTCCTCTTCGTTTCGCTCGTCGTAGAACATGTTTTTGAGTTTATGTTGAAAGACTTAGGTGATTATTTTAACTTCGCTTTGTGGCATTTACTCCATAATTCGGTTTTTCACGAGATAGCGGCGTTTACGCCATCATGTGGCGACATACACATTTAATTATGTATATCCTAGTTGCTTAACATCGGCGTATCAATAATCACTATGAGCAGAAACTGGCAAACGGTGGGAAGGTCGCTCTTAGGCTCAGGCATCCGCCTTCCGGCGCGGCGCGCGGCGCGGCGAGGCTTTCATGGCACCTCAGGCTGTACCAAAATAACCCTTATTTAAATGACAATATAGTATATTTGCTTTGGCCTACAGGCTTATCTACTGGAGGGCCAAGAGCAAAAACGGACGATATGATACACGAAATGTTGTTTTCTATAGTTTCAAAGCTTTTTTGTCTCCCATCCAAGGCCAAGGTCAGACCGTGCTAGTGTTGTATATCATAGATCGTAACTACATGGCCGTTCACAGCTACAGGCCTCCTTTTTGCATAAATGTGAGTAGTCACACAAAAAGGGACCCGAAAATTATTGATTTATAGAAAATCGAGTTAAAGTTTGGAGTTGTGTACAGACATGTTTTATGGTTTTTGAGTGACGTGGAAACAGACTGTGTCCTTGCAGATGTGTTTCAGTAAACAAACACGTGCGTTGAGTTTATTGCAAAATAATTATTGTACAAGTGTCAATTTGAACCAGAAGTGTTGCGGTTATTCAGACCAAAGATATATTAATTCAGACGACTGACTTGTGACACTAAAAAAATAAAAAAAAACTGTAAAAACGATCTGCTTAGACCAAAGTCTAAGGAAATCTAAAATCACCAAAAAAACTGAAAAAGCGTTTCGAATCCCTTTAGGTCCCTTTTCGTGTGACCACTCACAAATAGGTTAGTCATATATCTTGAATTAAAAGCATTTGTTCTAGTCTCACTATTATTATTTTACACTTTTATTTCGCCGGTTTCGGATGTTACACCATTTTCAAGGAATTTGTAAATGTTACTAAGGGATAAATACTAGATCAGATAAAAATACTGGGACCATTTCACGAAAACTGTGTTGAGCACAGTTTAGTATGGCGGTTCAAAGACACTCGCCTAATCATGGCTGGCTCTAGGGTTGCCAACTTTTTTAGAAGAAATAACGTTATTGATATCAGGAAAGACAAATATAAAGTACAGTCCTTTAAAAAAGAGTATATAAGGTGACTTTAATTTATGCAGCCAAATTCTTACTGAAGACTTAGTCAGTGCTCAGTAACAAGGTTCGATGACCCTTTTTGTGAAATTCGTAAATTATTCTTTTCGTGTTCCCTACAAACGCAAGCGCAACCCTGAGTTAATTACGATGGGAGGTCAAGATTTTATTTTGTGAAATTAGCAAAAAGTGTTATCGATCCATGTTACTGATCACTTACCAAGCATCCAGTATGAGTTTAGCTGTATAAATTAAAGTCACCTTATTCACGATTTTATTAGGATTCAAAAGTACCGTTGCATAAGAGTACAAATGAATTGATTACTTTAGGTACTTAAGCCCATAAAGTAAAACAATTATCAAATTTTTACGTTTTATGTACTTATTGATATTTATAAAAGTTTATTGATCAATAATATTGCTTCTCCAAAAAATTAAATGATCGCTGATTTAGTTGTCTGAACTGTTTGCTGAATCTAATTTCAACTGTTTTAAAAATGAAATCTTTAAATTTTATTTGACAAATCTGTCACTATTTGGCATTGATGATGAAGTTGATGAACCCATGAGTGATTGATCATCAAAACAAATGGCGAGCTGACAATTTTTTTGGAGAATCTAATTTTATTTTAATTCCACGAAATGTTACATTTTCTTCATTATAATTTTCGCAGTAGTGAAAAAGTTTTTACGTATTTTTGCACATCCTACCTTTGGTAACTGTCATTTCATACATTCGCGTAAAGTTGACGATCGCATCGCACCTCACTCCCAATCCAAACGTGGAACATTAATATCCTTTTGCACATACACGTCATAAAATTTTGCTTGGATTTTCTTACAGCTGTATTTTTGCTGCCTGGTGTTGTCAGTTTAAATTTAATTTATTAAACTATCCCGGTTTAGGTAGAGCTCCTCACGTCCAGATTTACTTTTCTGATTTTTTTCAACGCAAAGATATAAATTTAATTTGTTATCTCCTAGCGATAGATAAGTCGCCAAGTGTTTAAAAAATTAAGAAGTTTATTTGTATCATAGTTGTCAGTAGACGTTTAATTTCAAGTACTTTCATATATTATATTTATTTTGAAGTACGGTTGGCAACCCTACCTAACCCTAGAGACTGTGTCGGTGTCGCATGGCAGACAGTACATGAACCAACCCTAAATTTTTGCTCTTTTGAGTGCCTGATGGTGCCATTTTTGAATGAAACTTTGCTAGAAACGTCTCTCCTGTTTTTTTTTCATTCTCCGTGTGAGGTTAGTACAAGTGCGTTATATCTACATCTACACTATTATATAAAAAGATTTGTTTGTTTGTTTGTTTGTATGTTTGAGGTAAACTTTGGAACTACTGAACCGATTCTAAAAAATATTTCTTTTATAAAAAGCTATACTATTGCTGAGTAACATAGGCTATATTTTATTTTAATAAAAATAAGTTTTCAGTTTGAAAATTCAATATTTGTGAACCATGTCGGGAGAAAAAACGCTGCTTAGGTGCTTTATCGGCGTTCCCTTGACCAAATGGTTAGTTATACATGATGAAACCGGTTGTTTTTCCATACGAGAAAGCTGTATGAGTTTAATCTGACTACAGATTTCCATCTACAACGACCCTGACACACTTCTTGGCACTTTGGTAAAACATGTCACCATGTTTTCAGGGTAGGTTTCCAGGGTCTGATAATGGAACTGGAAGATGGGTACAGGATCTCCTCAGCGGACAACAGCAGACCCTTCGAGTTTGGGCTTATTTGATTGGTCATTATTAGCACTTTGGTAAAACATGGTGATCAGGGTCTGATGATGGGTCTGGAAGATCGGTACGGGATCTCCTCAGCAGACCCTTCGAGTTCAGACTCATTTGATTGGTCTGCATTAGCACTTTGGTAAAACATGGAGACCAGGGTCTGATGATAGGACTGGAAGATGGGTACGGGATCTCCTCAACGGACAACAGCAGACCCTTCGAGTTTAGGCTTATTTGATTTGTCTTTATTAGCGCTTTGCTTAAACATGGTGTCCGTTGCATATAGTCGCTCAAAAAATCAAATTATTTTGTTTTCCTTATTTCCACGAAAATTTTTCCGACGCGGGTGGGGCCGCGGGCAAAAGCTAGTAATAATATATTTCTAGATGTGTTTCTTTCTAGTATCATTAAGTGCCGACACTCGCAAGTATAAATTTAGGTTATCATAATTTCCTCCTTTTTGTGGCAACTTTACAGCAACAAACTGTCATGTAAATGTAATTTATTGTCGCGGAAAAACATTTTTTACTTCCATTTCCCTTTTTAACTCGAGAACATGACTTCTTAATTGCTAATTAAGTTAAAAATAATCATATTTTATAACAAAAAAATGCAAAGTAGGTCGGTTTAGGTGAAATCCATGTTTATTTATTACGTAGTAGCCTTTGCACGCGGCTCAGCCCGAGTCGTTTTTTTCAATAACAAAGTAGGTCGGTTTAGGTGAAATCCATGTTTATTTATTACGTAGTAGCCTTTGCACGCGGCTCAGCCCGAGTCGTTTTTTTCAATAACAAAGTAGGTCGGTTTAGGTGAAATCCATGTTTATTTATTACGTAGTAGCCTTTGCACGCGGCTCAGCCCGAGTCGTTTTTTTCAATAACAAAGTAGGTCGGTTTAGGTGAAATCCATGTTTATTTATTACGTAGTAGCCTTTGCACGCGGCTCAGCCCGAGTCGTTTTTTTCAATAACAAAGTAGGTCGGTTTAGGTGAAATCCATGTTTATTTATTACGTAGTAGCCTTTGCACGCGGCTCAGCCCGAGTCGTTTTTTTCAATAACAAAGTAGGTCGGTTTAGGTGAAATCCATGTTTATTTATTACGTAGTAGCCTTTGCACGCGGCTCAGCCCGAGTCGTTTTTTTCAATAACAAAGTAGGTCGGTTTAGGTGAAATCCATGTTTATTTATTACGTAGTAGCCTTTGCACGCGGCTCAGCCCGAGTCGTTTTTTTCAATAACAAAGTAGGTCGGTTTAGGTGAAATCCATGTTTATTTATTACGTAGTAGCCTTTGCACGCGGCTCAGCCCGAGTCGTTTTTTTCAATAACAAAGTAGGTCGGTTTAGGTGAAATCCATGTTTATTTATTACGTAGTAGCCTTTGCACGCGGCTCAGCCCGAGTCGTTTTTTTCAATAACAAAGTAGGTCGGTTTAGGTGAAATCCATGTTTATTTATTACGTAGTAGCCTTTGCACGCGGCTCAGCCCGAGTCGTTTTTTTCAATAACAAAGTAGGTCGGTTTAGGTGAAATCCATGTTTATTTATTACGTAGTAGCCTTTGCACGCGGCTCAGCCCGAGTCGTTTTTTTCAATAACAAAGTAGGTCGGTTTAGGTGAAATCCATGTTTATTTATTACGTAGTAGCCTTTGCACGCGGCTCAGCCCGAGTCGTTTTTTTCAATAACAAAGTAGGTCGGTTTAGGTGAAATCCATGTTTATTTATTACGTAGTAGCCTTTGCACGCGGCTCAGCCCGAGTCGTTTTTTTCAATAACAAAGTAGGTCGGTTTAGGTGAAATCCATGTTTATTTATTACGTAGTAGCCTTTGCACGCGGCTCAGCCCGAGTCGTTTTTTTCAATAACAAAGTAGGTCGGTTTAGGTGAAATCCATGTTTATTTATTACGTAGTAGCCTTTGCACGCGGCTCAGCCCGAGTCGTTTTTTTCAATAACAAAGTAGGTCGGTTTAGGTGAAATCCATGTTTATTTATTACGTAGTAGCCTTTGCACGCGGCTCAGCCCGAGTCGTTTTTTTCAATAACAAAGTAGGTCGGTTTAGGTGAAATCCATGTTTATTTATTACGTAGTAGCCTTTGCACGCGGCTCAGCCCGAGTCGTTTTTTTCAATAACAAAGTAGGTCGGTTTAGGTGAAATCCATGTTTATTTATTACGTAGTAGCCTTTGCACGCGGCTCAGCCCGAGTCGTTTTTTTCAATAACAAAGTAGGTCGGTTTAGGTGAAATCCATGTTTATTTATTACGTAGTAGCCTTTGCACGCGGCTCAGCCCGAGTCGTTTTTTTCAATAACAAAGTAGGTCGGTTTAGGTGAAATCCATGTTTATTTATTACGTAGTAGCCTTTGCACGCGGCTCAGCCCGAGTCGTTTTTTTCAATAACAAAGTAGGTCGGTTTAGGTGAAATCCATGTTTATTTATTACGTAGTAGCCTTTGCACGCGGCTCAGCCCGAGTCGTTTTTTTCAATAACAAAGTAGGTCGGTTTAGGTGAAATCCATGTTTATTTATTACGTAGTAGCCTTTGCACGCGGCTCAGCCCGAGTCGTTTTTTTCAATAACAAAGTAGGTCGGTTTAGGTGAAATCCATGTTTATTTATTACGTAGTAGCCTTTGCACGCGGCTCAGCCCGAGTCGTTTTTTTCAATAACAAAGTAGGTCGGTTTAGGTGAAATCCATGTTTATTTATTACGTAGTAGCCTTTGCACGCGGCTCAGCCCGAGTCGTTTTTTTCAATAACAAAGTAGGTCGGTTTAGGTGAAATCCATGTTTATTTATTACGTAGTAGCCTTTGCACGCGGCTCAGCCCGAGTCGTTTTTTTCAATAACAAAGTAGGTCGGTTTAGGTGAAATCCATGTTTATTTATTACGTAGTAGCCTTTGCACGCGGCTCAGCCCGAGTCGTTTTTTTCAATAACAAAGTAGGTCGGTTTAGGTGAAATCCATGTTTATTTATTACGTAGTAGCCTTTGCACGCGGCTCAGCCCGAGTCGTTTTTTTCAATAACAAAGTAGGTCGGTTTAGGTGAAATCCATGTTTATTTATTACGTAGTAGCCTTTGCACGCGGCTCAGCCCGAGTCGTTTTTTTCAATAACAAAGTAGGTCGGTTTAGGTGAAATCCATGTTTATTTATTACGTAGTAGCCTTTGCACGCGGCTCAGCCCGAGTCGTTTTTTTCAATAACAAAGTAGGTCGGTTTAGGTGAAATCCATGTTTATTTATTACGTAGTAGCCTTTGCACGCGGCTCAGCCCGAGTCGTTTTTTTCAATAACAAAGTAGGTCGGTTTAGGTGAAATCCATGTTTATTTATTACGTAGTAGCCTTTGCACGCGGCTCAGCCCGAGTCGTTTTTTTCAATAACAAAGTAGGTCGGTTTAGGTGAAATCCATGTTTATTTATTACGTAGTAGCTTTTGCACGCGGCTCAGCCCGAGTCGTTTTTTTCAATAACAAAGTAGGTCGGTTTAGGTGAAATCCATGTTTATTTATTACGTAGTAGCCTTTGCACGCGGCTCAGCCCGAGTTGTTTTTTTCAATATCTGCCCAGTTTTCGGCTTGGCGGTTATTTTATGAACACCCTAAATTTTCACAGAATACGTGTTAACATGGCCTCCACGAGGCAAAATAATAGAAATTTTAATAAATCTCGAAAAACTTGCTTAGTTAAGGTTTAATGAATGTAAGAGAAATTAAATCGTATTTTCAAAAAATAAGCCTTCTCCTGTTTAACATTACTTCCCAAAATGTTACTCTTATAGCGACATTATCGGATGGAGCATACAGGATGTTTTTTTTTAAATGAAAGTCAACCGAGTCGATTCCCGGTTGGGGAAATTATTTTTTCAAAAATCGTATGATTTAATTTTGTTTTCAATCAAAATCGGCCCCGTGACTCCTTTGAGGAATTTTGCTATTCCCTATAGTTTCTTTTTGACCATGCACGCCCACTTCAAAATCTAAACCTGTACCTTTGCATAATATAATTAAAGAAAAAAAAAATTTTCCACTGTAGTCACCGTACCCGATGGAATTTAATTAGACGCGAGATAAAGCGCGCTCGTCCTAAAAAACCTATCTACTTAAAGAAATTGTATTATTTATATAATAATTATGCTATTTATACCTATAATAATTTAATTTTATGCATATGTACTATAGGCTTACAATTATTTAATCTCGCATTTCCAACCTTTCGAGCCAGAAAGGTTGACATTGTGATCGAAAAAACTTTACTACAGCTAAGTAGTTATTAACATTCGTCCGGATTTAAACGGACATGTTCGGCCTCTGAGGGGCAATTCCGGAGAAACAATTGAAGCGAGATTTTTAAAACTCGATCTAAAAATGTATTGAGTTCGACTGATAAAATGGATTTTTCCGATCGAGAAGGCTAATTCGACAGACTGAGACCTTCTGTCCGGACTTTGTCAGGGATTTTTTATTTTGTGAATAAAATGTCCGGACATTTTTGAAAATGGCCCCCCTTTTGTCTGGATTTCTTAAATTTCGAAGTCGTAACACTATCTACAGCAGAACGTGCCATCAAATACACGACACTAACATACTGTAATTACCGAGTTCGATTGACAAAACGGAACGATTACCACTCGTTGTTTAAACCGCACACGTTGTCGTCCTACTGAACGCTGAATCGGAACACAGCGCACAGTTTCGATTAAGTATAAGCTTCCATTCTGCGTCTTTATTTTAGAATTGCATCGCTATTTTATCGGTCCCGAGATACTCAGTAAACCGGGATGCGGATATAAAATTTTATTTTGTAGTTGTTGCCGCATTTTACAGTTATACTTATTTGTTTTTTATAGATAAGGCCACTTGCACTGTTATATTTCTGTGCATGGTTCAATCAATAAATCTATATATAGGAAGTATATAGGATGTACTAATGACGTGCTCAGTAAATTTAACCACAAGCTCTATTCAATAAAATAATTAATTAAGACAACGTAAGTATAAAAAATAAGCTTTTTAAATTATGTTATTCCCAAATTACAATTAATAATAGGGTTCTGAAAAAAAATTGTTTTTCAAGACAAAGCTCAAAACACGATAGAAAAAAGCTCGCTGCATCGAAAAAATATGGAAACTGAAGGCAAAAGCCTGAAAATCATATTGTTTCTAAACAGTTGTTCATTTAAATTAATAAAGTAAAAATGACTCCATTAACTAAAACATAGCAAACTGTTTTAACGTACTCGTAGCTCATTATCTAAAACGTAGCAACATGAATACTGTTTTTGCACACATGTGAATTTGTATTAACAAAAAAACAGTATTATCTAATCTCTTCTTGATTCACCGCATTACTCGGACGCGCCCTTTTTCAGATACGTTTATCTCTTTCGTTATGCGATTGACTGTTATTAGCTTTTGTTCTTTTCCACCAGAATATACATTCGAAATCTAAATAAAATTTTCTACACTTTAGAAGTAATACGCCCAGTTACATTTCGATCAAGATTTTTTCATTCATTTCCCAGTTAATTCAATTTTTAATAATACTATTTTGAACCAAACGAAAAGGTTTCATCTAGGTACTTCCACCACTTACATCTAACCTCTCGGTAGCTGATTTTCTTTTTCAGATAACATAATAAAAGTAGAAATGAAATCCCCTACTAACTAACGAGAGCAAATTTCAACTGACAAAAATGTTATTAATGAGAACAAAGTTACTTTGTAAGTTTTATAAAACTGTTGTCGGCGTATCTCTCCAGTAGAAGAGATAGATAATAAAAGAGAAAAGAGACAACCTAATGGAGTAATTTATTATTAAAGCATCTTTCACAAAGTTCTGAAAAAGCTCAAACTTTCCTGTTTACGTTATATCATTAAGTTAAGGCCTACCATGACTTTTGCTTACTTGTATAGTAAGCAAAAGTCATGGTAGGCCTTAACTTAATAAATTTGTTTTATTGGAAATGTGCGAAGTAAAAAAAAACAGGTGTTAACTCCACGACGGTAGTTTATTGAGTGAGAGAGCAGTAGGCCTACCATGAGTTTTGCTTACTATACATGTTACCGTCTGCGTAAAATATGTTGTATGAAAAATGCTGGTTCCTGTAGTAAGCCGCTAGGGGCGCTGCACAATTTCTCATATAAACGTTTTACGCAGACGTTAACGTGTATAGTAAGTAAAACTCATGGTAGGCCTAGGTTATTTTTGTAAACAACGTGCAACGGAAACTCTGTTTTATATAGATATAAATATTCATATGTAGATATTCAAACAGAACTACAAAAATAAATAAATTTTTAACAAAAAAAATAATAACCGACTTTAAATATTATAGCAGACAATCACTAAAAAGGTTAAAATAATTACATACTGACCGATGGTACCAAAATAACACCTTTGCCGACTTATTTACTACTATAATATTTGAAGTCTATTAATTGCACCTCTGATATGCTTCACTATACAGAAGGGTAGTACACTCTAATGTCGGGGGGCCGGCCCCTGGCTCCAACTCATGAAGGCATCAACCAAGTATCTGCTCTCGATTATGTGATCATAATAACATAAAGAGATAAACCCTTCGTACAGCGAGGTCACATACAAACAAATCAAATAACACCTTAAACTGGATAAAAATTACATTACATCTTCCCAAAACATTTATCAAAATCAAATACATACAAAAGTTGCAAGCGTATAAAAGTCCTGGATTTTACACATGTTTTGATGAATGTTTATGTACCGTAATGTCCTACAAGCGATACAACAAATCAAATAATTTTAGTTTCAAAGCATAATACATTTTATACTATTCAAAAATATTTTTGTTTCATTTCTATTTTTGGAATATTTCTCCTGAAATCATAGGAACCACCAAAACCATTCTCGAGTTTTTTCAAAACATGAATGTTGTCTCGCGTTAGCTTGCCTCTCACACCGTGTTCGGTTAGTTCCGTACGAGCTCGGGAAATGAACGTTCGGGGCAACCAATAACAGTCAGTCAGTGCTCTATGATCCGAAGTTGAATGTAGAATGAAATAGGAAGCATAGCGACCCCGTGCGCGACTGACTTCAAGCCGCCGCCGACTACAGGCTTCTTAAGAGTAGGCTAGGAAAAATGTTATTACCCATCCAACACAAAAAGGTCAATGTCAAACACTTTATTACCTTTTGATAGAGGCGATCGGTTAGCTAAATGATCCATTTGTCTAGGACGCGTAATACTAATAATTACGCGCGAAACAGCAGATCGGATGGTTTTTAGCTAATCCTGAAATATTATGTAGGGAAATAATATTGAATTTACGTAGAAAACCTTTATATTTGATTTACCTATTTTATTTAAAAAAATCAAGTTGATCTATTAGCCGCGTTCTTGAAACCAACGTTTGAAAACGAAAAAAAAAAGGATGGAACATTTTTTTTTTGGATCACCTTAATAAAAGATGAATAAAAAAATCTGGCATTGTTCATGTTCTTTGTTCACTTTATTTTACCTATGGTCTAGTGGGTTGAACTTCTCTACCACTAATTCGGAGTTCGCGGGTTCAAATCCCGTAGGAACACATTTGTGTACGGTCTGCGTGCTTCGGAAGGCACGTTAAGCTGTTGGTCCATTTGTGCCCGAAGTACGGCGATAGAGTTCACCACCCATCACACTGGGACGTAATAATCGTCGGTGAAACGTGGGTGTACGAGTGTGCACTGTGACTTGCACTTCACAGTCGATTCTCAGAAACACCTCTGACTCCAACTCAGGGATTTGATCCGAAATTGTGTAAAAAAAATTGAAATGTGTCGTGACTCGTCCGTCACTAATAGGGTTCCCAACCCTCCCGGAATGCCCGGGAGACTCCCGGAATATTGTTCTGCCTCCCGAGCTCCCGGAATGTACTAATTTCTCCCGACTTTCTAAAAATCAAACTAAATAAATCGCGCGCGCAATAGTCGCCCCAATGGATTTATTAAAGCATTTTGATGAACCTCGAAAAATGATATGTATAACTAAGTCAATAAGTTTTTCACATGCTGTTTGAATTATTTACAAAAGTGGCATAATTTTGAAGACCCCGAATACCAAACAGTGACAATTTTATCACTGAAAGAACTGATTAGATGGGAAGGAATTCAAAGACTACAGGACCATTAAAAAAAATGATTTAGTAAGTAATCGAAATATAAATTAAAAAAATAAAAATTAACAAGTAATGTACCGACTTTCCTTCAACGCCCCACCGATTTATTCAAATCTCCCGGATTGGTTCGTTTGAGAGTTGGCAACCCTAGTCACTAATGAAGCATTTTATTTTACCAACAATCGTAGATTTCCGAAGTAGATACATACTAAATTAGGGAGAGAACGATAAAAGCTGCAATTGAACACACAATTGTATACAAAGGAATAAATTAAGTGTTTGTGTAGTGTTGCCAGACTTCCTAAATTCCAACGCCTCCTGGGTGTAGATAATGTTCAATAAAAAAATTGTACTTACTTATCCACAGATATTTACATTTATTTAATTACTTTATTAATATCGAACAATAAAGTCTATAGCCTCATACCATCCATCCATCCATCAGCCTGTTTCGTCCACTGCTGGACATAGGCCTTTCCAGGATTTCGCCACTCTTGGTGGTCCCCCTGGAAGAAATGCCCATACTCACACACGCTGGGCAGGCGGGTTGGTGAGCGCGGAGCCGAAACCCTTACACCAGTGACGCCGCTGCCCGTCACCAGTCTGTTTTATATAAGGCCCGGCAATTGGGGATGGATATACCGCCATCCATCGGTCCCAGGCAATGGTGTGCCGCCTGGTTTTGCCTGAGAGCTGTCCTCTTACTCTCCCCCGAATAACTTCGGGAGGATTTGCGAGTAAGATGGTGGTACCTCCACAGTCGAGCCCGGCATCAGCTCTACCACCTTTAATACATAACATAGTCAATAATAATTCACAAGTTGTTTTTTTTAATCTTTACCTGTGTCAAAAACAAAGCGAAAGTTTTCCATGATTTACTCAAGAATTCTCTTACTCCTTCCAAAAGCCTAAAGGGATTTCAATGATTCTTTCACAATAATAAAGACAAAATAGAATTTTCTCCTACTTTGCGCTACCGGAGCCGCGATCGATCGTCGTAACAGTCACTTCGCTATACCCACAATAACTAATGACCGCGTTTGTCTTAAAGGATACATTATTCTTATATTAAGACATTTACCTACCTGTGACTTCGTGTTAGAATGAAAAAGGCTGAATTTGAGAACTGTAGCTATATAGATTGTGAAATTTAATTACGCCCTGAGTCAACCACCACTTTGTACAGCGATAATACAGTTACCCAGCCAGATCTACACTTAGAGCTGTATAATTTGGGGCTCCTTTCGGAGTAACAACGGCTGAGGAGAAGATTATATAGCCCCTATATAGCCATCTTATACAGACTAAAGTATTCTAAATTTTCTTAGTACAGCTTTATACAGTTTCATATTATGCTATACAATGTAAAATTAAATTAACCGACCAAATTCATACCGGAGACTCGGTTAGTGATCAGAAACAAGCTTTTGGTGAAATGAGAAAAATATTTTTTTTTGCTTCCTTACTGCCTAGACTACCTTATTGCACTTAAACTCGTCCACCAGTAAGCGAGCAAAAAATATATTTTTCGAATTTGGCCAAAAGGATTACTGAACCTAGTTGCTGATCACTAACCGGGTCTCCAGTATCAATTTGGTCGGTTGATTTAATTTTTATATATGCTGCCTCTAGTTTTCAGCTTTTCAAAGAAATCCATCCTGTATAATCATACAAGGTGTAGCGACGTGCTCAGAAATTTAAACCCCATGCTCTAATGTGCCTTTGTTTTTTGACTTTTGAAAATACTTGAAAAAAAATCGCTTTCCTGTAAAAATGACGATTAAGTCACGAATAAGTGCTATAAAATAGAGAAATTTTATTATTTGCGTTCTCTTAAAAGTTTTTCTATGGAAGTTTATTTTTTTCCATTACATCCGGTATATCAGTAAAGCCCCAGTTTGGTAGGGCACAGCTAGTAGCTACACGTTTTGAGGTAATTAATCAGTTTCCGAGCCGCAGCGAGGCTCTTCCCGCCTTTGTACGGGCACAACGACAACGTCTATGTGAAAATCACGGAATTTTCGTGTCGCAGTAAATTACCCTTCATTTCGGTAATACTATCGGCAACGAAAGTTTTTGAGCACTAAATTATTATTAAGGCGAGGCATTGATAAACTTTTAATTTCAAATCGGCGCCTTAGGGGAGTGGAGTGAGGGGGACTTACTCCATACAAATATGTGCTCACGAACTAGCTTATGCCGTAAGGTCGTATGCGGCAAAACAGTATTCTTCATTTAAAATGACAACAAGTAATTTAATTTAATAAAGTAAATTTAAATTTAAATTTAAAAATTTAAATAAGTAATTTAATAAATCCAATCGGCCATATTGAAGTGTATTTGTAGACTAATTTAAATAAAAAACTTAGAGGCTTCATTCGCTCCCGTTTGTCAGTAAAATAGAAATATCTGTTTTAAAGGAGGTTTTCTAAATATTTTTATAGCACACCGTGTGTAAAATGACCGCTTTACGCACGCTGCGCTTACGTAAAGTCGGCATTTTTCCCACTTGTGCTATAAAATATTATACGATACTCGTGCGAGTCGGCTCGTGCCGCAAACTCACACTCGTCAGAAAACGTTTCATCGCTCTCGTATCGTAATGTACTATTTCCCTGCTATGAAAATTATTCAATCAACTAAATCTTCGGGCAAAATGATGTCAATGAAATGCTTAATCTAGTATATAAATTGGTAATTACATATGTTTTTTGATTGCTGAGAAAAATTGAGACCCATTTCGCCAAAATTTCGTGGCGTCGCCTTAAAAGAACCGTTGTACACTCACGTTAACTACATGCCAACTGCTTTGATATTACTATGACACGCGTCGCATTACATAGTTGTATGGACCAATGGGGTACATTTGAAATTCAATTTATAGTAAATCCGCGTAAAAGAGGTCGCATACACCGAAGTTTACTGCATAATATTATGTTGTCGTATGACTGCCAAAGCACGCTTTAAAAAAGAAGCTTACGTATTTTTTTATTTTGTTTTATTTTATATTTTTCTTGCATAATTTAATGTTTTCTTATTCACTCATTCTAAAAGGACGTAAGTCGCATCTGAGGATTTCCAAAGTCAATGTTCATTGACAATGGATTATTTAAAAAAAAAACCTTGCCATGTTTATGGTCTGCTGTCACATGGCATGACAGTTGACTTTTTTTTTAAACAAAATGAACTTAAAAGCAAAGGAAATTCTTTTTAAAATCCTGTGTTTACCATATTTTTAGTTTTTTGAAATCTGATTATAAATGAATATTTTTTTAATTAATCACGAATTATTTCTGAAAAAAAATATGATGCTGAGAAAGCCCATATCTCGAAATGGTTTTTACTTTTGCATCAATTATTAATTTGTAATGTTGTCGATTATGGTTTAAACACAATCCCATGACGGGATAATACCAAATTATTTTCTGTTTTCCGTTAAAACTGGTAGTATACAGAGATACAAGTAGTTTTTTAAGTGGGCTTGAATGGCCAAATCCGAAACTATAGACAATAGCGAATAAAAAACAGGTTTTTGACGAAATGATTCGAACCCGGGACCTCTCGCTTACCGGGCGGTTGCTCTACCAATTACTATTCCCTATAGTTTGGGATTTGACCATCCATGCCTCCTTGAAAAACTTACTTACGTACGATCCATAAAGGCGCTAATGCAGGAGCGTAATTATTTAAATAGGTATTTAAATGTCGTAACGTAAAATCTAAAAATATCAAGCAAATGTTTTGCTTACCCTACCTATGTACGAAATGTTGAATGATGAAATTCTTTTGTACAATAAAGCACACTTTATTCTGAGTAATTACTGGCTTCGGAATTAGGGTTACCAGATTTGCTCGCATGAATTCCGGAACAGGTCGCTCGACCAAAAACCAGAAGAATTTTTTTTTGTTTAATTTGATATACATGTATGTATGCATGTCATTAATTACTCCTGGCCGCTGGAAATGGTTTGTAACCATAAGTCTTTCTTAAATATTAAGAAATTCAGAGCAAGTCATATTATTAAAAAGTATGCGTGCCTTCATTTTACACCAGTCCTGTCCACTTTTTTGATAAAAAATTTGCCATTATTTGGTTGGTATTTTTATACCCTTGTAATACGCAGTAAAAGAATTTCAACATAATTTACGATTTTGATGGTTCCGGGATATTTTTTAATAATCCGGGACCCGGGACTTACCTTTCTATTTCGGGACAATCCCAGTGGGTCCCGGTCACCTGGCAACCCTATTCGGAACATGTAATGGAATTATTTCCTTATTGTTACAACAAAATCCTTTTTGGAATAAATCTGTACCTAATAAAAGAAAAACAAGGTCAAAATTAAAACATTTAGGGTTCCGTACCTCAAAGCAAAAAAACGGAACCCTTATAGGATTACTTTTGTCCGTCCGTCAAGACCCTTTTTCTAGGGGCCCATGAGACTCCTAACTCAACGCAAAAAAGTTATAGCCCTTTACGTAATCAATCTCACCATAAAAAAAAAACTATAGGGCACTTCCAGTTGACTTGGAAACTTAAAATTCCTTTCTTAACTTGTGTCTTATATCATTATATACGGTAAATTTAAATCAACAGACCAATGGAGACTCGGTTAGTCATCAGGAACAAGGTTTAATTACCCTCCAGGTGGAATACGAAAATTTTTTTTTTTGTTCTATAGTGCCTGCACTAGGAATTGTACTTAAACTAGTCCAACCAGTAAGGGAGCAAAATAAAATATTTTTCGAAATTGGCCAACAGGTTAACTGAACCTAGCTTGATCACTAACCGAGTCTCCAGTATGAATTTGGTCGGTTGATTTAATTTCACCCTACACTTATAGGAAAAAAATATATTTAATTAATTAAGAAGTTGTTAAAATCCAAAATAAGACCCGTTGGATAATAAAGAATTCGAATGGTCCAGAATACCATAACAGCACCTAATTGTCGATTTTTTTTGAAAGGAATAGACTTTTTTAAGGTCATATAAAAGTACAATTTTTTTTCTCTTTGTAATACAAAAGATACTCGTATACATGAAAATATTCAGGAACTAAATAAATAGCTTTGATGACGTAATAGTCATGTCATTTAGGCATTTCAGGAAATAGGCCATTGCCCACAAGAAGAAAAAGGTAACGTCAAAACCGACGTCTGTTTTTTTTTATTTTCAGTAATCGCCTCTTCAGGTTTTATCCCCAAATGTTTTTTTTTCATTATTTCCTTTCTTCAAGGAACTTTCCCCATTTAGCCTAAACGGTATGACTATTACGTCACATTCCCATTTCTCCAAACTGATTTTCAATAAATAATTTCGTTATAAAAAATACCACCTGAAAGTTAAAGAACAGTATGTATCTTCATGATTTAGCCTATATTTTCAGAAAAAAAAATGCAAAAGGGCCTGTTACAATTTATGGTTGGTTCGAATTTAACGAACCGTAAGGTTAAGCCATGGTATAAATTATACTGTGGTTAAGCTAAGTTGGTCGGTATAACTGCACGTAGAATAATTTTATGTTTTTTTATGAAACCCCCAAGCCACGAGGCCTACTCGCACTAGGCCGGTTTTCTTGGTGTATCTGGAATGAAAACCAAATTCCCTACCTGTCCAACCTACTTCCTGAAAACTGAAGAAAACCAGCGTTCAACTGAAATTACCAGTTGTGCCAGCATTGCGCCACGAGGCGACCCAATTTTGAACTTCGAGACCTTCGAGTGTCTTGTCTGCTCCTTTATAGGCCTGCAGACTTCCTTCCCTTACAAAAATAAACCTTATAACAACCCCAATAAGATTGAGTTTAGTTGCGCGAAGTTAAAATCAAACTGCCAACGCAAATTCAACCTCTTTTATAACGAAATGAAGTTGAAATCTTCCTTTTTATCTTGATGTTTATTTTGATTGAAATTCGACTCTTTCCAGTCGAGATAAGGGTTTTACGGCATTTGATTTGAAAGGAATTGTTCAATTTAAAGGTATTTCGATTTGTTAAGATCTGCTCTCACGCAGACTGAAAATTTATTCTCTCCTATAAACGATAGTGATATAATAATTTTTAAAACAAATTGCGCATACAAAACGTCACTTTATTTTTTGTCGAAGATAAAGTTGCATAAAAATCCGCTGTGATTTACTTTATTTTTTTGTTTTTCACACATTACTGGTAGAAACTCTTTAATTTAACAATATTACTTAATTATAAGTATAATAGGTCCTATTCTGAAGGCTTTAATTTTAGTTTTAGTTTTAGTGCTGTCAAAACTAAATTTCCTCCATTCCAGTAAGTTCTTCAGTGTTAACAACAGAAGCATTACTTTGGAAAATTTCAAGTTTGGACAGCACTAAAACTAAAATTAAAGCCTTCAGAATAGGACCTATTATAACAATAAACTAACTATAAATTATATATACATCTTAAAATAACAGAAATTGAATAAACATTACTTCAAGCTTTACATAAGAAACTTTACCTATATAAGTGATGGGAGCGATTTTGGTATACAGGTGCAAAAAGTAGATGCAGACACCGGAAAAATATTAATGAAACCTCGATAATACAATAAATCGTACTTGTTTAATATAATTAAAAATTATTAAATGTATATTTTCATTTTAATAACGAAGCGTATGTAGTTTGAATTTTATTCAATTTTTCAAATGTTTCGAAAATACCATTATTTAGGTGGTAGAGCTGATGCCGGGTTCGACTGTGTAGGTACCACCATCTTACTCGCAAATCCTCCCGAAGTTATTCGGGGGAGAGTAAGAGAACAGCTCTCAGGCAAAACCAGGCGGCCCACCATTGCCTGGGACCGATAGATGGCGGTATATCTATCCCCAATTGCCGGGGCTTATATAAAACAGACTGGTGACGGGCAGCGGCGTCACTGGTGCAAGGGTTTCGGCACCGCGCTCACCAACCCGCCTGCCCAGCGTGTGTGAGTATGGGCATTTCTTCCAGGAGGACCGCCAATAGTGGCGAAATCCTGGAAAGGCTTATGTCCAGCAGTGGACGAAACAGACAAATGAAAAGCTTAATATAGCCAAATATTGTTTGTAAAATATAAAAATTATAAAATATCGAAACGGTTTTTCAATCAGGATGCCTTGGTATAAACTTCACATACCAAATTTCTCATATAAATAGTTTACGCAGTCACTAGCGACTATCGAAGCCTGAAGTCCTGATAGAGTTCGCGCCACCACTGAAGTCCGATGGATTCAGGCATTTCAGATCATATTTCAAATGCAATAAAGACTTCGTCACAGCACTTCAGTGTATGCGCGTACTCTAGGCCTGCAGCATCAGACTCCTAGTTTCGTAAGCAGAAAAGAGAACAGTCAGTTTCTGATTTAAGGAAATCTCGCTAAGCAATCTTACACTTTCCTGAAGTAATCTCAATTTTCAAGCGCCTAATTTATCATCTTAGGAAAGATTTTTATACTGTTTAATACGTGATAAACATAGACCAATCTTTCGTATTGTGTGTTAATTTACCACAATTCCAAATACTACTTTGTATTTTTTGTAGTGATCAATCTCCCACACCTCGTTTACGAAAAACTGATCACATTGTCAACTTTAAGGATCTTATTCTGTCTATTAATTTCAATAAATTTGCTAAAAAAAATACCAGTACATCAGACATATAAATTTGTTGTGACATCATTTACCAGAATATGTATAAATAATCACATTATCCCCAAAAAAATAAAATAATTCCGTCAATTTTCCCAATTAATGTAGCCAGTATACACCGAGTTTTTGTATTGAATACAGCTTATTTTACATTCAAAATTGCATTTCAAAATAGCCTATGACTTTGATCAATTGTATTCTGTAATTTTGTTGACATTCCTTTTATTTAATTAGACTCAAAAACATCATTATCTTTACTCCAAATTCCAATAAATTACGATGCACAAACGCGCACCGATCAGTACGGCGCGAGCGCTCAATCAGGTAGGATCTATGTCAGTTTTTTCCCGCCATACTGCGTCTCGACTCTCTGTACGCGATACTCGTATACGATCGCAGAGTTTTGATCATTGATCGACACGTTTTCGTACTTCAATTTTGTTTGTTGTCAAAAATAATAGTATTTATTTCGGAATATTTATAATCTTATATATATGTATATATATATATATAGAATGAAATTAAATCAACCGACCAAATTCATACTGGAGACTCGGTTAGTGATCAATAACTAGGTTCAGTAATCCTTTTAGCCAATTTCGAAAAACACATTTTTTGCTCCCTTACTGGTTGGACTACAATTCCTAGTGCAGGCACTAAGGGGCAAAAAAAATTTTTTTTCGAATTTCACCTGGTGGGTCATTAAACCTTGTTTCTGATGACTAACCGAGTCTCCAGTATGAATTTGGTCGGTTGATTTAATTTCACCCAGTATAGCGTAAAATTAAACCATTTGTTGACTGTGGTACCAATATATTTTTGTTCCAATGTATATTTTTATAAATTAAAAGTTTCGTAAGATGTAAATTTGTGTTTTTTTATGAACACTCAATACAGACTTCCTTCCGATAACATTTTCAAGAAAATACGCTACACCTGCGCCCGTACACTTTGTTTTCATTTCTTACCATAAGCTCACTTTATATTTTTGTTGTAAACTGTTTGTTATTTTTTAAAAACATTACAAATACTCTATCTTTTAATATTTTTTATAAACAGAATAATATATCACTAATATATAATCACATCACAACCTTGACATAAATTATCCTCACAGATTAATTTCACTAGCCCTTCACTCCCACATCCTCACCTTGTAGGTAATACCTACACCTACGCAATAGGGTAAAAAAGAACCGCGTCCAAATCCATTGAGTGGTTATCGGGTTAAAACGGTACCAAGATTCCAGATTAAAAATGTTTATTTGTAAAATATATAGTATAATAAATTATACATATGCATAAAATAAAGTGTTATTGGAATAAGAATATTATTATACATAATGCAATTAATAAATAAGTTGATAAATAAACTGAATAGACCATAAATAAATATAATGCCTAACCAAATATATACTAACATAAGTAAAAAATTAAAACATTGTAAGTATATACCTACATAATGCAATGAATAAATACATAAGTTAAGTTAAAGACAGGCCGACAAAAATAAAAAAAATAGTACAGTAATAAATACTAACAAACAACCCACTTTATTTTAAATTTTGAAAAATCATAATATTTATAAAAGATGCAAACATCAATACGTCTAGGTCGCGCTATTCGCAACATCGTCGCATCGTGCTCGAGGGTCATGAGAGGTCACGCAGCGTATTTACCGAAACTTCGATAGTGTCATTTTGTGGACTGGCTCTTAAGCGACGAATCAGCCAATCACAGCGCAGCATTTTATAGCTAAGCTCTGCTTAACTTGAAATTCTCAAAATCGGTTAAGAAAAATTAAATAAATTAATTCTGTTGATAAAGGTGGTAAAAAGGGCGAAGCGATCAAAATTTATTTAAAATGTGAAGTAAAAAACTCAGGGAAAAAGAAAATATCATTAGTTCATTAGTCATCACAAAAATAAAGGCACATAAATCTAAATGGTGATGTCTATGACTTTAACTTTAGACTTTCCTACTTTCGTTTGTAGTTTGATCATCTCCAAATAGAAACATAGTTCTTCATATTAGAATACTTAGAGCATGTACTAACTTTAAGAAAACCTGAAAACCTATTAGATTATTAAACCTAGATTTTCCCTCGTCAAGGCGGGCGAGCCACTGTTATATGAAATAAGTTAAATTTTAACTAGTTCTTAAGGTGAATCAAATTGTTTATTTTACAGTCGGCTGCACTTCAAACTTCCTATTTATAAATGATTTTAGCAGCTACGACACCGCAATAAGTACTACCAATAGGTAGCCTGTCATGCTGTCGGCCGTACTTGTTACATTATTAAAAGTGGTCGCGAAAGATAAAAAAAAATTAAAAAAGGTTGCCGACCTTGGCGAAACCTAGCAGGTTGTGTACAGTCATGAAAATAATTACATAAATTTGTTTTATTGGAAATGGACGAAGTAAAAAAAAACAGGTGTTAACTCCACGACGGTAGTTTATTGAGTGAGAGAGCAGTAGGCCTACCATGAGTTTGGCTTACTATACATGTTACCGTCTGCGTAAAATATTTTGTATGAGAAATGCTGGTTCCTGTAGTAAACCGCCAGGGGCGCTGCACAATTTCTCATATAAATATTTTACGCAGACGTTGACGTGTATAGTAAGTAAAACTCATGGTTTATATTAGTGAAATGTCAACCAAAAGAAATAACTGTAACTACCCGTATAAATTGGACATGGATATTTGAAAATACCAACATGTTCCGACAGAAAAAAACTGCCAGGCATAGGTTGGTCAAGGCCACAATATGACGTTGGTTTCCTGCTGGTACTCGATGAGTTAAAATATACCTCTGAACGAATGCAATGCGACCCTAAAATTAGTCGGACAGACTAAACTGCCAAGGCGACTCTCGGCTGAAAAGGTTTTTCTAGCTATACTAATCGCGTGGTATCGTATGAACACAGTTCAATTAACTAGATGTTTTGACACGAAGAAAGACCCACACTTTTCATGACTGTACACAACCTACCAGGTTTCGCCAAAGTCGGCTTTTTGTCCTGCTTCCAACAGTGACTGTGTCACGCTGATACTCGATGAGTTAAGGTTACCGATTATGCCCTCATGGTCTATATGCACTTTAATAAATTACGGATGTATGTAACTCTGAAACGGCTATTCTGGCATTATTTCTCACTCGCAATAGCAATCATTAGATATTTGTTTAAAGTTAAGTAAGATAAATACCATGCGATTAAAATTAGGGTGACTAAACTACATCAAATAGAAGCTATAGGATATAAGAAATGCTTATTATAAGTTTCCATTTAAAAAAAAACACATATCTGTACAAAATCCCTTTTAAAGTCACCCGCAATCTGCCTTCGCAATTTTTAAGCACGTGCCACAATAGCCCCCCAGCTGCTATTTTTACAGTATCATTTTTAGAGTTCTCAATGTATCATTGATTATCGTGGTGCTATTTTTGTAAAGGTATTTGGACCCAAAAGGGTCAGTTATTTGTGGAATACGACCTCTCGCAGACACAAGGTAGGCGTATTGGAAGGTAGCCTTAATTTGCTTCTAGGGTTTTGAAAGGTTAGTAGGAAAATGTTAACGGATCGCCTGCAGTGGTTCCGTAGTAATGTCGTCAGAGTTTCGTTATAAATAAACCAAACAAGGTTTCTCATTTCACGACTAAATAATTCGTTCTTTTGAGACGGTATACTAGCTACATCAATAAAAAAATAAAAAGATGGAAAAAAAAACGAAAAAACAAAACATAAATAACAATACTAATTTAAATCTAAACTAAGCTCAAGAAAAAATTAAATAAATATGGTTTTTATGTTTCACGGGCAATGTTATAAGCTTAGAGGATAGTTATAAGAATGGGTAAAATCAGGTTAACCCGGGAAAACTTAGTTCTGACCTTAGAGCATTAAGGTGGTAAAGCAGAATCTGAGTGCAAAATGCACATCATAATATTGTTTTCCATCCATCCATCCATCCAACCATCCATCCATCCATCCATCCATCCATACATCCATCCATCCATCAGCCCGTGTTCGTCCACTGCTGGACATAGGCCTTTCCCAAATTTCGCCACTCATGTCGGTCCTCCGTCCTCCTCATCCAGCCGCCACCCACAACGTCCTTCAGGTCGTCGTTCCAGGGGGCACGAGGTCAGCCTACACGCCTGCCCACTGCCACTTTAACTTACTGATTCTGCAGGCTATGTCGGTTAATTTCGTACTCCGACGGATCTCCTCATTTCGGATTCTATTCATCAGAGATACCCGAAGCATAGCCCGCTCCATTGCTCGTTGAGCGACCTTAAATCGGTGGATCATTGTTTTCCATGGTTTTGAATAAAAAGTATGCAAAAATTGCGAGTATTAGTAATAATTAAGTTTTCACATTCAAATTCTATCATTTTACGATTTACATTTTGACTGAATGAATGTATGATTGAATGAATGAATAAATGAATGAATGAATAAACACTTTATTGCACAGAAAATTAAAATAAACACACAGAATACAGAATAACAGAAGGCAAAGCGGACTTATTCCTCAAAGAAATTTCTTCCAGTCAACCGATGGTATTAGGAAAATGAAAATTTTACACATTAATTGTTATTTGTGTAAAAAGAAAACAATTTTCTTCAAGCCTATTACTTAAATATAATGCACAATACAAAAATACAAAAAATACAAAATCATTTATTTCGCCAACTTAAACATACTGTTCTTACAGTGGTTGGAGTCTCCTTTTAAGTAGAAATATACCTGTGATAGGAGACCCCGCTCTTCCGTATCACTTTATATAAATGTATGCTTATGGGCACAGTGCTTAAACAAAAAAACAGAAAAAAGTATTAAAAAGCAAACAGGATATAAAACGAAAATAACTAACATTACAAAACATTCGCAAAATAACATTTAAGTACTACTAAATTAAATTAAAAAAGCATCTGGCTGTGCATTATTGTACTTTGTGAAACAAATATAATGTGTTTTATCAAAATTTAGAGTAAGAATATTTGAGTTTAACCATAGGGAAATTTTGGCAAGCCCCTCTTCCGTAAATTTGCGAACTGCATCCCAAGTTTTTCCAACGAAAACAACAGCAGTATCATCCGCATATGAGAACAGATGACCTTGTTGAATATTCATATTGCACAGGTCGTTTATATAGATAAGAAACAGTGTTGGGCCCAGCACACTTCCCTGCGGAACTCCATATGATATCACAGCTTCCTTACTGGTGTAATCACCGATTTTTACACTTTGATTACGATTACATAGGTAGTCCTCAAGCATTGCAAGCGGAACACCCCTTAATCCTATCTGTTCAAGTTTGTGCACAAGGATAGGGACAGAGACGGTGTCAAAGGCTTTTTGCAAGTCAGGGAAAACAGAAAGACACTTGTTTCCCTTGTCAACCTGCTCCACAATTTTAGATGTAAGAGCTGTAACGGCATCTTCTGTTGAAAGTCCTTGTCTAAATCCGAATTGAGAAGGAGATAGAATATTAAATATTTTCAAGTAGCAGATTAAACGTATATTTATTAATTTTTCAATTATTTTGGAGATAACAGGTAAAATAGAGATGGGCCTATAGTTACTAGGATCGTCTTTGTCTCCTCCATACACTACATACAAATACATACATATATACATAAATACATACATAAAAACAAAGTAGCATAGTCAGTCGAGTAATTCAGAGATATGAAAGGTATAATAAACTTAAAAGCGTATGTATCGTTGTAATCGAATGTAATCAAAATGTAAGGCATAAAGTACCTAACATAATTTTAATGCGAGAGCCCTATTATTTGTAATAAATTTTCGCAAATTGCTTTAAGACGCAATTTTTGCATACTTTTTATTCAAAAGTAAGGAAAACAATATTATGATAAGCATTTTGCACCGAGATTCTGCTTTACCACCTTATACCAACGTTATACGCAATCTTGAGCGAGTGTTACATACATATAGGAAAAGTATTATAATTCACAATATCGGAACATTAGGACTAGATTTATAGCCTGAACTGGAAACAAAACCGGAATCTATAATGTTCGACGGCCATCCTGACTGATGGTTGTGGACTTTGGCGAATGGAAATTCTTCTTTATTCCCATCCAATAGGGTTCTTCTGAATTTTGCGTCAGAATACTTAGTAGTTTTCGTGTTTGTGGTGCTGAATAGAGTGAAGCTAGAGTTATGGCTAATATGTAATGGCTAATAACTTCTTAGGACTAGAAAGCTTATCGCTGGGTCTACTGAAGTTCCTTTTATTTGAATTATAGTCTTAAATTTTAGTGTTCCGCGCCCAAAAGGCAAAACGGAGTCCTATTATTGTCGCTCTGCTGTCTGTCCGTCCGTATGTCATTCTGTATACTAAAAGTAAAGAAAAAATATATAAATACACCCTTATTTCTCGGTTTTTGTCCACTTGTAACAATTATTACCGCTGCAGTTTTCACCTAAGCAGTATAAAAATCATAACATTTAAAAATATTTTAAACTTAAATGGTTTTCTCACTTTTTAGCAATTTATTTTATTATATTTTATATAAAATAAACCAAAAACACACTTTTTCGCACTTGGCAGCCACAGCGACTGACGTAACAGCCATGTTACAGTGCAAGCTGATAAGAACTTTATTTCAATATGGTTTCTTCTAAATTTCAACTAACACAAATCGAGTAGCAAATTTTTCCGTTCTTTAGGAAAGTGGTAAAGATCCCCTTCGGAGTTCGGAGTCACAGCACAATGAAAGTAGCCAAATGATTTAAACATTATAAAGTAACGTCCGACTGTTTATCTGTCTTTCTATGTGTGTATATTCGCGTGTGTTTGTTACAAAGTGGAAAAGATCAATTGAATCAAATTTCAAGACAATTTTTTTTTAAATCTCTAAATGAATGAATGAATTATCGCTTGTCATGATTTATACAATAATTAAAATAATTCAAATTAAAAGATGAAAAATACAATTTATTACGTTAGGTTTTGGATTTACTTATATTTAATAAGTTGAGACCCGTACATAAACTAAATTAAAGGTATATTTAATTTATAAAATAATGTATACACAATATGATATTAATAATATTCTACCCAATAATAGGTGGTAGAGCTAATGCCGGGCTCGACTGTGGAGGTCGACCATCTTACTCGCAAATCCTCCCGAAGTTACTCGGGGGAGAGTAAGAGAACAGCTCTCGTTTTCAGCAACTAGCAATTTTCATGTCTAAGCGGCTTGAGTTTTATGTTTGAAATTACTGCTATAACAAGAAAACATGGTTTATTATGGAAAAACTCCTACATCAAATAATTTTTCGTAAAATCCAGAAAAACCTCGAAAATTCACTGATTTTGCGTGCCGCCAGCGCAGCGCGCGAAGCGAGCATTCTAATGTAGACTTTCTGATAACATACTGAAGTTCAAAATTGCTCAGTAAGATTATCGTGCACCCGGGGTAAAGCCTTAAGGACGAGTACTATCACCAGTTTTCGTTAACAAAGTGATTTAAATTTCACATATAAGGTGACATTTATTTATGCAGCCAAATTCATACTGAAGACTGGGCAAGTACTCAGTATCAAGGTTCGATAATAAGGTTAAATGATAATAGTCAGCGAAACTCAAAACATTTATTTATTTTATTTATTTTTTTCATTTATTTATTTATTAAGGAACTTACACTATCATTACAGGCTGGACCTAATTCAATAGTGAAGTAACACATCATATACTACATCATAATTACTATACAACATACACATCCAATACCAAAAACTTACCTACATATATTTTCATCTTACACAATAACAAAAAAAAGAAAAAAGAAACAAGGACAAAGAGCCATAAAAAAACAATTAATTAACCACAAACCTAATAGTAACATAAAATTTGCAAAGTTATCCTTGTGAATTCACCCAGAGAACACGTGAAAACGTCCGTCTTTTCTGAAATTTTATTCAGCAACTTAATAGCTCTAGTTAGCGGCGCTTCCGCAAGCAAGTTGGTTCTGGCGCCGGGCACGCAGAGCAGCCGCTCCTCGCGCCGCCGCAGCCCATGCTCACCAAACGGAACCACCAGTCTAATGTTGTCAAGTACTGTAGGATTGCACAACATTCCTCTAAATATCTTAAATACGGTTATCGCCAAAGACAGGTCTCTCCTAACCTCAATTTTGGTGAACCCAACCATACCTAAGATAAATAAGGTTGGATATAACAATGGATAGCCCGGATAGACTCCATATAGTTTTAAATACAAAAACCTTAAAAATTTGTTTTGGATCCGTTCCAGCATGAGACTATATTTAATTTCATGCGGAGCCCAGATGATCGCGTTGCTTTCTAATTTACCCCTAACTAGTGCATTGTACAATACTTTTATCGTCTGTACATCTGAGAAGCCTTGGCTCCTACGGAGTACAAATCCCAAGGTTTTAAAAGCACTTTTACATGTGTCTACAATGTGATCACGAAAAGAGAGATCCGAGGATAGCCGTACGCCTAGATCCCGCACAGAGTGAACTCGCACTAGCGCGTCACCGTCTAGCGTGTACTGATGTTGCCTCGGTGTATGCGCGCGGCTAAACGTGATCTGTACACATTTTGACCCATTAAACTGCAACCTATTGTCGTGGCTCCATTTCACTACTCTATCAATGTCCTGTTGCAGTTTAACACAGTCATTTTTATCCTTAATAGCTAAGAGCAGCTTGAGATCGTCTGCAAATAGCAAGCACGTGGCGTCCTGTACGATGTTCGGAAGGTCATTAATCATAATTAAAAATTCTAGAGGCCCCAGGTTACTGCCTTGACTCACACCTGAGGGTGTGTAATAAGGCTTCGAAAAGCTATTTCCATACTGGACGTACTGCATTTTATTGTGCAAGTAACTACAAAAAAAGTTAAGTGAATGTGGTGTGAAGCCGATAGCTGCTAATTTATTTAGAAGAATGTCATTGTCAACCGAATCAAAAGCTTTCTTAAAATCAAAATAAGCAGCATCGACTTGCACTCCAGCATCTACCGACGGTACAACATAGGACATGAAGTTGAGAAGATTGCTAGTAGTACTGTGTGCCGGACGGAAACCATGCTGAGAATGAGACAAATTACCATGAACCTCATTGTAGATACTTTTCTGTAACGTTGATTCAAAGACCTTTGCGAACACCGAAAGAACTGCCACGGGCCTGTAATCACCTACATCAGATCCCAACCTACCTTTAGGAACCGGTATAACCCTTGTGATTTTCCACAAGTCAGGGTATGTGGTACTTTTAAGACTGCAATTATATATGTGAAGTAGAGGCTCAAGAAGAACCATGCGACAGTCTTTAAGAACGTAGGCAGGAACTCCATCTGGACCAGAAGATTGCTTGGGCGCAAGTCCCGCTAGCGCTGCGGCCACTTCAGCGCGGTGCAGTGCCACTAGGTGTACACGCGCTGGCGCCCCCACGCCACTGCCCCCGCTGGCAGTTGCGCTCGATGCCTCTGCCATGCTGAGACAAGGCGGACGGTTACTATAAACTGATTGGAAAAAATTCGCAAACTGGTTGGCACTCTCTTCTTCAACATAGGTAGTACTCGTCTACAGGAAGGTCCAAATAGTGACGTCAAAGATTTTTTTTATAGATTCCTCACACCTGGGTTTATCCGAAAATATGCCATGTATGTTCCGCGATTTTTGGTAGTTTAGAAGTTATGATTTTTTTATGTGTATTTGCGAATTTTCTACTGCAGCGGCTTAAAAAAATCATAACTTTTTTGGTAAGAATTTAGTACATATTTCTTTTGTAACATAACTGTCTTAAATCACTCTTCCTTAGGTAAAATAATCAGCTTCAAAAAATCTATAAGAGTTACCAAAAAAAGTTCAAATTGAAATTTTTTGGATCGAGTTGGACATAATTAAATTTTCAACAATCTTTTAAAATTACAAAGTTGATGTTTAAAAGGTTCATACTAATTTTAAAAACTTAAACGGTTTATCAGCTTAACAAAAATGTTTAAAAAAGTGCTTCTTAATAGGCCATTTTACGATGATATCGGCTTCCAAAGTTAGTTAGGTAAAAAAATTGGTTCAGAAAAAGTATTAATTTATTGTTTCTTATTTATCTTTTCTGGTTCAACAGTTCAAATAAAATTTAATTGTATTCTCCGGTTTTATAGTTACATAAGTTACCTACATTCATTTACTAGAAATAAACTATAAATTATAATATACATCTTAAATCTGGTTTGTAATGCACTCAAATAATAATGTTAAGAGTATTTCAAAGCGATGGATTTCGCAATAAAAATATAAACAAAGAAAAAGTATTGTTTGTAAAAATTATTTAGGCTATTTTTTTCATTCTTATGGCCAACATTAGTAGTAACTCACCAAAAGCATTAAATAAACTCAAATTGAATGATGAGTGAACAATAAAAAAAAAGTATTTGTGTAAATCATTTTATTTCACAGACATTTGGTATTAGTTTAAGTTTATGTTTATTTGAATGCTTTTGATGATGAATTACTAATGATGGCCATAAAAATGAAAAAATAATAGCCAAAACAATTTTTACAAACAATACTTTTCTAAAACAATTTCTTACCTAACTAACTTTGGAAGCCGATATCATCGTAAAATGGCCTATTAAAAAGCACTTTTTTAAACATTTTTGTTGAGCTGATAAACCGTTGAAGTTTTTAAAATTAGTTTAAACCTATGAAATATCCATTTTGTAATTTGAAAATAATTTTGAAATTTTAACTATGTTTAACTCGATCCAAAAAATTTCACTTTGAACTTTTTTTGGTCACTCGTATGCATTTTTTGTAGTTGATTATTTTATGTAAAAAAGAGCGACTTAAGACAGTTATGTTACAAAAAAATATGTACAAAATTCTTACCAGAAAAAAAGTTAAGATTTTTTTAAGCCGGTGCGGTAGAAGATATGCAAATACACATAAGAAAATCGTAACTTCTAAACTACCAAAAATCGCGGAACATTTATGGCATATTTTCGGATACACCTAGGTGTGAGGAATCTATAAAAAATTCTTTGACGATACTATTTTGACCATCCTGTATATTAACAGACCTGACGACTGATATGGTCAATTTGTATGGGGGGAAGTGAAAAAAGGTTGAGAATTTCGCTTAGCTCCGGTAGAAAAAGTTGTTCATATGGACCAGTACTACCTATGTTTTGAGTTTCGCTGACTATTATTATTTAACCTTGTATAAATACATGCCTAATTCCGCCCATCCGATTAGTCTTGCTAAGAACCTCGGGCCAGTATTCGAACTTGCGACCTCTTGTTTTCACAGCAAGTGTATTTATATTTATTTAATACACATTTATCACTTAAAGTTTCATTATATCTTTTCCAGTATGGATAAAGCACTTTAAATATTGTTTAGAGTAACCAAAACGAAGTTAAACGCAATTAATAATATAATTTGAACGTGATAACATCTGAAATTATATTTGAGCAATTTTGATTGTCAGAAAATTTACAACCTACATCTCACTGCAATTAAACGTAGCACGGCAATTAATTCAGTAATAAACTATTTTGAAATATTTTTAGCGTCAGTAAGAAAGTTTATTAAAAATAAGTTGCCTTCAGCGCCACGTACAATAACTAGTACTGAAATAAAAGGAGCAACGCTAGCACTCGAAGCATTTATGCACACTTCTTTATTTCCAAACAGAAGTCGCGCCATTTTGCGTCCCTTTTCACAAATCTTTCGCTTTAGTGGCCAAAAGTAAAGTCCCTTCCCTTTTTCTTTGGAGTAACTACGGTCAATGGAGCGAACAAGCTAGGTACCGATTGTGTTTGAAGAAAACGAGTGGGGTCCAATTCTCTTTGAGGAAATCCCGGCTTCCCTTCGTTTGTTTAATAAAGAACCATCGTGAACAGTTTGAATTGGCTCTCTATACAAATATATGATTTTAGCGATGTTATAATGGTTGCTTATAGCATAGAATAGGTTGAAAATGCCATAAAGGCGAAACTGGTCAGAAGGTTTATAAAATTAGTGAAACAGTGCAAGTGATTTTCAGTTCATTATGTTTCCAAAGTTCTACCAAGTGACACATCAACATTCTGTGGTCTTTCAGCTGATAAAATACCTAGCGTATCCAAAGCGATGGATTTGGTTTTCAATCTTGTAAATCTTAGTAAAATCGTGTTTGGATTTTATTAGGTCTGAGAAAAAAGGTCAAAAAATTCAGAATAATTGGTAATAAAATTAAACCTTTAACAGTAATGTACCATTATAGAAGATTCCGCTGACCCATTTTTTATTTTACAAATACTATTTTCATAATAAACTAGGCAATACTAAATCATTTCACTTGATATAATATTTTTCATTGCAAAACAATACTTGTACAATAAGTAAAACTGTATTTAGCTGAAAATTATGTAGACGTTTCAGAATTATTTCAAGGCAGAGAAGTAAATAAATTGAAAAAATACCATAGTCATTTGACAAAGAAATAAAGAAGTTTTGGTACAATTTTATGACCAGGGAATTGATTTAAATACTAGCAATTTTGGGTAATACATTCGCCAATCGCCATAGTTTATTATAATTATTCAACGTGATTAAAACCCATGTATATTGTCTATAATACATCAGATAACTCCCTGATTTAAAAAAAAAACCGGACAAGTGCGAGTCGGACTCGCCCAACGAGGGTTCCGTTAAAGACTATATTTAATTAACTACTAGGAGTACCAGCCCTATAAGATAGCGAGAGATCTTGAAACAAGTCTACATTCTACTGAAAAAACCGGACAAGTGCGAGTCGGGCTTGCCCACCGAGGGTTCCGTTAAAGACTATATTTTTATGATTTAATTACAAATGTATACTATATATTTTTCCCTATACTTGTAGTATAAGATGGTAGTACATACTTGCCAAGTTTTATAGTTCTAGGTCAACGGAAAATACCCTATAAATTTTGATTCCCTTGAGAGTGTCGGAATTGCGTTTTTTGAGGCGTAAACGGCCATATCTTATTTTTACGTTAACTTAGAAGTTTGATTTTTTCACAGATTTAAGGGACTGTAGACGCGAGTATATGGTTTTAATTTCAAATCGATACCGCTACGCGTTCCCGAGATAAAGGTCTTGACAAACAGACAGACCAACAACAAAGTGATCCTATATGGGCTCCGTTTTTTCCTCTTCAGGTTTATTAATCTTGATATAAACAACGGTTAGTAATAAAACACTTCTTCCTTAAGTATTAAAAAAGAAAACAAAGAAATGCAAACTGAATTAACAAAAAATGAAACGGCTAAAAGGGAGTTAAGAAGTTTAAAACGTGTCTGTCTTGCATTCAGTACTTCGTGTTAACGCCGCGGGCTCTAAATACAGCTGGTTCACGATTTGACATGCTGAAAACCTGATTCCTGAGGCGATGCTGAGAAATACTCTCCAATCCCTGTTTCAGGACAGGAAGTGCGAGCTAGAGCTAGGGAGCCTTCGGCCCTATCGGGTTCGTCAGGGTTTCTTGCTGGCCTAGTTTGAGTATATGATATATTATATATGCTAGATATTGTTCTGCCTTCATTCTGTAATGCATTTTTACGAGTATACTAAAGCCAATTTTGAAGGTTTTAATTTTAATCTAAGAAACTAACTAAAAAACGTAATTTCAAGTGACAGCACTATATTTTGCTATTTTAGCATAATTAGCAAGTCTTTTAAATGCTCATAAATCAAACTATTTTTTTTTAATTCAATCAAATGACAGCTCTAAAATGTGCCTTGACATTACCAAAACAAGTTAAAATCACTAAGTTGAGTAAATTATGGCTTTCAAACTAAAATTTTAGTTTGACGTTTATAAAATGGTGACTTGAAAATGGCTCTTCGTTTTAACCATACTTAAGTTTAATTTTATGTATGTCAAACTAAAACTAAAGCCTTCAAAATCGGCTTTACTACCTTATTTAATATGTTTTTGGAAATAAATATTTTTTATCTTATCCTATCAGGTTTTATACCTACTTCCTGTTCCTGAAGGTAGGTACACGTTTACCACTCGTGCGATTTGGTGCCGGGCAATAGTGCGTTAATATTGAATTTTCGCACCCACAGCCTTGAAAATTGGCCAAGCTGTTTAATTTAGAATTCCATGAACGTATCTTTCAGACACCAGGTTGCCATCTTCCACCGGGTGTAAATGGACGTATTATATCTATTATCTGATCAACTAGGTATCCCAAATAAACTATCTGTACAAACAATAAAAATAATTTGACCAAGTGCGAGTCGGACTCGCGCACAATCGTTTCCGTATCACCACACAACACGGGTACGGAACCCTAAAAATATTATGTTACATAACAACAAGATAAATGCCATCGCAGCATTAAGGCGACAAAAAATAAGGCCCTAAAAGGCACCTGACAAACAATTCGGCACTCCATCCATCCATCCATCAGCTTGTTTCGTCTGCTGGACATAGGCCTTTCCAGGATTTCACCACTCTTGGCGATCTTCCTGGAACTGGTCACGCTGGGCAGGTGGGTTGGTGAGCGCGGTGCCGAAACCCTTGCACCAGTGACGCCGCTGCCCGTCACCAGTCTACTTTATATAAGGCCCGGCAATTGGGGATAGATAATAGATATACCGCCATCTATCAGTCCCAGGCAATGGTGGGCCGCCTGGTTTTGCCTGAGAGCATGTCCTCTTACTCTCCCCTGAATAACTTCGGGAGGATTATGGTACCTCCACAGTCGAGCCCGGCAACAGCTTTACCACCTACCACCTATATCGGCACTCTCTGACTACGAAATCTTAATCACCTATTATTATATTAAGTTTTACTTTAGACCCTATAAAGTTTAGAGTATGTGCAACACTTTGACCACATTTGAAACCTTTGTGTGCTACATTACCGTCTTTAGGATAGAGCTGAGCTGAAACAAATAACGTTAAAAAAACTACTTTTTTTAAAGGTTTATTGTCGTTACTGTATCTATTTTATTTTCTTACTAGCTTTTGCCCGCGGTTTTTGTGTAATCCTATAAAATCAGTCAATAATATTTGGACTGTTACCTACAGTAAACACAGCTTTTGAAATGTGTGTGTTATGCGCCTGTTTCCCATTTTGTGTGTCTCTTTTATAGTTTTTCCATGGGAACAAAGGGAAAAGGTAGTTTTTGTCCTATTCAAAGTCTAGAAGTACATTTATGCAAAATTTCAGCCTAATCGGTTTCGTAAGCATGGCGTGAAAGGGTGACACATCACTTTTCTATAGAAATTTGAAAGCTCATTTTCATCACATGGGAACTGATTTATTGGATATAAAGTAGCCTATGTCCTGTTCCAGGTCTAGAACTACATTAATATAAAATTTCAGCCCAATCGGTTCAGTAGTTACGGCGTGAAAGAGTAAGAAACATCCATCCATCCATCCAAACTTTCGCATTTATAATATTAGTGGGATAGTGGGATATTTATTTGTCGAGAATGAGTCCATAGTAACACGTATTCTCTGGAAATTACAACTGGTTACCTATTACAGTTGAAGCTGTAGACCCTTGTGACAAACGGACAGGCAGGGTTGTCCCTATGTCTTTTTTTATATGTTTTGTAGCGTGGGCCGACTTTGTGTCCGCTGGACCGACGATCTAAACAGCCAAGAGTGGCGAAATCTTGGAAAGGGCTATGTCCAGCAGTGGATGGCTGATGAATGGATTGCTTACGTTTAATTGAGATGGGAGGAAATTGGATGGAATTCTGAGGAAGATTGGAAGCTTAAGGGTATGCATGCATAGGCAAGAAAATAATCGGTTTTTAGTGTGGCTTGTCCCTAGTCCGCCGGGGAATTTTACGTTTCAAATGAAAAGCTACTCTTTGCTGCACATGGTCCCCAATAATATGTATAAAAAAACAAGTCAAATTCAAACCCAATGAGAACACGAGGTTTTGAGTCATAATTGAGACCGATAGACAAAAGAGTATTGAAATGGCTTCAAATTTTAGACAAAACCTAAAAAAACTTAGCGAACAAATCGATATTTCAATCTTGGCTGTTTTATCGAGTCTCCAAACGCGTTTTATGCGAAGACAAAAGCAATAAATAATCTGACATTCACAAAAAGTTTACGCAGGGTTAGTTGCAAAACATTTATGACTTTTTTGACCTTTAGAAAAAGCATACTCATATTATAATAACGAATTCATGACTTTCGTGAATAATGAAAATAAGGAATCATCAGTTTTTATGGGTACTTTTTATTTACGAGTACATGTGTTATCGGGGAAAACTGCGCAAACCCACGTATTTACTATTACCATGGCAACGAGGGTGAAAAGTGAGCCAACTGAAATTTTCCCAATAGTACATGCATGTCCTAAAATCTGTAAACAGAATTTGATGGGGTTTTCACTTCTCTATACTGTAGTTACCCAGAAAACCTAGGATATATTATTCACTAGCTTTTGCCCGCGTCTTCACCCGCGTTGAATTAGTTTTTGTGTACTCCTATAAAATCTGTCAATATTTTTCGGACTGTTACCTACAGTAAACATATGTACCTGGTGAAATGTGTGTGTTATGCGCTCTGTTTCCCATTTTGTATGTCTCTTATAGCTTTTCCATGGGAACTGCTTTAGGGGGTGAAAAAATAGTTTTTGTCCTATTCTAGATCTATAACTTTATTTGTGCAAAGTTTCAGCCCAATCGGTTCAATAGGTACGACGCGAAAGGGTGACATCACTTTTCTAAAGAAACTTGAAACCAAATGTTCATCCCATGGGAACTGATTTATGGGATAAAAAGTAGCCTATGTCCTATTCTAAATCTAGAACTACATTCATGCAAAATTTCAGCTCAATCGGTTTAGTGGCTACGGCGTGAAAGAGTAACAAACATCCATCCATCCAAACTTTCGCATTTATATATACGCGTTGAATTAGTTTTTGTGTACTCTTATAAAATCAGTCAATATTATTCGGACTGTTACCTACAGTAAACACAGCTAGTGAAATGTGTGTGTTATGCGCCACTGTTTCCCATTTTGTGTGTCTTTTATAGCTTTTCCATGGGAATGGGAAAGAGTAGTTTTTGTCCTATTCAAAGTCTAGAACTACATTTATGCAAAATTTCAGCCTAATCGGTTTCATAAGCATGGCGTGAAAGGGTGACACATCACTTTTCTATAGAAATTTGAAAGCTCATTTTGATCCCATGGGAACTGATTTATGGGATAAAAAGTAGCCTATGTCCTATTCCAGGTCTAGACCTACATTCATGTAAAATTTCAGCCCAATCGGTGTGAAAGAGTAACAAACATCCATCCATCCATCCATCCATCCATTCATACATCCAAACTTTTGCATTTATAATATTAGTGGGATGGGATGGGATAGTACTAGTTTCATGCTACATAATTTTCTATGTTTCTTGTTACTATCAACATTGTGATCTTAAAACATGAGGATTATTAGCTGAAAACCCCGTTGGTATTAAAAATCCGGGCGATAAATCTCGCTAGTTATACCGGCCATTCTCGTGCAAAGGGCGCGTAATTCTCGGGCGTTACGGGAAATAGGGCGTTTAAAACACAAAATTTGCCCGGAATTATTGCTATGCAAATATGAAATGACCCAGTTAAAGAGATAATCATGAAGTGGTTCGTTGTGTCTCTGAGTGTCCAGTAAACGCTCTTCATACAAAAGTCTTTGTTGGGAGACTAATTCTAAATTGAACAAAAAATACGAGTGCGATTTCATATTGCAATAATCAGGATATAAACAGTTATAATAAATAAAAAGAAATACCTACATATGTTCTTCTACCTTTTATGAAGTAAGTTTGAAAAAACTACGTCAATTTATTTACTTTAAATTATATCTTTAGTAACTATCTATTTTTCCATGTTTATAATTTATCGACTGCCCGTTACCTTCTGCTTTATATAAGGCCATCATCAGTCGGTCCCAGGCAATGGTGGGCCACCTGGTTGTGCCTGTATGGGAGCTGTTCTCTTACTCGCTCCCGAATAACATCCACATCCACACTCGGAAACAACCTTGATATGACACCACCTCAAGAATTCATCTCGTGACGATTATATAATGCGACTTTCATTTATAGAGCCAAATTCATACTTGAGACTCCGTAAGTGGTCAGGATCAAGATCATCATGATCCTGTTGATGGTTGTGATCGTCGGCACTTGGTGGAACTTATTATACATCTTTGTTAAATAAGACACTCGTAATTGTACACAAAACTATTATTATTTTAATACACCCAACCGGTTTCGTTTATAAGCATTTCCAATGGCTTTTTAATAAAATAACTTAAGTAATTATTTATCACACACAATATCTGATTGCGAAATACGTTTTTTTTGCCTCTATACTTGTTCAAGAACATCCCCGACTCAAATAGAATTACGTATTTCACATAAATGGTCATTGAACCTTGGTCCAGCCCACGTACCGAGTCTAAAGTATGAATTTGGCTACATAAACGAAAGTCACCTCGTATGCAAATGAAACTACCCTCATTAACTGACATCTTCCCCCCAGCACGGCAACGCGACAACTTCGAGCGAGACCTCCGTCGGCACAAACACCGCGACGGCAACCACGGCAGCGGCGGGGCCAAGTAAAGGTCCGCCACCCGCTGCCAAGTTCAGGCACGGCTTGCTACAGCTCATGATACACACCATCGACCCGATGCACGACGGTGAGTTAGGTATGCACGCTTCGCTAAGCCAAGTTCTTTTCTTAGCAATTAGTTTTTTTGTCCGTTTTTGTCGTACTTAGTTGCAATGATGGATATCGATGTAATGGGTATACCCGATGTTATATTAAAATATGAAAAATTAGTGCGAAACGATTAAAAAAATTATTGGCACCTGAAGTTAAGGACCCAATTGACAAATTAAAACAAGTTAGATTTTTTTAAAAATAAAAACGGCGTTTAGTTTTGTCTACCGTGTTGAGTCAGTGAGATATTTAGGTGTCTTAGAAACACTGACACACAAAAAAAATGTTATACTCCATCAATACAGCTGCGTAACAACACATTTATTGGGAAAATAATATTTAATTATGTAGTTGACAAAACGGACATTTAAGTTCACTTTCGTACTATGATTCATCTAGATTTAGAAGAATTCTTCTTCATACTCCTCTTTTACCTTTCAATCATATAAAAAGAGGATACTAAAAAATAAATAAATATACAAAGCATGTTCAGTGTACACAAACCTGAAAATCTCGATGGATCAGTGTTAAGCCAACAACCTTATTAAGATCACCACTAAAGTAGACAACCTAGCTCAACAATAATCGCCTTTAATACAAGTAACAAAGAATGACAACAGTGGTCTACTTTATTGGTGACCAAGTCACGCCACGACAGCAGCTCGGCACGCCAAGTCCCATTATCGCACTACTTGACAACTACTTGACAACTACTTATCAGTGCATCTTACATATCCCTACTTAGCACACGGGTACTTTTGGTTTTTGTTGCAAAATAACAAAGAATAGATACCTTTTCTGTATTTTGTAGTGTGTGTTAGGCACTTAGGTTTATACCTACTTATATCTAATTTATACATCAGACAACTTCTAATTTAAATATATCACGTTATTTTGGTGGTGGATAGATCTAAATATTCACTAGTTCGTCTTTAGTAAAGTGGAGATATGTAAAAGAAACGTCATTAAAAAAATTCACTACCAAGACGACGTATCTTTTTTATCTTGATAATACATTAGCGATCTTCCATCCATCCATCAGCCCGTGTTCGTCCACTGCTGGACATAGGCCTTTCCCAAATTTCGCCACTCATGTCGGTCCTCCGTCCTCCTCATCCAGCCGCCACCCGCAACGTCCTTCAGGTCGTCGGTCCAGCGAGTACGAGGTCGGCCTACACTACGCTTTGCTGTACGTGGTCTCCATTCTAAAGCCTTTCGGCCCCAACGGCCATCATGTCGGCGACAAATATGGCCTGCCCACTGCCACTTCAACTTACTGATTCTGCAGGCTATGTCGGTTACTTTCGATCTCCGACGGATCTCCTCATTTCGGATTCTATCCATCAGAGATACCCCAAGCATAGCCCGCTCCAAATTAGTACGATATTATCGCTTAGAGCGATTTCTTCTAGACAAAAAGAAAAATACTCGTCCATACATGCATCTCCCAAAGTATCTGCCAAAACAACTTGTACAATTATAAATGGGGGGAAATAAGAGAAACTTTGTTGAAAAACTAAGTTATAAATTTTTATCGCGGGAATAAAAACATTGTTCGTGAGTTTTGATTACAACTTTTTAATTTAATCGACAAGAAAATTAAGAAACTTTGTCATCAATAAGTTGAATATCAACTAAAAGTTTTGCAAAGCACTAATATAATAATACTTATTACATTTTTAAAGTCAAAGAAAAGCTAGTTTTCAGAATTGCAAAGCGTTTCATGTTTTCGTAACCACAGCAGAGTCATAGTAAAAACAGAATAGTAGAACAACTCCCGCGCTGTGCGAGGCATAAAGGCTTACTGCTGCAGGGTCGTCAATTTATTTAGCGGCGATGCGACGAACGGTGCGCGGCCACAAAATACCTATCTGTTTTGTAGCGCGGCGTACGTAAGCGCGACTGCGGAGCGCAGCCGACCCTAGTCACACCGCCAGAAACCGCCTGAGATATTGTCGTTGTGTGCGTGCTGTGGTTCGTATGTGCAGGCTCGCACACATATAAGCCGCGCGGGCGACATCTCTGTGAAGATAGCTTACTAGTCTGTTTTTACTATGGCAGAGTCTTGTCTGAACGTAAACTAAACAAAACATTGTAGATACTAAATTTCAGCTTGACGCAAAATTAGGTTTACCTAGTTGTAGTCATAATATATTTTAAAGTAAAACCATTGTTTAGCTCTTTGTGGCTGTGTTTATTTATTCTTCATCTCAGATTTTGAAATAGCGTTAGAAACTTGTAATGTTATTCAAGATGCCGTCTGTAGAGTCATAAAACACCAGAACATTATTTATAAACTAGCTTTTGCCCGCGGCTCCGCCCGCGTGTTATTCGGTTTAACAACATGCTTTTTGCGGGATAAAAAGTAGCCTATGTGTTAAGTTAGGGTATAAGCTATATCCTTTCTAAATTTCATCCAAATCCGTCCAGCCGTTTCAGCGTGAAAGAGTAACAAACATACACACACACATAAACTTTCGCATTTATAATATTAGTGTGAAGCGTGATGAGATAACAAAGCCTTGTCTTATTTCACCACAAACTATTAACAACCCTGCTAATTAGACACCTGATTTTTCAATGATATTGATCTATCCTACAGGAACCATACATTTTTCCGGGATAAAAAGTAGCCTCTGTGTTAAGTTAGGGTATAAGCTATATCCATTCTAAATTTCATCCAAATCCGTCAAGCCGTTTCAGCGTGAAAGAGTAACAAACATACACAAACACACACACACACACACGCACAAAATTTTGCATTTATAATATTAGTAGGATTAGTGTGATTAAGTTGTTTCATTTTAACCTTTGGCTGACGACGTGGTCTAAATGTAACTGTAACGCTGAGGTACCGTCTCACAGACGTAAAAATATTAATGTAAATTAAATTAATTTTACCAAACAATACCAACTGTATGAGTTTCACAAATAGATGGATATATATTTTGGTAATTGAATTACAAACAAAAATAAAACTGCCATCTTTATTTTAATAATTATTAACATTTATTTATGAAGTCACAAAATTAACTTAGTTGAATTTAGGAACTTAGTTCAGCCTTTATAAAAAAAAAACTTTTGTATAAATCGAAAAATTAACTCAAACAATCGTTACTTCTATAAATTATAATTGAAAAACAACAAAAACTAAAATCCTTACTCTAATAATAAAAATAATGACAAGGCACAAATTTGGTATTTTTTTACTGTCTTAGCTTACAGTCATTGCATACTTGAAGGCAGCAAGTAAGGCACATTGGCTTTTTGCAATGGACTTTGTCCTTCTTTTTAGGCGACTGGGACAAACCGCACATGTTTTCCGCGTTCCTGGACCTGGATTAGCAAAGTTTTTTGGAGGCGGAGCTTCAGGCATGTCGGTTGGTCCAATAACTCGTTCTATTGTCAGCCGCAGTATATCTGTATTCTGTATATCTCTGAATCATTCAAAGGCCTATTTTGTTTACGAGTTCTCTGTGGCGGCGGAGAAACTGATCTTTCAATAACTGCGGATTTTTTTCGTTTCCTAGACATCGCATTCCTACCAAGTCTTGGCGTTTGGTGTTTAGTTGTTGGCGTAGTGTCGAAACTTGCATCAACCACAGGTGTTTTCCGCGTTATGACCGTGCATTTTTTCATTCTAGGCATTCTGAAAAATTGGATAAGACTTACAAACCGATGTCACGTCAATTAGACACTATGAGCATATCAACGTAAACACAGAGGTCACGACCAAGAGACATGGAAAGATTTGTACATAAACACCGTACTTACGTCTGTCAGACGGCGATTGCTTCTGCGTGATAACGTGTTCACTCGAAGCCCTCGAGGCCGTTACTGGCGGTAAGAAGATGGTAAGAGGGGAAGGTAGAGGGAGGGGTAGCGCCACGCGTCGTGTATTTAAAAAGATATTGTAATAACAATAGTAATCACGTCTGTGAGACGTATACCACGTCAGTTAAAGGTTAAGCATGCATGAATAAAGTTATTATTATTATTATTTCTACAGGTCTGATACTTCATAATATTAACGTTTCAATCACTACGTTATAAAACACTAAGCCAGTATTTTTTTATAATGTTAAACATCTGATCTTAGATAAAGACTGCCATTTGAGAACCAGTGGTACTACATTCACTGTTAGATCGATACCGTAGCGTAGCGTAGCGCGTAGGTAAAAACTAACCACTATTGGTAGACGTATGAGTCTCTAAAATGATTTCTATTGCATGGCAACAAGAGTCAAGTCTGTGTAACTGAAAGTGGTAGGTTGTAGTAGGGTCAAGGTAATAAGCTGGCCGAGACGACCTGATATTGTTATATTTTTGGTACATTCTGCGGAAATTCATGATCTTTGAATGAGAGCATTTACGAATACCTACCTATTTTCGTGATTTGGAGACTTAAGTTGGTGGTAGAACTTGTCCAAACACTGATTAGACTCTAGGATCAGTTTCACTGTAGGTACAATCCTAAAATCAGTTTTGAGGTTCTGACTTTTTTAAATACGGCCAGTGGTTCTAAGCTTATAAGTGAAAACATACGTATATAGGATGACTTTTATTTATGCAGCCTAAATCATACTGTAGGCTTGGTATGTCATCAGTATGACGAATCGATAACACTTTTTGCTAATTTCGCACAAAGAAAATATTGATCTCCCATAGCAAGTGACTCAACGCTGGGCTTGCATTTGTAGATAAAGGGAAAATTAAAATTTTCAAATTTCCCATAAATGATAATTGAACCTTGATGGCGACTACTTACCGGGTCTTTAGTATGAATGTGGCAGCATAAATAAATGTCACTTTATACACATAACAATGGTCACAGCTCAGTTCTTGTAAGATGTAGCGTAATTATAAAAATCTTTTGTAAATTATTTGTCTATTTAATAGTTCTATTTAGCCTAAAAATGTAAAAAGCCCGAATAAAAGTGTCTTGATAGATGGACAGACAGACAGACAACAAAGTGATCGCACAATCCGTTTTCTTGTTTTGACTTTCGAGTTAATAAGGAACCCTAAAAAAATATCGTCAACGCATGAATCTCAAAGGATTGTCAGAGGTGTTCCCAATTAGTGTGAACTGACTAATAACTTGATAAAACCGCTTTTACGCATGATGACAAAAAAATAATTAGTCCGTCAGTTAGATTATCAGAAAATATTGGACACGTATTTTTTCTTTTTTCAATTAAACAAACAATGATGAAGATATAGCCCGCTGAAGTTCCGCGTGACGTCACATCTAGGTACAATTTTACTTAGAAGTGACGTCATTTTCCCCCACTCCCAAACTTTGACGCGCTTTATCTCTGTCATTTTTTGTTTGATTGACAAAAGAAAAAATACATGTCCAATATTTTTTGATAATCTAAATGACGGACTAAATATAATAATATTTTGTTTACCCTGTGTACAAGCCTATTGTTACGTCCTGAACACTACTTGTTTATGTTGTCCTTGGGAACGCTGATTATATATGATGTCGATATTAATATTATATTTTTATGACACGCAACATTGTTACGAAGTTGTTATTGTAGTTGCAAGTTTTAAGTTTTACCTTCATAAAAATATATGGAAGAAAATAGGAGAACTTTATCATAAATGGCCAAATGTTTATGATATTTCGACATGCACTTTTGTTGTACTCAAAGAGCTGTTTACTTTGAAACAAAATATCCACTCCGTTCCATGCCAAATTTTAGAATATAGACCTTAAAACGTAGGTTGGCACCCAAATTAAATGTTATTTATATAAAAAATATTTTCTTTAAATCTTAAATGCCACAGTGTATTTTTTTTTTGAAAGTTATTCCATTGAGCGCAAACTTCCATACGAACCCAAACACAAAATTGTGAGGTGTCTATATCATGAAACGTTTTTAAAATATTTAAGGCTAAATCATTGACATTATCTAGATCTATTAGAACTAAAAATCGGAAAATTTGAATTCGAAAAACTACCTCTAAAAACGTAAATTTAACGGTTTTATACCAAAAATTTAGCTGAATTTGGTTTGATTGTCTTAGATAAAATCAAATATTTAATACTAATTTCGCGTGGATAATATAAACCCAGATTAATTTTATCCAATAATACGTTTGAAAGCCTTCACAGTATTGCCAAAATTATGTTTCTCCTGACACCCGTTTTCAATTTTCGGAAATCGGTGCGATTGACGCCTTCGCAAATTTCAACGAACATGCACGTACCTAATAGCGAAATTAAATAGCATCATATTAGGTCACGCCCAGACCTAAGTTGCTACGCTCATGACTACTGTTCCTTTGTTCTTCTCAGAAAGATTATGTGTTACATTCCGTAAAATAAAGCTTGAGCCCTGTGACAGCAGGACAAAGCTATACAATTTGTATTTCCAACTCTCCTTCTCATGTTCAAATATGTATAGCGCTGACAACTTTCACAGGGCTCCAGTAGCCTTAGCATGTAAACATTACGGTTACGTTTAGTTTGAACGTAACGCGGTTTTGCATGGAATTCTGAAAAGTTCCGCTACTGACCGCTAGGGGCGGTTATCAGATTTCATAGAAAACCGCGTTACGTTCAAACTAAACGTAACCGTAATGTTTTCATGCTAAGGCTAAAGCATGCTATTTTACCGATTGTAATTCACAAATCTGTATACAATAATAAAGTAGTAAAAAGGTCGAGTCTGTAATTTTTTTTATTTTTATGGAATGGGTATTTGTATTGTACTGAATTCAAAACTACCACTTTTACCATTTTTGTCTGTCTGTATGTTCCGTTTTAACTCGAGAACCACTGAATTGATTTAGAAGCGGTTTTTTCAGTTATCATCGTAGTGACTCTTGTCAACATATAGGCTATAAAAGGTGTTCATAAAATAACGTCCAGGCCAAAAACGGGGCAGAGATTGAATTAACACGGGCGGATGCTAGTATATTTATTAATTATATATTAATATTAATAACAATTAATCACACTATCACATCACACTAATATTATAAATGCGAAAATTTGTGTGTGTGTGTGTGTGTGAATGGATATAGCTTACACCCTAACTTCACTATGGTGGTACCGTAGGAACAAAAAAATAATCACATTACCCCCACGAGTGCGGTAGGTCCAACAAAAAAATCCCCACCGTACCCCCAGGGGTATGGGCCAGTGGTACTGTGGGCCCGACACGCTTATCACATAGGCTACTTTTTATCCCGGAAAAAAGCATGTCGTTAAACCGAAGCGAAGCCACGGGGCTAAAGCTAGTAAATTATATAATCTTACGATAAATTGAATCAAGATTTGAAGCCCGTAATAAAGATTCAATTTTTAATCTAATTATCGAAAATTAGTCGTCGAATCATGATACCGACTACTTACCGAGTCTTCGGTATGAATTTGGCTGTATAAATAAATGTCACTCTATATGTCTTTCTTCACTCTATGGTCATCCCAAACCACCGAAGCATTATTTTTTCTATTCTAGTCACTACATCTTCCCATAGTCGCACGCAACGATCCCTTACGTCAATATTTTACACTAAATCATTCAATGTTAAACCACACATATCTATTCTGTAAGGAACGTATTTCCAGTGCATCTACTTCGATAGAGATACGAGTTTAATACCCGTTCACTCTATGGTCCTGACCACTTACCGAGTCTCCATTATGAATTTGGCTATATAATAAAAATTATATCTCTGTTATTTCTTCGTAATAGTATGAAAGCAGGCAGCATGATCTGTAGAAAACTGTACATACACTATAAACCAAAATTTGTATTTGTGTATTGACTATCACTTGCTGTCGTTGAAATTGCACATTTGAATAATTTTCAATGGTTTGCACATTGCTTGTTTTTCCATTTCGCTAAAGCTATATGCATAGATGCACTTTTTTGTAAAATAATATATTAACTTTTAATCATAGAGATAGCATATTTAGTACCTATAAGAGTTTAAGCCGCCATTTTTGTATGGATCAAGGAAACGTTGGATAATGCTGATTTTTAAATTCTCACGAAAGCGTTTAGAAAAACAAACGCAATTCTATGATTTAGATAGGTTTAGATGTTTACAACAGTCATGATTGTAATTTTTTCTTTATAAGTTTAGACGCACTACTGTTTTGAACTGAAAATTAGGCTTCATTTTGTTTTTTTTTTCGATACAGCGAATCTTCTCTACAACGTTTTGGGCTATCGTCTTGGAAAAGGCCTCCTCCATAACATGTTTTTTTTCTATTATAACTATGGGAGTACTACTGTTATAAAATCTAATTTTGTACTACCTATGTCGCCTGAGATATGTAGTTCTGTTAAAATGAGATTTTTCGTTATTTTTTTAGGCTATGAATGACTCCCGAACTTTATATTATTTACACGTGAACCGGAACCTGGGTTTATATATGTGAATATTTTATTTACTCACGTGGTTCTCTGATGTGGTTCAACGATGTAAAGTTTTCTTACTTTTATAGAACTTTGAGTTGAATTTAAAATAAAAAATAAAAACTTTAACTATACCACCTTAAAATGCTATAAACTAAACGTATGCATGTATTACTTATATAATAAGATGAAATTAAAATAAATGTATGTCCTCCCCTCATTGTCATTGTTTTGCTGTGCCCCTACGGGGTATCACAAGATCTAAAAAAAAACCCTGTTATCTTAATTATGTATGTGATAACGCAAATAAATAATTTGAATTTGAATTTAAATATAATGAAAACTTTTTTTAAATAATAGTAAATTACTTATGTAACTAAAGGAGATGAAAAAAATTGACAAGATTGCTGTGGTTTCGTGGGAGAGTACTTAAAAATTCTTTTCACGAAAGGTAACCCGCGGATTATAGCATTTTGATATTAATTCATAGACAACAAGTACTTTGACAGGGGACTTATTTTATGAAAAGCACTCTATTGCTATGTGATTCATTTAATAAGTGTAGGCACTACTTGTAGATTTAATAAGTGTACTCTGTCTATTTACGAATTGTACCGTTGTCGCTATGATATCTGTGCTAAAAATGCCCGAAAGGAAACCCGCGGATTATAGCATTTTGATATTAATTCATAGACAACAAGTACTTTGACATGGGACTTATTTTATGAAAAACACTCTATTGCTATGTGATTCATTTAATAAGTGTAGGTACTACTTGTAGATTTAATAAGTGTAATCTGTCTATTTACGAATAGTACCGTTGTCGCTATGATATCTGTGCTAAAAATGCCCGAAAGGTAACCCGCGGATTATAGCATTTTGATATTAATTCATAGACAACAAGTACTTTGACATGGGACTTATTTTATGAAAAACACTCTATTGCTATGTGATTCATTTAATAAGTGTAGGTACTACTTGTAGATTTAATAAGTGTAATCTGTCTATTTACGAATAGTACCGTTGTCGCTATGATATCTGTGCTAAAAATGCCCGAAAGGTAACCCGCGGATTATAGCATTTTGATATTAATTCATAGACAACAAGTACTTTGACATGGGACTTATTTTATGAAAAACACTCTATTGCTATGTGATTCATTTAATACGTGTAGATTTAATTTGTAGATTTAATAAGTGTACTCTGTCTATCGAATTGTACCGTTGTCGCTATGATATCTATGCTAAAAATGCCCGTCAAGTGCGAGTCTTACTCGCACCCTGAGGTTTCGTACTGTTAAAATAAGTTAATAGACTTAAATAATTTGAATAACTACTACAAACTTATCATTACCCAGAAAATGTATGAAACAAAACTGCAAAATTAAGTTAATAAAATTAAGTATTCGGGTACGTAACCGTAGACCTGTATTTAAAATCGTCGTTTTCAGTCTTTATTAGTTAAATACAGTATACAGCACATATTATACAGAAAATACCAAATTCCTAAGTAGATTAGTTTTTGTGATAGACCCCGTACAAAAATGGTCTAAAATTGAAAACTCTAACGGCCCCCTTGTTTGTACTCAATGAGTTCTTATCCAGATTTAAAATCTGTACCTCATTCCGTTTGCAAGCTAGAGACCCGTGACATACGGATGGACGGACGGATAGACAAGGGCTCTGTGTTGGCCTTCGTGTACGGAACCCTAAAAACTACACTAAAGCGACGCATCCTTGACTCTCATACCGAATGTAGGTATCAATGACGTGGTCAGAAAATTAAACCTCATACTTTACTGGTCGTACTGATTACTAAACCAGTTCGTATAAAAAAATTAAAACGAAGCGAATAAAAAACTCTTTTATAAATTTGTAATACCTTACAACATTCTATGGAAAAGCATTTTTTTTAACTATATTAAAAGTCATAAAAATAACAATTTATGTGTTTGATTGGTAAAATATGGTTTAATTTTCTGAACACGTCATTACATTACACTCTTTCTATGACACTCTTTACATTACACTATTCCTTTGTAGACGAAACGGGTCTACAAAGGGGTAAAATGTGGAGTCGTAGAGCTACGCCGTAACGCGAATGTAGGCGTCGTAGCGTTACGCGTAACGAGAGCGTAGGAGGCGCTACGCCACCATATATGAGTGTACGTAAATATCGTTAAGTTAATTAATTATGACGACGTAATTCATTATGTAAACGTAGGTACCGTTTTACATACTCCTGAATACAATTTATAAGAATTTTTATCTGTAATTTGGCTTGTAGCAGGCTGGTTAAGTGCTATGGAAAGTGAAAAATGCCGACGCCTTTTTTAGGGTTCTGTAGTCCGACAAGGAACCCTTATAGTTTCGCCATGTCCGTCTGTCCGTATGTCCGTGGCTTAGCTATTGGTACTAGAAAGCTGTAATTTGGCATGGATATAAATATTAATCACGCCAACAAAATGGTAAAATAAAATCATGAAAAAATTTTTTTTAATGGTGCCTCTCATACAAGTAAACTGGGGATGATTTTTTTTTCTCATCTATCCCATAGTATTGGGTATCGTGAGATAGGCCGTTCAAAAACATTGTGGGTGTGTGAAAACCATTTTTAGATTTAGGGATCCGTTGGTGAAATATTAAGCTTTAAAGTAAACTGGCTAAACGGTTGTTTATAGAAATGTGAAAAAATTCACAGAAGTAGTATTATATAATGAATTTAAAAGGAAAACTATCACAGCTAAGTAGACTTTACAGGTTTACGACTACAGGTCGCGCCAAACTTTTGGCCCCCTATAATGTATGGGACCAGAAGTTTGGCGCGGTCTGTATTAGTGGACCAACTTATATGTACCGGGCATCTATGGAACCATACATTGCGCATGGCCCGACACGCACTTGGCCGGTTTTTATAAATATTGCTTTCTTACTCGCAAATTTTATTTAGAGTTTTTTTTGCATTTTGACTCTCTATCGTGACTTTTCGGCACTGTACTTGGTAGGTGCGGAAATATCACAGGACAGGACCATAAGTAAAAATATTATGATAATATTTGTTACATCAACACATTAACTTTTATTCAATATTTTGTACTAACTATATATTATATACCTATACAAACATCTTAAAACAACATAAATTATACAATCCTAGAAAAAATAAAACAAATTATGTAAATATATGAAATTAAGGAAGAATCTACATTATTTAATTGATAATATTTTGGTGTTTGGTTTCGCCACCTTTTCTAGTGGAAATAAAAAGCACTAAAGCTTGAAGTTTTTCCTCTCGTCCTTGAGAAAATAGAAAAGAATGTAAGAACATTATGCAATACTATTGAGTACTGCATATTATAATTTTTTACTTATCACAAGTTAAATAAAACATAATAGATTGTCTGGAAAAAATCAGTATTATACTATGTAGGTAGGTATTTTCTGGGCTTGTTATTACAACCTGTATGCGTCCAAATTACGACGTAGCGGTTCTACAAAGCGGTACAAATGAGAGTCGTAGCGCTATGCTGTAACGCGAACGTAGGAGACGCTACGGCGATTGGGTATGTGTACGTAAATACTGCAACTATATTAATTAATCATATTATAATGATTTTTTTAATTTTGTATTTAACGTTTTCAAAGCAGTAAAGATTATTTAAACGTTAGTACCCTTTTGCTTACTCTTGAATGACAATTTATAAGAACTTTTATCTGTAATTTGGCATGTAAAACCTAAAAAATAAAAAGCTTGTCATGTTGCGGATAACCAATATAACTAATTCCTTCTACTGGCAATACTAACACGTCATTACCACAGATATAAAATTTATAATTATTATTAAGTAGCGGACCAAACATAAGGATTAAATAGTGTGGCAAGTTTCCATACAAAAAATAAGCTACATTTATGTAGGCTTCATGGTACGAAGAAACGTATAAAAATGGATTGTTTTGACTGGCTTATGCTTGGAACATATTTATTAATTCCTAAACTAATCTTTAGTGTATATTTTGTGTGGAAACAAGCAATATTTATATTTAAAACAACCCGAAGTTCACTGAGCTAAAATTGCCACGCGTCGACTCTATGCGTTTATTATTAATGATAGGTCTGTGTGTTCATTATCAGTACCTAAGGTCACTACAAAAGTTTTTAAATACAACAAGTGTTAAAGTTATTCAAATAATCTTTATTACAGTTTCTCAAAATACTCTTCGTGGGCCGCGCCACATATATTATGGCCGCGTTCAGTTTGATCGCCCGCTCATCACTGACAGCAGGATGACATATACAAATTCAACGCGTGCAAAAGAGATGTCATGATCGACGACGGCCGGCGATCAAACTGAACTCAATCCTTAGCTTCGATAGTTCGGTTCATCCGTGTAAACCATGATTTATATTATAGCATTCCTAAACGAAGTCCGAGTTCGATTTTTAGGAAGAGGAAGAAATCAAAAAATCAAAAGCAGGAGCAGGTTTTTAGTTTACTGGTCACTGGTCAGGCTTTAGGTGCAGTAATATCACAAGACAGGAAGGACCGTAATTTAAAACGTTATAAGATTATTTTGATGTTTGGGGTCGCCACCTTTTTTATGGGAATAGAAAAAAACCAGAGCTATAATAGAACGCGGCTATGAAGTTAATCCTGACACATTGCGCAACTATGAAGTTTCTGAATAATGACAATGTCAACCACATAGGAAAAAATTACATAATTACTTATTGCGTGTGACAGAATAGTGAGTGGCAATAATATCACAGACAATATATCGATACACGTTAAAAAGTTCGTATAGCTAAAAATATTGTTATGTTTTATGATGATGTGCATTATTGTAAATAAAACGTAAAATTAGATATATTAGTAATATTCTCCTTCAGTTAATTATAAATATTAATGAATAAATGAGTTTGTTTCTTTATTACTAACCTCTGGGAATTGAACTCTTTTTACCTAGAGAAAACTTTTTGAATTTGAATGTAAAGTACAATATTTCCTGTCAATTAATTCAATGACACGTCAATAGGTATGATAAAACAATTTTAAGTATTGCCTTGATCGCTTTTCCAAAGGTTGATACTTTTGATTGTGCTAAACTTGTGCATGTTTTTGGCTATTAATACCTAGTGCCATCCCCCATCTCACCCATTGACCAAGGGGCAGATTGAAGCAAGGGCTTGAACTTGGAATTTGAAATGCTTACTACTTGGAATTGTTAAAATGCCAAAACGATCGAAGAAATTCGTTCTTAACAGTCAGTCTCGTGAGCTTATCATACGTGTTCGTGACTTTTTTGAACGAGAAGCTCAAAACGGCGGACCGATATTGCCCGTGACATCGGTGTTGGATCGAGTTGCAGATGCTCTCGATATCAGCAAAAAAACTATTATAAAAATCACGAAAGAAAAATTGGGTGAGACTGGCATCGAAGATAATGTTCTATATTCTCCCAACAAGAGAAAAAGAGCGAAGCTTACCGATGTAGATAATTTTGACGTTGACGCCATCCGCAGGCATATTTACAATTATTATTTACGTAAAGAGTACCCAACGTTGTCGAATTTAGTGCAGACATTAAAGGAAACTGGATTATTTTCCGGATCAAAAAAGTCATTGTCAAAGGTTTTGAAAAACATTGGATTCCGATATAAACAATGCAACAAACGAAAGGTGCTAATGGAAAGATCGGATATTGCCATGAAAAGGACTGATTTTTTACGCGAGGCGAAAGCTATAGATGATTGGGATAATGTAGTTTTTTTGGACGAAACGTGGCTAAATGCGAATCACACAGTTGGTCGCTCGTGGACGGACGATACGGCGGCATCGGCATCCAAAGTCCCCTCCGGAAAAGGAGCCAGACTAATTATTTGTCATGCTGGCAACGCCTGTGGTTTTATAGACAACTGTTTATTGGCCTTTGCGTCTAAAACCACAGGTGATTACCATGAAGAAATGGATGGTGAGAAGTTTACCCAATGGTTCACTAATATGCTGACTAGCCTTTCTGAGCCATCAGTTATTATTATGGATAATGCACCTTATCACTCCATGTTAGTTGATAAGCCACCTTCAAACTCTGAGAAAAAAGCCCATCTGGTTGCATGGCTTCAAAAAAAAGGTGTAGACGCAAGTATGTCTATGTTGAAAGGAGATTTGATTAGATTGATGAATATTCACAGATCGAGAGTAAAACGATACGTCATTGATGAACTAGCACTGCAACATGGGCACCGAGTACTTCGTTTACCGCCGTATCATTGCGAGTATAACGCCATCGAATTGATATGGGCACAGATCAAAGGACATGCGGCACGCCATAATACTGAACCTCCATTTTCCACAGCGAAAATGATGAAATTGTTAGAAGAAGCGTGCAATCACGTAACCAAAAATAATTGGAAAATGGTAGTGAATAAAACTAAAGCCAAAATATGGGACGATTGCAACAGAGACATTAAAGTGGATAATATTTTAGATAATGACTTTGAGTTAGTTATTAATACAAACGATTCCAGTAGTGATAATGGTGATGGTGCTTCGGAAAGTGATACATAATAAAGTAAAGAATATAAATATTATCTCTACCATAGAAGTATTAAGTAATTAAACTACTTCTATGATCTCTACCTAGATGTTTTTTTTTTCACTTTCTTCATATACTTACATCTGATAACTGCATTCGACTTTACTCACACTTGACGAATTTTATCGATACAGTGATCGAACGTATAACAACCCTAGAGGCATGTGTCAGGATTGACTTCATAGCCGCGTTCTACTATAGAAGGTTTTCCTGTTAAAAAATGTATGAATATATGCAATGCGATTGAGTATTGCATATACAATTTTCATTGAAAATAAAGACAAATTAAGTAAATTATAAAAAAGGTTGGCTGGAAAAGATCGGTATAAGACCGCCTGAATGTATCTGCATTTCGCTCATGTTATATTTTTGTCCCAAAACTGAATATTCTTTTAAATTATTATTATTATTTCCATACATAAAAAAGGAGCAGATTTTTTTTTCTTACCCCGGCATGTGGTGTTTCAGAACTCATTGAGTCGAGTAGAAATTATTGATTTATTTATTTTTATCTCCAAAAATAAAGAAATGGAGGACCATTAAAGTTGTCAGTTTTAGAGCATTTTTCTTTATTTATTTATTTAAAACTAAACTACTTAGGAATTTCAAATTTTCTATATATTATGCGCCATGTAGTGTACAAATACTGAAATCGCCGATTTTTATAATAGGTTTAGGATTATGTAGCCGAATACTCGACCAACTTAATTTTGGAGCTTTGTTTTATACTTTTTCTATAATGATAAGCTTGTAATTCTTATTCAAATCATTTAAGTCTATTAATTTATCTGAATGGGACAGAATGCTCAGGGCGCGGGTACTACTCCAACTTGACCGGCTTTTCCTATAGGTAGTGTGCAAATAAACTGACAATATCAGTTAGCTAGCCTTTTTCCCACGACTCCGCCAGCTCTGAACGAGTAACATTCTTGGTATCTCAGTATCACACAGTGGCGAGCATTGAACTTTTTGCTGGAAAAGCAATAAGAAGGTCAAGTTTGACGACAAAAATAACATGAAAAAAATGTAAAACAAAGAAAATTTTTTGTACTCTACATGACATTTAAATTTTTTCATATTTTTGTTATCGTCAAACTTGAACGTCTAATTGCATTTCCAGCAAAAAGTCCAATGCACGCCCCTTCACACCGTTTTTCACAATATTTTGTATTGTAACTGTATATTCTGTAATGCACACCAACAACACAGAAATTAAGATACTATTTTGCAATACGTAGCTGAGTCCAATTGGCGGTCTTTTTACTAAAAGGCGATCTTTTCCAGATGACTTTTGGATGCGAGAACTCTTTAAAAAAATGTGTATGGTTAGATTGCACCGGTGAATCATACACTTCTAATAAAAATAAAAATTTAACTAAAAATCTCTTGTAAGCGGATGCCTCTGAGATATACGACCGAATTTCAAGTATGTAGCAGGTTGTATAGCCTCAGAAAGTTCGGGAGTCAGGTGTATTTTATACATAATAATAGATTGTAAAGTATGATAAATTCAAAGTTCAACAATGGAATGTGGGTGAAACCGCATATTCGCCACAAACAAGTACTTCTAGAACAAACTGAGTTGAACAACGGCTCACTAGACCAACTTTAAACGTTGAACAACTTTTAAACGGAAAAGTTGGACACGTGTCCGTCAAGCAGTCCGTCCGTCACGGAATTATGCAAATTATAATAATAGACCAGCTTTTTATAAGTTTGTGTAAACTAGGAAGTCCTAGTTTGTGAAACCGAAAGGGGAATAATGTCTTAACGACTACGCAAAAAAATCATAAATAAATAATTTATTGAAATAGGCGTTACCTTGCGGAAGTCCATCACTAATTTATGGATATATTAATATCTTAATTTATCTCGACAATTTCCATATGAGGTGCCTACGCACTATCCTGCGCGTTAAATGGCAAGATCATGTTCCCAACTCAGATGTTCTCCGGCGCACTGAAATGTCTGGCATGGAGTGCCTGCTCATGAGAGGCCAACTACGATGGTGTGGACACCTAGTCCGTATGGATGACTCTCGACTCCCTAAGGCAGTTTTCTACTCGGAGATCTCCACTGGGAAACGCAAGCGTGGAGGCCAATATTTGGGGTACAAGGATGTCCTGAAACGTCGTTTGGCTGCGAGTGGCATTGCATCAAACACCTGGGAAGAGCTAGCTCACATGCGACCCGATTGGCGAAAATCTGTGCAAGCAGGGACCAAAAACTTTGAAACAGCTCGACTGGAAGCCATCGACGCTAAACGCTTACAACGCAAGACTCGCCCAAAGCCCACATGCAACTACACGTACAACTCAAGTGGACAATTACACTGTACTTCATGTAACAGAATATTTTTGACGAAACTCGGATTTTCCAGTTACATCCGAGCTCACGCCAGGAAGCAATAAGGGTCGCCGTCGACGGATACGTCGAGGAGGACATCATCATCATCAATATCTTAATTTGCAATATTCCGCTAAACTAGTGTTTAGCAGAATATTGCAAATTATAGTAATATGTCCATACATTTATAATAATAATTGTCAAGAATGCCTCCTCCTAATTTTCTTCCAAACGATGACGTACTTTATTACGTTACGTTCTTATTATGTACGATTACAGTGAAACTAGTCAGGCGAAATCTGGCCATAATGAATAGCCGTTTCTATTATTAAATAAATAGTGGCTGCGATAAGTCATCAAATACAAACCAAAACGATTATACAAGAATATACCTGTAGAACAAACAAACATTAAAAAAAATGAAGATAAAAGTTAAAAATTTATCCCCTAATAAAATAATTCCTAATAAATAAATGCTTGAAATCAAAAAAATCAAAATATTTATTTTTTTAAATAGATACATAAAGTATACTTTCTACAGGTCAAAGTTAATTTTAACAATATATATATTTAGAATATAAAAAATATATAATAATACGGGAAATAAAATATACACCTGCATAAAATATAGAAATATAGGAATAAAAATATTATATATACATAATGCAATGAACAAATAAGTTGATAAATAAATACGGGAAATACATACAAAAAATATGAAAAATGGGCTACTAAAATGTAATAAAGTTATACACCTGCATAAAATATAAAAATATAGGAATAAAAATATTATATATACATGATGCAATGAACAATGTGTTGAAAAATGAACTAAATAAACCATAAATAAAAATAATGTATAACCATCCGCAACATTCGAATAGTCTTGCTAAGAAGAAGGGCATGAAACTTAGCAAACATTCCTTTTTTCAAAAAAAATATGTATGTTTCATAATAATATAACTCTTATTTCTTATATGTACATTTAAAGTAAACGAAACAAGCGTTAGGGCCATCGACAATACATATGGTTAGGGCCCTTTTAGTGTCATGCAGATTTGCGTCCGCGTGCGTTTCTGGCCCGCAAACGTGCCGCCCGCTTCATACGTTTTCATTAATTCTTTTATTATCATGCGTGACACACGCATGCGGGGCGTGTCGGGTTCTGTGACACTTAGTGTTGCTTTTACTGTCAACATGAAAACAGATACGGAAAGAGTTATAGTCAAAGTACCCTTATGATATAAGAGTATAAAAACCGAGATGCAAGAGATTTGTGCCTAGTTTTGATGATCTAGTATTAAAGAAAAAAAATGTGTAAGTGTCAAACATTTCATGGATATCAGAATACTATTCTGAAACTTGCGTTAACTCTGAGTTTCTGATCATTTACACTAAATATCTAAATTCTCTGAATTTTCGTTTTTGTACAGAATATGAGCCAGAATTACTTTATTTACTTTCATCTTCCTCACGGTTGTACTCACGGACGACACGCACAACACTGCTGCGTAGCGAACAACGAAAAATCTACTCTGCGTGTCGACAACGAACGCATGCGGACCAGGACGGCGATTCTCGCAAATTTTTTCACACGCTTTGTTTTCCTCTGTTTATTGTGTCATAAATGCCGTGAGATGATAATTCCAATAAATATTGAATTTATTAATGTCAAACGACACGTAAAATATGGTAGGAATACGAACAAAAGGTTTATATTTTAAAAGCTTGATACGTTTCTTTATTATTTTTTTCTTCTTCAGCACAAAGACATAGTGCGAAGTGAAGGTACACTAACATAGTATTAAGCTTTATTTACTCATTTTGTACCAATATACTATAGATGTTAGTTTGTAAGGTATTTATCTATGGGCCACAGATGCTTGAAAATAAAATTATTTCATTGATTTGATTGATTGGTTTCTTTATAAAGAGCTTGTAAAAATCACCTGCTTTCGGCCTTCGCAAATTGTCGCATGCGTCAGAATCGTCGTCCTGAAACGCACGCGGGCGCAAATCCGCATGACACTAAAAGGGCCTTTACAGAACAAGTAAATATAAATTGTAACAGTTTTATACATATTTAATAAAAAAAATATATAATAGTGTAATTAAATTAAACTTGAACTTAAGCTTGTCTACACATTATGGAACACAAAATGATGAATAACTAATTAAATATTTACTGTAATTTTATATTATAAAAATATTATATATACAAGGTTAAATTAAATTAACCGACCAAATACATACGGGAGACTCCGTTAGTGATCAGAAACAAGCTTAACCTTACCCTTGTGGTGAAATTCGATAAATATTTTTTTTGCTGCCCTACTGCCTAGATTAGAATTGTACGTAAGGGAGCAAAAAAATATTTTTTTTGAATTTGGCCAAAAGGATTACTGAAACTAGTTTCTGATCAATAACCGAGTCTCCGGTATGAATTTGTTCGGTTGATTTAATTTCACCCTATACCTGGTGTAAATAGAGTGCGACCATTAAATGAAACCACATATTCTACCGATCCTACTGAACCACTTCTCCCAAGAATCATACCCGCGGACACCCTTAGTTTAGGAAATAATTGAGTTCCAAACAAAAATGCGTGAACCCTAACGCACCGCCATACGGGCGGGTTTAGAGAAAGCGTCCTCCGTGAAACCTGCAGCTGATTGAGGTCAACGCTCTCTCTAACCTCGCCCGTATGTCGGTGCATTAGGGTTCACGCCTTTTTGTTTGGAACTCAATTATTTCCTGGTTCAGTAGGGTCGGTAGAATATGTGGTTTCATTTATAATATATAAGGTTCTACAATGAAAAAAAACTAAAAAGATGCTAGGGCATACCTAATAGACCACATTACAAAGAAAAAAAAAATTTTTAAGGTATGTTGTTTTTCACCTTTCCTTAGAAATTTTGTCAGCTGATTGAATCACTTAGCACTGGGAAGGGAAAATATAAATTGACCAAAAAAAATTTTTTCCTCTGGAATGTGGTCAGTTAACGATACATAATATACCCTAGAATTATTTACACTTATTAATGTAGGACCTTATATATAATTTTATATTATAAAAATAAATTGATTGAACTTTGCCAAAAAAGATTTCAATTATAAGAACATATGAATTTAGAGAAAATAAATTGGTAATTGTTGGTGTTGATTCTAGACTTGTTCTAGATGGAATATTATACATGACTAGCTTTTGCCCGCGGATCCGCCCGCGTCTATAAGATTTTCGTGGAAATAAGGAAAACAAAATAATTTGATTTTTGAACGACTATATGCAACGGACACCATGTTTAAGCAAAGCGCTAATAAAGACCAATCGCACGCCCATAAAGCAGCTAAGCAGCGCTTTTTCTCCCGATTTGATTCACAAATATTGAACTTTCAGACTGAAAACTTAAAATTTTTATTACAATAAAATATAGCTTTTGTTACTCAACAATAGTGTAGCCTTTTACAAAAGAAAACATCTTTGGAATCGGGTAACTTTTCCAAGCTTAATATTAGCAAGAGGTGTGTCAGGATCGTTCTATTAAAATTAAATATAGCATATGTTACTCAAAAACAGTGAAGCTTTTTACAAAAGAAAGAATTTTTAGAATCAGTTCAGTAGTTCCAAAGATTACCTCAAATATACAAAAGCAAGAGGTGTGTCAGGATCGTTGTATTAAAATTAAATATAGCCTATGTTACTCATCAATAGTGTAGCTTTTTACAAAAGAAAACATTTTTGGATTCGGGTAACGTTTCCAAGCTTAATATTAGAAAGAGGTGTGTCAGGATCGTTGTATTAAAATTAAATATGGCCTATGTTACTCAACAATAGTATAGCTTTTTACAAAAGAAAGAATTTTTAGAATCGGTTCAGTAGTTCCAAAGATTACCTCAAACATACAAACAAACAAACAAATCTTTCCTCTTTATATAATAGTTTAGGTAGAAGATGTAGATTAATACTTGCGATTGTTGGCACTTGGTGAAACATCGTCAACATCTTAAAAAATACCAAATACCAAATACAAGTGAAACAGTACAAGTGTATTTTTTAAGATGGGAATATTATATTATTACACTTTGAAAATTAAAACTTTTCTTGGTAAACTATTCATTGATGTTATAATAATATTGTATGTAAAGTGTACACTTTTACGCTACGGTTTCCGCCTTTAACACATCACTAGGCTAATTGAGATAATATATAATTATCTGCAATGTTTAAGGAATACAGAGTGTTGTTTGTTTACCTGCAGATGACAAACATAAATTAGAGAAAAGAATAAGAATGGACCACAATTTTTTGTTTTTTGAGGAGAAACGAGCACATCATTAGTTTTGACAAGGGAGACTGCGCTGTAACTGAAACTGAAAAACTGGGACAAAAGCGGATCACCGCTTTGTCGGGCCTACAATCTGTGTGTAAAGCTTTTTGGTTCTCATTATAATTGCAGTTGTAAAGTAGAATTTTCGTTCATTAGTAGCTGATATAGAAATACTACTCTGATTACCTTAATTAATTCGTAAAATAGATTTGAGCCACGAAAAGTCGTTCACTATAATCAGTAGAGTGTGTAGTTTTATTTAAGGCTGCTCAGTCATCTAAACTGCGTTTGAAGCACAGACATACAGACTAAACACATAGAGTCGACTTGGAGCAATTTTATTTCAGTGAGTTACGGGCTCTTTTATTCAAATTCATATATTTTATTGCATTCCATAATGTATATACACAGGTGAAAAACATTAATATTATTAGATCATTATGGACCTTATCCACGCACAGGAATGAGAGAGGACGGCATTTTATTATTATAGATTTATTATTTGTGAAGATCCTACTATAAGCACTTATTATGCTACATAAAAATATTTAAAATTGTTGCAAATTAATATCTACCTAATACATTATATGGAAGAGCAAGGTATCTTATTATGTAAATTTTGCGCAATAAGGAAATTTATTTGTATCATTATTATTATTATTAAGTATTATTAATTAATTATTATTATTTTCATTATCATTGTTATTAAAGATTGATTATTAAGTTATTAAAATATTAAAATTCCCAGTTTTATTTGACAGTTTTCTTTTCATATATTTGTATTTTATAATTTATCATTTAAATATTCGTCGATAGTGTAATAACATTTTGTGGTCAATAGCTGTATTAGTACTTTAAAAAATTGAATATCATTTGCTTCTTTTATTAAATACATTGGTAATTTATTATAAATTTTTATAGACATGGATAATGGTCCTGAGGAGTGCATTTTTAGCTGAGAGGGTGGTAGTGCTAATCCGTGTCTAGGTCTCAGGGTACGACTTGTTAGATCTTCGCGTTTTTTATAAAACTCGGGGTACTTTCGGGCGAACTTACAGGTTTCAAGTATATAGATACAAGGTAGTGTGAGAATTTCGTGTTGTATAAAGTGAGGTCTACAGCTGTCGGTTGTTTTTATATTTACTAATATTCTAATAAGCCTTTTTGGAGAGTAAAAACGTTTGAAGCATTAGTGCTGTTTCCCCACAGGATAATGCCATAATTAAGCCATGCATATGCATAAGCATAGTAGGTGACGATAGCCGTTTTTAGATCGGTGGACTTTTTTATTTCGCGGAGTGCATAAGCGAATTTAGATAATTTTGAACATATATTTTTGGTGTGCACTTTCCAGTTGATATTTGTATCTATATGAAATCCAAGCAGCGAGAAATCATTTACTACTTCGAGTTTGGTATTGTCAAATGTGAAATTTATATGAATATTTATTTTGAAAGGGGTGAAACGGTATTAATTTTGTTTTTTTGAAGTTAATCTCTAGGTTATGGTCGTGTAGCCAATTTATGGTGTCGGTGAATATAGTTTGAAGTTTGTTATTAAGTTCCATGTTATTAGTGCATGATGTAAGTATGGAGATGTCGTCGGCAAATAAGACGCAAGGATCTTTTATTGTTTTAGGCAAGTCATTTATATAAATTAGAAACAAAAGGCATCCAATTACACTACCTTGGGGAATTGAGGCATTTATGTTTTTACTATCAGATCTAATTTTAGTTATTTCTTTAGAATTTCTGTCAAAATATTCTATTTCTACTAATTGTTTTCTGTGTTTTAGGTATAAGTTGAACCATTTATGAGTGATACCACGTATTTCTACTCCGTATAATTTATCTAATAGTATGTTATATTGCACTTTATCATAGGTTTTTGTCATGTCCAGAAGGACACCCACCGCATATTTTTTATTATTTATTAAGTTAAGGCTGCTTGGATATATTTATAAACTGCCAAGGTAGTCGAGCGCTTCTTTCGGAAGCCGTTTTGGCATTCGTCAAGAAGGTTATATTTTACAAAAAAACTGTAGACATGTTTGTGCATTGCTGTCTCAAAGATCTTTGAAGCTGTTGGTAGATATAAATATTGCTTGTTTCCGAACAAAATACACACAAGAGATTAGTTTAGGCATTAACAAATATGTTTCAAGCATAAGCCAACCTAAACAACCTTTTTTTATACGTTTCTTTGTACCACGTAGCTTAAATGTCGCTTGTTTTTTGCATAGAAACTTGCCAACGCTATTTAAACCTTAGGTTTAGTCTCTATGTCTCTGTGGTTTGAAGACGTTTTTACATAGTTTTAAAATTTTATTATGATTTTCAAAAAATTTCGAAATAAATATATTACATTTATTGACTGATGCTCCCCGTAACTGTAGAAACGAAAACCCTTAAATCCTTGATACAAATTAAGTAAATAAATAATTACAAATGTGTAAATAAAAAGAATAATATGTTTAAAAGGGACTACGTTAGAAGTTATACACATATACGACCCATTGAAAAATCTAAAAAAATTTACATTTGAAATTGATTAGTGGCAGTTATTCTTTGATGAAATTAGATTTTCCATTTCACTAGCAGCGGGGCGCGCGGCTCAGTCGCCTGCCGGCTTTCGTACGAGGAACCTGTGTCGCTGTTCGTTACCGATAACATAATATATTACCGCTGCAAATTACATTAGTATACCCATGTGTGAGTGCGTCATTAGAATGCCTGCGTAGCACGCAGTGCGTGCTAGAAAATACCTAACAATGGAGTGCGAGATTTTGCGTTAGCACTCTGAAGGATACCTGTCTGTCCATTTATACCCGGTTTAAAGAGAAAATCCTACTTTGCAATCCTCTGCTTACAAGCTTAACCCTCTCCGTCCTCAGGGAAAGTGGACGAGAAAGCGACGCAGCTGCACGCGATAGCTTCGCTGAAGGTCCTCTTGGAGGCGACGAAGCCGGCAGCGGGGGGTGCGGGAGCAACGGCAGCCAGGCAGTCCGCTGCAGCCGCCTCCACGCAAGCCAAGGAGACGCCGCTGGACCTCCCCAATGGGGGCGTGGCGGATATACAGTTAGATGCTATAGAAGAGGTCAGTGTCATCTGATTGCACGGTTACTTTGATTGATATAGCACAATTTGTATTACAGACTCGGTGATAAGGAAGGACAAGAAATGTTCAGGAAAATATTATAGCTCCAGCTCCACACTATTTCGAACGCAAACTAGAGCCCGCTTTTTGTTCAATTCGCAATGGCTGTAGATGGAAAGCGTGTAGATAAGGGGGCTCCATGGAAAAAAAGACAATTACATAACCAAGAAATAGTAGGTTAGGTTAGAAGTGGGTTATTTTTTTGTAAGTGCGTACAATGTCATTATAGGCATTATATTTATTTATGGTCTATTCAGTTTATTTATCAACTTATTTATTTATTGCATTATATTCTTATTTTTTAGGTGGTAGAGCTAATGCCGGGCTCGACTGTGGAGGTACCACCATCTTACTCGCAAATCCTCCCGAAGTTATTCGGGAGAGAGTAAGAGAACAGCTCTTAGGCAAAACCAGGCGGCTCACCATTGCCTGGGACCGATGGATGGCGGTATATCCATCCCCAATTGCCGGGCTTTATATAAAACAGACTGGTGACGGGCAGCGGTGTCACTGGTGCAAGGGTTTCGGCACCGCGCGCACCAACCCGCCTGCCCAGCGTTTTTAGCATTTCTTCCAGGAGGACCGCCAAGAGTGGCGAAATCCTGGAAAGGCCTATGTCCAGCAGTGGACGAAACAGGCAGATGGATGGATGGATATTCTTATTCCAATAAGTCTATATTTTATGCATATGTAAAACTTTACTAGCCCAACTTAAGCGCAGTTTTTTTATATATTTTCCGTGTTATATTAGTTTAATCATTTAATATTATTTTTATAAAAATTAGATTGGACATGTAAAACGTATACTTTATGTATCTATTATACAAATAAACATTTTGAATCTTGAATCCTGAATCTTGAATCCTGAATCTTGAATCGTACCAAGAAATCCTTCAGTTGTGCCGCTTTATCGGCCGTTCGGAATATTGACAAACATAAGAGTGAAACTTTGCTTCTCCCAAGGGGACTTGGATAAAACTCGTAACTTCCAAGGGAAAACAAAACTTAATGTAGTAGGGGCTTGTTTCCGAACCCTTAATGAGTCTCCACTATTCTACTGCCAAATACGAAAAGATATTTTTTCAGTTAACCTCCCCACTTTTCGCTCTAATTACCATTTCTGTTAAAGCGAAAAGTGGGTCGGTGCAATTTTCTCGGCAATATACATACATGTAGAGCACCAGTGTTTAGTGGAAGTGAAGCCGTTCTAGTCTTTCTGGTCTAGATCAACCAAATAGGTAACTTAAAAAATGACTTCCAAGTCCAAGCACTTGGAATACAACTAGCATGAATCAATTAATGAAAGTATTTAAGGCTTTGTCACAGATGGAAAACGTTATCACAGTACAGGTAACAACAGCAGTTTAACTAGGCGGTGTCCCTGAAATCAATACCTACGGCCGCTCGGCGCCTAAACACGCGCCAGGGCTGCCAACTGACTGTTTACGTATTTGATAATGCTATATTATTATTATAAAAGTTGTATTTAAGCAACCATACAATGCACAACATACTCTGTAATTTCATGCTATAATTTACGAAAATGCGCTGGAACGTCACAGAGACAACGTGCGTACGTAACTGCGGTGCGACCGCGACTGTCGTAAACCGAGTTGAACTATGTTTTGGCGGTGGTTCGTTTCGGCCCGCTTGTATGGAGATAGAATACTACTTATTACTTATAGTATGACGTTATTGTGTAGCACGTATCTTGACAGATATTTTTGCATGTTTCCAGATAGGAGACCTGGAGGATGACACGACTCCGTTAGACATGTCGTGGCCTTCAGGGTTCCGGAAGCGATTGACGTATCTGTTGGTCGCACCACTTGTCTTCCCACTGTGGTTCACCCTTCCCGACACTAGGACGCCAAAAGGTAACGCTATTTCTAGTGGTCTTCTAAAGAAATCACGACCTTAACTCCTGACATCAAGGAGACACTCGCTCTAAAACTCAACGTATGTGGAACAAAAGACCAGCCAGCACAAAAGACGGGCTTGAATTTTGTTAAAGATGGCGACGAAGAAGAGGTGACGCGTATATGTATACTGTGTAGTAGGGTGGATCGAAATTCAACTTTTTCGAATTTCATTTTGTAATAGCGGAATCATTTGAAGTGATCTACAAAAAGCTCAAATTAAATGACAAATAATAGACTACACACACATACCCCCCAGTAGTTCTTTCAATACTACTGATCCCAAGACCTCGGTCGTAGGGCTAGGGAACTCAGTCACACCATAGACTAAATATTGTAATATTGTAATATTTAGTCTATGGTCACACTTACACAAACCACCCCTCATTCACACACCACTAACCTTTTTGTGTTTAGTCTTGGAGGACAAAACCAACTGGAGTGGCGCCGCGCACTAATTTCTATGCAAAAAAGTCTGTCATTTTTGGTGGGGGACGAGGCAGCGTCGCGTCGCGATGCACGCACACTACAAAATACTCAAACACTAGCTTAAACTATACGCACACAATCACATTCACACACAGGGACATCTATCGTTGTTATATAACCGGTATGACCGCCGGGCTCACACCTTCGGCAGAGGGGTTCGCCTGTTGGTGGCCTGTCCAGTGGTTTGTTCGTCCGAGTATTTAGTTGCAGTCCACTAAAGAAGAGCGAAGTCTCCTAGTTACTACAGATATTCTTTTACGAATACTTAAAAGGAGACTCCAACCACCTGTAAATGATTGTCTATGATTGTGTTATAGAAATAAAAAAAATTGTTTTTGCATTTGTGCATCTTCTGCATCCACGTTTGATTCAACGTTTACGAACTATGATTAAAATACATGTAATAACCTATGCATGTTTCTGTTTTCAGGGAAGAACTACTTTCCTGTAACATTTATAGGGTCGATAGTTTGGATAGCGTTCTTCTCGTACCTGATGGTATGGTGGGCGAACGTGGCTGGGGCGACGGCCAAGGTGCCTCCGGAGGTGATGGGGCTCACGATCCTGGCTGCCGGGACCTCGGTGCCCGACCTCATCACGTCCGTCATCGTCGCCAGAAAGGGGTTCGGAGACATGGCGGTGTCCAGCTCCGTCGGGAGTAATATTTTTGATGTCACTGTCGGGTGAGTGTTCCTGGATTCTTTGAATGTAAAATTTTGCATTTATTATTTTATTATTTTGCATTTTTAGGGTTCCGCACCTCAAAAGGAAAAAGGGGAAACCTTATAGGATCACTTTTTTGTCCGTCTGTCCGTCTGTATTTTACTAATTTGTTCGGAACCCTTGGATAGGCGAGTCCGACTCGCACTTGTCCGGGATTTCAGTCTATATTTTTACTTTTTTTCTTGTGTCTATGTAAAAACAGTTGGTAATTTTAGCGAAGTCGTTAAACGGATTTCCCTGTACTTACTTTGGGTCAAAATATACAGACATCTAAAAATATTTATATTTTAATTCTTAATGATATATATTATATTATATTTACTTTCATACGTACTTCATTTTCTAAATCACTATAAAATTACAAGCAGCGCTATATTCTGCGGTAATGCTTGCTAATGCACGAGTGTAGGTCGATGTTCACAAAACAGATCAAATACTTATTTGTTTTATTCAACAAACATTTATATTAGATTGTATAAAATAATTATGTACTTTTAACATAAATACTGGCGCCGTCATGCATAACACCGTTTACTAGATCTGTGTGAAACATGCCCACACTGATAATGCATGTGTGTGCCGGCGCTAGCTCGTCCCCCATCGATTGGAACGCTCAGTGAGACGGGGCGTTAAGCAAGAGTGACTAAATTATTAAATTAACTAAATCAGTACCAAAATAAAATTATAAAGACATGTCTATATTATGTCCGTTTTCAATTTTGGCTCATCAAATTTCTTCCTACATAGGCCTAAACTAAACGTTACGAACATAGGTATCCCGACAATTTTATACGTAATAATTTTTAAGCAAACACAGTAAACCATATTGGCATAGAGCCTATTCCTTGTATCCAACTTTGCACTACAGTTCGTCGCCAAATACCGCAATCTTACGGTATTATTATCTCAACAATAAGCTACCTAGAAGACCTAGATTTTATTTGGCTCCCATCCAAAAACGTTTCGTATTTAAGCTACATCTTCTCGAGGTACTCTGTTCTTATCGCAGAACCCTGAGCTGGGTCGTTTGTAACAATTTTACGTTCCATTTCTGAGAAAATTACCATTAAAAAACCGGTCAAGTGCGAGTAGTACTCCCCCCCCAAGAGTTCCGTCCCATTAAAATAAGTTAATAAACTTAAATGATTTTAATAAAAATTACAAACAGTACATAAAAAAATATGAAATAAAAAACCCTCAAAATAATTTGTTTGATTATTTGGGTACGTAACCCTAAACCTGTATTAAAAATCGGCATTTTCAGTATTTGTTGTGTAAATAATAGTATATGGCATATAATATACAGAAAATTTCAAATTCTCATTATATTTTTGAGATAGATCCCTTAACCAAAAATGTTCTAAAACTGACAACTTTATTAACCTTTCATTACTATCGGAGATTTAAAAAAAATCCACTCTGCTTAATAAGTTCTCCACAATGACAACTCAAATGCCGGGAAAAGAAAAACAAATATTTTTTTCGGCTCCTTTTTCGTGTATGCCTAAAACATTGTTTCATTTCATTTTTAATTCAATACTCGGTTTTGGGTTAACATTCTATATGACATATCCAAATTTCCAATTTCAAGCTAGAGACCCCGGGCATACTCGGACGGACAAACGAACAGACGCAGCAGAACGACATTAATAGGGTTCCGTTTTGCCCTTCAGGTACGGAACCCAAAAAAATAATAAACTGGCTTTTTGACTGTGTCTACATGTTAGTGGTTCAATATATTTTTTTAGTTACTTCTTGAGCCTTTTAATTTTAATATTATAATAATTTCATGTATTTTTAAGATAGACTTATGTTATTTAAGTTTTTATTTGTTATTTAAATAAACAGATATTAAAACACATATTTCGAACAACTTGTGGTCATCGTCAGTCGAAGTTGTCGAAGTAATAAAGTAAGCCACTGACTTTATTATGAATATTATAATAAAACGGAAAAAGAATCACTACAAAATATTCAAAATTGCCTCAATGATATGAGTAATTTCTGTACGTAACCTCACCAGTCTTTTTGACCTTTACGTGTCTCCTCACTTGATTACGAAGACCTTTAAAACCTTACTGAACAAAACTTGAAAGCTCTTAATATATCTGTTGAAACTTTAATGGACTCGCGCCTGAACTTGCAAGTAAGTTAAAGTGGAAATCTAATCGGAAATTAAGTTGCTGTATTGATTTCAGTATCGACCTTGATTCTTGATAATGTTGCATTAAATGGCGCTGAAAAGCGCCACGGAAATGTATTAAAAACTTACATGAGAGAAATCACTGTTCGTAGTTTTCAAACTAGGTTTTAAACTTCGTTATTTATTAATTTAATAAAAAAAGACTTAATTAAGATTACCTAACAATATAAACGACACTCATAAACTTTATTATATATATTACCTACAAATTTTCATTTTAAATTATCTTTTTCAAATAGTATTAAGAATGAGGTTGAACATTAATTTATTTAAATGTGAAGAGAGAGTTGCGGTCAAAGCTAGGACAACGTTCAGTTGGTGTATCATTGACTTGATGGCGTGATGATCTCTGAAATGAATGAGGCTGGTTGAGAAACCAAAGAGAGCCTAGAAAGTGGCCTCTACCCAAAACTGGGCTGATATGGGTTGGCTAACTGTTTGATTGGATTATTATTATCCATCCATCTATCAGCCTGTTTCGTCCACTGCTGGACATAGGCCTTTCCAGGATTTTGCCACTCTTGGCGGTCCTCCTGGAAGAAATGCCCATACTCACACACGCTGGGCAGGCGGTTTGGTGAGCGCGGTGCCGAAACCCTTGCACCAGTGACGCCGCTGCCCGTCACTAGTCTGTTTTATATAAGGCCCAGCAATTGGGGATGGATATACCGCCATCCATCGGTCCCAGGCAATGGTGGGCCGCCTGGTTTTGCCTGAGAGCTGTTCTTTTACTCTCCCCCAAATAACTTCGGGAGGATTTGCGAGTAAGATGGTGGTACCTCCACAGTCGAGCCCGGCATCAGCTCTACCACCTTACTATTGTATTATTACGTATTTATATTCCTTTAACTTGTATTAATAATAAAAAAAAAAAAAATTTCGAAATATATTTCGGCCCCCTATGTTACGGCCGGAAACCGCAATATGGCTCTACAACCGAAATAATTTTTATTTTTGGTATTTAATATATATATTTTTTATTTTTTTCCATAATTAATGTTAAAAGTAGGTTAGTAGATTCGTAGGTTAATTAGTCCTAAGGTTGTATATATCATCATGTCATTTTTACATTATGTCATTTAAGTATTCGACTGATGCCGGCCCCATAGTGGGCCGAAATATATTTCGAAAATTTTTTTTTTTTTATTATTAATACAAGTTAAAGGAAACTAAAGGCTTTATATAGCTTAATTATATATATTTATTTCAAGTTAATTCGCAAAAGCGACAATATTTGCTCCATCCCACAATTATACTACAGAAGACACCTGGTGAAACTGCACGGCTAAATCTAAGAAATATTCTTGAACGTCTTCCTACAAGGGCTTCTGAAGACGGCTGCTGCAGTGTGGTAGACCTATGTCAACATAGACTTGGAGGAGATCACTGGAGCTAGTTCTTTGTATCAATATCGTCTGCCGCCTGAAGCTCCGGATCGGTGTCGACACGCAGATGAGGTCTGCTTGATGCGGTTGCTACACTCAGGAATACAGAGCGGCGTGATTCTTGATGTATTACATTGGGCCTTTCTTCTGTGATATCTTCCAACAGTAACAACAGTGGGACAGGCGCGGGAAAGAGGTGGATCGCTTTATTGTACCTTGGTCTGGGTATTTTACTGTTCCTTTCACCTAATTTTACTTTGTAAACTGCTTTATTTTTTAGCATTTTTATATTTTCTTATCATTTTTCTCAGCAATAGGAGTCAGAAAGAATCTAGACCAGACCCTTGTCATAGTCAAAAATTGACACTTACATCCAAAGAGTAAAATTCAATGAAACTTTGAGATTTCCTTATCTATGATTAATTAAACCTCAAATGATATGAAAGAGGTGTATAACAAAATAAAAACTAAAATCGAAAAATTATTCCAGTTCTACACACATCTAATATTTCTCAGAAAATGCCTGGAAATTGGTGCAGCTCCAAAGGGGCTCATTCCAAAAATACCACTTCACACAATGCCACCAATAATTAGGCACAACATGACCCTAACAAACTACAGTAACGCCTTCAATACAACATACGTTCTTTATACTCAATATTCCCTTTTATGTATCCACTATAAAAATAATCTAGATGCTCTCCTGAAAGTTACCCTCATAGCATACCCACATCTCTTTCTCCCTGTTCAAAATTTACTATCTAAAGCCAATACCAATCTTTTCAGGGAAAACGTCAGGCTTGCAAAAAAACTTTTCAATCTGCAAACATACTATAAGCAAAATAATATAAAACTACCTATAAAAAACAATTCATTTACTGAACTTCCAAACCTCAACCTAGCTCCCACAGACCTATCGAACCCTTTTTCTATACCCCCACCCCCACCGATTACAACTAAGGAAAAATCTGACGAAAATCATATCGTAAATCTATCTTCAGTCTATTTATCACCCACTGACAAAGCTGTAATTAACAAGGGACTATCGTTCTGTCCCACCAAAAAGTTAGACCGCATAAAATTAATTAATGACTTTGTTGACTTTGGACGAAAATTAAGATGGAAACACTTTTGGAGCACACATCCCCATCAAAGTATTGATAACACACATCCAGCACTAACAAAATTTAAACCGCCATCTTCCAATGAACCACCACAACTCCCCGCAAATCACCCAATAGAAATTTTCATGACTAATATACTGTCAAGATTATCTAACGATAGATATATTAGAAGTTTACAGACAAATACGGATAATCTGACTTTCGAAGAACGAAAATCAATCCGTAAACTTGAGAGAAACGAAAACATTATTATATTACCATCTGATAAAGGATCGGCAACAGTGATCCTTAATAAAAATGATTATGACAACGAGGGACTTAGACAATTAACTGACTCGACATTTTACACACGCACACCAAGTGATCCCTGCAGCCAGATCGTGGACATTGTCAAAGACTTCCTCCAAACTAAGGGCATAAACGAAGGATTGTCGGAAACTGACATAACACTGATGATACCGAGCCATCCGAGAACCCCTCATTTCTATATGCTGCCTAAAATCCATAAAGAAAATAACCCAGGCCGGCCCATTGTGGCATCATACAATGCGCCAACAGAAATCATTTCCGCTTTCGTTGACCATCACCTACAACCCATTGTTCAAAATCTAGAATCATACATAAAAGACACAAATCATTTCCTCGATATCATACATTCACTTCAACTTCCAACAGATGAACATTTACTACTGGTTACAATAGACGCTGTTTCATTATACACCAACATTCCACATGACACCGGTCTATTTGCTCTCAGCTCTTATTTAAATAAACGCCCCATCCCTCATCAACCATCAACTGAATTCCTGACAGAACTAGCAGAATTAACCTTAAAAAATAATTATTTCAACTTCGAAAATGAGTACTATCACCAAATTAAAGGCACTGCTATGGGGACTCGGATGGCTCCCAGCTACGCCAATATCTTCATGGCCTCGGTCGAAACTGCATTCTTATTGTCTGAACCTCATAAACCACTGGTGTGGAGGAGGTTTATAGATGACATCTTCATGATCTGGCCACACAGCAGGAACTCACTGACTATCTTCCTGGAAAGACTTAACAACTGCAGCCCATTAAAATTCACTCATTCCATTTCTACCGACACAATCACATTCCTAGATGTTGACATCACCATTAATGACAATAACCACATATACACTTCAGTCCACTTCAAAGAAACAAACAAAATGCAATATCTTCACTACCACAGCTGTCATCCACCACACACAAAAAAATCGATACCATATTCACTATCGCTCCGTGGTCGTCGAATATGCAACACACAAAATGCACTCGACAACTACCAGAACAAAATACACAATGGACTTCTCAAGAGACACTACCCTGATCACTTCCTACGAAAGCACATATTCAATAGACCAAGATTCCACCATAATAATAACATTAACAACAGCAATACCAACAACAACAACAACAACAACAACTACAACAACAACAACTGCAACAACAATAACACTTCTTCTAACCAACCACGACTAATCACGACATATTTTCATGGAAGCCAGAAACTTAAAACACTCATCACCGATCATCTACCCATTCTCCAACAAAACGACGAAACAAGAAACTTAATTCCCAAAAATCCACAAATATGTTATCGACAAAATCCAAACCTCAAATCATTACTCACAAAAACAAAACAGCAACCACAACAAAATGTCAACATCACAATATCTCCTGGTACATCACCATGTCGACGACCACGGTGCAAAACATGTCCAATCATCAATACAAGCACACAGATCAACACACATCACACCACACATACATACAAAACTCAACCTAACAACAACTGCAAGACACAGAACTGCATTTACCTACTAGAATGCCGACACTGTTCGGCATTCTACGTAGGTGAAACCCGGAACGAACTACACATATGCATTAATCAACACAGGCACACATCGACGATCCATAATAACAATCTCCCCATCCCCATCCATGTCCGCTCCCATAACCAAACTTTTAATAACTGTTTCACCGTCAGAGTCATAAAATCATTTAACCCACCACTGACAGACATAAAATTAAGGACATGGGAATACTCCTACATATGGTCACTTGGTGCGCACTACGGACCAGGACTTAATAAACAACACTGACATCAGACGATGACTATTTATGGACACCTGAACCTGACTCACAAAAATATTACATGTATGTATATATTAAGACCAGGGTGCCATAAACAGCAGTGTCTTCTTGCGGTCTTCGGTACGTATCAATGATATTCCAAGTAAATGTCGGGATGTCGGGATGTTACGGCCGGAAACCGCAATATGGCTCTACAACCGAAATAATTTTTATTTTTGGTATTTAATATATATATTTTTTATTTTTTTCCATAATTAATGTTAAAAGTAGGTTAGTAGATTCGTAGGTTAATTAGTCCTAAGGTTGTATATATCATCATGTCATTTTTACATTATGTCATTTAAGTATTCGACTGATGCCGGCCCCATAGTGGGCCGAAATATATTTCGAAAATTATTATTTTTTTTTTTATTATTAATACAAGTTAAAGGAAACTAAAGGCTTTATATAGCTTAATTATATATATTTATTTTACGTATTTATATTATGACATAGCGATAGGAAACGAGCTAAATTAAACTATAGATAGTGTAGATGTAGTGTCATATGAAAGAGATATTTGTGATGCCTAGGTATAAACACAATGACAGTCCCAATTGCCCTCATTATGTCTCAGGTATTGAAACACTGGATACATGCTTAGAACATGTATTTAACCCCATAGTTGAGTTTGTATATCGCGGGTATGTTTTCCATCGGCCAGAGCTTTACGCTGCCGTTTCTGGTCGAGGTCAAGGTCACCGTCTCCATGCATCGTGATATGACCCAGTCATAAGGAAAAGAAAAAAAATTTTTTGCTTTTATACTGCCTGGATTTTTGTTGGTAAAAATCCGATAGCCATTTAACATAGTAGTAATATGTTAATTTTTATAAATCGTAGTCGTCTTTACGAATAACTTTTAGTATGGAGTCGCTCGTTTTTCAACACGGTATTTACATTTTTCATTCCATCTTGGCATAGGCAATGACAGGCGCGGCAAGATTTTGGAGGGGGGTCATCATTAACAGTAAAACAGGTTAAGAAAATATAGAACATTACAAAACAAATATTTATTTTAATTTTATCTCAATCTATTTCGCGGAATTTTCAAATTCGGTTTACACCATTTGAGTTATTTTTATAACGTTATTTTGAACATTTTTGACTTATATTTTAGCAGGCAGATAATAATTTGTTTAAAATGTTCGTAAACCGTCAAGGTATAGGGAATTTTTCGAGTTTACGTGATGATTTTGGGGGGGTCATGAGGGGGCTCTCGGACCACCACTGGACAATGAGCAAAAGCCCATGCAGCCAATTTTAAACACTGGCGTCTGTGGTATTGTGGAGATAAATAATTTGTAACAAGAAAAATTCAACTACATAAGCTCATGTGTTATTTATATTAAAGTACTTGTTTTGCCGAATGTTTTGAAACGGGTATTACTCGTAGTCAGGCAATACACTACTTTCCATTTTTCGGAAATAACTATTACTACAGGTATAATGTACTTTAGGTATCTAATAAATATTTCCGGTTAAACGAGACATGTCAACAGAAGCTTCGTAAACGGCCAAAAACAAAAAAAAACGAATTTTGTCCTTCGAATGAAATTTTCCAATTTCGTTAACGAACAAAGTCATACTCGTACTACCAATATTTCTATTCAGCAGCTTATGTAAGCGGAGGAGATATGTCGTTAATCTGAAAGTTGTGTGTGTAAACCTTGATCTTTACGATCGCAACAATTTCAACAGAGCCTTAAGCAACCATAAAACATTTTACTATCAAAACCAGAATCTCAACATTTTATCTAAAGTGCAACATAAATAGTGAAAGCGATCCTCTAGAGACGTGATTCGACTGAAAACTGCACAAGCGTATACATTACCGCGATATGCATCATAAATCAGAACCGCAGTTGTAGATAACAGCGCAATGTATCACGAAATACCAAACGGTCATAAAACTGCGATTACTCTTGGGGTAAATGTTTGAAAAATTTTCTCTATTTACTTATGAATAAATAAATTCTTACCAATGTCTCACAACGATCTAAGTTTACAATTTTACGTTATCTGAATTACTGTGGGATTATTAATCAATAGATAAACTGAGGTGGTGGAGCTGACGCCGGGCTCGACTGTGGAGGTACCACCATCTCACTTGCAAATCCTCCCTAAGTTATTCGGGGGAGAGTAAGAGAACAGCTCTCAGGCAAAACCAGGCGGCTCACCATTGCCTGGGACCGATGATGGATGGCGGTATAGCCGGGCCTTATATAAAACAGACTGGTGACGGGCAGCGGCGTCACTGGTGCAAGGGTTTCGGCACCGCGCTCACCAACCCACCTGCCCAGATGGTGTGAGTATGGGCAAATCTTCCAGGAGGACTGCCTAGAGAGGCAAAATTCTGGAAAGGCCTATGTCCAGCAGTCGACGAAACAGGCTGATCAATGGATGGATGGAGATAAACTGATAGATTATCTATTCATAAAAGTTCTAGTTTATCTATAAAGTGTACAATTTTCAAACCTATACACTCTGCTTGGTAAGTATGTGAGACTGCTGGGTATAAGTCAGCAGATTTCTACGCTACCAGTCACTGGCAGGAGCTGCTCACATCCAGGTTTTTTCTCTAATCTTGTAAAAATCGGCCTTCCTAGGCAATAGTTCACCAATACCTCACTTGCTGTCACCATATTGCCACTATTCTTTTAGGGATTCACTATTGCTGTAGCTTTTTTGGTCCTGCCCATTGTTAAATCCCGTGATTTGCCTTCGATTGTCATCAACTTTGGTTTTATGACAATCTACTTTATTCGGGGCACAATCTTACAACTTCACCAAAGAAAAGTGAACCAAGAAAACTTTATTAAGATATCAGCATTATCCTTAAATTATCTAATTTATTATGTATCAAAGAAAGTAAACGTAACGCCAATTTACCGTCTGTTTTGAATTATTTTCAGGTTGCCTCTCCCCTGGCTACTTTATGGCATCATCTACGGAGAGGCTGTCGAGGTCAACTCCAAGGGCATGGTCTGCAGCATCGTCCTGCTGTTTGCTATGCTCCTCTTCGTCATACTCAGCATCGCCTGCTTCAGATGGAAGATGAATAGGGGTTTGGGTTTTACCATGTTCTTATTGTACTTCATGTTTGTTGCGACGAGCCTTGGACTAGAGTATGGCTACTTACATTGCCCTAGTGAGTAGATTTTGGGCTAAGACTAGCGCCAGTAGCTGATCAGTCAGCGATGACTTTATTTGCGAAAATATTTTGTGAATTTATTATCAACCATTACATCCTTGTACATAGATGATATTGTTATTATACACTCTGTATTATATTTTGCATACAAAAAAATCCTAATAGCAAGAAAACTGTCTTGAACTTCCTGTATACTTAATTTAATTGTAATTTGCTTATTATATGCCTTCTTAGTATCCAATATAAAAACAGATTCTGTTGTATTTTTTGGTTTCTTGGAATCACAGACATTTCGATACAAGGAACAATGGTTGATAGTAAAATCGAACTGTAATATGAGTGAAAACTTACTAAAAACGAAATAAGACGTACAAATATATACTGAGATAATTATAATTGTCATAAATGTAAACGGTATCTACTCGATACGAGTACATGCTGCCAATTTCGGGAATAAAATTATGAGAAATCTCAAAATGGGAACCTAAATAGGACTTAAAATGCTTTTTATTCTGATTAGTTAAACTTATTGTGACTTTTTATTTGTCGCTAAGGCTCAAACAAAAAAATAGGATGTTTCTATGGAATATATACTGTTAATTTTTTAATGACGAACAATTGTTGAATGTGATTAATTTATGTGAGTAGTTTATCAAATTCATACTAGTACAATAGATTAGATACATTATTTGAACAGTTTGGTTTTTACTTTATAAAATGTAATAGATATAAGTTTTAGCATTCGAATAAGATTGCAATAATTTATGAGGAAGCTTTGGTGATGATTTTTATAAAAAGCCGGTGAATGATAACACTAGATGTTTTTAGAATTTTACCAATTGTCAACGGTGAGGCTGACGAAACAATTTTGTATCAAAATGTAAAGTTAAAGAAAATTGTGTAGCCATCATAGAGACTGTAGCTATTTATATGAATGTTAGTTGTTCATTAATTAATATACGAAGTGGTGGCGCTTTATGAAGCCGCTCTAGCATTACTAATAATTTAACTCAAGTATCTTTACAATAACTAAAAGCATTTGTGTGTATTATTGTATGTATTTTTGTAAATATAAATTGTTTTTGTTGTTTGTATAGTTGGCGGTTCATAGTGGTATTGCGTTTTGTAGATTCCTTTATTATAAGAGCCAAAATGGGCTATCAGTCCAGGTATTTTGTTGGTAATCTTAAAAATATTTGTAATTTGTCGATGATGATAAATTGTGTCGGGATGATGGTGTCGTTGTGTCTGCACAAATAGATGGAGATGTCGATATCGTTATTGTAAATACACTTTCTAGCAATTGCTAATTGATTAGCGATCGCCTATATGAGAGCGGGGCACAGGTTAGCTATCTTCTTCACACGAAATGTGCCTGTGTTACTACGAACTTTGAAATACGTGACTTGCCTGTGTCCCCAGGAACTTTGATACACGTAACGTGCCTGTGTCCCTAGGAACTTTGATACACGTAATACATCTGTGTACGCAGTAGTGTCTGAAGTCGTTAAAGTAACTTTATGTTATAGGTTAAAAATAAGACAAATCGTTTAGAAGGAGGAATAAAGAATTGCACAAATGCTCATGTCATGTGTCCCGCTCCTAAAATATACGGTAGTTAGATTTTCACACTATACCTATCGACTTTTCTATACTCATGTCATTCATAGAACTTTATTCTCTTTGATTTTAAATATCTGAATAACAATTTCTTAGTCTTGAAGCGTTGCAATTAAATTTTAATACAAATGCCAAATTGCAGAATCGTCAATTCTTATACATTATTATAATAGGGATATCTTCATAAACGGAATGGTTCGGAACGATAAAGGTCTTTTGATGAAATATTCGAAGTTAATATACCTACGAGTATACATAGTATTTAACCGTCCATTCATTGTTAATTTTCTCAAATATTATTGCCTTTTTCCATTCTCTTAAATTAAACAAACCTATTGCAATAAATAATCAGCTAATTTCAATGTTCAATTGTATTGTTAATGATCCCACAGAGATTTATATTAATAACCCGCCTATTTGACATAGCAATAAATAGACTAGAATAGATAGTTAAATATTTATATTGTTAAGCTTAACAATATTAAATATATTTTGGTAACGCTCAAGAATTCAAACTGTTTTATTTCTGGAATATGAATCTCATTCACATCATTAACCATGGAATTATACAACGTGAATACGCACAATACGCTAATATCAAGTGTTAGCGAATTGATTTCATTAGAATCATGATCCGTAAAATTTAATTAAGAATATTGATACCCATTTTTATGATTCATCATTAATTGCCCTTTCTATAACAACCTTCATTTCTTTTAAATAGTCGCAAAATTTGATAATAAAGGCCGTACAATAAATACTTAGAGCATTAACAGTATGAAAAGTTTTTGGAATATTAAAACTACATATCGATAGGTACCGGACACTCGTGTATAGGTCATAATCTGTGATAAGAGCATGCTTATGACGTATTTGTAAAAGTTTATAGGAAATTGTGGAGTTCTCTGGATTATTCCTTGGTGTAACATCGCCACATCTGTCATTATAAATATTCTGATGCACAAATCGACCGTGACAAGGTTGAACATACTTAAATAACATATACACGTCAGATGTGGTGCTGATATATGAATCTATTGAGGAATATGATTTCAATGATATGTAAAATATTTTATATTGAATTCTTATTCTGAAGTAGGTATTGCTCAAACGAAACAATGTGGACCTGTATTCTCAAGACCAGAGTTAGAGGGCTCAAATTATTTCGTCTGGGTTGTGATGAAAACCAGAGTGGTTTCTGTAAATACTTGCTTGGATTTGATAGGTTCCTTCTGTAGATCGCTTAGCAACGCCACTGGGATTTTGTCAGTTTCAGACAGGTTTTATAAATATTCGCAAAACAAAGCCAACTACAGACATTGTTCTCTGGATTAATCCGTTAACTTAAACATCGTATCGATTAAACATTTGTGAAGACTCTTCAATAGTTGCTTAGACTTGTATCGTTGAAATTGAATTTGGATTGGAATCCGACTTTATTACACAAAATATTCTAAAAGTATGTAGTATAACTTGTCCTTTTACTTTCCTTAGCTTTACTATCAATTGTTTCAGCCCCAACTTTTGTCGGTGGTTTCATTATATTTTCATCAATTCATGGAACTGTGATCTTTGAAGTGGCGGTTCTTTAACAAATAACATTTATCTGATGATTAAAGCAAAGAATCTGTCTTCTCTTAATCTTCGTAAGCTCATAAATTCGAAACTTTAACGTTCGTGATACATATACATATACTTACTTCGACTTAGTAACTACGTAGGACAATCTGTAATATTTCAATTATATATCCTTTTACATACTAGTAGAGTTTATGACGTGTTGTAAGCACCAAGTACCAAATGTTATGCCTATAATGCTGAAATATATTAATATGTTGCAGGAAAATGATAAATTCAGACATTGAAAAAAGTTTTTGTTCGTTAGATCATATCAGAAATCTCTGAGATGACATAAAACTAAAGTTTTTCAAGGAATCATAAAAACATTTCTGCAAATGCAATTATAAAACTGCCTGATGTTAATATTCTCCTGTGACATATGCGTGTTTCTATTATATCTATATAAAATATACACTAGCGGTTTCTATCTAAAGTCTTTGATATAATCTATAAGTAGCCTTTGTAAATTTATCATCCTTCCATACTACGAGTAAGTGTTTCGAGCGTAGAAAATAATTAGTTCCTATGGCCAAGTGAGTTTGCACAATAAGATACGGTGTCTATTATGTTACCGGAAGATTGTACAATCCGATAGTATATAATTTTATTTGTGACATTATAATTTTCACGTTTTTCACGGTTGTTTATAAACTAACCTTGAAATTATTACTATCGAATTTTACAATGCCACATTGACACACAAATCATCTAGGAAAGAAAAAACAAAACATTTTGTACCTGCTTGATTTTATTTAAAATGAAAAAGTCAAGTTATATTTCCTATATCCTAAAATATTAAATTATATATAATCAGTGTTCATGAAATTAAAATATTGTATTAAATTAATTAATAAGATACTTTTCTTATCTGTAATCTTGATTTATGTCTAAAACTTGTAGTATGAGTGTCTTTAAATTCCACAACTTACAAATATTTAATTCCTGCCCCAGTGATAATATTACGAGTTATTTTTCTACATAGTCTCCGAGTCTCTAGAGTACTCTCTATACACCGAGTCTAGCGATTTTCCAAGGCTTTAATCCCTTTAAAAATAAAGTTTTGTCTTTGTCCTGCAAAAAGCTCTCCACGGCATCCATCACCTCATTATCGTCTTCGTACCTGTTTCCCCTCGAGTATTCTTTCAATTTGGGGAACAGATGAAAATGGCTAGGCACCAGATCTGGTGAATTAAGGGGGTGGTTAACCAATTCGAAGCCAGCTTGCTGAATGGCAGCCATCGCAACTGCCGAGCTGTGCGCGGGTGCTTTGTCGTGATGAAACAGCACGCCCCTTCGAAGTTTCCTTCTCCTTTTCTCTTTGGTGTCATTCCTCAACTTGGGAAAGCTGCATAATGTTGGCCAATAATAGTGGTTCCACGCTCCAATCAACAATATCTCTTCTGAGTTCCAAAATATTGAGGCCATAACCTTGCCAGCCGATGCCACGGCACGAAACTTCTTCGGGGTTGGTGATGATGGCCGTTTTCATTGTGAAGATTGCTGTTTTGGCTCGGGATCAAAATGGTGGACCCATGTTTCGTCAATTGTTACGAGACAAAAAGTTGTCAGAATCTTCTTGAATCTTGTCCAGCAATGTCTTCGAAATATCAAGTCGATTTTGTTTCTGACTGTCGGTTAACATTCTCGGCACCCATCTTGCGGAGACTTTTCTCATATTCAAAGATTGTTTCAATATTGAATACTTCCATATGAAATGCCCGTTTCTTAACTCTTCGATCGCTGAATACAGTTTTCTCGACTTTCACAACATTTTCTTGGGTGACTGACGTCTATGGACGGCCGCAACGATGTTCGTCTTCCGTGCTCGTTCTCCTAACTCGAAATTGAGAAACCCACCTTGCGACAATGGAATACGGCGGAGCAGACTCTCCTAATGTTGCCTCCAAATCGCAGTGAATCTCTTGCGTCGTTAACTTTTTTAAACAGGGGTATTTAAGGGGTAACGTTTCGAGCTCAGTGCAATGCAGTTTGTTTACCTTATTTTGAAGTAAAATGTATGAAAAAAAATAGTTTCATCTTATTTTGCGACTATTGTTGAATAATTATCAGGGGTTTTTAGAAAAATTGCGTCATTTTATGCTTTACGTTGTAAATTAATGGATATACAAACTTAAAAGCGTGTTTTAAGTTTGTATGCCCATTTATTTACAACCTAATACATAAAATTACAAAATTTTGGTAGAAAAGCCTAATTGACACTAAACAATGGTCGCGAAATGCCATATATCACATTTGTTTAGTACTTTTTATGCAATAGTAAAAAAACCATTAAAAGTTGTGCATTTTGCACCGAGCTCGAAACGTTCCCCTTAATAATGGCTCGCACTTCGTTTTTCTCCATTTTCGAGAACACGTTCCGACACGAAGCAAACGAATAACCACATTCCGAAAAAAAAAAAACAAAAGGGAATGGAAGATTTTTTCATTATTAATATTAAAAATAACTGAGCTAATGTTATACCTGTCAGTATTGTTTTTTTCTTACCAAGGAGTATATATGTCGTTCTCACAACTTTTTGATCCCCCTTAGTAAACAGAAACAAATTCACTTGGACATGAAGGCTATTTTACAAAATTCCATAAATTTAATTGATAGAATGTCAACGAGTAAGTTAGCACTAGAATTATAATGCTACAAAGACTTTACTTTTGTGGAATCATGTATACTGGCCGCTCTTGCAGTGTAGATACATTAAATTGCATTTGTTTAATACCGAATAGCACAAAACCGAGCTAGATTTCATCTTTCAAACTTTGTTAAATTAGTCTTTAAATTTTTAAAACTACTCCTGGAGCCTTTTCCGTCGAACTATAAGTTGCAATTTTAAACTGTCATCCTTTGTGATGGTCGAAATGACATATCAATGTACACTCAACAGAATAAATGAGTTACCCAGCGCAAACATTTTGATCCTAAGACCTAGAACTAGAGGAATACTTGATCAATAATGCATGTGTCAACGTATGAGCTATTTTCTAATTCATCGTCTGTTTTCGCTGGTCCTTGTTACTTTTGCTGACCGTACATTATATGAGATGACACTTTATGGTTATTGTAACTTTTAGTTTGGTGAGTTAAGCCCCTGAGCGTAATGCTCAGTATACTCGTATAAATATCTTACTTTACTTCTTCATAATCTTAAGGCTAGGCTAAAAGCTGTCATTAAAATTAAAAAGGTTTATTAACAAAAATTATGATATCCAGGTAGAGATTGTTACTAGAGTGATAATTTTTATATAAAATTAAAAGAGATTGCAGATATTACGACGATTTTACGTTTTACTTTTCGAGACACGAAGTACAATACGAAATATGAACACCATTTAGTGACACAGTATAAGTATAGTATTTTCTAATTTATTACTAGTTTCCTTGAATGCAGCTTTAATAAAGTCTTTGTGTCTTGAAAAGTAAAATTTATCAAACCATTGATTTTATTTATAGCTGAAAAGTCTCGATTTCGAGGATTCATTGCATAGCGGTGCGACTGATATGATAGTTAAATCCCTGAGTTTAGCCTCACTTAAATTACGTATATCCCATAATATTATCTATATTATTACAATCAATCAGTCTTTGATTGAAGACTTTAGTAATCAATCCACTTCATTCTAGGTCAAAAAGTTTCAACCAACGGATATAATAATGAATTACAATATCCCTTTGACTGATATTTAGTTAGTGTTTCATTAGTAAATTACAAAAAACTTTAGACAGTTTAGATTTTAGAGGAGTATAAAAAAGTGTTCAGTAAAAATTGGGATTCAGATAAATAAAAATGTAGTTATGTGGCACTTTTATATTTTTATAATATTTAGCACATCATTAAATGCACTTGTTAAATGATTGATTTCAACATTTTTGGTAACACTAGAGACATTTACAGGAGCAATCGTATTCAAACTACAAGCACATCTTGAAATCGGGACGACAGCGTAGATTGTTAATAGTGATATAAAAGTTATACAACATAAGTAAAAATAAAATGTTATTATTTTAAAATGTAGATAAGTTTTAGTAAATTTCATCATGTTGTAATGATAAAAAGTATATGACGCTCTCGTTTGTAAATTGCTATTCGTTTAATTTCTCAATCACCTAAATTGTGATTCGTTCAAAGTTAACCAGTATTAAATATAATATTTTAATAATGAAAAGAATTATGTTGAATATGTAAAGTTTTTGCAAAGTACATTATTAATGGTCGTTTTTAAGGAAAAGCTTTTAATATTGTTATAGTTAACAGAAAAATAGTTTCTTGGAGTTATTTTATTGCAGTTAGTATTTATTGTACTTTAATAACTTTATTGGAAGTTATAATTTTTGCTGTACTCAATTAAAATCGGCGTATTCGGACGTCGCCGCTTGTCGACGGTATTATGAAAAATTACAATAAAAATAATAAAATAGCGAGTGGAAAATAATTGCATTTGTATTATTCTTTGTAAACAATCCTATTATTCTAAATATTATTATTAAATTGCATTACAAACTAGAAAAGATAAATAAGAAACAAATTTAAAACGGTAAAAAAATTCCAGCGCTTGTCTCGATAACAAGAGGTCGCTCGCAGGTTCGAATCCTGGCCCCGAGGAATATTATCAAATTCTAGTTTTTAATTTCCTTTCTAAGTGATCTTTTCTAGTTTGTAATGCACTCTAATAATAATTTTAAGAGTACTCCAATTTCTATAAAACATAATTTTCTTTTTGACAACTGTGATATTTCTTTACTGTCTGAAGCAACACATATTGTAGCGACGACAGCGCCATCTGTTTCTTAAGAGCAAGGCGTGAAATGACATAACGCCCCCGTGAATGTTCAGCGTGTGCCTTACAAGCTGGCTAGATCAAATAGCTTGGTATACCAGCCACAGCTCTAAGGAACTATGTTCTAATACTTACGTCTGCACCGCCTCTTTCTCGCAATCTGAATCGTCCCTAAATCTGAGAAGCTTGCAAAGCCTGTAAAGGTAGCCGCATTGATCCTGCCAACTAGAGACCAATTGCCACCATCTCCATGTTTCGTTATGAAATGTGTCTTAAACAACCGCCTTCTGTCATTCCGTCTTGATGACAGCTCCACTGTTGGCCTTTAATAACTCAATGAGTTTGTTACGGCCTCTAGTACGTTTATTAAACTTTTGTAGGCTTTGCCTAACAAATAATGCAACCTGAAGAACGCAAAGTCAATACGCCTAACTTGATAAAGTGGGGACGTGCTTTGTCGTCATACTTATTTCAGTGAGCCGTGAGCTTAGCCCGTAGGGTCTCCAGATTGGGGGTTGTTTTCGTAATTTTGGGAAAAAGGTTTAGTTTTGGAAAACTTTTGGGAAAGTAAAAAGCCGGGGGACATTTTTGAGGTAGAAAATTTTAATACTGGGGAAATAAGAGAATTTCGGAAATAGGGAAAATGGTGGAGGAGCTAATAACAATAATATTCCACCATGATTTCCAGGGGTGTTTTGCGGAAGAAAATAAATAAAATCCATTGCTAGGGTTGACGGCCTTATTAGTTTTACTTTAATATTTTTTATTAAAAAAGGGGTGTGTGAAAATTTAAAATAAATATAGTTAAGTGAATACATTATGGTATTTCATTATAGTTTTAAACAATGTAAGGTCTTATATAAAATAATGAAGGAATAGATAGTTTCAAGATATTTGTAAAAAAGTTGTTGAAATTTGGGGATTTGGGGAAATTTCAAAAACTTTATCTGTATAATTTTATTTTCCATTCGCCCGATGACTGACGCCCCCCCGATGGGTCGAAATATAGCACATTTTACTTTTTATTATTTCTGTGTATTTGTTTATAAAAATAAAAACAAACAAATAAAAGCCATTAACTGATTTTTTGAAAAAAATATATTTATTAAGCTACTGTATTTACATAATACCATTCAAAAGAGGAAGTTTCCACGGATGAATATGGCCTATTAGAATTTGCCTCTGAAAGTTCTTTGCAGTTCTTTTTGCAGCGATTTCTAATAGTGCTTTATCACGGTATATGTAAGTTGGGGGTAGACAGGAATGAAACTAAATTTAGTTACCATGACTCTTTTATTATCATACTTATTGAAGTTATACAAAAATACTTTCCTAAGTTGTATTGTTATTTTCGTCCTACGATTAAATACTTAGGTCCTCATTTTTGGCTCAATTGCTCGGAATATATATGTTTATTTTCAGGTTTCATAAAAAAAAGTCGTTACCAGTTCTAAACAAGTTAATAAGTTGGCCGGTTTCAGAATGACACGTTCTTAGCTGACATTATAAATTCAAAGAAAATACTAAACTACTTAATTTAGAATAGTGGGAAGATTCAAAAGATTCAAAGATTCAAATTGTTTATTTGTAAAATAGATACATAAAGTATACGTTTTACATGTCAAATCTAATCTGTATAAAAATATTATTTTATAATGAAACAAATATGATACTTACGGGAAATATATTTTAAAAACTATATTTAAGTTGGGCTACTAAAGTTATACACATGCATAAAATAAAGACTTATTGGAATAAGAATATTATTATACATAATGCAATTAATAAATAAGTTGATAAATAAACTGAATAGACCATAAATAAATATAATGCGTAACCAATTGAAAAGTAGAAGAGAATTTGACATGCGCTGTATGCATGGGCGTAAATAGGGGGGAGGGATTTAGGGGATCACCCACCACACCTTCGGCATACGCAGAAAAAAAACTCGCATATTTACATTTTGTATCCGTTACGGATTATCCGTGCCACAAAATACACTAATACGAAGTAATTTATACAGCAAAATTAATACTAAAGACTCAGTAATATAACTTATACTTGCGATTGTCGGCACTTGGTGAAACATGGAAAGCATCTTGATGAAAACCACTTGTACACTGCTTACACAAAATTTACTAAACTATAGGTACTTTTAACCCAACCGGTTTCGAAATTCAATTCATTTACAAGGGCTTAACAACTCATTTTAATATTTTAAGACCTAACCTACGTGCTGTAAATAAAATTCAGTAAGACAAGATTTGATTGAAGTAGTCCGTCCAAACTAAGTAATAAAGTAACAAAAACAATAATGGCTGTTGTATACATATAAACCTATTATGTATCTAAAACGCAAGAATTGCGTTTTTTTAAACGCTCTTGTTTAATTCATATTGACTGTTATTCACTAAAAATTCTTGATTCCTGGAACTTTTCGGACGCGCACTTTTTCAGATATGTTTATCTCTTTCATTGTGCGATGGACATAGCAAGCCCAGCTTTCTCGAAGTAAGTTGCAATTTTTTATTATCCGAATAAAGAAATCTAAAACTGATTGAAAGACACCGGTACTTTGGCTGTTGGGGTTTTTAAAAGTAATTAAACTTGAAATATATATCAGTATCTAGTTTTTAAAATTCTCTGGAAGAGCCGTCCCGATTGATCAAGTATATTGGTTTGGTATCTAGGAGGGCCCTAAACACACAGTAACTATTGTAATAGTCTGTGCCCTAAGGTACATTAAAATAATACAAATTACGAGCGTAATACGAAAGCAAACATGACGATTTTTTTTACATGTTATCGTTTTTATCCTTTTTAACACTTATTGGACATATTCTTTCCAATCCAATAGAAGCTGTCTCCCAGCCAGTTTTAGATTTTCTTATTCACATAACAAAAAATTATAACTAGGAGAAACTTGGGCTTGCCAAATGTTACTCCATTTTTGTTGGTTATCAGCTCTCGTACTTAATGTACGTAATGCTCAGAAGGAAAATAATGTACAGGAAAGTTAATTTCATTATGAATCATTATTTTAGAATAAAAAGTAAGTTTTAAAGCGTAGCTCAAAATATACACTTAGGATTTAAAAAAATTGCAACTATAGATATGACCTTATGATAGTTAAATCCGACAGTTTATAATTTCATAAGTGAGATTATAATTTCGCGGTGGGTTATTGTTAGGTTGCTTACAAACTAGTAACATCATAAACTATCCGATTATTAATCTCACGTTAACAAATGGATAAATAATTAATTTAAGCCTAAGACAGCGTTTCAAGCATCTCATTCTTAGCTTATCTTAAATCCACAGACTATTAAAGAAACTGGAAAGCCATGTAGAGCATTAAAGGAATTATCTTAATTTTAATGGTGAAATACACAAGAACTCCTGAAAGAAATAGATTGACTACACAAACACATAGCCTCCGAATACGGTGACATCCATTCATCAGCCTGTTCGTCCAGTGCTGGTCATAGGACTTTCAGAGTTGTCGCCACTCTTGGCTGTCCTCCTGGCAGAAATGCCCATACAGCCCATGCAGGCGTGCTGAAACACTCGCACCAGTGATGCCGCTGCCCGTCACCAGTCTGCTTTATATAAGGGATGGCAGTTGAGGATGGATATACCGCCATCAATTGGTTCCAGGCACAATGGGCCACCTGGTTTGAGCTGTTCTTTTACTTTCCACCAAATAACTTCTGGGGGGTTTCAATCAGCTTCACCACCCTTCTACTGTGACAGTGACATATGCGTTTAGTAATATTTTATTAGAAGAGAGTGAATCTAACACAAAAATAAAGACTCACTAGTCTCACGCGCTAACAATATCCGCCTCACTCAATTATAATACACAAATATATATCTCAATTCCCTCAACCCTAACCAATTTCTCCATCAATCACAGAATCACATCATTCATTGATCAAATCATTTCCGAAAACGAACTGCGTTCAATATTCATTTCAAATGTAACCGCTGTGCCAATGCATGTAACATCAAGGCATGTAAGAGGAGCTTAGAGCAACGAATGGCGCATGCGTGTACGACAGAACATCAGGAATGCGAGGAGGACCGCTAAAGCAGCTCCAGCCAGAAACGTTCCTTCTTCTCTTCGTGAATTGCTGCCACCTGCTTTTTCTACCACGGCACTCTGGAAATAAATGTAACATGAGTACCGCTTGAGCAATACATAGATAGCAATCAAGATCGTGGTTAGAATACATTTTACAGTTTCTCAAAAACTACTGGATTGATTCATATATCGTGGTAGCAAACCGTAATGTAGTTACATCACAATTTAGTGTCATTTGTCATATTATTTTATCCGCTGGAGAAATTGGATCCTGGCACACGCAGGCCTGGAAATACTGATAAATATATCTTACCAAGAAAATATTTCTTAGACACGCAACTTTATTTTACGTGTTCGGTGTAGCTTAAAAGCAGTACCTTATGTTACGTACTTTACTTTAAGTTAAGTGTTTTGTGCTATACAGGATCTAGACAAAATTCGTTTATCTTTGTTATTCGTGACCCTCATCATAAAGATAGCCATCATTTACCTGTCCACACGCACACAAAATCATCATGAAAAAACAATATTTAATAATTCACAGCTTTTTTTATTATTTTTATAAATCGGAAGCTTTATTATATGACATACGTTCAATTAGGGTCCACAAATGAAATGACATCTCCATCTCCACATACATTCTTACGAGTCTGTACTTAGACGAGTAAGCAGGGACAACGAATCCCCATCCGGCTATCCTGACATACCCTTCATATTTCTTCTACATTAATTAGAGTTATTCAAGCCCCTGATCCTAACCACTTGCACACAACTCGAACAATTTTTAAAGCACTCAGGGCTCGGGGCTGCCTATGGATATTTATATGGAGATGCTAAGAATTTTGGCGTCGGTCCAATTTCCACCCATCGACGATGCCTAATGTATACTGACTGCCACATGCCACGATAGACACCCTGAAATTGTGGCTCTCAGTTCCAATACTCACTCAACCATGATTCCTAATGATGCAAGGCGTATCACTCTGCTCCAGTCCATCACCTTGCACCAGCCTACGATCTTGAATACTTGCCCTGACTTTGCACAGGAACAAAATCAAAACCAGAGATTAATGTTCCGTATAGACAGGACTGCCTGAGCATGACGTTCTGGTTCACAAGCGACACTGCCTTGTCCAAAAGCCTGCACCAGTCTTTATGCGTATCACTATATAGCTCCCTTACCTCGCATTGGAACAGGAATTAAGGGGTTTCGTGAAATAATGGTAAAAGTCTGCTTACCCAACCACCGTGCCTAATGGCCCAGGGTGTGGCGCACTGTGCCACATGCCTCGCCGCCCAGTCCGTCGCCCGGCACCAGCCCCCAACCCTCACCGCTCGCGCGCAGACCTCACACAGGAACCACAACACCACCAGGGCTCGATGCTCCGTGTGGGCACATGCCTGGAAAACATAAACGCTAAACATACTTAGTATACCGTAAAACCTGAGTATTACAGATGCAAACTTTCTAGCCGAAATTAAACTGATGGAATGTTCTGTCAAAACAAACTAAGTGCATTTCATGTCGGAAATGAGGAAAGAGTGAGTAAAGCATGCCTTTAAGAATATGATATTTAAAATTTCCCTACTGTTAAAGTTCGTTTTCTGATAAAAATCTCCTTTGGAGAATTAGACACCTTCGAATTGAGTATTTTCTATTTGGTAGCAACATGGGCTTGGGAGGCTTTGGCAGTATAGCGACGATATAGGCTAATTTGTGATGAGATCACAAAATTTTCCTTCCGGCCGCCATGGCAACAGTTTCGCAACCAGTTGCGAGGGAGAATTTTTGTCATTTGGTTGGCAACTATATGCGAAATTACATCTAACAAAAAATAATGCATCAAGAAGACAAGAAGCTGACAATACGAATACGTTGGGAACCGATCTACTGGAAAAAATAGTGCTATTTCAATTTGGTATCTAGACTATCTAGCCATACCTGACAAAGCTCCTGCATGATGTCCTCAAATGCCACCTCGTCTAAGCTTAGCAGACATAGCTGCTCTGCCCTGGCTGCCAACTGCGCTCGTGCCTTCGACTCCCTGAACCTTTTGGCAGCGCGTTCCAAAGACCTCCAGTCTCGCCAATACATCCACCAACCTCTGCAATATTTGTTTAATTTAAGCTTTGCTAATTTCCGCGAATTTACTACAAATAATTTAAATGACCTTAAAAATTCAGTTGTACAAACGAAACGTCGTGGTAAAAGAACCTCATTATTGATTGTAAAGAAGGTCAACACTATAGAAATTATTTTTAAGATGCACTATTTAGAAACAATGATTTGATCTGATTCGGTGTCAAAAACACTACATTGATTAAATAATTTAGCCAAGTCTGCGAGTCTGCCTCGCGCATAAAGGGTTCCGTACACCCCACAATAGGGGTGCGGAACCCAAAAAACATCATGGTAAATAACAACAATATAAATGCCAAAGCAAGATCAATCGTTGGCGTCTACTTTTTATTATTTTTTGTTTTAATTTAGATAGTTTGTCCTACAATCTGACTAAATTAAAACTTGTTTGTGCTACCGACTTTAAAAGCCAAAACCAATAACGTTATATATTTTTGGAGGGCTCTACCCTTATTCATTTTATATATTTTATTATTTGTCATCATAATAGAGGCTGTGAAAATTTCAAAATTATATCTATTACGGTTGAAGCTGTAGACTCCTATAACAGACGGACGAGACAGACAGCGGAGTCTTAGTAATAGGGTCCCGTTTGACACCTTTCAGGTATGGCACCCTAAAAAAGAAAACTATCAGATACGCAGTGCGTGTGCGAGTATTCACCACCGTCGTGTCTTTGAAGTAGCCGTCAGCTTTCAGCTCGAGCTTTGAGCAAACTATTTGAGCACACCTGGGATCTGGCACAGCAGTAGCCACGGCACACGGCGGCGGCCTCAACTCCTCAAGCCTCAGATGCTGCAGGAGCATCGCTCTGAACAGCCTCACCCCCCTCTCCTCCTCGTCCCCCTGGATGTGGGCGCCCCTCCAGTGGCCCCGGCACTCGTCGCGCCGTTCCTCATCAAGAGACACTTGGCGGAGGAGCGGCGCTCGTGGTCCCTCAAAGTCGTCGTCGAGAGGGATCTGCATGCTGCATGCTGGAAAAGAGCTTTGTCATTAATATCATTTAAAAATTAAATCGAAAAAGCAATTTTGGGATGTAGCAACTCACATTCCAAAAGTACCAAATATTATATTAACTCGAATTATTTTTATAAGGACTTTGGCCATAAGGCCATTTAGTTTTTATTTTTTAATGTTTGGCGTATGTCGACCAAACAGTTTAAAACCAATGCTTTGAAAAGTTTTAATCACAATCACAACTTTGTTATTACTTATCAATAGCTCCGAGAATTCGCTGGTTGCATGCAAGAGAGAAGATTGAAGTACTCATACCTAAAGTAAAAACTAAATAGAATACAAAACATAATTGATTTACTCATGTATATTTAATTTATATGAAATATTCCGCTAAACGCATATCAAAAAGCTTGCATTAAAGCCTATTCTGAAGGCTTTAATTTTAGTTTTAGTGCTGTCAAAACTTAAACTTTTCCAAAGTAATATAGCTTCTGTTGTTAACACTAATTAATTTAAAGTCAAATTTAGTTTTGACAGCACTAACATTAAAATTAACGCCTTCAGGATCGGTTTTAATTATTTACTTACGAATAAAAACTCCTAAACTACTTTGCTGAAAATATTGAACTAAAATCACAAAGCAACAAAGAGGCAAAGGTTTATCAACAGGGTACTTAAGCACACGTTTAGGCATTTACTACTGTGAAGGAAACTCGTATTAGTATACACCAATTTCAAGAATACACCAATTTCAACAAAAATCCTTGGGAAGAGAAGACGCATTTTAACATAATCGAACATACCTTGGACGGCAGCCAAAGGAGGCACTAGATCCATTAAAACACGGAGACAAAATCTCTTTATTTTGGCAGGAAACCTCGTCGGGTTCTCAGCAAGGGCCATAAGTGAAATGACAGAACCGAACTAGAAACATTGATGACCTTGGGTTTGGACGGTTCATGGCCCTGACCTGCTTTCTTCACCCTGATTTTACCTCTACATCCCTCAAAGATCCCACGAAACCGTCTCTTTTCTTGTACATAGGAGAGAAAGAGCAAACCGTGAAGGCGTTGGTAAAATGCTGCAGTTGAACTGGAATAGAGAGGTTTCTTGCACACGCGCAGAACACGCGACTTCCGTGAAAACTTCAGATCTTAACTAACTTCAGCTGCTCAGTCGCCTGTATTATATGTATATGTTTGTTTTCCTCGACCTCTCCTAAAGTATTTTGAACTGATACCGTCGGATGTCTACAGCTGAGTTGGTGTTAATGCAAATTTTATGCTAAAACTGCTTTATGAGCCGACCACTAAAAGCTTAAGTACCCTGTTGACTGACAATGAAGACATTTGGGCTACGGACGAACAGGCTACATTATCATTAAGGGTCTGTTTCATTTTATTTTAGCAACGGTTCTAGAGGATCTAAAGATTTTCAATGATAAAAGAGGTCGTCCCCAAGGAAGGAACCATAGGAGTTTGTAAGTGTGAAATGTAACTGGAACAATTAACACTAATACGCTCTCTTTTTACCGACGATTTTTACGATAATACGATATTTCTACTAAGATGGTAAGCTGTAACGCCGTACTTCGAGAATAAATACATGCGTTTTAGGACATTGGGGTTTACTTCATAGTGTTTTCCTTTACCGTCAGAAAGTGATAAGAATACAAATTCAAAAATAAAACTCATTGGCAGATGCTTGACGGAGAAGATTCGAGTCTCAAGATGTGAATCTGGCGTCCTACCAACTAAACTACTGCAGCTGCATTTTATCATCGTGGAAAAAGCCACAAACTATTGAAATCGAAATGGAGAAAAAGTGAAACAACTGATTTTACTGCGATAGTACTGAAACACGTTGTACTAACATCCCGCCTGTCGAAGTTGATTGAGTTATCCCGTGATAGAGGCCCGTCCCTGCTTCCTATCTCATGTCTAGTTAAACATTTAGTAAGACACCTTGCTACCATACATAACGTAGTGGGAACAAATACTCGTTCACAAAAACGGCCGCGTTTCCATGAATATTCAAAAGAGTTTTCAAAATTAGAATAAATATAGACATTCACTCGCTCCTTTTAATGCACTGATTTAATATTCGAATGGAGCGAATTGGAGCTCACAATTGCCAGTTATCGGCTGCCGTCCAGCCAGGCCGCTTGACCAACTCTATCAACCGGAAGGACCATATTGGACGGGATTTATTCAGATAACAGCGAAACAATTGACTGTCGGTAACGAACTAGGGCTTTTCGAATTTGGAACATCGGACGGTCGTGTTTTGTTTCTTGACATATGAACGTAACGTGCTCGCGCGTCGATTGTCTGTTCTGAGGTTTAGTGTGCTGGACAATGTGAAAAATGCGTCCTAAAATAGGTGTCAAAAGAAAACTATCAACAGACTATGGTTTTGATAGTCCTTGTTGTAGAAAACTGTCTGTCATAGCGTGCGTGTGCGCAGTGGTCTCGTTATTGATCGATACGTATCAGTTTGTTGAGAGTGATTGGGATTCTGAAGCTAGAAATGAGATCCGGAATATACAAGATGAAGAATTGGGGGAGAAAATTGAGGAGTATCTTTCAAAAATTAGTGGAACAATGCATAGATTCAAAAGAGAAGCCATGTTGGTATGTATGTTAAGTAGCTTAGGGCCTAATATAGGGCGTGCATAGAACTTTTTGCTGGAAAAGCAATTAAAAGGTCATTTTTGACGATAAAAATAACATGAAAAAAAAAAACCGGCCAAGTGTTTATCGGGCCATGCGCAATGTAGGGTTCCGTAGTTGCCCGGTACATTTTACAAGTTGGTCCACTAATACAGACCGCACCAAATCGCGACCTGTACTCGTAACCTGTAACCTGTAAAGCCTACTTAGCTGTGATAGTTTTCCTTTTAAATTAATTTCATATACTACTTCTGTGAATTTTTTTACATTTATATGAACAACCGTTTAGCCGGCAGGGGGGGACGCTTCACTTTAACAAAAATGTTCACTTTAAAGCTTAATATTTCGCCAACGGATCCCTAAATCGAAAAATGGCATTCACACACCTACGATGTTGTTAAATGACCTATCCAAAAATATCCCACACCATGGGATAGACGAGAAAAAAAATTCATCCCCAGTTTACATGTATAAGAGGGACACCACAAAAAATTTTTTTTTCGAGATTTTATTTTACCATTTTGTCGGCGTGATTAATATTTCTATCCATGCCAAATAACAGCTTTCTAGTACTAATAGTCTCTGAGCTAAGCCGCGGACAAACGGCCAGACGGGCAGACGGACATGGCGCAACTATAAGGGTTCCTTGTCAGACTACGGAACCCTAAAGAATTAAAAAGCAATATGAATTATTTTTTTGTATCAAATCATGTACTCTGGGCTAGGGTAGGCTGTGATTTTTCAACATTTAAATTTTTTCATATTCAAACTTGACCTTCTGTTTGCATTTTCAGCAAAAAGTTCAATGCACGCCACTTTTGTGTAGATTTTTTATTAACAAAAGTACATAAGTACATATACCATTTGTAACTTTTTGGCAAAAACGGCTTTCTAACTGCTTTCACATAGCGGAAATTTTCATTTTACTCTCTGTAATTTTAACTCCATAATGGCAAATTATGTTGACCGTATTCACCAAAATGATGATAATAATGACAACGTTCCAAATCAATTGTTCTCTAATTAAAATGTAATGACAGACAGACAATAATTAGAAAAGAAATAGTTTTGGCCTCAGTACAATACTACAAAACCCAATTCATTTAAAATTTCGCAAAAATATTCAATGTACAGACATGACATTTTTACAACTTTATTCTTATGTCTTATGATATGTCAGTTATATATATATTATGTAAAAAAGGCAATTTTTTTTATCCAAACATAGACTAAATAGTACTTGTACTTGTACTATTTAGTCTATAATCTAAGATCGGAGCATCGGAGCAGATACCAGAAAAGTTTTGTAAACATATTGACTGGATTTTCTGAAGCCGAAAAACTTGTCTCTATAGTAAAAGTTGTTCATAGAGCAAGTACAAAAGTTGTTCTTATAGAAGAGACTTTCTCTCGTTATCGGTTTTTGAATGACAAAAATCCAGCCTGTATCTTTCAAGATACCAGAAAAGTTTTGTAAACATATTGACTGGATTTTCTGAAGCCGAAAAACTTGTCTCTATAGTAAAAGTTGTTCATAGAGCAAGTACAAAAGTTGTTCTTATAGAAGAGACTTTCTCTCGTTATCGGTTTTTGAATGACAAAAATCCAGCCTGTATCTTTCAAATCTATTTCAGCAGAAACCCCCAATCGCACAAGAAGACAACACGGTGGCACCGCACGTGGAATTCTTCAACCCCAAAATGAGACCAGAATTAGAAGAGAAGGACGCAGCGGAGATGCGAAAAACTGGCGCCAAGGGACCAGCGCCAGGGGGAGACACGTGGGTTTGGTTAACCAGCTATTCCAGGGTTCCCGTAAGTATTGTCGAACTGGGAATTATTTATTTATTTATTTTATATGTAATGGGCTTATGACCAACCTCTAAATAGGCCAACCTCTAGCACAAGACCGAATAAATGCGACTACAAGACCTATCATGATGCCCAGAAAGTGAGAGAGTAACAAAAAGGCGAGGCGTTAATCGGTCTGTTCATGGACTTCCATGAAATCTATTGAAATCGGACCATTCACTATAAGAAGTCCCCTGGGTTAGGAAATGGTAGCACTGCATATAATGTTGCCAATGGCTCACGTAGCATTCACCCTACTTTATTTTTAAATTTATTTTTATTTATAAATTAATTATACTACTCTTCAATGAAAATAAAATATACAGAATGAAAAAATCAAAATTATCAATTATTTATTGATTTGTATTTCACAAACAACACGCGTATGATCTAATGGTATCTCTGTACTAAAACGGTATTTTTTATTTCAACGAGTTTGTTCTAAATCGTGGAGCTCCCGTTTATTACGTTTTTGACGATTTTTTCCAGGCGACTTAATACGCTTTTTTCCGATATGCCTGCAAAAGTGAATAGCTAATTATTATTTGCCCATAAAATTGGCTTTACGTTTAAAGCTGGGAACCCTATTTTACTAACCTGTCATGGCACTGACACGAGATCGCACCTGATCGAGAGGAATCACGGTGAATTGTTTGCATTTTCTCTTTCACAAAAGGCGTACCTTCAACATAATCTCTTTTGCACTATTGTTCAACGGCTTTGGCAATAATAATACATAATTTATCAAATAATTTTGAAAAATCTGACTGACAAGAAGATGACAGCAAAAGCTTGACAAGCCAACATGACTGCAAGGGACAAGTTATGATGAATGGTCTGTACCTAATATGGCTTCTCATGACGTCAGAATATGTCGACACGCTTGGCGGCATCGTTTTGTTTTAAGGCGCTCAAACAAGCCACGGCCGAAGGCTACCACAAGTTCAAGGGCAAGGATTTGTCAGTCAAGGAATATCTTTTGGTCTAACAGTCCTCAGAATTTTAAGATTTGGTAAATCTTCTTCTCTTTACATGTAAATCGTATCGTCTGTCATGTGTACGTGTATAGTAGGATTTTTTTTAAATGTCCGAATCGGCTTAAGAGCTTATCTTCCAATGAATGGCATTGTTATCTATTGTTAAGTTCGACCGCTAAATGAGCAGTGCATAACAAAACGCATAAATAACAAAATATTTTTTGTTAATAGCAACTTTACTACCTAAACAAAAAGGCTCAAATTTGAACGCCAAGTCGCCAACGTATTTCAGATTCCATTCCACTCCATTTTTAAAATTGATTGCGGGCAGCTATTTTGTGTGTCAGTTACAGGACGATTAAGTTTAGGAGCTTTCGGATCTTAATATCGTATACTTCTCTGTGTTTTATTCTGGATATTTCATAAATTTGACCCTGGCCTACCTTTATAGGATTTTGATTGTTTAGCATTTGGATTTTTGTGAAAAGTGTGCTCGATAACGACCCCGTCTGTGTATAATGTAACTTCAATAATTACCGTAGATTGCAGCCATACATTTTTTTTTGTATTTGTAGGTACTAACTGGTTTTTATTGGAATTATATAAGTATAAGTAAACATAGTTATTTAATAAACAACAAATGTGTGTTAAATTAAAGTTTCAAAGAGACATATGAACTTTTTAAAACTTAAATACTGTTTTTCTTAATAACATGCATATAAAATTATGTAAAAATCTTCAATCGTTTCAGCCTGTATCACACCTGTACCTTGCTGCCACTTTCAGATTCAAAAAGTACTATCTGGAATGCGTTGCCGTTCAAATTTGAGCCTTTTGTTCAGGCGTTAAAGTTGCTATTACAATGAAAAAATTTTTGTATAATGCGTTTCGTTGTGCACTGCTAATTAGCGGTGGAACTTTAAAAATAGAACAATGCCATTCATTGGAAGAAAAGCACTTAAACCGATCCCGAAACAAAAAAAAATTCTATACTCGTATAGGTATGTTCCCTTATAATTTATGAAGTAACTCGTTTTTATTGCCACTTAAGAGGTTTCTCTTTTCTTGGACTTATTTCCCTGACATGTTCCTATAAGTTCCTATTTGTTACGGATATATGAGTATCATTTGCTAATCATTAATCTTTGACTAGTATAAGTTAAGCAGAAACCATTTATTCTATACACACGATCATTTATAATTCTATACTCGTATAGGTATGTTCCCTTATAATTTATGAAGTAACTCGTTTTTATTGCCACTTAAGAGGTTTCTCTTTTCTTGGACTTATTTCCCTGACATGTTCCTATAAGTTCCTATTTGTTACAGATATATGAGTATCATTTGCTAATCATTAATCTTTGACTAGTATAAGTTAAGCAGAAACCATTTATTCTATACACACGATCATTTATAATTCAATACTCGTATAGGTATGTTCCCTTATAATTTATGAAGTAACTCGTTTTTATTGTCACTTAAGAGGTTTCTCTTTTCTTGGACTTATTTCCCTGACATGTTCCTATAAGTTCCTATTTGTTACAGATATATGAGTATCATTTGCTAATCATTAATCTTTGACTAGTATAAGTTAAGCACAAACCATTTATTCTATACACACGATCATTTATAACTTGATGAAAGAATTTTAAAACGGTTTTTGACCTAAAGGTTCTCGTAAATCAGTTTAACTAGTACGTTATGTGACTTATAGAAGGCGATGCACAGTAATTCAGATTTTATTAAAGGTGAACGAAGTTGCAAGCAAAAAACTAGTTACTATTTTTTAAGTCCATTATGGTTTATTGCACTCTTTTGAATATTACAAAGAACTATGTCTCTGAAACTATAGAATTGATAATATGATATATCATTTATTCTCAGCCAAAAACTTATCTCGATAACTTTTGATTACTATATTATTCTCCATCTGCAGTACAAAGTTGTGCAAGGGTTTTGCAAAGCGACTCAGGACTACTGTCCCCCTGGCGTACAAGGTCCGAAGGGACCAACTGGGGTGCCAGGGCCCAAAGGAGAACGAGGAGATATGGGGGCCCCAGGAACCTCAGGTCAACCAGGGTCAAGAGGGCCCCAAGGACCACCTGGCCCTAAAGGTACTACGCGTTTTTTTTAATTTTTATGAATACTATATAAACACTATCTGCTTATAGATTTGAGTGGGATGATATCCCTTTGAGGTAATTTAATTATAACATTCTGCCAAAATAAAGGTAATTTCATTATAATTTTCTGCCAAAATAAATATCGCAGGCAACGAAATTTGGAATATCATTGATCGCGGGTCTTTGATGTACATTTTGGCTTTCATCCATAATAATATAATTTTGTGAAGTCGTTTTTCTATTATTAGTTAGATATTAATTAATATAAATCATTGCTTAATGTATGTAGCGCATCTTGATGTTGCGTGCGTAAGTAAGTTTTATAAAGAATAATTTATTAGTTAACACATTCTTTCAATTACTGAGATATGTATCCTATATTTTTAGGTGAACGAGGATTTCCTGGCAACCCAGGGCTAGATGGCAGAGACGGCGTGCCAGGGGAACCAGGCCTCGATGGTCTATCGGGAAGAAACGGAGCTGATGGCGCTGCTGGCAAAGATGGACGAGATGGAATACCAGGCAAAGACGGCAGCCCAGGCAAAAATGGCAAGGATGGAAAAGATGGTTCGTTGAGCAGCAGTTTGGAATTTTATTTTATTTTAATAAAGAATAATACCAACTATGCTTCAAATTAATATTTTTCTTAAAAATTAGTATAATATAAATATAAGAAACCGGTCAAGTACGAGTCAGACTCGCATACCCAGGGTTCCGTAATTCGACAGTTTTGGGAACCGTCGGCAAGAAGGTATTTAAAATATTGCCCATAACTGTTTATGGGAACAAAAAATAGAATTGATTGTACCACAAAAGAGAGACTCAAATATTTTTATACCGTACTCGAAATAAAAGTCGTGGATGAAAAATTTAATTTTGTCATTTTGTTATCGTTAATTTCTCACCCGCTATATTTTTCCTGTAATCTCTACGTAATCCCAAATTACCATGATTTTTTTCATATTTTTCGGTTCATTATTTTTGGAAATAAGGGGGGACATGCATTTTTTTGGGGTTATTCAAAGATTTCTTGAACTTGGTGAGAGTAAATAGGGTAAAAGTATATATTTTTACAATCAGTTTTTTAATATCTACAATTTTACCCATAGTGTATTTTTAAGAATGAATTTTTCTCACTTTTGTATTTTAAATATTTTAAACAATTAATTTTTTTTTTGTACCATTTTGTGTATGCTAGGGAAGGCTATTTTTGTGGAAAATTTTAAGTCTTTATCTTTAACGGTGCTAAAGTTATATGAGGCTGTGACATACGGACGGACGGACCACGGAGTCTCACCATAAAGGTTCCTTTTGTACCTTTTTGGTACTACGGAACCCTAAAAAGATGCAGGCAAGACTCCGTATTTATGATTAAAAGGTTTGTTGTGTCAGAGTGTCGGATAAAAAGAGTGTATGTGTGAGTGCCTGTCTCTTTATGTGGCTATAATATAATGATAATAACAAGTAGAACTAAGTACTTTTGCACAACTACATATTATTTTTAATAATTAATAATTTTATAATAATTTTGACTCAGGTAAACCGGGAGCTCCAGGCCCTCCAGGGCTTCGTGGACCAAAAGGTGACAGAGGACCAATAGGGCCTAAAGGGCAACGTGGTAACGACGGAAAAGATGGTGCTCCTGGCAGACCAGGCTTGTCCATGTACAACTATACCAAGGAGAAAGAACTGTTTATACCTCCGACTTTTTCTCGTAAGTAAAGTGAAGCATGAAGAATTAAAAAGAGTTTCTTTTGCCACCTCCTTTTTTACCTTCATCATTCTGCAACAGTCTTTGAGCGGAGCCTCCGCGTGTGCTTCGTCACATTTGTCTAAATCATGTTCTTTGAAACTTGTTATTTTTTCTTACTGCTTACACTCAGGTCATGTGCGACGCAAAGTGACTACTTAACCTTCGGGTGAAAGGAACGGATATTTGGCTATACCTATCAGAGAATTTTTTTGAATTATATGGGGCACTAATCTATGGTATATTTATTTTTTGTAGAGGATCATACCAGAGTCATCGTAAGAGAAGGTGACACCCTTCGTCTAAGTTGCAACCCGATGGGTAGACCTGAGCCAACTGTTGAATGGAGACGAACCGACTCAACTGCTGTCATCCAGGTATATATACTTGATACCATAAGATAAGAAGCGGATCGCTCTTTACTTACACTTGCTCATTCCACGCTCCAACTGGTTCGATTAGAAACCTTAAACGATTTGTAAATAAGATTATTTTTGTCCTCTCACCACGATAGTTTCATGGAATGTTCATTTTGAAAATGCCTAGGGTCTCTGGCGAGATGCGTCAGTAAGTGGCCACTTACTGAACATTCCCAACGTGTCGCGCTGGCACACAGGCAAGTACGTGTGCCTCGCCAACAACGGGATGCTGCCGTCTTCTAACCAGACCACTGATGTTGAGGTTCATTGTAAGTAAAGAAGGCTTCTAATTATTCTTTCCTCTCCCAATCTTCAAACAGCGGTAACTAAGTCTAGAGACCTGGGTTTGTAACCTGCCCGGTTAGATAATGAACCAATGAGTTTTTACGAATGAACGTGCATAATTTATTTGTTTACTACCACACGCTGAAAGGTGAAGGAAAGCACTGTAATGTATACCTGCATAAAAAGCGTATGTTTGTGACCAAAGTACGGCGACAAGGTTCACATTGGGACGACAAAATCATCGGTGAAAAGAAAGTATACGAATGCTGCCTCTGACATCCCTTTGGAAATATATACTGTGATGATAATTTTATTTCGATCGTGTTCTGTTTTTTGTCTCAAATAGAAGTATCGGATGTGGTCTGTGTATGAAAATTGTGATGATCTTAAACAAATTGTTATAAATACTTACTGAACTTTTTATATATATTTAATGTCAAATAAACAATTTGTACCTATTGCATTTAAATATTTATGGTTTCAGTCAGTCCTTACATTCGAGTTCAAAATAACATCGTCTACGTGTACAACAAGACTGGGAAGATTGAATGTGAGGTTAGTTAAATTCTTGGCAGAAACATAAGCGAACCATTTTCAAAGTGGGTGATCTCTTTATTTACTAACGTCATTTGTGAAGAACTTCAAATCTTATTATATCATCACCAGCATTATCATCATAAGTTTCCATATTTAAATTGAAGGTTTGCGGGTCACTGAGTACAAAACATTGTTACATTACTGTCTTTAGTTTTGTGACAACCGTTTTCATCAAAGAGCAGTTTTTAGTAACGACGAGCAATTAGGGACCCTAATTTTGCTCAGCAAAGAGTTCCATTAGTCATGCATGATCAAAGGGTAGATGAAACGCGTTTTTATTTTAGGCAACTCTATATTATTTAGCCATCTGAATTTAGACATCTCCTAAAGTTAGTGATAACGTGACTTTGATATCCTTGCGCCCTTTTTCTAAGGAAAAGGGTCTTCTTTCTTCTTTCCAGGTCTTTTTCGATCAATTTCTAAGACGTGGTCTGTGTCATCTATGGTTTGTGTTTCAAACGTCTCGACCACAGATCTAGAGGTTGCGGGTTCAAATCTCGAAGGGTGACACATTTGTGTCTAGTTTACGTGTTTCGGAAGGCACGTTAAGCTGTTGCTTCTTTGTGTCCGAAATACGGAGATAGTGCTCACCATCCATCACGCTGGGATGTAATAATCATCGGTGAAACGTGGGTGGTGTACGAGTATGTTTCTGTGAATTGCATTGGACAATCCATACCCTAAACACCTGTTACACCTCTCAGGGATTCATGTTGTGCCGATTATTGAGACGACATTTCTTCTACAAATTTCTAAGGTTTCTCCTTGAAAGCAAGATCTGGAATCGTCAGCAAGAAAATAACTCGGAATATTTCTCCAGGTCCAAGCATGGCCGGAACCAGTGCTAGCATGGGAGAGCGACGGAGTCACCCTCGAAGGATCAAGGTTCAAGACTGAAGTGTCTCCCACGGAGGTACCCTGGCGGTGGATCATGAGGCTAGAGGTGCCTGGAGTAAGCAGTCTTGATCTGAAGCAGTACAGCTGCGTGGCGAAAAATGAGCTTAACAATCAGACGGTTAAGGGGCATATTCGTTTGATGTGTGAGTTACTATAATATTTTTTATTGTAATATTTGCCTTTTATTGTTTTTAATTCTTAAGACTCAGCAATGTTCCATACATCATCCATCCATCCATCAGCCCGTTTTCGGCTACTGCTGGACATAGGCCTTTCCCAAATTTCGCCACTCATGGTGGTCCCCCGTCCTCTTCATCCAGCCGCTATCCACAACGTCCTTCAGGTCGTCGGTCCAGCGGGCACGAGGTCGGCCATTCTAAAGCCTTAAATCCTATTCCATATGTTCCATTAATATGTATTAAGAGATAATTCTTCAGATTTGTTAACAAATCACAAAAAATAACTACTAGTATAACGCTCAAAATGTAGCTCCCAACAAAATTATGTACTCAAATATTGGACTATAAGCAAAACCAGTAATTTTCATGATATTTAAGAATCTTCAAAATGATCGAATTTGCCACAAGACGTAAATTTGGATAGGAATTTCTGAAATTCCAATATTTACGATAGTAAAAGCAACCATAATATCCCAAAAAACAGTCTGAATAACAATAATATACTCCTTAATAATATGTTACATTATTTGTTTACATTGTTTTCAGCTGGGAGGTCTTTAATTTTTTAAGTATTTATTATAATTTTTAGGCACTTTTTATTTTTTCTTAAGTTTTTTTTTCTATACCTGGATAATCGAACTTTCACTATAAGGCATAAAATTCCATTAACGATTTCGCAGACCCCGGCCCAGACCAGCACATGCAAGTCACCCAGCCGATGGAGTTCGGCGCTCGACCGCCGACTTTGACCTCTTACGAGGAGCTGTGCCAGGTGCAACGGTGCCCGTCTTGTCCAAGATGCGACAGAGCCCAGCTCCTCATCACCACCATGAATGCTACTGCTGGGTATAAACCTAGAAGGAACACTAGTGAGTGTGTTATCTATAGGCGTGCCAAGGATGGGGTCTTTTAACAAATGTCCACTATGGCATAGAGTTGGAAAAAATAATACCATTGGTTTTACTAAAAAAGTATGACGCTTATACCTCTATCACATCAGGACGTCTTATAATAAAATTATGTAAAATCTTTGGAGAAAAGGGGTGTACGAGTGGTTTCTGAAACAACTTCTTGCATTCTCATTTGGGCCATATTGTGTCGTGACGATTTGTCGTAATTGAATCTGAATCTGACGTACATAAATGGTTTTTGATGATAATGGGTATATTTATTCTTACAGACTGTCAACTGTATGCTATTGGTAAACCAGTTTATCATCGATACAAGGACGAACTGTTCGGGGCTTGGCTTCGAGATTCCAACGCTAGTGAAGCACAGGTAGACAATTATTAACATTATTTGCCAACTTTCCAACAATGTTTTCCATGCTAATTCAGTTTCTTTTTCTTTTTTTTTGCTGTACAGAAAGACAAGCTTTGGACAACTCAAGAGAATGATGTAGAAAGGCTAAGAGAATACAGAAGCAAAGCGAGTTTCAAGGCGGATCACGTTGACGAATTCCACAAGCTTCAGAAACCGTTCTTTGTAAGTTACCTAACAAGATAAACTAGTGCGACAGACAAACGTAAACTAGATCATTACTGAAACCTTTAGTGTAGGATTTTTTCTCAAAATGGTCGACTATCGTGTGACAATTAATCTTCGAAGACTACTCTCTCTCTATCTTCGCCTTAATCCTATTTACGTGGGATCGGAACTCATGATTGAACCAGATTGGTTCGAAGTCTTTAAGACCTGTAGTCCTCAGTAGTTTTCTGCGTCAGTTTTGCTTTTTTAAGTCTCTTTGGACCGTCGTAATCCATGTGGTAGGTGGTCTGCCTCGGCCCTGGCGTTTCTAGGACCTGGCGCACCATATGATCTTCGGGGCGTCTCATTACGTGCCTGTACCACCTCATATGAAATAGGGGCCACTTTGAAAGAGCCCCACATAACCACATTTGTGTTCGTTTCTGACTTGGACCAAAAATGTGACACCAAGATATTTTTAATCGAAGTTCTCCAGTTATTGAGATATTTCGACAGACACTCACCCTGCTTTTGCTGTTTTCACGGTAGATGATCATGATAGAATGTCAATTTAATGTGAAAGAAACATATCACTGTGAAAAAAGGACCACAGCATAGGTAACATGGACGAAAATAATAGAGAAATTTTGTCTCTCGAAGAAACGTTTGACCAATGGAAACGCAGGTAAGCTTTATCACGTGATCGTCGCCTCGGCAAAACGACTCGTCCTACGTGTTCATTGGTCAAACGTTTCTCCGAGAGAAAAAAATTCTCTATTCGTGCCATCTATACTAGCTTTACGGTCTGTAGTTGAAATTTTTAAGCACATGTAGGTATACTCAAAACATTTAACGAAAATTGATGTACATATTTGTCGGAAAATGTATCAAAAATTTGCGAAAAACAGCGATTTATTCAATATTTGCTGAAAATCCCTTATAACACTTTACGCTGAATGCCTTTTCTCTTCGCGCTTATATGTTTGAACTAGCTTTTGCCCGCGGCTCCGTCCGCGTGTTATACGGTTAAACGACATGCTTTTTTCGGGGATAAAAAGTAGCCTATGTGTTAAATTAGGGTATAAGCTATATCCATTCTAAATTTCATCCAAATCCGTCCAGCCGTTTCAGCGTGAAAGAGTAACAAACATACACACACACAACACACACCCTCTCTCCCTGACACACACACAAAATTTCGCATTTATAATATTAGTGTGATAGTGTGATGTGATTGGATCTTCAAAATTGTTATACGATTTGCACTGAAGATTGTAATATTTATTTATTGCTGTAAACAAAGTATTATAATTCCGTTAAATACTAGGTAAGATGTGTAAAAATTGTACCTAACTCTTGCAGGGAAATGGTCACATAGTGTACAGCGGTTCATTCTTCTACCAAGCCAACGAGTCTGGTCACCCTGGCGACATCATCCGCTACGACCTCACGCAGAGCAGAATCAAGTCCGTGCATCTTCCTCATTCCGAGGGTAGACTGTATAATGCTCAGCATAACCAGGTCAGATTTGAGAAGGATTTTTTGTTTTTTAATTTTACCTGCCCTAGATCATATACTAAATGATATGCCTAGATTCTAGTCTGAATGCAGTGGAAATGCGTTCCTTACGGAGTATGTGTGGTTTGACATTAAATGATAGAGAGAAAAATATCGACATAAGGGATCGTTGTGGCCTGAAAGAAGATGTAGTGACTAGAATAGAAAAAGGAATGCTTCGGTGGTTTGGGTATATAGAGAGGATGAATGAAAGTAGAGTGACGAAAGAAATTTATGCTGCACAAGTGGAAGGTAAAGCTCGACCGGGCCGCCCTAGAAGGACGTATGCCGACCAAATAGGCGACATACTGAAAAAGGACAAAGTAAAAAGTACCCGGAATAGAAGAGCTTGTATGACTAGATTGATGGAAACAGAAGCAAAATAGGTGTGTCAGGATCGTAGCAGATGTAAATCTGTAGTCTCTGCCTACCCCCCTGGGAGACAGATGTGAGTATATGTATGTAATGTATGGATTCTAGTCCTTTAGCCGTATTTCAGAGGGTAAGAATAGAACGGTACCTACAGAAAATAATAAATGATTGGGAAATATCTCATACTACCCTTTCGCCTGCGGCTCCGCCCGCGTGTATTTAATTTTTACCCCATTTTGGCATAATATATGTTGACCGGTGTCACTACGATGATAATAGAGAAAACCGCATCCAATCCGTTGCGTGGTTCTCGAGTTGAAACGGAGCATACATAATTTCCAGTGGTCGGCGGAGGTAGTGCCATTCATGAATGCTAGCATAACGTGGACATGCCCTTATTCTGGGATTAGATCTTGATTTCTTGGATTCGCATTTAATTATCAATTCAATCGGCGCATTCCCCATACTAAATAACACAAAAACCAATAGTAGAGCGCCGACTTCTAGAGAACATGTGTTTCAGGAAGAAAGAAGTCGGCAAGTTTTATTTTGGTACCATCGGTCCGTAAATAATTATTTTAAACTTTTTAGTGCATTATTTCGTGCTATGCGGCGACGACGCGGCGCAGCGATCGTCATAACAGCCACTTTGCAATGCACGCTGATGTGAACGTTATTTCAATGTTGTTTCCGTCGATATTTGTACCGACACCCGTCGAGTTGCTAATTTAGCTTACTGAAGCTTCATAATAATCCATATTTTAAACCCTGCTTATAGGTAGACTTGGAAAAGAAAGTTTATTTGTAAATTTAATAGTTTTGATGGTATTCTCGGCACTTGGTAGAATATGGTATACAAATACATGCATACTTTTAATCTAAGACAAAAATTTTTGAAAAGCAGCTGTCATCCAATCATTATTTTTTCATTATTATTTCAGGTTGATTTTAGTGCCGACGATAATGGTCTATGGGCAATTTACAGTATTGGAGGCTCTAACAATACAGCTGTCGCTAAGGTACAAATTTATTTAGTTGAGCGCAATCTTAATGAAACAACGACCGAATTCAACATTTTAACAAAATTAGTTTTAGTCAAACACTGAATTATAAAAGCAAGTTTATTTAATACTGGGCTTTGCCTGCGGCTGCGCCCGCGTTTATATCTACAGAAAGACTGATAGACGGACACAATTTCAAAATTTAGAAAAAATATTCTATGTACATAGACACGACTTTTTTACTACTTTATTGGTATACTGGGTGTTAAGATGATAACCTTTTTCCTTGAAGCGGGGTGTTCTACCCATTAATATGAACAACTTTTACTATCGGGCCAACACTGAAATCGCGAAAACAAAATCAGCTGTTTCATGCATTTAGTTCGAGTAGGTATTTAACTTTTCTATGAAACTGCTGATTTTGTTTTCGCGATTTCAGTGTTGGCCCGATAGGATTGGCCCCACAGTAAAAGTCATATTGATGGGTAGAACAGCCCCGTTTTAAGGAAAGAGGTTATCATCTTAACACCCTGTAGGTATAGTAAACAACGACCGAACACGAAATTATGCTTTATTGTTTAATTAATAGGGGTGTTTTCTTACTCATATTGTGAAGCTTGCTTTTTGACCGTTTTTTAAGTGAAACTTATCTTGTCAAAATTTCGTATTCGGTCGTTGTTTTATTAAGAGTGCTTAGTTACACACAATTAATTGCTACTTTAACCTTTTTTCTTCTTTTTTTTCAGCTCAGCTTTGACCCCAATAAGGTAATTTTTTAATGTTAGTTAGTTTTATAGAAATCCTCAATTTGATTTTTAATGTGTGTAACATACTATTTGGATGGTCTTCCAAATGATCTTCAATAAATTATACACAAATTCTTGTACTTTTTATTCCACATATTTATTTTTATTATTACTTAGGCTACCGGTTTCGTATTACACATCATCGGGCCAACAAATTATTAATTTTAATAACGATTTAAACTATAGAAATAAAACATCTCGATCAATACCAGTATACTATTTCATACTATTTCTTTTACAGGACGATCTGAACATTGACTACATTTGGAACATTTCATTAAACCACAGACAAGTAAGTTATTAATATTATTCTCTCTACAATTTGAAACGGGCTGTATAATCCATCCATCCATCCATCCATCCATCCATCAGCCCGTATTCGCTATCTCCCAGAAAAAATAATTGTCCTGGTGGACGCTTCTAAAGATAGACCCAAACTAAAAAGGGCTTTAAAAGTTCATCTGCTGAAAATGGACTGCAACACTTTTGATGCGTTATGGAAAAAAATAGATATTTCTAGGTCACACAATTAAACCTATAATATATATGTATATATAATAATTTTAAATATTATATAATATATAAATTATAATATATAAATATGTTTGTATTTGATAAATGGTAGTATTCTATATGTATAAGTATTATGATTTGCATGCTCCCCCAAAATATCAAATAAATGCAAAAAGTAGCTTCATGTGTTCGTGACGGATTGACTGCTAATTCAACTGATCAAATTGATGTAGCCAGCCCTAGCACGGACCTCGGTCTATTTTGGGCTGCTACTGCCACAATTTATACATAAGTAAAGCAATGCATCAGTCAAACCCAGTTTCCATACCTATTGATCAGCGCTCTGCATGTACTTTTGCCATTAAATTTTGCGATAAATAAATAAATAAATAAATAAATAAATAAATTCGTCCACTGCTGGGCCTTTCCCAAATTTCGCCACTCATGTGTCGGTCCTTCGCCCTCCTCATCCAGCCGCCCCCCGCAACGTCCTTCAGGTCGTCGGTCCAGCGGGCACGAGGTCAACCTACACTACGCTTTTCTGTACGTGGTCTTCATTCTAAAGTCTTTCAGCCCCAACGGCCACCATGTCGACGACAAATATGGCCTGCCAATTCAACTTACTGATTCTGCAGGTTATGTCGGTCTCTTACTACTACTACTTACTTTCGATCTCCGACGGTTCTCCTCGTTTCGGATCCTATCCATCAGAGATACCCCAAACATAGCCCGCTCCATAGCTCGCTGAGCGACCTTAAATCGGTGGATCAGGCCCTTTGTAAGAGACCACGTCTCGGCGCCATACGTCATCACAGGAAGGATGCACTGGTTGTATTTACATCTTAGCCTTTAAGCACTACGGTGTTGACGGCGTAAATATGTGACGCAACTTTTCGAATGCTGCTCAACCCAAGCATATTCTTCTGTCAGCCTCTAGACTGTATAATATGATGATATTATTAATCTCATAAACTGGAAACGTGAAACTTTTATTTTCTTGAGTTTTCTATCTGTTGTATCTGTTATTGGGGTTCCGTAACAAGACCCTATTACTAAGGTTCAGGCTCAGGCGGTCTCTTTCTCGCGTGCCTGTTACCCATACTCCAACTTTCGCCCACCGGTCTTTCTATCTGACACCAAGCATACACTCTCAATGCCACATAAGCCCGCCCCGCACCCCTATAGCCTCGCGGGCAAAGATTGACTTATCCGGGTCTAATAGTTCAATTAATTGTTGTTCAGGTGGGAGAGATGTTCATAGTCTGCGGCGTGCTGTACGCCCTGGACTCCCCGACCGACCGGGAGAGCAAAGTGAGCGTAGCCATAGACCTGTACCTGAACAAGCCGGTGGAAGTGTCGCTGCCGTTCACCAACCCCTTCCGGAAGACCACGCAGCTGGGGTACGACCATATACACAAGGTGAGACGAAAACATATGAGGCTTACAATAATCCACTGACCGTTTTGTGATGGCTCTTGGAATTTCGCTAAAGACCCCACTGCTATCTGCACAAGTAGAGGGACGAAAGAAATTCATGCTGTACCAGTGGAAGGTAAAGCTCGACCGCGCCGCCCCTAGAAGGACGTATGCCGACCAAATAGGCGACATACTGAAGAGTGGCAAAGAAAAAAGTACCCAGAATACAAGAGCTTGTTGATGATGTAGAAGACGCAAAAGAAGTGTGTCAGGATTTAGCAGATGAAAATCTGTAGTCTGTGCCTACCCCTCTGGTAGCCGTTCATAAATCAACAATTTCGTCAGGTTCCGACACTGACAGCAGGATAGCGTATACAATTTTCAAAGCATGCGACAGAGATGGCATTAGAACACGTGTTGCGACCCCTAATTTATGAACGTAGCCCAGGGTACCAAGCATAGTAGACCATATCGAACTTTGGCAGCTCGATGTACACTGTCTGACCCTCTCTAAGTAGATCAATCGAGTGAGACAGAGCACTGTATCAAGCGCTATCGAGCTCGATATGGTTTGCCATGCTAGACTAGCAGGGAGACAGGTGTGAGTATATGTATGTAACTTTATTGCCTTATCAAATTTTAATAATACCTGGGTGTTTGTTTGGGAATTAACTAAATAATATTTCGCTCAAAAGTCAAAACAGTATGATCAGTAGAAAATACGCTTTGAATTTTTACTGAATAACTTCAGAATTCTAATGATCTTCTAAAATATCGACAAACGAAGATTTTTCCATGTTTTCAGGAACTATACTCGTGGGATCGTGGAAACCAGCTGACGTATCCAGTACGGTACAACGAGCTACCTGGTCCTTGACACTATTTAAAGTCGATTTGGCTATTGGATGAATTTATTTTATATTGCTTTTATTTTTATACTTTATTTAATAAATATAATATTTACCTTTATCTATAATTTATGTTTCATTATTTGCAGTCGACACAAAATTTAATAAATATGGTCCGAAAAGGGTACCCTGCTTGGACGAATCGTCCAAGGTACCCTGTCAATTAATTAATTATGTTGTATAACATTATCATGCTGTAATTAGATTACAACTTTTCATAGTTTACGATATTTGTAATCAACACAAAAATTGTGTAAATACCTTCTAATACCAAACAGTATAACAAGGTCTTGAGACCCAGGTTCGACCCCCGGGAGGGCATGCACCGATGAGTTTTTCGAAATTTATGTGCATAGTATTTTGTGTTCTTACCTACTTACTGAAAGGTGAGGGAAAAACATCGTGAGCAAACCTGCATGCCCTAAAAAGCGTGTAATTGTGCCCGAATAGGTATATGGCGACAGGGCTCACCACCCATCAGTTTGGGACGTGATAATCGTCGGTGAAACGCGGGTGTATCGGTTGTGGACTGTGACCTGCATTTTGCAGTTCACACTAGAGATCACCTCTGATATCTCCTCGGGGATTCATGTCGTGGCGATATGTATGTAAAACAAGGTTCTTATATTTAATGTGTATTTATTTTATATCCAAATCTTGATCTTGTAAAATATGTAATGTTTTTTTTTATCTCAGTTGATGCATTAATTCCTCAGAGGAAATCTATTTATTTATCACCACAACCCAAAATACATGACATGACAAAATATATTTTTTTAACATTGAGACGCAGTACATTAAAACTAATTAATGACACACACACACAGCCATGTGACATAATGTATCATGTGTCGTGGCAAAAAAAAGGTCTCTAAACTCAGCATGTGCTGCCATGTACACAGTACAAACTGCTGCGCTGTTATTCTGCCAGAGCCTAATAGTGGTGACGCACGAACACAAATAACGGTGCAAGAGTTCTACATACATAATATTTATGATTAGAAAATAACTAATAATTAAAATTCCAGGATATATGTTTACTTAGATAAGGAATATAATTGTTGTATAGTAATATGATAACTACGGCAATAAGTCTCAATCTAGATATACAATATAATCCACAAATGCTTAGCTAATGTTGCGACTTTTGTAACGAGAGAAGATGGACTTCAAACCTATGGGAAGATTATTCCAGCACTTGGAAGCTAAGTATCTAAAGCTACCCCTAAATGATACGGTCTTGTATTTAGGACACGGAATTCGGTTGAACCTACAGCTATATTTGTTGTATGAAGAAGACCAATGTAACTTATTATAAAGATATTTAGGAGAACCAGTTTTTACTCTGCTCTGCTCTTGTAATTGATCTGAGATTCATTCATTCATGCATCTTCTAACGGTTCAAATACAAGAATCTTTACAAATATTTAAAATACACAGAAATATGAATGGCAATAATCATATTACAAATTAAACAAAAGGCCCAAAAAAATTTTGAGACGAACTCGGTACATACTTATGTACTTATAATATTTAAAATGTATACTAGACTATTTTGACGGATTTGGACTGCCATCTTCACCCAGTATCGTACACTCGCTAGCGCACAGCAGTCCCTTGCTACTGCCGAGTTGGCCATCATTTGTACTCTGCTCGACTGACTAAACTCTCAACGTTTACTAAACATTGTTCACAGATGGCACTGATTTAAATCTGGATAAGAAAAATATATGACAAAGATAACATTACTTGTTTTAAAGAATATTAAATATAGGTAATAAACTTTTTGTGGACTTTCTTTTTGATTTGATAGTGAAGAAAATTATTGCCCGTACATACTGCGGACTGGAAGATGGAACTACATATACTGATATAAGCTAAATTATGAAAAAGGAAAATATGTGGTTTGGCCCGTACACCTGGCTTTATTTTTTTATTGCGTTTAATAAATTTTGCGTGCCACATAATACCTAAGTAAGCAGGTAGGTAGGTACTTTGACTTTATATTGCTTTGGTTATAGATAACAAAACAAAAACCTTTTCAAACCGATTTGTATTTTATTTGTGATAAAGTACGTATGCACAATTTGTCCTAGGTATTACTTCATTTGTGTCCATCTGATTACTGTATGCAATTTATGTAGGTACACACTTTTTTACGACTTCTTACATAAAAAGGCTATGAAACTTTATTAATGTAATTTAGTAATGAAACAACCTCGACTACACGAGGCAATCTAATAATATCTAGTACCTATACTTTTATTTATAACTTCGAAAGAGTCAAATCTTCATCACCAGTGCCACCACTTATCCTTCTCAACGATCAGTCAGTCGCAGCAGAAAAAACTAGCTCAGCATTCGAATTACGAATCTCAACAAGTATGGCGGCCCTCTCAACTCTCAACACAAAACGCTTGGGAGGTGCTTAGTATCCCATCTCAGCCCCCCTATTTTTCGCCACAATGGCCAGCAATACATTCCGTGACTTGGCAAAAGTTGATGTCGTGAATACTCGTGAAACTTGGCCCCCCTCAACGATCAATACCTGCGCACAGCGCCATCTAGGAGCCATCGCGCAGCCAAATTGCACTTTAATAGTTCATTAGAGCCGACGAAAATGGCGGGGACAGTTTAAATTCGGAACGCGCTATTGATTCGGGGGGATATTGTTGAACGTTTGCAAAAATGGCCGGCGGAGATCGTCAATTTTTATGATATTTCTGGTACATGGGTACCGATATTAGCATATAGAATACAGTCCAAACTTATATTGGAGAAAATAAATATTTTCTAAGACATCTGCTTTGGATGCTGGTACCTACTCAGTACATTTAATCAAAAAACTCAATTTGACAAATAAAACGGAATTTGTAGATGAAAGGTTATAAGGTTTCTTTTGCATTTTACTAATATTGCTGCTTAATGTCGTGTCGGTTGCATGCCGATTATATTGTCTACCCTCAGTCACAATGCACTCATCGTTTGCGTCAGCAACTAGGTACCTAACCAACCTCTAAATTATTTACGTACATGCGGCAAAATTCCGTAATCTATCATTTAATAAGGCCGTGGTGGTAGGTAGTCACTGCGTATTAACATTTAATTTACCCTTCCCCCGCCTGCTCCAGTTCCCCCCAGTGATCCAAATGAATGAATGATTCAATCAGCTCAGTTGTCAATATCTCAGTGAATTGATCGATTATTCTGGTGAGTCAGAAGGAACTTTTAACTAATGTGGACTAGACTAGAAAAGGTTATGATGAAAGGGAACAAAGTGAATGATTCCCATAAGTTTTTTAGGATAAATATTTCAGAAATTAATATGTCCCCGTGCTTATCAACCCGCCTGCCCAGCGTGTGTGAGAAGTTTATGGCCATTTGTTCCAAGAGTGCCGCCCATGTGGCGAAAAGCCTTTGTCCAGCAGTGGATGAACCAGGCTGATGGCATGATGATGGATGGATGGACGATGTCTAGTAAAATCGTAAAAAAATAATATTCTACAACTAAGAGTACCACAGGGCAGTATTATTGGTTCATTAATCATTTTCCTAGCATTTACATTCATAATTAAGTCGTAGATAGTGATCATAAAGTATTCTTATTATTATGACTAAAAATATATTTTTGATGACACAATCGGATTAAAGTTTCAGAAATATTTGACCCAGTTAATGTAAAATAACCAACCAATTGCCGAAGATTTAGATTTTAAACATAGAAAATCGATAACGTCTAGCCATTTTATTCTTGTCAGGTTATTTATTTTGTGATATTTCATCCCCTGACCATACCGGCTGTAAATGAACAGATATTTTTAATGTAACCATGTATACGGGTCATACTGAACTTTCACAAGGAAACATAATCGAACCAACTTAAATAAAAACCGGTCAAGTGCGAGTAGGTAGGACTCGCGCACTAAGAGTTCTGTACTATTTACATAAGTTACTAGACTTAAATGATTTGAATAAAATTACCAACTTATCATTATTATCAATACGTACCTAGAAATTGTATGGAACAAAACTGCAAAATGAAGTTGGTTGAGTATTCGGATATTCAAACTCGGCATTTCCAGTTTTTGCTAAATATACAGGATATTCCAAATTCCTAACCAGTTTAGTTTTTTCAGATTGATCCCGTAACGCAGAAATAGCCTAAAACTGACAACTTTGATGGCCTCCCATTTCTTTATTATTGAAAATTTAAAAAAGTATATGGGCTTAAAAATTTTTCGGCTCCTTTTTCATGAAAATTGTTTTCACTTGTTATTGTAGGACCTACTTGTATATTATGTTTTGGTCGTATATTCTACAGCCGTGTGGACCCAGGTAGAGATCTAGATCCGTGCCAACAGCTCGAGGCCATTGCCACCGGAACACAGCGCATGTCTGTTGTGGTCACCCGACAATCTGTCATCCTGTTCCACACGCCTTGTAGACGATTTGTATGGTTCCTTCCATACGGGGTTAGAATTGACAGATAACTTTGATTCATCCAGCGGGGCTATTATGTAACTCAGTGTCGGTTGCTAGCTATAGTTGCTATTCACTAAAAACAGATAAAAAATGAACTTCCAAAATAACTTTTAATGGGTATTGAACTAATGACGAATTGTGAAGTTATTTAAGCGGATATGTATGTTTTAGACGATAGCCACTTGGTTTGGCAACTGAGTTTACGATACAGAATCAGGGGGCAGGATTCAATCTTGTAATATAAGTATACTTAAATTACATATTATAAATTAAATTATATGTATTGTATGTGTCACCGTAAAATGGCGAAAACTGCTTTCCGCGGAAAAGCAGCTATATTTTGTAAATAACTGAATCATACGCGATCAAATTATTTCGCTTTTTCGCGGAAAAGCAGATTATTCACAAAAAGGCGAGGTTAAAACAAAATAAAAAGAACAAACGAAAGGCAAACAGGCGAAAATAGATGCTACGACAACCCAAGCGAAGCGGAGCGAGGAAGAGCTGTAAATTTATATCTTCGTCGCTGCTAGCCTCCCTCATATTTTATGATTTCTTTCGTTTTTATCAGAAAACAAACCAAAATAATGGAAGGAAAGTGAATTCGAACCAATAGTTGTAACAGGCCCTTTTGTATTTTTTTTTTCTGAAAATATAGGCTAAATCATGAAAATACATACTGTTCTTCAACTTTCAGGTGGTATTTTTTAAAACGAAATTATTTTTTGAAAATCAGTTTGGAGAAATGGGAATGTGACGTAATAGTCATACCGTTTAGGCTCAATAGGAAGAGTTCCTTGACGTAAAAAAGAATGAAAAAAAAAATTAGGGGACAAAACCTGAAGATGGGATTACTGAAAATAAAATAAAACAGACGTCGGTTTTGACATCACTTTTTTTTTTCTTGTGGGAAATGGCCTATTGGGTAATGCCTAAATGACATGACTATTACGTCATCAAAGCTATTTATTCAGTTCCTGAATATTTTCATGTATATCTTTCGTATTTCAAGAAGAAAAGAATGTATACTTGTATATGACCTTAAAAAAGTCTATTCCTTTCAAAACAATCGACAATTAGGTGCTGTTATGGTATTCTGGACCATTCAAATTAAACAAAGAGAATTTTTAAAGTTTATGTTTTTAATCAAATTTTCTTGCTGGCCAGTGCGATTATTATTCTCTAAATGAGGCTGGCGCATGACATAAAATCTTAGACCATATAACACAGGACTAGGCAAGCGCACTTATCCCCATCTGCCGATTTACATGAACAATTTGTTCATGTAAGTTTGCTTGTGTGCGCGTTTTGTGTTTGTGTTGCAGCTTTTGTTTTAGTGTGACATATCAACTTTTCGGAGTGTGCGTGAATGAGTAAATGTGTGCTGCGCGTGTTTACCTCCCCTCCCGTGGAAAACGGCAGAATAATTTCAGTACTAAGAGTCGCGCTTTGCCAGGTCCCGTGTTAAATGGTCTAAGCATGAAATAAGTATTTCCATTTCAGTGGACGGGCTGCAGAGAATATAAACTATTATTCTTCATAATTTGTATCATTATTGTACGAAATAACGAAATAAAAATATTAGAATTTTAAAAACACTTTCCCCGCTAACGGATTTTCTTACAACCTTTTTGATTCCAGATTACCTACTGGTTGGTTAGAAAAAAGTTTTGTTTTATCATAAAATTAAAAGCGAATGCATTTGTTCGAATTTAAATGTTTCTTTTAAAAATTTCTTTTATAATTAAAACTTGGTACATACTGAATTTTATAATTTTAACAAAGTTTTAATTATGTAGAGTTTTTGACTAAATTAAATTGTGAGACATTCTTTACGTGATGGAGCAACGTCATTTGATCGCAGATGAAATGCAAAGAGCTGTGGGGATGTCGCAAGCGGGAAGACACCAATCTAAGGTATCTCGCTATCTCGATGTGAACAGGAGCGTTATTTGCCGTATGTGGCAGCGTTACACTACCACAGGAAATCCCGCCAAGCAGCACCCAGGCCGTGGAAGGAGTACAACTCGGCAAGACCGATACATACAACTGACTGCAAGACGTCAGCCGATGTTAACCGCCCGAGAGATAGGTCTAAGGCTACAGAACTCAAGTGGTGTTGTTGTTAGCACCCAAACCGTGCGGAACAGGCTGCATGAGTACTGCCTACGAGCACGACGCCCAATCAGGTGCCCACCTGTACGTCACGGGAATCGCGCTCGTCGATATGAATGGTGTAGGGAACACATAACATGGACCCAGGAGCAATGGGATAAAATTTATTTTGCGATGAGTCTCGTTTCGGGTTTAGGCCTGATACAAGATGGGTAAGAGTGTACCGTCGTCCCGGCAATACTGAAAGGCTGAGGTGCGTTCAGGAAGTTCATCCATGCAGCGGATCAACAGCTATGGTATGGGCGGGTATTATGAAGAACAGACGAACTGAGCTCGTTTTTGTAAATGGAAACATGAACGCTCAAAATTATGTTGAGGATGTTCTCAGGACTTACGTTCATCCGTTTGTATTTGGCTCCAATTTTACGTTATTGCATGACAATGCGCGTTTGGATATAGCTTTGCGGACTAGGGAGTACTTGGCAGTGGAAAACATCCGTTGCACAATCGCTGGACCTCAACCCCATCGAGCATGCATGGGATATGCTCCAGAGACGCGTTTTACAGGACTTGGACGGTGTGACAACAACCCAACATTGGGAGCGATTGCCGCAGGATAACATTAACGAACTCATCGATTCTATGAATAATCGGTGCCGACAAGTTCTGATCAACAGAGGAGGCCACACTTTGTATTAAATTCTTTAACAATAAATTAATTTTGTTCAGAAAATTAACTTTGTTTTAAAAAGTTAAGTTTCTTAGGTACCTTATTTTGTCCTACGCTGGATACAGTAGGTAATATTTTTAATTTACGTTATTAAAAAACAAATTGAAATAAACATTGCTTTTATTTTTTTTACAATATAAAGTTTTTTTTAAATTTAAATATTAAAAAAACAAACGTTATAATGAAAAATCCATTTTAAAATTCAAATTAGTACATGTTGCTTGGACTTTTTTGATGTGTGTAGTACATCATGTGAGAGTGTGAGTGTGTGTTGAGTGGAGGTGTGTGTGTGTGTGTGTGTGCAGAATCCGGATATCTGTGAACTGTACAGACATCTATATTGGATGTCTCTGGTGAACTGTGACGTCTGTGATTATAATTATGACTGTAATAATAATAGAAAACCGGCCAAGTGCGAGTCGGACTCGCGCACGAAGGGTTCCGTACCATTATCTATAAAAACGGCAAAAATATCATGTCTGTTGTATTGGAGTGCGTGGGTCCGACTCACACTTGGCCGGTTTTAGTATTTGTTGTTATAGCGGCAACAGAAATACATCATCTGTGAAAATTTCAACTGTCTTACTATCACGGTTCATGAGATACAGCCTGGTGACAGACGGACGGCCAGCGGAGTCTCAGTAATAGGGTCCCGTTTAGAGATGTAAAATGAAAAAAAACAAAAAGTTTTTTTTACACTTTCTTGAAAAAAAAACATGAAAAAGAACTTGGCATTATCATAAAACTAAAATGAAATAAAACACTAAACTGACTGTTAACTTTTACTTAAATCATATTAATTTTAAATCAACAATATTATAATAATAATTAACATTATAAACTAAAAAATCTTTAATTTTCTTCTGTGCACGAATCATCTGTATCTGTATCAATATCAGTAGTGGTACCTACACTTGTTCTATCGACATCGGAATAATTTGTTTCATCTGAGTCCACGATTATGCTATCAGGAACTCTAATAACTTCTTTGACTTGTGTTAATGTTGTGGATGATTGTACTGATTGCAGTCTTAAATTGTGCGCAATGTACACTATTTTCCTAGCTCTGTCATTTGTCAGTCTATTACGTTTTTTGGTATGAATGTCACTGTACGTACTAAACGTTCTCTCGCACGCTGCCGATGTAGTAGGAAGCGAGAGGAATTTAACAGCAATTTTAGACAAAGCAGTTAATTTGCAAAGTCCTGCCCACCAAGCAAAGGGATTCAATTTGTTCACCGATGACCACAGAAAAGCCTTAGAAAAAAAATCTTGCTTTGCAACGTAATTTGCAAGCTCTACCAGTACTGTATCCTCATTGATATCTGGTATCTTTACAGCAGCATTATAAATTAGTTCTATGGAAGTGGTTTCTTCTTCTGAAGTAAGATCGCATCCTTTGAAATGAGGATCCAATAGGTTTGCTATTTTGTGAACATCATATATAGCGAATTTTTTTCTATTTTTCAATATTTCGCTGACATTTTTTTTCTCGGATTTTAGCAGGGGGCTCTTGTTCAACATGTCTTCCACTTTGTCTTGCATATTCTCATATAAGCTTAGAATATGAGAAATCTGAGGATTGTCACTTTCCACAATTGTAATCGTGTCTAATATGAGTTTCAATAAACTGTAGAATCCAGTTACTTTATCCCAGAAATCATCGCTCAACATATTTACTTTTAATGTGGGTACTTTATTTATAACATCTGAAAGACTCTCATCGATCGCCATGCTTTTAATAGTTTGTTTGTTTTCTTTCAAACTCTCTAAACAAGATACCAGGAATCCCCAGCGCGTTTTTACTGGAAGCTTAAGACTTACTTTGACGCCACTAGTCAACTGCTTTTCTATGAAAGCGGTGTTAAGCTTGTGAGAGCTTTTTATAGCCTTGACACAAGCAGTTGCATCATCTGTCAGGGTTTTTAAAGTTGGCAAAGCTTTCATATCAGTAAATATTAATTGGAGGGAGTGTGCTAGGCACCCATAGGTAAATAAGTTTGTCCTTGTGTACTTCGTTTCTAGTAGTCTCCAAGCAGCCTTCATATTAGCAGCATTGTCTGTTACAACGCCATATACCTTTTGAGGTCCTATTTCATCAATTACACGACTCATTTCTTGAGCCATGAATTCTGCAGTGTGGGATGATTTTCCTGTCGGTAAAACCTTATATCAAACAAAAAATGTTATACAGGAAGGCTTTTGGCGTTGTAACAACAAAATTTACTATAGGTTCATTTCTGATGTTGCTCCAACCATCCACTGCCATTCCCACGGAATCAGCAGCGGCAATTGCCTCCGCTACCAGCACAGACGCACTCTTATATTCATTTTACAAAAACGGTCCTGACAACATGTACCTAGAAGGCGTTTTATACGCTGGCCGAAGAAACGAAAAGAACGTCCTCCAATAAGGATTTTCCATCATATTAAGAGGTGCTCTGCTCGCAAAAATTGCTCTGCTAAGAAGTTCATCTGCCTTTTCTTGATCTTCTGGAGTCATTTTGTCTATAAAAGGTGCAATACCTGGTATCAGTGGCATCTTCAATTTTTTTTCAGTAGTGGCAGTGGCTGACTTAGATGCACCAGCAGTGCTGGATACTTCTAGAAAGAAAAATAGGTGCGGTAAGGAACGGAACGTTAAAACATCACTGTTATGTGGACTACAAAATTTCAGATTTTTGACAATACAATACAATATAATATTCTTTATTGCACACCAAAAAACATAAATAAAGAGACAATTTATAATAAAAAGTATAGAATAATTGGCGTTCTTATCACTAAAAGCGATCTCTTCCAGAATTATAAGACGTTTAACAATGACGGCTGATGCTGATGGCTCTGTCTTATAATATAACACAGTTTGGTGGTTCGGCTTAAACCCTTACAAAGTTTATAATGCTCGGATTAATTTGAATTTATTCGTTATTTGTTAGCGGTGAATAAAAACGTTATAAAAAACCTACATGTCCTACTACTAAAAAAATCATGTACTTACCATGTGGAACTTGTTTGGTTGTTTTCATATATTTTTCCTTCACAGAGTCTGGGCATTTTTTTACAGTCCTGTATATGCTTTGACATTCTTGTGCCATTTTTTGTAAGAATTTTTGTGCAGAATGTAAATTCTACTTTAGGTACTTTCGAAGTGGAAACAACTAGCCACGAGTGATGTCTTTCGACCTAAACCGACTCGTTTTGGCATATTTATGAATAATATCAAACACAACTTAATTTTCACTTCACTTAACACTCAAAAACGAACTCTGACTGTCCAGCAAGCAAGCTCTCTGCACTTCAACCTCATCATCAAACAAAACATAAACCAACTAAGCGTTGATGTTGGGGAAATCCCCGTCCAAAAAATGTCTACTGTGCCTACACGTTTGATTTGCTTTATTGTCGACATTTACGTTATTAAGTCGTATAAATTCGCTTCCACGTGTAGAACTTAAATTATTTTGAGTCATTTATGGATAGGTAAAAACCATTTTTCGTTTCAGGAATCCATTTGCGTAATGTTAAGCTTTAAAGTGCTATTTTTTGTTAGAGCCGATATAATTTTATACTCTTGAAAAACCCCACTTCAGTAAAAAGAACGTTTCTTTTCATGTTTTTTTTCATGCCAGAAAAAAAACTGTTTTTTACATCTCTAGTCCCGTTGGTTAGGGGCCGTTCAAGTATTACGTAAGCAGATTTATTACAATTATTTACCCCCCCATCCCCCTTGTCAGCAAAAGTAAGCAAAGCTCTTACCCCCTCCCCCCATGCTTACGTAAACATTTTTCAATTATAAATATATATTTTTTTATATTATAATGTTATAATTATAATTTTAAAAATAAGAAAATAGATTTAGGATAGAGATTAGATTTTACTGATACAGTATTCAACATAGAGTAAGGGGCAAAAATATACCGATGACGTAATCATCATCTAGACTCCCCTACCCCCCATGTCATCGAAAATAAGCAAAACAAAGACCCCCCCCCCCCTCATAGTGCTTACGTAATACTTGAACGGCCCCTTACCCCTTGGGTACGGAACCCTAAAAACTATAAACTTACTGAAATAGTTTATTAATAAGTCTTAACACAAAAATATGTAGTTTAATAATTGTACTTATTACATTTTGTTTGCATTAGGTACAATAAGAAACTTAAAGCGTATTATGTAATGCAGTCAAAATGTAACGCATAAAATGGAATAATTTTTATGTGATCGATCAACTCTAACTATTAGCAAGCAGTTTGCGCGAATTGCTATGAAACGCATTTATTGCATACTCTTCATTCAAAAGTAAGAACAACAATATTATCCTCTGTTACCACCTTTTTGTATAGCACGCCTTTATGTATCCCAATTATCTTAGAATTCGGAGTGATAATAATCATATTTTTGGTCCAAATGAATGGATTTTCAATAAAATTCGATTGGTGAAAGACCATACTTGGGTTATGCTGAAATGAAATTATACTTGATTCAAAAAAAAAAAAGGTAAAACGACTAACTATTACAACAGTGAAAGAATTGTCAAAATCGGTTCAGTAGTTTCAGAGATTACCCCCGCTAGGACTCACAGAACCGTTTTCACCGAAATCGAAAAAACTGGATAAACCGGGTTCACCACCAATTGTAAAACCGGGTTTTAGATTTGGAAAAACCTACTTTTGTTTTTTTTTCGGTTATACAAATTAAATTTTTTCTGGGACGAATTGACTGTTCAATCCCAACTAACATTTTGGTCTGTTACATGTTTTTTTTAAGTGATATTATTACAGATTATCTCAATTCTTACTAAAGGCGATATAGGGGAGTCAGTAAACAAATTTAGCTCCAACTGGCACTAGAACTTTAATGGACGATGTAGGACAGCTTTGAGAGATAAAATAGTGCTTGTAACTGCAAGTATACTTATTATATGTTATAGCTTTAACCTTTCAGTTAGACCCAAGCCTTAACAACAGTGTTCGCTGACTCCTGTTAACACCTATTGTTGTTTAGCTATTGCCATGAAGTGTCTTATATACCTTACCCAAGCAACACCAGCTGGTGTTACAAAAAGGCTGTATTATAAAGCGCTATAGCTAGCTGCAGAGCCGCTGTACCCCCAAAGGAGGCGCCTAATAACTCAGCTGTAGCGCCAATAATTGCTCTACAATACTACAATTGCCGTATATAAGCCCTACAAAAGCGCTTGAACGGTAGTAGTATTGAGTTATAGTAATACTTAGGTGCTGTTAAGCACTATTACCGTATTTTTCCTGTTTATACTGTGGATCGTTTCTGTTGGTGTAGTTGTGTTTTATTTCAATTTTATTCAAAGTGTTATGTCGTTTGCTTGTATGATGTGTGTTAGGTCAATTAAGGTAAGACATATTTTGTTTACTATCAAGAATAACATGCCTAGAAAGCTCTATTTTAATGTAACGCAGTGTTTACTGTTAAAATGTATATTGGTTTTCATCTCATTTTTCATGCGCCTTCGTAATTACTGTAGAGAGTATTGACTCTAATATTATTTGAAGTTTCAACAGTAGCAGGACTGAGAAAGACGTGTTAACGTCAGTCCTATCTATTTTATTTCATAACTGTGAAAATATTGCGCCTTAAGTTCCAAAATTCTCACCAGTGTTTAACTTAGTGACATGTTTGCGTAACTGACTTCGGTGGCCTAGTGGTTTGTAATCTGACCTGAGTGCACGGGTTCGATTCCAGGAAAATAATTTATTTTAGACGTTTATACATCTTTGTATTTTATACATAAACAGTGTTTATCTTCGTGCAACCCTAGAAGTACGAGTTCGAGACCCAGTCGAAAAATATAATTTATAATCATATTTGCAACAGTAATATTTTAATAACGCCATCTATACCTGTTACCTATAACCAACCAGTCTACATATCAATACATCGATTAAGGTGACAAGTTAAAACTCTTGGTGCTAATTGTTCTATACGTTCTTGAACGAAAAATAGGATAGAGGGCGCAATTATGGCTCTTGTATGCTCTGTTTGTACTACTCTGACATCAGACAAAGATAACTTAAACTGCGCGGCTTGTCATAAAAACTATCACTATGAATGTGTATCAATATCTGAAAGTGACTACAGAAAAATTTTACCCATGAACAAACTGAAATGGAAATGTTCATCATGTAAGGAAAAAAAAATGCAAATAAAGCTACAACAATATTCAGCTCTGAGAGCCCAGTCACATGCAAAAACCTTTTAGCGCCATCACTCTCTGAAAATCATTCTCCATCTATTGTCAATATAGATACGGAAAAATTGATGACTTATATTAACAACAAATTCACAACTATGCGTCAAGATATTCAACAAGACATCAAAAAGTCCATGCTTTCAGTCCAAGAAGACATGAAAAAAATTCTACAGCAAAGTGAGGCTTGGGAAACCCGTCTGAAAACCTTGGAAACCAAAGTAACCGAGCTGGAAACAGCCGGCACCGAATCCGTTCAGGCAGAAAACGCAGAATTACGCAGTAGTCTCGATTCGATCACAAAGAAATTCGATGACATGGATCAAGCTTGCCGGAGCTGCAACCTAGAGATTCAGAATATACCTGAAAAAAGGGGCGAGAATTTGGTGAGACTTGTTGTCGACATAGGATCTCTCGTAGGCGTCTCAATCCCAGCCGAGAGCATACGCGCAGTCCACCGTGTCGCGCATGGCGCCCCTAGTCCTCGACCTAAGAACATCATTCTCCAGCTGACCACGCGCCGCCTCCGTGATGACGTGCTCGGTGCTGTGCGCGCTCGCCGCAAGCTAACCACTGAACAACTGACACTGCCTGGATCCGGACCACCCAACCCGTTCTATGTGAACGAACATTTATCGCTGAAAAATAAGCTTATCTATTCCAAAGCCCGTGTTTTGCGCAAGGAAAAAAACTATAAGTATGTGTGGGTAAAAAACGCTACGACCTGTATGCGAAAAACAGATAATAGCAACATTATACAAATAAGACAAGAAAGTGATTTCTCCAAAATTGTATGACTTTTATCTGTTTTGATCTTAATGAAGGGTTTACTAATTTTTAATAGGATTAAACCTTTTATCACATATTATATTAAAACTTTTTATATTCTTTGCTTTTACCACTTAACAAATTTGTTTGATAATGAACGCTCTCTGTACATCCTTTTAATTAACTATAATTCTTTTTGTTATTTATCAACTTTTTCCAACTCATTTCAACAATATTTTACAACATTACTATGTTCTTCGCCTGCGACAGATATTATACATTACTGTTTTATACACTATGTATACCAGCTCATAGTATTATTGAACATCATTCACGATGTTTTATTGTTAAGTTCCCGACATAATTTTGTCTCTACAAGATATTTCTACAATATAAATGAAAAGTTGCCATGATCTTAACATTTACTACCAAAACTATCGTGGTCTTCGAAGTAAGCTCAAAACATTACGCTGTAACATAATGAATAGTAATTATGATGTTCTGGTTCTCACTGAGACGTGGTTAATGGAAGGAATTTTTGACGCTGAGGTTGTTGGGGATGGATACACAGTATTTCGCAAAGACAGAAATCCACGCACCTCATCAAAAACTGATGGAGGTGGTGTGTTGATCGCCGTCAAGAATAAGTTTAACGTCATACGCCGTCATGACTGGGAATCACCGTTAGTGGAAGAGATAGCGCTGTTATTTCCTTTCGGTACTGAAGGACTATTTTTGAATGCTTGTTATATACCGCCTGACTCTAAGAAGGATTTATATGACAGTCACCTTAATAAAATGTTTGATATTGGTGTTGAAATACCTGACTACAATATTGTCCTTATAGGTGATTATAATTTACCGGATATTAAGTGGAAGTTTTCATCCGATTATAATAATAATTCACATGGATCTCTAGACGATCCAGTTACAGGTTTTGAACGACTATTCGAAACCTTAATGTCATTCTTAAACCTATCACAATATAATAATCTAATCAATCAATTTGGACGATTACTTGACCTTGTTCTCTCCAATACAACATGTATTGTTTCACTTTGCAATGCACCTCTCTCAAAAGTTGATATTTATCACCCTCCTTTGACATTAACTTTACCTATTCCTATCACTACAAATTCTCTTCCAAATGTAGAAATTCCAAAATACAACTTTTTTAAAGCTAATTATGTCTCCATTAATTCCAAAATTTCCAAGATAGACTGGGTGAACGAACTTAGTGCCCTGAATATCGAAAATGCAGTCAATCGTTTTTATTGTATTATATACGAGATACTAAACGTTGATGTCCCTCTTGTTAAAACGAAGCCAGCCAAGTATCCTATTTGGTTCTCACGTGACTTAATTAGAGAGTTGAGAGCAAAAGAAAAGGCATGGATTCGCTGGAAAACTTATGGCTCGCTGTCTGATTACCAACGGTTTTCAACATATCGTTGTCGCGTAAAGGAATTGCTTAAAAGCTGTCATGTAACATATATAAAAAACGTTGAAGAGTTAAGACTAACATCAAATCATTCTGGAAATACACATCTTCTCTGAAGAAAACAAATACTGGGTATCCATCTACAATGACATTTGAGGATCAATCTTCTCACAGTCCTTCCGATATATGTGAAATGTTTTCAAAGTACTTTTCTTCCGTTTTTGAACCAGTGGATCACGATGCTTATAACACAGATTTTATTGCTTTAAATGACGGCCCATCTTTGGCTACTCCTTTGTCTGAGATAAATCTTTTAGAGTCCGAAGTTGAAAAAGCCCTTCTTGATCTCGATAGCAATAAGGGCCTAGGGCCGGATAAAATAAGCTCATTCTTTCTAAAACATACAGCTTCTACAATCTGTGTTCCATTGACTTTGCTCTTTAACGTAAGTCTTCACGTTGGGATCATCCCTGCAAAATGGAAGATAGCTCATGTGACTCCTATTCATAAGGGAGGTGCTAAAAATCTTATTGAACATTACCGCCCCATTTCTCTCCTATCAATAATCCCCAAAGTAATTGAAATGTTAATTCACAACAAAGTATATCCTTACGTTGAACCACTTCTAGATACTCGTCAGCACGGATTTGTGAAATCAAAATCTACCGTTTCAAACCTTTTACCCTACACAAATTTTCTTTTTAAAGCTCTTGATGATGGTGTAGCTGTTGATTCAGTGTACACAGACTTCAGAAAAGCCTTTGATAAGGTGGATCACAAGCTTCTGCTGCAAAAGCTTTATTTTAATGGAATAAAGGGTAATTTGCTGCGATGGTTTTCATCTTACTTGTGCATGAGACAACAGGCTGTTGGTTTGAATGGGCATATCTCGTCCTACATTACTGTAACATCTGGAGTTCCCCAAGGCTCAATTATAGGGCCACTGCTTTTTATAATATTTATTAATGATATTACACTATGTTTTAAGTACTCTGAGTTTTTGATGTATGCAGATGATCTAAAAATATACAAACGTATAGATAACAATAATGATTGTCTGCAATTACAGGACGATCTAAACCGACTGTTTACTTACTGCATTGATAATAAAATCGTACTTGCTGAGAACAAATGCAAAGTAATGGCTTTCTCTAAGAAGAGGCATAAACACTGTTTTCCCTACAAGCTTGGGAATGACTCCTTGGAAGTTGTCAATCAAATACGTGACCTTGGCGTTTTATTTGACTCTAAATTGACATTTGACCTCCACATTGAAGATATCATAAAAAAAGCATATCGCATGCTAGGATTTATTCTTAGAGTAGCCAAATGCTTTAAAAACCCCCTCACATATATAATTTTGTATCAGAGTCTGGTGAGGTCAAAATTAGAATATGCCTCAGCAATATGGAATCCGGTGTTTGATATTTATGTTCGGAAGGTTGAAATGATCCAAAAAAGATTTGTACGTGCCTTGAACTATCGTCTTAATCACAGCCGTCTGTCCTACAGCGATCTTCTTGCCAAGTTTGGGCTTATGTCTCTTGCAGATCGCCGACATGTGACTGATTCAGTAATTCTTCGAAATATATGTGTTGGAGAATATAAATGTGCAGACCTCTTAAGTCAGATTAACTTCCAACTACCCAGTCTCCGTCATCGTAGTAATAGACCCAAATATCTCTTTCATCTCAGAAGAACTAGAACTCAGAATGGAAAAAGAGCTCCGATACATCGTATGTGCAATTACTACAATGATAATGTTTTAAATATAGATTTCTTTAACTGCTCTCGTAACAGATACGAGGGGTGGCTGAAAAGTAATCTACCTGACTATGAAAGAAAATACATGGATTAATAATTTATTTTTTATTTTTCAATATAGTCCCCTGCAACTGAAATGCACTTACGACATTTGTCAATAAGTGACAGCATACCATTAAAATAATAATTATTATTTTGTTCGTCAAAATAGTCATTCACAGCGTCCTTCATCTCTTCGTCTGTTGAAAATCTGCGCCCTCTCAAATTTTTCTTTAAATTTTTAAATAAGAAGTAGTCAGAGGGAGCCAGGTCTGGACTATAGGGTGGGTGGTTGATCTCTGTAAAGCCGTTTTTTGTCAGAGATGACCGCGCCTTAAAGGCCGTGTGCGCGGGTGCATTATCATGCAAAATCAAAACGCCTTTGCTAAGTTTGCCCCTCCTGTCTTCTTTTATTTTTTTGCGTAGCTGGTCAAGTAAGTTCGCATAGTATTCAGCATTCATCGTGGTGTTTTTTGGCAGGTAATCTATCATAAGAATCCCCTCAACATCCCAAAAAATGGTTGCCATTAGTTTGCCCGCTGACAGCCGGACCTTAAACTTCCTTGGTGGTTTTTCCCCTTTAAATTTCCATTGCATCGATTCTTGTTTGCTTTCGGGATCCCACTGACGAATCCAAGTTTCATCACTGGTCACTATTCGCAAGATAGTTTCTTCCTCTTTATCCTTTACCAAGTCTAAAAATGACTGACAACATTCCACACGCCTTTGCTTATCAAACGGGGTCAACATTTTAGGCACCCAACGTGCGCTCACCTTGGACATTCCCAAATGTTCATGAATTATTTCATGAACTCGTTCCTTGCTAATGCCAACATCTCTAGCTATTTCCCACTGCTTAATTCGCCGATCGGCAAGGATCAGTTTCTTCACTTTTTCCACATTATCTGCGGTAACTGCAGAAATGGGCCTTCCAGTACGGGGATCGTCTTCTAAGCTCACACGGCCTTGTTTAAACTGCTTTGACCAAAACTTTATTACAAATTCGGAAGGACATGAATCTCCAAACACCTTAAACATGCGCTCTCGGATCTGCGTCGGCGTATTCCCTGCTTTACCGAGGAATTTAATCACAGCGCGATACTCAATTTTATCCATTTTTAATTTTATTGCAACTTGATAAAAACGAAGACGCGCCAAAAAAAAATTGAACTCGTAGAAACAAATAAGTGTCATAATTTTTAAAAAAGGAATAAACAAAGAATACGAAAATATAGTGGCCAGTAACATTTTTTAAACTTTCTTTAACAAAGGAGATTTTATATCAGCCACCCCTCGTATAAAAATAAAGTAAAGAAAGCGTTCATAGAAAAGAAAAAAAAAGGAAATAAAACAAAAGAAATAGGGTAAAGCAGAAATATATGTCTTATTCTTAGGTAAATATAAAATGTATCTTTTTCTTTATTAATTTTTAGTTTTAATGATTTTTTATTTTAAGTTTGCATGTGCATGCTGTGGGTTTTTTGCTTAGTCTGTATTTTTGGCTTTGGGTTTATAGCCAATATTGTCATAAACCATTTATCTTCTTCATCTGCTTCATTTTTATCTCTTATGTAATTTGTGAGAATGTTAAGGGAATAGATATACTTAAACTAATGTTATCACCATTGTTATTGTCAAACATGTATCTATTTCTGTTTTTTCTCCTATCAAATAAATAAATAAATAAATAAATACAAATTATAAAAGCAAGCTTCTGTTGAAAATAGGATATTTGAGTGCTTCGTTGAGGTGTTATGTGAAAAAATATGGAAATAAAGTATAAAAAAAATATAACCTATTCATTTGATCAATGGCGTCTTCGATACAAGAGCTTCAGCCGTATAATACCCCTTTTTAAACACTAAGAGTGTTTGAAAAACCTAGCATTCTACTCGAGGTGGTACTAAGGTGGTAGAGTGCCGTTATTAGATACTGTAGGTAACATTTTAATAGCTTATAGATACTTAAGTGTTATGTTTTACCTATACTGTTTGTTGTTTTAGGAACTCCAATCGGACGATTGAATTTTGGGATTTCCGTTTCCCTTAGTTATAATTATAAGTTAAGTTTTATACAAAAATACTTTTTGGTGGCTATATTTTTTTTCTCGTTTGCTTAAGCAGTCCAAGAAACTGGAAATATTGAACAACTTTTAAAAATTTGCAAAAAGCGTTACGTTTATCAACGGTAACCCGTACTAAATAATCAGTTATTATCAGAATTTATAACCTTCAAAATAATACGACAAGGAGTGCTTTAAGATAATAAATTCTTCCTAAAGGTTGTACAAGTATCAAAACAAGCACCTTTGTACACCAGATTGTGTTTGAGCGGGTCTAAATTACACCACAATGAACCCCATGGCTGTTTATAACACCGGTTTTAGTTTGCTCTTCAGTGGTGTTCACTAACTCAACTACAGAACAGAAGCATTATTATAACTCTCTTATACCCCATTAAGTGTTGCAACAGCATCTTATAGACCAGCAATGTGGCCAAAGGCTACCATAAGTTCATTTTTACAGCTTTAAGATATTAAATGGTGGCAGGATGGTGGTACAATCAGCTTTTATAGAGGCTCATTTCAGAATGATGTACAAGTTACCAATATACGGCTTTTGTACAGCAACACTTGCCGTAAGCTGTACGAAAAGCTTTTATAGAGCTCTAAGAAGATATAACAGCTCTTTAAACACCGCTATACTTCTTAAGCCTGTACCAAAAGCCGTATAAGTTGCTTATGTGTTCGTTGGTTAAGGTGTTACATAGACTATTATTACAGTCACAGATTATAAAATAGAGTTTATCGAGAGTTTACTATCACGAGATAGGTACTAACAGTGTCGAACAACTCCTTTAACTAGTTTTAACCTGTAATTATTAAGGAATTACACAGTTTCCTTTAAAGACGTTCTAAGGGTATATGCAGTAAACGTATTTAGCTAAGTGTTGTATAACACTGTTAAGTGTACCAAAGGCAGCAACATATTCTTAAACAACGATGTTGTAGTTCATTTTTACTAATCTCATACTAAATGTATGGGAGTGTTTAATGTCAATATTTTGGATACTTCTCGTTTGATTTTCAAAAAGTTATTGATGTCATTTTACTGATTAGGTACCATACTTTCGATATCAGTTAATTTTTTTTTATATCTGTTATAATTACGGAATAATCGCCTGGTCACACTTAACGATTACATCCTGTATATATATCTCTGTAGTCTGTACCCACACCCAGCATAAGATAAGATGCACGTGTAGTCGTTCCTCCCACGAGTGTCGAGTCTGAAAGAGCCTTTTCATCAGCTGGCTACCTGTGCAGCTACTTGAGAACCTCGCTGAATGATGACACCTTGCACATTGTATGTTACGATCGTTACCAGTGCGAATGTATCAAATGTAGGAGACGATTATAGCCTGTATATATATCTCTGTACCCAGCATAAGATAAGATGCACGTGTAGTCGTTCCTCCCACGAGTGTCGAGTCTGAAAGAGCCTTTTCATCAGCTGGCTACCTGTGCAGCTACTTGAGAACCTCGCTGAATGATGACACCTTGCACATTGTATGTTACGATCGTTACCAGTGCAAATGTATCAAATGTAAGAGACGATTACAGCCTGTATATATATCTCTGTACCCAGCATAAGATAAGATGCACGTGTAGTCGTTCCTCCCACGAGTGTCGAGTCTGAAAGAGCCTTTTCATCAGCTGGCTACCTGTGCAGCTACTTGAGAACCTCGCTGAATGATGACACCTTGCACATTGTATGTTACGATCGTTACCAGTGCGAATGTATCAAATGTAAGAGACGATTACAGCCTGTATATATATCTCTGTACCCAGCATAAGATAAGATGCACGTGTAGTCGTTCCTCCCACGAGTGTCGAGTCTGAAAGAGCCTTTTCATCAGCTGGCTACCTGTGCAGCTACTTGAGAACCTCGCTGAATGATGACACCTTGCACATTGTATGTTACGATCGTTACCAGTGCGAACGTATCAAATGTAAGAGACGATTACAGCCTGTATATATATCTCTGTACCCAGCATAAGATAAGATGCACGTGTAGTCGTTCCTCCCACGAGTGTCGAGTCTGAAAGAGCCTTTTCATCAGCTGGCTACCTGTGCAGCTACTTGAGAACCTCGCTGAATGATGACACCTTGCACATTGTATGTTACGATCGTTACCAGTGCGAATGTATAAAATGTAAGAGACGATTACAGCCTGTATATATATCTCTGTACCCAGCATAAGATAAGATGCACGTGTAGTCGTTCCTCCCACGAGTGTCGAGTCTGAAAGAGCCTTTTCATCAGCTGGCTACCTGTGCAGCTACTTGAGAACCTCGCTGAATGATGACACCTTGCACATTATATGTTACGATCGTTACCAGTGCGAATGTATCAAATGTAAGAGACGATTACAGCCTGTATATATATCTCTGTACCCAGCATAAGATAAGATGCACGTGTAGTCGTTCCTCCCACGAGTGTCGAGTCTGAAAGAGCCTTTTCATCAGCTGGCTACCTGTGCAGCTACTTGAGAACCTCGCTGAATGATGACACCTTGCACATTGTATGTTACGATCGTTACCAGTGCGAACGTATCAAATGTAAGAGACAATTACAGCCTGTATATATATCTCTGTACCCAGCATAAGATAAGATGCACGTGTAGTCGTTCCTCCCACGAGTGTCGAGTCTGAAAGAGCCTTTTCATCAGCTGGCTACCTGTGCAGCTACTTGAGAACCTCGCTGAATGATGACACCTTGCACATTGTATGTTACGATCGTTACCAGTGCGAATGTATCAAATGTAAGAGACGATTACAGCCTGTATATATATCTCTGTACCCAGCATAAGATAAGATGCACGTGTAGTCGTTCCTCCCACGAGTGTCGAGTCTGAAAGAGCCTTTTCATCAGCTGGCTACCTGTGCAGCTACTTGAGAACCTCGCTGAATGATGCACCTTGCACATTGTATGTTACGATCGTTACCAGTGCGAATGTATCAAATGTAGGAGACGAGGTTAAAAGAAGAAAGAAAAATTCAATTAAGGTAATTAATGAGGTTAATGTTTTTACTTACCTATTTTATTTTGATTCTCAAATTGAGAAAAGAGTGTTTGTTTCTATTCTTTCATTAATTATTGCCCGCGGCTTCGCTCGCGTGAAAGTGCCTTTCAATCTTTGAGAAACGTCGCCGTCGACAGGTTTCTGCTTAGCAGATATTACCACCCCTTGTAGCCTATATGTTGACCAGCGTCATTCCGATGATTATAAAAGAAGCCGCATCCAAATCCGTTGAGAGGTTCTCGTGTTAAAATGGTACCACATACATACAGACAGACAAAAATTCTAAAAATTGTAGTTTGGCTTTAGTACAACTCTAGTAACACATATTCCATCAAAAAAAAACTTGTAAAAAAAAACCAAGTCTCGCAACTTAGTTCTTCTACCGTAAAAAGTTGTGAGATCTATGTAAATCCAAGTCGATTAATTTATTCAGTCCCTACTTAAGGTGATATCTGAATTTTTCAACGGTCACTGTTACTCCATGCGGAACGACCCGCAGTGCGAGAGGGACGGATTTCAGAAAAAAATGCAAAATGTCGGTTTTAAATTAATATAAAATTAACTAAAATAGTTATCAAAATTTCACATTCACAAAATTTAGATATTGTTAAAATATATCTAATAAAACATCGCCCAGGTCTATATGTCGTTCCTATTTTGCATACTATAAAAAAGTGTAGAAGGAGACCTCATTTCAATAATTATTTCTATCGAGCGAAAGTTCTGCAATCGCGTTTCTGTATTCAAGAAAACTAGAAAAAGGTACCCATATTTATATACTAATTTATCAAATTAGTGACTTCTTCTGAAAATCAGGTAAATAACTTCAAAAAGTGACGATTTTAGTGAGGTAGCGCCTTAAGGGACCATCTGCTGTCTTAAGTTATTACATTAATTAGCTAACCTAACAACATCTTATAGTGGCCATATCAATATTAAAAATCTTTTATGTTTTGAATAAAAAGATTGACTCGGCCATCGCATGAAAACACAATGTATCTCACAAGTAATACATATTATATTAAATTAGATTATTTAGTGAGATTGCCAAGTCAATATATGGTGTGGTGTATCTAGAGCACTGGACCGACATTGCAAAATATTTTAGTTTTTCCTTCATTTATACACTAAACACTATTGTATTCCAAATTTAAAGCTTCTATGTCTGCTATAAGTACCTTAGAGTTTTGATGATCGGTCAGTCAGTCAGTCAGTGAGTGAGTGACAAAATTGAGAAACTTTGACTAGATATAATTCTTAAACTACTGGTTCAAATTGAATGAAATTTGAAATATACCGTGTTTATACAAAGTCTGCTTGGTAACCGAAAATTCAGGCTTCTAGATTGAACCACAACGAAGTTATAGGGGTCGAAAATGGCCTGAACTGCTTCGAGAAAAGGATGATACGGCGTGCCGCTTTTTAGCTCGGGACTGCCGTGCCCCCAGATTAAAAATTTTGAAAAAATATTTAATGTATGCACACACATAATTATATAGATATCTATTGCCCTGCAGACAGGGTCATTACAAATGTATTTTTTTGTTTTTATTAAAAAGAGTGAATATTAAAAGAAATTTTTCTTCAAAATACAGTTTTATTAAGAAATTCAAAATAAAATCGAAAGCATCGAAAAACCAGCAATCTGGTTTTGCTATCGTATAAAAACTCTTTTTCCAAAACCCCTGAGTCCCGCCATGTCCCTAGGGAAAAAAACTATAGCCTTTGTTCAAGTGAAGAGGCTAGTCAATACAATAGTGAAAATATTTTCAAAATCGGTTGAGTAGGTAGTTTTATCCACGCAAATGTTTATAATGGCTATGTATGTCCCTAGGGAAATGGCCGTCCCCGGAAACTAACTATAGCCTATAGCACTCAGCGATAGTGTAGCTTCTATTGGTGAAAGAGTTTTTAGAATAGTTCATGAGTTTAAAATATTACCTTTACATACAAACAAACAAATACCTCTCCTTATATGTATACTACGGTAGATGTAGATACTGAAAGCGCTGCTGTTATGAAAACAAACATGTCCATGAAATTAATCCAACAAAAAAAATTGCCAATTCCGAGTCGCACAAAGGGTTTCGTACTTTCCGGGTACGGAACCCTAAAAACATTATGGTAAATAACAATTTATACATACTCTTACGTATATTATATACATCTCAGCAACATCAAAAATGATGAACTGACAATAAATTTAGCACTCGTTAAGTACGGCATCCAAATTTTTATTATTTGCCATAATAGAAGCCATAAGTAGGAACACGTAATACGTACAAAAAATAACGAGGCTACCTATTACGGCTGAAGCCGTAACCTCCGTGACAGACGGAAAGACCGACAAACACACGGCTTAGTAACCGTTTAGTAATAGCAAAGTCTAATAAACTGTGGTATTATGGTCCGGTTTAACACCCTTTGGGTACGGAATCCAAATTAGACCCAAAAATATAATAAATTAACATCACTACAAATAAAATAAAAAAAATATATACTGTGCATAAACGCGCCGCACAACAGTTAGCGTAATTTTGTGAAATAAATTAAGGAAACGGTATTATGTAGAAATTGTGATTAGATATGTACTTTTGCCTTTACGGAGATAAAATAGGTGAGTACTTACTTATTTTATTTTGAAATTTAGTTTTTTTTTTTTATATATTTGCTTGTTAAAAATGTTTTCTTTTGTTTTCTTTCTGTCATGTTAAATAATTAATAATTTGTTGGCCCGATGATGTGTAATACGAAACCGGTAGCCTAAGTCAGAATGAAAATAAATATATGTGGAATAAAAGTACAAGAATTTGTGTATAATTTATTCAAGATGATATTCCACCAAGAACCATCAATCGAATCCATCCAATATTTAGTTTTCATCATTTCTGTATTACAGCATTCCACCGGCTTCCGCTAAGGAAGTGCTTGATGGACTTTTGTAACAAATTAACAGATAGTAGGTAATCAAATCTTTATTATTTATCAAGCAACGTCACGGAGATAAGCTGAAATAAATAAACAAAACAAAGGTCAATGTTCTTACATAACCCAGTACAGCGGCTGAAGCGCTTTCTAGCTGAAGCACGAATTTCGAAGATCTCAGCTGAGCAGCGGTGGCGGCAGTTCGCCACCTGACGTCTCCCTCCCCTCCCCCTTCAGCCATCAGCTGTTAATGCACCCCCCCGCAAGCCGCCCGCGCCCCGACCTTTCCCCTTCGTTTGTGTAATGTGAGGATACACGGCGAAATTGGACTTGTCAGGGAAATAACATCCTTGATTAGGCTTTGAAATGATAAGCTTGTAACGACGAAGGTTTTAGATCTAATTTTTGTTGACGAGGCCGAGGAGCTTAGTAAAATTGGTCATGAAAATGATATTGGAGTACCTACAGTAATTATAGGGTGGTATTATGATATATGTGTAATTGAAAAAGTTCGAGCGATAGGTTTAATAAATAAAGCAAGGAAAGAGGTAAAGTTAAACAAAATTGTAAAGTTTCTTTTAAGTTCTTTATGTATCAATCAATATTGCTATCGAGTTAATAAAAATTAACCCATCAAACAAATGGCTTTTTAATAAGTTCCATCAATTGCTACCATTGCAATTGAAACCAATCATGAGGTAAATAACTAATGATCAGTAAGCTTGTTTCCACATTACTATTGATTTTAATATCCGGGCTCCAGAGAACAACACAAAAATGCCAACTTTTAATAATATATCGCACATTATGGCTGCCAAATGAATAATTTATCGCGATATGTCGATTCAGGGCGCGCATCCCCCGTGGGTTGAGAGGTGGGGGGCGCCGCGGTCGCGGGACGGACGCTTCCTCAGTCCGCGCCCAGCGGCCGACCGAGCGCCATGTCAGCGTGCGCGCCGCGCGCCTGCTGCCGGCCGCGCGCCCCGCACTCTCTGCTCGATATAACCGCCAAGATCGTGGCTGCGAACATACCCTTCCAGCGAATCGAAGAGCGCTATGAACGCATCCCGGAACCGGTGCAGCGGCGCGTCGTCTACTGGTCCTTCCCGCGGGACGAGCGCGACATCTGCATGTATTCGTCGCTGGCCCGCGCGCCTCCCGACGACCACCGCAACATCGCCTTCTGCCGAGGCCTCAAGCTGCTGGAGGCCGGCTGTGTGGAGAACGTCCTACAAGTCGGTGAGTGCCGCGCCTGCGCCTGTTTACTAATATGCGCCTCGCCCACCCGCGCGCCGTATAAATAAAAACCTCGACGTGTGCGATCGATAGCGGCTCCTCTCGGGAATTATTCATGCGTTGGCTCGTAAAAGTTTCAGGAGAGATTAGGGCCCAGGGCTGCGAGGGCCAGGGTGAGACCGGTTCGACGGCACGTGCGGTTGCTTGCGTGCTCGCCTCTCGTTGCAACCTCCGCATATGGAGGTCGACGAGCCAATAATCGTGGGATGCATGCAACACGCCTGTATCAACATTATAACTAATGGTTTTATCGGTTCCGATACGAGCTTGCCTTGGTACAATTCGATAGGCCAAGCTGGTACTTATCGAGCATGTTGATCACATTCTCAATAAAGTGGAAACCAATTATTATAAACTGAACCAATTATCAAAATTGGCCCTAAGTGTATCCCTTGAGACACTCCTATATAAACTTTGGTTTGTGTACAGACCTATGAGTTCACAGCACCGCACCATCTAACTTGGTGAATGATGTAATTACTGGAACCATTAATAACAATCTGTCTTCCATTTCAAACAGTTTTCCGTTGAACTCTACGAGGGTGTTCTATGTCGAAAGCGGTATTGAAATGAAAAATACTTTCGAAGAATACGTCATGTCAATCTCGTAAAATTTCCGAGATTATCATAACTGGATGTCCCGTTATTTCAAAATTACGCAACCAAATTCTTCGGAGCTTGGCAAAAGCATGAATATGAAAACGCTGGTTGGTATAAACCATGCAGACGTCGTTTGTTACTGTCGCTGCTCTGAATAACGGACGCGAATAAACAATATTAATTGCCTGTTTTTATTTTTATTGGGCTGGGTCGTCGGTTATATTGTGCAGGCCGTGGGAGGACGGGCGTTACATATTCATTTGTGCTTATCTGGCATCAGTACGGGCGATTACCGGCCATTCCGGGCTGTTTCGGCTTGCTCTGCGGTCGCATAAGCCACATTTGGGGGCAATGTTGAATCATAGCTATGGTGAGTCTCTTGAGAACCTTGGATGGTCTAATGACTCTACCGAAAGGGTTTGAGGTTTAGATGCGGTTGGATAAAAATGCTAAGAGGCTTTACCCATGCCATGTTGGCCAATGTTTGAAATCCAATTTGCCTCTGGCTTTCTTCCAACTTTTAAGTAGACTGAAGGCTTTTGTGTGTCTAAAGGGTCGCGAATACGGGCGAAAAGGATTATCAGAACTGTCCTGCTTCTAGCACATTGATTCTGTAATTTTATTAAATAGGTTTATTTTACACCTGAAAAACTTGTTTCACATACCGCATGATATGAATCCCATAATCAACAATCAAAGCCACCTACTCCAGTAAAATTTATCTCGATACTCTGCAAAAATTTGGTTATGGCTCCTTATGATATTTATTTACACACTGGTTTCATGGAATATTCTTTTGTGTGTCTAAAGGATTCTGAATGCAGGCGAAAAGGGAAGGACTATCCTGCTCTTGTACATAGCACATCGATTGTATAATTTTATCAACCATTAAAATTTCTTGATTATCGATAAACATTGATTTACAATAGACTTCCGGCACGATCGTGTCTCCTGCCACTTTACGGGGTAGAATCAAAATAAAATCAAATCGCTTAAAGCCACCCACTAAAATGGATCTCGATTTATTCTTGAAAAATAGATTAAGACTCCTCATATTATTTACATACGGACTAATTTCATGGAATATCCAAAACTTTAAGACTGATCTATAAAAAGACATCATATTCTCTTATAGATGTTACGTTGATAATAATAATATATTTATTATAACTGTTAGTACAGTGTTCTGAAGTTGTTTCTGACACACGAAGTATTGATTTGAGACTAGTCAACTGAAACTACTAATAAATGAGGAAAAATTGATATCTAATTGAAGATAAAATAAGCAGCATTGAAGAAGGAACACATACCTATCTGATTCAACGAAATAAGTATCATTCAAAAGACAAGTTGTCTTCACCTTGTTGACACCATTACTAACTGGTTACCTAAAACGAGAATTTCAAGACCGAAAAAAGAATAAACTACATTCACCCTCAAAATGCATCAGTGATTCCGAAGCCTACTAGAAGCAGAGTCCCAGTTTGTATAAACGGACGAGTTGCATAAATTTTTGATTGTCATGGAAAATTAAACGAGCGGGCTCGTTCGGTCGGTAAATATTTATTAATTCAATGTTAATAACTTCATATATTAGGTACCGTCGAAACTCGATTCGGACCGGTTCCCTTTCAAATCGACGAAAGAGATCTTGTCTGAAATAGGACGACATTCGGTGTAACGATTGCATTATTTATTTCCTTTTGATGGTCTTTTCAATTAAATTCTTTTATGATCTGATTAAATTTATCAACCCCGTCACACATAATCACATAAGAGATGATGCTGAGCGTTTCCAAACAAAATATTCACGATTGTTAACATTTTCACTTTGGTAAATATTGTTGCTTGCGCAACAAACATTTATTTTTAATGTTTCCATTTTGCATTCTTCGATTTCGAAACATCAACTATTGAAAAACCATTGGTGCGTCAATTTCAATTACAAACTTGTTTATGAGAGTATTTTGTTGTTATAAATAAATTTCTCGATTCCGTAAATTTATCAACATGTGTAATTCAATAGCATAAATTGAAATACTCACATTTCTTACTGAATAAGTACTCGTATGGACGTATACGTAAGTGAAAAGTAATATATCCTGCCAAAAAAGACAAGAATGAAGGAAAAACAGCATATGTGCCACAACCAGAACTTCGTCGCGTAAACAATGATTTCTTAGTTTCTTTAAATACTGTGCCTTCTTCAGTTCCTTACCAGCAATCGTATTCCATAAGTGGTCTCATGAGAAGCTCCGAGATTAACTGTCTCCCACAAATCTGATGTAGAGCTCACGTCTGCACCATTGCAGTTCCCAGAAGGTGGAGCCGTCAACTTTTTATGACTGCCGGCCGACGTGATTCATTCTACATGATCTTTGATATCCTTTCATGCTTATAACAGGTTCTTGAGAATATAAAACTTTGTTCTCGTGCGCTACGAAAAGGCAACACGTTTCAAAGAATAATTCAAATGTATTTTAGTATAACATTGTTATCGCAAGTATTCATGACGATAACTCCAGTATACGTTCGTTGCTAATAATTAATAATGTAATGCTTGGAATTAATAATCTTGTGCGTCTCGAGCCAGATTTAGTATTAATAAACATTCATGACAAGGATAAAGTTTAGCACGTTCATAACTTTTCATGGCATACTTGTTCCGTAGTATCCATATTATCTTATAACTTCATATAGATAGATCATAAACTAATACATGCTCGTATTTATTAGCGGCGATGCCAGTCTCTTGACAGTAAACGATAATAACTGTGTAAATAAGAATAAGTACACAATTATCTACATTCAATGACTCTACGTAACACCAGTTCCTTTGAAAGATATATAAATGGATTCAAGAAAGATGGCCACAGAGGAATCTTTAAATAACATCAACTTCAAAAGCCTTCACCATCTGCCAGCATAATCGCGAGTTACAGCAACAAAAAGACACAGACGGACAGACAAACAGACCAACATACGTGCTGAATGCTCCTCTATCCAATAACAGTGTTTCATAGTGTCAGCACAAGACCGCATTGTCGCACGACCTCGTAACCATAAAACCAGCATAACTTTACCTCGGAAATCTTTTCAAGCACCTACCCCATCACCCATTAAACGAAGCAAAGGGGTTCTTGTAACGCTGGTTATATTTACAAAGAGGTGTCTGTACAGCACGCACCTCCGCATTTTAAAGGTTCATGACAAAGTTGTCTTTGAATATCGCCTAGGACTCTACATTGAAGCTTTAAGGGTTGTTTTCCAAAAATTTTCAAATCTATACATGTTGGTAATATAAACACAGTGTATCGTTTGAAGGCGAACAGGATTCTGAAGGAACGTGAATGGCTGATTTGATGATTCTAAATGGTTATTGTCGGTAAAACAACGAAACGTGCTCGCAAGCGGAGATATAATTAACGTTGATGAAAAGAAGATCCGTTTAGTACAGTCACTGAGTAGAAAACGTGCTTATAATAGCTGCTGTTGATAAACTGGATAAACGTTGGTCTCTCACGATCCATAGTGATGTAGAAATGTTACCAGCAGTACATAGCAAACATGAGATTTCTATCGCGGAGGTGAGTATGATATCAAGATCTACACTACATTGTCAATATTTGGTGTAACTACTCTAATTTATGTGAGATTTACAGAGTTCAGTCACTAACACTAGTAACGTGAAACAGACAATGTGATATTCATGATGTTCCCTGAGCAAGCCAAGTAGTCAAAGATTTATTTTATTGACAGAAACGCCTACGACTAGTTCTTCAAAGCGCAACTGTTTGAACGTGATTCTGCGAAATTACTAGGTCAACAAACAAAAGTAGCTTGTCCGCAAATCGCCACTTCGAACAGTGTGCATATTATTTTGTAAATAAGTTTTGTTAGCGAGAATCATCTTTTACAAAGAAGCATTTGTTGCAACATCAAAATGCTTGAACCAAAATGTTGACTGTTCATATTCTTTGTCTTCTGTTCTAATTTTATTCTGCTTATGCCTAACTGATATTTCATTTTTATTTGCGAGTTGACGTACTATCAGCAAATAGCACGCCCGATCAGTTGCAGTGCAAGTAGCATGTGGCGATCTTACGAGGGGTGGCTGATATAAAATCTCCTTTGTTAAAGAAAGTTTAAAAAATGTTACTGGCCACTATATTCTCGTATTCTTTGTTTATTCCTTTTTTAAAAATTATGACACTTATTTGTTTCTACGAGTTCATTTTTTTTTGTCGCGTCTTCGTTTTCATCAAGTTGCAATAAAATTAAAAATGGATAAAATTGAGTATCGCGCTGTGATTAAATTCCTCGGTAAAGAAGGGAATACGCCGACGCAGGTCCGAGAGCGCGTGTTTAAGGTGTTCGGAGATTCATGTCCTTCCGAATTTGTAATAAAGTTTTTGTCAAAGCAGTTTAAACAAAACCGTGTGAGCTTAGAAGACGATCCCCGTAGTGGAAGGCCCATTTCTGCAGTTACCGCAGATAATGTGGAAAAAGTGAAGAAACTGATCCTTGCCGATCGGCTAATTAAGCAGTGGGAAATAGCTAGAGATGTTGGCATTAGCAAGGAACGAGTTCATGAAATAATTCATGAACATTTGGGAATGTCCAAGGTGAGCGCACGTTGGGTGCCTAAAATGTTGATCCCGTTTGATTAGCAAAAGCGTGTGGAATGTTGTCAGTCATTTTTAGACTTGGTAAAGGATAAAGAGGAAGAAATTATCTTGCGAATAGTGACCTGTGATGAAACTTGGATTCGTCAGTGGGATCCCGAAAGCAAACAAGAATCGATGCAATGGAAATTTAAAGGGGAAAAACCACCAAGGAAGTTTAAGGTCCGGCTGTCAGCGGGCAAACTAATGGCAACCATTTTTTGGGATGTTGAGGGGATTCTTATGATATATTACCTGCCAAAAAACACCACGATGAATGCTGAATACTATGCGAACTTACTTGACCAGCTATGCAAAAAAATAAAAGAAGACAGGAGGGGCAAACTTAGCAAAGGCGTTTTGATTTTGCATGATAATGCACCCGCGCACACGGCCTTTAAGGCGCGGTCATCTCTGACAAAAAACGGCTTTACAGAGATCAACCACCCACCCTATAGTCCAGACCTGGCTCCCTCTGACTACTTCTTATTTAAAAATTTAAAGAAAAATTTGAGAGGGCGCAGATTTTCAACAGACGAAGAGATGAAGGACGCTGTGAATGACTATTTTGACGAACAAAATAATAATTATTATTTTAATGGTATGCTGTCACTTATTGACAAATGTCGTAAGTGGATTTCAGTTGCAGGGGACTATATTGAAAAATAAAAAATAAATCATTAATCCATGTATTTTTTTTCATAGTCAGGTAGATTACTTTTCAGCCACCCCTCGTAGTTAGGCCCGGCTTTAACTAATAAGGGACGAAAATTATTTTTTTAATGACTTTTAAGACGTTTTCCAGCAAACTGTTTTTCAAAAAACCTATAGAAATGAAAATTGTGAAATATAAAAATACTTTACGGTTGAGCGTGAATGACTGTTGTTGGACAAAAACTAGCAGTGCTGGGCATAGCGTTCACTGCACTATCCCTTTTGTTTAATACATTATATTACACTAGCACTGCACTAGCACTATTACACTTATAGGTGGTAGAGCTGATGCCGGGCTCGACTGTGGAGGTACCACCCTCTTACTCGCAAATCCTCTCGAAGTTATTCGGGGGAGAGTAAGAGAACAGCTCTTAGGCAAAACCAGGCACCACACCATTGCCTGGGACCCGATGGATGGCGGTACATCCATTATCCATCTCCAATTTCCGGGCCTTATATAAACAGATACTGGTGACGGACAGCGGCGTCACTGGTGCAAGGGTTTCGGTTAACCAACCCGCCTGCCCAGCGTGTATGACCATGGACATTTCTTCCAGGAGGACCGCCAAGAGTGGCGAAATCCTGGAAAGGCCTATGTCCAGCAGTGGACGAAACAGGCTGATGGATGAATGGATGGATTACACTAGCAGGTTACTGTACACAAAACTGGCCCTCAAGGTAATCAGGCGATCCGTTTGCTGATTGTACAAGGAAAATTTATATGTGAAATAATAAGAACTTATCAGTTGTGTGAATGGAGTAGAAGTAGTCATAAATGGCGGCTATTTAATTCTTTATAACGAAAAAGTGAGTGCGACAAATTCGTGTAAAGAACCCAAATTAAATTGTTATACGAGCCAGTTCCAAGAAATGTTTACTATTCTAGGTACTAATGAAAACCTGCCAATAAAATCAGAAATACACGGAGACACGTACCATTTCACCAGAAACAATCTGAAATGCTCGATAAACTACAACAATAAGATTCCCATGAAGAATTCAGACAATCAAACTAGGTTGGCCTAATACAGAAAATACTGACCAGGCACCATAGAAATCTATAACAATACAAACCCACATGGGTGAGGCACATGAAAGTCTATTTCTAGACCGAGGAGGGTCATGACGCCTCTGTTAGTTCAATTGGTACACAAGGGTGAAAGGTGGAAGGCCACGACAATTAGCTCCAATCAAACCCAACAGGAAATCTGAATTAAGACCTATTTCACAAAATTCGCTTTTTATGGCGTGTCTTTATTAATCGTATTTTCTTAGAATTTGGTGTGATGTTAGTTATGTTTTTTAGGTCTAATTAGAATGGAATAATTGTCAATAAAATTGTCGAAATCGATTGGTTTAAACTATTCTGAATGAATGTAAACAGGCGACATTAATAGGGGAAGTTGACGGAAGATTTTTTAAGTCTGATATTTTGGCAATTTTTTCACCAAATATTGAACGAAAGATTCTTTAATTATTTTTCCGTAAATGAAGTGAGGAAGACTGTATGGTCTATATTTGACATGTGTTCAACAATATAAAACGTATTTCCTAAGATATTAAATTAGACGCTGTAAATTTTAGATTACTCGCATGTAAATGTGAACTTGCTACGACGACGTAGGTAGTAAAAACGGAGGTTTTAAAAGAGTGTGACTTCCAATCTACTACAGATAGGGTTCTTAAAAAATATATATTGTAAAGAAGACCTTTTCTAACTTTTCCAAGACAATGAAACAGTCCAAAACGCGATGGAGAAAAGTACGCTTCATTGCAAAAAAAGTCAAGTGAAGGTTCAAAGTTCAAAACTGACTTAGTTCATCCAAACTAATAAAGTAAAAATAACAGTGATAACTGTTTTAAACATATAAATTTTAAACATTTACATTTCGTATACTAATGATTTGAATAAACAATACTTTCCTTGTATTTTAGTGCAAGAACCATACAAGTTACATTAGTGTTACCTTTTTTAGTCTAAAAACAGCTTGCCTTTGAACAATATTTTTATGCTGGTATATGCGAGAACAATTTCCTGCAAGGAAGTTGCTCCTTGTAGTTAATATTACAATAGGTATATAGTTTTTTCATACTTTTTAAACATTATCAATAGGAGTCATTTTCGGATGGCTCTTGTGTGGGTAGGGTTACCAGATGACAGGAATTTTCCTGACATGTTAGGAATTATGGACATTATCAGATCAAGAAAAAAATGGGACACGTCAGCAATTTTCAAAAGCGAATGAATAAATGGTTAAAGTTATTACATTTATTGAGTTTGATACAAAAACTGTTGATAATCAACAAACGAAAACTTATCAGAGATTTTGTTAGGAACTCTCGTTACTAGATCTGGTGTGTTGGAGAATGTCGAGATATTGTTTTTCTTAAAGCAACAGCCTTTAATATGTTTATTTTAATTACTGAGGACACCAGCATCGATGTTTCAAAAAAACTTTACGTCATGTAGTCCTCACATTTTAATGGGTTTGCCGAACATCAATCTGTCGGTGTCAATGGTATGTACCGAAGATTCAGTGTCATTTATTAATGTCAGTTCTATTTAATGATAGTTGACCCAGAGGGAACGATGTGTTTCTTTTGTAGCTGATTTTGTTACCGACTTCAAAAAAAGAGGAGATTCTCAATTCGAATGCATTATTTTTTTAAGTTCTATCATTTTGTGGTTGACAGTTCCACTCTGCTAGCTAGATACATGTTTAAATTGAATTATATTCCTGATCAGAAACTTCGTAATTATTTAACGTTCAAAATTATCCGGAAAATAAATTGCAATCATAAGCCAATAACAGCTTTGATTTCCAGGTCTACAATCTTAGAGAATACATTACTCTATGTCTACAATAGAATGATATGCATAGCAAATCATTATAATCATAAATTATGGAAGTATTCCGTGAAACGGGATATTATTTTTGTATTTCTTGAAATTATTAATTTAATTATTTTTAAGAAATTTATTAATTTATTTAGGTATCGCTTAAGATAATTATTATATCAAGGCTGCCCAACTTCTATAATAGTCGGGCCAAACAGAAGAATCAGAAATTATTGGCGGGCCACTGACGTGACGGTTCCTATTTTAGTTACTTTTAACAGTTACGCAATAAAAAAACCAATATTATGAAACATAATTAGTTGTTTTTTAATCACATCACACTAATATTATAAATGCGAAAGTTTGTGTGTGTGTATGTGTACTTTTGTTACTCTTTCACGCTGAAACGGCTAAACGGATTTGGATGAAATTTGGAATGGATATAGCTTATACCCTAACTTAACACATGTATATTTATCCCGGAAAAAAGCATATCGTTAAACCAAATAACAGGCGGGCGGAACCGCGGGCAAAAGCTAGTTAAGCAATAAAACAAAGAGCATCTTCTACCAAAGAAAGAAAAAAAAATGTATGTTGGTAATCTTAATAATTATTAGTACTAAAGACCTCACTAGGTATCGCAGAATCATTTTTAACCTACTTCAAAATAGGAAGAGGTTCTCAGTTCGACTGTTTTTATTTTTTCTCTATTTTTTTTTTGTTGATCGGATATGTTATCCCATAATATCGTTATTTCTAACTGATTTGAATTAATCTTATTTTTGTGAGGTTGTGCTTCCACGTAGGCTCCGTTTAAGTTTGGTTATGATCTGATGGAGGTCTTCAGAGATAGGCAGTACAACTCCTCAATGAATAACAGCTTACCTTTCGATATTAAGTCAATCACTTTGTACTGGTATACTTACTGCGGGGCATGACTTGAAAATTGTCAGTTTACCCATCTGACCTTCGATCCTGGCCTCATCAGCATAGAACTCCTCTACTGATGACAGGAATGACAGGACATAACTCGAGATTGCAGCAATCACTTTGTACTTCGGTGCTTATTGCAGGATTTCACTTGAAAATGTCAGTATCATATCCACCTGACCTTGGATCTTAGCCCCATCATCATAGAACTCCTCAACGGATGACAGCACATAACTCGAGATTGCAGCAATCACTTTGTACTTCGGTGCTTATTGCAGGATTTCACTTGAAAATGTCAGTATCATATCCACCTGACCTTGGATCTTAGCCCCATCATCATAGAACTCCTCAACGGATGACAGCACATAACTCGAGATTGCAGCAATCACTTTGTACTACAATTTACTTGAAAACTGAAAGTATTATGCCGCATCCTTAGCTACACATAATATTTGAGTCTGTTTTCTGAAATTTAACATCCGTTTCATGCATTTTCTTGCTTACACATATTTTGCCGTTATCATTATCAAGTCAGACAAGCTAGGTACATTTTGAGATATCAATATCAAAATGTTCAACGCAGGATATCTAATACACATAACACAGTGCCGATCCAAATAGTGTGTGTGACCCAAATAGGACCTAAAGTGCACAGATAATACAACAAGTTATCTGTGTCGTATATTCTGTGATACACAACACGTACCGAGTAACACTGATACTCCACTTCTCATAGTTAAAGTGACCTCTTCTTGAACACTTAACCTATTTGGAAGCTATCGGAATAGATGACCGATTGAGGAAATATGCATGATGGTAAGAAACAGCTCTGGATACTCTTTATAATCAATACTTGAGAAGTTCCCGAGTGCAGTGCACATGGTTTCTTATCTATGAATACTTTGATTTTAACAGGATAGGTCGCGCTTTCATCAGTCACTTTCTCCATGCGAAAAGGTCCGCAGTGTTAAAGGAACGAATTCAGCAAAATGTACATTTACTTCGATCATTTAGTATTTAAGAAACTAAATGTTGCACAAAATATCTGATGGTTTCAGAGTTTAATAAAGTTTTTCAGGTTTTAATACATAAATAATATGTATGGGCTTTTGCTCAAATAACCTTAAATAAAATCGACAAGTACCTACATAAATCTACTCCCTCTAACATTAATTATGATTACTATTTTCGTATATCCAGAGTTACTTAATGTTGTTTCATATTTATTATTGGGCTGGGTATTGCTGAAAATCAGTGCCAATGACCTTTACCACTAACTAGCTTCTGAACTCTATCCCATTATAAAAGTGTTTAATAGTAGGTATATTATTATTGAACGATTTTGTAATAAGTATCCTCGCACGTTTAGGTACCACGTACACATATGACATGGAAACAACTTGCTTGACAATATAATACAAAAACAACCTACATTTCCTAGACACAGCCAATTTGAAATGAAACTGTAGGAAGCCAATAATCATTATGCTGAGTGTGGTTGAATGTAGTGACTCAGAAGTGGAAGAGGTAGTTGCAAAACCGCACACCTACGATTAATTCACCCATGGGAATATACACTGAGGTGAATCTACCAGTAGCACAAATTAAGGACAACATATTTTTCATAAGAATCCTTTATTAGAACTGGTGAACGAAAGATAGTAAATACGATAACAAAAATATTCGACACGCAATTTGTTGAATGGTATTTTTTCCCTGTCCTCCAGATAGACATTTTTGATGTAAACAAATATTATCTTTTTCACTGGAAAACTTTCTCTAGGTGTCCAAATTCACGATAAACAAGATTATTTTGTAGCTAAAAAATCAAGTTTAGTCGTCATTGTCACAATATTTTTAAATAGTCTTCCATCAGCTAGGATTATTGTTGCAGCATGTTAGATAGAATCAATTGGTTTCTTCATTAACATCTCGTAATTAATTTTTAACCTTATGCCTAAAACAGTGACAAACAATCTTTAACAAATTGTAAAAAAGAATCTAGATTTTACACCTATTTCTTGGTGATCGGTACTTACTCTCCCATTCAGAAACACAGGTGCACCCAACAAAAGCCTTCCAGTAACCAGCATGCATGTATCCACTGAAGATTTACGATTCTCTAACAAGCGAAAGTGGTATGCCTTGATCGTAAAATGTTTTTACATATGTTGTCCGTAACACTATCTTACAAAGCTGTTGAGTGAAAGATACATTCCTTCCATCTTTCTATGATATAGTAGAAGAGCCAAAAGCGCCTTTTCGAAGATTTATAATCGGGAAAGGACTGTGGAACTCTTCTAAGCCTTCCTTTTAACGTATCAAGTATCAACCAATTGCTGTCTGCTTGGCCAATACAATTGGGGTGAGTTTTTCTTGTCCCAGGTTCTGTATTTTATTTGTTTTTTGCCCGTTCTAGGCTGCTTTTGTGATATCCAGGCATGAGATTCTGGTACTAAGTGGGATATCATACTGACGTAAAGCAATTTACCTAAGGTTTTTATAAGAAACTCGGCGACGTCTATGGCTTTTGTGCAATGAGAATCCACCGTTCTTTTCTTTTACTGTACCTATAAAACTAAAACTGGTAACCAAGAAAATAAGAAAAAAAAATGTTTTATTGTCAGTTTAATTCTACATATAACGTGTTTTCGGAGGCAGTCCCGCTGACTAGCTTTTTGCTTTATTATTATCAGTAATCTATCTATCTACACTTCTATCTACATCTACATCTACACTTCTACATCTATAGGTATATAAAGAGGAAAGATTTGTTTGTTTGTTTGTATGTTTGAGGTAAACTACTGAACCGATTCTATAAAATTCTTTCTTTTATAAAAAGCTATACTGTTGCTGAGTAACATAGGCTATATTTTATTTTAATAAAAGTAGGTTTTCAGTTTGAAAATTCAATATTAGTGAACCATGTCGGAAGAAAAAACGCTGCTTAGCTGCTTTATCGGCGTTCCTTGATCAAATGGTTAGTTATACGTGATGAAACCGGTTGTTTTTCCATACGAGAAAACTGTATCAGCTTAATCTGACTAAAGATTTCCATTTACAACGATCCTGACACACCTCTAGCTAATATTAAGCTTGAAAAAGTAACTACAGCCAGGTTTAAGCACAGATACATTAAATACTATGGTTTAAGTAATGAATAGTTCCCATACGGGAAAACTATATCAGTTTAATTTGACTACAGATTTACATCTACAACGATCCGGACACACCTCTTGCTAATATTTAGCTTGAAAAAGTGATTACAGCCGGGTTATGTATTGATTTTTTCCCATACGAGAAAACTGTATGAGTTTAATCTGACTACAGATTTCCATCTACAACGACACACTTCTTAGCACTTTGGTAAAACCGGGTTTGATGATGGGACTGGAAGATGGGTATAGGATCTCCTCAACGGACAACAGCAGACCCCTCGAGTTTGGGCTTATTTGATAGGTCTTTATTAGCACTTTGCTAAAACATGGAGACCAGGGTCTGATGATGGGACTGGGAGATGGGTACGGGATCTCCTCAACGGACAACAGCAGACCCTTCGAGTTTGGGCTTATTTGATTGGTCTTTATTGGCAATTTGGTATAATATGGTGACCGGGGTCTGATGATGAGACTGAAAGATGGGTACAGGATCTCCTCAACGGGCAACAGCAGACTCTTCGAGTTCGGGCTCATTTGATTGGTTTTTATTAGCAATTTGGTATAACATGATGACCGGGGTCTGATGATGAGACTGAAAGATGGGTACAGAATCTCCCCAACGGACAACAGCAGACTCTTCGAGTTCGGGCTCATTTGATTGGTCTTTATTAGCACTTTGGTAAAGCATTGTGACCAGGGTCTGATGATGGGACTGGAAGATGGGTACAGGATCTCTTCAACGGACAACAGCAGACCCTTCTAGTAATTTATATATGTACTAAAAATTTTGGAAGTACTGTAGCAATGTGTAACAGAAAGTTGTGTTCATATTTGAAGAGCTCATTCAGTTAATGCTATAAATCATCTTTTTTTAACTATGAATGAAGTCAACACTGAAATCGCAAAATCAGCTGTTTTATAGAAAAGTGCAAAATAGAACTCAGTGACAAATACATAGAAGGGTTGATTTTATTCCGCTTTTCACTACAAGTAGCGTTATTGGTAGGTACCAGGTACGCGCCAACATTCCGTAATTATGTTCAATTATTATAAAGATTTAGACTTTCTAAATGTATATAAGTATTTTTATTTTGCTTTTCGTTTTTTTATATTTTACATTATTTTATAGTATGTATTTTGTGGTTTAACTTGTGATTTGGCTGTTACTGTTATTAGGTTATAGTTTTGCTTTTAAAATAAACAAATACATATTCCAGTTCTACATAAAGCTTTTTATATACACACCCAAATAGGCATTTTTTAGTTTATGTATAATTTCCTCACACAAAGACATATTTTTTTAGTCGCTAAAAATTTTGATTACAACCTAACAAAAGCCGACGAAAACACCCGAACAATGGCGCTCGTTCGAGTTTTTATAAGGTTTTTGTTCCTGTCAGTGGGGTCAGTGCTATCATTAGCGCCTCTTCGGAAGCCTTCGACCAAACTTCCAATGTCTGTTTCGTGAACAAAGTTAGCTTACTCATCATCCGAATGAAAGTCAACCTTATGAAGAAGAACTGAAAGTTCTTAACTGTAAAAATGTCCGTGGCTCCAGGGTTGTAATAATTTCGTCCATGTGGCAAACGAATTCAGATTCTAACCTTGAAGTAGTAAAGACTGTTTTCGAAGAGTTGGTTATAGGCCTGGTGATTGAGTTTCGTGATGGTCTGAAATTCTCTATGTACTTGGTTTCCTCAATAGACAATAGTAATTGTCTCTACCATAAATTACTTAATTCCTATTTCTAAAGCTAAAGATGCTCCTGACAAAGATGGAAGAAATATAAAAGGTCTTAAATAAAACATGTTAAACTGTAACGATACCCTAAAATGCATCAAACTTATAAATAACCCCGCGGTGGGACCCAACGGCCGGTTTTTTACTAAAACGCGCACGCACAATCATGGCGTCGAAACAATCATCTGTAATTTGAGGCAATAACTTTGAAAAGCTTTGAATCAATAATAAAACAAATTGCCCTGATCTTACCTGCCCTTTTGAAGTGGTTATAATTTACGCAGATACAAAAAATACTAATAACATTCACTTTCCAGCAATTAAATTGCGGCTGTAACTCGTACATTTGTAATCATAAACGTGTCCATTAAAATTGTAGTATCTTACAAAGTATACAACTCTACGAGTCCGTTACATAAAAAGCTTTGTTTCAAACATGAATTGTAGATAGGTAATAATGCAAAATATCTCCTTTCAAATAAAACAAGATGGCGCACGCAACAACCATAAAAACGTCGCATGCGCAAAACGATGAACTCACAAAGTCAGCGAGGCTATTAATTTTGACAATAACCCTATAACACAGACAAATTACGGAGTTCACGTAAACCTCCACCCTGTCTTAACCCTTAACATACACTTTTATGCAGTCGTTTTGCAGGTCCTAAAGTTTAAAACCTATTCTTTGACTCCTAAAAGCATGTGATAAAAACGCACTCAATAATAACAAGCTTGCTTACTTTAGTTAGTCAAACCTAACGTTCATATCGATTTATATAGCCCTTTATGTGTATGAATATCATGGTTTCTACAATAGATAATCGATGTGTTTTTAATATATTCTTTCGTTTAAATTGCTCTTAGCAAGACTGTATTGCATACATAATGCTTATTGATTGCTTGCCCTCAAGCAACGATTAAAATACCTTTTTGGATTCCAATTCTGATGTCTTTAAAATTGTTAAGTAGGTAGTCACATTTTTGTACAATACTTGCCGTGGGGGTCAAAATTCCTTTTGGAGTCTTTCGTGAACCGTTTTACTGTATATATTTCAACTGTTTCTTATTCTAAACCTATCAACAATTGAGAGATAGCTCCTAAATTCGGAATTCAATCACCTCTAAAACTGTCAGTTATCTGTTTTGGCACGATACCTGATAACTCCTCAGGTCGATGGCTTTTGGCAGCCACCTTGGAGCTGGAGCCAATGTTGCTTGGCCAGCGAAGATTTGGCAACATCTGTGCTTTCCACGCCAGCCTCAAATAGCAATTTATGACACCTTTAGTAATTTGGAACATGTTATAATGATTTTGGAACGTTCTTTGTTTATTTTATTCCCCCGTGATTCGATTAGTTTTGTCATCATAACATAAGCGACGGAATTACCAAAAGGATCTAGAGAGTATTTAAAACAGTTTAAAGAAGTTTAATTTGCTATCGTCTTTATATAAATAAATGGAAACAGCTTATCGTTAGTTTCTTCAGTAGTTGTAGCATCCTTTCTGAAAACTCGGTACCCGTTTTTTTACATACAACACAGTAAATCAAACTGCAAGTCTATAATTTTGTTGTAATTAACTACTATATGAAAAAAGTCTCAAAAAAGTTTACTCGCGTGTCATTAAAGACCCCTGCAAAGCTGCAATCCCCACAACCTTATTTCAAAAAGTGGAAGAGTCAGATTTCAATGGTAGACAGCCGAAATAAATTATCCTACCCCCTCGGCGTGTACGGAGAAAGCCATAGAGTTTTTTCTCTATGCTTTTTTTGTCTGCTTCTACCTGCCTGCGGTCCCTTGCCTCTGCCGACTGGATTTTGAATTAAAAAATCGAATGGTTGGAGCCAGATGTATGCACTTGTGTGCACATGCATTTGGCATTTTCTGGGAAGATTAAATATTGTACAAGTGTCTCCACTGCGCTGCGCTGGAGACACGTTTTGTAAATCGATTGCCAGCTTGCCTTGCCGATGTTGTATACTTCGTGTGACTTTAAACTTAAAGTTAGTGTATTTCATTTATACCTACTGGTGAAAAAGCTACATATCTTACAACATACGAATGTTATAGCTGCTATGTACCCTACAAAAGCTACAGTAACAGGTCCCGCAAAATCACTACCGTTATTTGTATTCAAATATTCAAAAAGAAATAACTCTACGTGTTATCAGAAATATTGTACGGTTACTTCGTATTTGTGAATGTCATACATATTATAAGGTTTTTTGTAAATCTCTGTACCCCTCTGAAATGTGCGCCTAAGCGAAAGTTTTCTTGATAGCACCTAATTAATATCCCGTTTCCTTATAAATGCACGTTTCTTACGCATATGCTTGCTTCATCAAACAAAACAAAAGAGGTGAGTGAATTTTCAGGCTCATGTTTTCGATTTCACTTTTATCACTTTGTAATAAGGATCACTATTAACTGCAAGTTTGGTAAGGTTACCCCGCAGCCCGTAGAACGGGTTTGGAGCATTGTTTTTACTTGCATGTTCTTTTTTTTTTCACTTTGAAGCCCACCCGGATACTAACAGTCAATAGGTTAACCGTAACCAGACTTTTTATAGGCAATATTGAGTTTTTGTCGTGCTTCAGCAATTCATTTCCGGTTCAAATATATACATATATATAAATATATCGTCACGACATGAATCCCCGAGTTGGTGTCAGAGGTGTTCCGTGTGTGAATTGTGAAATGCAAGTGACAGTCCACACTCGGCACACCCGCGTTTTACCGACGATCATTACGGGCCAACGTGATGGGTGGTGGTGAGCCCTATTATTGCCGTATTTCGGGCACAATTACACGCTTTTTAGGGCATGCAGGTTTCCTCACGGTGTTTTCCTTCACCGTTCAGCAAGTGGTATGTACTATGCACGAAAATTCCGAAAAACTCATCGGTCCTTGCTCCGGCTGGTGGATCTCATAGATTGAGAAGCCAGAGAGGCCAGTGCTCTACCCCTCAGCTACCGCCGCCGCTTTAACCCTTAAATGCATGATTTCTTTCTTTTTGCATGAAACTGAAATATATGCTAGCAAAATACTCCAATGTAAAGGAAAAAAAAAATTTCATATATTTAGGGTATATTTTATAAGCAAAATAAAAATAAATTATACACAAATTCTTGTACTTTTATTCCACATATATTTATTTTTATTCTAACTTAGGCTAATACGAAACCGGTAGCCTAAGTTAGAATAAAAATAAATATATGTGGAATAAAAGTACAAGAATTTGTGTATAATTTATTCAAGATGATACCTATTCCACCAAAAACCATCAATCGAATCCATCCAAAAAAAAAAAAAAAGTTTTTTCAGATTAACTTAAATACCTTAAATATTATTATTTTTTACTTTTTTTTTTGGATCTAAGATCATACCTGAATAAACTTTTAAAAATTTGTATTATTCCAGAAAAAAATCAAGTATTTACGTTTTTTTTTCCAAAAGGTCTCGTTACGACATCATCGTTACAAAATAATAATCCAAATCTAATATTGAAGTTTTAAAAAAATCATATAAAATCAAAAAATAAAGTTTGAATCAAATGCATTGAACATAATTATTGCTCCATCTCTCTTAGACATACTAATACCAATTATTTTGAGTTATCATTTAAAATATTTATTTATTTAATTAAATACTGGTATATTGCCAATTGGCAACACAATGCATTTATGGGTTAAGGTGGTAACGGAGGATCTCGGTGCAAAATGCACATAATATTATTGTTTTCCTTACTTTTGAATAAAAAGTTTGCAATAAATGCGTTTTATAGCAATTCGCACAAACTGCTTGTTAATAGTTAGGTGATCACATGAAAATTATTCAATTTTATGCTTTACATTTTAGCTGCAACTGTAAACACGCTTTTAAGTTTGTTAATGTAATGCAAACAAAATGTAAAGTAATTATTATTATAAATTATTAATAAACTATTTCCGCAAGTTGCTTTAAAACACATTTATTGCATACTTTTTATTCAAAAGTAAGGAAAACAATATTATGATGTGCATTTTGTACCGAGGTAAAAAAATGTACCCCCTTAATATGGATTTTATTCACATATATCTATACTTACATACATATTTTTTAAGGCGGCTTTCGTTTATACATCCAAATTAATACCGGAGACTCGGTTCGTAATCAAGACCAAGGTTCAATGACACTGTTTGCGAAATACGAAAAACATTTTTGTCCCACTATGAATGTCTTATACTTGTTCAAGAACCACCTCGACTCAATTAGTATAGGAAGTCTAAATTTTATTTTGCGTTTTATACAGAAATGGTATTTAAACCTTGGTCCTGACAACATACCGAGTCTCCAGTATGGATTTGGCTATATAACCGAAAGTCACCTTAAATTAACGCTGTCTCCTAGAGTGGCAGACAAAACTACAGATTTCCATCTAGGTACTACGATCCTAACACACCGCTTTCGCTTCTCCCACATCCATCAATCTAATCATCAGAGAAGCTTTACGTACTTTTAATTTTGCCCTTCTTCAGTTTGTTGCTAATTTGATTGGCATACTTACGACCTTCTCTAGCTAGGGCCTTTCTGGGTAATTTATTAATGAAATTTTATTTTCTTTGACAAACTTTAAAACAAACAAGTCTGAATTACTTAATCGTAGAAAAGTAAATTTTTTTCTGTGTAAATATAATCTTGGTGCGTACCATTTTTTGCAACAAAAATAAACTAGCTAAAACGAAAATGTGGTATATATGTATGTTACGGGTAATACTAGAAAATAGGATCAACCTAGGTTTACCTGGGTAATCTTACACAATACTTCGGGGGTCGCCTCGCTCCGCTTCGCTCAGCGCCCAATGTTTATTAACATGTAAACCTAACACGCTCCTCCTCGCTTCACTCGTCATCGCACCTATTTTTGACTTTTTTCGGCCTTCACCCGAGTTCGAGCTTTACCCCATAACATAAATTAGGTAACCTATATTTTTTAAGGCTAGCAGCTAAACGTCGTCGATTTTCAGACATATATAAGAAACATGTAACTTCTTTTGATTTAATCTAATCCCATCTAATATTATCTAATTCTAATATATTTATGCTTCAGAAGTTATTTACAAACATTATGTAGCGAAAAGAATCGGTCAGTTCGTTGCGTTTAATTTTAACTAAAGAGTTTCCATTGTAATTGTTACCTAAATAAGAAAAATGCACGAAGACTTTGCCTCTTTTCAAATTGATTTTAAACCAATAAAAAGCGACGGTTTAATTTCACTCTTTGATCTTAATATTTCGGCTGTTCGATACAAGATTGCTTACATTTGCCTCGATCCGATTGAATTGCAAAGATAGGTCTCAATTATGATCTAAATATCATTTCATTTGAGCTATATTAAGTTTTGGACAATAAATATTATACTAAAATAAACGCGTAAAAATGTTATATAAAATGGCCATCATATTAAAAACCCATCCCTCTAATTACAAAATAATAAATAAAAACACCTCAAAACCGCGAGTTTTCTGAGCGGCCCGCTTCCGCTGAGCAGGGTGAATATGTGAAAAATGAAAGCGTTGGAGCATGACAGATTTTTCTGGAAACCCTCGCCTTAACAAGGCATGTCACAAAAATGGAAATATCTTGTTTCTCCATAGGGTTTTGATACAGCTTTGACTAACTTGATTTAATGAATTTAACATCACTAATTCATCGAAATAACACGAATATAAAACCTGCCATTCACCTTTCTACTAATTTCTATAAACGATACTCCACTAGCGAAGCCGATAAGATGGTGGCACTGTGCCCACGAAATTCTAGAGCGTCAGTGTGAAGTGTTCAATATTCAATTCCAGTTATTTGTATGGTAAACTGTAGGGTGTCCATTGTGCAGTAGGTTCTGATCCGCTTCCGGTTCTGCATCAAAAAGCGAAACCGGGATTCGAGACTAGCTGTTTTGATTTGCAAAATTCCCAGCGGGGAATAAGAATTGAATCTTTTCTGTAGTGTTTCTTTTTTTTGTTAAACTTTTGTTGGCATGCGAATATTAGTATGACATATTCTTTAAGAAGGCAAGAGTAAAATTTTCAATGATTCGCTGTTTTTCGGCACATTTTCTGTGGATTTTCTGACAAATACATCAAATTTTGTCCTCAAACGTTGAACTATACTGGACTCGAGTTTATTTGTTCCAAAAACACTGTTTTTAATACAGTAAAATCAAAATTCTCCAGTCCCTACCGTCGTCGTCTCGTAGAATCAGTGACAGGTACAAATATTTCAATAACGGGACCAAAAATAAAAATATCCTGTATAGAAAAAATAAAGTATGTGTAAGAGAAAATAAAACAATTAAAAAAAAACCTTCTAAAAATTTAAAGAAACTTAGTAAGTTTGCTGTAAGTAACACTAAAATCTTATCTTTTACGGAATAAGGTTTAATTTACTCAATAATTTTCCCAGATTAGTTGTCTAAAATATTGCGGTCATGTCACTTTGTAATAGCGTCCATTAAAACTAAAATAAACATTAAACACAGAAAATTTGAACAGAAACACTGACGGATTCCTCAATGATCCTGATTTTCAGTTCATAACTGATGTAAAGGTAGTATGATTGACCCAGAATCCTGTACACACCTAGCCACCCTTCTAGCCATCCCCGCGGGGCTGTGGGATGCATAAGAAGGCATTTTACATATGAAAGGAATGCGCGAGCCAATGACTGCGAGTTTACAATTTATTTGTTATCTCAGTCTGTGCCAACTGCCACCCCTAAGTTGGCTGTACTAACGCGGCATGTATTAATATTGAATGTGTCCCCTGCAAAGGATTAGTCGTGAGCATGGTAGAACATGTTATACGAACGAAATATCGAAAATCATCTTTAATTAACCTGTACACTCATGCAAACATTTTGTACCGAGATATCAAAAAGAAATCTAAAATTTGATAAAATGGCCTTGGACATACTCGTACAGATAATTTCCAAAGTAACATATAATAAATTTGGCTATGTTTCCAATTGACGCAATCTTCGGTATGAATTTGATCCAGCAAAAACACAAAAAATTGTTATAGTGCATGACCAACTAAACAAACAAGAAGAAATGTATGTGAAAGAAATGTTAGAAGAAATGTTTGTGTCAAGTTCCATTACTGGACTGACGCCGCCCAAAAACTTCAAACTCGCTGATGTGCCTTCATAACTCCCTGTAAACTCAAAATGTGTTTTATATCTTCCTGATAGAATTCAATTTGAAATGTCTAGTGGACGGACATGTCGTCAGCAGATGGCTCGCGCTATCTTGCCTCTTGGCGCCATGATGGCATTTCCGGATGGAGGCATGTCGGCCGGACTTGCCCTATTCTGGGTCTGATCGGCCCGTTGCATTCCGAAGAGATTGGATTAGAGATGTGATGAGATTTTGACTTTAGTCATTATGATATTTGACAAGCTCACGAGTTGAAAGTTTAAATAGATGTAGGGGACATTCAAATATACTGTAAAGATCAGGCAGACGGATTTCTACGGATGTGTATCGATATGTTTGATTGAAAACCTATAGTAAGCATTCTTTACATTCCATAGTTTTTATTTGATGAGTTTCAGTACTCCACTTTACATCGCATGGTATCTATACTGTAAACAATTTGTCGAACGACTGATAATGCGATTGAAAAATAATGCCAGAATAACCTTATTCAGTACTTAAAGGGCGCCTTCCACTGCAAGCGGAACGGACTCCGTACGGACTCTGCTTAACTCGCAACGGTAAACTCCATAGAAGCACTTCCACTGTAAACGAGTGAGCGGAGCGGAGTAAACGAGTACAAAGAGTCGCGAAAGTGGTCTAAGAGTTGAGCGGATTTCTAACGGACTCCGTACGGACTCCGCTTAACTCGCAACGGTAAACTCCATAGAAGCACTTCCACTGTAAACGAGTGAGCGGAGCGGAGTAAACGAGTACAAAGAGTCGCGAAAGTGGTCTAAGAGTTGAGCGGATTTCCAACGGACACCGTACGGACTCCGCTTAACTCGTACCAGTCAATTTCATAGAAATGATTCCACTGTACGCGGAGGGAGCGGAGCGGACTGAGCGAGTTAAAAGGAGTCCGCTGTGTCATGGTCTCCCGCGCTAGTTTTGAACGGAGTCCGTAAGCTCCTCGGCCTCCTCCAACCGCTTTCTCAGTCAGTCTGCATGGAGTCGTTACAACGCAGTGCACGTACATAGCTATGGAGCTCCTAATTAACAAAAAAATCAAGAAGAAGGCTTGATTTCGCAACCCTTTACCCTTCTGTCGCCTAGTTCATTGCGCAAAGCCCGCTGGTAATGGAAGTCCAACAATTCGCTCATCTGACCTATCTCCTTTCCCGCCTAGCTCACTCCGCAAAGCCAGCTGGCAATGGAAGGCAAATACCACTTATCTGTGAAACTCTTTCTTAGTGGAAGGCCGAGCCTACTTTACTCCGTTCCGCTCAGCTATTTCCCGCTCATTACCCTTTCGCAGTGGAAGGCGGCCCTTAGAGTTGACTGCAAATAGGGTCGGTGGAATTCTCTCTCATGAATTCATGATACTTATTTTACATGAGAAATGTTATAAAAATCAAGGCGCTGCCCTGTCTTCAAAACCAGTTGTTGGTCAGCTACAATGTAGACGTAGTTCTTTTCCTAGAAGGCGAAAAAGCTTTATTATTTTCCACGAAAATACCGTGACATGTTTCGAACAAGTATCCTGCGCGTTGAAACTCGATTCTCTTGAACATAGCAACTTGTATTTGGTAGTAACGAACCCGTTCCATCAACCAAGCACGCACGGGTCTTACCAACTTTTCTGTGAGTATCGCGCTGCAATCGCTTAGCTTAGAGGGCAACTCTGATTGGACGAAAATATCGATACTGTGAAATCAACCAATGAGTGAGCCGGAAAATGTTAGTTCCGCCATTTGCAATTTCATTGTAGGCCTGAATCCGTTCAGCTCCATGTCCAAGAAACTCTGCGGTTTCAGAAGTGGGATGAGGCAAAGTTTTGGGTAGATTAGAACGACAGGCGTCTTATCGGTTGGTGTGTCGAAAGTTTTTGTTCGTTGTCTGCACGATGCTTTGTCTCAAAGATTACCACGTCTTGATTACAAGTATAAATGAATGAGAATCTGTTCATTTTATTGGTAGAAATAAATCATCTGCTATTCTTTGAGACTAACCTTCTTAACTAATACGTAAGGTTGATGTATTAATAATTTCATCGCAAAAAATAATCAAAAGGCCAATTTAACGTGAACTTGATCTTACAGCAACCTTGTTGTAATGTATATATATCAAACATCTGCCCAAAGAACCAAGACTTCATGAGAAAAACCGGCAAAGTGCGTGTCCGGCCACGCGCAATGTAGGGTTTCATAGTTGCCCGGTACATTTTATAAGTTGATTTACTAATACAGACCGCGCCAAACTTCTAGTTCCATACATTAGAGGGGACCAAAAGTTTGGCGCGACCTGTACTCGTAAACCTGTAAAGCCTACTTAGCTGTGAAACTATCCTTTTAAATTCATTATGCATACTACTTCTGTGAATTTTTTCACATTTCTATAAACAACCGTTTAGCCGGCAGGGGGGGGGGGGGACGCTCCACTCTAACAAAAATTTTCACTTCAAAGCTTAATATTTCGCCAACGGATCCATAAATCGAAAAATGTCTTTCACACACCCACAATGTTTTTAAACGACTTATCCAACGATACCCCACAATATGGGATAGACGAGAAAAAAAAATCATCCCTAGTTTACGTGTACGAGAGGTACCTAACATTAAAAAAATTTTTTTTCGAGGTTTTATTTTACCTTTTTGTCGGCGTGATTAATATTTATATCCATACCAAATTACAGCTTTCTAGTACTAATAGTATCTGAGCTAAGCCGCGGACAGACGGACATGGCGAAACTATAAGGGTTCCTTGTCGGACTACGGAACCCTAAAAATACTGACTTGAGCATTAAATTAGAACCCTGATGCCTTAAATCATCAGGTTTGCATGCAAACCTATGGCAAAGGTACTACGGCATGGAATATATTAAAGTTTATTGCGCATGTTCGTTTTCACAGAAGTAAAATCGTCTTGTTTTTCTTAGTTATCAGTGGCACGCTATGGAGAAAAGATTCGCCAGCCCTGGCTTATTCCATGTGCCCATAGACTTACAAAATAAACCCGACATTAAACAGAGGTGATTTCCTACTAATCCTAGCTCTTAATCTTGGAAGGGCAAAGGGCTCAAACTTTAAGTAGAATTAATTTTCTCAAGGGGTTCTCGAGTCGGTTTAATGTAGGTCGATGGTAGTCCAACTTAATGATGCAGAAATTGATATAGACTTGGATACGAGAACTGTTTTAGACGTTGTTTTTTTTTGTTACAGGTATGTACGCGTATCAGACACCATGCTGCAAACGACAGTGGATTTTGCAAAACGATTTTTACATGAATAATACAATACACCGGTTTTAAAAATACTTGCTTCAGTAAGTCTGTCTGTCATGCACATAGACATATATCAAAGTTTTGTTAACATCTTAATAGTGTAAGTAAAATAAATATTTCCTTCAACTGACCTGGTAAATTATAGCCATGATTTAAGACTTCAAGATTAATTCCTTATTCAGTCCTCGGAATTTCTTTGACCGTATAAAAAATACATAATAATAGTTTACTTGATGTGTACATTTAATTTATTCTTAAAGAATTCACCAGCCAAGTCACTTTGCTTCACACGGACTAAGAATTTTCAATTGAACCCCAAACTTTTTTGGTTCCAAGAACGAGGGTTCCGCAAAGAATTTTTAATCCTGGGTTCTTTGCGCAGATGCGTTTGACGTGAGGTTTGAGTAATGCTCTTAAAATATTTAGGTTTGTCATTTGAAAACAGGAACTTCAATACATGCGATGGTAAGAAAAACATCAGACCTAATTATTTATATTATCCAAATCGTCTACCCAACAATTAAAAAAATATTATGTTATCTAGTTATTTAAGCTTTTGTAACATTTAATAGACCAAAACAAACACAAACAACATCTGCACCATTATCAACAAAAGACCCAAACCAATTGGGAGCAGCACCACTACTAGCCAACTGTCCCATAACCGTAAACTCTAGGGGAATATCTTCAAGATAACCCCACTATCTGTCCCTTTTAGAAGAATGGGAAACAGCTGAAATGGGCGATGTTTTCCTACAAGCGAAGTCTTTAGTTGAAAGAGAATTGATTTGTTATTTATTTTACCAGACTTTGAATAAACTGAGGTCTCAAAAACACTAATTTTCTAAATTCCGATTAAATAACAAAACAAAACAAACAGTAACAGAGTAACAGGATTGTCCTGATTTCTAATGAATGGAATCACAACTGCAACAAGCACCGAGCTCCAATATAATTTGATCCGTCCCCTTTCCGGCATCCTATTCACGAGGGGGCGTCGGGTTTGAGTGCTATAAATTCTCAGAGGTCAGATTACGTTGGTTTATGACCTAAGGGGACCAGAACACATGGTGATCCGCTGCTAGATATTGATCTTAGGTTGGTTTCTCCCCATGGATGAGGAGAATTGGTACACAAAGTGCCCCTAGTAATACCCTTTGCATTATGCCATGAGTTCTTGTTCAAGAGAAATTTGATGCACTCAAAATTTTGAATTAATACAAAAAAACAAAAAATTTCGATAAAAGGAGTTTTCTATTGTGCTTGTAAAATATGATTATGTTTTTCTTATTGAAAAATCCATCGCTTTGGAATTCTCTAAAATGTATATTGTAAAATATGTTTTTTATTACCTAATAATACATTTAAAGTGAAAAGCAAAAGCAAAAGGTTTATTTGTATATTTCATACTTTGTGAGAGAAATGAAGAAGAAAATGTAAAAAGACCAAATAAAGAAGAAATTACATCTCAAGCTGACATATTGAACAGCTAGGCTAGGAGTAAAGTATCATACAAGAGTATCGGCACAAGGCTCTGAATGCTGGACATCCCTTCTTGGGTTTTTCGATTTAATAAACCTATCCAACGATAACAGTTTAAACGCGATCGATTGCCCACAAAGATGTTGGCAACTTTTTACGTATCCGGCCGATTTGCACCAGGTTTCTCATTCAAAAGAACACGGAAAAAAATCTCAAAATCCCTCCCCCAACCATCGAAACATGAAGCTATCCTATCGTCTAAACAAGTTCTCGAGTAGGGATGCCTGCCTACAACGCTTATCTGACTTGCACATGTGAGGCTTGCCTGCCTACAGGGGGCCTTAACATAACCACTCCACTAAGATCCCCACCACCCCCCGCGAAGCTTAACAAAACCGACTAAACAGAAGAAGCAAGGGGTAAATTAAAGGGTCACGGATGATTGGATTGTTTCCGAAAAGCTTTTGTCTGATTACTGGCTGGTATGGCTGCGTCGCGTGAGTGCGTCGCGTTCTATTTTCGAATGATAACCCGATAAAACTCGGATTCGATGTTTGAAATTTTTGGGTGTGTTCGTTTTGCGTCGGAATTGTTTCGTTTCGCACGCCCTCTTTCACAATGATGTACGGCTGTCTATCTGTCAGGTACAAATGGGCCGTTTTCATTATAAATGCCTGCGAGCTGAATGCATATTTCACTCGCAGCTCTCTGAAGAGGAGTTTTAAAGTAAAACACGGAATGAATACGAGAATTTTACTCATATCTTTTTGGCCCAAAGCAGCCACAGATGTAGAGTAAAAACTAACCAACAGCGTCCCTAGTTTGCTTTACAGATTAACCAAGCACACACAGGCTTTGCATACTAAGTGTGACCACGCTAAGCAAATTGGAGGGACACGTCCTGTGTTTTGAGAAAGTATATTTATTTTAGCCCTTTGCTTTCTCAGGTTTTCAGGGTTCCCTTTAAGTAGAAACCCCTATGCTATGGCCAAGTCTTGTTGGCTGTTTGTTTGGGGCATATGTTGCAAACGGCGGAACAAATTGAGTTGAATTCTTCGGTGACGTCATGATTATGTACATATACATAAACTTATATAAAACAGACTGGAGACGGGCACTGGCGTCACTGGTGCAAGGGCTTCGGCACCGCGCTCACCAACCCGCCTGTCCAGCGTGTGTGAGTATGGGCATTTCTTCCAGGAGGACCGCCAAGAGTGGCGTAATCCTGGAAAGGCCTATGTTCAGCAGTAGACGAAACAGGTCGATGGTTGGATGGATGGTTTCAAGAAAAAGGTTTGTATGTAATACAAATTTATTCTTTGAACAAACCGGTCAAGTGGAAGTGAAAAGATTTCTCAAATACATTACTATTTGATACCCATACGTATGGCATGGAAGACGCTACACTGACAAGAACTAGGCTCTTAAATGATCAACGAAAATACTAATAATTATTTTTGTTGGGGAGCTAGTTTTTGAGCAATGTTGTAATATTTTGAGCGATGTTGTAAAATTTTGTGATTTCATTACAAATCTGAAAAGCGGATCGAAGTAGTTATGAGCACAGGCGTATAATATAGTAACAGATTTAACGTTAATAAATAAACGCATAGAGACGACGCGTGGCAATTTTAGCTCAGTGAAATTCGGGCTCTTTTAAATATAAATATTGCTTGTTTCCAAACAAAATATATGCTAAAGATTAGTTTAGGAATTAACAAATATGTTCCGAGCTTAAGCCAACCAAAACAACCCATTTTAATACGTTTCTTCGTACCATGAAGCCTAAATGTAGCTTATTTTTTGAATGGAAACTTGCCACGCTATTTAATCCTTAATATTGGTCTGCTACTTGGTAATAATTATATGGTTATGAGGCTGTGATGTAAAATCACTTAAGGCGAATGAACATACGGACAACAAAGGCTCACAGTAACGGTTCCATTTTCCCCTTAAAAGGATGTGACAAATTAAAATAACGTTACTCTTTCCTGTTTTCCGAGTTCAGAAAACCACAAGTTGCTATTAAATTCCGTGAAAATAACTGAACTTTTTCCTGTTTTCGCAAAACTCAACAGAAATTCCCAATCCTCAACTTTACAACATGTCTAGATGTATTCGGTGAAGCCATAAGTCCTGATTAAGTTTGTAGAGTTGAGGCCGGCCCGCGGGCGTGATTAGGGCCCTAAAAGGGAGTAGGGTGGCCACTAATGCCTGGTGGGCAGGTAGAAACTCCGTGGCCGTGACTGTCCGTGCCTGAAATTGTAAGCGGCTCTTTGAATAGACTATCTTGGGGCAGTTTGGCCAAAAGAAATGTTTAGGGTGCTTTTTCTGCCTTGGAAATTGTATCGTACTGATGAAGTTGATTGGAAACGGTCTGCCTCGAAAATTACGAAATTTCTGACTCTGGCAGTATACTCAACTATCATGTATCATGCCGAAGCTATTCCAAAACAACTAGCTCAGAAAACTGAAACCAAACAATTTTCAAATGATAAAATGCCATCACCATTTCAAAACGTTTTCCTCCGTCATTAATATGCCCCAATGCGCTCGATCTAGTGTCACCACTTAAACCCTAAAGACTTGCCCGTGTCGAGGCATAATGGCGGTCCATGTCCGTGGTTCAGCATAACTAACTAATCCTCAACTGATTCGATCCGGAGCAATTCAGACAGGCACGTACGGACGGACGAACGAGACTTCGTGTCTGACCAATCCTTCAGGCAGGCACGTCCCAATGTTTGCTGGACAACTTCATTTAATTGAGTTTCGTTTGTTTCCTCCCTATAGGAATTGGTGGCATTATTTCTTGCGCTTACGTTGCGCTTGCTTACTTTTCTAATATTCCTCCATTTTAGAAATAGAATTCACATTGTGTTATGCCGTTTCTTTTTTTAGTTTATTTTCATTTCAAAATCTTCTGATCTAAACCAATTTGAATTTCGTTCAATTTTTCAACCGTCATCTGGCGAGATCAAGATTCGCGCCGATTAAAAACCACCCTTCCTTTCGTACGGCCATAATTTTGAGTAAACTGAGCGGACCGAATCGAACAACTAAAAACGCCCCGCGTGCAGCAGTTACGTTTGAAACGCAGATTTTATTGTTTCACACCGCCGCCAGCTTACGTAGACCCTTGGAGCTTCGTGCCGTGGGTGACAGGGGAGAAGAGCGATGGGTATTCATAGATCTTCTTGAGTTGGGAGTGTTACTGCCCCCCCAAAGCATTAAGGCTCTCCGCGTATCAAACGCGTAATAGAATTTCAGCGATGACGACCCCCACCCTCTAGCTTCACTTTACTGCCCATATAACGATGTTAGAAGCGCGCATGCGTCCTGCCATCTTCTTAGATAATGTACCGAACGAAATCCCATGACAGCGCAACTTTGAAATGGCGAATAGTTGCCATAACTAAGGCTTTGTGCTTTTATTGGGAACTCTTAGGTGTTTTCATATTTTTAAGCCTCAAAGAAGAAATTATGATTCTTGAAAGAAAACTGAATTTATAAACAATTTTCCTTGTGTGCATGGTTTTGTTTATTCCTCGTAAAATCGAAAATTTAAGAACAATAATGCAGTCGTTTCTGCAGCTCTGTATTCCTACAGGCTATAAGCTTGGTTGGCGTTATGGCAAAACAGCCAATGGCGCAGGGGTGGCGCTGGCGCCCTCATTGTTATCCAATTACGGGCTCCCGCGCGATAATACGCCGCGAATTCAAATTAGGAATGGACGGGGAGAGCGGGCGTCGACCCCGACTGATCAATCGCTGGACCGCGCCCCAAACGCATCAATACGCCTGCTGCATGGGATAGTTCTAGCGGGGTTACTATTTACTGGGACATTCCAATTTTGAACTTTGCGTTTTTAGAAAAGAGTTTTGTTAACAGAGTAGCCAGTATTATACGTTGAATTATTTAAGCTGAAATCACCTATGTTAGGCGTAATAATGGTGTTTTTCAAATTTGGAGAGTATATATTAACTGCTGGCAGTATTTCATGAATATGAACGAGTAGATTGTCAAGATTAAAATTCCAAGTGGCTGCAACACGAAAAGAACAAGAAATTTAAGTCGATTGAACGACTAACAGCTAACAAGAATAACTTGTCAAAAGCTGTTTCGTTGCATTTAAAACGAAACCCACCTCCAATCAGCAACTCAATAGACTTGAAATTTTCCATTGAAAAGACTACTAACCTCCAAGCTTTATAAAGGAACGATTTTTCCCCAACCACACAACCTAGTGGTTAGGACAAGATGGATAACGACAGACGACAGGATCAGAGTCGGATCAGGTAACGGGACGCTCTACGTAACCACCACTACCATCGAGGAATATTCGTTAGAGACTTGATCAGCAGCCATAGTAAAAACAGAATAGTAATCTATCTTCACTTACAGGTACCGAGCGCGGCTAATATGTGTGCGTGCCAGTATGCACGAACCACAGCACGCACACAACGGCAACATTTATGCTTGTTTTGCCGGTACAAATCGAGGCCGCTCATTGTTAATTAATTTTAGTTATTTGGACCTTGTTGTTATAACATTGATTCTTGGAGAGGAAACCTTAGATGAAGCAAAAAGAAGATACGGTACAGTTGAAGATATAAGAACGTACCGTATTTACCCTTTGTTATATCAATGTAGGAAACTAAAGAAATTATTAACAAACATGATACATACGGATATACAGCTATAAAACTATAAGAAAGAGACATCGCTACAAAACGAAGAGTAACAACCCTGCAACAGTCTTGCGAGGCGCGGGAGTTATCCTACTATTCTGTTTTTACTATGCAGCAGCATTCAGTACGCAAGCCATCAACGCACGCGTTGACTGTTGGAGTAGGGCTCCTAAACCGATTCCCACAGTAACTCGTGATGGCTGACGCTGCCGACGCTGATGTTGTTGTTGTTTTGTACGATAAGCGGTGAAGATGAATGAGGTATCGGTGAAATAAAAATAATCTCCTCTAGCCCATAAGGCATAGTTAAAATTACACAGGAAAATGTTTAACCGAATGTTTAGGTAACTTTAATTTGATGTTTTGACTCACAGGTTAATGGGATTTCGCTACATTACAGTGATTTTATTTAGACGATATAATCATTATGTCTGCCCATGCCCGGCAATGTCACTGATTGCTTATCGATAAAAAACTGCCTTGCTTGATACCTTCAATATGATGCTTCTGGTTACAGATAAATTTGGAAACGCTCGGGAACTGTCCAAAACAAACATTTAATAATTTCTATAAATTAATATGGAAAAAAAACGACCCTAAAAAAAAATCTTCCGAAGAACATCAAAGATGGACAATGAATTTTGTATAAAGATCTCGTAAGACTCGGATCAAGGCTGAAGAAAAGGTTGAGGTAAGCCATCGGATACCACGTGACTACGTTATTTACGTAACGACAACGAACCCGGGAGTAATAATAATACAACTTGCTTGCGTATTTACGTTCAGTGTTTCATACTGCCTGATCTTCGTTCGTACCTTTTGTATCGCCCTATAAAGTAAAGTTGTTAAAAGAAAAAAGCTTTGTTTTGTTGGTTTAGAATTTTAGGGTGTGAATCTTGTCTTGAATCTTTTTTTAAATCCAATTATTGTGATCTTTTTTTATCTTGTTACACCGGGGAAAAAATCTGGTTTCATTATCCTGATTATAGCTAATTTAAACAGAAACATTTTAGGTACTATAATATGCGACATCTATATTCATTGTTCAGTTTACTTGAACAATCTAGTTACAACAAACAGCTTTGTTTTGTTTAAGATAATTCAAGTAAACTTGACTTAATTCTGTTCTTATTAACTAAGATTTTATTCACAATACGATCTGGTAATATTTAAAATAAACTCTCATATGATATAACACAGAGTATCAAATGCGATGGATTTCGCTATGAAACATAATCTGATGTAATATACCTATAATTAAGAAAACTGTTTTGGCATAATAGCTACTTCTTAAGATTTCTTAAAAATTCCGAAACATCTGTTTTTCTTTTACACGCCTGTTTATATATTTTTAACTTATTTTATTTTCTCTTAATGTATAATTTGTTAAATGTAAAAATAGTTTAATTATGTACTCTGATGCAATACAGAAGTACTTTAATTTTGCGACGGTTAAAGCATGTTTATAGTTGTTGTGCAGGATTATTCACAAAGTAATGCATAAAATAACAAAACATTGCTAGAAAATAATAATTTACATTAAACTATGTTGTCGCCTATTGTCATACATAAACTACATTAATTTGATACTTTTTGTTCAAAAATAAGAAAAACAATCACAAGTTTTGCCTTTGGAAACGAGAACTGACGCAATCATTTAAATATCTTTTGTCTTGATATCATCAATATCTTAAGGTGGTAAGAGAGGATCTCGGTGCAAAATGCACATCATAATATTGTTTTCCTTACTTTTGAATAAAAAGTATGCAATAAATGCGTTTTACAGCAATTCACGCAAACTGCTTGTTAAGAGTTAGGTAATCACATGAAAATTATTCAATTTTATGCGTTACATTTTGACCGCATTACATTACAACTGTAAACATGATTTAAAGTTTGTTAATTTAATGCAAAAAAAATCAATACATTAAATTACATAATGTTTTGATAAGGACTTCATTATTATTAACCATTTCCGCAAATTGCTTTAAAACGAATTTATTGCATACTTTTTATTCAAAAGTAAGGAATACAATTTTATGATATGCATTTTGTACCTGGGTAAGATGTTACCCCCTTAATAGTAATAGATACCAATATCGAATCCCGAATTTAACTGATTATTCGTTTCAGATTAATTACATAGACGAATGATGGCTTGTAAAGTTCGGGCAGGTACAAATGGGAACTAACCTCACGATGGCAAGCTGAATTGAAACCGTCGTACTATAGCTATAGATACTTACTGAAACGAATTATGAATGGGATTTATTAAAGCCGATTCAATTGAAGTTAGATGTAGATTACAGATTTGCGTTTAGATTACATAAACATCAATTATATTCCAGCTTAACCAAGAATTGAGTCCTCAGGTTTTAAGAAAATCAAGAAATGATAATGAAGCTCAAGAATATTTTCTGCAAAATAATATACAAATATCTTACGTATACTTAACGTAAAAATAAAAAATAAAATATTTAATTTTTATGGTTTTTTATATATGGGTCTTACAATAATAAGTGAAAATAATTCTAGGGTAGATCATGTATCGTTAACTGATCACACTTCAGAAGGAAAAATTTTCTTTCTCGCGAAAAATTTTTTGTTTTCGGTAGAATGTGGTCTATTAGGGATACTTTATCATCTGTTAAATTTTTTTCACTTATTATTGTAGGACCTTATATATTAGTTTAAAAATAATTTGATTTGCCTTAGTCATGAATAACTCCTCCTAACTATAATAATAACAAACTCCTACAAAATCGTAAAATCACAATTATGAAAGAAATCATTTGGTTTTCAAATAGAAGGAGTAACAGTTTCCACATAACTTTTTTACCAAAGCGCTCTGCCGCGGATAATACTCATTTTATAAAAAAAATACGATAGAAAATAAATTATAGAAAATACCTTGCAAACATAACTATCTTCATCGTGAAATGTGGAGAAATAAGGAGATATTGTCAAAAAACTGTTTTTGGGTGCCATTTTTCCAATATGGCGGCGCGAGCGGGAAAAATACGGGGTGGCAAAGTAAAGGGCAAATCGAAGTCTTTAAAAATATCAATTTTCAAAACTTTCCAGGTACAAACGCAAACTACCAAATTTTAATGATTGGATTACTATTATAATTTTATAACGTTATATAAGGTGACTTTAATTTATGCACCCAAACTCATACTGGAGGCTTGATAAGTTATCAGTTACACGGATCGATATCACTTTTTGCTAATTTCGCAAAATAAAATCTTGATGTCACATAGTAACTGACTCGGGGCTGGACTTGCGTTTGTAAGGAACATGAAAAGAATAATTTACGAATTTAACTAAAAGGGTAATCGAACCTTGTTACTGAGCACTTACCGAGTCTTCAGTAAGAATTTGGCTACATACATTAAAGTCACCTTATACTGATTAAAGAAATAAAATAAAAATTGAAAATGAAATATATTTCGGATCCTCTCCAGGAGACAAACAAGTCGACTAATCATATTTATTTATATTATAATTTTTAAAACAGATTGTATTTATTTCTATACATTATTTTTAGCTGAGAATTGTTTTTTGAGCGTAATTATATCATACGATTCCGTTACAAAATGGAACAATCCAGGGGGTCTAGCACGCGCTGTCGATACAGTGTCTTGCTATCAGATTTTGGGGAACTTTTGGGCAAACAAAAAGCCCTGGGAAATTTTTGGGGAAAAAAATTTCGAAATAAATGCATAAATGTTAGTAAAATTCATGGCTAGGATTGAAGGCACTATTTATTCGTTTTTTTTTATTATTAAGTGCAATATGTGAAAATTGAAATAAATATGGTTTAGTGTCTAATAGGTAAAGCTGTTTCATTATAATTATAAACGATGTAAAATTTAATACATTTTAATATAGTACAGGAATAGATAGTTTTAAAATATTTGAGGAAAATTAAATTGCTCAAATAGTGTCTTTTTTGTCTCATTCGGTGAAATTTTAAGCACTCTATCTGGAGACCCTGCGAACAAAACCATATTGTTTTTGTATTTTTGTCCTTCCTTCTGTCTGTTCATTTTGAACTTACTCAATCCATTTGGGTAAGGTTTTCTTAATTATCATAGTGGTGTGTGACCCTGGTCAACAAATCAGCTATAATATATGTTGATAATAGTGCCGCCAAGCCGAATACCATCGATAAATGGACACCTTCCACGCAAGCGAAGCTGCGGTCAAAAGCTTAAGAGGATAGGTTCCGAAAAACCATAATTTATTCTTCCTTGTTTGAAGAATCTAGCAATACTAGATATTTGAAAAAAATTTGGACTTCTGTCAAGAATATAATGTACACTCTTATCGAAACAGAATCTTCAGAAGTCATTCCAATATTGAATCATAAAAAGTCAAGGATGACTCCAAAAAAGGTTTCATGTCGAGTTTTAACATTATTTGAGCAAAATCATATTATATTATTTATTAATTAAAATCTGTATAAACTTTATTATACTGTTATCCGAACAGATATTTCATACAAACTTTAGTTTTTTTTTAAATAATAAAATTCGTGATAAAAGTCGTCATTTTGATAATTTTCTAGAATTCGTCCCTCTCGCACTGCAGGTTTTTCGGCAAGGAGTAACAGCGATCAATGCAATCGGAACCTATTCTCTTAATAAACTATAAAATTATATATTTACGAGTGTTTTCTGCGTGACATTCGTTTGTCCCATTTTGTTACATAAATTATGTCCATCTGGCCCCGCATGCACAACGTAAATTGTAATTCTTTACTCTCTTTCCGTTCACTGTCTATTGTAAATTGTAAATATCCACTTCCAGGCAACAATTTACTATTCCGGATATCATTTAGCATATTTTAATATGTATCAGATATGTTATGTACATACATTATTTATTATGTAATTTGCATCTATATGTTCATTGAAATGCGATTCTGCCGACATCGTTAGTGAGAATAAAGCAAAACATCTGTTGGATACGATAACTATTAACAAAGCCTGTATTTATTTAAATATTTTAGAAGCATGTAAATTTATTGCACTAAAATAACTGTTCTATTTTCAACCGATTTTAATCACGAAAATTTAATTATAAATATAAAAATAAAATGACTAATTATCTAAACCGCCATTCATTGCATAAACACCACCGAGAAAAAAAAACCGTCGCCAACTTTACAAACAAAAGGTCCGTTTGTTTTCTGGGTGTGCGTTAATAGATTTCCGGCACCTGTGCTGCCACGCCCGACAGGTGCATTCGAAGTGATTGCTGACGGGGATGCAAAGATAGATTATGCCTGAAAACCAAGCAAAAATAGCACTTATTGCCTGATATTCTAAGTCTGCCTAATTGGTTGCAAGTTGCTAAGTAACATTGAGGCATCGGCCTCACGCCCCATTTGGTTATTGCATCGAATTTTGGCAGGTTAGAGGACTCGACGACGGAAATTGTACGTTTTAACTGTAAAAAAAATGCTTTCCCTTCTTTTTTTTAAATAAAACGTTAATTTCCGGTCTAGATGGCCGTAACCAAACTCCATGAAACAAACAAATTGTGGTCGCCTCAGGAAACCGTCTTACGCCTATGCGGGTGATTATTATCCATAAGTGACAGAAAGAACATTACACCGACAGCTGCCATCCCTTATCTTGGCGGAATAATTGCGCATATTCATAAAGTAATGATATACTGATACTACCTATATTATTTCCTGCCCTTGCATTTAACTGAGTTGCTGCTTGCAAAGGAAATGCTTTATAAAATTAAGCTGGATTTAGCACATTGGATAATTTAGTTTTTGCACAACGGCTAACATAAAAGGTTATGTTCCAATTTTAAACTGACGAGAAATCCCGATTCTCGCTTCGCATCCACCGCAAAACCTGTCGAAATCACAATAAGCTGTAAAGTTTCTCTCTGAAACTCTCGCTCTTCAGTGAGTCATGGTGTAGATTTGAACAGAATCGGGGTTTCATTTTTGAGAGAGCTATAAATTAGGGGGACAGTTCCCTCTGTGGAGCGATTTGCGTCAGTGAGCGCAGATGTGCTGCATTTGTGGCACTTGTTACTTTGTTGCTAAAAAATGGACACCCGCGATGTTACTTCGCTTTACAACCTCTCCATATTTACAATTTATAGACGTACAACTATTATATCGACTCATTATTTAGTTGAAGTAATTGAAATAGTGTCGTCAACATAAGTATGTAAAAAAATTTGCACTCGTTTTTTTATATTAGGTGTTGAGATAGCTGAGGACAAATATTTTCTCCGTAAAAATAAATTTACTACCAGAAAACAAAAAAACTGTATCCCAAATGCACTAAAAGTCTTTGTAATGTTTGTGGCGGAAGCTGTAAATAACCGTGCATAAAATGAAAAAAAGTCAATAATTTACAAGTTTTTATTCCTGTAAAGGAAAATTGGCACAAGAAGCCATGATTTTGGCGCAAACTAATCTCGGCAATTTGAAAATTTTCGTATTTTTGATATTTTGTTGTTTTTGTGCTCACGTTGTGTTTGGTTGATGTCTTTTTGAATTTTTGTGTTTTCTATGTGTTTCACACAGTCATACAACCGCGTATTATTTGGACTCTTTATGGTGTTTTTTATTCTTCGAAAGAACAACTAGAAAATAGACAAGATCAATTATTATGTAAAGGACATTAAACGAGTCTTACAACATACCTGACGGTTAAGGTCACAAAAATGTAACATTGACTTGACACACCCGCGCTACACACATCCTGAGTAAATTCAATTCAGTAAGTACATGAATTACACTCACACAGCGGCAACTGCGTGACGAAATACGACGTGACGTCATGGCGACACGCGAGCACACCCACAAGCGCACGTGCCGCGTTCACCCACGTGACAAGCTCTACTCACACAAACACACAATTCAAATTGAAGCGCACACACAAAGAAAGATGTAAACAAAGTGACGTAAAGAGATATGACTCACACAGTCGCATTGGTGTCTCGACCCACACTAGCGAAGTGTGATTAATGTAAACAAACCGGATCGCAACCCAACACAATCGCAGCTGCGTCTATGTGAAACGTAACTTGTTTCAGAAGTAGGACATGAATATTGAATAGAGTTCAAGTTATTGGAATAATTATTTTAATTTTCTAGTATTGCTACAATATTTTATTAGGAATGAAATGGTTCCGTTACGATTATTTGCTTCGCACCCATTTTAAATACCAAAAAGGTGACATAAGAAAAATTTCTCAAAATTCATTTTCTATTGCAGAGGTCTCTACTAACATGACAACGCATTATGAACATCGTTCCTGGATTTAGCTTAACTTCATCAATAAATAATATTTTGTGATGTCAGTCCCATTTCAAAGACCAAATGCAACTTTGCTTGCAACAAATAAATAACAATAAATTTAGAAAAAGGTCGTGAATTTCAATACATTCGTGAACAAAAGTTATAACCGCCTGAATGTGAAACAAGTACAGTCATAAATAAAAGCGAATAGCACGGCAGTCGACGCGAACTGTTATTACTGCAGAATTTATAGCGTTTACCCAAAAATTACCGTTCCCAACCAGTTTTGGCTGTATGAGTATAGAGGAATTGATTTAAATAATTATAAAAATAATTTCGATAAATAACGTGAAATATGGGCTTGTAATGACTTCGAAAGTAGACCAGTCTTTTGACAACTTTCTAGACTTGTTTTAAACTTTGAACTGACGAAATTGACCTAACCAACACCGAGCTAACAGGTTTACAGTGCCACCATTTTATCCGTTCAGGTGGTCAAAATTTGAACTAAGCCCGAATATGTTTTATAGTATTGACAGGCACTTTGTGACGCCATATGACCGAAAGGGTAAAAATACCTTATCAGGTATTTCAAATTTCCCTTTTATTATAAATAATTATTATAATATGTCTCATCAAACTTTCTACCGTCACTTCACCGGGGCTGAGTTCAGTTTGATCGCCCGCTGACGCCCGGCGATCATGACATCTCTTTTGCACGCGTTAAATTTGTATATGCTATCCTGCTGTCAGTGATGAGCGGGCGATCAAACTGAACGCGGCCTTGAATGTTGGCGTGTGTACTTCTTGTTCAATTTAAGATGATTTGTATACTCAAACTGCAATATTAGAGCTGTCTTTTAGGGCTTCCTACACAGGTGGTTCAAGCACTTTAAAAAAATACATAATAGGATACATACATAATAACATAATCAAAAATAAATTCTGTATAGGTATTTGATACAAAAATGTATCTTTATTTTTTGGCAAAAACAAATCGAAGGTTATCAAAAAGTTTCCTATGATTTACGCAAGAATTTTCTCACTACTTTCGAATGCTTGAAGCGATGTTAATGATTCTTTCAACATACTAAAGACAATTTATATATCTACAAAACTATTGTTAAATATTTATTTTCCATCGCGTTCCTGTGAAAAGTATTATTAATCCCTATTTAGCGCCATCCGGAGACGTAGCGATCGTCGTAACAGCCACTTTGCACTGCACGCTGATATGATCGTTATTTCAATGTCGCTTCCGTCGATTTTTGTACTGACACACATCGAGTTGCTAATTTAGGGTGGGCATGCCCTTCATTTGCGTTATTCTGGAACATTAAAGTAGAACTTCATGAAGTGTCGTTAGCTTTGAAATTCTGGTATCAAACGATTTTCGTGGCATACCTACATCTGTGACATAAATCATTTAAAATTAAAATCGCATTTATATAAAAGAAAATTTGTATGGTAATTCTCCGTTCATAACTTTGTATAGAAATCCATTGATATCACAGATAGCAGTCGTGACGTGACAAAGGAAGTCTCAAATATAATAAAAATCCTTAACCAACTACTGAAACATATAAGCTCATGATAAACAAAGAATGGAAGGTACAGGGCGGCTATGCTGACACGTTGCGACAGATTGCGTGTGATTTTAAAAGGGATTTTGTACGGATATGTATTGATTATTTTGACTGAAAACTTATAGTGAGCATTCCTTATATCCTATAGTTTTTATTTGATGTGGTTTTGGTCACCCTCATTTTCATCGCATGGCATTTATCAAAGTTTAAACAAATACCTAATGACTGACATTACGAGTGAAAAGTAATGCCGGAATCGCCCCCCAGGTACAAAAAACACGGAACTAGGTATAACCAATACAACTGCAAACTTCATCTATAGATCCAAAACCAGAAACAAAGGCAGCAACTGGACTATCATTCATACCGATCGGTTCACACATCATTGTATTGTTTGATATTATCAAATTCTAATTAAACGCGATTTAGATTTTACCTTGAACCCGATCCTGACCTAAATTATCTAACAAGGTCAATGTACAAGCGAACCAGTGAACGCACGTATCTACCTACTTTATTAAGTCAACTTATGAATTGACTTTTAAATGAAATGGATGTTCAGTTTCACTTTTTTGATGAAGAATAATTTGTTTTTTATTTCAGATTATTATGTTTTTTAAACGTTCGTTATTTATAATTAGTTACATAGATATAGTCACGAGGGGTAGGCAGAGACTACATATTTCCATTTGCCTCTTTTGCGTCTACATATCTACATTACAATTAGTTATTATTCAGTTAATGCATCGGAATAATAGATTGTTTTAAATGAACAAGTAAGCGAATGCGCCGTCATCACTGACATATTGTGATATGGCCGCCATATATTGAGTAAACAGGTATACCCACTTAAATAAATTAACGGTGCTATCTCTAACACAACCAGCTGCTTTTTTATTACAGGAAGAGTGAAATCCATGAAAATTAGGTCAATGAGCCAAAGAATAATAGCCTTTATTGAAAGGTCAATAGAGTCTTTGCTATTGCCCTAATTGTGATGGTCTTATAGTACTGGCAGTTGCGTAGTATCAGTCATTCGTCCGTTACCAACTGCCGTAGATTTTGCGAAAGTCCAGATTGATTAACACATCGCCTTCATCACTATCACCCATTATATCACTATCACCCATTATATCACTATCACCCATTTTCAGGGCAAAGTGCTCATCATCCTGGGTCTCGTCGTAGCTATCTATCAGACGTGGGAGAGGCCCATTGTGTACAAAATAAACTGGTCAAGTGCGAGTAGGACTCGTGCCCTTTGGGTTCCGTACCATCGAAGAAATGGCTGCAGACCTACTTTTCGCTCTTATTACCATTACAATACGGGCGAAAAGTAGGTCTGCGGCCATTTCTTCGATAGTACATACCGTTTTAAGCAAAACGTAGTCTAATCGGACCAACTTAACTTTGATACTTATGATTTATTGAACCCTATGCATCCAAAGGGTCAAATTAATTTGGTCCTTTGTTTTTTCTTAAATAAAATAATTAAATATAGGTAATGAAAAAAAACTTAAATACATTTACTTAAAAAAAAAACTTAAATACATTTAAGTTTTTTTAAGACTTTAATATAAGAAAAGACCTAATTGTGAACGGTATTTCAAGTTTCTTAGTCAACTGGAAGTGCCCTATGGGTTTTCATGGTTTATGAAATTAATTACGTAAAAGGCAATACATTTTTTCGCGTTGAGTTAGAAGCCTTGAAGTTTCAACTTGATAGGTATTTCTAACGGGCCCGAGGAAAAGGGTCTTGTTTCACAGATGCCTGTCCATCTGTCAAAGAGACGGCAAAGTAATCATATAAGGATTCCTATTTTTTCATTTTGAGGTACGGAACCCTAAAAAGCTGCAGTATTTTGTTCTTTTGGCATGTTACCTACATTTAAGACAATAAACTTTAGCTGCCGCTCAGTAATCTTAAGATCTCAACAAACATGGGCATTATGTAGTTAGTAGGCCATGCTATGACACGTGGGTTCTTATGGCTTCTTTATAATGTTTGCATTTCAACATATCACAACGCCTTTTCGTTTGACGCAAAATAAACCCTGCTTGAACATGGCTCTCATTCGGCTCTGATGATAAATAAAAGGAGAAAAGGTGTTTCAAGATGTTTGTACCTCGAAAAACTACTCTTGTGCCATGAAAATAAGAGTTTGAAGTCCCATTTGTGTACCCGGCAGGCAAGTTTGGTTGGGTCCGCTTCTTATGTCCACAGTTTATGTTTACTAGTTTTCGCGTATTGAATGAGTACTGGCCGGTTGGACGTTTAAATTAAGAATTAAACCTTTTGAATAGTTTTATTTTGAACAGCTTCTACCAGAGGCGGATCAAGGATTTAATTTTGCGGGGGGAGGGGGGGCGTTTTTAATGGCGAATATCTGGAATTCCTGTGTGTTTTGGGAAGAGCCTTCATGCTCCCCCCCTGTATCCGCCAATGGTAGCTGCTTGTGAATTTTCCTTTCAAAGCTTCGGCTATTTTGGTGGAATACTTCGCATGAACCTGTCCAATGTAATAATGCAGTTAAATTGTATCTTCCGCTGGCATGCTACCAAATAACACCAAAAACACTCCGTGATAAATGCTCCCATTAAAGTTTCGCTGTAGCACGCACGTAATTTGCAATTATCTCTTGGACGAAATAATAAGTTATGTCAACACGCAAAGGAAACATAAAAGAATTTGGGTTAATACTGGTGTCAGAGCTAAATTGAAAAATAAATTGGTGTATCAAACGAGGGATAGACTTCGCAATTCCGATAAGGAATCAGATAGGGAGAAATTGTACCAGCTGTGCTAACACTGCACTAACGCGATCAATTATTTGTACGCTGATTTTTTGTTCCTTTTTTGAAAAAACTTTTTCTTTTTCTCGAGTGCCAGCCAGTTTCCGTCTCCATGATCGGCCTCAAAAGCGATGTTGCCGCAACCTCGTTCAGAAATGGGTCTTTTTTATCGACTCAAACAATGCTTGTTGAATCGCATTCGTCATTTTGCTGTTCGATCGATTTCGTATCGGTCCATTGCAATTTATCGCACGGGCTTCAGTAATTGATTTTTTACAATAAAAAGAGCGCAGGACCATTCGTTCTTCGATCGATAAATCAGTAATAGATTTTTAATTTTGTTCTGTTCTACACGGGCTGTGAATATTGCAAAATCTCATGTTTTGTTTGACTATTATCAGACGTGACTGGCTGAAAATAGAGTGGCAGCTCATTTTATTCATAAAAGCATGTCATCACAGCCTGTTCCAATTTTAAATTTCTCTAAAGCTTGACGAATTGAACACGATTGCTTCGGTACTCGATGCCTGTACAATCGCCTGCAGTTTAAACGCCCTATTTTCAAGCGATTTTAACAGCTATTACGTCGCAATAAGACCTGCCGATAGATAGCCTGTCACGCTGGCGTCCTTACATTCGTTCCCCGCAGTAGTTTTCAACAATAAAGTTCAGAGTTGTGTTCGAGGACATAGCTGTATTGTTATTCTGCTCAGTGAAAACGCTTGGGAGTCTTTGTACCAAATATCATTTATTTGGTCGAATCGAAGTGTGGGAATCGAGTTTACGAAGTTTTATTAAATTGGAATATCCATAATTGAATTTTCCAACTCTGTTGCATGCATGCGAACCTCATATGTCAGGATTCACAGTTTTAATTTAAAAGTCAAATCGCTTGATCGAACTGTCAGAGGAAAAATTTCGGAGCAAAAATACACGGCACGTATCTACTTTATGGCGAATTTGCAGTTCCTATTATAACTAGGAACTTAAATGGACAATTAGAAATTCTCCATAATTGTCTACTAAACAATGGTGTCTGATAAACGAGCGGCCTCCATAAGTTTTTAAGGTATGATTAGAGGAAGGCCGACTATTGCCTTTCACTTAGTTTTTTGCAAAAAGCCATTACGTTTCAATTTGCTACACTTCATGTATTTATTTGACAGTCTGTAGATTCAGGCAAATTGGCTTCCAAACAAAAAAGGTGTTTTTCACAACACTGCCTGAAGTGGATAATTTTTCTATACAAAACTAGCCCTTGCTAGCTTCGCTCGCTTGGAAATTTAATTAAATTTTTGAGAAGACGATTTTCGGCTTGGTGATTTTTTTATCAACACCCCTAGGGTGTAAATGCAAAGTCAAGAATCCCTTTAGGGTATGAAAGTATACATGATTCTGATTTCATTACGAGAAAAAAATATATACCTTGAATTTTCACCAAAAATTCCATCATTTTTCTAAGCTATGGCTACGCAGCTTACCGGCCTCCACACACACCTAATTGCACCCCGCAACCCGCACCCCTCACCCGAGTGGCCAGCAACCTTGAGGGTGTCCACGCGATTAGTGTATTTTGAGTAAAGAAAATCGTCTTATTATGAGGTACTGGTACTTTATTTAGAGATCCCAGTATTTAAAATAATATCTTTACCGATCATGCTAACACACCCTTGAAGGATTCTTGGCTTTGCTTTTACACCCGGTATTTTGACCAGGGTCACTACGATAATGATAAAGAAAACCGCGTCCAAATCCGTTGAGTGGTTCTCGGGTTTAAACGGAACACACCAGACTGACAGACAAAAATTCGAAAAATTGTAGCTTTGGCCCCAGTACAATAATAAAAGCTCATATCGTTTAAAATTTCGCAAAAATATTGTATACATGGACTTTTATAGAACTTTATTTTTTATACACGACTTATATAGAACTTTATTTTTGGTAAAGATATGCATTCAAAGAATTCTTACAAAATATAGGCCTCAGAAAGCAGCTTTAAAGATTTGTTCCCCAACATATATGTAGATAAATAATTTGTATATAATAATAATTGTAATATTCTGTGATAGTTTACCGCGTTATTAGAAAATCTGTCGGTTTTTGTTATAACATAACTAGGCATTTCATAGGCAAAACCTGGCTTTCTTAGACACAGAAGATTTAATGCAATAGGCCCTTTTACTTCTGTCTGATTCTCTATGTCTTTCCATTATTACTAAGTTTTCCTCATTAGTTAAGAGTACACGTACAGGCCCTTTGTACACTTTTGGCGCGTGGATTGGTCGTGGCTAAAATCGGAATTAATGCCGTTATGCTAATAAAATGTAACCCTTGTTTCATACCTGCGCCCGGCCCTGTCAATGTCTTTCACGCGCCAAAAACACAGACGTATAATATAGTAGCAGACCTAACATTAACAATGTTTATTGTGTTTGTATTGCGTTTGCATTTCTATGCAAACTACAAATTTTATGCAAAAATTTATCATGAAATTTGCAAATTTTATGCAAATTTCTACGTGTGGTAATTTTAGCTCAGTGAACTTCAGGCTTTTTTAAAATATACTAGAGATTAGTTTAGGAATTAACAAATATGTTCCAAGCATAAACCAAACAAAACAACCCATTTTTATACGTTTCTTCGTACCATGAAGCCTAAATAAAGCTTATTTTTTGAATGGAAACTTGCCACGCTATTCAGTCCTTAAGTTTGGTCTGCTACTTACTCGTAGTAATAATTTATATGTCTGTGGCCAAAAAAAGCCTTGTCGCACTGTAAAAATGATATTTTTACATATTTAACCTCAGACATGGCTGTATAGGCTAAGTTCCCTTTGCCTTCCCTTTTTTTTTTCATCTCAATATTTTATTTTGAATCTTTCGCAATCGTAACTAAAAATGTACACAGTAGGCTTTGATTTTATAAACTTTTGTACTGGAGTTGAAATTCGCGGAATTTCATAACAAGAACGAACGTCAAAAACTTTGAATAAGCACAGGATATTATCGGCCGTTTCATTGGTCATAATTCCAACAAATCGTTATAAAAGTCTATAAATTGACTGTTGTTTATAAACACTAATGAAATAAAGGCCAACTGAATTACAAAATTATAACAGTCTTGAAAGCATTAATGGCTTAAAATTAGCTTTTACTGGGAACAGGAGCAAAACAATTTTCTTTTTGTTTTAACTTTTTTTATACAATAAATCGTTACAACATGAATCTTTGAGAGGACAGGTGTCAGAGGTGTGTCCTTGTGTGGACTTTAAAATAGTCTCGTTTACACGTTTCACCGACGATTGTTACGTCCCAGGCCCCAGCGCGATGAGTGGTGAAACTTATTATCGTACTTCAGGCACAAATGGACCCGCAATTTGAGTTGCCTCTACGGGATTCCGAGCTCTGCATTTGTGGTCAAGACGTCCGGACCACTGCACTAAGTTCAACAAGGGACGAGACCTATTCCAAAATAAATATCTCGCGAAATTAACCATCTATACTTACTACGTATACTAATAATAACAGTGTGCAGTAAAAAAGTCGTGTCTCTACATTAAATATTTTAGCGAGATTTTTATGATATTGTTTATTTGCATTGTACTGAGACAAAATCTACAACTTTTTGGATTTTTGTCTGTCTGTATGTTCCGTTTTAACGCGAGAACTACTCAACGGATTTGGATGCGGTTTTTTGATTATTATCGTAGTGACTCTGGTCAACACATAAGCTACAAGGAGTGTTCATAAAATGACGCCCAACCCGAGAACAGGACAAAGATTCACTGAACGCGGGTGGAGCCGCGGGCAAAGGCTAGTCCTAAATAAGAAGGTACGTGTTCTAAACGGCAAGACATGGCTGAATAAAACACTTGTACTGTTCCACTAATGACATCAGAAAAAAATCAGAAAAAAATTACCGTAGTAGTTCAAATTGCGTCAAACGATGAACCAACTTTGTCAGTGAAATCGATTCACTGCTTTCAGATAATTTTGCACACCATAAAAAGTGAAAACTATTTGATCCATAGTGTTCCAATTTGTCACAGCCGAATGCCTTTGTGATAATGATTATGAAACAGATCTGACTTTGTTCGGAAACCGTGACAAGGTTACTATAAAATCTTTATAAATTATGAAAGTTAGATTTCATTCTTCTTCTTGTAAATAGCCCATTTTTTAGAAACGATTGATTTTCGTAAACCTTAATAATGAAAAACTCTTTTGTCTCCCATTACTACATTGTTTGTCGGCTGTTATAATATAATAACACCGCGATTTTCGCTGTGATTGGCTCGATTTATTATTTATTATTTGGATAACCAATCAGCGACTAGTATAATATATTTCTTTTTTTGCTTTGGGCTAGGCAAAGGTATTTCTGCCATACAGCCTCGAATGCTCCCACAGAACAATATTAAATAAGTATGTAAATTACTGAAAATTACGCTGAACAAGGATCCTTGTTTAAGCTTATACAGAATTGAAAAAAAAATGCTTTTTCGTTTTATATTTTTTCATGAAATTGTTCACTCGTGCAGCCTATTACGAAACGAACGAATTGTGTCCCAATGGCTCTCATTATGTCACAGATGCACAAAATACATACTATTTTATCACTTTTGCAGTTCATTGTGGTCAGCCCTGATAGCCTTTCTATATCTTTCTATAGTGAAGATCGTGGTCCCCTTCACTGTCTTAGCTCGGATGATATTACGCCAAGCCTCACGGTCAGATGAAGGTCTGAAGTTCAGACTAGCTGCAAACCAAGTTAGGTTATCTATACTAACTAATATTTCCGAACTAACAGCTGTTTCTTCTTCTCTCCAGGGTTCCACCTGAGCGGCGTGGTGCGAGCCCCAGCCGCCGTCCCGCCGTGTCCAGAGCCGGAGCGACTGTACAGGGTCACCGTGTCTTTTGACAGGTACGTCATCATCATCTAGTGCAGGGGTAACCAACAAGTATACGAGGGCCATTACAAACGCAAAGTCAAAAATCATTTTTATCGCACCTCTTGCTCACACAACCCATAACAAGCAGCTGTGGTGAGTGTATTATCGATACGAGAAAACAATGAAGTTTTTATTTTAAAATATTATACAATATTTTTATTAAATCTAAAACGATAAAAACTCATTCGACTGCACTTTTGGTAGTTAAATTAACCTTTTTTGAAAGTTTGTTGTTATGATATGATTCAAATTTCTTGTTTTTAGTTTTAATCAGACATAAATCTAGATGATGTCAATGGCCTAAAATATTATAAATTATAAAACATTTCATAGACACCTCACAATATTGTGTTGATGATTGTATGAAGTTTTGAACGTGATGGCTGTCCTTAAGTCGGGTCTCCTGCGCGTGTTTTACCCTACACACTAAACAAAGACGTCTACACAAAACATTGTTTCGCTGCACATTTTTGCTGATATGTAGGAAACCCGGCTTATCAACAAAATGTGTGGCGAAACAATATTTTGCTATCGGCAGCTGGGGAGCCGGCTTAACTCGATGCACGCTAAGTAAAGTCATTCGATTGGAAGCTGTTTCGATCTCGGCACAACTTTGATTGGTTTCTTTATTTTTGAATAAAAAGTACTGCTTAAATAAATGTGATTTATGGCATCTCATGCATCACGTTGTAAATGTCCACACGCTTTTAAGTCAGTACGGATATTCACGCGAGCTATTAATCCATTAAATGACGCAATCGTGCTAAAAACCCTGATAAATTAAACAATACTTAGTCGTAAAATAAGACGAAACTATGTATTTTATACTATACATTTTATTTAAATTATCATAAGTTCTGCATTTTATTTATAAATCACAAGTTGTGCATTTTGCACCGGGATCGAAACGGTTCCCCTTAAATAGCTCAGGTTCCATATCCTGATGGTTTCATATGGTAACTCTGCAGTCAGGCCTTGAATGACTTGAATATACTTTATTTCAGATCATTTCAATCCATAGTGGTTAGTATTTTTCTTATATATTAAAGTTAGTAGCAAAATATAAAAATAATCATTTATTTATTTACATTATCTACTTGAAGCAAGGTGGATAGCGACTCCGTCTCTGAAGAAGCCATCCAGCTTGTCTCTGAATACGTATTGTACGCGTGCCATCAGGAAGGTTACCCGTTTTCTTATTGCAGTAAAAATCATCAATAAAATTGTAGGTCATGAGCCTCATGACATTATATACGAGTACTAAAGAAAATGTCTTGCTTGCATATCATCTCTTAGAATTGGTAGGTCCTATTAGTTTTGTTTTCGCCTGCTATGATGGATTGATTTTTATGTAGACGAAAATAATGCCAAAAGTCACGAAATTTACAATCCCCAGTGACGTGCGGCCGGGGGGGTCAGTGACGCGCCTCCTGCTTGATAACAAACTTGTTTACGAAAAACTTGCCTCAATCGACTTTAAACACTTATTGAATATTAGTTGTCCGTTAGAACTGTACAATCAACTTTATGAAATATTTACTAATATTTACGAATCAAGTTACCAGACTAAACAAGTTAAAACAAGTGGAAGGGACTCAAAAGGATGGGTAAACAACAAAATGAAAAAAATGGTATTGGAGAGGGATACACTGTTTATGATATGGTTCCAAGATAAAACAAACATGTTAAAAAGATTAAATTATACAAAATACAGAAATAAGTGTACAAAGCTATTCTCTAAAATAAGAAATGAACATGAGAAACAAAAAATAATCGAATGTAATGATAACGTAAAGAAAATATGGGATAATATAAATAGAATACTTGGTAATAGAAAAAAGTCAACAGATGAGGTAATATTGAAACACTTGTCAGGAAATACAAAGCAAGAAATATGTAATAACTTTGCAACTACATTTAAAAATGATATCGATAATATAATTCATGATTGTAACGAAACTTTCTTAAACCGTGCTGACTATCGAAATGAGGCTTGTATGTCGATGAGATGGAGAACGGTGAATAGCAAGGAGGTCCAAAAAGTCATAAAGAAAATGAGTGATAAGAAATCGCCAGGGTCAGATGGTATACGTATGAGGGACCTAAGATATATAAGTGAACAAATAAGCCCAGTCATAGCTCACTTAATTAATTTATGTATAAAAAATTCGAAGTTTCCTCAAAAACTAAAAGAAGCCATAGTGCGACCTATTTATAAAAAAGGTGATCATAAAAATTATGCTAACTACAGACCTATAGCTATCTTATCCAGTATAGAAAAAATCATAGAAAAATGTATAGTTAATCAACAAAATAGATTCCTTAATGAACATGCAGTTATAAACGATTGCCAGCACGGTTTTCAGAAGGATAAAAGTACATCAACATTACTTGTAAAATTTACGGACGAAGTTAATAGTTATCTCAACGATAAAAAATTTGTTGTTGCTGTATTTTTCGACTTTAAAAAGGCCTTCGATACCCTTCGGCACGAGACGCTGCTTGGGGCGATGGCGGAGTGCGGGATCAGCGGACCGCTTAATAGCTGGTACCGCCAGTACTTGACGGACCGCTCGTACCGGGTGAGAGTGGGCGAGGAGCACAGCGGACCGCAGCAGTGGGCGGCGCGGCGCGGGGTGGCGCAGGGCTCCGGCTGTGGCCCGCTGTGTTACCTGATGCACGTGAACAGCATGTGCAACGTGGTCCGCCATTGCTCAGCGTACATGTTCGCGGACGACCTGTGCACGCTGCGGGCCGGCCGCGACATGGGCGAGGTGTCGCGTCTCGTGCAGGAGGATATCGACAACGTAGTGCGATGGTCGCACGATAACGGAATCGTACTCAATGCCGAAAAAACTAACCTCCTTGTTATCCGGTCTCCGTACTCTTGTACCCCGGACTCTTCATGTCAACTGGTTGCCCACGACTTTAACTGTTTCCATAATAACTTATCTAATTGTAAATGTAAAACAATAAAGCAAGTTCCATGTGTTACATACCTAGGAATGTGCATCGATGAAAATATGGGCTGGACTAAACACATAGAAAGGATATTAAATAAGCTACGCATATTGTTATTTAAATTCAAACATCTTAGTTACAAAGTACCAATTTCTGTGCTAAAAACTATATATATGTCGTTGGTTGACTCAATTATATCTTATGGTGTGGACTGCTATGGATCTATATTTAAAACATACATGGATAAGATTGAAAATATACAAATAAAATTCTTAAAATTCCTAGTCAGTAAAAATGTTAGGAAAAAACACAAAAATAATATCAAAATATTGTACTCATTATGTAAAATACTACCGGCTTCATTAAAATATAAATACATAATTGCAGTAAATGGCCATGGCACCCCAGATCATAAGATACCTAAACAGCATGGGCTCAACACGAGAGCAACTGCTCAGGGTAAATATGAAACAGTAAAAGTGAATAACTACTTTGGCGGCAGATTGCTTAAACGCAAAATTCCAATGTTATATAATGAAATGCCTGTTCGTATAAGATCTGAACAAAATAAAAATAAATTTGCAAAATTATATAAAACTTACCTTCTACAAAATATGTAAACATAGATTAAAATAACAATGTTATTATTTATTGTTAATGTACCTACCTACGAAAAAGAAGTGCGACTCCCTCCCCACAGACAAACCAAATTCCTACTTGGTTTTGTGGGATGTATTTAGATTTAAGTTATTCTTGAAATAAATAAATATATTCATTCATTCATTCATTCAGTGTTTATTTCTGAAGGATGTCCACTCATAAAGGAAAACAATCCGATCAACATTATAAATTAACAATGCAAATGACTACAAAAAATATCTCATCCTCAAAAACAAAGGCTTGAAACTAAGAAAGTACCACAAAAGCCTTCCTTCTCCATTGTTAGAGCTGTGCCCAAGACATGCTCTACAAAGAGGCTTTTTTATTATCATCGAAAGGGCGACGTCCCAGCATAATACCTTTTGTGAAGCAGCGATTTGAAACTTTGTCACCTTCCTTACCTTCGGTGGACCTTCATTTAGTTTATGGAAGGTTTATGGCTTCTGTTACAAATGTTCTGAAGAAAGATTGCGATTCACTGCTTTACTATCCTCGGTTTTATATTCCTTCCCATATTTGGAATTTTTGATGTATTGTTTAGTATTTTCGGGTACATTCGATATTAACGCAACATTGTTTATGGCGTGTGCTTGGTATCTATCTACTTCTTTCTGAAAAGCAATACACCAAATAGTCCATAATTTGAACAAACATTATCGGGCTTCTCTAAGAAGCTAAACGAAAAACTTTCTCGAAAATGTAGCCCCTTATCAGTTTCACAGGAAGTTACAAATTATCAATGAAATATAAAGAAACTATTACAATTTGAGGAATCAATATCTAATTTGATTAGAATACTCGTAAATTATACGGACGACACCACAAATCATAGGTGGTTGTAGCTCATAATTACTAAAAAGACGCATTTCGAGTTATTTAATGTTCGATACAGTTAATAAATCAAGTTTGTCAACGAATGTGTTAGAATTTCAACGCCTTGGATGGCTTGTTGTACTCGTTACTAAGTTTACCGAAATATTCAATCAATCGACCAAGAATTTTTTAATTGATATTCTGGATTCATCATAACAAGGTCAATCCTAAGCTTGTGTCCGTTCTAGACGAAATGTATTGTTTCAGATGTAAGATAACAGGAGTGACTTGCAGCTGCGAGGCTCGCGACATCTTCTGGTGCCAGCATGTGGTTGCGCTGGCCCTCTACCGCATCAGGAATGCGGATTCTGTCCGACTTAGAGTGCCTATATCAGGTACGGTTTAGTTTATGCGCCACAATTTTTGTTGCCTGAAACTCTGCCCTCAAGTTAACAATGTTAACAATACTCATTTCAATAAAACGGGCACTTCTCGTTTAGTTTTAGATACAGACTTGAACCTTTTGCAATGAACTCGCCATGTAATTTAATATCGTATAAACTGAAATAGTTTACTGCTGGTTTTCACGCCACTAGATCTTGAACAACATTGACCTATACGCCTAGACGTAGTATAAGCGCGCGAAAGGCGAGACCGTTCATACTCAACTAAAATTGTCGAGTTTGTGTCTCAGCTAGACAGTATTCAAGGACATTTTGTCGAGTACACATCTCGTGGAATTACGATTAAAATGCCAAGTTGCGCATTCAAAACATGTAAAAACTATTCTCAGAAGCCGTCAAAGGATAAATGTGTTTCATTCCATCTGTAAGTACTTAATTTCCATTAATATTTCTTTGTAAAAAGTTAATCCAAACCAAATAATTCATTTGTCAATTTTGCTGTTCGCCATTTGTACTACAGGGTTACCAGAGTAGTGAAAAAATAATACCCGATATATAGCTTAGCAATAATGGTCGACCGTCGGTGATCGGCTATCGATATTTTAGGCTGAGACTAGATCTATAGTTTAGCCTAGTTTTTTTTTATTAATTTTAATCAAATCGAAAAATTTACCCTAGTGTAATATCGAAAATTTCATCTAGATTAACCAAAAACATGTTTCAAAACCTTCACTATATAAGGTGAAATTTAATCAACTGACCAAATTCATACTGAAGACTCGCTTAGTCATCAGGAACAAGGTTTAATGACCCTCCAGGTGAAATTCGAAAACGAATATTTTTTTGCCCCGTAGTGCCTGCACTAGGAATTGTACTTAAACTAAGTAAGCGAAAAAATTTTTTTTCAAAATTGGCCAAAAGGATTATTGAACCTAGTTCTTGACCACTAACCAAGTCTCCAGTATGAATTTGGTCGGTTGATTTAATTTCACCCTATATAGCCACAAATGAGTTGATCCCGGCTTAATAACGTTATTAACCGTTTGGTTAAAATCTCTATTAACTGCCCTCGCATAATATATGTTATCTCAATCTTGTCTGTATTTATTTAATATAATATTTGTTACAAACAATGCAGTATTATTTGAAACCATATTATTCCTTCACATCAAAGGATACATGTCAAATTCATAACCTCCTTCTTTTTGGAAGTCTGGTAAAAAATCTTATCGGACTTTTACATCATCCATCACACAATCTCTATAATGGCGCTGTTCACGGGTACAAATAATTTTCCCCACTTTTAGGGAAAAACATAATTAATAGACAACATTTTTTACACGGATGTGTGCTCACGTAAACATAATAGCGGTTACGCACACCAACAGGACAAATGGTCGCATTTTGTGTAGTCGGGTTGTATGACACACTCCGTCTAGGCGTATAGGTCAATGTTGAACAACTAATTAACTACACTTGATTGGTAAAGGAATGACTACAATAAAATCTATGAAGTGCTTCTTACCCATTTAAAAACTGTAATATCATTTCAAATAGACGATTTTACTCCGATAACCATGGAAACAGTAAAGTACCAAAATAACCAGTCAGTTCGTTCTTGATCTAGGTACTCTTCGTCCCAACTAGAGATGTAAAGTGACAGTCACAATATAATTAGACATTTTCTCAATGTGCTCGAGCATATGTGGTCATTTATTGTCACCAAAGTAATGTTACATTAATTTGATTTCACCAGTAAACCAAACTCACAGATATGGATGTAACACATCTGAATTTATCTGTGACCACACCCCATTTTTAATTTAAAACGTATACCGGTTGGAAATTAACGCCCTAGCTAAAACAAAGGAAACTGTTCTGTGTTCGAAATAAAAAATACATGTTTTGTTACTATTGTCATGATTCATAATTTAAAAAAAGATATCGACCGTCAAAGGAAGCACTAATACTCTGCTCTGGTGACAGAGACGACGCTCTACAAAACCTATGTGTACATAGCCTATGTGCATTATTTACCGCCAGGAATATGTACTGTCATTGTCAGTCCGTCGCGTCGCGTAGGTTGGCCATTCATTCGATTTTTGGAAACAAAAAAACCTTTTTTGTCGCATTTGTGTTCTATTGGTGATTCTGATTCATAGATTTCAATAAAGCTTGGGGGTTCATTTTCAACCTGTATTTTTAGTTGTAACAGCTATGACTCCCAACTAATCATCTCTTATTTATGAAAATCCTCTGCAACCCAGAAACCCTCCTCCAAATGGACCGTCAGCAGCTGCAGAAGTTCGTCCAGTACCTCATAGCGGAGCACCACACTGAGGTTCTGCCGACAGCGCAGCGGCTGGCCGACGAGGTGCTGCAGGCCAGGTCGGCCATCAACCGGATCTGTGGAGCGCCCGACCCGACGGCTGGGCCTCCACCGGACGCGCATCATGCTTGGCATTTAGACGAGCAGCAGGTTAGTCCTTACACACAGGAAAGAAATTTTGTAGTGATTGTCATGGGGTTAACAATAGGGAATAAATGGTTTTATTTTCTGGTTTGATGAATTGGTTTTAAGAATATTATTTTGGAAGCCGAGGACTTTAAGACGGTACAATTTAATTATCATGTTCTTTGTTGCAGGTCTGCGAACAAGTGCGAGCTTATTTATTACAGGGGACTTATTACAATGCAAATAAACAACTCAATTCATTATTTTCTAAGGTATGTTTTTGTATTCAACTTGCTAGCAGCAGTGTGTATAAAGTGGTTTTTAATTTGCCGAACAAATATAAAAACAAAACAATTCTAGGTACGTGAAATGCTCCGAGCACAAGACTCTAACGGACCACGAATGCTGATGCTCATGACGGAGCAATTCCTATCGGACCCTCGACTCCTATTGTGGAGGAATCAGAACACCCCAATGACTGAAAAGTGCAGACAACTGTGGGAGCAACTTGGGGCATTATGGGTCAGTATAGTACTGGACCCCGGGAGCAATAAGCACCAGAGGGGGCAATGGAGGCACCTTCTAGATAAATGGTCAGCTGTGGAAGTTTGTCCGACCGAGGACCCGGATTACCGGTCGTTTCCTCTGGTAGGTGACATGGTAAATATCTACTTTTTATCAATTTGCATAGCACTCGCAATAATCCACGGGATCTTTTACAGTTATTAAAGTAAGCACCAAGTAGGTACGTCGTCATAATAATGGTTTCCTAAATTAATTTTCGTGGATTATTCAGGATGCTTTTGCGAAACAAAATAATATATTATAGAATAAACAAAACAATGAAAAAGACTCTATTTCAGTATGCCCGAGAACGGGAAAGAAACGAGCGAGATCGTGACAGAGATCACAGAGACAGGGATAGAGAAAGACATCGTGACAGGGAAGAAAGAGACAGAGAGAGATTACGGGCTGACAGAGAAGAGAGAGATAGGGAAAGACATAGAGAGAGACAAAGGAGGGAAGTGCACTCTCATTCCGAGAGTTCTGATGAAGAACCTAGAGCTAATAAGTGAGTTAAAATTTAAAAGTTGACCTTTATTTTGAAGTAACTAAATGCTATTTTGGGTTTTAACCGGTGTTTGTATTTTTTCAGCTATGAGCGAGAGTACAGAAGAGCCAGTAAGAGACTGAGGTTACACAGCCAGAGGCCGGCTCCACAACTGACGCCTCGCACAGTCTTCCATAAGTAAGTATTTAGCACCATTGATCGTAATTGATTTATAGTTTCTCCCAGTTTCGTCGAACTATAAAGATCTCATATGAGTTCTAAGTTTTGGGATTCTTATGTATAGGTGCTAAAATTTGCTGATTCGTCGTTTAATAGTATCGCTTTGCAATATTTCCTCAATTCAGAAACTGGCCTAAATTGTCACAAACAACTTTATTTTGGTTTAAGTTACACATTTCATTAATTTCGCTCCTAAATATACTCAAAATCAAATAGAAGGTGAAATTGACCGAAAATTCCACGACTGTTAAAGGTTAAAATATTTTTCCCCAGCCATAAACCCTGTATAATATATTTCGATCATTACTGGAACCTTATCATCCAACTAGGGCGCTGGATGCTGTTGACATATCCTGGGAAAACGAGCACCTGAAGAATATCCTTAGTACTGACGAGTACTGCGACCCTGAGAAACCTGAAAAGATTGGCAGCAATACCCTACAGCATTACCCCAAGTTCAACGAGCTTGGACAGCCTTTGTGGCATGGTGAGTGACCTTTTATTAACCTTTTAAGTATAGCCACAACTCGTCTACCCAAAAGATATTAGAGGTGCTAAAAGTGTCGACTAAATACTAGTATAACTCATATGCCATGACCCCTACGTGAGAACAAAGGGGCCTATCGTCGTTTTTCAGGCAGGGAGAAATTATCTACTTCTATCTGGCAATTAATAACCGAGACCACAACTTTCATCCATTTACCCATTCATCCATTACATCATGAAAGCGGGCCTCTGTTACCCCCTTACGTTGTATTTTTACGTACTTACAAATATTCTAAGATCCACTTTCCATTCCAGAACACTTACCAGTAGTTGGAGCACGGATAGAAGCACTTCGAGCGCACGGGAGAGCCCCAGCTGCGTTGAGGTTAGCTGTCAGCGCTGCCCGAGCCATGAGGCATCGACAGGTAAAGAACTTATACAATAGATGGATACTTATTCCAGAACACTTACCAGTAGTTGGAGCACGGATAGAAGCGCTTCGAGCGCACGGAAGAGCCCTAGCTGCGTTGAGGTTAGCTGTCAGCGCTGCCCGAGCCATGAGGCATCTACAGGTAAGGAGCATAAATACAATAGTTGGATACATATTTCGTTGTGCTAATGATGTTGCCTGCAATTTGGCTGTTCAATATTGCGTTCGAAGACTCTGAGTTCGCATTTAGGATGTTTTCGTTCATAAATAGTGAAGTTATAAATTAAAAAATGTAACTTTTTTATTATGGGTGAAAACATCCTAAGGCGGCCTAATCTACTCAGTGGCGTGCATATATTTTTTTTTCTGGAAAAGCAATGATTAATTAGATAAGAAAAACACAATTTGAAGAAAAAATTTATGAAATTATGTACTCTAGGGTAGGCAGTACCTACCCTGGCGTCATACAATTAATTATTTTTCTAAGTGACATTTAAATTTTCAATTTTTTTTTATCTGTCAACCTTGACCCTCTCATTGCATTACCAGCAAAAAGTTCTATTTACTATTAGATTAAATAATGCACTGACGTTCAAAAAGTTCACTTTCAATCCAAAAAAATATGATCTTAAGACTTAATGAGTGCGGTTATGAGACCACAAAAACTACAATAAACACCAACGATTCGGTCACGAGCGTCATCAAATGTCAAAAATCATTGGGAAAAATAGGCTGTCAAACGTGTTGTGCGGGTAACTTCAGGCCACAACGAACAACAAGTACAGTATAGGCCGCCTCAAGTTAGAAACTCGGACTTTGTACCTATACCCTGTAGGGACTAATGTCGTACTGCAAGTGTATAGCTTGATGTGATCTCCACTGTACTATGGGGGCCGGTTGAATGTGTTGTGGTTTATGGTCGGTCACGAAGTCCATACGGATTTGTTCGGTTTATTTCGTGACCGACATTACAACGATAGCTGAAGTAGATTATTCTGTTCAAAGTCATAACCGCACCCATATTAGAGCCGATTCTGAAGGCTTTAATTTTAGTTTTAGTGCTGTCAAATCAAAATTTGCTTCATTGCAAAATAGTACTTAAACATTAGGAACAGAAGCTAAATTACTAAGTTTTGACAGCACTAAAATTAAAAATCGGCTTTATTATACTAGTATCGGGTCTCTCACGATCTAAATTATTACCCTTTTAAGAAGAGAAGCAAACGCCGTTTTGAGGGGGTTAATGTGCCTCGTGGCAGACCCCGTAGACCCGTTTTAATGTTATAATGTTTACAAAACGTAAATAAAAAATCTGCCGAGTAGGCCACTTGGCAGACCCATTATCAGTTTGCCACTTCTGTCAACTCATCAGTCACTTGCCTATTTGACCCCATCACTAAACTACCAACTCCTTAACCATCAGGAAGTAGCACAACAGCGCTGGCAGGAAGTAGGCGCGGGCGAAGCCAGCTCCAGCGGGTCGGGCTCTCACACCACGTGCTCCGGAGGGGAGGGCTGCGCGGGGCGGTGCGGGGAGCGGATCAAGTTATCACTTGTGTCACATCACATGGACGCGGGAGCATGTCTTCAGTCGCAAGCTACCTGTGCGCTTTCACATTCGCAGAGGTGTATAGGACGAGGTAGGGCTTAAGAAAGATCCTTATTGTCTAAAAAGCACCGTGGTTGGCTAGAAATGGCATCACACGTAATTTTTAGCCAATCATGATGGCTAAAAATGCCACCTTTGATGGCTATTAGCGATAGATATTAAAGTTAGGCAGAGGGCTGGATCGACTGGATTGTCGAATGTGGAAGAAGCAAAAGAGATATGGCATAATCGTATGTAGTGAAAGCTTTTTTGATAAATAAAGATATTGTATTGTATATCCGATAGAAATTAGTTATCTATTATAGGTATTCCTACCACTCTGGGAGGCTGGTGGAAGTATATGTACGTATTCATAACGAATCTTCAGATGTAATCCAGTGCGAGGAATTGTTTTCAAGTGGTAATACAATCTTAGAATAGCGATATTTATACTATAGCGATATTTTACTTATAAACTTAAAATAAGGCACGGATGGACCAGCGGGCCTATTACGTAACTTTGTATCGAAAACTCAATGCCTAGATAAAAGCATAGACAAACAACGTTCTTCGATAAAAACTCAACTTTCAAAATTGCCTTCAGTGTGTATTGAACTGTGACGTCACTATAAGCACGAACGTATCCTTAGATAATCGGAATTCGATGTTTTCGATGTTTGGCAACCAGTTAGCAATCGACTCGTCACACTAATATTATAAATGCGAAAGTTTGTGTGTGTGTGTGTGTGTGTGTGTTTGTGTTTGTTACTCCTTCACGCTGAAACGGCTGGACGGATTTGGATGAAATTCAGAATGGATATAGCTTATACCCCAACTTAACACATAGGCCACTTTTTATCCCGAAAAAAGTGTCGTTAAACCGTATAACACGCAGGCGGAGCCGCGGTCAAAAGCTAGTAGATTAATGCCGTCTTCTCTGTATTTCTTTGGCGCTCGTCAAGGCATAGCATCCGCACGTTTATTCACATAATATATATAGAATATAATATAATATGGTTTATTCATAGTAAAATTTACACAAAAATGTTAGGATTGCCTTGACGCCTACAAGGGTGTATGTACCGGTGCTATAGGCATATTTCATAACACAATGCCTACTAAATCACAGGTACCTATTTTCAGAGAGGCTGTCGAGGCTATCTCTATACTTAATCTAGGAGCAGGTCTTAAAGATTGTACAATATTCACCTGGAATCGAAGTGAACCCTTCACATTTACAAACTAAGCTATATAACTAAGCCCTATGTCCCTACACAGACAGCAGATGCTGGACAGGCTGGACGTTGGAAGCGATCTGGTGCGTCCACGAGTGTCTGGCAGACGCGTGTCTCGCTCCGGACGACCAGCGGGCGTCTCCCAGACTACACACATACCTTGATGAAGAGCCAAACACGGGACTTCCGCCTAGGTGAGGAAAACAAAATGTTCTGACATCTCTAATACTTACGTTTATATTTATTTACAGTAGCGACGTATAGTTAAGCGTATTGCCTTGTGTGTATTGCGTACACAGTATGTTGCATTGCACTGTTTGCAAACAAAGCATGGGACCAGCAAGACCAGCATCTATCTCTAAATATTATTATTAGAGTGCATTACAAACCAGAAAAGATAAATTAGAAACAGATGTAAAGGCAAGAATTTTAAAAAATTCCTCGGGCCAGGATTCGAACCTGCGACCTCTTGTTTCCCAGACAAGCGCGCTACAGACTGCGCCACCGAAGTACTTACCTAGACCGTTGAATTTTTCCACCATACTTATCCACCGAATTTTTTTGTAACTATTTGATCTAACCATCTTGTAATTCACATACTGAACGCTCACGAGGGCGTTATGTGATTTCACGCTTTGTTCTTAGGAACAGATGGTGCTGTTGTCGCTACAATATGTGTTGCTTCAGACAGTTAAGAAATTCACAGTTCTCATTAACTAAGATTATGTTTTACGTTACGTATAGCATCATAAATCGTATCGGGTCATGAGTTCATTGCTCGCCCTAAACCCCTTAAATTTCTTGAAAGTACAGACAAATTAGGCGGCCTAGCAGAAATTGGATTAAACATAATTCGGAATTGGCCCAAGGGCTTCTTGTCATCTCTTCACAAGGACATCAAAGCAAATGGATCAAACTTAACGCGCAACGTATGACTCAATAACGGTCAAAATGAGAATGCCCCTTTGTGTTCCAGATATCAACACGTCCCAGTGGCCGGCAGTAAGAACCCTGACGAGACGTACTTAGCATTGGCTCTGGAAGCTGCGTTACTGGGTTTAGGAGTCCAGAGGATGCTTCCGAACGGACTGTACGCCCAAGAACGTTACTGCAAACAGGTACGAAAGAGAATGCTTAGCGTGGCATTTTTTTTTTCTATCAAAGTTAGAACGTCTGATCGAGGTAGAGTATAATTTTTCCACACGTACTTATGATGCGGCAAACCTGTGTCGTTACAATGATTTTCTCAACATACCTCTGGGGTGTTGGTCACTTGCGCGCCGCGGTCAGTTTCCAGACCCTTTTAATTACTTTTATGACTTTACCGACTAGGTCGGCAATAGGACACTTGCGCGCAAATTAGGAATTAAGATTTTTAGCCGATAAATGGTTATGACCCTACCCTTACCCTGTTTCTTCTTTTTTTCCCGCCGCAAATATTTTGTTCCAGCAGCACGGAATATACCTACTACGAACCTTACATTAATGTACGCCGCCGTCTGGTTAAATCAGCCGCCCGATTTAAATCAGGAACAGGAAAATTTACGGAAGTCCTGCAGCGCAGAAGAGAGGCGGTAGCTTAGGCTAGAAGTTGGTTATTTTGTTATGACCACCCAGGACTAAAATTTAATCCAAAAGGCTACAGAAGGTAATCAGCGCGCAACAGACCGGTAGTATTTTCTGCTATCTGCATGAGTTTTTTACCACGGCGCGCAAGTGACCAATGCCCCACCTCTGAAATTGCTTCTAAACTTTGAAAATTTGCGTACCTCGGAAGTTCTTAATTATTCATTGTAAGCACGTGTATTTTCAGTTAGTTTTCTATTTAACCTCAACTGCCCTATTGATATTTAAAACCAATAAGGTTATTTTAAACCAATAATCATTTTGACCGAATATAAACTCTTTAATAAATTTTTATTTATTGCCATAAATTACATCTCCTATTTGTTCACATTAGTAACAATTCACTTAATATTGTGTGAAGGCTATGTATTTTATTTTAATGCCGCTATTTTATTATATTTTGATGAACTATGTAATGTACAATAATTACCCCCAAATAAAACCTTAACATAGCCAACCAACAAATATAAAAAATAATTATTATTAAAGAAAACCCTAATGCTACCTAAAATATCACTAATAAAAAACTATTCAAGTCGCTACCTCTGGAAAGGTGCCCAGAATAATAATAACAAAATGGCTAATACTCGTATTAAGGTATGTCTAAACCAATAATTCCCTTTTGTCAGGAGGAACGCCTAATAGCCCAGCTTCAGCGCGTGGAGGGCGAAGCGGCGTCCGTTGTCTGCGCGCGCGTCGCCAAGGCCCTGCTGGACGGCGGCCCCTCGTCGTGCCTGGGCGCGCGCGTGCACCCTCGCTCTGCGCCCGCGCACACCTTCGCGCGCTTCCTGTTCCTGACGCTGCTGCCCACCGACCCTGAGCTGGCATACAGAGTGGGCCTGAGGGCCATGAGGTATGTTCACCATGTTTAACACGTTGGTGAGAACAACCGTCATAGAACGTTACACAAACGATGACAAATGCATCACGCACAACGTCTATACACGGTGCGGAATATGAACTATTAAAAAATGCACATCGACTCTCAACGGGCTCTTTTGCACTAGATTACCTGTAAGCTAACTCGCTGTGCGTCATTTAGGAGAAATTATACATTCTCCTGCTGCTTCTTTATGAGTAATAAAAATAAAGTAAGACGTCATTTATTTGCATGGAAAAAGGCTGTGCGTGTTTTCATACTCACAAAGACGCCTATGTTCTCGTTATGAAATCTTTGGAAAGTTGCGAGCTAACATAGAGGAGATAGCGAGCTAAACCTTAGGATGTGGACGAAGTCTCGGGCCGTAGATAACAGGTATTGATTGTGACATTCAATATGTCTGTTATTCATCGCATGTACAAGTACACACCATAAGTTTATACTTAAAAAGGGGCTATAATATGGTCGAATTCACTGCAATTGCTCTTTTCTACAACCCCTTCAAAGGATTGCATCTAATTACCAGTCATCCTGTATATCATCCGTACAGCTGACATGTGGAACTACCTGCTAGCATCCAAATATCCGGACAGTTATAATATAACCTAGATTATATTAAAGGTTGAGTAAATAGGTACCCTCTGCTTTGGCAGACCACGCTTTATCAATACAGTAAAGAATATGAATATTTCGTGCCCCAAATCCTGGCTTACTCATTCTGTAATTGCACTTGTTCCAGGTTACCGATGGTAGAAGAAGCGTACGCGCTGGACGGCGCGGGGGGAGGCGCGGGCGCAGCGGGGGGGCCAAGCGCGTGGCATACACTGCAACACGCCGAGCAACAGCAGGCGGCCCTCGCTAGCGCTTTATTAGGTAACTTCACAATTTAACAGCAGCGGTACTCGTACATCAGTGCCCCGCTAAGTCGAGCTAAAAAGCGATACGCCGTACCATCCTTTTCTCGAAGCAGTTCAGGCCATTTTCGACGCCCTATAACTTCGTTGTGGATAAAACTAGAAGCCTGAATTTTCGGTAACCAAGCAGGCATTGTATAAACTCGGTATACTTATTTTAAATTTCATTCAATTTGAACCAGTAGTTTAAGAATTATAACTAGTCAAAGTTTCTCAATTTTGTCACTCACTCACTCACTCACTGACTGACCGACCATCAAAACTCTAAGGCACTTCTAGCAGACATAGAACCTTCAAATTTGGAATACAATTAGTGTTTAGTGTATAAATCAAGTAAAAACTAAAATATTTTGCAATTTCGGTCCAGTGCTCTAGATACACCACACCATATATTGACTTGGCAATCTCACTAAATAATCTAATTTAATATAATACTTGTGAGATACATTGTGTTTTCATACGATGGCCGAGTCAACCTTTTTATTTAAAACAAAAGATTTTTAATATTGATGTGGTCACTGTAACATGTTGTTAGGTTAGCTAATTATGTAATAAGATAACTTAAGACAGAAGGTCCCTTAAGTAGGGACTGAATAAATTAATTGACTTGGATTTACATGGATCTCACCGGTAGAAGAACTAACTTGCGAGACTTGTTTTTTTTACAAGTTTTGTTTTTGATGGCATACATATACCACGCACATAAATTTAGAAAACTTGGTGAGAAACTGGGCAGTTGTCTATCTTCAATATCCATCGCTATAGCCTTCAAAAGCGTCATGATCTGCCAAAAATGATGTGTGATGTCATTTCTAGCCAATCACGGCGCGCTTGAAGGCGTTTGCGATGGATGTCGAAGTTAAACGATGAGGCCCCAGGTCTCAAGATTAAACGCCTATAACTATTTAGATGATATTGTTATTTTAGTGACCAATATTGTAATTGGCAGGTGCAGCGCGGGGCAATCCCGGACGGTTACGCGCAGCGCTGGCCGCCGCGCAACGCCACGTGCGCTCTGCCGCGCAACTGTTCCGCTTGGCGCAGGACTCGTTACGTCACGCCGCGCCGCCCGACGCGCCGCACCATCACCGCGACTTGCTCGCTGCTGCTTTCGAACTTGGGCTACAGGTGATTATATTTTTGTGGTTTTCCGTTGCTCTTATCGACTTGAGTCCATTTGACAGAACGAATGTATATCCTATATAATCCTATGAGGCGCTCGCAATGCATTATCTGGTTGTTAAATTAACTTTGATGTTGTTGGCAATTTGGCCTTTCCAACTTTGAGGAGGGAACGCCTTCGACGTTCACCCCCAGAAGCCTCCCAACTAGAGCCTTTAACAGGCTTAGAAAGTTGATGATGTCTTTTGGAGAGCTGCATGTCCCTGGGACGCGCTGTGATATACAGTTTACGCAATCAACGAGTGTATTAACCGCAATGTGTTATGGGATCGCAGCGCATAGCAAAGCAGCCCTAAGTATCACAAGAGTTGACTCGCTCTCCCTTCATTAACATCAATTATTTAAAAACCTATCTTTTGTCGGTATTGGATCTTCTCTTGTTCTCTGGCTAGAGCTAAATCCTTCAGTTCTAGGCAACGTTTGACTCCTGTCACCGAAATTGATTTCTCAAATCCCGTACTATAATATTTCCCCTCAAATATGACTTTTATTATACCGGCACGTGGTCAAAAATCTTCTCAGTGACTGTTTTCAGTGACATTCGTGATGTTTCTTATCTCAGGGTGAAGAAGTGCTGAAACGATTGTCATTTTACCTCGTTCTTTCTTACTCGAGAATAATTTGAAGAAGGAAAAGGGGATCACAACTCTACATCTATTCCAGGTGCTCCGGATGACACTATCGTCGGTGAACTGGAGAAGACGGGAGATGGTGCGCTGGCTCGTGACATGCGCCACGGAGCTAGGACTGGACGCGTTACTCTCCATCATGCAGAACTGGTACGTACTACTCTATCGGTTTTATTTGCTTCTAGCCTTGCGTCGCGAATGTAATGAGAACCGTCCGTTCCCACCGAACAAACTATAGCCTATGTCCAAGTGAAGAGACTAAACATTAATATTATTGATTTAAAAGCTCATAGCCATGAGTGTTTGCATCGATCTTCTCGAAACTGCAAGTGCGAGTCAATAGAGGTAGTTGAAAGACATAGATACCTAGGGCTTGAAATCGACAAACACTTAAATTGGGCTCCTCACGTTGATGGAGTAAATAAAAGGTTACGGGCAATTCTTGCAAAAATTTACATTACTCGTAACAGGTTAACATTCCAGACGTTAGCTACTTTATACAAAACACTTGTTGAGCCGATTGTGGACTACGGAATTAGTAGCTATGGCCGTACGTTTAAGTCATACCTCGATCCCCTTTATAACCTCCAAATTAGAATACTTAAAACCATTGTTGGCCCAAAAATTAAACGTAAATTAAAAAATAATACAGTGGTTTATTTAAATTATGTGATGTTTTACCTGTGCACAGGAAAGTAAACTATATGTTACTCAAGGAACAGTTTTTTAACCCAGAAATTCAAACTCCAGTTTCGCATAAAATTTTTACACGGAAAATCGCCAAAAATCAACTAAAAGCGAACAAATTTAATAATTATTATGGCAAACGCACTACAATGCATCCCCACCCTTATAAATAATCTTCCAATTAATCTTAGACACGAGACAACCCCAATCAATATGAAGGATTATTAGGAAATTAAAATAACATTTTTTAAATCATTTAGACCACTAAACTGAAGCAACCTGTATATGATTTTCCTTATCAGTTTTTTCCATTGTAATTATCTTTAAGACCTTTGCAATGAAAAGTAACCCCTATTCCTGAACAAAGAAGAGACATCATCACCATATGGTTAAATTGGTCTTTGTATTTATTTGCTAACTGGCAAAATATTTGACGTCTTAAACGTTTAGTTGTAAGCACTGATGTTTTTATTTAATAATATTAGTTTGTAAGGTAGATTCATGTGCACCATACACAAACCTGTAAAGGTTTATGTGGTGTTTATTATATAAGTTCAATTCAACATAATGTAAATATTAAATAATTAAATTAAATTAAATATGATACCTATTCAATAAATTAAAATATTTCAAATTAAAAAAAAAACTGATAGAATTTTCTAAATCGGTTCAGTAGTTCCATACATACAAACAACCAAATTTTTATTTAGGAGTGTTGATGTTTCACTGATTAATAGCTCCAACCGGTTTCGCCTTACAACATTATCAAGGAATAATAACTGAATTAAATATAACTATGAATCAGTTTTTAAAAATGTTTCCATCTTAAAATGAAAGAGATATAACCTTAAAAATTTAGTGAACTTACAATAACCATTGACCTGACTTGTAATGTTTCTTGAGAACTTTCGGCAATTACCTTTGTTAATTCAATTAAAAAAGCCACGGATCCTAAAAAAGATTCACTCTCGGAGACTATAAAATCAGAACAAAGGTTAAGATAAAAATTATGTACATAAATATTATGAAAAAAAAAGCTTCGAGTCTCCTTTGTCACTCAACTCAAGCCTAACTTAGTATGTTCTGCCCTCCTATTGTCTTACTTTAATATACCTAGGTATATCGCTATATTCGCCATAGCCATCAAAGATGTTGTGATTGCCTAAACATTATGTATAATGTAATTTCTAGCCAATCACGGCGCGTTTGATGGCGATTGCGTTGGATGTCGAAGTAAGACAATAAGGCCCATGGTCACCTTATAAATGTCACTTTTAACGTCCCCAGGTACGAACTGTTCACCCCAACGGAAGCGACAGGCCCGGTCGCCGCGGCCGCTATGGCTCACGCCACGGCCCTCAGACTTGGACTCAGTTTCGAGCAACAGGAGAAACTTAGCGCCACTGCAAGGACCCTCGCCTTGCAATGTGCTGCTAAGGTATGGCGACCAACACCACATTATGGATTTATAGGTCTGTTCAGTGGGGGTGTCAGAGGTAAGCCACTGAACACTGTGTTTTTTTTAATATACACAATGAGTTTACCCTGATGGAAAGCGTCGATGAGACCTATAAGATCAAGGCGCTATCTCCCAAAAAAGTAGAGTAACCAGTCTCCATGTGCACATAGCTAGCAGAGATGAAACTCTGAAGAAGTTTTGTCTCTCGACGATGCGTTTGACTAATGGAAACGCAGGACGGGTCGTTTAACGGTCACGTGATTAGTGTCGTTTTCATTGATGAAAGGCTTCTTTGACTTCTCTATTATTTTGGCTGATATGGCTTCTCATGACTTCATCATAGCAACCATAGCTTCATCATAAGGGTGGTGACAAGCCACGTAGAAATCTACCACCAATAGAAATGAAATGGTTTGTCAGTTACTTTGATCTTGTTCTAACTGCCCAGGCTGAGCGTAGTTTGAGCAAGCAGTGGATTCGCTCCAAAACCTGTAATACCAAATGTCAACATAACCTGAACCAGCCCCTAGATTATGTATCGTCGAGTCGGTTGCCAACTGGTTGCCAAACGTCAAAAACATAGAAATACTATAGAATTCCGATTATCTAAGGATACGTTCGTGCTTAAAGTGACGTCACAGTTTGTGATCTATTTAGCAACCAGATGGCAACCGACACTAAGTTACATAATAGGCCCGCTGGTCTGCTCAGCGATGCCCATAACGATGTTATGGGAACTGAATGTTCGGCAATATCTACCAATACATCTTGGTCAGCATCGAACAAATGGTGCAGATTGCAGATCCTTATACATCTAAAGCTTTAACGGAGGCTTATGTCTAGCAGAAGACTGCATTTGTTTCGTGGATTCCATTTTTAAAATTTCTCTTATTGCCATTCCCAGGACCCGCCAGGCTGTGCTCTATCAGCTCTATCGGTATGCGAAGGGTCAGCGGGCGCGTTTGAGGCTGCTTGTGCTGCAGTTGGCGGCGCCGCTGCTAGGGGAGCCCTTGCCTCTAGCCAGCTGTTCGCCGTGGCTCGCTACATGGAGCAGCGGGGTCAACCTGCCAGGGCAATGAAACTGGCTACTTTGGCTATGAGGAATCTGCATTTACATTACAATCAGGTACGTTGATAGAAGGATGTATCAGATCCAGCATCCAGACGCTATCTATGACTAACTTTCTGTATTGGGCCGGATTTTAAATGACCTTCAGCTGTCCATGGTCGAAATTAATAGAACTTATGTTTTACAATTCACCAGTCTTTGCTGACGATTTTAAATATCTGGGTTTCTGACAGACTTTGGTTTATGAATTGAATTGGGTTGGTACATTTGGTACTTAAAAATAGGAAAACACGGCCTTAAGACGCCAAAAAACTTCAACGCTACTATGTACATATCAAGATCGAATATTGCGGACTTAAGACATGAACGTGAATTTTGAAAAATCCTTTTTAATCGGACGTCTTACTTATAAGCATAGATTTAGTTTACATGGGTAGACTCTCTTGTCTCAGAGATTTCATGATGAGTGAGTCGATTAATTAGTATTTCACTTTCGTTTCCAGGACAGTCATCCCGCGATAGCAGACATCCACTGGGCGGTCGCGTTGGCCCATTCGCTAGGACGAGCCGAGCTGCAGGCAATGTTGCCACTTCTCGTCAAAAATGTTCAGTGTGCTCCAGTTTTGGTAAGTCAACTTCTAAATTCATATTTCTGATGATTTTTCATGCTCAAATTGAAAAGCGCTGCCTGCGAAATATTTAATATCACATAATAAATACAGTTCAGGGTACCTAGCATGGTAGACCATATCGAGCTTCGATAACTCGATATACACTGTCCGTCCCTCTTTAGGTAGATCAACAGAGTGAGACAGAGCACTGTATCAAGCTTTATCGCGCTCGATATGGTCCTTCATGTTAAAAGTGCTGGTGGAATTGGTTCGGTTATTCGTGGTTATGACGGTGAGATCCGTATGTTTGCTTCGCCCCCATACTAAAACTGATGTAAATGTTTACTGCGCCGGAGAGCCAAATTGATTGTTTTACCACAAACGTTCAACAAAACCACAATTTTACACAATCCTATTGGTAAAGTACTTACTAGCATAGATGGTACTAGAGAAACGCCTGATCTAAAGGGCCCAGAATTAGGGATCTTGTAGTATACAATCATTTGCATTACCTACATTTCTCATATCAAAATCAAGTATTAAAAGGGCGCGTGAAGTATTTAAAGAAATATTGGATGGATTCGATTGATGGTTCTTGGTGGAATATCATCTTGAATAAATTATACACAAATTCTTGTACTTTTATTCCACATATATTTATTTTTATTCTAACTTAGGCTACCGGTTTCGTATTACACATCATCGGGCCAACAAATTATTAATTATTTAACATGACAGAAAGAAAACAAAAGAAAACATTTTTAACAGCAAATATAAAACAAACAAACTGTTTATTTTATTTGCTTATTATAAACAGTTTGTTTGTTTTATATTTGCTGTTAAAAATGTTTTCTTTTGTTTTCTTTCTGTCATGTTAAATAATTAATAATTTGTTGGCCCGATGATGTGTAATACGAAACCGGTAGCCTAAGTTAGAATAAAAATAAATATATGTGGAATAAAAGTACAAGAATTTGTGTATAATTTATTTAAAGAAACATAACACAATCACGACAAAGTAGCATCAGCAAGTTTGGTTTCGTCATAATTAAAAAAAAACCGGCCAAGTTCGTGTCGGGCCACGCGCAATGTAGGGTTCCGTATTTGCCCGGTACATTTTATAAGTTGGTCTACTAATACAGACCGCGCCAAACTTCTAGTTCCATACATTAGAGGGGACCAAAGGTTTGGCGCGACCTGTACTCGTAAACCTGTAAAGCCTACTTAGCTGTGATAGTTGTCCTTTTAAATTAATTATTTTTACCACGTCTGTGAATTTTTTCACCTAATATTTCGCCAACGGATCCCTAAATCGAAAAATAGTTTTCACCAAAATGTTTTTGAACGACCTATCCAACGATACCCCACACTATGGGATAGAAGAGTAAAAAAAATCATCCCCAGTTTACGTGTATGAGAGGTAACATTAAAACAATTTTTTTTTCAAGATTTTATTTTACCATTTTGTCGGCGTGATTAATATTTATATGCATGCCAAATTACAGCTTTCTTGTATTAATACTCTCTGAGCTAAGCCGCGGACAGACGGACAGACGAACATGGCGAAACTATAAGGGTTCCTTGTCGGACTACGGAACCCTAAAAACAATGGAAATGTTACATACGCAAGCGAGGTTCATTATATACCCTTCCCAGAGATACGCATCTGTATGAGTGTTTTTTTTCCAGTCAGACGTGCTGCGTCGCTGCTGCGTGGCTGCGGCGGGGTGCTCCCGTTCCCGCCCCGCTCCCCCGCGGCCACCCACCCCCCTCAGACCACTGCTCGAAGCAGCACTCAGAGCATACGCATCAACCACGCATGCGCGACTGGCACATATATCGCCCCGCCATTACGCTGACTTCGTCGATTTTCTTGGTGAGTAATAGTTATAACTAGTAAGTAGAACAAAGATTTACAATAATATTTTCTTTAGTAGCTTTGAGTCCTTATTAGATATTAGATTAAGACCCTAAAAATGCTTTTGTTCTTTCTTGTTTTAGGCTTAGGTTAAAATAAGTTTAAGGTTATAGATCTTAATCACCTTGTTCACATAAATAACACATTTATCTCTTCTCCAAATATAAGACAAAACTTTTGATTAACCAACCTACCAGCACCCACGGAACAGACTACCCATCGTCTAATCTGGGAGCTACTGAATTTTTTGTGAATGTTACCATGTGTGTGAAATAAATATTTTTGTATTTTGTATATATATTAGAACAATGTTATTAAAGCCAACCTAAAGCAATATTGTAAAAACTTTAAAGACAGAAAAATCAACTTATTTAAACGTTTACCAGACAGTATCCTCAGTTTGCAGCACGTCACTGATAAGCACATCTCATATAATATATATTTTTAAAGGATCCACTGGAGTATTTTGACGAATAAAAAAGGTTCTGAAAGCACATAAATTTAACCTTGAGTTCTGATTATGAATCAAACTACGCATGCAGTTTATTTTTATCTCGTCTTCTCGTACTACACGCGCGGTGTGGCAATTTCTCTCAAGTTATCAGAGAGCATAAAGTTATAAAAATATTAGACCTGAATATTATACGCAATATATTAGACGCAAATTGTATTTTTTAGGTGGTAGAGCTGATGCCGGGCTCGACTGTGGAGGTACTACCATCTTACTCGCAAATCCTCCCGAAGTTATTCGGGGGAGAGTAAGAGAACAGCTCTCAGGCAAAACCAGGCGGCCCACCGTTGCCTGGGACCGATGGATGGCGGTATATCCATCCCCAATTGCCGGGCCTTATATAAATCAGACTGGTGACGGGCAGGGGCGTCACTGGTGCAAGGGTTTCGGCACCGCGCTCACCAACCCGCCTGCCCAGCGTGTGTGAGTGGGCATTTTTTCCAGGAGGACCGCCAAGAGTGGCGAAATCCTGGAAAGGCCCATGTCCAGCAGTGGATGAAACAGGCTGATGGATGGATGGAAATTGTATTTATTATCGTCAGCAAACTATTTTATTTGTTGATAACAGTGCACAGAGGAACATGAAAAAACCTTACAAAAATGACAAAACCTACAAAATTAATTGGTTGTTAATGTAAAATACGTGTTCTATGTTTAAAATTTAATCTAATTTACCGACATAGATTTACCTAATGCATGGTACTGGCAGAATATCAGTGTCACAGATTATTCTGTGATGAATGCTGAGCCAGCGCCCTTTCTGCCTCTGTGTCACAAATATATTTTTTGTTTTGAAGATTTTTAATGTTATTGTTATTTTAATCATACAAATGCTATTTAAATGTGTAAAATGTTGTAATGTATGATATAATGTTGTTCTTGTTTTTTTTGTAATATTTTGTTAAGAGGTATGAATAAAGTTTTTATGTATGTATCTACAGTCTGTCAAAAAATTGTTGAAATGAATATTGAAGAAACTATTTTTCTTTCGCCTGGTCACACCAAACAAACAAGTACAAAATCTGTTAAATCGAGTTAACCGCGTTGTTATTTCATGACTATATTACCTAAATTATCCTACGTGAACGTTTAAAGTTCAATTAAGTTCATTAAAGTTCAATATTCATTTCAACACCTTTTTGACAGACTATATCTATCTATCTACTTTCAAAAGTTTATGCATATACTTATTCGCTAGTTAACTTTTAATGTGCAAATGAAAAGAGTACATAGGTCAACTAAACTATCTCCTCTGTGTATTTTTTTGCTGCTGAGAACCTATTTTTGTTTTTTTATTTTTTGTTTTTGTATATTCCTGGTAGTCCATAAGCCCGGTCCAAAATTGCCTACGTGATATGACAACACGATAAAATGCATGGCACGCGGTCAAAAAAGGTGTGTTGACCGAGGATCAGACAAGTATAGCACCTAAAATTGGCCGGAAGTTTGAGAAAATCCTTCACTTCCGGCCACTATTTTAACGATCTATTTCAGAACTGACAGACTTATGTTTACCCTCTCTACGATTGAAGGGCTAAATGATGCCATGTGTGTTGTACTGATGTCACATGACGTAAATAGAACGTTAAAATATTGGCCGGAAGTGAAGGATTTTCTAAAACTTCCAGCCAATTTTAGGTGCTATACCTATTACCTATATCCTCGCTCAGCACACCTTTGTCGACCGCGTGCCATGCATTTTATCGTGTTGTCATATTACGTAGGAAATTTTGGACCGGGCTTACGGACTATTGGGTATAGCGTCGTCAATGAAGATAATATACACTCTCTGTATTTATCTATACGTAGTTATTGTTTTTGTTTTGTTAACAGGTAAAGCGCGTGACACATTTGCGCTCGCGCACGACGGTCCGCACCAATTCGCCGCCCTCCTTCAGGAGATCAAACTGAAGTACAAGGGCAAGAAGAAGCTCATGTTCCTTGTGAAGGAGAGGTTCGGCTGAAAGAACAGTTGTTGAAGAATTGCAGACAAACGCGCTCAGAATCAGGTTTCGCAGAACAGTTAATAGTACGCATCCGATTTATTATAATTTTTATAACATCTCAAGATCACTAATATCTGGTTTTATATTGAAAAATATTTCTATAAAATGTAGTAGTATAAATATGTACAGTTGTATATGTATGTATGTAGACATAACTCGTACATAACTATACAGGGTGTAAATAGAGTGCGACCTTTGAATAAAACCACATACTCTATGACCATACGAAACAACTTTCTGAAGTATCTTTATTTCTTAGGAAGAAGGTCTATTTTAGAACGCTGCGCCGTAACAGCTGTTTTACGAAAAACGCTGTTTCCAAAAACGCCCTTATGTCGGTGCGTTAGAGTTAACGCATTTTTGTTATAAACTCAAATATTTCCTAAACTAATAGTTAGTGCGGATATGATTCTTGGGAAATATGGTTCAGTATGGTTCGTAGAATATGTGGTTTCATTTAATGGTAGCACTCTATTTACACCCGGTATAATAGTAACAGCAAACAATAATAATATTTTGAATTTAATAGATTTAATTTTCAAAAAGGCAAAGAGCCCCAGTATATCAGTGATTTAGTCTCTATCGAAAAAAATATGGAAATCGAGATCGGGTGTGCATTTTGGAAGAAAAAACTCGTGTGGAAGATGCAGCTGGGCGAGAAACCCTCCCCTTATTGGCCACTAATCATATTGGAAAGTGCAATCATTTCTGTTGTACATTTTTAATTTACTCCGTTTCATTTTGTTATCTATTTTTGTGCAATAGTGCACCACGCTGTTTTGTAAATACTTTATACCATTTTTTTGTGTTAAGACATTGGAAATGCAAACGTAATGTTACTCTCTATGAGTATGTAGGGTGACTATTCTGCAAAAAAAAACGCGTTAAATTGTGACACGTTCCAAATTTAAATTTTACCATGGACATGGTAAATATTATGTATATCATTACCTCATACAAGGTACTGATACGAGTGTATTGTACCCAGTCTATTCTAAAAGTATTATTTTATTTAACGAGTAGATATAAAAAGGACCGCGGGTCTTTTAAAATTGTAAGTAATGTAATGATCTCAATGATTCCATTTGTGTATGTAAAATATAGCGTAGTGTTGTAAATATTGATAAGTATTTAGTTTTAGAGAAAAATATGTATAGTCCTTTATGGTTTGTACGAAAATTGAGACATTTCTGTATCAGAATTTTATATAGTGGTTTCACTGAGGAACCGGGTTTTTCGTACAAATCAGAAAGTTAGTATAATATTAAATAGTACGCCATTTGTATCGCGTCCAATAGTACTGAACCCCAACAGTTAATGACACAAACACCAAAGATTATAGTAAGTCTAAATGAGATCAACGCCATCCCTTACGTTACTCTTTCAGTATTTACGCATCTCTTTCGAGTATTAATTTCTGTTTAAGTTTTTTTTTCCATTTTGTTTATCATACCAAGCTGAAGAATGTTTCTTACTGGTGTCGATTCGATGAAACATGACTAAACTTATTTGACAGGACTAATATTTTAGGTGGTAGAGCTGATGCCGGGCTCGACTGTGGAGGTACCACTATCTTACTCGCAAATCCTCCCGAAGTTATTCGGGGGAGAATAAGAGAACAGCTCTCAGGCAAAACCAGGCGGCCCACCATTGCCTGGGACTAATAGATGGCGGTATATCCATCCCCAATTGCCGAGCCTTATATAAAACAGACTGGTGACGGGCAGCGGCGTCACTGGTGCAACGGTTTCGGCACCGCGCTCACCAACCCGCCTGCCCAGCGTGTGTGAGTATGGGCATTTCTTCCAGGAGGACCACCAAGAGTGGTAAAATCCTGGAATGGCCTATGTCCAGCAGTGGACGAAACAGGCTGATGGATGGAATATTTTAAGCGGACTGTCCTTGTCTGTTTAATACAGAAAGAAAAGGGCAGAATGCTTACATGAAATTTAATCCTGTCAAATAAGTTAAGTCGTGTTACACCGAATCGACACCATTGTCCCACAAAATAACAATGAGTATCTAAAACACTTTAAATTCAAAAAAATACAAGGTGTCTTGAATTTTTTATATATCTTTGGGACATTGTTTATTTTAATTTTTAATTGGTATCTTTATTTAAACATCTAAAGAAGTAGAATAGAAATGAAATTTTATCAAAAAGTGCATTTATAAAGATAGATGATTAATATTATAGTAATAGAAGGTGAAGTTTGGATTTCAAAGTGTTCATGAAGTAACGATGGGTGAAAATAATAGTTAAGGTAAGGGTTCTAGAGGAGGAATTTTGTACTTTTGTGTGTAGGGTTGTGCAAACGTAATGACGAGTCGGATATACCTATCTCGCACCACTTTCTGACTGAAAATTTAAAATAATAAATTGATAATTAATTTTACATGATTTATTTGCCAACCCTGTATTGTATTGTGTCAAGATATCATGACAATTATTTTTATTTAAAGACAGAAATATGATAATAAAAAAATCAACTAAAACATATAACCTACGTTACAAAATTGAAAACCCATCCTGTTTATTATGGAATCGTTGATTGGTACTAATTTGTATTTTACAGCTGTAAATATGAAAAGAAAATATTTTAGTTAGACGCTGAACTATCTTAGGCAAACTTTCAGATCTTCCCAAATAAATCTTTGGAGCGCAGCAAAAGTGTTAACTGAATATTTAGACGAATAGTCATATAATTTGTATATTAACATTTCATCGCTTTTATTACCGATTGGCAAGAAACCGCATCCACTATTACGTGTATAATTTTAAGACCTCATTTATGAATTCAAGCAATATGTTTAGCCTTCAGCCGGTCTGATGTCCCATTTCTTTTTGGAATTAGCGACAAACTTGACTTCTGGAAAATATTTATCCTCTGAGTTAGTATATTTTATCCATGACTTGCCAAAATGAAAACCCAAAAGCAAATAATGTGTGACCCCAAGTGCCTTTAGGCGAGTCAAAATGTGTATCAGACCGGTTTAACTAATATTTTATACGTTTAATAAATTAGTTTCATCTCTCCGTTCGTCGTCGATATTATCTTGTGTTGTACGTATGACGTGGACACCCTACAATGCTGGTTGATGAAAGTGATAATTTCAATATAATAATAAATAATTGAAATATACTGTTGCTTTTTATTTTATTTATAATACCAAATCACTAATTAATAATACATTGAAAATATTATGTAACCAAAATCACTTAATAAAGAATCTGTCAGTTAACATAAAATAATATATTCTTTAAAATAGGTTCATATTATATTCATGTATTCATTTTAATTTATAAAAAAAGACAACAAACTAAATATAGTACGGGCAAATATCAGGTACTTAAATTATTAAAATTTTATAAAATAATATGCCTGCGCGTATTGGAATAAATAATACTACGTATAGGTACATGTGTAGATGTTACGGGTAATACTAGAAGACGGTTTACCCGGGTAGTCTTATAAAACTTCGGGGGCCGCCTCGCTCCGCTCTGCTTCGCTCGGCTCCTTAGTTTTTCTTACATGTCAACCTAACACGCCCCTCGTCGCTTCGCTCATCGTCGCACCTATTTTTGACTTTTTTCGGCCTTTACCCGACTTAGGGCTTTATCCGTAACATATACATAAATATTAAATTTATGTATTCTGCTAATTAAGCCGAATCACGCATCGGCACGCAACCTAGTAGACAAAGTTGGTCCATCCCAATTTATTGCAATGCAAAAACTTGTAAATGCCTGTCAACCTGTACCGGATGCGTCTTTACTTTCCCGTGTACAATAGGAGGCAGTACTGCCTTGAAACACGCACGGGTTTGTTGCGCTAATTCCCTTTCCAAACTCGTGTTCAATTCCAGGCACGTGTCCTTCAATCGCGCACGGGTTTAGATGGTTTCATTAGTAACAGCCAGGGCCCGGCCCCTCCCAGTCACAAATCCTAGTTACACAAATGTCCAGCGCAAACATTTCGATCCTGAGACCCAAAGGTGGGTGATAAATGAGCCAGCGTCTCCTTGACCGTTGCCGTCGGTGTGGGGTCAGAAGGACAGGGTGCATCTGGGATCTGCGAGGTCGCTGCTGGAGGCGGATGCTTTGATGCTAAAGCCAGAAGCGTTTCCGGCGTGTTAGGGGCCAGGGTGTCTGTGGAAAAGAGTAGGTGTGCAGCTCCCCTAATATCACCATCATTAAATTTTTTTTCCATTCTTTTATTAAAATCACCGGTGTAGTTTTGGATATTTTGCTCATAGTCCGGGTGTTCGCGTGACAGTCAAGCTGAACGCGCTTGTTCGCAGTTTTATAATCTGCACATTTAGAGACCGCTAGCGGCGGCGTAGTAATTTTGTTTGTTTTTTATTCTCTCTTCTTGTCTATGATTTGGTTGGACATGACGTGGTAATTTTGCTCTCCCGGGTTGATTGTGATATAAATGGGGCCTGAAAGGTTTTAAGAGATTCCTGCTTCAGGGCTATATGTGTATACAAATAAAGGTCTTCTAGTGAAACCGTATTGGGGAATTGTTCTCGTAGAAGCCGAGCTAATTCCAGGAAGATACTTTGGTGATTGCGTCAGAATTTCGGTGACACGTAGCTAATCTTCGTGGCCACATTCCTTTGACTTCCTGCTGTTCCCTGCCTTGTCTTTCCCCTCCATACTACCGGCTCGGCCAGCACTGGAGCAGCGAACCGCCACAAGCAGCGAGGACCCCAGATTTTAGACTTCTGGAGGTATCGTGACGCCGGCAATATTTTACTGGATTTGTGTGAGTGTCAATATTTTATTCTTAAATCTTTCAACTGAAAAACCTTGTTACTGTCCGCTGGTGTTATGTAATCTTCTCATTGGGCCCAGCAAAGTTACTCTGTGTGCAGACCAGACAGGTAGCAGGGTCTTTCATACACCGGGGTTATTTCATTTTTAGATGAACAGTTATTTTTTATCTTTTGCGTGAGGGAGCTGTTCTCGTCCCTTCCCCTTTTGACATGCAGTATCCGGAATGCAAATGTTAATAGCTGCTCCCAACTTTTGTGGTCGTTGTTATTTATAACATCTTTTAGGCAACTGGACATAGAGGCAGCAACTGTTGTTCTAGCTCCTCGTGGTATTCTCTTAACCACGGGAGTGGTGGACTTGAGGAACCCTAGTTTTTGCAAATTTTAAATTCAAGTTATGTTTTGATTAATTACAAAAAGGCGGGATTTTCACAATCCGCCTGTAATACGGCTCATAGCCATAATGGAGTAACACCCCCATAAAAAGTACAGGCGAATTAAGGATATCTTTTTTTTTAAGGCGGCTGAAAGTAAGTATTTTACACAATACAGCTTTAAAATCATCCGTTTACTAATAAGTGTAAGTGCCAGTAAAGAGAAGTTTATCTTGGAACAGTATGACATAGATGAAGGGATGGTCGACGTGGAACATCAGCGCGGAAGGTGGTTCAGAGAAGAGAGTTTCTTTCCATGAAACAAATACATTTTATTTGCTGAAACACAGGTTTTATAAACGCTTGGTCACTATACAAGGTGAAAACAAAATCAAAATTCATACTGGAGGTTTGGTATGTGATCTGTGTCACGGATCGATAACAAAATTTGCCAGTGACATGCATAGAACTTTTTACTGGAAAAGCAATGAGAAGGTCAAGTTTGACGATAAAAGTAATATGGAAAAAATTAAAAACCAATGAAAAAAAAATTATTATATATATTATTAATATTAGTATTAATAATTTCGCAAAATAAAATAGGTTGAGCTCCCATGAACGACTTATAAAGCTCGTTGCCTCCTATAGTAATTGACTGGCGCTGGGGGTTGCGTTTGTAAGGGTCACGAACGAATCTTCATGATGAACTTGACTGCATAAATTAATGTCACCTTGTTACTTATATGAAAGCGCGCAACAATTACAAGCAAACATTAAGAATAATGTACCTACAAGCATATTGTTATCATAATAACCAATTACTATAAAAAAATCTATACTACTCGTAATAAAATAGGTACTTTAGGGTCGCATCTATGGACTACTTTGTCTCTAACCGTGACTTCGGCACAGATAATTCGAGTACGGAACCATAAAAGTAGTCGGCTACTATGTGAGGAAGGGTGTCAAAGCAAGGACCTGCGCACATCCACCATCACAAGTAGGCGCACCGTTTGAACAAATGTGGTTGTCACTTAACATCAATTCATGTAGGATTATTGTAGGCGCAGCCTACAGACCTCAGTGAATAAGTGTGGATCTGTTTTTTGACGGATTAACAGAATCGATTGCCTCATTTAGTAATTATGATCACATTATTATTTTGGGCGATTTCAATATTGACCTACTTAATCAGAACAAATAGCAAACTTGTCTCTTTAATGAATTTGTCAAGTACACCAATTTATGTAATCATGTCACTCAGCCCACCCATTTCCTAAATAACAGCACTACTCTCATTGATCTGATCTGTACAGACATTAAAGCTAATATTCACAATATCACCGTCGATCATATTCCAGACCTCAATCACCATGCGATGGTCTATTTTGAACTTAAAATCAAAAAAGTTAAACCTCAACCTAGGTGGATTGTTTACAGGACATTAAAAGACATTAATCGCGAAAGTTTGGATCGTGATTTGGAGGGACTTGACTGGTATTGTTTTGGTTATATGGATTCTGTAGATTTAATGTGTGAATGCTTTAATGAAATGTTACTTCAGCTTTTTGATTGTCATGCTCCCGAAAAAAGATATTGGTCAAACAACAACCAGTTCCATGGTTAACAAGTAACGTGCGTCTTTTGATGCAGCTGCGCGATGAAGCCCATAGAAAATATATTAAAAGCAAGTCGGATACTAATAGAAAATATTATAAAGACCTTAAACACCTTGTAATTACAGCAATTTTTTGTGAAAAGAGAGCTTACTTTGATCAGCATATAAACAGTTCGCGAAGCTCTAAATCTCTATGGAAAGATCTAAAACAGACAGTTGCAATTGATTTTAAATGTATTTCTGAGCTGCCGGAACACTTTGATAATCCTGATGACATAAATAAACATTTTCTCAATGTTCCGGGTGAAGATAAGGTGTCACTTTCAGACTTGACTTACTTTGAACTCCACAGATTTAGTAATGATACGTTTGGACTATCGGTAGTTGATGAGACAGTAGTGGCTAAAATTATCCTTAGTATGAGATCTAATGCTGAAGGTACTGATCGTTTGGCTATGAACATGATTTTGCTGAATCTACCTAGGCCTCTTAGCATAATTACCGCCATTGTTAACAAATCTATTTTGACGAATACGTTTCCTCAGTGTTGGAAAACGGCTCTAGTTAAACCTGTCCCTAAAAATTGCAGCCCAGCCACAGCAAAAGATCTTCGTGCAATAAGTATTCTGCCTTATCTATCAAAAATTGTGGAAAAGGTTGTTTATTTTCAAACTTCTAGGTATTTAGAAAGTAATAATATTCTTCCAGAATTACAGTCCGGTTTCAGAAAGGGACGGAGCACTAACTCTGCTCTGACTGACGTTGTCGACAACATTCTTGCTGCTCGTGACACGGGCCAGGGGACAATATTGGCTCTACTAGATTTTTCTCGAGCTTTCGATAGTATAAGTGTTAACCTTATGCTATCTAAGTTGTCATGCTTTCACATGGCAGCCGTAAGATGGTTTGAGAGTTACCTGACGGGTCGGCAACAGCAAGTTGTGTTGCGAAGAGACGATGGTGGTTGCCTGTACTCTCAATTATCTCCTGTAAATCGGGGTGTACCACAGGGTTCTATCTTAGGACCTCTGCTTTTTATTCTGTACAGTCGAGATATTTAAGATAATATTAAACACCTCTATGCTGACGACCTTCAGATTTATTATTAATTTCCTGCGAGTGAAACAAATGACGCTGTAGCCAAAATTAATGAGGACTTAGATCGTATCTCTCAATGGGCCTTCAAGAACGCTTTACTGTTGAATCTAGAAAAATCTAAATATATAATCTTGGGTACCAAAAAGCAGATATTAGACATAGCGGCCGCAAATCCAAACGTTATTGTCGGTAACAAGACCGTCGACCGCGTTCACCAAGCTAGGAACCTAGGTCTTACCATGGACGAACAGCTGTCCTTCGAAAGTCATGTGGCTGAGCTTACACGCAACTGCTTCTACCGTCTCAAGGTTCTTTATAGGATAAGAGATTACCTTTGTGAAGACATGAGAGTTAAATTGTGTGAAGCCCTGGTTCTCTCTAAGCTTAACTACTGTATTGCTGTATATTATGGGCCAAGTCTCCTTAAAAGGTCCATACGTCTAATTCAGCGGATCCAAAACGCCTGTGCTCGCTTCTGTTTTCGCATTCCACCGCGTGCTCATGTTACTCCAATTTTAAACAAAGCCAACATTCTCAAAATGGATTCTCGGCAAAAACTACATTTCGCATGCTTGTTGTTTGGGGTTGTAAAAACTGCTTCTCCTAAATATCTTTATAATAAGTTACATTGGTCTTCTTCATACAACAAATATAGCTGTAGGTTCAACCGAATTCTGTGTCCAAAACACAAGACCGTATCATTTAGAGGTAGCTTCAGATACTTAGCTTCCAAGTGTTGGAATAATCTTCCCCCTCCCATACGTGAACTTAAGTCTAGGATAGGTTTCAAGTCCAAGCTTAAAGCGTATCTTCTCTCGTTAGAAAAGTCCCAAGCATTTGTGGATTATATTGTATGTATAGATTGAGACTTATTTATAATAATTGCAGTATTTATTATACGTGGGACGCACTATAAGTTTCCGGAATGAATATGAAAAAATACTATTAAAGGTACAAAATTAATTTATTGTTTTTCAAAATAATCTCCCTTGGCGTCTATGCACTTTTTCATTCGATCAAACCAGTTTTGAAAACTTTTGTGCCACTCCCCTGTGGTGACCTCTGAAACGTGTTTTTCATACTCCTCGACAGCCTCTTCTGGTGATGAAAATCGTTGACCGCGTAATTGGTTCTTAATTTTTGGGAACAGAAAAAAGTCACAAGGTGCCAGGTCGGGACTGTATGCAGGATGACTCATGAGTTCTACATTTTTCGTCTTCAAAAAGTCGTTTGTCTGTCTGGCCGTGTGAAAACTAGCATTGTCGTGGTGCAGGATGATACGGCGTTTACGGTTATTTTTACGGAGTTCGTCAATAACTTCCGGCAAACAAATGGTCGTGTACCAGTCACTATTCACGGTACGACGATTCTCTAAAGCAACAGTAGCCACGTGTCCAGTTTTATTAAAAAAAGAAGCAATCATCCGCTTAAATGCACTTTTCACGCGCGCCACTTTGGTTGGTTTCGGCTCATCTTGAAAGACCCATACGCTCGATTGCTGCTTTGTTTTGGGATCGTAGCAATAAATACATGTTTCGTCACCTGTTACTATGTCCCACACCAATTTTGACGCACCTTCGTTGAATCTGGTAAGCATGGCACTGCACCAAGTGACGCGGTCCGTTTTTTGAGCCTCGGTCAAGTTGTGTGGGATCCACCGCGAGTACAGCTTTCTCACACCCAAATGTTTGTGTAGGATTGATTGTATTTGACTCATGCCTATTTCTAAGGATGCACAAATTTCATGGTAGGTCACATGCCTGTCTGTTTCAATCATACGGCGCACAGCATCGATGTTTTTGTTGGTCACAGCGGTGGACGGCCGACCATCGCGAGATTCGTCACTGAGATTGATACGACCACGCTTGAATTCTGCAAACCAACTATAAACAGTCGTCTTTCATGGTGCTTCATTGCCAAAAGCTGTTTCAAGCCGAGCGATGCTCTGTTGAGCTGTCAAATTACACTTTAAATCGTAGAAAATCATACTACGAAAATTTTCCCGAGTTAAATCCATGTTGATGCAGACACACAATTTTTTAAATGGCGCCACAAGGTAAAAACAAAAGACAGTCAGATGAAACAAACTGCATTCTACAGCCAAAGAGTTCTATTTTCAAATGTTGCAATAAATTTTTAAATATTGTTTATGTAAGTGGCCAGTTCCAGAAACTTTTAGTGTTACCTATGTATTACTATACAACAATTATATTCATTATCTAAGTAAACATATATCCTGGAATTTAAATTATAAATTATTTTATAGTCATAAATATTATGTATGTAGAACTCTCGCACCGTTATTTGTGTTCGTGCATCACCACTATTAGGCTCTGGCAGAATAACAGCGCTGCAGTTTGTACTGAGTACACTGCAGCACATGCTGAGTTAGAGCCCCTTTTTTTGCCACGACACATGATACATTAATTACATGGCTGTGTGTGTGTCATTAATTAAGTTTAATGTACTGCGTCTCATTGTTAAAAATTGTTAGAGTTAAGTCCTTTTATTTTGTCATGTCATGTGTTTTGTGTTGTGGTGATTAATAAATGATTATCTTATCTTATCTTATCAATATTTAGTTACCTGTCAAATGTATCTATAATTACTGCGGTTGAATTTTATTGTAGAGATAATAAAGCCGATTCTGAAGGCTTTAATTTTAGTTTTAGTGCTGTCAAAACTTAAATTTTTCCAAAGTAATATAGCTTCTGTTGTAAACACTAAAGAACTATTATGGAATGAAGATAATTTAGTTTTGACAGCACTAATACTAAACTAAAAGCCTTCAGAATTGGATTTAATAACTGAGAAAACGTCCTAATACTTCTTTCTGAAAATCAATTGGGACCCTCAAAAATATAATTTTACATACATATCGTCACGACATGAATCCCGGAGGAGGCAGAGGTGTGAAATGCAAGTCACAGTCCACACTTGGTATACCCGTTTTCACCGACGTATTTTGGGCAAATGTATCAACAGTTAAACGTGCCTTCCGAAGCACACAGATCGAACACAATTAGTTAATGTGCACCGCGGGGTTGAGCTCGCGACCTCTGAGTTCGTAAGCGAGCGCTGTACCATTCGGTCGACGGGGTGGTCAACATACAAATTATTTTATTAATGACTTATGCCAAGAAAAACCGGACCGCGAAAACCGTAGAACTAATTTTCAAATCGTTCCAAAAATGACTTTGGGACTTGCTGTCACTTTCGCACATGTGACATTGTGACATGACTAAACTGTTGTTAACCCCTCTCACTCCTTCAAAGAAGAGACCGAGATGTTTAAAGGTATTACTACATACTATACATCTATGGGTATAGGACAAATCGACCTAACCCAATAAGTGTGATGACTGATGACACATGCACCGGAATTTCCGGCCGGAATATCTTCGGACGGCGCTAATTTGTACACGCAAACTGATTTCCGTCCGACTTACATACTATTAATATTATACAAATTAGCGCCGCCGCCGTCCGGAATTTCTGAACGAAAATTCCGGTGCGTGTGTCATCGCGCTAAGGAACAGTGGAGATGAGAGCGAATTAGTAAAAAAAAACTGCTTCCGTAATATAAAAAAACAATTTACTCTCCTCCTCATACAGAACCTTAAAGACCACAAAAAATTACTTCGTAAAGTAATTCATAAAATACAGGTTTACAATTACTATACAAATGTATATAAATACAGCTATACAAGTCATTATAACATAAATTATTTTTGTGCAACATTTAAAATAACGGTACAGTAGGCGGTCTTAGGCGAGTTTTTCCAGACCTTTGGGTGAAAGATTGTCTAAAATAAAGGCATATAAGCATAGGCAATAATGGTACTACTCAATTACTCAATATAACCAGGTACTTAAAAATTATACAATCTACGTATGACAATATTACACACAAACATCATACAATAATAATATTAATATAAGTATTTCTTATTTTCTTAACTAGGTTGGGTTAGTAGAAAATTAAATTTTATAGTATTTTTAGGTAGTTTCTCTTCTCTTTTTTATTTGTTTCATGAATGGTTGTATAAACTTTAGTGCTACATTAGTTATGTATTTATTAACTGGAGAGAGAATTAACTAACATTAAATTGATAATAAATATACTTCAGTTCTTGTTTTAATAGCAGCCAAGGAAAAAAGCCATCGACATAGAAATGTTTCTATGCCTATGGCATAGTAAAAACAGAATAATAGACTATCTTCACCCAAAAGTACAGAGCGCGGCTAATATGTGTGCATGGTATGCACGAACCACAGCACGCACACAACGGCAACATTTATGCCGGTTTTGCCGGTACAGGTCGCAGTCGCGCTTTCGCTATAAAACCAAGAGTAAGGGACAACCCTGCAACATTGGATATTTAAGACTCGTGCGGACTATTCTGTTTTTACTATGCCTATGGGCAAAGCATTCCACAAACGCAGCTTAAATTTTAAAGTAAGGTAGGGTAGCATGGCAACATTGGCAACCAGGCACAGACACAGCTTGATATTTGGGGGGGTGGGGGGCTTTTAGAATCGACAACATTACAAATTAATAATTGGTATAAAACTAAAAACTATTTCGAGATATTGGTCTTCTGAGCATCATATATTTTTTTCGGAATTAAATCATTATCAAATAAAGAGAAACAAAAAAAGACACAAGTTGGTAACACAGGATTTTAAAAATAATGACCTTTGCTTTCAAGTTCATTCCGTATTAAAAAAAAATGACTGTCATGTCATTGTGACTGTTGACATTGACAGCGAACATAAACATGCCAAGTTTTTTTTTAAATAATTCCATTGGCAATGAACATCGAGTTTGAAATCCTTAGTTGCGACTTACGTTCTTTTAGAACGAGTGAATAAGAAAAAATTTAAATAAGTATTAAAAACACACAATAAAACAAAATAAAAAATATGTAAGCTTTATTTTTACCCAGACTTTCAATATAAATATTGAAAACAAATGGTTTACTGAAATGAAATGATGTTGATACAAGTTCGACATTTTAATTTAGGCTCTTTGTTACAGAGGTTCATCACGAAAACGATGGTAACGTAGGAACTTGAAATTTGGCATAATTTTAGGTCGTGATGACTAGAAATCATGACGCTAGTCAACGATTAAAATGGAGTCACTTGGGCCCAAAAAAAAGTATATCGTGGAAGATATTATTTGAAAGGGCTACCCTCCCGATTTTGGATTTTTCCTAAAAGATCTCCAGAAGTCCTAACGATACAGCTGAAAATTTTACCTATCTCCTATTTTCCTAGGTGTCTAAAGCTACAATTAAGATTTTAGCAGGGTAAATAGTACGGAGTCATAGATAAATGCAGACAGTTCTTAAAATAACCGACTTTCCAATTTGTAAATTTAATTTCCCAAAACTACATTTAAATGTTTCAACACAACATGCACATTTTTTCGTACAAAATTACGAGTAAGATGGGGGGGGGGGGGTCATGATCGCTATTGACCCCCCTGAGTCCGCACATGATAGCAACTTGTTCCGATAATGACCGGTATTAAGTATATATTTTATAATACCAACCTCCTGATATTGGAATAAAACTCAGTTAGAACCCATCTGTAGAGCAAGAAAGATGGCTACCAGATTTGTAGTTCTGTTGTTAGGTGAGTTATTTATTTTTATTATTATCATCTGCATAGTTTATTTCAAAGATTAACAATAGTCATATCCTTTAATTATGTGTGACCGCTTTTACTATTTCGTAGTTTTAACTATTAGCCTAGAAGTCGGGGGCTCAAACGCGTAGATAACATTATTATTATTTCGTTCTGCTTGCCTCGGAGGGCACGATAGGAGGTAGGTCCATTTTTGTGCCCGAAGTACGGCGATAGGGCTCAGAAGGAACCATCGTCGTCGGCGAAACACGGGTGTAATACGAATGTGACTGGCATTTCACAGTTCATACTGGGAAACACCACCTGACATTCGATCGGGGATTTTTTATTATTTAAACTTACTACCTGCAAAAAAATATTCAAATCAATACCGATTATTACATAATATTTACTATACAGGGTATTCTTTATTATCGAACAAGTTTCTTACAAACATAAACATAATTAATTACCGTGTTTTTGCCCGCGGCTCGCCGTGCCGGGCGCCGCTTATATTTTCACGCTTTTTGTTTTATAAGTAGTTATTTTAAAATAATTCATTTTACCACGATTTTGAATCCTATATTTTGAAATCTATATATCCTTCCTACATGATATAATATTCCATTTTTATTAAACTACTACTACTGCTACAACGGCGTTAATAATTCTGCAAATTCGATAAAAAAAATGGTAGTATTTAAGAAAAATATGTACGAAAATGGGATATTTAGGGACTTAAAATACAAGATTTCTGAGTACCTACTTAGTTATATTTTCTTAAACATGTTGATAACCCAAAATTTCAAGTCGGATAGGAAGTATATGTCTATACAAGACTATAAGGTAGTTTTTATTTTTATCAGATTATGATGACGATGATGATGATGATGATGATGATGATGATGATGATGATGATGGTGATGATGATGATGATGATGATGATGATGATGATGATGATGATGATGATGATGATGATGATGATGATGATGATGATGATGATGATGAAGGTGCGAGTTTCGTCAAAAATATTCTGTTACATGAAGTACAGTGTAATTGTCCACTTGAGTTGTACGTGTAGTTGTATGTGGGCTTTGGGCGAGTCTTGCGTTGTAAGCGTTTAGTATCGAGGGCTTCCAGACGAGCTGTTTCAAAGTTTTTTTCAAAGTTTAGTTGAAAGTTTATGCTGAGAGGACAAATGTTTTTGTATGGCATCAAAATCTGACCCTCTTCCTTTATTAAAACTTATTAGTCGAAATTGAACAGCTATATTTGAAAAATAAAACTCTTCTTACAGTTAGTAGACTATCAATGGGCCCGGCACTTAGGTAATTTATATAATACTAGCTTTTGCCCGCGGCTCCGCCCGCGTGATAGTCGGTTTAACGACATGCTTTTTTCCGGGATAAAAAGTAACCTATGTAATAAGTTGGGGTATAAGCTATATACATTTCAAATTTCATCCAAATCCGTTCAGCCGTTTAAGCGTGAAAGAGTAACAAACATACACACACACACACAAACTTTCGCATTTATAATATTAGTGTGATAGTGTGAAGTATGATGTGATGAGATAACATAGCCTTGTCTTGAATCACCACAAACGTTTATAGACTACGCTAATTAGACACCTGATGTTTGAAATAACAAAGCCTTGTCTTAATTAACCACAAACGATAAGGTCCGCGCTAATTAGACACCTGATTTTTTAATGATATTGATCTATCCTACAGGAATCATGCATTTTTCCGGGATAAAAAGTAGCCTATGTGTTAAGTTACGGTATAAGCTATATTCATTCCAAATTTCATCCAAATCTGCTCAGCCGTTTCAGCGTGAAAGAGTAACAAACATACACACACACACACAAACTTTCGCATTTATAATATTAGTGTGATAGTGTGAAGTATGATGTGATGAGATAACATAGCCTTGTCTTAAATCACCACAAACGTTTATAGACCGCGCTAATTAGACACCTGATGTTTGAAATAACAAAGCCTTGTCTTAATTAACCACAAACGATAAGGTCCGCGCTAATTAGACACCTGATTTTTCAATGATATTGATCTATCTTACAGGAATCATGCATTTTTCCGGGATAAAAAGTAGCCTATGTGTTAAGTTAGGGTATAAGCTATATTCATTCCAAATTTCATCCAAATCCGCTCAGCCGTTTCAGCGTGAAAGTGTAACAAACATACACACAACAAATGCACAAACTTTCGCATTTATAATATTAGTAAGAAAAGCGGATGAAGCCGCGGGCAGGCTAGACATTACTCGTATATGTTTTTTTATTTATTTGGATCTCCCGGATCCCGCCACCTTCAAAAACTAGCTTGTTACCTGATTTGAGTATGCCATATTCAGAATTAGTGTACAGTGTAACTTTACTTATCCCTCGAAAATGACCAAAAATATTTGATGCTTTATGAAAACCAGTCTATTTTGACTTTTGGACCTAAGTCACTTTAGGTATATCACGAGTACAGATAGTGTAAACAACTTCGTTGACTATGCTTAGAAAACAAAAACCTCTTTATTCCGCTCAGACTAGAGATGATCAAGTCTATAAATAAGATATTCATATCATTTATTTGCGTAATAACACCAGAAATAATTTTAAAATAAACCTAACATTTACAAATAAATATATTAGTAGTACATCTATACATACATACACTATGCACAGGTACATAGATACAATAATATTATAAAGAGGTGTTGTTTGTGAGTTTGGTTGTAGGGGGTAATCCCCGGAACTACTGATACAATTGTGAAAATTCTTTCTCTAATATGAAGTGCTATAGTTTGCCTGGGAATGGGCAGATACATAGCCATTAATTACATTCACTTCACGCAAGTAATCTCTAGAGCTACGGAACCGATATTGAAAATTCTTCCACTTTTGTAATGGTGAAACTTTTCATACGGACAAAGGCTACCATTTCAATTCGCGAGGGTTATCTCTACCAAACCGATTTTGAAAATTATTTCACTGTTGTATTGTTTGGACTCTTCAATTGAACATAGGCTTTACGGCAGTTTCCTAGGGACATATTCATTAATAACTACTGAACCGATGTTAAAAATTATTTCACTGTTGTAATGGTTAGATCTTCTCTTGGACAAGGACAATGACTCTAATCCCATTCCCTAGGTATAGGCAGTTCCCTAGGGACTTAGTAATTAATAACGACTGAACCGATGTTAAAAATTATTTCACTGTTGTAATGGTTAGATCTTCTCTTGGACAAGGACAATGACTCTAATCCCATTCCCTAGGTATAGGCAGTTCCCTAGGGACATATTAATTAATAACTACTGAACCTATTTTGAAAATTCTTTCTCTGGTGTAATAGACTCTTCACTTGGACATCGACTATAGTTTGTTCACTGGGGATGGGCAGTTCCCTAGGGACATAATATATATATATTAATAGTCCCTCCTAACCGATCCATTCGTAGTTCCCATATTCACTTACCAATTACAGACGCAACGCTTTCATCTGGCGAACAAGTAAACTCTATAATAGCAATTACTCTGACTCAGTCAACCTTTTCACATCAAATCCTAGACTATTTAAATCATTAACTACTGAAAAGTTCTTTGGCACTTTACAACACTAATTCAAATGAAATATTAGGTATCATATTCCTCTTGAAAACATTTTATTTTTGTTACCCAGCAAACCTCTAACAGTAATCTATCGTTCGTTACCCATATATAATTAAGGTTATGCTTTTAACCCAGTAAACCTTAGGAACTTCTCCTTATATATAAGGTGACATTTAATTGTTGGTCTTCTTACTGAAGATTCGGTAAGTAGACAATATCGAGTTACGATTACCTTTTTCGGAAAATTGAAAATAATTTTTTCCTTTTCCCTAGAAACACAAGCTCAGCCCCGAGTCAGTACAACGAAAAGTAAAAATTTTTCCTTTTAGATTACGCAAAAATGCTATTGATTCGTGATAATGATCACTTACCAAGCCTCCACTGGCCTCCAGTATGAATTTAGTTGTATAAATAAATGTCACTTTGTATACGAATCTCGGTTGTTCAAAAGACGCACAGCCTTGACAGCAAAATACTTGTGTGAAGATAGTGGATAGAATTACATAGAATTCGTCAATATTAACGATCTTTAAAAAATAAAATAAACCCATACATACCTAAACTTTTTAGGTGGTTCAAAAAGTTGTCTGGTCGTGAAGTCGGGTTTTTTGCGTTCATCCGGGTTGTTAATAATTGTTTATGCAAATTTTAGCTCGAGATCATTATATTTATTTTATTATATTTTAAACCGTATTCAAACATGAGGGTTTTTTTCCTATAAGATCATCATCATCATTGGGTGCCATCTTCATAACGAAGTTTGGCGGTCAGTAGGCTAAATTGCTTGCGATCCGTTGTTTTATCCTTCAAGTCTCTGAAGCTTTTTAGTCCAGTCCACTCTTTGATGTTATCTATCCATTTGTGACGTTGACGTACTGGTGCTCTTTTTCCGGGAATCTTACCCTCGAGGATCAACCTTGAGAATTTGTAGAGGGAACCTCTTTGCAAGTGCCCAAAAAGGCGGTCTTTCTTTTCATGACAGTTGTCATCAGCTCCCGTTTGCGATTGGACATTTTAAGGACTGACATTAGAAATGATGCTTCGATCTTTTGTTCTTTATAATGTTTGAATACAGTCAAGTGCGAGTTAGACTCATGCGCTTAGGGTTCCGTTTTTAGCAACCGTGTCCGTTTTCCGTTACCACGATATGTAATGCGATATATAAACTTGCGTTTATATGACCAAATTTATACTGGAGACCATGTAAGTAGTCAGAACCATGCTTCAATGACTGAGCCCAGAACCACAGTTTTTAGAGTATTTGTCTGTCTATATGTTCCGTTTTAACTCGAAAACCACTCAACGGTTTAGATGCGGCTTTCTCACTTATCATCGTAATGACCTTTGTCAAGGTTGGCTATAATGGATGTTCATAAAGTAATCACCAAGCCGAAAACTGACGATTAATAGTTTTTTAACACGTCCCCACGGCCAAAGGCATAAAATCTACAATTGGCGGATCGCAGAGTTAGAAGCGGCCCTATCCCGCGATCGCACCAACCAACCAGTCCCGCTCCACTCTTACCTCCGCGCCGCCCAACGCTCCACTTGTATTGTTTTGCTATACTGTATGTTCCTTCAGCGGTGACGTGCTCCGTGCAGAGCTACCACCTGCTGGAACATGAGTTCGACGAGACTCCGCTGGGGAAAGCCATCGACAAGGCCTCCATGAAGATTCTCAAGGTAAGGTTACCCGGTAAAAGTGTACAAAGTACTACTCAATGATTTGATTTGTGCACATCAGTTGAACAAACAAATGTAAACAAACCAAATAATTTGAAAATTAAACCTAGTGCCTGAAGATGTTTCGAGCTCAGTGCAAAATGTATAACTGATGATTGTTTATCTCATTTTTAAATAAAATGTATGAAATAAAATAGTTTCATCTTATTTTGCGACTATGGTTTAATAATAATGAGTGGTTTTTAGCAGAATTGCATCATTTTAAGGATTATAGTTAGCGTGAATGTCCATACAAACTTAAAAGCGTGTTTATACAGTTACAAAATGTTGGTAGAAAAGCTTAATTGACATTAAACCATGGTCGCGAAGTGCCATAAATCACATTTATTTAAAAAACAATTATAAGTTGCACTGGGCTCGAAACGTTCCGCCGCGCCGGTCGCAAAAAAAATACTAGGGAACTATAGTACAAGTAAGGTTTTTCATTGCTACATAGGTAACACTAAAAGTTTCCGGAACTGGCCACTTACATAAACAATATTTAAAAATTTATTGCAACATTTGAAAATAGAACTCTTTGGCTGTAGAATGCAGTTTGTTTCATCTGACTTTTGATTTTACCTTGTGGCGCCATTTAAAAAATTGTGTGTCTGCATCAACATGGATTTAACTCGGGAAAATTTTCGTAGTATGATTTTCTACGATTTTAAGTGTAATTTGACAGCTCAACAGAGCATCGCTCGGCTTGAAACAGCTTTTGGCAATGAAGCACCATGCAAGACGACTGTTTATAGCTGGTTTGCAGAATTCAAGCGTGGTCGTATCAATCTCAGTGACGAATCTCGCGATGGTTGGCCGTCCACCGCTGTGACCAACAAAAACATCGATGCTGTGCGCCGTATGATTGAAACAGACAGGCATATGACCTACCATGAAATTCGCGCATCCTTAGAAATAGGCATTAGTCAAATACAATCAATCCTACACAAACATTTGGGTGTGAGAAAGCTGTGCTCGCGGTGGATCCCACACAACTTGACCGAGGCTCAAAAAACGGACCGCGTCACTTGGTGCAGTGCCATGCTTACCAGACTCAACGAAGGTGCGTCAAATTTGGTGTGGGACATAGTAACAGGTGACGAAACATGGATTTATTGCTACGATCCCAAAACAAAGCAGCAATCGAGCGTATGGGTCTTTCAAGATGAGCCGAAACCAACCAAAGTGGCGCGCGTGAAAAGTGCATCTAAGCGGATGATTGCTTCTTTTTTTAATAAAACTGGACACGTGGCTACTGTTGCTTTAGAGAATCGTCGTACCGTGAATAGTGACTGGTACACGACCATTTGTTTGCCGAAAGTTATTGACGAACTCCGTAAAAATAACCGTAAACGCCGTATCATCCTGCACCACGACAATGCTAGTTCTCACACGGCCAGACAGACAAACGACTTTTTGAAGACGAAAAATGTAGAACTCATGAGTCATCCTGCATACAGTCCCGACCTGGCACCTTGTGACTTTTTTCTGTTCCCAAAAATTAAGAACCAATTACGCGGTCAACGATTTTCATCACCAGAAGAGGCTGTCGAGGAGTATGAAAAACACGTTTCAGAGGTCACCACAGGGGAGTGGCACAAAAGTTTTCAAAACTGGTTTGATCGAATGAAAAAGTGCATAGACGCCAAAGGAGATTATTTTGAAAAACTATTGTTAATTAATTTTGTACCTTTAATAGTATTTTTTCATATTCGTTCCGGAAACTTATAGTGCGTCCCACGTATAATGGAGTTTAATTAAGAACCATCAATCAAATCTATTAATTATACAACACTAGCCTTTTACCACGCTGAATATATTCTCTGCCCTTCACCACCTTTTCTCTCATGTTTTACTCAAATTAGCTCAGTTCCTTTCAGTAATAGTGCTAATGAAAATATAGCCAGTAAAATATACAAGAGTCACTGGATACAGAAGACATAAAATTACAGTGACTCTGTGGCCGAATAGTAGGCTTGTCTACTAACCCAGAGATTGTAGGTTCAATCCTCTTTAATTTGTGTTTAGTCTGCGTGCTTCGGGTTGATCTACTTGGGTCCGAAATACGGTGATAGGGTGCGTCATAATTTGGGACGTAATAATCGTCGGTTAAAAGCAAAGTGGCTACAGGCAGTTGTGTAGTGTCAATCAGGAGCGGTCGCAGCTCAAGATTTGGGGGGGGAGGGGTCATCTTGGCTAAAGTACAGTTAAGGAGGCCAATTTTAACAGCAAAACAGGGTCAAGCAAATAAATAACATTTTTAATAAAATGAAAAATTTCAATCACAAAACAAATGGAAGCCTTCTATTAATTTTATTATGGTGCATCCGGCAACGCGGACGTTGGTAGTGGGGACCAACGTCCGCGTTGGCACGAATAATTCACGGGCTTTTCAAATTTGGTTTGGACCGTTTGAATTACTTTATAACGTTATTTTGAATATTTTTGACTTAGAAGTTTATAATTAAAGGTAGGGAGATAATAATTTGTTTGAAATGTTCGTAAACCAACAAGTTTTAGGGATTTTTGTGTTGACATGGATGATTTGGGGGGGGGGGTCATGATTCCTGTGCCCCCCCCCCCCCCCCACGGACCGCCACTGGTGTCAGTCATAATGTCTGTTACCGACTTCCGTATTTATGTGAAGGTCCCTGGAAAAATAATTAACGCTTGCCTGCAGTCACTCTCCCAGCTTTGGTCGAGGGAATTCATCCTATGTCTTCCAAGCCATGGCCAAGCGTATGTCCAAGTTGTCGGTACTCATTGACGCGTTCGTATACAACTTCACTTCCAGGAAGTGTTTGAAGCTGCTTCAGACAAGAATGTGGTCTCGTCACCACTTGGCGCCCTAATCCTGCTGTCCCAATATCTGGCCGGCACCAATGAGGGGGGGAAACTGCAAAGTGAGCTGATCAGCATTCTTGGTGTACTGGATTATAGTAAGGTTAGTGACAATGTGGCTACTGACTTTATGGTAGCATGGTTGGTAGGACGCCGAACTCTTAATACTGAGAGAAAGAGAATTTATGTACTACATATTTGTACATTAGTATTTGCTGAATGGAGAAGGAAAACATTGCAAGGTAAACATGCATGCCTTCAAAAACCGTGCATTTGTGCCCGAAATACGGCGATAAGGATCCCCCCTATCGCGTTGGGATAAGAATCATCGGTAAAAAGAGGGTGTACGAATATTTACTGTGCTATTGAAAGTCCATACTCTGAAACACTTCGGGGATAAACGCGATGGGTAAATAAAATTGTTCATGGCATAAAGAGGTAGGTCAAGATAACGGGCCATGGCCCATTTAAACAAATGTAATCCTCAACTCCACAGAGCCTGGGAGATTACTCCAGCCTGAACAAGCAGTTCTCAGCCATGGACTCATCGTTCCTAAACCTGAAGAACAAGTTCTACGTGGCGGACAAGTACGAGTTAAACGAGAGGTTCTCCAGCGTCTCCAGAGACGACTTCCAGAGTCAAGTGGAGAAGATCAGCTTTACTGATGGAGCTGCTGCTGCCAAGATCATCAACGCGTGGGTAAGTCTACCGAAGAGCCGAAAACCAAAGCTGACATGAGACCATACGGATGAAGAATGGTGGCATCTGCTAGTTAGAAAAATTCGGTGTACAGGGTATGGTGGAAAATTTAAACGACTAAGTTTGAGGATCTTGGTGGTGCAGTGGTTAGCGCACTTGCCGTGAAAGCAAGAGGCCGCAGGTTCGAACCCTGGCCCTAAGGTATTTTTTTCATAATGCTTTTCTCACGTGAGATTTCTTTCAATTTATTTTTCCAGTTTGTAATGCACTTTGAATAAGGCATGTAATTAAACAGACTTCTGTTTAATAGCATTATTCGCCTCTAAAATCTAATTTGCCTTCTAAATTACTCAGTCAGCCACAATCAACTCGCGTCTGAATAATACTATCTTAGCCACCAGTTATCTTCTATGGAAGACACTCTAAATATAACTCAGCATGGTGATTATTTTTTAGCATCTAAATTTGTAAAATGCATTCAAGCAGTTGACTTCTAAAATATTAATAAATGGCACCCAAATATTAATTTTATTAGCTTCTAATTTTACAACTCAATACGTTTAAAATATAACTCCTCTTACATTAATTGATCGTCAAATTTATCTAAAATTATCATCAGATAGTATACATAGGTAACACTAAAAGTTTCCGGAACTGGCCACTTACATAAACAATATTTAAAAATTTATTGCAACATTTGAAAATAGAACTCTTTGGCTGTAGAATGCAGTTTGTTTCATCTGACTGTCTTTTGTTTTTACCTTGTGGCGCCATTTAAAAAATTGTGTGTCTGCATCAACATGGATTTAACTCGGGAAAATTTTCGTAGTATGATTTTCTACGATTTTAAGTGTAATTTGACAGCTCAACAGAGCATCGCTCGGCTTGAAACAGCTTTTGGCATTGAAGCACCATGCAAGACGACTGTTTATAGCTGGTTTGCAGAATTCAAGCGTGGTCGTATCAATCTCAGTGACGAATCTCGCGATGGTCGGCCGTCCACCGCTGTGACCAACAAAAACATCGATGCTGTGCGCCGTATGATTGAAACAGACAGGCATGTGACCTACCATGAAATTCGCGCATCCTTAGAAATAGGCATGAGTCAAATACAATCAATCCTACACAAACATTTGGGTGTGAGAAAGCTGTGCTCGCGGTGGATCCCACACAACTTGACCGAGGCTCAAAAAACGGACCGCGTCACTTGGTGCAGTGCCATGCTTACCAGATTCAACGAAGGTGCGTCAAATTTGGTGTGGGACATAGTAACAGGTGACGAAACATGGATTTATTGCTACGATCCCAAAACAAAGCAGCAATCGAGCGTATGGGTCTTTCAAGATGAGCCGAAACCAACCAAAGTGGCGCGCGTGAAAAGTGCATCTAAGCGGATGATTGCTTCTTTTTTTAATAAAACTGGACACGTGGCTACTGTTGCTTTAGAGAATCGTCGTACCGTGAATAGTGACTGGTACACGACCATTTGTTTGCCGGAAGTTATTGACGAACTCCGTAAAAATAACCGTAAACGCCGTATCATCCTGCACCACGACAATGCTAGTTCTCACACGGCCAGACAAACAAACGACTTTTTGAAGACGAAAAATTTAGAACTCATGAGTCATCCTGCATACAGTCCCGACCTTGCACCTTGTGACTTTTTTCTGTTCCCAAAAATTAAGAACCAATTACGCGGTCAACGATTTTCATCACCAGAAGAGGCTGTCGAGGAGTATGAAAAACACGTTTCAGAGGTCACCACAGGGGAGTGGCACAAAAGTTTCCAAAACTGGTTTGATCGAATGAAAAAGTGCATAGACGCCAAGGGAGATTATTTTGAAAAACAATAAATTAATTTTGTACCTTTAATAGTATTTTTTCATATTCATTCCGGAAACTTATAGTGCGTCCCACGTATTAAAGCCACTAATGCTGGAATTAAAATTTTACGAACCTAGTAAATAATGCTAATTTTGGTCTGTTAATTTATCTATCCAACTAAAATTTATTTTTGCATTAGCTCCGGCGTTTGGAGCGCGGCACCTAAGACTGCAATTCGCAGACGTCCTCACTTGCTTACACTCGTCCGTGTCTTGGTGTCTGCTACTCACCGCACGCTGTGGCGCGTTCCTTCGACGCCTCTAATTTTTTATATACACTCTATGGACAAGGTGGAAGGCTGGCTTCGCTAGCCTAATCACCGTTACAGAACCGTGTCAGACTTCTACACTCGCATTGATTTCGCGAAGGAATTCTGAATTATAAAATGACCACTTCCGTGGTCAATTATGCCATCGTTTTAAGTCATTGTACCTTTTATTGCAATACAACTTAGACCATTTAACACGGGACCTGGCAAAGCGCGACTCTTAATACTGAAATTATTCTGTTGTTTTCCACGGGAGGGGAGGTAAATACTAACAGCACACATTTACTCATTCACGGACACCCCTGCGAAAAATTGATATGTCACACTAAATCAAATAAATGTCACGAATACACTGTGTTAAATATTTATTTATTATAACATATATATTTATTTTATAAAAACATATTTAGATTAAAGTAAACGTTTAATTTATTTAAGTTAGCACGGGTGCCGGGTGCCTTCTGGCAAAAAAACACTTTTGTGCATCCCATGAAACGGAGAATTCTGGTATGGGAGCACGCATATTCTATTCAGTGACATGTATCAAGTTAGTTTGTACAAAATTTCAATATGGATAATATTTCATTTACTTAATGTGTATTTTAAGTTAACATTACATTAGATTTTTTTTCAAGTTAACCATAGGCTAGTTTTTTGTTTGTACCTACTTACATTTGAGAAACATAAAATTTGTATTTGTATTTGTATTCTGAAAATCAAAAGCTGCAACACAAACACAAAATGCGCACACAAGCAAACTTATATAAACAAATTGTTCATGTACTTCGGCAGAGGGGGATAAGTGCGCTTGCCTAGTCCCGTGATATATGGGCGGCTATTCCGGCAACGCGCACGCGCAAAATCAGTCATTAGATATTTGTTTAAAGTTTGACTAATGCCATGCGATGGCAATTAGAGTGACTAAACCACATCCAATAGAAGCTACAGGATATAAGGATTGCTTACTACAAGTTTTCATTAAAAAAAATCAATCTATATCAGTACAAAATTCATTTAAAATCACCCGCTATTTGCTTTCGCAATTTTTGCGCACGGGCCAGAATTGAGGGCATTGTCTAAGCAATACAAACGCACGAACGACAATAAACAAATACGGGTCGTTAACTCGTCAGTACATGAGTCGAATGGCGCTCTGTGATTGGTGCAAATGGCCGCTCGCTGTCATCTCGCGCACTCGCATCAAATCGTGCAGTGGCTATTTTCACGATAAAAGAACATGATGTTTTATTTTTCATAATAATTATGCTGTTGTCTATTGAAGCTTGAATGATATTTTTTCGAGGAGCTTGTGTTGAAGCTGTAAAACGAAAATTGGTTATAAGTTGTAAAATTTGTGGCTGAGTTAGTAAATTAGGTGGCAGTGTATAAATCAGAAGGACAAGTAAAATAATTGTTCATTACTTGACGCTTTCCTTTAAAAGATTTAGATGGCGCGGGCGTTGTAAAAAAGACTAATTAGTTTTTTAGAGGCTAACTCATTTTCCCGTTGCTTGGTTATAATATAAGAAGAGAAGTTTGATCACGCGGCCAAAAAAATATTCTGTGGCTAGACATATAATTTCTCTTTGAATTTAAAGTGAGTTTTCAGCTAGATTAGGGCCGCTTGCATGACGTCGCTTAAATACGTTTAAGAGCATCCTAAACGTATTTAAGAGCTAAAAACCATTTAGCGTCTTGCACAACTTTATTTTAGTTGCTAATCATATTTAGCGAGCTGTCAAACTTAAATGCCCAAAAACGGCTGTTTAACTTTTTACTTAACCTAAAAGTTTCGTGTTACCTACTTACTGATAACAAAAGCTTTAGAAATGGATTTATTTTCTGATGATGACGACTTAATTGTTCAATTTATGGAGAGACCGATCGCAGCAAGACAATATTTCGAGAGAAGTAATTTGTTTGAAAATCTTCCCGAAGATAAATTTGTGAGAAGGTTTCGTCTGCGTAAAGACACCACTTTGATGTTGTTGGGAGAAATACAACCGTACCTAAAAAACTCTCAAAGGTAAGATATTGAGTACGAAGGTAGTAACCTAACTACTTACATGATTCATCAATATCTTAGTTAACAAAACATTGTGTTTTTTGTAGGTATACAACGGCCACCCCTATGAACCAGCTTCTCTGTACTCTCAGATTTTATGCTACTGGAAGTCAGTTAATTACTTGCGGTGATGTAATTGGCGTGCATGAGTCTACATCATGTAGAATAATACATAGAGTAACTCATGCCATTGCTTTGTTGTATAAGAGGTACATAAAATTCCCTACCACAACGGAAGAAAAACACCAAGTTGCATCAGAATTCTTCAAGAACGCCAAATTTCCACGTGTTACAGGAGCAATCGACTGCACACATGTGCGTATATTGTCTCCAGGAGGAGAGCTTGCTGAATTGTATAGAAATAGAAAAGGGTGGTTTTCTATCAACACTCAGTGTGTGGCAGGACCAAACCTGATGTTTTTTGATGTTGTGGCAAGGTGGCATGGGACAGCTCATGATGCCAATATATGGGACAACTGTGCATTGAAAAGGGATTTCATGCAGGGAAAGCATAACAACAAATACTTGTTAGGTGATAGCGGCTATGCTCAATGTAGTTACATGATGACCCCACTAGCCGAGGGCAAGGTCATCTCGAGAGGCGAGATCCTGTACCAGGAGTCTCAAATAAAAACAAGGAATGTTGTTGAAAGGGCTTTTGGAGTATGGAAGAGGAGATTCCCAATCTTACCCAGGGGAATAAATTTGCACCTACATAGAGTTCCTGGCATAATTATAGCCACCGCTGTACTGCATAATTTAGCCATCACTCAAAACGAAGTTGTGCCACCGGAGGATCATGAATACCCAGCTCCAGATTTAGCATTGCCAGCTCCAGATCATCCACAAAGAGGTGGCCGTGATTTAGAAAGAAGACTACTCATAGAAACTTATTTTGCTTTGTTATAAAATTATTAAACAACCCTTGGAAAATGTAGTAATTTATTTTGTTTCAATCCCAATTTTTAATTTAACCTGTTCAATTTTATTAATTTTAATTTAATATCCGAGTCATTCATTTTAATTAAATAAGTAATAATAGAGCATGTTTGTATAAATGAAGTACTCTGGCATTCCTTTGGGATGTTATATTAAATAAAACACTTATTATCATGATAAGCAGATATTATATGATATAACATAATCATAATTAAATTAATTAAGCCTCCTCTTTCTGTCTGTTTACATAGTCTGTCTATTAGATTCATTTTTTATTTTTAACTCCATCAGTTCTAACTCTTTCATTTTTATTTTCAATTCCAGTTCATTTATTTTAATTTTGTGGATTTCATCTCTTTTCAAAATGTCCTTTTGGATTTGAATGAGTTCTAATTTTTCTTCAGCCCACAAACGAAAGCTTTCGCTAGCAGTCTTTTTTTCTTGATAGCAGTTTCTTGTCCTGAAATATACATAAAATATATTAAAATTTTAAATTTATTTATTTTAAGGAAGTTACTGTAAGAAATACATCTCATATATGTACGTATTTTCGTCTATCTAACACATACCTACTACATCAATAAATGATTATCTATCTATATTATCCATACATTATTATTGTTGACAAGTAGCTGGACTTACCATTCATCAGTGCCAAGTCCTTCTTTTTCCTTAGGATATCTGTTCTATTTACAATTTTTATTTCATCAGTTGCAGCTAAAAGAAAACAGATAATTTTTTATTAAGAAATACTAAGGTATAATAATTTACATCTACACTAATATTACAGAGATAAAATTTGTTTGTGCGTATGTAGAGGTTAATCTCTGAACTAATAATTATTTCACTGTTAAATGGTGACTCGTCACTTGGACACAGGTTGTAGGATATATAGCAGTTCCCTAGTGACAGCCATAATTACATTCCCATGGTGGAAACTGTGGGCAAAAGGCTAGTATGTTACCATTTTGATCTTCCTTACATTTTCTAATCATTTTCTCATTTTCAGACGTTTCTGTTGGAGCATCTGAAAATTGCAATAAAAGATAAAAAATCAGCTTAATAGTACATGGTGAAGCTTTAATCTAAGTACAGGCTCTTAACACCTACCTATATTTGAAATAATAGAAGTATTGTGTGCTTCTATCGGATCCATCCTCTCCTCTTCAGGGATGCTCTGTTGGTATAGTGCCATCAACTCTGCATCTCCATCATAAATGGTATACATACCATCAATTTGCGGTTCTATAAGTCTTTTTAACTTATTAATGGGTTTGTACTCATCTTCATCTGAGGGACCCGGACCTCCTCCTGAAATATTAATAAAAGCTCATATATTTTATGATAGAACCTAAGACCATCATTCTGGCTACTTATCTGGACGGTCACAGGTTCCAATCCCACAGGAGATTAGTGCCTAGAATGTCACTTATAAAACCAGCCTTTTTAATCTTAGCTATGTCACATACTTATAGGTACAAATGTTGCCGGTGGCCAAAGAAGATTAGCTTTGAGGCCCTACATGTGATGATGAAAACATACTTTATCTGCATAAAGGTACAGTATGACAATTTAAGGAGGATCTGTCAAGTTTGTGAAACTGTAATTAACTAATTACATATACTGACCTGTTTTCATCATTAATGTTTTTCTCTTATTTTCTATAGTTTTTATTTCTTTTTCCAGTTCTTCATACCCTTTCTGGCAAACTTCTATTGGTTGGTTAACGGAGGTGGCTATTTTATCCCAATTCTTTCCATTCTCGTCTAGAGCACTTATGAATGCTTCTTTTTTCTCTATATCTGGAATCAACAAACAGTGAAAGCTTTGCACAAATGGATTTAAAACACCAACCCAAGATAAGAAATAAATTACTTGCCTTTCAACATCATCTTGGCTTCAGAGTGTTCTTTTTTTAATTTACTCTTAGCATTCCTATAACAGCCTTGGAGATTTTCAACACTTCTCTGAACGCCTCTTGTATTTGAGTTGAACAAGACCATGACTTTAGACCAAGCTTTTTGTTTATCGACATGTTTCACTGCATCTGATTTCTTGCACTCGATAACCTTTCCGAAGGCCTCGACCCAAGTAAAAAGGAGCATTTGCTCTTCCTTTGTGAAATTTGGGCCCCGAATCCGATTTCCACTCTTCTCTTCGGTGTTTTCGTTCATTGAATTCATTTTCAACACAAACAAAATTCTAACCAAACTAAACACAGTGACGTGACGAGAAGAAGCAGGGAAAGTTTTTTTTTTATTTCCTTGTTGTGACATTTCCGGTTCAATCCACAGAACTTTTCTTGCCCAGAACGAAAAAACTCGCTGAACACGTAAAACGGAACGTCGGAACTGCTTTACCGACGCACTGATTCAGATTAGCTAAGAAACTACAGAAACGATGTTGTGCAAGACGCGACTAATTCCAATTAAGCTAAATAGATATTCATGGTTAGTTAAACAAAATTACTGTTAATTTAAATCAAATGTTCACGATAAAAGAACATGATGTTTTATTTTTCATGCTAAGTTATAATAATTATGATGTTGTCTATTGAAGCTTGAATGAAATTTTTTCGAGGAGCTCGTGTTGAAGCTGTAAAACGAAAATTGGTTAAAAGTTGTAAAATTTGTGGCTGAGTTAGTAAATTAGGTGGCAGTGTATAAATCAGAAGGACAAGTAAAATAATTTTCATTAAGAATCTGAAAAGCAGCTAATTTACAGTTTAAGATTCATTTGTAGCAACCTCTTAGTAATGTCTTGTTGCGTTTTCTGGGTATTTTGTAGAACTTTTGAATTTTACGTGTTATGTGTGTATATATGTACATATGTATGAGTGTATTTGTAGTTATTGTTTACTTCATTGCTCTATGGTTCTTTAGGTCTGTTTGTGTTTGATATTTTTTATATTTACTATTCATGTTATGACTCTTTGTAACATAAAAAAGAAAAGTCACAAAACAGATGACTCAGATGTTGGTTAGATGAGGCCGGTTTATGGTTGAGGGTTGCTGCGTGCTATAAGAGGACTTTTTAGAGAAAGGCTCATGATTGGTATTAAAGTAATAGGGTACGGGTAGTTATCATTAAGTTACTTCTACTTGTGGCTACCCTGTTGACTAGCATATTTTAGAGGAATAAGTGCTAATGTTTGTTTTGTCATATTCATAAGCAAAAAGTAAAAAATAGACTCAAGAAAGTATTTTGTATTGTTTGGTTTCAGGCAGAGAAAGAAACCATGGGACACATCAAAAACGCCGTATCACCTGATGCTCTAACTCCAGATGTAGCTGCAGCTCTATTTAATGTCATCTTCTTCCAGGTACATTTTCTAAATCCACTTTAGAGCTTGGCCTGCCTACCGCTTACCATATGTTTAATTTTTCAAAATGGCCGCTTTGAATATTTTTTATGAAAATCTATAGTGGACATCAATTCAAACAAAAATATTTTTGACAGAAGCTCGTAAAATGTCACATTTATAGGTGTCGATTCGGTGCAACACGACTTAACTTATTTGACAGGACTAACCTTATTTTAAGCATCCTGTCCTTGTCTGTTCGATATAGTAAGAAAAAGACAGGATGCGTAAATTAAGTTTAGTCCTGTCAAATAAGTTAAGTCGTGCTACACCGAATCGACACCAAGCAACCAAAATTTTAAAACGAGCGTTTTAGTTGTTGTTAGATTACGCGCCCTATGGCATCGTGCGTGATGCTAGTAGGGGCGCGCCAAAACGTTTTATTTCTGGTGCTATCAATACTAATTTGGTTGCTTAAATCTTTGAAATTTATTTCAAATTATTTCTTCTGTGGCCAAAATGTTCAAACACCTTTAGTTCACAACTCAATGTGGTTACTTAATTTTCTTTTTAATTTACTTTTCTTCCTGTCAGGGTCACTGGTCCGTGCCATTCAAAGCCAGCGAGACGAAAGACAAGGACTTCCATGTGACCAAAGACAAGACCGTGCAGAAGCCAACCATGCAGCTCATGCAATCGCTGTTCTACCACGAGAGTCCAGCTCTAGGAGCCAGGGTTGGTTGTCAGATTTTTGTTTAACTCGAGCAGAAAGGCAAGAACTGATACATAATCAGGATAAAAAGCCACAACGTACATGAATCTACGAGTGTATCAAAAGGAATATTGCTACATATTTTCAGCAACATCCCTCAAATAAACAGTTATTTTGAAAAGGTTACGTCGTTGCCTTTGGATTGCTACTGATTTCACTTTAGTGTTCACCTTCAAACTATTTCTTTAAGCGGCATTTGTTTGCACTCATAGCTTCTTCATCACAAGCAATTTAACCAAAACTTGCCAGTAAAGTCACTCTTACCCATTACCTGCAGATGGTCGAGCTCCCATACAAAGAGAAGGGTTTCCGCATGGTGATAGTCCTTCCCGACGAGATCGACGGTCTGCCCTCGGTCCTGGAGAAGGCCTCCAAGAACGGTCTACTTCATGAGATCTTCAAGCTGGAGCCAGCTGGACGCGACGTCTCCTTGACCTTGCCCAAGTTTGAAATTGAAAGTGAACTGGATCTGAAGGGAATTTTGGCAAAGGTAAACGCATTTTGAGTGAGATATTCAAAAGCAACTTATAGCTCAGATTTAAATATCTGTAAATGACCAACTTCGTAGATTTTGATTACTAAATGTACACAATTTTAGACTAGTTACCTACAGTATAAATGGAATCCTAGTAGGGACTATAATATGTACATGTTAATTAGGTACTAGGTATATTATTGTTAGCCTGATGGTTTCCACTGTAATTCTAGGTTGGAGTACCATCTCTGTTCTCGGAGCCAGCTCCAAATGTCGTGAAGGATGACTCCGTAGTCGTCTCCAAGGCTTTCCAGAAGGCATTCATCAAGGTCGATGAGGAGGGGGCTACCGCTGGTGCTTTCACAGGTTGGTACTTGTACTCATCTAAACAATGCCACTTAAGGCGCGTGTTCCCGCATCATTTGAAAATTACTCCCATTTCTCTTAAACGGCTTACTTAAAAATTATTAAAAAAATATATGCCATTAGTTAAAGTATAAGAAACAATCTAATTGCAGGGGATTATTCTCGCCTATAAAAAACATCTTGAAAATATTTCCCAAAGTCAAGCTGTTTTTGGAATAAAATTGGCAATTTCTTGGAAACCGCTAATGTTATTTGTATGGGTCTTGCACTAAAATACAAAAAAGTATAGCTTATAAAACTCATTGCAGGAAATTTAAAAATGTTGATTTACAGTAGAGTTAATAAATAAAAACTAGATATTTTGAAAGCGCGTGGCGTCAACGTTGCCGTAAACGGCAAGTTTCGGAGCAGTCGATTACAAAATCAAATGCAAGGTTTTATCGTTCATTTTGACTTTGTTTAAAATATCTCAAGGTTATTGGAGGCTACAAGGGCCTTAACGGTATGTAGCCCCAACTTGAAGGCTATTAAATCAATTATTTCGGATAAAAATACACAGACCTTCTGATTAAAAGTGGGTCTGAAAACCCTATTTTCTTTGATGGGATCAAATGTGTGGTTACACAGTAAAAAGCCAAGACTGTTAACAAACATAGTTATTTCCCAAAACTGCAACAGGATATCAGCTCAGAAAGATAAGTAAATATAACTGGACTTACGAACTAAAATATCAAATATCAACTTGGAGACTCACGAGCATTTCTCTTGCAGGTTTAGTCATGGTAAACTATAGCCTGATGTCGAAACCGGACCCAGCTGTCATGTTCCACGTTGATCGACCCTTCCTATTTGTCATCCTTCATGAGGACAAAATTATCTTTACTGGAACCTACACTCATTAAATCAGTACGTACGAGTAAATCAAGTTCAGTTATCGATTTTTGGTAACTATTGAAGAACAACAGATATGAAGCACGATCATGCCTTGTGAAACTAAACGGAGCCGTACGGAAGGACTTTTTGAAATAAGGCATTTGAAGTCCCTTATATCTTACTAGCTTTTCGGTTTGGCGGTTATTTTATCAACACTCGAATAGCCTATGTGTTGAACAGAGACACTATTACGATTATAATAAAGAAAACTGCATTCAAACCTGTTGAGTGGTTCTCGAGTTAAAACGGAATATTCAGACTAGTCAGACGCACAAAATTCAAAAATTGTTACTTTTGGCCCAGTCCCATACTTATTACAACCCATCCCAATCAAAATTTCGCAAATAATTTAAATTGCAGACACGACTTCCACACTACCATACACTGCAGTGGTAGCGAACAGAGAAACACGTATTTTGTGAAAATTTCAACATTCTACCTTTTACGGTTGAAGTTGTAGACCCCTGTGACAGACGGACGGACAGACTGACAGACAGCGGAGGCTTAGTAAGGGTCCCGTTAGGCACCCTTCGGGTACAGAACCCTAATAAAAGCAGGAGGGAAATAATTAGGAAGCACCGTGTTTTAAAGTTGGTAGGTAATTGAACGAGCGTAGCGAAGCGAGTGAGTTCTCCGAGTCTACTAGAACAATCCGGCGTTTGTATGTATGTTTGTATGAATGTTTTGTTCGACGATAACTCGAGTATCGTTGTCGGAATGCCATGAAATTTGGCAGGCGGGTAAATAAGACAAAAAGAATTTTCAAGTTCAAACATGACCCAAATCGGTCAAGCGCGAATCGGGCGAGCGCGAACCCCAGTCTTCCCAGCACAGGGTTCTACCTATATAATGATCGCACATCAGGGCGCTGTGCTACCAATCCTTCCCATTTAGAGGGCTCTTTATGTATTGCATCTTTTACATGCTTATGATATGATAAATAGTGGTCAGTTTGGTGTGGTCATTGCTGTTTTATTGTACTTAATGATTTTTTAATTATAGTGCCAATTAGTGCAGTATAATTAACTTGTTACTCGAAAAAAACATTACTCACTAATCTATTTCGTAGAAATTATCAATAAGTATCTTTGCAGGTAGGTACAAGATTTTTGATACTCCACGAATTTATTGAGCTTTTATTATAAGTATTTTTTTCTATACTTCGTCTTACGACTTCCTGAGTTTTGGTTTCAAAATTCTCTAATAAAATTATGATTTCGTGGAACTTAGTAGTAGTTGAAGCAGTCTCATAAAAGAGTATAAATCAATAAAATACAAACAATTAAACAGTTTTTGGGATTCTCAACCACCGAATATAAAAACGGAACCCTTAAAGGATCACTTTGTTGTCCACGTCAAGACCCTTTTTCTCAGGCCCCGTTAGAGATATCAAGCTCTACCCAGCAGAAGTATACGGCCATATGGTGCTTTTAACAAAATCAGACTTCTACTGAACGAGAAAAGAAGTAACTGCCCTTTAAGTAATCAATTTCATACACATAGAAACTTGAAATTCCGTTTTCAAGTAGGTCTTATAAGAAAAAATATAGGTAATGGAAAACTCGTACATACAGGAAAAAAAACTGAAAATTACCTTACTAACATAAATAATTTTAGGGCTAGTAATAAAAGTTCCGAAAACTAAATTAAAAATGAGGATGTTCAATTTATAAATGTTACTGCTTTAAATACTTGGTTACCGAAAACTACTGTGCTAATAAATAAACTACCAACTACCAAACACTACCGAATGAAATACTGAAAATTCCGAAAACTTAATACATCAAAAAGCTGAGATAATACTATTTCACCAGCTGAAAATACATTTCAGCGAAAACTATTGTCAGCTTTTTTGTCATAGATCTCCGAATAAAAATTCAAAGTTGCCCGACCATATCATGAATTCTGCTAAAACTTAAGGGATCGCCTCGCTCCGCTTCGCTCGGCTCCCAATATGAATTTACATGTCAACCGAACACGCTCGTCGTCGCACCTATTTTTTGTTTGACTCAGCAGAACATTTTTTTTCGTTAACTTAGTATTTCTTTCGGAAGTTCAGTAATTTATTCGGAGGTTCATTATTTAAACCGGAGGTGCAATTGTGTAAGCCAAAGATATTTAAATTCGATTGTCATATGGCTATTCGGCTAAGCAAATAAGCCCGTGTGACAGTTGAAATCGTAAGATTTTGGTTGTCAACAACAAAATAAGACAATTGTATTAACTTGACAGCTAAAAATGTACGATTTCAACTGTCAAACGGGCTAATTTACTAAACCGAATAGCCGTATGACTTGTTCTGAGCGTATGACAATTTTGAATACCATTGACTTACACAATTACACCTCTGGTGGTCGTAAGGAATTTTAGTTTGCTATTTTTAATTTATTTTGTCAGTAGATGTTACACAGTTAAATTAGTATATTGTTCGGTAACTAATTTTACCGCTACTTAGATAGTATTACAGTGTGCAGCAGTTCGCTGGGATTTAATTTGTTTTTCGGAGGCTTTATTATTATTATCCTAATCTGAGTCCAGCTTAATTAGACTGACTGTAAACTGTTTCCTATTTGTATTAAAGAGGTTCTGTTCTAATCGCATAGAAACAGTTGAAAATAAAGTTGAATTAAAAAAAATGTAAACGAACATGTTTACAAAAGGAAGTTGCCAAATGGAAATGAGAAAAAGTATTCAACTTAGCTTTAGCCGGTAACATAATCACATCACACCAATATTAAAAATGCGAAAGTTTGTGTTTGTGTGTGTATGTTTGTTACTCTTTCACACTGAAACGGCTGGACGAATTTGGATGAAATTTAGAATGGATATAGTTTATACCTACTTTTTATCCCGGAAAAAAGCATGTCGTTAAACCGAATAACACGCGGGCGAAGCCGCGGGCAAAAGCTAGTTAAAAATAAAGTTGTATTATTAGTCTTTGGTTAGGCGATGATGAGCTCCAGCTTCCCCTCGCTGGATCAGTGTGTCAGCAAGCTGCTGAAGCCGTCTGGCTCTATTTTAAGGAGCTGTCCTGTCCCTAAATTTTGTATCTTTAACCCTTTATAAGGCACTGGCCATATATTGGAGACCAAATTCTAGCCCACTTTTTAAAAAAAACAATAAAGAAATTATTAGTAAACTAGCTTTTGCCCGCGGCTCCGCCCGTGTCGAAGAGATTTTCGTGGAGATAAGGAAAACAAAAGAATATGATTTTTTGAACGACAATATGCAACGGTCACCATGTTTTACCAAAATGCTAATAAAGACCAATCAAATAAGCCCAGACTTGAAGAGTCTGCTGTTGTCTGTTGAGGAGAACCCATACCCACCTTCCAGTCCCATCAACCGACCTTGGTCACTATGTTTTACCAAAGTGCTAATAAATACCAACAAAATAAGCCTACACTCGAAGGGTTTGCTGTTGTCCGTTGAGGAGATCCCGTACCCACCTTCCAGTCCCATCATCAGACCCTGGTGACCATGTTTTACCAAAGTGCTAATAAATACCAATCGAATAAGTCCAAACTCGAAGTGTCTGCTGTTGTCCGTTGAGGAGATCCCTTACCCACCTTCCAGTCCCATCATCAGACCCTGGTCACCATGTTTTACCAAAGTGCTAATAAATACCAACAAAATAAGCCTAAACTCGAAGGGTTTGCTGTTGTCCGTTGAGGAGATCCCGTACCCACCTTCCAGTCCCATCATCAGACCCTGGTCACCATGTTTTACCAAAGTGCTAATAAATACCAATCGAATAAGTCCAAACTCGAAGTGTCTGCTGTTGTCCGTTGAGGAGATCCCGTACCCACCTTCCAGACCCATCATCAGACCCTGGTCACCATGTTTTACCAAAGTGCTAATAAATACCAATCGAATAAGTCCAAACTCGAAGTGTCTGCTGTTGTCCGTTGAGGAGATCCCGTACCCACCTTCCAGTCCCATCGTCAGACCCTGGTCACCATGTTTTACCAAAGTGCTAATAAATACCAATAAAATAAGCCCAAACTCGATGGGTCTGCTGTTATCCGTTGAGGAGATCCCGTACCCACCTCCCACAGTCCCGTCATTAGATCCTGGTCACCATGTTCTACAAAAATACTCATTAATACCGATCAAATAAACTTAAACTTGAGAGGTGCCATAAAAAAACATTTACCAGTGGATGATTGAAACCCCGACGATGAGACTACATACGTACGACTACGCAAGGCGTACATACCACACGATTAACTAAAAATATTATTGAGTGCTTAAAGAATTTTTAAAGTCAGTTCAGTAGTTCTAGATATTCTTATATGCAAACAAACAAACAAATCTTTCTTCTTTATATAATAGTGTAGAGTCTACACTGTAGACAAACTTTAACGTAAGTTGATTTGGACCAGACTGCGTCAAATTCGATATTTTGAAACATGCAGCGCCATCTAGTGTATTAAAATAAAAACAATTTCAACGCCAGCTTACAAACAATTTCAACGCCAGCTTACTGAGCCGTTATCCAGGATAGCTTCCCAGAGATGGCGTTTTCTAAGCACTTGAAAATAAAAATATTTTAGTTATTGGTCTTTGCGCAGTCAAGTAATATAATTTCAGTTTTAATATTTTTTTTACAAAAGGAAATAGTTTTTCTGAAATTAAATAAAAGATAAAAAAAAGTGAAAACAAATTTTACCAGTCGGGGAACCCGCAACGATCGACAATGCTACGGCGGCGAACCTTCCATATGTCTCACTAAAATTCTCATTGCGCTGCTCCCTTTTGTCATAGCGTGATGATACATAGCCCTAAACCTTCCAGAAGAAATGCATCTGCATCAAAATCCATTGATTGGTTCTCAAGTTATAAGCGAACGAACAGACAGACGGACAGACAGACAGACAGACAGACAGACGTTGTATTTTATATGTCTAGAGACTAGAGACTAGAGAAGACTAGAGAAGAATAGAGAAGAAGATTGTCATTTTTATTTCAAAGTTCATGGAAAAGTCAGATAAACAAAGAAAAAGACTTAGGGGTGTATAATACCTCACGTAGCTTCGCATGATCCTGTTTTATACCAACAAATACTGCAACAATCACTCTGAAATTTATATAATGATAAAGTTGAGGTATAATGCTATGTTCGTATTGTTGTGAAAACTTGAGTCCATTAATTTTCTGATTATGTATAGTAAACTCAGTTGCCAAACAAAGTGAATATCGTCTAAAAGATACTTAACCGCTTATATAAGGATAAGTTCGCACTTGAAATGACTTTATAATTCGTAAATAGTTCAATACCCATTAAAGATTATTTTGGAAGTTCATTTTTCATCTGTTTTTGGTGAATAGCAACTGTAGCTAGCAACCGACACTGAGTTACTTAATAGCCCCGCTAGACTGCGAATTGAGGTATTATGGGCCCTTAAGATCAAAAATAAAATAAAACGAATAATAAAGAAAATAATAAACAAGTTTTTTTGTGATTTTTCTTTTATTTTTATTTTTTATATTTTTATACATATCTATCGAATTCCGATTTATCTAAGGATACATATCGTCACGACATGAATTTCCCCGAGGGGGTGTCAGAGATGTTCCCGGGTGTGAACTGTGAAATGCAAGTCACAGTCCACACCCGGTACACCCGTGTTTTACTAGCCATTATTCCATTCCAACGTGATGGGTGGTGAGCCCTATTGCCGTATTTCGGGCACAATTACACGCTTTTGAGGGCATGCAGGTTTCCTCACGATGTTTTCCTTCACCGTCCAGCAAGTGGTAAGTATTAGGTAATAACAGAAATACTAAGCACATAAATTCCGAAAAACTCATTGCTGCATGCCCGACCGGGGATCGAACCTGGGTCTCAAGATTGAAAGGCGAGCGTTCACCGCCTGAGCTACCGCCGCGGTACGTACGATACGTTCGTGCATGTTCATAGTTCGGGAACACTTTAATACACACTGAAGCCAAGTTTGAAAGTTCAGTTTTTATCTATATTTTTAGTGTTTGGTAACCAGTTGGCAACCTACACAAAGTTATATAATACTAGCTTTTGCCCGCGGCTCCGCCCGCGTGTTATTTGGCTTAACGACATGCTTTTTTCCGGGATAAAAAGTAGCCTATGTGTTAAGTTGGGGTATAAGCTATATCCATTTTAAATTTCATCCAAATCCATCCAGCCGTTTCAGCGTGAAAGAGTAACAAACATACACACACACACACATAAACACACACACACACACACACACATACACATACACACACGCACGCGCGCACACACACACACGCACACACACACACACGCACACACCCTCACAAACTTTCGCATTTATAATATTAGTGTGAAGTGTGATTAGTGTGATAATAGACCCGCTGGCTGAGCTTACTGACCGGGGGAAAGTACACAATACTCACAATCGCGGAGAGTTTCAATCTCTTCACCGCCATCACCACTTCAAATTTATTCTTTAGAGTTGAATGAAACAACCTTGTTTCAGGTCTGATCATCGTGCCGGAATCTTCCCTCTCTGAACCACCTCCCGCGCTGATGTTCCACGTCGACCATCCCTTCCTCTATGTCATACTGTTCCAAGATAAACTTCTCTTTACTGGCACTTACACTCATTAATTTAATTACACTAAAAGCGGTGAAATTCAATAAAACTTGATGTATAGTGAAATATTTTGTTTTATTATTGATAGAGGACGCGAATTTCCTAAAATCCCTCCTTAGCCTGATGTCAAGGAACCTACAGCCCTCATGTCCCTGGGTTTGATGCGTCAATCGTCAGAGTATACATAGTATAATTGTATATACATACAGGTTGACTGGTAATTAGATGCAATCCTTTGAAGGGGTTAGAGAAGACAGCAATTGCAGTCGATTCGACTATATAATGCCTTATGCAAAAGTGAACCATTTCTGAGATATTTAGAATTTAAGCTTTTTTTCTAAAGTAAACTTTAAAAAATTATATTAAAAAACCCAGGCAATTTTTTTATTTGTTTCGCTTTGATAATATCCCAACCAATAAACAATAGCCCTTAAATTTCACATTATTGACTTAAACCTTGACACTGTGCTCCAAAACAATTGAAAAATCTTGAAAATTGCAAAAGATTTACACAAAAAAGCTAGGTTAAAACAAAAAGTCTCTACGCAGTTTTCTGTGCGTATTAGCTTGAAAACATCTGCATTTTACTAGCTTTCGAATGAAGTACAAAAATCTCAAATTGACAGAAGAATGATAAAAATATGGCCTAAACCATAGGAGCAAGTAGAATATTAGAAACAAATCTTATGCACACAAAATGTAAGTTTATAAATCCATTGTTTCCTAATTTACCGTTAGTGTTTTTTTTTTAATTTAGAAATAAAATCATTTACGGTTAGAAATACAAATACAAGACAAAATAATTTATTTTCCATAACTTAATCATACATTTGTAACAAGGTTTTGGGGTCCCCTTTTATGTAAAAAATACCTGTCTTAGGAGGCTCCGCTGTTCCATAACTAACGTGACTACATGATTAAAGTTAAGCATGGCAAATATAATTTTTAAATGAAAATAAAATTAAGTTAAAATGTAGGTTTCATTAAATGTTACTATTGTGTAAAATTAAGGTCTGTGTGAGTGTATGTAGGTGAGTGTAATGTTTATGATTGTGAAAATGTATAATATTAGTAATAAATTCGCGATTATCAAACGATCAGCTTATTTAAGAAGAAACTCAAAGAGCACTATTTATGAATATTTTTATGTAAATATGTTTATGTTCTTATTTAAAACATAATATGTATTATGCAAGTACGTTTATGTAGGTATATGTCCATTTATATACACATTATTTAAGTATGTGTATTATAGATTTGTATATATTACTTTTATTATTATGTAATAAATATTATACTTATTTATTTAGCGAGTATGTTAAGGCTAGTTTTAAGTCGATATTGTTTCCAAATTTGTTTTCCTTTTTTTTAAATCATTTATGTGGGTATTTTTCTTTATGTGTGCACATAGGACTATGCACTTTTTTACCAACATGTCCATAGCACCTAGGTTTTGCTGTTAGAAATCTCTTTCAGAGATAAGCTCGCCTATAGCACATTTAATTTAAGACTACTTGTAAATATTAATAACTGTGTGCAATAAAGAATATGAATATAAATAAATCTTATGCATACAAAATGTAAGTTTAAATTCCATTGTTTTCTAATTTAACCCTTATTGATTTTTTTCTACCTGCTCCTATTGTTTTGGCCATATTTTTATCATTCCTCTGTCAATTTGAGATTTTTGTACATAAAACAATAGGAGCACGTAGAAAAAAATCATTAACGGTTATATTAGAAAACAATGGATTATAAACTTACATTTTGTGTCCATAAGATTTGTTTCTAATATTCTACTTGCTCCAATTGTTTTGGCCATATTTTTATCATTCTCTTGTCAATTTGAGATTTTTGTACTTCATTCGAAAGCTAGTAAAATGCAGATGTTTTCAAGCTAATACGCACAGAAAACTGCGTAGAGAATTTTTGTTTTAACCTAGCTTTTTGTGTAAATCTTTTGCTATTTTTAAGATTTTTCAATTGTTTTGGAGCACAGTGTCAAGGTTTACGTCAATAATGCCCATTTTAGGGTTTTCGTTTATTGGTTGGGATGTTATGAAAGCGAAACAAATAAAAAAAAAAGTAAAATATTGGCTGGTTTTTTTTATATAATTTTTTCAAGTTTACTTTAAAAAAAAAAATTAAATTCAAAATATCTCAGAAATGGTTCACTTTTGCATAAGGCATTATATGATCGAATCGACTGCAATTGCTCTCTTCTAAAACCCCTTCAAAGGATTGCATCTAATTACCAGTCACCCTTATATTTTGTTTTGAATGATTTCATGAGAGCTTATGTTTTGACCTATAAGTAACGAACAAACAAACCAACGTATAAAATTAGTATCAATTTGTTGTCAATTATAATTCATTACAGTTTTTCCGATACTTATTTTATATTTAAAAATTTAAATTTTGTCTCCTATTTTTTAAAATTCTTGTAGATGTAACGATTCTGGTAGCTGCCCAATGTGCGTGCTGTGTGCCTCATCGGTTTTATTGTCCAAAACCTAATATAACTCAAATGAATACAATTCCATTTCAGGTCTGATCGCGGTTGTAGAATCATTATCCTTGGATCCTCCCCCGCCCCCGATAATGTTCCACACTGACCACCCCTTCATTTACACCATTCTGTTTGAAGATAAAGTGATTTTCACCGGAACTTACATTCATTGAAATTAAACTTAATTAATAAATTTAATGTCGATATGCTATGATAGTTTTTTTTATCTGCATTTAGACTAAAATTTCCTTGAATGTATATTATTATTAATATATTGGGCATTGTTATTATACCAAGTTTGAAAATAAGGCACAATGTTTCGTTATACCGTAATATTAGGTTTTAAATTTTAAATTGCTATAAGCTAAATGTTGCTTTGTAATTATTAAAATAAACTCCGCCGTTTGTCTTGTCTGTCCGTCTGACACAGGGGTCTACAGCTGCAGCCGTAACAGGCAGCCAGGTGGAACTTTCACAGAATCGTATTAGATATACTGATCACGGCAAATAATACAAATTCAAGAAATTGAAACCTAAGGGGGGTCCCCAATTTAGTTAGGTCGTGTAAAGTAACAGAGTCGAGTAGTTTTATTCAATGTAACTTTTTTTTGTGATAACTTAAGAATTGTAGTATACCATAGAGGAAAATTTCACTGACGCTTCGCGATCGTGAATATTGTGCACTTTGTCGGCCCTACGAGGAGACCTCTTTGAAATTGACCCACGACGGTACTGGCATGCTGACATTGTAAAGCCGAAAGATGAGACAATTTTTTTTCAACCCCAGTTTAATTTTATTGCTTTACTAGAAAATTACCCCGTAGCGTTTCTTCAAATGTATTGTGTGACTTTTATTTTTAAACTAGCTCTTGCCCGCGACTTCGTTCGCGTGGGTTTCGGATATGAATTCGACTCAGACTTCCCATAGATTTATATGATAGCCTTTGCCGTTTGCGTCTATTAAATCTTTGCCCCGTTTCCGGCTTGGGCGTTATTTTATGAACATCCCTTATAGCCTATGTGTTGACCAGGGTCACTACGATTATAATAAGAAAAACCGCATCCAAATCCGCTCTTTTCTCGAGTTAAAATGGAACAGACAGACAGACAGACAAAAATTCTAACAATTGTTGTTTCGGCCTCAGTACAGTACCAATAACCCATTTCATTTAATATTTCGCGAAAATATTCAATGTACAGACACGACTTTTTTACTACTTTATTATTAGTGATTATAGATGTATTTTCGTGCTTTTGGAAATGTGGCCTTGACAACTTTACCAGAAAAAAGGAGTGAACGGCAAGAACGTCATCTTTAGTAAAATTTTAATTAACAAGGGTGATTATGTGTGTTATCTATGGGAGAGCAACAACCAGTCCCTTAGCATGATTACATCACGGTTACGTTGTAGTTGCGTTCACGTTATATTTCGTATAGAATCTGATAAGCACGGACTGAGTTCGCTATTATCCGCTTGGGCCGGTTATGCGGAACTAGGTACTCAGATTTCATACGAAATCCAACGTAAACGCAACTATAATGTAACCGTGATATTTAATATTTCGCGTGTCATATTTTCTGAGCCGTCGTCGTTGACGCAAAGCGTTGGTCGAAGAACAAATATTGATGTCGATTCGATGTAACACGACTTTTTGACAGGACTAAACTTAATTTAAGCATTCTGTCTTTTTCTTTCTGTGTCGAAAAGACAAGTACTGGGGGGCTATTATATAACTCAGTGTTGTTTAAACTATCTTTAGAATAGTAGAAACGAGTTATTTATAGATGAACTTATTTAATCAAAATCTACAAGTAATAATATCATAAACTGACTAACAGATGTTTTCATCCCAAGATCCAGAAATATAATCATTTTCGCGCCGCCGCGCCGCACCACCGCTCTGCCACCCACTCATTTTCTTTCGTCGTCGTGTACGCCTCTGATTGGCTGGCGAACTTGTGGCTACTTCTATTGGTGCTCGTAATACCACCGCGTGAAGACAGATGGCGTCCGCAATTGCCGCTCAATGTTGGTGAACGCACGATTGCCAACAGTTGGTTGCTAGCTATAGTTTCTATTCAACAAAAACAGATAAAAAGTGAACTTCCAAAAAATCCTTAATGGGTATTGAACTATTTACGAATTCTGAAGCCATTCCTTAGATAGGCGGATATGTATGTTTAAACGACAGGCCTTGGTTTGGCAACTGAGTTTACGATACAGAATAAGGGGGCAGGACGCGTAAAATAAGGTCAGTCCTGTCAAATAAGATAAGTCGTGTTACACCGAATCGACACCATTGTCACACATGTTTGCTATCGGGAGCATAGCGTCCATGCCTGACATAGAAAGAAAGAAAGAAAGAAAAGAAAGAAAATGGAATTTATTGCCAAACAAAACACATGAAACAAAATTAAAACAATAAAAAGGATTAGACTAACTTAAATACAAATTTTGTTCGACAAAAGGTGGCACGCTCAGCATTTGCTGTCGGAGATTTTTGAAGGATCCCTACAGCGCTGATTTCCAGCGAGCCCCTAAATACTTTGTCATAATAAAATAAATTTAGAACTTAAAAATTTACAGCGGGCGCTCTAGTAAAATTATTGAATTACATTATTATTAAACTATGAAGTAATCAGGACTTATCTATAACAATCTCATTATATTATATTTATGTATAAATATATATATAGATACATATATGCAAGGTTTATACATAACAGTAAAGTATAGTATGGACGTTTTTCACACTATTTGATATGAATACATATATAAAAAAGAATAATAATAATGTACATGAAGTATTTCTATGAGAAATAATTTTAATTACATAAAAATCTTTTTATGTTTATTTGTTAATTTGTGGGTCCACCTTTGCCAGCATCAAAGGATCAACAATCACTTTTTTTTTCTATGATACCTATATTCAGTCAGTGAGATTTGTTTTTTCAGTAGAAATGATTTGAATTTAAATTTAAAGGAACAGGTAGTCATGTATTTATGCAATGGTGGTGGTAAGTCATTCCATATCTTTGATGCTGCAAATTTAAACCCTCCTCTAAAGTTTCCAGTCTTGTGTTTCGGAATAGTCATCTTATTTAACTCCTTACTTCTGGTATATTTATCGTGTGTGTCACTAAGCCATTTAAATTTGTCAAACAAGTAAGTAGGTCGTCCAGTATGCACAACTTTATGTACTAGGCCGGCGAAGTGTAACACTCTGCGACCCTCAATTTTCAGAATTTTTTTTCGTTATTCATCGTACATTCATCAGATCCCCTATACTATACTATACTATACATAATTAGTCATCAGCATTGGCGTAGGTACCTAACTAAGTTTTGCAGCTGTTCCAACTAATGATACCATCACCGAGTATCTGTTATCGATTATATCAATCACGCTAAAATAAACAGACAACCCTTCATACGAGCTCACATACAAACCAAAATACAAAACAAAACTGTCTTAAATTGGACAGAGTATCTATCTACATCAATTGCACCCATATTTCTGCGAAGGGGGGCCAGGGGAGAAGTACGCTAGGGGGGAGGGGGGGGGGGGGCGTGCTCCTCTGGCCCATACCTATTATTAATAGGTATACTAATAGAATTTCCTGCGCTTTTCCTGTCTCAATTTTGATTATCCGGCTTTAGATCAGAGTCATCTTGTACCTACTTCGCCACCTTCTTTCATCCATCCTCTATGCCCAACGAACTGAGCGTGTGGCTTGTTCCAGGTCTGGTAGCGATTACGATGTCATCATGGTCACAGCCGCCACCAGCGCTCATGTTCCACGTGGATCACCCATTCCTGTACATCATCATGCATGAAGACAAGGAGCTTTTCATTGGGACCTATACCCATTAAAATATATATTATCTTTCGCACTGTTCTTGTTCTTGTACTTATATCTAACACAGCATTGAATATACGAAATCTTGCTTATCTTTTTTTATTCTTATTATAAGGGTGAATTAGTGTTTTTTTAATTTTATTTTTTTTTACCAGCTAAAGCTAGTAGGAGCGTTACAAATAACATTATTATTTTTGGAGAAATACGCATGAAATTAACTTATGTTCTAATGTTATTATATCGCTACTACCTAATATCAGTAGTATCGCGTTTTGATACAATCCATCCATCCATGAGCCCGTTTCGTCCACTGTTGGCAATTGGGTATGCCTTTCTAAGATTTTGGCATCATTGGCAGTCCTCCTGGAAGAAATACCCATTAGCGTACTTTCCTTTTGTTTGCCATATGCCATTACTTCCTAGAACTTGATCTTTATCATATAAGTGACTATAACTACCTAGTCGGTTCTTAAATACTGTCACTGGCCATTTATTTTAAAAATAGAACACCTAGAAAAAAAAATGAAATGGTATTAGATTTTGAAATATTCTTTGATTAATAATCTGCCAAATCACAATTACATTCATTCATTTTTTACGATGGAGTGGACTCGTAAAGAGGACCGAGTAGCAGTAATTGCATTGCATCGTTGCGGCCATCCACCGAAGACGATATTCAACTTGCTTCAAAAATTAAAAATCACGAAGAGGTTCGTGTACCGTACCATCAAGAGGTACAATGAAACCTCTAGTGTCGATGACGAGAAAAGAACTGGCAGGCCTCGTTCCGCTAGGACTCCAGGGGTCATCAAAGCAATCAAGGCGAGTATTGCAAGAAATCCCGTCCGCAAGCAGAAACTGATGGCTTTGGAGATGGGATTAACCAGAAGTACCGTAAAAAAAGTACTCACTGAAGACCTGGGACTACGAGCTTACCGAAAAAAGAGTGGACATCTTCTGAACGCGCGTCTGATAGCTATGAGAGCCAAAAATTGCAAAGTTTTGTTAAAGCGGTACGGGAGAAACAGACACCGCGATATCCTGTTTACAGACGAGAAAATTTTTAATATCGAAGAGAAGTACAACAAACAAAATGACAGGGTGTACGCTACCAGCTCTGCGGCCGCTGGAAATGCCATTCCTAGAGTGCAGCACGGCCATCATCCATCATCAGTCATGATTTGGTTGGGAGTTACGTACTATGGCCCTACTGAAGTGCATTTTTGTGAAAAAGGTGTCAAAACTAGTGCAAAAGTGTACCAAGACGCGGTTTTAGATCGCATAGTAAAAGATCTGCCCCAGACACTCTTTGGAGGCCGGCCATTTGTGTTTCAACGGGACTCCGCACCTGCTCATAAGGCCAAAACAACTCAGGACTGGTTCGAGCGCCAGAATATCGAGCTAATAAGGCATCAAGATTGGCCCTCATCTAGCCCTGACTTCAATCCACTGGATTACAAAATTTGGCAGGAATTGGAGGAGAAGGTCTGTTCTAAACCTCACAAAAATTTGAGCAGCCTAAAGTTATCATTGATTAAAGCAGTGGCCGATATCGACATGAATATGGTCCGTGCTGCTACTGATGATTGGCCGCGAAGATTGAAGGCTTGTGTGAAAAATGGTGGCAATAATTTTGAATAAATTTTATGTTTAATGTAAGCTTATTAAATTACCTTTATTTAAAAAAAAGTTTTTTTGAATATCATGACTAGTTTTCATTTTATAGCCAATTTTGTTTGTGACAGAATTTAAGCACCGACTAGGTATAGTGTATTTTTAGTTGTCTATTTCGATTTCTGAAAAGGAAAATAAAAAAAAAAATGTAAAGTCTCAGTTTTTTCATCAAAATCGGCCCCGGGACTCCTTTGAGCATTTTTCGCTATTCCCTATAGTTTTGGATTTGGCCATCCAGCTCCTCTTGATAAACGAATCCTGTATAACGTAAATGAAAAGATTTTAAAATCTCCTGTTACGTAAGATCAAAAACATCTAACAGTATACTTAAAAGTCTTTTGATAAAATTGGCGTAGCTATAGTATTCTCATGGGTCCAAGGATCCAAAAATGTTAAATAAAATGTTGACCTCCCATAGTATTTGACTTAGGGCTCAGCTTGTTTGGGAGAGACACCAAAAAAAACATTTACGAATTTCACAACATTGAGGGTCATCAAATCGAGTCTTCAGTATGGATTTGGTTGCATAATTAATGTTACTTTGCTTTATGGCACGAATAGCTGGTACAAAATGCAAATATTACTTGCGCGAATAGGTATGTTTTTTTCCGCGTAAGCATACTTATGTATGCCCATGTTTGATAATATGAATGGAGATCGTCTAAGTTGTAAAAAAAAACTTTCTTTCAGGTCTGGTCTTGGTCTTCATGTCTTCCGACTCTAAGCCACCTCCCGCGCTGATGTTCCACGTCGACCATCCCTTCCTCTACGTCATACTGTTCGAAGATAAACTTCTCTTTACTGGCACTTATACGTATTAGGGAAGGGATGAGTTCTGGGGTAATAATTAAGGTAGCTGTATCTTGAGAAATTACTTATTTTGTTTTATTTTCTTACCAAATGCCACAAAACTAATATTCTTTTACATTGTTATTTGGAGCTTCTTAGAGCAATCCAGAAAGGAATTTGAAAGAAAGTATCTGCAAATTTTTGTGTAGTTAAGATATCAGTTTGGGACATAGTTTCCTTCTGAAGCATATTACGAAGTACCGTAAAACGTGGCAACTTTGCCCGCTTTTTTGCGTTCAGTGAATTAATTCTGAAAATATAATTATACTTAATATTATATATACCTTTCTTCGCATACATTGTTTAGTATTTGCAGAAAATAATACATCTGAACTTAGGGAGCGAGCCAAAAGTTTTGACAAGTTGGTCCACTTTCCATTGGACTTCTGTAGCTCCGGTACCATTGACCTTTATGGTCATTAGAATTAAGGACTACACTGTAGAACATTGCAATGCCACGTAGTATCAGCTTAAAAAACGTTTGAGTGGAGGTATTATCCCCCAAAATTGAGCGGGCAAAGTCACAATATAATGAAGAACATTCCTCGTACAAAAATGACCATAAACTAGGATTGTCGATTTTTATTTACAGGAGCCACTTTTAAAGATAAAACAATTTTAAGAAAATATATGTTTTTAACCTTGAAATTAGTAATAAAAACACATACTTTTCCGTTTATTTTTTTATCCCCTCCATCGTCATCATATGCATATTTTTTGTTTATTTAGTATCGTCTGACATAGACACCTATTCTCGTGTAGCAAGTATTAGATTTAGAGCTGCCATAACTTAAAACTTTTCATTGCAAAATAGGCTTTAACGCAGATGGATAAAAGTTAAATGAGCTTGTATTATTTTACGTTTTTCAACTCTAAATTTAAGGTTTGCTGCACGAGAATATTTATTTTATTTATTTATTTATTTATGATAGGAAAACAAACAGCTTTAAATCGAAAATTAACATAACATGGCAATGCAAGTTAGCCTATAGTTTTCACAATTTAGTATAAATACAGTTGATTTGTGAACTGCCTAATAAATAAGAAAACACTCAGTGTAATGTAATATTATTATAATATACTTACTTGTTGTAAATAATATATTTAATATATATATATGTATATTTATATAATACAAAGCTGTATCTATACCTACGTAAAATATTAGTTTATTTGTGGTTGCACCTAAACCTTCTTCATGTCACTCCTTAAAAAATAGATTTGCTGCGAGTCTCTTAAATGTGTCTGAGCTTGTGTGAAACAGGTCAATATCAATTTCATGACTTAACGTATTAAAACTCCGAGCTGCACGTATTGTATACGTATTTTGCCTGTAGTTAGTACGCACAGCGGGAACGTGTAATTTGCTCTGGTGACGAGGGTTGGCAGACCTGGGAACTTGTAAATTGATATAGCTTAAGAGTTCAGGGCAGTCTATATTTCCGTTAGCTATTTTTATGAGGTAGTCTACATCTGCAATATTGCGTCTGACGTCAAGTGGTAGCAGATGGTGTCTCTTGCATCGTGCCTCGTATGTAGCATCAGTTACTCCAGTTTTGTATTCCAGGTATCGGAGAAAACGTTTTTGTATCCCTTCAATTCTTGTGATGTATATGGCATACCTGGGATTCCAAACTTGGGAACAATATTCAAGTGTACTTCGAATGAACGAGCAATAAAGAATTTTTATAGCTTTTATGTTTCTAAAATGCTTGCACGATCTAATTATGAACCCTAGGTTTCTAGAAGCCCTATTAACTATGCTTTCAATATGTTTGTCGTACAGAAGTTTAGAGTCCTGTACGACACCTAAATCTCTAATTGAGTCTGTTCGTGGTAGAAGATGATTTTTAATGGCGTACGGAAAAATTGTCACAGATGATTTACGCGAGAACGACATGACATAGCACTTAGAAACATTGAGGTCGAGTTTGTTTAAGTGGCAATAATCCTCAAACCGCCGAAGGTCCTCTTGTAAGGCGACACAATCTTGATTATTTTGGATTGGCTTTAAAATTTTCATGTCGTCTGCAAAAAGAAGGATCCTCGCAGACCTGAAGTAGCCAGCTATATCGTTCATAAACAAAATAAATAGGAGTGGACCTAAGAGTGAGCCCTGTGGTACACCCGAGGGAACCGTGAGCCACTGTGAGCTATAGTTGTTTATCACAACCGACTGGGTCCTGTTTTTGACGTATGACTGGAACCATCGATAAAGATCTCCATGAATACCTGAAGAGTAAAGCCTCTCTATAAGCCGTACATGGTCTATGCGATCAAAAGCTTTACTATAGTCCGTGAATATTATATCTACTTGACTACCTTCTTCCATTCCAGCTGTAACATGCTCGTGAGTTAGGACAAGATTCGAAGTTGTTGATCGTTGTTTTAGAAAACCGTGCTGCTCTAACGAGAACGAACTCTTTAACGCTGCATAAGTCTGCTCATAAACTATCCTTTCCAATACCTTAGCAAATAAACATAGTTTCGAGATACCTCTATAGTTATCAACAAAATTTACATCTCCTTTTTTGTGGATTGGTGTTATGTACGCAGATTTCCATAAAATCGGCATAATACCTTCATTAACGGAACGTTTGAATAAAATAGATAAGGGCAAAACCAATGCTTCGGCACAATTTGTTATAAATACAGGAGAAATGTTGTCTGGACCTGCCCCTTTTCTAAGATCTAATGATTTTAACACCGTGAGTAAACGAGTTAGATTAATCTCTATACCTGAAATAAGATGAGTCTGGGGAACCTCGATGAGATCGACGTTACCGGTTGAGGGAGGCGAAAAGTTCCTTCCAAAAAAGTCGGAAAACGCTTCACAAATGTCCTTCCCAGAGTCCAACGAGCGACCTTCGTAATTCATGAGGGAGGGAATATTATTAGAACCTTTATTATTATTTTTTACATATGACCAAAAACTGGATGGGTCAGCAATAATATTATTTTCGATATTAGCCATATACTCGGTGAAGCAAATATTTTCAACAATTTTCGCTCTTTTCCTAAGTACCGAGAAAGAGTTGTAATCGGACAAATTATTGTATTTTTTATATTTGCGATGATATTTATCTTTTTCTTTTAATATTTTCAGTAGTGCATCCGAATACCATGGTGGTTTTGTGTGTTTTGTTTCTTTTTTAACGGGAACGAAATCTTTTATAATTTTATAAAGTGAATTATAAAAGAATGTAACAGCTTCTTCGAGGCTAAATTTATATAAATGCAGAATCCATGGTATTTCATTTAAATGGTTTATTATATGTTCATAGTTTGCTCTATGGTATATGTATCTAGTCCTAGCCTTATATGGAAGAAAAATCATATTATCAATGTGAAAGCCTACCTCCAATGCTCTGTGATGAGGATCTTCAGGAACAAGGGGATCGTCACACGGCGACACAATGCACGACGCATTTGAGAATATCAAGTCGAGAATGCGATTATTAATATTTTTAACCGCGTTGAATTGATTAAAGCTGCATTGGCCTATTGTATCAAAAAAATGTGTCTGAGAGTTTCCAATTAAACTAGATGGTTCATGATTTGTTTCCTGCCACGATACATTGGGAAGGTTAAAATCACCAATAATAAGGAAAATTTGATCTGGGTTCGAGGAATATATATCGAATAATTTGTCTGAGAAGTTCATAAGTTGTGTGGAAAACGCGTTGCCTGATTTCTCAGTACAAAGATAAATTATGCATAAATTTAAATGATATACTTTGTTGTGATCAGCCTTGAGCTTTAAGGATACCCACAAATCCTCTGCTGAAGATCTCCAGTCAATCTGTTGGGAAACTGAAAACTCCCGACGCACTGCAACAAGAACCCCACCGCCTCGAGTCTGTCCGGTTAAGTCGTAACGTCTGTCACGTCTAAAGATCGAATATCGGTCATCGAAGAGCTCGCTGTTCCTAACACCCTCCAAGAGCCACGATTCCGTGATTGCAATTACGTCATAGCCGCCTAGTAAAACATTTCTTTTAAATACGCCTACCTTACTACGCAAACCTCTTGCGTTTTGATAATACACGTTAAGATTCACTGTAGTAACTAAAACAATATATTTTTGTGTATTCAACAGTACAGAGTTCAAAGTTGACGTTGGCAGGAATAATTATCATTGAAACAAATTTCACCGACGTTGAGCCATCTGATACGAATGCGTAGATAATTAATTGCAGATCAAGCAGGCTCGACTCGCGGCCGTCGCCGCGCTGCCGCTGCCGCCGCCGCCGCCGTCCGGGCAACAAGGCATTCTCATTTAGTGTAGCTACGTTCACAGCGGTGACGTATTTTACATGGTCAGTGGTGACGTACAGCTTAGCTAGGTCACGGGTGTAACAACTATGAGTAGTAATAGGTATTGGAGTTGCAATAATGAGGACTGATTCGTGACCACTGCGCTGAGATAAAAGACAGTTACTACCCGCTTCTGTAATCGCTTTTAGTTCTGTAGTTCTATGCAATGAATAATTTGAGCTATTTTTATACAGGCTTTGGTAATGAGTTAAGAGAATTATAGGTATTGTTGATTTTGTAGTGCGATATGATACGAGATGTAGAAGATGTGTATATATAATGTTTAAATAGGAATGGAATATATATATAATGATAGGATATTTTAAATAAATACATGTTGTGTATGGGTTGTATTGATATTTGTTAATGACGTGTAAATAAGATAGTTGTACATATACTTTAATAATATGTTTTAAATGAGTGGATGCTGTGTATGTGTTATAGTAATAATATTTATTGATCGCTTGTGTAGGGATTACCCAATATATGAATATTGATACAACATAAATAATATACGTAATAAGGTGTATACAATAGTTATTTGTATTATTAATTTTCTTACTAAAATAAATACAGTGTCTATTTACTTGATTTTCAACAGATCTTCTTCTGCTTTGATGGTAAAAACAGCTGACGTTGGAGATTTTCGTGCTAAGATCTTGCAATGATGTACCCATACGAACTGAAAATCCACTTCACGTTGACGTTGTTTGGCTTTCGAAAGTAGGTTCTTGAAGTGTACAGTCAGGTGGTCGTTTATGTAGATTCTCGTTTTGTCACCTAGTCCAATCGTGCTTTGCGTTAAATCTTTATGCTGACGTGATGCGGCTATGAAATCTTCTTTCAGGTAACGATTAGTGAACGATAATATAATTGGTTTTATGGCATCTTTTTGTCTAGTTTGCACTCTTGTGATTATGTTGATGTCCTGTTTTGTAACGGGACATTTTATAACATCACCTATTTTCGCTGCCAGATCAAACAAGTTTTCATTCTTGTGGAAGGGCACATTTTTAATTTCCACATTGTTAGACCTGTTCCTTTGTTCACTCTCATGTAATTCACTTTGCATATTTTTTAGCGCAGCTTGTAGGGTAGGTATAACAGACGATACCTCTTGTATTGATCTTACATTATCTTCCAATCTTTCGATCCGTGCAGTAAATGAGCTGATCGTGTCGTGAGCCATCTCTAGTGACGTTTTCACATCACCAATCTCTTCTTTGATCGCCTTCAAGTCTTGAACAAGGACATCCAGATTGCCGAGCTTACTTAATATGTTGAGGAGCTGAGACTGCATAACGTCCAGTTTCTTGTTGGAGTCTGGGTCACTGTGCGATACTTCTGCAGCAGATGCATCCCGGTGAGCTGGAGATGGAGATGCAGCGAGATTTTTGCAGTAGGGGCAGCGCCAGAACGGTTTGTTTTTGCCTAATTTGCGATAGTTTGTTTCCGATATTCCAGCGCAGGCAAAATCGTACATTTGATGACACTGGCTACATAAGGCTCCCTCCGTCATATTTGACTTGCATTTCCCGCACTCGAGCATTTTTAATTCGTATAAAAACAGATTAACCTGTGACAGTTCGCAAATATCGCAACTGTATATGTGACGACGTTGTACAGATACGTGCACGCTTGTCGCTCGACCGCGCGAAACTGAATAGGTCACATTAAGGTGGTAACGGAGGATCTCGGTGCAAAATGCACATCATAATATTGTTTTCCTTACTTTTGAATAAAAAGTTTGCAATAAATGCGTTTTATAGCAATTCGCGCAAACTGCTTGTTAATAGTTCGGTGATCATATGAAAATTATTCAATTTTATGCGTTACATTTTAGCTGCATTTCATTACAACTGTAAACACGATTTTAAGTTTGTTAATGGAATTCAAACAAAATGTAATACATTAAAATATTTTAAGTACGTAATTTTTTTGTGAAGACTATTACTAACTAGCCTTTGCCCGCGGCTCCGCCCGCGTGTTATTCGGTTTAACGACATGTTTTTTTCCGGGATAAAAAGTAACCTATGTGTTAAGTTGGAGTATAAACTATATCCATTCTAAATTTCATCCAAATCCGTCCAGCCGTTTCAGCGTGAAAGAGTAACAAACATACACACACACACACAAACTTTCGCATTTATAATATTAGAGTGAAGTGTGAATTACCACAAACGATTAAGGACCGCGCTTATTAGACACCTGTTGTATGAAATAACAAAGCCTTGTCTTAATACACCACAAACAATTATGTCCGCGCTAATTGGGGCTGCTAACTTTCTGGACAAGAACGGAAATCTTAAAACCATTTCGAGAAATATGTTTTCTGTACAGTTGCTACTTATCAGATTAATAAATAAATCTATACTTTTAAAGATATTTTAACAAAACACAATGAACTTCATTTGACTTATCTATGACGTCATGACATGACATTTGACATGCAGTGCATTCCGTGTCGCGACATAATCGATTATATCGCGTCTATCATCATTCCGAGTCACTGTGAGCCCGATAATTAATCAACCGCCAGAATTCATATTGCAGACTCGGTTAGTGATCAGGAACAATGTTTAATGAACCTCAAGGTAAAACTGAAAACAAAAAATTGCTCCCGTACCTACCTACTGCCTATTCAGTCAGTATGGAAACAATTTTTTTTATGATTTCGAAAATAACGATCATTGAATTTTGTTCCTGATCACTAACCGAGTCTCCAGTATGAATAAGGGTGATTGATTAAATTTCACCTTGTTTATCATAGACGAAATCCTTAACGACGCCATGTTGTGATATGCCTATGCTTCAGAGCGTTTGCACTATGAGCGATCTATGAAAAGTGCTAGCTGGCCGGTGGCAATTTCAAAAATAGGTTTTTCGAAGAATAAGAGCATTAGTTAAATCATGATTATAAGATTGTAGTTAGAAGAAATTACTTCTTGGACCTAGTAAAGTAGTATATCCTTTGTATTCACGTAACTTAAATGAATTTCTACAAATTCTGTCATCATTCATGTTGCGTTGGAATGGATTATAAGTATAAACAGTGATGGACGCTATTTTTCATTCGGAACGACTTGATGGGCGTGAGAAGTTTGATGGTAGTCTTAGCACTATTAGCGCCATGCGGAACGCCTCTAGTGACGTCACGTTCACTTTTGGCGGGTAAAATTTAAGTTTTTGTTTTTAAATAGATGCAATGAATAAAACCCAAGAATAATGAAATTAGTTTCATAAAATAGTCTACATTTTCAAACTTAATTCACCTGATTTTTCAATGATATTGATCTATCCTACAGGAACCATGCATTTTTCCGGGATAAAAAGTAGTCTATGTGTTAAGTTAGGGTATAAGCTATATCCACTCTAAATTTCATCCAAATCCGTTCAGCCGTTTCAGCGTGAAAGAGTAACAAACATAAACATACACACACACACACACACGCACACACTTTCGCATTTATAATATTAGTAGGAAGTAGGATAAACTATTTCCGCAAGTTGCTTTAATAGTAGTTTATGCTACGAGTGCGTAATGGACGGAGAGCTAGTGACCAAATCGGTCATGTAGCTTCAGCTGTATTGAAACTCCGTTAGCTACTTCCCTGAACAACCTTTTCCCGTAATCTCCGTGCTGGCAGGCCGCGGGCGGTGGGTGCGGGTGTAGTGGGGTGGGGAAAAAAATGAAAAAAAATGTGGGCTCAGCGGCTTTAATTTTTTTTTCAAACAGTTGCTCAGTACTCCCTATGCACCCAAAAAAATGTTTAAATCGATCGGGTGGTGGAAGGGGTTGCCAGCGTTAATTAAAAGTACCAAAATAATAATAATTTTCATGTGGGCTCAGCTGTATTGGCTTTTTTTCTGACGCGAGATTAATTAATATGTGAGCCCCAAAAAAATAGCCATGCAAAAATATCGGTGGGAAGGTATCGAAAAAAATGGTTGAAATCGTTGAATTTCGTTCGAAAATGAGCTGAGGATAAGGCAAAAGCGGAGTGTATATATAACTAGTATCTGGAACAATGCTCATCTGGACATTCCTTCACCGTTGAAACCTGAAGGAAATGGTTGGATTGAAGAAGAGTCAACGTACAACTTCGTTTGGTTCGAAGGTGACCAATTACCAAAGTTTACAACAGATGTCATAACTCAACCTGATGAAATCGATGAAGACGACGAAATAGAATCAGGTATGAGTGCAATATTAAACTAACAATCATTTGAATGAAATACGTACCTACAAGAAAATGTTTAAAAAAACAACGTTGACAATTCATATGAAATTAACAAAATCACGATCCCAATAAAATAAAATTCAATTCCAAAAAGCAATTAAAAAACAAACAGTAATTGAAAGTCCGAATAAAATGAACACTGCTAAAATTGTTATTCAATAAATACAATTAATATGTTTCAGAGGACCATCAATGTGAGAGCGACTCCGGAAGTGACAGCGATACCGATGAGTACGAATAGAAGGAACAGCTAACAATCAATCAAATATTGGACGTTAATTAAATCATACTTTACAATTTGTTTTGTATAAATATAAAAATGAATAAGATTAAGAATACAAATGAATTTTACATCAATACAATTTCTTTGCATAAATCAAAATGAATAAAAAAAGCAATCACAATGAATTTTCTACGTGCAAACAATTTTTTCGCATATGAATAAAAATGAATAAGAAAAGAAATAAAAATAAATTCATATTTTTTCACGAATAAAAATGAATGAAAAAAAGGAATATTTTGAATTTTTTTATAATAAAGGAATACAAATAAATAGAATATCTTGAAGGAAGAAATTATAAGGAATAAAAAAGAGGAGTAAAAATTAATAGAATTTTGCGCATGAATAAAAATGAGAAAAAAAAGAAATAAAATTGAACAACATTTTTTTCCATAGATAATGTAAGAAAAAAAACAACATTTTTTGCGTAAATAACAACGAGAAAAAAAAGAAAAACAATTGAATAAAATTTTTGCATAATTATTTTGCATAATAATAATGAATAAAAAGAGTAATAAAAATGAATACAATCGTTCGCATGAATAAAAATGAGAAAAAAAAGAAATAAAATCGAATAAATTTTTTGGCATAAATAAAAATGAATAAATAAAGGAATATAAATCAATAGAATGTTTTGCATAAATAATAATAAATAAAAAGAAGAAAAGAAATGAATTAAATTTTTTGCGTTACTAAAAATGAATAAGTAAAGAAATATAAAAATATAAATGTAAGGCATAGAATATTTTGCATAAATAATAATTAATAAAAAGAGGAATAAAAATGAATACAATTGTTCGCATAAATAATATCGAGAAAAAAAGAAATTTAATTGAATTAAATTTTTTGAATGAATAATTACGAGAAAAAAAAATTTGAATTAAATTTTTTCATAAATAAAAATGAAAAAATAAAGAAATATAAATAAATAGAATATTTTTCGTAAATAATAATGGACAAAAAAAGGCATAGAAGCAGGGAATATTTTTTGCACGAATAAAAATAAGTTAAATTTCTATGAAAATGCGTAGACGCACAGCTGAAGCAGCTGCTCGTTCGGAAACGTTCGGGTTTTCCCGTTCAACGGGTGCAAGAAGGACAGCGGCTACTCTCTGTTAGCCGAACAAAATCGACGCGCCGTGAGGGCGCTGACGCGTTCGCCGACTGGGAAGTCCACGTCCGCTTTTGCCTTCTCCTCAGCTCATTTTTGAATGAAATCCAACGATTTCAACAATTTTTTTCTATACCTTCCCACCGATGTTTTTGCATGGCTATTTTTTTGGGGCTCACATATTAATTAATCTCGCGTCAAAAAAAAAGCCAATACAGCTGAGCCCACATGAAAATTATTATTATTTTGGCACTTTTAATTAACGCTGGCAACCCCTTACCACCACCCGACCGATTTAAAATTTTTTTTGGGTGCACAGGGAGTACAGAGCAACTGTTTGAAAAAAAAATTAATGCCGCTGAGCCCACATTTTTTTTCATTTTTTTCCCCACCCCACTACACCCGCACCCACCGCCCGCGGCCTGCCAGCACGGAGATTATGGGAAAAGGTTGTTCAGGGAAGTAGCTAACGGAGTTTCAATACAGCTGAAGCCACATGACCGATTTGGTCGCTAGATCTTAGACTATAAAGGAGACAATAGCTTATACGAGGAACGATTTGAAACAAGAGCGATAAGCGAGTGTTTTAAACGTTACGAGTAAGTTATTGCCCTTACCCTTGTGTATCATACTACGTTTTTCAATGCATAGTGTGAGTAAATAAATTATGCGTAATTAAAGAAACAAACAAACAATAAATACTTACTTCAAATGAACTTTAGGCGGGCATTCTTTTTCTTTGCACGCAAGTTGCCAACTTGGCGGAAATAAGCTGCTTTCAGCATGATGCGTTCGAAGGCTGGTTTCCGTCATACATAACATAACTCGACTTCACCAGCTTATTCGAATAATGTAACAACAATGGCTGCCCGAAATTATTCTTTAGATACAAAGAATTTTCTTAACAAGGAAGACCGATCGAAAACGTTGATTTTTTTTTATAATTTACAGAGAATGCAAGTGGCCAGTATCATTTCGCAAACTTGCCTATAAAAACTTTTTGTCAAAAAGTTCTTATTCATATTACGATTAAATGAGACTACCTCCCGAGAAGTTTATTTTAACCAGATTTCAGTATCCTTCTTGTTAGCTTAGGGGTAGAACGCTGACCTCTCAATCTTTAAGATCCAGGTTCGATTCCCGGCCGGGGCATGCACCAAGGTTTTTCGGAATTTATCTGCAGAGTATTTAATACTTACACTTGCTGAACGGTGAAGGAAAACATCGGGAGGAAACCTGCATGCCCTAAAAAGCGTGTATTTGTGCCCGAAGAACGGCGATAGGGCTCAATACCCATTATGTTGGGACGTAATAATCGTCGGTGAAACGCGGGTGTACCGGGTGTGGACTGTGAATTGCATTTCACAGTTTACACCCGTAACACCTCTGACACCCCCTCGGCAATTCATGTCGTGACGATATATTTTTATATATTATATCAAAAGATTTGTTGGTTAAGTGTAATCAGAATTTTCAATTTGTATAGTTACTACTACTCAAACTGAACGCAGTCTATGAACGCATCAAACTGAATCTGTCATGTCTACCTATGGTACACAAGATAAGACTGGCAACTGTTTTCGATAAATTAAAAAAATTAAAAATACCTCGGACATGGCTGTATGAGCTAAGTTCATTTGCCTTCCCACTATGTAGGGAAAACAAAAGTAAAAAAATAAATTTAAAAAAATGAAAACATTAAACACTCGTGCGGTAAAGTTGACTTTGACAACGGATTAGATTAGACGCATATAAAACAGAACTTTACGACCACTTGCATTGAAAAACACATTTATTGCATACTTTTTATTCAAAAGTAAGGAAAACATGATGTGCATTTTGTACCAAGGTTAAAAGTTATGTCACGCTTGAAAAAGTCACTGTTACTCCATGCGGGACGACCCGCAGTGCGATTCCGGAAAAAAATGCAAAATGTCGGTTTTAAATTAATATGAAATTAACTAAACCAGTTATCAAAATTTCAAACTATTATAGGGGGTCGAAAATGGCCTGAACTGTTTCGAGAAAAGGATTTTTAGCTCGACTTGGCGGGGGCATTGCCGTGCCCCCAGATATATACAAGGAACCTGCAGTCCTCATGTTCCTGGATCAGCCGTTATGTCTAGTCTGGGCTTTGATAGACCAGTCAATCGTCAGGGTATTTTTGTACATAAATCTATATTATTCTAATTCAGTGACATAAATATATGGATTTTGTTATCAATGATTTCATGAGATAGCTTGTGTTTTGACCTGAATTACCATAGATATAAAGTAACGAACAAACAAACCAACTTATAAACATATTATTTTGAGCGAGTTATGGTTAGTCTCCTTATTATTGTAGGTGTAACGATTCTGGTAGCTCCCTATGTGGTGCGCGCGCGCTGTGTGCCTCATATCAAATTTACAATTAAGTGTATATGTATAGTTAGATTCAGTATGGAAAATAAAAGTGGTCAGACAGACAGACAGACAACGGAGGCTTAGTAATAGGGTTCAGTTTGGAACCCTTCGAGTACGGGACCGTAAAAAGACCGTGAAATGTAACGTACTCTATGCCTGCACATTTTTAGAGCGTTTATTTTGGTCTGAGTTTTAGTGTCCAAAACGTAATATAAATACAATTCCATTTCAGGTCTGATCGCGGTTGTAGAATCATTATCCTTGGATCCTCCCCCGCCCCCGATAATGTTCCACACTGACCACCCCTTCATTTACACCATTCTGTTTGAAGATAAAGTGATTTTCACCGGAACTTACATTCATTGAAATTAAATTTAATTAATAAATTTAATGTTGATATGCTTTATTAGTTTTTTTATCTGCATATGAATTAAAATTCCTTTGAAATGTATATAATTAATAATATTTGGCAGTGGTTCCTACACAAAGTTTAAAAATTAGGCCCAATGTTTCGATTTACGTAATCTATTAGGTGTCTATTGAATTTTGATTTCCTACAAGCTACAGTCTGTCAAAAAAGAGTTGAAATGAATATTGAAGGAGCTATTTCTTTCGCCTGGTTACACCAAACAAATAAGTATAAAATCTTTACCGAGTTATTATTTCATAAATAATATATATTACCTAAATTATACTAGATACTTGAACGTTTAAAGTCCAATAATATTCATTTCAACACTTTTTTGACAGACTATAAATGTTGCTTCGTATAATAATAATAATACATATTAATAAAAAAAAAACCACTCTCATTTCAGTCATATCCGGACTGTTTCTTAAAGTTTTAGGGTTCCGTCCCCAAAGGGTGCCAAATGGGTCCTATTACTTAGCATCCGCCGCGCCGTCTGTCTTGTCTGTCCGTCTGTCACAGGGGTGTACAGCTTCAGCCGTAACAGGCAGCCAGTTGAAATTTCCACAGAAGACGTACTGTAGCCCCTATCACGGCAAATAATAAAAATTCAAGAAATTGAAACCCAAGGGTTTATACAATTTAGTTGGGTTGTATAATGTAACAGAGTGGAGTCATTTTATTCAATGTAATATTTTTTTGGTGATTACTTATGAATTCGAGTTTTTAATGGATCCTCCATACAGAGGAAAATTTCGCTGACGCTCCGTGATCGTGAATATTGTGCACTTTGTCGGCCCTACGAGGAGACCTCTTTGAAATTGACCCACGACGGTACTGGCATGCTGACATTGTAAAGCCTGACTACCGAAAGATGAGACAATTTTTTTTTCAGCCCCTGAATAATTTTACTGCTTTATGCAAGACAATTTACTCCGTAGTGTTTCATCAAATATGTTGTGTGACTTTTATTATTAAATGATTTATTGTGCTGCTGGCTATGTGTGTGGCTTAAACAACTTTACCAGAAAAAAAGAGGGAACGCCGCGAACTTTCACCTCGAGTAAAATTTAAATCAACGAGCATGATGATGTGTCTTATCTATGGGAGAGAAATGAGTAGCCTTAGCATAAAAATATCACGGTTATGTTTTCACGTTTAGTATGGAATCTGATAACCCGGACTGACTTCGCTTCTGTCCGCTATACGTACGTATACGAAATCTAACGTGAACGTGATGTTTTCTTAAGCTTAGGCTACTGGTATATACCTAAATCGCGTGTCAAGTTTTCTGAGGAGAAGCGTCCGTCGTCGTTGACGCAAAGCGTTGGTTGGTTGAAAAACAGAGATTATCACCAAGGGCGGATCCAGGATTTATTTTTGGGTGGGGCACAAGGGCCGAATAGGTATAGATATAAAGTGTTCCGCGTAGTATTGAACTATATCTTTTAGTTTTTTTTATCAGTGATCGTGCGATCTTACTTAGCCAGAGCGAAGGCTCTTTGCACTCTCGAGCAGTCATAGTATAGGTATGTAGTTTATAGTTTTTACGTAGAGAAAAAGAGAGAAAGAAATTGTAGCGTACCTATAACTTCGCGCCAGTCAAGTTACACCGCGCGACCTATACTAGGTACAACTACTAATAGAATTTCCTACGCTTTTCCAGTCTCACTTTTGATTATCCGGCTTTAGATCAGAGTCATCTTGTACCTACTTCGCCACCTTCTTTCATCCATCCTCTATGCCCAACGAACTGAGCGTGTGGCTTGTTCCAGGTCTGGTAGCGATTACGATGTCATCATGGTCACAGCCGCCACCAGCGCTCATGTTCCACGTGGATCACCCATTCCTGTACATCATCATGCATGAAGACAAGGAGCTTTTCATTGGGACCTATACCCATTAAAATATATATTATCTTTCGCACTGTTCTTGTTCTTGTACTTATATCTAACACAGCATTGAATATACGAAATCTTGCTTATCTTTTTTTATTATTGTTGTAAGGGTGCAATAGTGCTTTTTTATTTCAAACAATTTGTAGGAGCGTTACAAATAACATTATTATTTTTGGATAAATACGCATGACACTAACTTATGTTCTAATGTTATTATATCCATACTCCACTACCTAACTTAATATCAGTATATCGCGTTTCGATACAATCTTACCATCCATCCATGGAGTGTATTTTTGAATCATTCGAATTTCAATTCACATACAATACAATACTAATTTCAAGTTTTAGTATGCGAATCATCCGGATTCATATGCGAATTGAAACTCGAATGATTCAAAAATAGACTCCCTGGAGCCTGTTTCGTTCACTGCTGGGCATAGGCCTTTCTAAGAATTTGACATCATTGGCATGGCAGTCCTCTTGAAAAAAATGCCGATTAGAGTACTTTAGTTTGCCGTATGCGTACAGCTAGTTTGCCGTTACACAGTTCGTGGCCGTATGTCATTTCTATACTTCCTAGGGGTCTAGCATGGTGCCACTTTAACACCATTTGACAGTAAATCCCATATATTTTCTGTCAAATGGTGCTAAAGTGGCACCATGTTAGGTCTGCTAGAACTAGATCGTACGTAACTCGTTACGCTATCAGTGGTGCACTACACTGAAATAAACAGGTTCCTATCAAAAGGCTCGTTTGTCTTGTTTGGCTATATTAACTAATTTATTGGTTGTTTCCAATGTTTTTATGATCAAGTAAACAAGTTGATTTAGTACAGGAAACTGACTTACATCTTGTTGCGCTCATATGGAATTAAGATTTTGTTTACGGTTAACAAGATCTTGATTTTTTTTTTTCAGTACAATATTGTGTGTTTTTAGGGTTCTGTACCCAAAGGGTAGCTAACGGGTCTCTATTACTAAGACTCCGCTGTCCGTCCGTCACCAGGCTGTATCTCATGAACCGTGATAGTTAGACAGCTGAAATTTTCTCAGATGATGTATTTCTGTTGCCGCTATTTTATTTATTAATTCGGGACATCAACAGCAATACAATTACACTTAAAGCAATACATAAAGATACAACACATAGAGCCAATGACAGACATCCACAAAATATACAAATTAACAAAGTACAAAAACATACAGAAAACAGATAGACACACCTTAAACGTAGAACTATTTAAATCCAAAAAAAAAGTAAAAACTAATTTAAACTACAAATAAGAAGGACAAAGACAAAATAGAGTTCAAGCATGGAATTAAAAGAAAGAAAATATTTACAATTTAATGTCTATGTTATGTGGTGATGAGAGGGGGGTGAGTGTTGGAATGTATATGGTGTGGGGGGGGCTATAACAACAAATACTAAAACCGGCCAAGTGCGAATCAGACCCGCGCACTCCCATACAACAGACATGATTTTTTTGCCGTTTTTATGGATAATGGTACGGAATCCTTCGTGCGCGAGTCCGACTCGCACTTGGCCGGTTTTTTTAAATCGGTTATTTCGATTTATAGGTAGGAAAATTATTTGAAAAAATCGAATGCTGCAGTTTCGGTTTTCATCTAAATCGGCCCCGGGGTAAGGTTGCCAGATGTCCAGATTTAGCCGGACATGTTTGGCTTTTTACGATCATGTCCGGCCAAACATTTTCGTGTCCGGTTTGTCCGACTTTTATTAGGCTTTTTGATTTTAGATTTAGAAAGGTAATTGGTAGAACAATTTCCTTAAATTTAAAATGCCGAAAAGTAGATCTACCTATAGGTAGCTTTATAATTTTAAATAAGGTCCCTTATTTTTTTTCCAGGGGAATCCATAATATTTTTTCATATTGTAAGGAAAATCTTTTAGTTTATTGTGTTTTACCTGAAGAGTTATATTTTTGTTTATTAATCTAGTTATAGTCTACAGAAGACTGAAAACTTTTCACTTCGTTAATTTCACAATTATAACTGGTTGTTGCAAGATAGTTTTAACTTGTTAATTATGTAACAAATTTATTAGTTAAGCAATTTAAATACCTAACCGAGTTCTGCTTTTATTATAAAAGTTATGTCTAGCTTTAAAAACGTATGTCTAACGTTAAAAAACATTATGTTTGGCCGTTAAAATCTATACATAAATAATAATAACAAATAATAATAAATATATATGTGTCCGGCTTTTAGAGCCAAATATCCGGTCTAATGTAACGGCTTGTATTATAGGGCCTGGCAACCTTTGAGCATATCAAAAACATCTTATACTCATAGCATACCGGGTGTAAAAGCAAAGGCAAGAATCCTTTAAGGGTGTGTTAGTATGATCGGTAAAGATATTATTTTAAATACTGGGATCTCTAAATAAAGTACCAGTACCTCATAATAAGACGATTTTCTTTAGTCAAAATATAGGTACACTAATCGCGTGGACACCCTCACTGGTCGCGGCCACTCGGATGCGGGGCGCGGGTTGCGGGGTGCAATTAGGTGTGTGGGGAGGCCGGTGAGCTGCGTAGACATAGCTTAGAAAAATAATGGAATTTTTGGTGAAAATTCAAGGTATATTTTTTTTCTCGTAATGACATCAGAATCGTGTATACTTTCATACCCTAAAGGGATTCTTGACTTTGCATTTACACCCTGTATAAGGCGGGGGTTTACGTGGAAAAATACTTATTCCCGTGATATTTACATTACCAAGTATGACATGCTAACGACTCGACAATACAATACAACTTTATTTGCACACCGCACAAAAGGAAACAAAAATAATATAAATTACAATAGCCAAATAACGTAGGTACAATCAGGCGGCCTTATCGCTTATAGTGATCTCTTCCAGACAATCTTTGCGTAGAATCTCGTTTAAAAGGAAATTGATGAATAGGCGGTGCACTAATTTTAAAATAATATTTAAATATACTTTAGGTATACCAAATCTACATTAATAAATTAAAAGATAAATAATAGGTATTATTGATAAATAACAAGAATAAATAAATTATATACATACATACATATAAGTGACTTTTATTTACACAGCCAAACTCATATTGGAGGCTTGGTAAGTGATCAGTAACAAGGATCAATAACACTTTTTGCTAATTTCGCAAAATAAAATCTTAACTTCACATAGTAATTGACTCGGGGCTGTGCTTGCGGTTGTAAGGAACACGAAAAGAATAATTAACGAATTTAACAAAAAGGGTCATCGAAACTTATTACTGGGCACTCACCGAGTCTTCAGTAAGAATTTGGCTGCATAAATTAAAATCACCTTATATATAACTAGGTTATATAGAACTAGGTTCCGTAATCCTTTTGTCCAATTTCAAAAAAAATTTTTTTTTGCTCCCTTACTGGTTGGGCTAGTTTAAGTACAATTCCTAGTGCAGGCACAATGGGGCAAAAAAAATATTTTTTCGAATTTTACCTGGAGGGTCATTAAACCTTGTTCCTGATGACTAAGCGAGTCTCCAGTATGAATTTGGTCGGTTGTTTTAATTTCACCTAGTATATACATCAACTCGATTTACACGACCGACATCGCTTTTACAAACCAAAATGTATAAGAGTAGTCATTTAGAATGTATCTGTCTTTATCGAATCGATGCTTTCTTGTTCCGTGCTTACGTATGTACAGTGGAGCCCGCATCAAGCTAAACACTTTCAGTATAAGCTGGCCTCTCATTGTATAGTCTCCCCGTACAATGAGAGGTCAGCTTATACCCAATGTAGTATAGCTTGATGCGGGCTCCACTGTACATACTTACTTGCTATACCTACAGTTACGAATTATTAGCCGTGCCATAAACATAACGTACAAGGTAACCAAATCCATACTGAAGACTCAGTAAGTGCCCAGTATAAAAATTTGATGACCCTCAATGTTGTGAAATTCGTGAATGACTTTTTTGGTGTTCTCTGCAAACTCAATTCCAGCCCTGAATCATTTAATATGGGAGTATAACATATACATTTTTGGATCCTTGGACCCATGAGAAAGCTATTATAGCTCTACGCCCATTTTATCGAAAGACTTCTTTATACAGGGTGTAAATGCAAAGTCAAGAATCCCTTTAGGGTATGAAAGTATACACGATTCTGATGTCATTACGAGAAAAAAATATATACCTTGAATTTTCACGAAATATTCCATAATTTTTCCAAGCTATGGCTACGCAGGCTACCGGCCTCCCCACACACCTAATTGCACCCCGCAACCCGCACCCCTCATCCGAGTGGCCAGCGACCAGTGAGGGTGTCCACGCGATTAGTGTATTTTGAGTAAAGAAACTCGTCTTATTATGAGGTATTGGTACTTTATTTAGAGATCCCAGTATTTATAATAATATCTTTACCGATCATACTAACACACCCTTAAGGATTCTTGCCTTTAATTTTACACCCGGTATGCTACGAGTTTAAGATGTTTTTGATATGCTCAAAGGTTGCCAGGCCCTATAATACAAAAGCCGGACTTATCATTACATTAGACCGGATATTTGGCTCTAAAAGCCGGACACATATATATTTATTATTATTTGTTATTATTATTTATATATATATTTTAACGGCCAAACATAATGTTTTTTAACGTTAGACATACGTTTTTAAAGCTAGACATAACTTTTATAATAAAAATAGAACTCGGTTAGGTATTTAAATTGCTTAACTAATAAATTTGTTACATAATTATTCCGTGGCATAACTGAATCATTAGTAATTTACGTTTCAATTTCAGAGTTGAACAAAGAAACCTTGGTTTCAGGTGTGATAATGGTGGGGGCGTCTCTCAACTTAAACCCACCCCCCGCGCTGATGTTCCACGTCGACCATCCCTTCCTCTATGTCATACTGTTCGAAGATAAACTTCTCTTTACTGGCACTTACACTTTTTAGGGAACAAATTTTATCATTTATCATTATGGCAAATCCTTTAACCCGTTCCTTGTCCCCAAAACATTGAGTTTGCGAAACAATGTAATGTTCAAAGATTTTCGCCGTTATGCACTATGGCTGGCGCATGGGAAAATAGTTATGCGCCCTAGGTGCATAGGACACGTATTTTTTTTTATTTTTTTTTGCCCGAGAGCTGTTCTTTTACTCTCCTCCGAATAACTTCGGGAGGGTTTGCGAGTAAGATGGTGGTACTTCCACAGTCGAGCTCGGCATCAGCTCTACCACCTAATAATACGTATTCTGTGAAAATTTCAACTAGTGCGGCTGAAGCTGTAGACCCCTGTGCAAGACGGACGGACAGACAGACCCTTCGGGTACGGAAACCTAAATAAAACAATTAACTTTCTTTCAAATTCCTTTTCGTATTGCTCTAAGAAGCTTCAAATAACAATGTAAAAGAATATTAGTTTCGTGCACAGACATTCAAAAATGAAAATTGAGCTCAGGTCCCACGAGATGGTTCCACCCTCTTCTTTCACCCCACACCCTCCACCCCCCTCGAAAGTAGCAGTCCCATGGACTGGGTAAGTGGTCTGTCTGTGAGCAGTCCCCTCCTATGCATCATACAGTTTTATATTTGTTTGCCTTGATTCAGCCCTCAGTAAAGAAGTACTTTAACTGTCAAATGATGTGGACCGTTTACGAAATTATTGAATTAAAACATGTTTGTTTCACAATGGATTGTAATTTATATAATTCCTAAGTAAATAATGAATGAAATCAACGATGTTACAAAAGTCTAGGAGTGCTCATTGTTTCAAAATTTTTACGAAATCGTACCATAATTATGGACGTCAACAAAATATTAGTTTACTAACCGATGGAATATTATTTCTGGCACCTTTTCATACGACGCCCTTGCACACATGTGCACACAGCACTGTAAAATATTCACATTTATTTAAAAAATAAAATCTCTAATAATGACACCATTGGATGTAGCTTTCACAATGCGACATTCAATGTCAGCCGGCCACGCATGTCAATCTGACAAGAAGATGTCAATCTGACAAGTGTTGCAATACGAAAGGAGGAAAGAGGAAGAGTTATGATAAAGTTTAGATCATGAGCCGGATACACGATGTTTCTAATTAGTGTCATTGTATGCGAATAAAATATTTTCTGTCTGCTTCTCCCTTACATATTGGATGTCTGTGGTTTCATGGCTTGTTTCGTAGTTGGTAAGAAAATAAAACAAAACAAGTAATTTCTCAAGATACAGCTATATTACCCCAAACTCATCCCTTCCCTAATACGTATAAGTGCCAGTAAAGAGAAGTTTATCTTCGAACAGTATGGCGTAGAGGAAGGGATGGTCGACGTGGAACATCAGCGCGGGAGGTGGGTTTAAGTTGAGAGACGCCCCCACCATTATCACACCTGAAACCAAGGTTTCTTTGTTCAACTCTGAAATTGAAACGTAAATTACTAATGATTCAGTTATGCCACGGAATAATTAATAGTACTTCAGAAGGAAATGATGTCCCAAACTGACTAAATAAACACTAACAAGTCTAAACAAAGTGTACACAAACATCAGCGCGGGGGGTGGGTTTAAGTTGAGAGACGCCCCCACCATTATCATACCTGAAACCAAGGTTTCTTTGTTCAACTCTGAAATTGAAACGTAAATTACTAATGATTCAGTTATGCCACGGAATAATTAATAGTACTATTTCAGAAGGAAATGATGTCCCAAACTGACTAAATAAACACTAACAAGTCTAAACAAATGCTGCAAAACATTCAAATGGAAACTTTCGCGGCTTCTGGCAGAGTACGAGTAAGGTGAACATTCGGCCTGGTCTCCCGGTGAGTGTCGATGGAGTGAGTGACCCTAAGAGCATTGCAGACATCTTTAGAGATCATTTTCTTGTCCAGTCCCCCTTGGGGCCGACGCGCACGGGGCTCACTGCTGAGATATCCAGTGAGAAGGTGGGGACATGTTTTATTGCTAAGAATGTAGCTAAGGCTTTAAAATCAATATCCAGAGGCAAATCCCCTGGCTTTGATGACCTCAGCATTGAGCACCTTCAACTCGCCGGTCCACATATAACGAGAGTTCTAGCAATGTTCTATACGCTATGCGTGAGCCATTCTTACCTGCCCTCTGATCTTCTGAGAACGGTAGTGGTACCTGTGGTTAAAAATAAAACAGGAGATCTTGGTGATAAAAACAACTATAGACCTATCTCACTTGCGACGATTATGGCAAAAGTTTTTGACGCTATGCTTAATACACAGTTAGACAAATATCTGGTGCTGCATGATAATCAGTTTGGATTTCGACCTCATATGTCCACCGAGAGTGCAATACTGTGTCTTAAGCATGCCGCAAGATATTATATTGATCGTAAGACTCCGGTTTATGCCTGTTTCCTTGATCTATCGAAGGCATTTGATCTGGTAAGCTACGACATCCTGTGGGAAAAACTTAAAACAATAAACTTACCACGTGAACTTATACATATTTTTCAGTTTTGGTACAAGCACCAGATTAATAATGTCAGATGGGGGGGCACATTGTCCGAGCCTTATCGAATGGAGTGCGGGGTAAGGCAGGGGGGGTTAACTTCGCCGGCACTTTTTAACCTATATGTTAACGCGTTGATCGTCGAGCTCAGTAGTCGGCATGTCGGTTGTCATATAGATGGAGTGTGCGTCAATAATTTGAGTTATGCAGACGATATGGTGTTGCTGAGCGCATCTGTCTGTGGTCTTAGGACGCTGCTAATGATATGTGAGGAGTACGCCTTAAGCCACGGCCTTAAGTATAATGTAGCCAAGAGTCAGTACCTTGTGTTTGAAGCCGGTACAAAACGCCCTCAAAGCGTGCCACCTATTCAGCTATACGGTGTTCCCTTGGTCAGGGTCGAACAATTTAAGTACCTTGGACATCTTATCACAACCGACCTGAAGGACAATGCTGACATAGAGAGAGAGAGGAGGGCTTTGTCAATTAGAGCAAATATGTTGGCTCGCAGGTTTGCGCGTTGTTCTATTGAGGTAAAACTTATCCTGTTTAAGGCGTTCTGCACATCGCTGTACACGTGCAGCCTGTGGGCTAGCTACACTCAGAGGTCGTACGGGACTATACGTGTACAATACAATAACGCGCTTAGGGCGGTGTTGAGGTTGCCCCGCTACTGCAGCGCCTCGGGCATGTTCGCCTGGGCTCACATCGACTGCTTCCACGCGACCATGCGTAGGCGATGCGCGTCTCTGATACACAGGGTGCGGAGTAGCCCCAACGCTGTCCTAGCAATGATTGCAAGCAGGCTTGATTGTCCGTTTGTCCGCCATTGTTGCGACAGGCATGTGGCCAGCCGTGGCGGATAATTCTTGTAAATATGTTTTTGTGTTATGTATGTATATAATTTATCTTTTCATGTTTTCTGCCTATATGAGTCTCTGAGTTACTTGAAATAAAGATATTTTATTTTATTTTTATTTATTTATTTAAACAAAGTGTACACAAACATCAATTTTGCAAATGTGTGAGTCGGACTTACAAAACGGGTAAGGAACCCGAAAAACATGATAAATATCAAACAATATAAAAGGCGTCAGATAAAAGCAGCTAAAATGATATCGCCTGTTAAATAATTCGGCATCCTTTGAATATGGAACTCAATTTATTTTTATTTTTTCTTTTACGTTTGAGTATTTATAACAATCTGACCAAATTTGAAATTTTTGTTTAACTATTACCGTCTTTAAAATAGAGCTGAAACAAATAACCTTGACAAAATGGAATTTTTAATGGTTTCTTGTATGAGGACCCCTTTTGTTCGAAACATTTTTATTTTTTTTATTGATTGTGTTGGTTAATAATAAATAATACGTCCATCCATCAGACTGTTTCGGCCAATGCTGGACATAGGCCTTTCCAGGATTTCACCACTCTTGGCGGTCCTCCTGGAAGGAATGCCCATACTCACACATGCTGGGCAGGCGTGTTGGTGAGCGCGGTGCCGGAACCCTTGCACCAGTGACGCCGCTGCCCGTCACCAGTCTGTTTTATATAGGGCCCGGCAATTGGGGGATGGATATACCGCCATCCATCGGTCCCAGGCAATGGTGGGCCGCCTGGTTTTTTTTGCCCGAGAGCTGTTCTTTTACTCTCCTCCGAATAACTTCGGGAGGGTTTGCGAGTAAGATGGTGGTACTTCCACAGTCGAGCTCGGCATCAGCTCTACCACCTAATAATACGTATTCTGTGAAAATTTCAACTAGTGCGGCTGAAGCTGTAGACCCCTGTGCAAGACGGACGGACAGACAGACCCTTCGGGTACGGAAACCTAAAAAAAAACAATTTACTTTCTTTCAAATTCCTTTTCGTATTGCTCTAAGAAGCTTCAAATAACAATGTAAAAGAATATTAGTTTCGTGCACAGACATTCAAAAATGAAAATTGAGCTCAGGTCCCACGAGATGGTTCCACCCTCTTCTTTCACCCCACACCCTCCACCCCCCTTGAAAGTAGCAGTCCCATGGACTGGGTAAGTGGTCTGTCTGTGAGCAGTCCCCTCCTATGCATCATACAGTTTTATATTTGTTTGCCTTGATTCAGCCCTCAGTAAAGAAGTACTTTAACTGTCAAATGATGTGGACCGTTTACGAAATTATTGAATTAAAACATGTTTGTTTCACAATGGATTGTAATTTATATAATTCCTAAGTAAATAATGAATGAAATCAACGATGTTACAAAAGTCTAGGAGTGCTCATTGTTTCAAAATTTTTACGAAATCGTACCATAATTATGGACGTCAACAAAATATTAGTTTACTAACCGATGGAATATTATTTCTGGCACCTTTTTATACGACGCCCTTGCACACATGTGCACACAGCACTGTAAAATATTCACATTTATTTAAAAAATAAAATCTCTAATAATGACACCATTGGATGTAGCTTTCACAATGCGACATTCAATGTCAGCCGGCCACGCATGTCAATCTGACAAGAAGATGTCAATCTGACAAGTGTTGCAATACGAAAGGAGGAAAGAGGAAGAGTTATGATAAAGTTTAGATCATGAGCCGGATACACGATGTTTCTAATTAGTGTCATTGTATGCGAATAAAATATTTTCTGTCTGCTTCTCCCTTACATATTGGATGTCTGTGGTTTCATGGCTTGTTTCGTAGTTGGTAAGAAAATAAAACAAAACAAGTAATTTCTCAAGATACAGCTATATTACCCCAAACTCATCCCTTCCCTAATACGTATAAGTGCCAGTAAAGAGAAGTTTATCTTCGAACAGTATGGCGTAGAGGAAGGGATGGTCGACGTGGAACATCAGCGCGGGAGGTGGCGTAGAGTCGGAAGACGAGAAGACCAAGATCAGACCTGAAATAAAGGTTTTTTTCGAAACTCATTCGAACTCCATTCATATCATCAAACATGGGCGTATACCGGGTGTAAAAGCAAAGGCAAGAATCCTTTAAGGGTGTGTTAGTATGATCGGTAAAGATATTATTTTAAATACTGATATCTCTAAACAAAGTACCAGTACCTCACAATAAGACGATTTTCTTTACTCAAGATACACTAATCGCGTGGACACCCTCACTGGTCGCTGGCCACTCGGATGAGGGGTGCGGGTTGCGGGGTGCAATTAGGTGTGTGGGGAGGCTGGTGAGCTGCGTAGACATAGCTTAGAAAAATAATGGAATTTTTGGTGAAAATTCAAGGTATATTTTTTTTCTCGTAATGACATCAGAATCGTGTATACTTTCATACCCTAAAGGGATTCTTGACTTTGCATTTACACCCTGTATAAGGCGGGGGTTTACGTGGAAAAATACTTATTCCCGTGATATTTACATTACCAAGTATGACATGCTAACGACTCGACAATACAATACAACTTTATTTGCACACCGCACAAAAGGAAACAAAAATAATATAAATTACAATAGCCAAATAACGTAGGTACAATCAGGCGGCCTTATCGCTTATAGTGATCTCTTCCAGACAATCTTTGCGTAGAATCTCGTTTAAAAGGAAATTGATGAATAGGCGGTGCACTAATTTTAAAATATTATTTAAATATACTATAGGTATACCAAATCTACATTAATAAATTAAAAGATAAATAATAGGTATTATTGATAAATAACAAGAATAAATAAATTATATACATACATACATATAAGTGACTTTTATTTACACAGCCAAACTCATATTGGAGGCTTGGTAAGTGATCAGTAACAAGGATCAATAACACTTTTTGCTAATTTCGCAAAATAAAATCTTAACTTCCAATAGTAATTGACTCGGGGCTGTGCTTGCGGTTGTAAGGAACACGAAAAGAATAATTAACGAATTTAACAAAAAGGGTCATCGAAACTTATTACTGGGCACTCACCGAGTCTTCAGTAAGAATTTGGCTGCATAAATTAAAATCACCTTATATATAACTAGGTTATATAGAACTAGGTTCCGTAATACTTTTGTCCAATTTCAAAAAAAAATTTTTTTTGCTCCCTTACTGGTTGGGCTAGTTTAAGTACAATTCCTAGTGCAGGCACAATGGGGCAAAAAAAATATTTTTTCGAATTTTACCTGGAGGGTCATTAAACCTTGTTCCTGATGACTAAGCAAGTCTCCAGTATGAATTTGGTCGGTTGTTTTAATTTCACCTAGTATATACATCAACTCGATTTACACGACCGACATCGCTTTTACAAACCAAAATGTATAAGAGTAGTCATTTAGAATGTATCTGTCTTTATCGAATCGATGCTTTCTTGTTCCGTGCTTACGTATGTACAGTGGAGCCCGCATCAAGCTAAACACTTTCAGTATAAGCTGGCCTCTCATTGTATAGTCTCCCCGTACAATGAGAGGTCAGCTTATACCCAATGTAGTATAGCTTGATGCGGGCTCCACTGTACATACTTACTTGCTATACCTACAGTTACGAATTATTAGCCGTGCCATAAACATATTGTACAAGGTAACCAAATCCATACTGAAGACTCAGTAAGTGCCCAGTATAAAAATTTGATGACCCTCAATGTTGTGAAATTCGTGAATGACTTTTTTGGTGTTCTCTGCAAACTCAATTCCAGCCCTGAATCATTTAATATGGGAGTATAACATATACATTTTTGGATCCTTGGACCCATGAGAAAGCTATTATAGCTCTACGCCCATTTTATCGAAAGACTTCTTTATACAGGGTGTAAATGCAAAGTCAAGAATCCCTTTAGGGTATGAAAGTATACACGATTCTGATGTCATTACGAGAAAAAAATATATACCTTGAATTTTCACGAAATATTCCATAATTTTTCCAAGCTATGGCTACGCAGGCTACCGGCCTCCCCACACACCTAATTGCACCCCGCAACCCGCACCCCTCATCCGAGTGGCCAGCGACCAGTGAGGGTGTCCACGCGATTAGTGTATTTTGAGTAAAGAAAATCGTCTTATTATGACTTTATTTAGAGATCCCAGTATTTATAATAATATCTTTACCGATCATACTAACACACCCTTAAGGATTCTTGCCTTTAATTTTACACCCGGTATGCTACGAGTTTAAGATGTTTTTGATATGCTCAAAGGTTGCCAGGCCCTATAATACAAAAGCCGGACTTATCATTACATTAGACCGGATATTTGGCTCTAAAAGCCGGACACATATATATTTATTATTATTTGTTATTATTATTTATATATATATTTTAACGGCCAAACATAATGTTTTTTAACGTTAGACATACGTTTTTAAAGCTAGACATAACTTTTATAATAAAAATAGAACTCGGTTAGGTATTTAAATTGCTTAACTAATAAATTTGTTACATAATTATTCCGTGGCATAACTGAATCATTAGTAATTTACGTTTCAATTTCAGAGTTGAACAAAGAAACCTTGGTTTCAGGTGTGATAATGGTGGGGGCGTCTCTCAACTTAAACCCACCCCCCGCGCTGATGTTCCACGTCGACCATCCCTTCCTCTATGTCATACTGTTCGAAGATAAACTTCTCTTTACTGGCACTTACACTTTTTAGGGAACAAATTTTATCATTTATCATTATGGCAAATCCTTTAACCCGTTCCTTGTCCCCAAAACATTGAGTTTGCGAAACAATGTAATGTTCAAAGATTTTCGCCGTTATGCACTATGGCTGGCGCATGGGAAAATAGTTATGCGCCCTAGGTGCATAGGACACGTATTTTTTTTTATTTTTTTTTGCCCGAGAGCTGTTCTTTTACTCTCCTCCGAATAACTTCGGGAGGGTTTGCGAGTAAGATGGTGGTACTTCCACAGTCGAGCTCGGCATCAGCTCTACCACCTAATAATACGTATTCTGTGAAAATTTCAACTAGTGCGGCTGAAGCTGTAGACCCCTGTGCAAGACGGACGGACAGACAGACCCTTCGGGTACGGAAACCTAAAAAAAACAATTAACTTTCTTTCAAATTCCTTTTCGTATTGCTCTAAGAAGCTTCAAATAACAATGTAAAAGAATATTAGTTTCGTGCACAGACATTCAAAAATGAAAATTGAGCTCAGGTCCCACGAGATGGTTCCACCCTCTTCTTTCACCCCACACCCTCCACCCCCCTCGAAAGTAGCAGTCCCATGGACTGGGTAAGTGGTCTGTCTGTGAGCAGTCCCCTCCTATGCATCATACAGTTTTATATTTGTTTGCCTTGATTCAGCCCTCAGTAAAGAAGTACTTTAACTGTCAAATGATGTGGACCGTTTACGAAATTATTGAATTAAAACATGTTTGTTTCACAATGGATTGTAATTTATATAATTCCTAAGTAAATAATGAATGAAATCAACGATGTTACAAAAGTCTAGGAGTGCTCATTGTTTCAAAATTTTTACGAAATCGTACCATAATTATGGACGTCAACAAAATATTAGTTTACTAACCGATGGAATATTATTTCTGGCACCTTTTCATACGACGCCCTTGCACACATGTGCACACAGCACTGTAAAATATTCACATTTATTTAAAAAATAAAATCTCTAATAATGACACCATTGGATGTAGCTTTCACAATGCGACATTCAATGTCAGCCGGCCACGCATGTCAATCTGACAAGAAGATGTCAATCTGAGAAGTGTTGCAATACGAAAGGAGGAAAGAGGAAGAGTTATGATAAAGTTTAGATCATGAGCCGGATACACGATGTTTCTAATTAGTGTCATTGTATGCGAATAAAATATTTTCTGTCTGCTTCTCCCTTACATATTGGATGTCTGTGGTTTCATGGCTTGTTTCGTAGTTGGTAAGAAAATAAAACAAAACAAGTAATTTCTCAAGATACAGCTATATTACCCCAAACTCATCCCTTCCCTAATACGTATAAGTGCCAGTAAAGAGAAGTTTATCTTCGAACAGTATGGCGTAGAGGAAGGGATGGTCGACGTGGAACATCAGCGCGGGAGGTGGGTTTAAGTTGAGAGACGCCCCCACCATTATCACACCTGAAACCAAGGTTTCTTTGTTCAACTCTGAAATTGAAACGTAAATTACTAATGATTCAGTTATGCCACGGAATAATTAATAGTACTATTTCAGAAGGAAATGATGTCCCAAACTGACTAAATAAACACTAACAAGTCTAAACAAAGTGTACACAAACATCAATTTTGCAAATGTGTGAGTCGGACTTACAAAACGGGTAAGGAACCCGAAAAACATGATAAATATCAAACAATATAAAAGGCGTCAGATAAAAGCAGCTAAAATGATATCGCCTGTTAAATAATTCGGCATCCTTTGAATATGGAACTCAATTTATTTTTATTTTTTCTTTTACGTTTGAGTATTTATAACAATCTGACCAAATTTGAAATTTGTGTTTAACTATTACCGTCTTTAAAATAGAGCTGAAACAAATAACCTTGACAAAAATGGAATTTTTAATGGTTTCTTGTATGAGGACCCCTTTTGTTCGAAACATTTTTATTTTTTTTATTGATTGTGTTGGTTAATAATAAATAATACGTCCATCCATCAGACTGTTTCGGCCAATGCTGGACATAGGCCTTTCCAGGATTTCACCACTCTTGGCGGTCCTCCTGGAAGGAATGCCCATACTCACACATGCTGGGCAGGCGTGTTGGTGAGCGCGGTGCCGGAACCCTTGCACCAGTGACGCCGCTGCCCGTCACCAGTCTGTTTTATATAGGGCCCGGCAATTGGGGGATGGATATACCGCCATCCATCGGTCCCAGGCAATGGTGGGCCGCCTGGTTTTTTTTGCCCGAGAGCTGTTCTCTTACTCTCCCCCGAATAACTTCGGGAGGGTTTGCGAGTAAGATGGTGGTACTTACACAGTCGAGCTCGGCATCAGCTCTACCACCTAATAATACGTATTCTGTGAAAATGTCAACTAGTGCGGCTGAAGCTGTAGACCCCTGTGCAAGACGGACGGACAGACAGACCCTTCGGGTACGGAAACCTAAAAAAAACAATTAACTTTCTTTCAAATTCCTTTTCGTATTGCTCTAAGAAGCTTCAAATAACAATGTAAAAGAATATTAGTTTCGTGCACAGACATTCAAAAATGAAAATTGAGCTCAGGTCCCACGAGATGGTTCCACCCTCTTCTTTCACCCCACACCCTCCACCCCCCTCGAAAGTAGCAGTCCCATGGACTGGGTAAGTGGTCTGTCTGTGAGCAGTCCCCTCCTATGCATCATACAGTTTTATATTTGTTTGCCTTGATTCAGCCCTCAGTAAAGAAGTACTTTAACTGTCAAATGATGTTGACCGTTTACGAAATTATTGAATTAAAACATGTTTGTTTCACAATGGATTGTAATTTATATAATTCCTAAGTAAATAATGAATGAAATCAACGATGTTACAAAAGTCTAGGAGTGCTCATTGTTTCAAAATTTTTACGAAATCGTACCATAATTATGGACGTCAACAAAATATTAGTTTACTAACCGATGGAATATTATTTCTGGCACCTTTTTATACGACGCCCTTGCACACATGTGCACACAGCACTGTAAAATATTCACATTTATTTAAAAAATAAAATCTCTAATAATGACACCATTGGATGTAGCTTTCACAATGCGACATTCAATGTCAGCCGGCCACGCATGTCAATCTGACAAGAAGATGTCAATCTGACAAGTGTTGCAATACGAAAGGAGGAAAGAGGAAGAGTTATGATAAAGTTTAGATCATGAGCCGGATACACGATGTTTCTAATTAGTGTCATTGTATGCGAATAAAATATTTTCTGTCTGCTTCTCCCTTACATATTGGATGTCTGTGGTTTCATGGCTTGTTTCGTAGTTGGTAAGAAAATAAAACAAAACAAGTAATTTCTCAAGATACAGCTATATTACCCCAAACTCATCCCTTCCCTAATACGTATAAGTGCCAGTAAAGAGAAGTTTATCTTCGAACAGTATGGCGTAGAGGAAGGGATGGTCGACGTGGAACATCAGCGCGGGAGGTGGCGTAGAGTCGGAAGACGAGAAGACCAAGATCAGACCTGAAATAAAGGTTTTTTTCGAAACTCATTCGAACTCCATTCATATCATCAAATATGGGCGTATACCGGGTGTAAAAGCAAAGGCAAGAATCCTTTAAGGGTGTGTTAGTATGATCGGTAAAGATATTATTTTAAATACTGATATCTCTAAACAAAGTACCAGTACCTCACAATAAGACGATTTTCTTTACTCAAGATACACTAATCGCGTGGACACCCTCACTGGTCGCTGGCCACTCGGATGAGGGCTGCGGGTTGCGGGGTGCAATTAGGTGTGTGGGGAGGCCGGTGAGCGGCGTAGACATAGCTTAGAAAAATAATGGAATTTTTGGTGAAAATTCAAGGTATATTTTTTTTCTCGTAATGACATCAGAATCGTGTATACTTTCATACCCTAAAGGGATTCTTGACTTTGCATTTACACCCTGTATAAGGCGGGGGTTTACGTGGAAAAATACTTATTCCCGTGATATTTACATTACCAAGTATGACATGCTAACGACTCGACAATACAATACAACTTTATTTGCACACCGCACAAAAGGAAACAAAAATAATATAAATTACAATAGCCAAATAACGTAGGTACAATCAGGCGGCCTTATCGCTTATAGTGATCTCTTCCAGACAATCTTTGCGTAGAATCTCGTTTAAAAGGAAATTGATGAATAGGCGGTGCACTAATTTTAAAATATTATTTAAATATACTATAGGTATACCAAATCTACATTAATAAATTAAAAGATAAATAATAGGTATTATTGATAAATAACAAGAATAAATAAATTATATACATACATACATATAAGTGACTTTTATTTACACAGCCAAACTCATATTGGAGGCTTGGTAAGTGATCAGTAACAAGGATCAATAACACTTTTTGCTAATTTCGCAAAATAAAATCTTAACTTCCAATAGTAATTGACTCGGGGCTGTGCTTGCGGTTGTAAGGAACACGAAAAGAATAATTAACGAATTTAACAAAAAGGGTCATCGAAACTTATTACTGGGCACTCACCGAGTCTTCAGTAAGAATTTGGCTGCATAAATTAAAATCACCTTATATATAACTAGGTTATATAGAACTAGGTTCCGTAATACTTTTGTCCAATTTCAAAAAAAAATTTTTTTTGCTCCCTTACTGGTTGGGCTAGTTTAAGTACAATTCCTAGTGCAGGCACAATGGGGCAAAAAAAATATTTTTTCGAATTTTACCTGGAGGGTCATTAAACCTTGTTCCTGATGACTAAGCAAGTCTCCAGTATGAATTTGGTCGGTTGTTTTAATTTCACCTAGTATATACATCAACTCGATTTACACGACCGACATCGCTTTTACAAACCAAAATGTATAAGAGTAGTCATTTAGAATGTATCTGTCTTTATCGAATCGATGCTTTCTTGTTCCGTGCTTACGTATGTACAGTGGAGCCCGCATCAAGCTAAACACTTTCAGTATAAGCTGGCCTCTCATTGTATAGTCTCCCCGTACAATGAGAGGTCAGCTTATACCCAATGTAGTATAGCTTGATGCGGGCTCCACTGTACATACTTACTTGCTATACCTACAGTTACGAATTATTAGCCGTGCCATAAACATATTGTACAAGGTAACCAAATCCATACTGAAGACTCAGTAAGTGCCCAGTATAAAAATTTGATGACCCTCAATGTTGTGAAATTCGTGAATGACTTTTTTGGTGTTCTCTGCAAACTCAATTCCAGCCCTGAATCATTTAATATGGGAGTATAACATATACATTTTTGGATCCTTGGATCCATGAAAAAGCTATTATAGCTCTACGCCCATTTTATCGAAAGACTTCTTTATACAGGGTGTAAATGCAAAGTCAAGAATCCCTTTAGGGTATGAAAGTATACACGATTCTGATGTCATTACGAGAAAAAAATATATACCTTGAATTTTCACGAAATATTCCATAATTTTTCCAAGCTATGGCTACGCAGGCTACCGGCCTCCCCACACACCTAATTGCACCCCGCAACCCGCACCCCTCATCCGAGTGGCCAGCGACCAGTGAGGGTGTCCACGCGATTAGTGTATTTTGAGTAAAGAAAATCGTCTTATTGTGAGGTACTGGTACTTTGTTTAGAGATATCAGTATTTAAAATAATATCTTTACCGATCATACTAACACACCCTTAAGGATTCTTGCCTTTGCTTTTACACCCGGTATGCTACGAGTTTAAGATGTTTTTGATATGCTCAAAGGTTGCCAGGCCCTATAATACAAAAGCCGGACTTATCATTACATTAGACCGGATATTTGGCTCTAAAAGCCGGACACATATATATTTATTATTATTTGTTATTATTATTTATATATATATTTTAACGGCCAAACATAATGTTTTTTAACGTTAGACATACGTTTTTAAAGCTAGACATAACTTTTATAATAAAAATAGAACTCGGGTAGGTATTTAAATTGCTTAACTAATAAATTTGTTACCTAATTAACAAGTTAAAACTATCTTGCAACAACCAGTTATAATTGTGAAATTAACGAAGTGAAAAGTTTTCAGTCTTCTGTAGACTATAACTAGATAAATAAACAAAAATATAACTCTTCAGGTAAAACACAATAAACTAAAAGATTTTCCTTACAATATGAAAAAATATTATGGATTCCCCTGGATAAAAAATAAGGGACCTTATTTAAAATTATAAAGCTACCTATAGGCAGATCTACTTTTCGGCATTTTAAATTTAAGGAAATTGTTCTACCAATTACCTTTCTAAATCTAAAATCAAAAAGCCTAATAAAAGTCGGACAAACCGGACACGAAAATGTTTGGCCGGACATGATTGTAAAAATCCAAACATGTCCGGCTAAATCTGGACATCTGGCAACCTTACCTGGGGCCGATTTAGATGAAAACCGAAACTGCAGCATTCGATTTTTTCAAATAATTTTCCTACCTATAAATCGAAATAACCGATTTAAAAAAACCGGCCAAGTGCGAGTCGGACTCGCGCACGAAGGATTCCGTACCATTATCCATAAAAACGGCAAAAAAATCATGTCTGTTGTATGGGAGTGCGCGGGTCTGATTCGCACTTGGCCGGTTTTAGTATTTGTTGTTATAGCCCCCCCCACACCATATACATTCCAACACTCACCCCCCTCTCATCACCACATAACATAGACATTAAATTGTAAATATTTTCTTTCTTTTAATTCCATGCTTGAACTCTATTTTGTCTTTGTCCTTCTTATTTGTAGTTTAAATTAGTTTTTACTTTTTTTTATTTAAATAGTTCTACGTTTAAGGTATGTCTATCTGTTTTCTGTATGTTTTTGTACTTTGTTTAATTTGTATATTTTGTGGATGTCAGTCATTGGCTCTATGTGTTGTATCTTTATGTATTGCTTTAAGTGTAATTGTATTGCTGTTGATGCCCCAAATTAATAAATAAAATAGCGGTAACAGAAATACATCGTCTGTGAAAATTTCAGCTGTCTAACTATCACGGTTCATGAGATACAGCCTGGTGACGGACGGACAGCGGAGTCTTAGTAATAGAGACCCGTTAGCTACCCTTTGGGTACAGAACCCTAAAAACACACTATATTGTACTGAAAAAAAAAAATCAAGATCTTGTTAACCGTAAACAAAATCTTAATTCCATATGAGCGCAACAAGATGTAAGTCAGTTTCCTGTACTAAATCAACTTGTTTACTTGATCATAAAAACATTGGAAACAACCAATAAATTAGTTAATATAGCCAAACAAGACAAACGAGCCTTTTGATAGGAACCTGTTTATTTCAGTGTAGTGCACCACTGATAGCGTAACGAGTTACGTACGATCTAGTTCTAGCAGACCTAACATGGTGCCACTTTAGCACCATTTGACAGAAAATATATGGGATTTACTGTCAAATGGTGTTAAAGTGGCACCATGCTAGACCCCTAGGAAGTATTGAAATGACATACGGCCACGAACTGTGTAACGGCCAACTAGCTGTACGCATACGGCAAACTAAAGTACTCTAATGGGCATTTTTTTCAGGAGGACTGCCATGCCAATAATGTCAAATTCTTAGAAAGGCCTATGCCCAGCAGTGAACGAAACAGGCTCCAGGGAGTCTATTTTTGAATCATTCGAGTTTCAATTCGCATATGAATCCGGATGATTCGCATACTAAAACTTGAAATTAGTATTGTATTGTATGTGAATTGAAATTCGAATGATTCAAAAATACACTCCATGGATGGATGGTAAGATTGTATCAAAACGCGATATACTGATATTAAGTTAGGTAGTAGAGTAGCGATATAATAACATAAAACATAAGTTAGTGTCATGCGTATTTATCCAAAAATAATAATGTTATTTGTAACGCTCCTACAAATTGTTTGAAATAAAAAAGCACTATTGCACCCTTACAACAATAATAAAAAAAGATAAGCAAGATTTCGTATATTCAATGCTGTGTTAGATATAAGTACAATAACAAGAACAAGAACAGTGCGAAAGATAATATATATTTTAATGGGTATAGGTCCCAATGAAAAGCTCCTTGTCTTCATGCATGATGATGTACAGGAATGGGTGATCCACGTGGAACATGAGCGCTGGTGGCGGCTGTGACCATGATGACATCGTAATCGCTACCAGACCTGGAACAAGCCACACGCTCAGTTCGTTGGGCATAGAGGATGGATGAAAGAAGGTGGCGAAGTAGGTACAAGATGACTCTGATCTAAAGCCGGATAATCAAAAGTGAGACTGGAAAAGCGCAGGAAATTCTATTACTAGTTGTACCTATATTATATAGGTGAAATTTAATCAACCGACCAAATTCATACTAGAGACTCGGTTAGTGATCAAGAACTAGGTTCAGTAATCCTTTTGGCCAATTTCGAAAAATATTTTTTTTTGCTCCCGTACTGGTTGGACTAGTTTAAGTACAATTCCTAGTGCAGATTGTACGGGTAAAAAAATTTTTTTTTTCGAATGTCACCTGGAGGGTCATTAAACCTTGTTCCTGATGACTAACCGAGTCTCCAGTATGAATTTGGTCGTTGATTTAATTTCACCTAGTATAGGTCGCGCGGTGTAACTTGACTGGCGCGAAGTTATAGGTACGCTACAATTTCTTTCTCTCTTTTTCTCTACGTAAAAACTATAAACTACATACCTATACTATGACTGCTCGAGAGTGCAAAGAGCCTTCGCTCTGGCTAAGTAAGATCGCACGATCACTGATAAAAAAAACTAAAAGATATAGTTCAATACTACGCGGAACACTTTATATCTATACCTATTCGGCCCTTGTGCCCCACCCAAAAATAAATCCTGGATCCGCCCTTGGTGATAATCTCTGTTTTTCAACCAACCAACGCTTTGCGTCAACGACGACGGCCGGTTCTCCTCAGAAAACTTGACACGCGATTTAGGTATATACCAGTAGCCTAAGCTTAAGAAAACATCACGTTCACGTTAGATTTCGTATACGTACGTATAGCGGACAGAAGCGAAGTCAGTCCGGATTATCAGATTCCATACTAAACGTGAAAACATAACCGTGATATTTTTATGCTAAGGCTACTCATTTCTCTCCCATAGATAACACACATCATCATGCTCGTTGATTTAAATTTTACTCGAGGTGAAAGTTCGCGGCGTTCCCTCTTTTTTTCTGGTAAAGTTGTTTAAGCCACACACATTGCCAGCAGCACAAAAAATCATTTAATAATAAAAGTCACACAACATATTTGATGAAACACTACGGAGTAAATTGTCTTGCATAAAGCAGTAAAATTATTCAGGGGCTGAAAAAAAAATTGTCTCATCTTTCGGTAGTCAGGCTTTACAATGTCAGCATGCCAGTACCGTCGTGGGTCAATTTCAAAGAGGTCTCCTCGTAGGGCCGACAAAGTGCACAATATTCACGATCACGGAGCGTCAGTGAAATTTTCCTCTGTATGGAGGATCCATTAAAAACTCGAATTCATAAGTAATCACCAAAAAAATATTACATTGAATAAAATGACTCCACTCTGTTACATTATACAACCCAACTAAATTGTATAAACCCTTGGGTTTCAATTTCTTGAATTTTTATTATTTGCCGTGATAGGGGCTACAGTACGTCTTCTGTGGAAATTTCAACTGGCTGCCTGTTACGGCTGAAGCTGTAGACCCCTGTGACAGACGGACAGACAAGACAGACGGCGCGGCGGATGCTAAGTAATAGGACCCATTTGGCACCCTTTGGGGACGGAACCCTAAAACTTTAAGAAACAGTCCGGATATGACTGAAATGAGAGTGGTTTTTTTTTTATTAATATGTATTATTATTATACGAAGCAACATTTATAGTCTGTCAAAAAAGTGTTGAAATGAATATTATTGGACTTTAAACGTTCAAGTATCTAGTATAATTTAGGTAATATATATTATTTATGAAATAATAACTCGGTAAAGATTTTATACTTATTTGTTTGGTGTAACCAGGCGAAAGAAATAGCTCCTTCAATATTCATTTCAACTCTTTTTTGACAGACTGTAGCTTGTAGGAAATCAAAATTCAATAGACACCTAATAGATTACGTAAAACGAAACATTGGGCCTAATTTTTAAACTTTGTGTAGGAACCACTGCCAAATATTATTAATAATATACATTTCAAAGGAATTTTAATTCATATGCAGATAAAAAAACTAATAAAGCATATCAACATTAAATTTATTAATTAAATTTAATTTCAATGAATGTAAGTTCCGGTGAAAATCACTTTATCTTCAAACAGAATGGTGTAAATGAAGGGGTGGTCAGTGTGGAACATTATCGGGGGCGGGGGAGGATCCAAGGATAATGATTCTACAACCGTGATCAGACCTGAAATGGAATTGTATTTATATTACGTTTTGGACACTAAAACTCAGACCAAAATAAACGCTCTAAAAATGTGCAGGCATAGAGTACGTTACATTTCACGGTCTTTTTACGGTCCCGTACTCGAAGGGTTCCAAACTGAACCCTATTACTAAGCCTCCGTTGTCTGTCTGTCTGTCTGACCACTTTTATTTTCCATACTGAATCTAACTATACATATACACTTAATTGTAAATTTGATATGAGGCACACAGCGCGCGCGCACCACATAGGGAGCTACCAGAATCGTTACACCTACAATAATAAGGAGACTAACCATAACTCGCTCAAAATAATATGTTTATAAGTTGGTTTGTTTGTTCGTTACTTTATATCTATGGTAATTCAGGTCAAAACACAAGCTATCTCATGAAATCATTGATAACAAAATCCATATATTTATGTCACTGAATTAGAATAATATAGATTTATGTACAAAAATACCCTGACGATTGACTGGTCTATCAAAGCCCAGACTAGACATAACGGCTGATCCAGGAACATGAGGACTGCAGGTTCCTTGTATATATCTGGGGGCACGGCAATGCCCCCGCCAAGTCGAGCTAAAAATCCTTTTCTCGAAACAGTTCAGGCCATTTTCGACCCCCTATAATAGTTTGAAATTTTGATAACTGGTTTAGTTAATTTCATATTAATTTAAAACCGACATTTTTCATTTTTTCCCGGAATCCGTCCCTCTCGCACTGCGCGGCGTTCCGCATGGAGTAACAGTGACTTTTTCAAGCGTGACATAACTTTTAACCTCGGTACAAAATGCACATCATAATATTGTTTTTCTTACTTTTGAATAAAAAGTACGCAATAAATGTGTTTTTCAATGCAAGTGGTCGTAAAGTTCTGTTTTATATGCGTCTAATCTAATCCGTTGTCAAAGTCAACTTTACCGCACGAGTGTTTAAGGCGCATAGGCACGCTACCGTTTTAGTACAAAATTTGATAACCCGTTTCTCTGTTGTTTTTCGTTATAGACTAAAGGTATAGACCTCAATAGTTAAATACAGGCATTTACAAAGTCGCTATGTGGCTGAAATGTTAAATTTTGATACAGGTACAATCTGAAGCATGAAAACAACTTTGTATGTAAATCTGTCCAGCTTAATATCTTTAAAACAAAATTAAGATTCAAAATTTTGGCAAAATGGTGCCTTTTAAAATACCAGCACCAGATGATGGAGGTCATATAGTTTGGTCTATTACGAAAAACAACTGAAAAACGGATTATTAAATTTTGTACTAAAACGGTGGAGTGCATAGGCGCCTTAATGTTTTCATTTTTTTAAATTTATTTTTTTAATTTTGTTTTCGTTACATAGTGGGAAGGCAAATGAATTTAGCTCATACAGCCATGTTCGAGGTATGTTTTATTTTTTTAATTTATCGAAAACAGTTGCCAGTCTTATCTTGTGTACCATAGATAGACATGACAGATTCAGTTTGATGCGTTCATAGACTGCGTTCAGTTTGATTGATTAAATGGATTGAAAACTGTTTAGACGACATTTTGAGTAGGTAGTAACTATACAAATTGAGAATTCTGATGAAACTTAACCAACCAATCTTTTAATATAATATATAAAAATAAAAATATATCGTCACGACTGAAATGCAAATCACAGTCCACACCCGGTACACCCGCGTTTCACCGACGATTATTACGTCCTAACGTAATGGGTATTGAGCCCTATCGCCGTTCTTCGGGCACAAATACACGCTTTTTAGGGCATGCAGGTTTCCTCACGATGTTTTCCTTCACCGTTCAGGAAGTGGTATGTATTAAATACTATGCACGAAAATTCCGAAAAACTCTTGGTGCATGCCCCGCCTGGGAATCGAACCTGGATCTTAAAGATTGAGAGGCCAGTGTTCTACCCCTAAGCAAACAAGAAGGATACTGAAATCTGGTTAAAATAAACTTCTTGGGAGGTAGCCTCATTTAATCGTAATATGAATAAGAACTTTTTGACAAAAAGTTTTTATAGGCAAGTTTGCGAAATGATACTGACCACTTGCATTCTCTGTAAATTATAAAAAAAAATTCAACGTTATCGATCGGTCTTCCTTGTTAAGAAAATTCTTTGTATCTAAAGAATAATTTCGGGCAGCCATTGTTGTTACATTATTCGAATAAGCTGGTGGAGTCGAGTTATGTTATGTATGACGGAAACCAGCCTTCGAACGCATCATGCTGAAAGCAGCTTATTTCCGCCAAGTTGGCAACTTGCGTGCAAAGAAAAAGAATGCCCGCCTAAAGTTCATTTGAAGTAAGTATTTATTGTTTGTTTGTTTCTTTAATTACGCTTAATTTATTTACTCACACTATGCATTGAAAAACGTAGTATGATACACAAGGGTAAGGGCAATAACTTACTCGTAACGTTTAAAACACTCGCTTATTGCTCTTGTTTCAAATCGTTCCTCATATAAGCTATTGTCTCCTTTACGCACTCGTAGCATAAACTACTATTAAAGCAACTTGCGGAAATAGTTTATCCTACTTCCTACTAATATTATAAATGCGAAAGTTTGTGCGTGTGTGTGTGTGTATGTTTGTTACTCTTTCACGCTGAAACGGCTGAACGGATTTGGATGAAATTTAGAATGGATATAGCTTATAACCTAACTTAACACACAAGATACTTTTTATCCCGGAAAAATGCATGGTTCCTGTAGGATAGATCAATATCATTGAAACATCAGATGTCTAATTAGCGCGGTCCTTAATCGTTTGTGGTAATGCAAACTTCACTCTAATATTATAAATGCGAAAGTTTGTGTGTGTGTGTGTATGTTTGTTACTCTTTCACGCTGAAACGACTGGACGGATTTGGATGAAATTTGGAATGGATATAGTTTATAGTCCAACTTAACACAAGGTTACTTTTTATCCCGGAAAAAAACATGTCGTTAAACCGAATAACACGCGGGCGGAGCCGCGGGCAAAAGCTAGTTAGTAATAGTCTTCACAAAAAAATTAATTACTTTAAATATTTTAATGTATTACATTTTGTTTGAATTCCATTAACAAACTTAAAATCGTGTTTACAGTTGTAATGAAATGCAGCTAAAATGTAACGCATAAAATTGAATAATGTTCATATGATCACCGAACTATTAACAAGCAGTTTGCGCGAATTGCTATAAAACGCATTTATTGCAAACTTTTTATTCAAAAGTAAGGAAAACAATATTATGATGTGCATTTTGCACCGAGATCCTCCGTTACCACCTTAATGTGACCGTGCAGCAAACCTCAAATTTAGAGTTGAAAAACCTAAAATAATACAAGCTCATTTAACTTTTATCCATCTGCGTTAAAGCCTATTTTGCAATGAAAAGTTTTAGGTTATGGCAGCTCTAAATCTAATATTTGCTACACGAGAATAGGTGTCTATGTCAGACGATACTAAATAAACAAAAAATATGCATATGATGACGATGGAGGGGATAAAAAAATAAACGGAAAAGTATGTGTTTTTATTACTAATTTCAAGGTTAAAAACATATATTTTCTTAAAATTGTTTTATCTTTAAAAGTGGCTCCTGTAAATAAAAATCGACAATCCTAGTTTATGGTCATTTTTGTACGAGGAATGTTCTTCATTATATTGTGACTTTGCCCGCTCAATTTTGGGGGATAATACCTCCACTCAAACGTTTTTTAACCTGATACTACGTGGCATTGCAATGTTCTACAGTGTAGTCCTTAATTCTAATGACCATAAAGGTCAATGGTACCGGAGCTACAGAAGTCCAATGGAAAGTGGACCAACTTGTCAAAACTTTTGGCTCGCTCCCTAAGTTCAGATGTATTATTTTCTGCAAATACTAAACAATGTATGCGAAGAAAGGTATATTTATGATTGTGTAGGTAGATATAATATTAAGTATAATTATATTTTCAGAATTAATTCACTGAACGCAGAAAATCGGGCAAAGTTGCCACGTTTTACGGTACTTCGTATATATGCTTCAGAAGGAAACTATGTCCCAAACTGATATCTTAACTACACAAAAATTTGCAGATCCTTTCTTTCAAATTCCTTTCTGGATTGCTCTAAGAAGCTCCAAATAACAATGTGAAAGAATATTAGTTTTGTGGCATTTGGTAAGAAAATAAAACAAAATAAGTAATTTCTCAAGATACAGCTACCTTAATTATTACCCCAGAACTCATCCCTTCCCTAATACGTATAAGTGCCAGTAAAGAGAAGTTTATCTTCGAACAGTATGACGTAGAGGAAGGGATGGTCGACGTGGAACATCAGCGCGGGAGGTGGCTTAGAGTCGGAAGACATGAAGACTAAGACCAGACCTGAAAGAAAGTTTTTTTTTACAACTTAGACGATCTCCATTCATATTATCAAACATGGGCATACATAAGTATCCTTACGCGGAAAAAAACATGCCTATTCGCGCAAGTAATATTTACACTTTGTACCAGCTATTCGTGCCATAAAGCAAGGTAACATTAATTTATGCAACCAAATCCATACTGAAGACTCGATTTGATGACCCTCAATGTTGTGAAATTCGTAAATGTTTTTTTTGGTGTCTCTCACAAACACAAGCTGAGCCCTAAGTCAAATACTATGGGAGGTCAACATTTTATTTAACATTTTTGGATCCTTGGACCCATGAGAATACTATAGCTACGCCAATTTTATCAAAAGACTTTTAAGTATACTGTTAGATGTTTTTGATCTTACATTTACGTTATATAGGATTCGTTTTTCAAGAGGGGCTGGATGGCCAAATCCAAAACTATAGGGAATAGCGAAAAATGCTCAAAGGAGTCCCGGGGCCGATTTTGATGAAAAAAACTGAGACTTTACATTTTTTTTTAAATTTTCCTTTTCAGAAATCGAAATAAACGACTAAAAAAACACTACAGTTATAGTCACTTATATGATAAAGATCAAGTTCTAGGAAGTAATGGCATACGGCAAACAAAAGGAAAGTACGCTAATGGGTATTTCTTCCAGGAGGACTGCCAATGATGCCAAAATCTTAGAAAGGCATATCCATTTGCCAAAAGTGGACGAAACGGGCTCATGGATGGATGGATTTTGTCAAAATGCGATACTACTGATATTAGGTAGTAGCGATATAATAACATTAGAACATAAGTTAATTTCATGCGTATTTCTCCAAAAATAATAATGTTATTTGTAACGCTCCTACAAATTGTTTGAAATAAAAAAGCACTATTGCACCCTTACAACAATAATAAAAAAAGATAAGCAAGATTTCGTATATTCAATGCTGTGTTAGATATAAGTACAATAACAAGAACAAGAACAGTGCGAAAGATAATATATATTTTAATGGGTATAGGTCCCAATGAAAAGCTCCTTGTCTTCATGCATGATGATGTACAGGAATGGGTGATCCACGTGGAACATGAGCGCTGGTGGCGGCTGTGACCATGATGACATCGTAATCGCTACCAGACCTGGAACAAGCCACACGCTCAGTTCGTTGGGCATAGAGGATGGATGAAAGAAGGTGGCGAAGTAGGTACAAGATGACTCTGATCTAAAGCCGGATAATCAAAATTGAGACAGGAAAAGCGCAGGAAATTCTATTAGTATACCTATTAATAATAGGTATGGGCCAGAGGAGCACGCCCCCCCCCCCCTCCCCCCTAGCGTACTTCTCCCCTGGCCCCCCTTCGCAGAAATATGGGTGCAATTGATGTAGATAGATACTCTGTCCAATTTAAGACAGTTTTGTTTTGTATTTTGGTTTGTATGTGAGCTCGTATGAAGGGTTGTCTGTTTATTTTAGCGTGATTGATATAATCGATAACAGATACTCGGTGATGGTATCATTAGTTGGAACAGCTGCAAAACTTAGTTAGGTACCTACGCCAATGCTGATGACTAATTATGTATAGTATAGTATAGGGGATGTGATGAATTTCAGGCATGGACGCTATGCTCCCGATAGCAAACATGTGTGACAATGGTGTCGATTCGGTGTAACACGACTTAGCTTATTTGACAGGACTGACCTTATTTTACGCGTCCTGCCCCCTTATTCTGTATCGTAAACTCAGTTGCCAAACCAAGGCCTGTCGTTTAAACATACATATCCGCCTATCTAAGGAATGACTTCACAATTCGTAAATAGTTCAATACCCATTAAAGGATTTTTTGGAAGTTCACTTTTCATCTGTTTTTGTTGAATAGAAACTATAGCTAGCAACCAACTGTTGGCAATCGTGCGTTCACCAACATTGAGCGGCAATTGCGGACGCCATCTGTCTTCACGCGGTGGTATTACGAGCACCAATAGAAGCAGCCACAAGTTCGCCAGCCAATCAGAGGCGTTCACGACGACGAAAGAAAATGAGTGGGTGGCAGAGCGGTGGTGCGGCGCGGCGGCGCGAAAATGATTATATTTCTGGATCTTGGGATGAAAACATCTGTTAGTCAGTTTATGATATTATTACTTGTAGATTTTGATTAAATAAGTTCATCTATAAATAACTCGTTTCTACTATTCCAAAGATAGTTTACACAACACTGAGTTACATAATAGCCCCCCAATACTTGTCTTTTCGACACAGAAAGAAAAAGAAAGAATGCTTAAATTAAGTTTAGTCCTGTCAAAAAGTCGTGTTACATCGAATCGACATCAATATTTGTTCTTCGACCAACGCTTTGCGTCAACGACGACGGACGGCTCAGAAAATATGACACGCGAACGGTTACATTATAGTTGCGTTTACGTTAGATTTCGTATGAAATCTGAGTACCTAGTTCCGCATAACCGGCCCAAGCGGATAATAGCGAACTCAGTCCGTGCTTATCAGATTCTATACGAAATATAACGTGAACGCAACTACAACGTAACCGTCATGTAACTGGTTGTTGTTCTCCCATAGATAACACACATAATCACCCTTGTTAATTAAAATTTTACTAAAGATGACGTTCTTGGCGTTCACTCCTTTTTTCTGGTAAAGTTGTCAAGGCCACATTTCCAAAAGCACGAAAATACATCTATTTACTAATAATAAAGTAGTAAAAAAGTCGTGTCTGTACATTGAATATTCGCGCAAAATATTAAATGAAATGGGTTATTGGTACTGTACTGAGGCCGAAACAACAATTGTTAGAATTTTTGTCTGTCTGTCTGTCTGTTCCGTTTTACTCGAGAAAAGAGCGGATTTGGATGCGGTTTTTCTTATTATAATCGTAGTGACCCTGGTCAACACATAGGCTATAAGGGATGTTCATAAAATAACGCCCAAGCCGGAAACGGGGCAAAGATTTAATAAACGCTTTTATAACTCGAGAACCACTCAACAGATTTGGATGCGGTTTTCTTTATTATCATTGTAGTTACCCTGGTCAACACATACATTAAAAGGGGTGTTCATAAAATAACGCCCAGGCTGGAAACGGGGCAAAGATTGAATAAATGCTTTTATAACTCGAGAACCAATCAACAGATTTGAATGCAGTCTTCTTTATTATCATTGTGGTTACCTTGGTCAACACATAGACTACAAGGAGTGTTAATAAAATAATGCCCAAACCGAAAACGGGGCAAAGATTGAATAGACGCAAACGGCAAAGGCTATCATATAATTCTATGGGAAGTCTGAGTCGAATTTATATCCGAAACCCACGCGAACAAAGTCGCGGGCAAAATAAAAGTCACACAACACATTTGAAGAAACGCTACGGGGTAATTTTCTAGTAAAGCAGTAAAATTAAACTGGGGTTGAAAAAAAATTGTCTCATCTTTCATCTTTTTTTACAATGTCAGCATGCCAATACCGTCGTCGCATCGGGTCAATTTCAAAGAGGTCTCCTCGTAGGGCCGACAAAGTGCACAATATTCACGATCGCGAAGCGTCAGTGAAATTTTCCTCTATGGTATACTACAATTCTTAAGTTATCACAAAAAAAAGTTACATTGAATAAAACTACTCGACTCTGTTACTTTACACGACCTAACTAAATTGGGGACCCCCCTTAGGTTTCAATTTCTTGAATTTGTATTATTTGCCGTGATCAGTATACCTAATACGATTCTGTGAAAGTTCCACCTGGCTGCCTGTTACGGCTGCAGCTGTAGACCCCTGTGACAGACGGACAGACAAGACAAACGGCGGAGTTTATTTTAATAATTCGGGCATAATTACAAAGCAACATTTAGCTTATAGGAATTTTAAATTTAAAACCTAATATTACGGTATAACGAAACATTGTGCCTTATTTTCAAACTTGGTATAATAACAATGCCCAATATATTAATAATAATATACATTCAAGGAAATTTTAGTCTAAATGCAGATAAAAAAAACTATCATAGCATATCGACATTAAATTTATTAATTAAGTTTAATTTCAATGAATGTAAGTTCCGGTGAAAATCACTTTATCTTCAAACAGAATGGTGTAGATGAAGGGGTGGTCAGTGTGGAACATTATCGGGGGCGGGGGAGGATCCAAGGATAATGATTCTACAACCGCGATCAGACCTGAAATGGAATTGTATTCATTTGAGTTATAATTGACAACAAATTGATACTAATTTTATACGTTGGTTTGTTTGTTCGTTACTTTTAGGTCAAAACATAAGCTCTCATGAAATCATTCAAAACAAAATATATATACAATTATATTAGTATACTCTGACGATTGACGCATCAAAGCCCGGACTAGACAAAATGGCTGACCCAGTGAGGGATTTTAGGAAATTCGCGTCCTCTATCAATAATAAAACAAAATATTTCACTGTACATCAAGTTTTATTGAATTTCACCGCCTTTAGTGTAATTAAATTAATGAGTGTAAGTGCCAGTAAAGAGAAGTTTATCTTCCAACAGTATGGCGTAGAGGAAGGGATGGTCGACGTGGAACATCAGCGCGGGAGGTGGTTCAGAGAAGGAAGATACCGGCACGATGATCAAACCTGAAACAAGGTTGTATCATTCAACTCTAAAGACTAAATTTGAAGTGGTGATGGCGGTGAAGTGATTGAAACTCTCCGCGATTGTGAGTGTTGTGCACTTCCCCCCGGTCAGTAAGCTCAGCCAGCGGGTCTATTATCACACTAATCACACTTCACACTAATATTATAAATGCGAAAGTTTGTGAGGGTGTGTGTGTGTGTGTATGTTTGTTACTCTTTCACGCTGAAACGGCTGGATGGATTTGGATGAAATTTAAAATGGATATAGCTTATACCCCAACTTTACACATAGGCTACTTTTTATCCCGGAAAAAAGCATGTCGATAAACCAAATAACACGCGGGCGGAGCCGCGGGCAAAAGCTAGTATTATATAACTTTGTGCAGGCTGCCAACTGGTTACCAAACACTAAAAATATAGATAAAAACTGAACTTTCAAACTTGGCTTCAGTGTGCATTAAAGTGTTCCCGAACTATGACGTAACATAACATGCACGAACGTATCGGCGGTAGCTCAGGCGGTGAACGCTGGCCTTTCAATGTTGAGACCCAGGTTCGATCCCCGGTCGGGCATGCACCAATGAGTTTTTCGAAATTTATGTGCGTAGTATTTCTGTTATTACCTAATGCTGAACGGTGAAGGAAAACATCGTGAGGAAACCTGCATCCCCTCAAAAGCGTGTAATTTGTGCCCGAAGAACGGCGATAGGGCTCAACACCCATCACGTTGTAGGCGCATCAAATTAGCTAAACCTAGACATAATTCTATAACTGTAATTTTCTTTCTCTGTGACATAGAGTATTGTTAATTATAGTTAAAATAAGAAGAATTAAACATTTTAAAGCTCCGCGTCAATGTGAAAAAACCGAAAAACTAAGTTTTCAACATATTTGGCTTTCATGAGTACAGCATAATACATAACTTTGTAAAAGTACCTCAGATAAGATATAACGCTTGCATTGCAGTAAAAGAAATCATAATTAAACTAATTAATCAGTCGGGATTATCATTAATAAAGAAGGTTCAGTAAGTTACAGATTTTATGGCTTATCTTACCAGAAATTATAGATAACCGTAATTCATTAATTTATTCTGAATAGTATATTATGTGCGTTAATAAATTATTAAAAATTAAACAGATTCTCTTTGCAGATTTCTAAATTCACAAATATTTGTAATTTTTGGAAAACCAAAATACATAACTACTTCAAAAGTGTTTAATTTATGCCTTCAAAATATCATTAGTACTATAAGAAACAAATTAAACAATAAATGTCCACGATTGTCCAATTATTGATATTTTTTCTCAGTTACGTTTCAATACAAACATTATTTCTTGCGGAATAAGGTCATATTTTCTTTGTGCACCAGCTCCCGACCGTGCTGTCGCGAGTCGCAAGGAACGACCTTGTCGCAAGTAATTCTTTGTAGCCAATGTTGTCAAACTTTTATGAACATGTGGTAGGTAGGTATAATACCACGGTTTGAATTGAAATATTGTGTTCATTAATGTTTTGGTGGGATATCATAAGTTTTTGTAAAGTTGTATTTAAATACTTATATTTATTGTACCAGCCTTGTAAATATAATTTAATAATTTTAAAGCCCCAGCTGTTTCGAAGATATAACAATTTCAAAAAACTGTCGAAAAATTGTCAAAACCTGTCAAATTTCAATTTTTTATTTCAGTAATTTAACAAAGCACACAATCCTATCGTTTCCTTTGTCACGAAAACAAAAAAAAAAGTTCAAATTCTAAGGTTATCAAAATGTATAAAACATTGGCGAAACAATGATTTTAAGATCTTGAATAATTACGAAGCAATTCATATCAAATCTATACCGCCTACAAATTAAAAAGACCGCGCGGAGCATTTGCGCTGTGACGTCACAACTTCCCACTGCCGCGGTGTGGATGAGACCAGATGCACTAAAATAAAACCAGCTATTTCAGCCGATATCGCACTCACAGTATCTCGGACATGGTGTATTTACGTGAAATTGTAATTGAGAATACTTCGGTTTAATAAAATAAACCTGTGGATACAAAATTAAAACGATGGAGAGTGGATTTATACGCGAACAGTCCGATAATTTACCAAAAGTCGACATGGCTATGGTTTTAGACTTTTTGACCAACAATCCGTTGTACACAAGTGCAGAAGTCAAAGGCGTCAAACTTTCAGCATAAGTATTAGATATAGATAACTACCTATACTGTAGGCAATCATAATCTCACGTGATAAAGACCTAACCTCTTCTGAGAGTTACCCTTTTTATTTATTTTAAGTATCTACCTACCTACTTAAGTCAGTGCAATCCATACAAGTTTTGTTTACAGTTTTATTCAACTTCAACTATTTAAATCATAACATAAGTAACCCTTTGTTCCATATATTTATAAACTAACTCTTGGTAGAATCTTAGTCAAAGTCTGTTCGCTAGACAAGGTCTAGTACAACCGCACGCTACCTATTTTGCTATCTACTATGTGATAATACACTGCGGTACAGCCAAACGGAACTATGGAATGTAATCTTTAAAATGCAGGAAATTACATTTTGATGCGCAAACTATCAAAACAAAATCCCTTTCACTGTAACGCACTGACTGTTGTACGTGTGAGTGTGTGTGCGTACGCCGAGCGCATTCTGTCAGCCAGCTCCTTAGTCGGCACGAGCCCTTGCCTCCGCGGCGGGTTTTTTCAAAGGGCACCTAGCGGTACCTGAGCTGGCGACCACACATTTTCCTGTAAATATTGCACAGTAACGCTTGTCAAACGCGATGAACTGTCCATTAACAAACGATTTACCAATAAATCGGCACGGTTCCAGAGGTTCATGGTTCTAGTTTCTTATTCTAATTTCTTTCTTATTTTCTTATTAACCTGTAGAACTATGGCGATTTTTGCTTTCCCGCCGATTTTGTTTTTGGCTATATCTCTGAAAGTAGTTGTCAGAATCCGTAGAATTATAGAGGTGGAGATCGTCACGCTTGTGCTCAATATCAAGACGAACGCCGCTAAGAATTAGCGTGACGATCATCACCTCTGCAATTCTACGGGTCTCAGTCCAAAAAAACATATAGACATAGATTCTTACATCTAAATGGTCTTCGCAGCAATAACGTACAATTTTTTCCGATAAAGATTCTTTTCTTTTCATGATTTTGCACCACTTATTTCTAGCTTATTTTTCCTTCGGCACCGTAAAAATTGTTTATAAAAAATTCAAAGAAAGTAATATTTTAACATTTCCTTGTGAATTTATTTGCCAAGTTATTAAATATATCATAAAAAATATCAATACTTTCCCAAGGCTCGGTGAGCATCACTCTATAGACACTAGGAAGAAGCATAATCGGGCCTTTCCAAAAAATTAGACTTGCAAAAGTAGGCACCTCTTTTGTAGGACCTGGACATGGTATAAAAAAAAGAGGTCCTTAGTTTTCCAAAAAAAAAGTTTAAATTATATATTAAGCAGGGACTCTTGAGAAAAGCAAATAATAAAATCAGTGATTATTTGGACGATAGTGATGCGTGGTGAGAATATTGATCTTGGTAATAATATTACTGTTCATTTATTTTCTAACTGATTTGTGTTTTTCAAATCGTTTGTTTTTATGTAGACCAATATTTTTATATATTTTTTTAAATTATTATTTTGACATTTCTTTTTACATGTTGACATGAACATTTTATAACTTAGCATTTATTAGTTGATAATTTGACTGTAAAAAAGTAATAAACTAGATGAGACAGGTAGATGATGTTTTGCTTAGTATTTTAAGTTACTACCACATTAGACAGGTAGACTAAGATATATTTGTTCCTCATTATATAACACAATTTCCTCCTGTCTTTTATATTTATATCCTTTACTTATTAAAGTTAAACACTTTGTTTAGTATGTATAATAATTATATATAAGTTAAAAAGACTGTAATAGTATAAGCCGTATGATGAGAAAAAAAATTGCAAAAAAAGACACGATCTTGCTAAGTTTCTTGCCCTTCTTCTTAGCAAGATTAATCGAATGGTCGGATTTATGCTTACATCTATTTATAGTTTATTTATCTATTAACTTATTTTTTCATTGCATTATGTAAGTATATACAATACTAGCTTTTTCCCGCGGCTCCAATTGCGGCATGTTTTACCAAAGTGCCAAGAAGGGTGTCAGGATCGTTGTAGATGGAAATCTGTAGTCAGATTAAACTCATACAGTTTTCTCGTATGGGAAAAAATCAATACATAAACCTGGCTGTAATCGCTTTTTCAAGCTAAATATTAGCAAGAGGTGTGTCCGGATCGTTGTAGATGTAAATCTGTAGTCAAATGAAACTGATATAGTTTTCCAGTATGGAAACAAATCATTACTTAAACCATAGCATTTAATGTATCTGTGCTTAAACCTGGCTGTAGTTACTTTTTCAAGCTTAATATTAGCAAGACGTGTGTCAGGATCGTTGTAGATGGAAATCTTTAGTCAGATTAAACTGATACAGTTTCCTTGTATAGAAAAACAACCGGTTTTATCACTTATAACTAACCATTTGGTCAAGGAACGCCGATAAAGCAGCTAAGCATCGTTTTTTCTCCCGACATGGTTCACAAATATTGAATTTTCAAACTGAAAACTTAGTTTTATTAAAATAAAATATAGCCTATGTTACTCAGCAATAGTATAAATTTTTATAAAAGAAATAATTTTTAGAATCGGTTCAGTAGTTCCAAAGTTTACCTCAAACATACAAACAAACAAATCTTTCCTCTTTATATAATAGTGTAAATGTAGATTTAGTTTTTTTACTTATGTAAGTATATACTTGGTTAGGCATTATATTTATCTATGGTCTATTCAGTTTACTTATCAACTTATTTATTAATTGCATTATGTATAATAATATTATTATTCTAATAAGTCTTTATTTTATGCATTATGTATAACTTTATTAACCCAACTTAAATATAAGTAGTTTTTTATGTGCTTTCCTTATTAAATTTGTTTCATAATATAATATTGTTTTTATAAAGATTAGATATGACATGTAAAATGAATTACTTTGGGTGCAGCTACAGTTGTGTTTGTACAGTTAGGCACGAACACGATGCAGTATTTACAATTTGGTTTATTATTAGTTGGCACAGCTTCCATTATGATTCCGAAACGATATCAGCCGCCGTCTTCAGGTAACTACAAGTACTAACTGCCTGAAGCGCGAACGAACGCCCCGCGGCGGGAAGTTGTGACGTTGCAGCACTGCGACCGGCCGCGCGCCGAAATGTTTGAACACGGGCGGAAAAGTATATTTCACAATTCGTAATTTATGAAGTTACTTTAGTTTTTAGCAACCTTAGTATGATTTTTAGGGTTCGGTAGTCCGACAAGAAACCCATATAGTTTCGCCATGTCCGTCTGTCCGTCTGTCCACGGCTTAGCGCAGAGACTATTTAGTACTAGAAAGCTGTAATTTGGCATTGATATAAATATTGATCACGCCAACAAAATGGTAAAATAAAATCTTGAAAAAAAAATTTTTTTAAGTGTACCTCTCATGCAAGTAAACTGAGGATGTTTTTTTTTTTCTCGTCAATCCCATATTGTGGGGTATCGTTGGATAGGACGTTCAAAAATATTGTGGGTGTGTGAAAACCATTTTTCGATTTAGGGATCCGTTGGTGAAATATTAAGCTTTAAAGTGAAAATTTTAGTTAGAGTGGAGCGTCCCCCCCCCTGCCGGCTAAACGTTTGCTTATAGAAATGTGAAAAAATTCACAGAAGTAGTATATATATAATGAATTTAAAAGGAAAACTATCACAGCTAAGTAGGCTTTACAGGTTTACGAGTACAGGTCGCGCCAAATTTTTGGCCCCCTATAATGTATGGGACCAGAATTTTGGCGCGGTCTGTATTAGTAGACCTACTTATATGTACCGGGCAACTACAGAACCCTATATTGCGCGTGGCCCGACACGCACTTGGACGGTTTTTTTTTAATAAATGGAAACGGTCGGATTGAAATAAACTCGTTATGACATGTCACCGCCGCGTCTCGCTCGCCGCGCTCTCTCTCTCCCCGCCCCGCACCCACCGCATGCATCCCGCTCCACTAAGTACGTGATCACGCGTATTCTCAAAATTTTCAATTTCATATGCGTGACATTTACATGTTTAATTTTGATGAAAACATGATAGTAGCAGACATAAACTTATTATTAAACAAAAATTTCACAGTTACGATTTTTAACTGCTGAGAAATACATTATTATTAAAACGTAAAAAATAAATGCTTAATTTTTGTCTTAAATGTCTAAAAAGGCGCAATATAGCTTACTAAAATACAGCCATCATAGTTACCATTTTGGCTTGTATAGATATTGAGATCAGATGAATACTGTGAAAAAAAACATACTTGCGAATTTGGTTTCAGTTTATTTTTCGATTAGGTGGATAGTATTTGAATGCACCTCAAAATTATACTAACTAGGTATTTGGTTACCTATTTTGCTTTTAGAAAAAACTTGGGTTGTGTACGAAATCTCGGATTTTTATAAAAACGGTTAACACCCCGGAGTTTTTACATCATAATATCTAATTAATAATCGATACTTAATATTAATACCCGATAAAATAATCAAAACAACGGGTTATCGAATTATGTCCAGGCTTAGCTACTTTGATGCGCCTATTGGAATGGAATAAATAATGGCTAGTGAAACGCGGGTGTACCGGGTCTGGACTGTGACTTGTATTTCACAGTTCACACCCGGGAACACCTCTGACACCCCCTCGGGGAATATCATGTCGTGACGATATGTATCCTTAGATAAATCGGAATTCGATAGATATGTATGTTTTCGATGTTTGGCAACCAACTTAACTCTTTATAGGACAGAGAAAACTGGCTTATGTATGTAAAAAAATACTTGCATTATAATATAAAAAATCAAAATAAAAGAAAAATCACAAAAAAGAAACGTGTTTTTTATTATTATTATTTTCTTTATTATCCGTTTTATTTTATTTTTGATCCTAAGGGCGCATAATACCGGTTAAATTTTTACAGGCGGACGCCTCCGTAGGGGGTTGGGGGTTGGGGGGGAGGGAGGGGGAGGGGGGTATCCCCCCCCCCCCCCCGAAGTCCCCCCTACCGGAAGCGTATAGTTTCTTAGTTATAAATTTTTGTGAAAGTAATATCCTAACTTTTTTGTGCATAAAAACATTAAAGGGAGGGAGGAAAAGGGGGTTGGGAGTTGGGGAAGATGGAAAAATGTTCCCTGAAGTCCCTCCAACAAAAATCTTAAGAATAGAAGTCACTTTTTTGACACAAATTCACTTCTGCATCGGCTCCGACGCTGCGGAAAGTGCAGCCCCTTCGCCCTTGCTTAACAAAGCGCAAGCACCCATGCTCACCTCCGCAGCTTCGGCTTGCTGGTCGCCCACGGCGACCAGCCTCAGCCGCTACGGCTCGCACGGTTGCCTGCGCTTTATTACAGCGGGCGGGGGCTGCTCTCCCTCCGCGTCTCCGGCTTTTTATATACACTCTAGGGGTAGTAGCCACAAGACTGTGCAGAGTCGGGTATCAAATGGTGTCGACGTCATTGCGTTACGTTTCGTTTCACATAGTTTTAATGTGTTTTTATGTTATTGACCAATTTTGTATACAAAATTACGTTCCATTTTATGAATATTTCGTTAATTTGATTTTTATTGTAAATAATTAAAATTGCATCTCCGGTAATAAAATGTTAGCTTAAAGGTTCGACCCGAACCCCAAAAAGACCCTTACAGTTATTTCGTAATAAAATTCAGGCGTCCGCCTGTAAAACCCAACCCTCAAATCGCAGTCCTGCTCTAACGCTTCTGCTTTTTAACTGTCAATCCTACTCTAATCAGATGCCGCGCACGCAAAACATCAGTTTTTTTGAAATAGCTGCTACACTGATGTTTTTTTCATTTTTATGGAACAGACTGCAGCTGCTTTATACTAATATCAGTTATATTATGCAAAGTTTCAGATCTAATTTCAAGTATTCATTGCATGCTATCGCTTTATTGTACGGTTTGGAGGTAAATTTGTATATTTTTCTATCGAGAAAATTTAATGGAATCAAGTTTTCACAACAGCATGGACGTAGCATTAGTCCTCAACTCTATCATATGTCAATTTCAGAGTGATTGTTACAGTATTTGTTAGTATAAAACAGGACCATACGATGCGACGTGAGGTATTATACACCCTTCAGTCTTTTTCTTTATTTATCTGACTTTTCCATTAACTTTGAAATAAAAATGACAATTTACTAATAATTTCTTTATTGTTTTTTTTACAAAGTGGGCTAGAATATGGACTCCAATATATGGCCAGTGCCTTATAAAGGGTTAAAGATACATAATTTAGGGACAGGACAGCTCCTTAAAATAGAGCCAGACGGCTTCAGCAGCTTGCTGACACACTGATCCAGCGAGGGGAAGCTGGAGCTCATCATCGCCTAACCAAAGACTAATAATACAACTTTATTTTTAACTAACTTTTGCCCGCGGCTCCGCCCGCGTGTTATTCGGTTTAACGACATGCTTTTTTCCGGGATAAAAACTAGCCTGTGTATTAAGTTGGGATATAAACTATATCCATTCTAAATTTCATCCAAATTCATCCAGCCGTTTCAGCGTGGAAGAGTAATAAACATACACACACACACACACACGCACACACACACGCACACACACACACACGAACACACACACACCCACACACGCGCACACCCACACACACACGCACACACACACACGCACACACACACACACACAAACTTTCGCATTTATAATATTAGTGTGATGTGATTATGTTACCGGTTGAATACTTTTTCTCATTTATCCATTTGGCAACTTCCTTATGTAAACATGTTCGTTTACATATTTCTTTTTAAATTAAACTTTATTTTCAACTGTTTCTATGCGATTAGAACAGAATCTCTTTAATACAAATAGGAAACAGTTTACAGTCAGTCTAATTAAGCTGGACTAAAATTAGGATAATAATAAAGCCCCCGAAAAACAAATTAAATCCCAGCGAACAGCTGTACACTGTCATACGTAAAATTAGTTACCGAAAAATATACTAATTTAACTGTGTAACATCTACCGACAAAATAAATAAAAAATAGCAAACTAAAATTCCTTACGACCACCAGAAATGCAATTGTGTAAGCTGATGGTATTCAAATTTATTGTCATACGCTCAGAACAAGTCATACGGATATTCGGTTTAGCAAATTAGCCCGTTTGAAAGTTGAAATCGTACATTTTTGGCTGTCAAATTAATACAATTGTCTTATTTTGTTGTTGACAACCAAAATATGACAATCGAATTTGAATACCATTGGCTTACACAATTGCACCTCTGGTTTAAATAATGAACCTCCGAATAAATTATTGAACTTCCGAAAGAAATACTAAGTTGACAAAAAAAATGTTCTGCTGAGGTCAAAAATAGGTGCGACGACGAGCGTAGCGAGGAGGAGCGTGATACGTGGGACGCACTATAAGTTTCCGGAATGAATATGAAAAAATACTATTAAAGCTACAAAGTTAATTTATTGTTTTTCAAAATAATCTCCCTTGGCGTCTATGCACTTTTTCATTCGATCAAACCAGTTTTGAAAACTTTTGTGCCACTCCCCTGTGGTGACCTCTGAAACGTGTTTTTCATACTCCTCGACAGCCTCTTCTGGTGATGAAAATCGTTGACCGCGTAATTGGTTCTTAATTTTTGGGAACAGAAAAAAGTCACAAGGTGCCAGGTCGGGACTGTATGCAGGATGACTCATGAGTTCTACATTTTTCGTCTTCAAAAAGTCGTTTGTCTGTCTGGCCGTGTGAGAACTAGCATTGTCGTGGTGCAGGATGATACGGCGTTTACGGTTATTTTTACGGAGTTCGTCAATAACTTCCGGCAAACAAATGGTCGTGTACCAGTCACTATTCACGGTACGACGATTCTCTAAAGCAACAGTAGCCACGTGTCCAGTTTTATTAAAAAAAGAAGCAATCATCCGCTTAGATGCACTTTTCACGCGCGCCACTTTGGTTGGTTTCGGCTCATCTTGAAAGACCCATACGCTCGATTGCTGCTTTGTTTTGGGATCGTAGCAATAAATCCATGTTTCGTCACCTGTTACTATGTCCCACACCAAATTTGACGTACCTTCGTTGAATCTGGTAAGCATGGCACTGCACCAAGTGACGCGGTCCGTTTTTTGAGCCTCGGTCAAGTTGTGTGGGATCCACCGCGAGCACAGCTTTCTCACACCCAAATGTTTGTGTAGGATTGATTGTATTTGACTCATGCCTATTTCTAAGGATGCGCGAATTTCATGGTAGGTCACATGCCTGTCTGTTTCAATCATACGGCGCACAGCATCGATGTTTTTGTTGGTCACAGCGGTGGACGGCCGACCATCGCGAGATTCGTCACTGAGATTGATACGACCACGCTTGAATTCTGCAAACCAGCTATAAACAGTCGTCTTGCATGGTGCTTCATTGCCAAAAGCTGTTTCAAGCCGAGCGATGCTCTGTTGAGCTGTCAAATTACACTTAAAATCGTAGAAAATCATACTACGAAAATTTTCCCGAGTTAAATCCATGTTGATGCAGACACACAATTTTTTAAATGGCGCCACAAGGTAAAAACAAAAGACAGTCAGATGAAACAAACTGCATTCTACAGCCAAAGAGTTCTATTTTCAAATGTTGCAATAAATTTTTAAATATTGTTTATGTAAGTGGCCAGTTCCGGAAACTTTTAGTGTTACCTATGTAGGTTGACATGTAAATACATATTGGAAGCCGAGCGAAGCGGAGTGGAGTCAGGCGACCCCTGAATTTTAACAGAATTCATGAATGACTTGCACTTTTATTCGGAGATCTACGACAAAAATCTGACAGTTGTTTTCGCTAAAATGTATTTTCAGTTCGTGAAATAGTATTATGTCAGCTTTTTGATGTATAAAGTTTTCGGAATTTTCAGTATTTCACTCGGTAGTTGTCGGTAGTCGGTAGTTTATTTATTAGCACAGAATTTTTTGGTAACTTAGTATTTAAAGCAATAACATTCATAAATTGAACATTCTCATTTTTAATTTAGTCTTGGAAACTTTTATTACTAGCCCTAAAATTATATCTGTTGGAAAGGTAATTTTCAGTTTTTTTTTTCCTGTACCTATATGTACGAGTTTTCCATTACCTATATTTTTTCTTTTAAGACCTACTTGCAAACGTAATTTCAAGTTTCTATGTGTATGAAATTGATTACATAAAGGGCAGTTACTTCTTTTCTCGTTCAGTAGGAGTCTGATTTTGTTAAAAGCACCATATGGCCGTATACTTCTGCTGGGTAGAGCCTGATATCTCTAACGGGGCCTGAGAAAAAGGGTCTTGACGTGGACAACAAAGTGATCCTTTAAGGGTTCCGTTTTTATATTCGGTGGTTGAGAATCCCAAAAAATGTTTAATTGATTGTATTTTATTGATTTATACTCTTTTATGAGACTGCTTCAACTACTACTAAGTTCCACGAAATCATAATTTTATTAGAGAATTTTGAAACCAAAACTCAGGAAGTCGTAAGACGAAGTATAGAAAAAATACTTATAATAAAAGCTCAATAAATTCGTGGAGTATCAAAAATCTTTTACCTACCTGCAAAGATACTTATTGATAATTTCTACGAAATAGATTAGTGAGTAATGTTTTTTTCGATTAACAAGTTAATTACACTGTACTAATTGGCACTATAATTAAAAAATCATTAAGTACGATAAAATAGCAATGACCACACCAAACTGACCACTATTTACCCCTATCATAAGCATGTAAACGATGCAATACATAAAGAGCCCTCTAGATGGGAAGGATTGGTAGCACAGCGCGTTGATGTGCGATCATTAAAGAACCCTAGGCTAGGCTGGGCACACTGGGGTTGCAAAGCTGAGTTTTTGAACGGGTTTGGCCGAGTTACTACACTCCGAACGTCATTTAACATATTTCCAATAGATTTTATATTGATTTTTAACTGTCATTTTGACGTCCCTATACGAACCTTGCAAACCCTGTTGAAAAATTCAACACCGGTGTAGCGAGCGACACTGCTATTTTTGAACGGTCGGTGTCGCGACCCGTGTTGATTTTGAATGGGTAAATGTAGCACCCAGGTATAGGAAACCAAACCCAGTGTGAGTTTTTGGACGATTATCTGAATGGTGTGGGCGTGTACAGCGGCAAGTATACGCGATTTCGAAAGGCAGCACAAAACCGACCTCGATGCCAAACGTAGAACTAGTAGTTCGCCCCGAACTGTGAACTCGCGCTCGCCCGATTCGCGCTTGACCGATTTGGCTCATGTTTGAACTTAAAAATTCTTTCTATCTTATTTACTCGCCTGCCAAATTTCATGACATTCCGATCAACGATACTCGAGTTATCGTCGAACAAAACATTCATACATTCATACATACAAACCCCGGATTGTTCTAGTATACTCGGAGAACTTGCTCGCTTCGCTACGCTCGTTCAATTACCTACCCAATTTAAAACACGGTGCTTCCTAATTACTTCCTTCCTGCTTTTATTAGGGTTCCGTACCCGAAGGGTGCCTAACGGGACCCTTACTAAGCCTCCGCTGTCTGTCTGTCCGTCCGTCTGTCTCAGGGGTCTAAAGCTTCAACCGTAAAAGGTAGAAAGTTGAAATTTTCACAAAATACGTGTTACTATGGTCGCTATTACAGCAGTGTATGGTAGTATGGAAGTCGTGTCTGCAAATTAAATTATTTGCGAAGTTTTGATTGGGATGGGTTGTAATAAGTATGGGACTGGGGCAAAAGTAAAAATTTTTGAATTTTGTGCGTCTGACTAGTCTGAATATTCCGTTTTAACTCGAGAACCACTCAACAGGTTTGAATGCAGTTTTCTTTATTATAATCGTAATAGTGTCTCTGTTCAACACATAGGCTATACGAGTGTTGATAAAATAACCGCCAAACCGAAAAGCTAGTAAGATATAAGGGACTTCAAATGCCTTTCAAAAAGACCTTCCGTACGGCTCCGTTTAGTTTCACAAGGCATGATCGTGCTTCATATCTGTTGTTCTTCAATAGTTACCAAAAATCGATAGCTGAACTTGATTTACTCGTACGTACTGATTTAATGAGTGTAGGTTCCAGTAAAGATAATTTTGTCCTCATGAAGGATGACAAATAGGAAGGGTCGATCAGCGTGGAACATGACAGCTGGGTCCGGTTCCGACATCAGGCTATAGTTTACCATGACTAAACCTGCAAGAGAAATTCTCGTGAGTCTCCAAGTTGATATTTGATATTTTAGTTCGTAAGTCCAGTTATATTTACTTATCTTTCTGAGCTGATATCCTGTTGCAGTTTTTAGAAATAACTATGTTTGTTAACAGTCTTGGCTTTTTACTGTGTAACCACACATTTGATCCCATCAAAGAAAATAGGGTTTTCAGACCCACTTTTAATCAGAAGGTCTGTGTATTTTTATCCGAAATAATTGATTTAATAGCCTTCAAGTTGGGGCTACATACCGTTAAGGCCCTTGTAGCCTTCAATAACCTTGAGATATTTTAAACAAAGTCAAAATGAACGTTAAAACCTTGCATTTGATTTTGTAATCGACTGCTCCGAAACTTGCCGTTTTTTCTTGCACGCGCTCTCAAAATATCTAGTTTTTATTTATTAACTCTACTGTAAATCAACATTTTTAAATTTCCTGCAATGAGTTTTATAAGCTATACTTTTTTGTATTTTAGTGCAAGACCCATACAAATAACATTAGCGGTTTCCAAGAAATTGCCAATTTTATTCCAAAAACAGCTTGACTTTGGGAAATATTTTCAAGGTGTTTCTTATAGGCGAGAAAAATTTCCTGCAATTAGATTGTTTCTTGTACTTTAAATAATGGCATATATTTTTTAATAATTTTTAAGTAAGCCGTTTAAGAGAAATAACTTCATCAATGGGAGTAATTTTCAGATGATGCGGGAACACGCGCCTTAAGTGGCGTTGTTTAGATGAGCACAAGTACCAACCTGTGAAAGCACCAGCGGTAGCCCCCTCCTCATCGACCTTGATGAATGCCTTCTGGAAAGCCTTGGAGACGACTACGGAGTCATCCTTCACGACATTTGGAGCTGGCTCCGAGAACAGAGATGGTACTCCAACCTAGAATTACAGTGGAAACCATCAGGCTAACAATAATATACCTGGTACCTAATTAACATGTATATATTATAGTCCCTACTAGGATTCCATTTATACTGTAGGTAACTAGTCTAAAATTGTGTACATTTAGTAATCAAAATCTACGAAGTTGGTCATTTACAGATATTTAAATCTGAGCTATAAGTTGCTTTTGAATATCTCACTCAAAATGCGTTTACCTTTGCCAAAATCCCCTTCAGATCCAGTTCACTTTCAATTTCAAACTTGGGCAAGGTCAAGGAGACGTCGCTTCCAGCTGGCTCCAGCTTGAAGATCTCATGAAGTAGACCGTTCTTGGATGCCTTCTCCAGGACCGAGGGCAGACCGTCGATCTCGTCGGGAAGGACTATCACCATGCGGAAACCCTTCTCTTTGTATGGGAGCTCGACCATCTGCAGGTAATGGGTAAGAGTGACTTTACTGGCAAGTTTTGGTTAAATTGCTTGTGATGAAGAAGCTATAAGTGCAAACAAATGCCGCTTAAAGAAATAGTTTGAAGGTGAACACTAAAGTGAAATCAGTAGCAATCCAAAGGCAACGACGTAACCTTTTCAAAATAACTGTTTATTTGAGGGATGTTGCTGAAAATATGTAGCAATATTCCTTTTGATACACTCGTAGATTCACGTACGTTGTGGCTTTTTATCCTGATTATGTATCAGTTCTTGCCTTTCTGCTCGAGTTAAACAAAAATCTGACAACCAACCCTGGCTCCTAGAGCTGGACTCTCGTGGTAGAACAGCGATTGCATGAGCTGCATGGTTGGCTTCTGCACGGTCTTGTCTTTGGTCACATGGAAGTCCTTGTCTTTCGTCTCGCTGGCTTTGAATGGCACGGACCAGTGACCCTGACAGGAAGAAAAGTAAATTAAAAAGAAAATTAAGTAACCACATTGAGTTGTGAACTAAAGGTGTTTGAACATTTTGGCCACAGAAGAAATAATTTGAAATAAATTTCAAAGATTTAAGCAACCAAATTAGTATTGATAGCACCAGAAATAAAACGTTTTGGCGCGCCCCTACTAGCATCACGCACGATGCCATAGGGCGCGTAATCTAACAACAACTAAAACGCTCATTTTAAAATTTTGGTTGCTTGGTGTCGATTCGGTGTAACACGACTTAACTTATTTGACAGGACTAAACTTAATTTACGCATCCTTTCTTTTTCTTACTATATCGAACAGACAAGGACAGGATGCTTAAAATAAGGTTAGTCTGCCAAATAAGTTAAGTCGTGTTGCACCGAATCGACACCTATAAATGTGACATTTTACGGGCTTCTGTCCAAAATATTTTTGTTTGAATTGATGTCCACTATCGATTTTCATAAAAAATATTCAAAGCGGCCATTTTGAAAAATTAAACATATGGTAAGCGGTAGGTAGGCCAAGATCTATAGTGGATTTAGAAAATGTACCTGGAAGAAGATGACATTAAATAGAGCTGCAGCTACATCTGGAGTTAGAGCATCAGGTGATACGGCGTTTTTGATGTGTCCCATGGTTTCTTTCTCTGCCTGAAACCAAACAATACAAAATACTTTCTTGAGTATGTTTTTTACTTTTTGCTTATGAATATGACAAAACAAACATTAGCACTTATTCCTCTAAAATATGCTAGTCGACAGGGTAGCCACAAGTAGAAGTAACTTAATGATAACTACCCGTACCCTATTACTTTAATACCAATCATGAGCCTTTCTCTAAAAAGTCCTCTTACAGCACGCAGCAACCCTCAACCATAAACCGGCCTCATCTAACTAACATCTGTTTTGTGACTTTTCTTTTTTATGTTACAAAGAGTCATAACATGAATAGTAAATATAAAAAATATCAAACACAAACAGACCTAAAGAACCATAGAGCAATGAAGTAAACAATAACTACAAATACACTCATACATATGTACATATATACACACATAATACGTAAAATTCAAAAGTTCTACAAAATACCCAGAAAACGCAACAAGACATTACTAAGAGGTTGCTACAAATGAATCTTAAACTGTAAATTAGCTGCTTTTCAGATTCTTAATCTAGCTGGAAACTCACTTTAAATTCAAAGAGAAATTATATGTCTAGCCACAGAATATTTTTTTGGCCGCGTGATCAAACTTCTCTTCTTATATTTTAACTAAGCAACGGGAAAATGAGTTAGCCTCTAAAAAACTAATTAGTCTTTTTTACAACGCCCGCGCCATCTAAATCTTTTAAAGGAAAGCGTCAAGTAATGAACAATTATTTTACTTGTCCTTCTGATTTATACACTGCCACCTAATTTACTAACTCAGCCACAAATTTTACAACTTATAACCAATTTTCGTTTTACAGCTTCAACACAAGCTCCTCGAAAAAATATCATTCAAGCTTCAATAGACAACAGCATAATTATTATGAAAAATAAAACATCATGTTCTTTTATCGTGAAAATAGCCACTGCACGATTTGATGCGAGTGCGCGAGATGACAGCGAGCGGCCATTTGCACCAATCACAGAGTGCCATTCGACTCATGTACTGACGAGTTAACGACCCGTATTTGTTTATTGTCGTTCGTGCGTTTGTATTGCTTAGACAATGCCCTCAATTTTGGCCCGTGCGCAAAAATTGCGAAAGCAAATAGCGGGTGATTTTAAATGAATTTTGTACTGATATAGATTGATTTTTTTTAATGAAAACTTGTAGTAAGCAATCCTTATATCCTGTAGCTTCTATTGGATGTGGTTTAGTCACTCTAATTGCCATCGCGTGGCATTAGTCAAACTTTAAACAAATATCTAATGACTGATATTGCGCGTGCGCGATGCCGGAATAGCCGCCCATATATCACGGGACTAGGCAAGCGCACTTATCCCCCTCTGCCGAAGTACATGAACAATTTGTTTATATAAGTTTGCTTGTGTGCGCATTTTGTGTTTGTGTTGCAGCTTTTGATTTTCAGAATACAAATACAAATACAAATTTTATGTTTCTCAAATGTTAGTAGGTACAAACAAAAAACTAGCCTATGGTTAACTTAAAAAAAAATCGAATGTAATGTTAACTTAAAATACACATTAAGTAAATGAAATATTATCCATATTTTGTACAAACTAACTTGATACACGTCACTGAATAGAATATGCGTGCTCCCATACCAGAATTCTCCGTTTCATAGGATGCACAAAAGTGTTTTTTTTGCCAGAAGGCGCCCACCCGTGCTAACTTAAATAAATTAAACTTTAATCTAAATATGTTTTTATAAAATAAAGTATATATGTTATAATAAATAAATATTTAACACAGTGTATTCGTGACATTTATTTGATTTAGTGTGACATATCAATTTTTCGCAGGGGTGTGCGTGAATGAGTAAATGTGTGCTGTTAGTATTTACCTCCCCTCCCGTGGAAAACAACAGAATAATTTCAGTATTAAGAGTCGCACTTTGCCAGGTCCCGTGTTAAATGGTCTAAGTTGTATTGCAATAAAAGGTACAATGACTTAAAACGATGGCATAATTGACCACGGAAGTGGTCATTTTATAATTCAGAATTCCTTCGCGAAATCAATGCGAGTGTAAAAGTCTGACACGGTTCTGTAACGGTAATTAGGCTAGCGAAGCCAGCCTTCCACCTTGTCCATAGAGTGTATATAAAAAATTAGAGGCGTCGAAGGAACGCGCCACAGCGTGCGGTGAGTAGCAGACACCAAGACACGGACGAGTGTAAGCAAGTGAGGACGTCTGCGACGAATTGCAGTCTTAGGTGCCGCGCTCCAAACGCCGGAGCTAATGCAAAAATAAATTTTAGTTGGATAGATAAATTAAAAGACCAAAATTAGCATTATTTACTAGGTTCGTAAAATTTTAATTCCAGCATTAGTAGAATAGAATAGAATAGAAAAAGTTTATTTGTCTAAAAAACACATAAAAGTAACACAACATAAATTAAACACAGAAATACATTAAACAAAAAGGAGACAGCTCAGCTTATGCTGCGAGTATGGTAAAACATATCTGCACAGCACTGATTTTCAGCTGATCCTGTATCATCTACGATTAAACATAAAGTTCGGTAGGTGATGCACAGTATGAACTACAACACAGCAATCAAAATATATATAAAAATACACACCAAATTACACTTTCAAGAAACAAAAATAAACCACTATTGAAAAATAACATATTTGAGCACAAAAAAAATATATATTTGATTTTAACGGCTTTCTTGCTTTTGTTTGTCAAAAAGATGTTTTTTTAACTTTGACTTGAACGTGTGAGCTGTCACAGACTTGCGCAAAGGGGGAGGCAGATTGTTCCAGATCTTTGCGGCCGCGTTTTGAAACTACCCCTGAAGCCAGATCTTACATGTTTCGGCAAAATCATCAAGTTTAATTCCCTACTACGCGTTTCACGACTGCACACCTCACGAGCCCAAGCAAACTTGTTGTAAAGATACAACGGTCTTTTGCCATGTACAACCTTATGAACGAGACTGGCTAGATGTACAGTTCTTCGAGCCTCCATCTTGAGCATTCCTTTCTCGTTCAAGAAGGGTGTAATATGAGCCCGTTTTGGTACCGAGAAGCAAAATCTGGCGCATGCGTTCTGAACTCGCTGAACTGCTCTTGAAGTCATAGCATATAGTTTCGGACCATAAACGACATCACAGAAGTTAAACAATGATAGCACCACGCTCTCTGTTAGTATGATGCGGATTTTTTCGGAGAGGTAAGGAAAGTACAGTGTCTTGAGTCTGAAAAAGGCGTTTCTAATTTTAGAGTTTATGTGGTCTGAAAAATTTAACTCGGAGTCCATTATAAGACCCAGGTTTCGCGCTTTTGATACTCTTTCGATGCTTTGATTATCGATCCGTATCGAGGGGTTTTGTTCAATGATCGAATGGCACTGATGCTTAGTACCTAATACTAAATATTTGGTCTTCTGTGCATTGAGTACTAAGCCGTTCAGATTTGCCCATTCGTAAATTTTATTCAGATCCTCGTTGATTTTAGCCACTGCTATTTGTGTATCATTAGGTTTGAAGGAAAAGTACAGCTGCGTATCATCTGCATATAGGTGAACTTGGCAGGGATTGATCTTATTAAGAAGATCCGCAGTGTATTACACAAATAGCAGCGGACTGAGGATAGAACCTTGAGGGCAGCCACGCTTGACGACCTTCAGTTCTGAGCTAGCGGTGCTCCCGTCGTCATTATCGACCTCAACGTATTGCATCCGGTTATGTAGGTATGAGCGGAACCAGTCACAAGCTGACTCCAATACTCCGTAGTGGCTTAGTTTTGCTAGAAGCAGCTCTTGATTCAGACAGTCAAACGCACGCGAGAAGTCTAGGAGCACTAGTATAGTACCCTGACCCGTGTCAGACGCAGTAATAATTTCATCTGTGACGTGTGCTAGAGCTGTTTCTGTTCCGTGGCCACTACGGAAACCAGATTACAACAAAGGTACAATATTTTCAGATTCCACGTATTCCATTAACTGAGTATGTACAAAAAAAAGATGACGCCCGTAACAGACACAAAAACCTAGCCTATTACATAGACTAAGACTTAAAAGGTTGATAATTATTACTAACATGCATTCAACAAAATCATGGACATTACTATTCGACCACAGCCTCCTCAGCGGCCTTAGAAAAAACCTTAGATAAATCCAGTTCAGAATTGATTCTGAAGGCGGGTTTTCCTTCTTCCTGCCTAACCAGAATTTTTCCGTTAGTCGTCCAGGCAAATTTCCATCCACATCTCTGTCGTTCTTCTCGTACCTTTTGGAACAGACTCCTATTATCCTTGGTCAGTCTTTCATTAATGTAAATCGGTCTAGGCTTCACAGCCACACCAGGAGGGTGTGAACTCACACCAGTGACGATGCCTTCTGTAGTCAGCGAGCGACGTACGCGGACAGCGCGCATTAGGCGGTCTCGGAGGGCGCGCCGGGCGACACGCAGCACGAGCGGGCGCGAGCGCAACTGCGGGCCCGAGCTGGCGTCAGCGGCGAGCCGCCGTGGTCCTGCGCGGTATGCGTCCACACCACAATATCCGCTTCTTCTAGTGGTATTCCGACTTTGGCCGCGATCATGGTGACGATGCTATAGACATTTTCACCATTTTGCTCCTGTACACCTGAAATTTCAACGTCGTTTGCAAAAGTTTCCTGCTCCTTTTCATTTAGTTTCGATTTAATATCATCAATAGTTTCTAGTAAACTTTTTGTGATATTCCTGTTTTCGACGGAGTCTATGCGCTGCTCGAGGCTGGTCATGTTCTCTTTAATATCAGATACTTCCTTTGTACATAGAAACATTTCATCTTTCAATTTTTTAAGATCTCCCCGGAATTCTGTCAGCTCCTGCGTCAGATATACTACCTGTTCACGAAAAAGTCGCATCTCTTTGATTAACTCAGAAGTATCATTGGGATCTGCCTTTTGCGCACTTGTGGTACTATTTTTCCTCACTCTTTCTTCTTCTCCATCCTTCGCTGTTGCTTGTGACAGTGGCGCTGGAGGCGTCTTTACACCGCCTTTATTTTTCTTAATGCAGGCCGTGCATAGTACGGATGTGCTGCCACCACCTCCCACGGGAGCTGACAAAAACTTGCCGCAAACATAACACTTCATATCGCCTAAACTGCGCTGGATGCTAAGCTAATCAACTAGATGATGAGCTAATACCCGCAACAGCCGCCAGATAGCGATAGTGCACGTTGACCAAAGTGATACGAGGATATGTTGCCAGATGTCGCTAGCTTATATGAAAAGTATCTTTTCAGGATTTTATTATCAGAACTTTTCAGCTTCGTTAAAAATGATAAGGTAAGCTGCTAGAGTACATACGGTTCCGGAGTCTGCGCCACATTAAACTCTTAACGCACACAATTTGACACTGATATCGGAGCAGATTGGATCCGCTATGTTTTCCTAATATTTATTAAGATAGACACGATAATTTCAGGTGCCTTCACTATTGCAGTTGTATCACATTCACCACCACACTTTTTTTAACTTTCTATTATTATTTGTTTCTTGTAAATATTTATTTTAGTTCATTTATATGAGAGCTAATGTTGAGTGCGCAACTACCCACGACCAAAAAAAAGTAGTGGCTTTAATATACTATCTGATGATAATTTTAGATAAATTTGACTATCAATTAATGTAAGAGGAGTTATATTTTAAACGTATTGAGTTGTAAAATTAGAAGCTAATAAAATTAATATTTGGGTGCCATTTATTAATATTTTAGAAGTCAACTGCTTGAATGCATTTTACAAATTTAGATGCTAAAAAATAATCACCATGCTGAGTTATATTTAGAGTGTCTTCCATAGAAGATAATTGGTGGCTAAGATAGTATTATTCAGACGCGAGTTGATTGTGGCTGACTGAGTAATTTAGAAGGCAAATTAGATTTTAGAGGCGAATAATGCTATTAAACAGAAGTCTGTTTAATTACATGCCTTATTCAAAGTGCATTACAAACTGGAAAAAATAAATTGAAAGAAATCTCACGTGAGAAAAGCATTATGAAAAAAATACCTTAGGGCCAGGGTTCGAACCTGCGGCCTCTTGCTTTCACGGCAAGTGCGCTAACCACTGCACCACCAAGATCCTCAAACTTAGTCGTTTAAATTTTCCACCATACCCTGTACACCGAATTTTTCTAACTAGCCGATGCCACTATTCTTCATCCGTATGGTCTCATGTCAGCTTTGGTTTTCGGCTCTTCGGTAGACTTACCCACGCGTTGATGATCTTGGCAGCAGCAGCTCCATCAGTAAAGCTGATCTTCTCCACTTGACTCTGGAAGTCGTCTCTGGAGACGCTGGAGAACCTCTCGTTTAACTCGTACTTGTCCGCCACGTAGATCTTGTTCTTCAGGTTTAGGAACGATGAGTCCATGGCTGAGAACTGCTTGTTCAGGCTGGAGTAATCTCCCAGGCTCTGTGGAGTTGAGGATTACATTTGTTTAAATGGGCCATGGCCCGTTATCTCAACCTACCTCTTTATGCCATGAACAATTTTATTTACCCATCGCGTTTATCCCCGAAGTGTTTCAGAGTATGGACTTTCAATAGCACAGTAAATATTCGTACACCCTCTTTTTACCGATGATTCTTATCCCAACGCGATAGGGGGGATCCTTATCGCCGTATTTCGGGCACATTCAGCAAATAGTAATGTACAAATATGTAGTACATAAATTCTCTTTCTCTCAGTATTAAGAGTTCGGCGTCCTACCAACTATGCTACCACAAAGTCAGTAGCCACATTGTCACTAACCTTACTATAATCCAGGACACCAAGAAGGCTGATCAGCTCACTTTGCAGTTTCCCCCCCTCATTGGTGCCGGCCAGATATTGGGACAACAGGATTAGGGCGCCAAGTGGTGACGAGACCACATTCTTGTCTGAAGCAGCTTCAAACGCTTCCTGGAAGTGAAGTTGTATACGAACGCGTCAATGAGTACCGACAACTTGGACATACGCTTGGCCATGGCTTTGAAGACATAGGATGAATTCCCTCGACCAAAGCTGGGAGAGTGACAGCAGGCAGGCGTTAATTATTTTTCCAGGGACCTTCACATAAATACGGAAGTCGGTAACAGACATTATGACTGACACCAGTGGCGGTCCGAGGGGGGGGGGGGGGGGGGGCAGAGGAGTCATGTAATTCAAACGGTGCAAACCAAATTTGAAAAGCCCGTGAATTATTCGTGCCAACGCGGACGTTGGTCCCCACCACCAACGTCCGCGTTGCCGGATGCACCATAATAAAATTAATAGAAGGCTTCCATTTGTTTTGTGATTGAAATTTTTCATTTTATTAAAAATTTTATTTATTTGCTTGACCCTGTTTTGCTGTTAAAATTGGCCTCCTTAACTGTACTTGAGCCAAGGTGACCCCCCCCCCCCCCCCAAATCTTGAGCTGCGACCGCTCCTGACTGACACTACACAACTGCCTGTAGCCACTTTGCTTTTAACCGACGATTATTACGTCCCAAAATTATGACGCACCCTATCACCGTATTTCGGACCCAAGTAGATCAACCCGAAGCACGCAGACTAAACACAAATTAAAGAGGATTGAACCTACAATCTCTGGGTTAGTAGACAAGCCTACTATTCGGCCACAGAGTCACTGTAATTTTATGTCTTCTGTATTCAGTGACTCTTGTATATTTTACTGGCTATATTTTTATTAGCACTATTACTACTGGTGCTCTTTTTCGAGAAAATGTGGTGAAGGGCAGAGAATATATCCAGCGAGGTAAAAGGCTAGTGTTGTATAATTAATAGATTTGATTGATGGTTCTTAATTAAACTCCATTATAGCAATGAAAAACCTTACTTGTACTATACTGCCCTCATTAGCCAAAAAGCGGCAACTCAAGTGAAGTGAGTTTCGAGAAAATTGTCATTTTGTAAAAATTGATTTCGCGTCCATTAAATGATAAGATTTTTTAATTATTTTAAATTATATACACATTTTTGTATCCATATTTATCGTTGGTATGTTTAAAATTACATTATGTTTATTATTTCGGCTAATAATTGAGATACCGCCATTCTGTTTACGATAGTTAGGTTAAAACATTTAGTTATTGCTTTTTGTTCTCATTTACTCATACATGTTTCCATACAAAAGGAAAACAAATTACTTTATTGAAAATCAATATAAATACACATATAAAACACACGGCATTTTATATTTTCAAAACTTTATTATATAAACAATCAAATACTCACAAGCTTTTTAAAAAGAAATACTTATTTCTATGAATTAACCTCATTTGAATGAGATCCTGTTTACGGGTATCAGGTTTTGAAGCGATTTCAAAATATTGTCTTTTTTCTCAATGGTTGGGTTTTCTTTTTTGGAGGCGGAAGCACCTTAGTTTTTAATTTTAAAATTTTTATGTTGTTTGCTATGGCGTATAAGGATGTGCCGCCATTTAGCTTAGTAATAATGACATACCCCTAAGTCTCTTAGTAAGTACACGTAAAGTTGAGATACGTAAATTTTTATTAGATGTTTTTAAACATGTTCTATGTGAGATACGGCTACTTCTCTGAGTTCATCTGATGCGGAATTTCTCGAGCTATCCGATGCGATAAAAAACAAAAATACGTTTTTTTGAGATACCGCTTTTTGGCTTTTTGGCTTATGGGGGCAGTAGTTAGTTAGTATTATATAGTTCCCTAGTATTTTTTTTGCGACCGGCGGAACGTTTCGAGCTCAGTGCAACTTATAATTGTTTTCTTATTATTTAATAAAAAGTACTGAATAAATGTGATTTATGGCACTTCGCGACCATGGTTTAATGTCAATTAAGCTTTTCTGCCACAATTTTGTAACTGTATGCATTGCGTTGTAAATGAATTTCCACACCGACTTAAAACACGCTTTCAAGTTTGTATGGACATTCACGCTAACTATAATCCTTAAAATGACGCAATTCTGCTAAAAACCACTCATTATTATTAAACCATAGTCGCAAAATAAGATGAAACTATTTTATTTCATACATTTTATTTAAAAATGAGTTAAACAATCATCAGTTATACATTTTGCTCTGAGCTGGAAACGTTTATACCTACATCTTCAGGCACTAGGTTTAATTTTCAAATTATTTGGTTTGTTTACATTTGTTTGTTCAACTGATGTGCACAAATCAAATCATTGAGTAGTACTTTGTACACTTTTACCGGGAAACCTTACCTTGAGAATCTTCATGGAGGCCTTGTCGATGGCTTTCCCCAGCGGAGTCTCGTCGAACTCATGGTCTAGCAGGTGGTAGCTCTGCACGGAGCACGTCGCCGCTGGAGGAACATACAGTTTTGTTTAATTATGGTATACTATAGTAAAACAATACACAAGTGGAGGCGTTGGGCGCTGCAGAGGTAAGAGTGGAGCGGGACTGGTTGGTTGTTGCGGCGCGGGACAGGCTTCGCGATCCGCCAATTGTAGATTTTATGCCTTTGCCCGCGTTAGAGTGTTAAAAAACTATTATCGTCAGTTTTCTAACAAATCAAATCAAAATATTTATTTTTGCAAAATAGATACATTAAGTATACTTTCTACAAGTCAAAGTTAATTTTAACAATATAATATATCTTTAGAATATAAAAAAATATATAATAATACGGGAAATAAAATATACACCTGCATAAATAAATGATAGTCGTAAGTTTTTAAATAAATAAAAAATAAATAAAATAGAGGAATCTAGGAATAAAAATATTATATATACATAATGCAATGAAGATATAAGTTCATAAATAAAAACGGGAAATACATACAAAAAATATTAAGGTTGGGCTACTAAAATGTAATAAAGTTATACACTTGCATAAAATATAGAAATATAGGAATAAAAATATTATATATACATAATGCCTAACCATTCGCAGCGTTCGATTAGTATTGCTAAGAAGAAGGGCAAGAAACTTAGCAAAAATTCCTTTTTTCAAAATAAAACATATGATACAAAATCATATACATACCTACTCAAGTAAAGGCATAAAAAAATATAAGACTGCAAGAATTAGTCACGAGAAAAAAAAATATATCTTAGTCAACCCGTCTCATATTGTCTATTACCTTTAACAAAGTAAGTTTTTGGCTTGGTGATTACTTTATGAACATCCATTATAGCCAACCTTGACAAAGGTCATTACGATGATAAGTGAGAAAACTGCATCTAAACCGTTGAGTGGTTTTCGAGTTAAAACGGAACATATAGACAGACAAATACTCTTAAAAACTGTGGTTCTGGGCTCAGTCATTGAAGCATGGTTCTGACTACTTACACGGTCTCTAGTATAAATTTGGTCATATAAACGCAAGTTTATATATCGCCTTACATATCGTGGTAACGAAAAACGGACACGGTTGCTAAAAACGGAACCCTAAGCGCATGAGTCTAACTCGCACTTGACTGTATTCAAACATTATAAAGAACAAAAGATCGAAGCATCATTTCTAATGTCAGTCCTTAAAATGTCCAATCGCAAACGGGAGCTGATGACAACTGTCATGAAAAGAAAGACCGCCTTTTTGGGCACTTGCAAAGAGGTTCCCTCTACAAATTCTCAAGGTTGATCCTCGAGGGTAAGATTCCCGGAAAAAGAGCACCAGTACGTCAACGTCACAAATGGATAGATGACATCAAAGAGTGGACTGGACTAAAAAGCTTCAGAGACTTGAAGGATAAAACAACGGATCGCAAACAATTTAGCCTACTGTCCGCCAAACTTCATTATGAAGACGGCACCCAATGATGATGATGATCTTATAGGAAAAAAACCCTCATGTTTGAATACGGTATAAAATATAATAAAATAAATATAATGATCTCAAGCTAAAATTTGCATAAACAATTATTAACAACCCGGATGAACGCAAATAAACCCGACTTCACGACCAGACAACTTTTTGAACCACCTAAAAAGTTTAGGTATGTATGGGTTTATTTTATTGAATTCTATGTAATTCTATCCACTATCTTCACACAAGTATTTTGCTGTCAAGGCTGTGCGTCTTTTGAACAACCGAGATTCGTATACAAAGTGACATTTATTTATACAACTAAATTCATACTGGAGGCCAGTGGAGGCTTGGTAAGTGATCAGTATTGAGAATCAATAGCATTTTTTGCGTAATCTAAAAGGAAAAATTTTTACTTTTCGTTGTACTGACTCGGGGCTGAGCTTGTGTTTCTAGGGAAAAGGAAAAAATTATTTTCAATTTTCCGAAAAAGGTAATCGTAACTCGATATTGTCTACTTACCGAATCTTCAGTAAGAAGACCAATAATTAAATGTCACCTTATATATAAGGAGAAGTTCCTAAGGTTTACTGGGTTAAAAGCATAACCTTAATTATATATGGGTAACGAACGATAGATTACTGTTAGAGGTTTGCTGGGTAACAAAAATAAAATGTTTTCAAGAGGAATATGATACCTAATATTTCATTTGAATTAGTGTTGTAAAGTGCCAAAGAACTTTTCAGTTGTTAATGATTTAAATAGTCTAGGATTTGATGTGAAAAGGTTGACTGAGTCAGAGTAATTGCTATTATAGAGGTTACTTGTTCGCCAGATGAAAGCGTTGCGTCTGTAATTGGTAAGTGAAAATGGGAACTACGAATGGATCGGTTAGGAGGGACTATCAATATATATATATTATGTCCCTAGGGAACTGCCCATCCCCAGTGAACAAACTATAGTCGATGTCCAAGTGAAGAGTCTATTACACCAGAGAAAGAATTTTCAAAATAGGTTCAGTAGTTATTAATTAATATGTCCCTAGGGAACTGCCTATACCTAGGGAATGGGATTAGAGTCATTGTCCTTGTCCAAGAGAAGATCTAACCATTACAACAGTGAAATAATTTTTAACATCGGTTCAGTCGTTATTAATTACTATGTCCCTAGGGAACTGCCTATACCTAGGGAATGGGATTAGAGTCATTGTCCTTGTCCAAGAGAAGATCTAACCATTACAACAGTGAAATAATTTTTAACATCGGTTCAGTAGTTATTAATGAATATGTCCCTAGGAAACTGCCGTAAAGCCTATGTTCAATTGAAGAGTCCAAACAATACAACAGTGAAATAATTTTCAAAATCGGTTTGGTAGAGATAACCCTCGCGAATTGAAATGGTAGCCTTTGTCCGTATGAAAAGTTTCACCATTACAAAAGTGGAAGAATTTTCAATATCGGTTCCGTGAAGTGAATGTAATTAATGGCTATGTATCTGCCCATTCCCAGGCAAACTATAGCACTTCATTTTAGAGAAAGAATTTTCACAATTGTATCAGTAGTTCCGGGGATTACCCCCTACAACCAAACTCACAAACAACACCTCTTTATAATATTATTGTATCTATGTACCTGTGCATAGTGTATGTATGTATAGATGTACTACTAATATATTTATTTGTAAATGTTAGGTTTATTTTAAAATTATTTGTATACCGCTTCTGGTGTTATTACGCAAATAAACGATATGAATATCTTATTTATAGACTTGATCATCTCTAGTCTGAGCGGAATAAAGAGGTTTTTGTTTTCTAAGCATAGTCAACGAAGTTGTTTACACTATCTGTACTCGTGATATACCTAAAGTGTCTTAGGTCCAAAAGTCAAAATAGACTGGTTTTCATAAAGCATCAAATATTTTTGGTCATTTTCGAGGGATAAGTAAAGTTACATAAGGCATACTCAAATCAGGTAACAAGCCAGTTTTTGAAGGTGGCGGGATCCGGGAGATCCAAATACATAAGAGTAATGTCTAGCCTGCCCGCGGCTTCATCCGCTTTTCTTACTAATATTATAAATGCGAAAGTTTGTGCATTTGTGTGTGTGTATGTTTGTTACACTTTCACGCTGAAACGGCTGAACGGATTTGGATGAAATTTGAAATGTATATAGCTTATACCCCAACTTAACACATAGGTTACTTTTTATCCCGGAAAAAGCATGTCGTTAAACCGACTACCACGCGGGCGGAGCCGCGGGCAAAAGCTAGTATTATATAAATTACCTAAGTGCCGGGCCCATTGATAGTCTACTAACTGTAAGAAGAGTTTTATTTTTCAAATATAGCTGTTCAATTTCGACTAATGAGTTTTAATAAAGGAAGAGGGTCAGATTTTGATGCCATACAAAAACATTTGTCCTCTCAGCATAAACTTTCAACTAAACTTTGAAAAAAACTTTGAAACATCTCGTCTGGAAGCCCTCGATACTAAACGCTTACAACGCAAGACACATACAACTACACGTACAACTCAAGTGGACAATTACACTGTACTTCATGTAACAGAATATTTTTGACGAAACTCGCATCTTCATCATCATCATCATCATCATCATCATCATCATCATCATCATCATCACCACCATCATCATCATCGTCATCATAATCTGATAAAAATAAAAACTACCTTACAGTCTTGTATACATATACTTCCTATCCGACTTGAAATTTTGGGTTATCAACATGTTTAAGAAAATACAACTAAGTAGGTACTCAGAAATCTTGTATTTTAAGTCCCTAAATATCCCATTTTCGTACATATTTTTCTTAAATACTACCAATTTTTTTTTATCGAATTTGAAGACTTATTAACGCCGTTGTAGCAGTAGTAGTAGTTTAATAAAAATGGAATATTATATCATGTAGGAAGGATATATAGATTTCAAAATGTAGGATTCAAAATCGTGGTAAAATGAATTATTTTAAAATCACTACTTATAAAACAAAAAGCGTGAAAATATAAGCGGCGCCCGGCACGGCGAGCCGCGGGCAAAAACACGGTAATTAATTATGTTTATGTTTGTAAGAAACTTGTTCGATAACAAAGAATACCCTGTATAGTAAATATTACTTAATAATCGGTATGGATTTGAATAATTTTTTGCAGGTAGTAAGTTTAAATAATAAAAAAATCCCCGATCGAATGTCAGGTGGTGTTTCCCAGTATGAACTGTGAAATGCCAGTCACATTCGTATTACACCCGTGTTTCGCCGACGACGATGGTTCCTTCTGAGCCCTATCGCCGTACTTCGGGCACAAAAATGGGCCTACCTCCTATCGTGCCCTCCGAGGCAAGCAGAACGAAATAATAATAATGTTATCTACGCGTTTGAGCCCCCGACTTCTAGGCTAATAGTTAAAACTACGAAATAGTAAAGGCGGTCACACATAGAATTAAAGGATATGACTATTATTAATCTTTGAAATAAACTATGCAGATGATAATAATAAAAATAAATAACTCACCTAACAACAGAACTACAAATCTGGTAGCCATCTTTCTTGCTCTACAGATGGGTTCTCACTGAGTTTTATTCCAATATAAGGAGGTAGGTATTATAAAATATATACTTAATACCGGTCATTATCGGAATAAGTTGCTATCATGTGCGGACTCAGGGGGGTCAATAGCGATCATGACCCCCCCCCCATCTTGCTCGTAATTTTGTACGAAAAAATGTGCATGTTGTGTTGAAACATTTAAATGTAGTTTTGGGAAATTCAATTTATAAATTGGAAAGTCGGTTATTTTAAGAATTGTCTGCATTTATCTATGACTCCGTACTATTTACCCTGCTAAAATCTTAATTGTAGCTTTAGACACCTAGGAAAATAGGGGATAGGTAAAATTTTCAGCTGTATCGTTAGGACTTCTGGAGATCTTTTAGGAAAAATCCAAAATCGGGAGGGTAGCCCTTTCAAATAATATCTTCCACGATATACTTTTTTTTGGGCCCAAGTGACTTCATTTTAATCGTTGACTAGCGTCATGGTTTCTAGTCATCACGACCTAAAATTATGCCAAATTTCAAGTTCCTACGTTACCATCGTTTTCGTGATGAACATGTGATGACATTAAGAATATTAAAATTATTATTATTATTATTTTTTTTTTTTTTTTTTTTGTATTATTTGACATTATGATTTTACATTTCATACCCTGTGCATGACAAATTTGCTTAGATAAATTACTTTGTGACTAGTTATTTAACTTAATTTAATTTTAATTTAATAATTATTGTTTTACTCCATTTTTTTGTTATTTGATAACAACATGACATGTAACTGACCGTTATGAATAAAGTTCTGTATTCTGTATTCTGTTTTCTGAACCTCTGTAACAAAGAGCCTAAATTAAAATGTCGAACTTGTAATCAACATCATTTCATTTCAGTAAACCATTTGTTTTCAATATTTATATTGAAAGTCTGCGTAAAAATAAAGCTTACGTATTTTTTATTTTGTTTTATTGTGTGTTTTTAATACTTATTTAAATTTTTTCTTATTCACTCGTTCTAAAAGAACGTAAGTCGCAACTAAGGATTTCAAACTCGATGTTCATTGCCAATGGAATTATTTTAAAAAAAACTTGGCATGTTTATGTTCGCTGTCAATGTCAACAGTCACAATGACATGACAGTTATTTTTTTTTAATACGGAATGAACTTGAAAGCAAAGGTCATTATTTTTAAAATCCTGTGTTACCAACTTATGTTTTTTTTTGTTTCTCTTTATTTGATAATGATTTAATTCCGAAAAAAATATATGATGCTCAGAAGGCCAATATCTCGAAATAGTTTTTAGTTTTATACCAATTATTAATTTGTAATTTTGTCGATTCTAAAAGCCCCCCCCCCCCAAATATCAAGCTGTGTCTGTGCCTGGTTGCCAATGTTGCCATGCTACCCTACCTTACTATACCTACTACAATGTCCACAATCTTTAATGTGCGGTAAGGTCATTCGTTGATTAAGTTGTTTACTCTAAGATCTAGTTAACTCTTAACCGTTATTTCACTACGTACGGCTATTATCATCACGTCTGTCTTTCAGGGTTACAGATCCCGATCCTAACACAGGTCTTTCGCAACTTTAATTTTTAGAATCGGTCTTAAAATAGAAATTAATGATGCCCTACATTTAAATTTAGGCACTTTTTTCTTCGACACCGGTTTTATTGTTGTGAGACCTGATAAAATCAAAATGGAGTAACTTTAGGCACGCCAAGAAATCACACAAGAAGACCTAGAATGGCTGTGATCCCTACTCCAAGCCGTGGGGTTCTGCTGCTGCTAGGCTGCCAGAGCTGCCTGGCCTGCACCCAAACTTGTATTTTTTAGGACAAAAGTCGATGTTTTTATCATTTTGTACATACATTTGGAAGAGCCATCCTGGATTGATCGGGTCTTTGTATAGCTACTAAGCGGCCTGAAGTTGCATTTTCTTAAATAAAAGTAAGATTTATATTATTAAAACTCATTATTATTACTATCATTGTTGACTACCTATATGCCAATTGTTTCAGCGATACAATTTAGGAATTATCAAGGCGAGTTGGCGTTCACCGACGTTTTCAAAACCTTTAGCTTTTTACAGCACTTTGAATGAAAATTTGTACTTTGTGTAATGAATAACTAAGTAATGAGTACGATAACAATTTTACTGAATTCGGGGAAACCTAGGCATCTCTGAATTTATGCAAATATGTAGGTCCCCAACTGCAATTTAAAGCAATTAATTATCTTACTTCGATTATAGCGGCCTTGTTTCACTCATTTTCGTTTCTTGTTGTTTATTTTGTAATCTGTTAATTTAATGTTTGGTTAATGTACTTTTAAAGACCCTCACTTTATAGCTAGTGGAAACGTACCAGAGTCTTTATTTATAGGAGACACCAGTGATTGAATTGTCTTGTCGTTGTCTCTGAGAACATCAACTATGTTGGCCATGTTCTCGTGAAACACCCCATGGAGGTCCGTCTTTTCCGCACATGCACTGAGAAAAATGTCTTTTTGGCTTCATTATAAAATAGCATTACATAAGTTTAATATACGGTAAATTGTTTTTAAATTAGGTGATAATAGGAAAATATTATGCTGTAATTAAAACTTTTGAGAAAATAATCGCGTTTCTAAGGTAAGTAAGGCAATATTATGATGATTCATCTCATCAATCACCGTAAAAATTGGTCACAGAAAATGGATATATAATATTTAGAGTATTCCAAAGCGATGGATTTCGCAATAAAAACATAATCTAAGGATATATATATAGTAAAATTATAAATATAAACAATAAAATTTTCTCAAGATATATTTCAGACCCTAACTGGGCCCGGCATCATTTGAGTATAAAAAAATGACAATGATAGATACACTATTTTTACATTTCGCGTAGACAAAATAGGTGCGGGACATATGTATTTAGTTGTGCTGTGTATGTGTTTGATGTGTGATGTGTGTTGATATGAATGTTAGGGTTTATGATGGGCCAAGTGGGAGTCCTCCTTCATATGGGCACTTGGTGCACATTATAGCCATGGCTTAAATAAACAACATTAAGCACTGATAAAAATACTATAATGAGGTCGCCTATCGTTTCACTTTTCATAATAGGTAGGGATCTTTCCTCAAAAAACCCCCATAAAAACATTAGAATCTGAAATTATTAAAATATAATAATATAGTTTTCAGTAAACCCACAGACAGGCAGACAAACCTAAAATGTAAATAGTTAAAATATATTAAATAAACTTACAAACAAACAGACGAAATTAGACATAATAAACGTATATTTTTTGTTATATTTAGCTTTAAGAGAACATACAGACTGACAGACATACAAGAAATTAGATTAAAATATCAATAAAGTTCCACACATGTTTCGCACCTATTTTGTCTATGCCAGATGTAAAAATAGTTGACATTTTTTTATATTCAACTGATGCCGGGCCCAGTTAGGGTCTGAAATATATCTTGAGAAAATTTTATTGTTTATATTATAATTTTACTATATATATATACATATATCTTTAATAACAAATAACTCTTGAGCTTTTACAGAAAATATTTTGGTATTACATCATGCCTTCCCCATAAAAGAGGTCCGTCACACTACGGTATGCTTATTGTCAACATAAAAGCTGTTACGGAGCGCATAATTCTATCTGCTTCCTACAAAGTCATGCTGACAGTGCGTCATATTATATCGTTAGCAGCAGCAACAGTAGTTTCATCGTATTTTGTTGTAATGTATGTATGCTCCCTTCTTTACGTGAATCATCATGATTTCAGCTGAATTCACTTTATTTTATGATGAACAGTTTTCTCAGTGTGTGGCACGGCACAAACCCAGGGCCCCTGGTTTGATGGCGGCATCAAAATACCGACGAAGGACGTCTTTCAATATTTATTCGGACGGTTGTGCAGTATTTATCTCCATATTTGCTAAATTTAAATTCATACTAAAGTTGATGGTGAAGGCTTTAATTTTAGTTTTAGTGCTGTCTAATCTTGAAATTTTCCAAAGTAATATAGCTTCTGTTGTAAACACTAAAGAACTATTTTAGAATGAAGAAAATTTAGTTTCGACAGCACTAAAACTAAAATTAAAGCCTTCAGAAACAGCTTTATTATTTAGAGTTGTATCAATGGTTTGAATTTACACACAGTTTAGTTATAATTTTATTAAAAATAACTAACAAACGCACGTCACGCTAATGTTTTCATTCACATATACATATTTACTTACTTTACTCTGTCTGCCTGAGGACCCCTGCAAGGCCTAAAAACCCCGACTCTGACCACATGATATGTCGTTTGACCAATCCAAATATAATAGAATACTGTACCGCAGTGTAAAAATTATATTTTTAAACTATGCTAGTCCATCCATTCATCCATCCAACAGCCTGTTTCGTCCACTGCTGGACATAGGCCTTTCCAGGATTTCGCCACTCTAGGCGGTCCTCCTGGAAGAAATGCCCATACTCACACACGATGGGCAGGCGGGTTGGTGAGCGCGGTGCCGAAACCCTTGCACTAGTGACGCCGCTGCCCGTCATCAGTCTGTTTTATATAAGACCCGGCAATTGGGGATGGATATACCGCCATCCATCGGTCCCAGGCAATGGTGGGCCGCCTGGTTTTGCCTGAGAGCTGTTCTCTTACTCTCCCCCGAATAACTTCGGGAGGATTTGCGAGTAAGATAGTGGTACCTCCACAGTCGAGCCCGGCATCAGCTCTACCACCTATTACTAAAATGCTAGTACTAAGATTATATGATTTATAGCGAGATCATGAACATTATTATAGTGCATTAAAATATGTAAAATATCGATTGAAAAAAATTTCAAGTGAGACAAATATTTTGAAAAATATCTCAGAGAAAGATTCGAACTTGCGACCTCTTGCTTAACCTTTGCAGCAGCACCTCTAACATGGTAGACCATATCAGGGTATACAGGTTGAAAATGAACCCCTTAACTATATCAAAGAAAACTATTCTGTGCTCGAAATAAAAAATATATGTTTTGTTACTTTTGTCATTATTCATAACAAAAAATCGGTCAAGTACGAGTCAGACTCGCATACCTAGGGTTCCATAATTCGACAGTTTTGGGAACAGTCAGGAAGAAGGTATTTAAAATCTTGCCCATAACTGTTTATGATAACTAAAAATATAATTGATTGTACCACAAAAGAGAGACTCAAATATTTTATACTGTACCCGAAATAAAACTCGTGGATTAAAAATTTAATTTTGTCATTTTGTTATCGTGAATTTCTCACCCGCTATATTTTTCCTGTAAACTTTACGTAATCCCAAATTACCATGATTTTTCTCATATTTTTTGGTTCATTCGTTTCGGAAATAAGGGAATGCGTGAATTTTTTGTGGTTTTTCAAAGATTTCTCGAAATCGGTGCCAGTAAATATAGTAAAAGTATATATTTTTACAATCAACTCTTTAATATCTACAATTTGATTCGCATATTGTATTTTTAAGAATTTTATTTTTCTCACTTTTGTATAGGAAATACTAAGAAAAATTTTAAATTTTAATTTTTTTTTACACCATATTTTGTAAGCATGTGAATGCTATTTTTGTAGCAAACAAGTCTTTATCTTTAACGGTGCTAAAATTATGAGGCTGTGACATACAGACGGACGGACGGACAACGTCTCACCATAAAGGTTCCTACGGAACCCTAAAATAAGATATCGACCATCAAAAGAAGCACTTATGCTCCGGTGATAAAGACGACGCTCTGCGAAACCTTTGTGTATATAGCCTATGTGATCTATGTGTATATAGCACTTTTTACCGCGTCTGAAGCCTTCGGCTGCAGCTTTAGTCGAAGTTGTTCCGCTCACACGAGATCCGAAGGTCAACCAAGATCGATGTTTGTATGGCCATTGTTCTGCCAAACCTGCTATACTGAGACGTGGTGCTTATACCGAAGACACATCCGTATTTTAGATCGATTCCACCGCCGGGAATATGTGCGGTCTATTGTCTGTCACATGTCACGTCGCGTAGGTTGACCATTCCCTAAAAATTTGCGAACCAATAAAAAAAACTGTAAATTTTTTTTTTCATTTTTGTGTTCTATTAGTGATTCTGATTCAAAGATTTCAATAAAGCTACCCCTAGCTTGCTGTCAAAACTTAAATTTTTCTAAAGTATTTTTTCAGCCTTCAGAATAGACTTTATTATGAAATATAACAAACAGCCCATAATCATTGAATAATTCAATTATTTTAGTTTTAGTGCTGTCAAAATTAAATTTTCTTCATTCCAAAATAGTTCATTCGTGCGTGTTACATTAACAATAGAAGCTATATAACTTTGCCAAAATTGAAATTTTAACAGCACTGAAACTAAAATCAAAACCCTCAGAATAGAATAGAATAGAATAGAATATCCATTTATTTATCTACCACAACACAATAAATTATAAAAACAAATTATAAAGTCAAACACAAGGAAATAACATAAAAGAATAAAACAATGTGACTAAAGCTAAATGAAATCATGTGTCGAAGCAGACAAAAAGGCTAGAACTCAGCATATGCTGTAGTCTTACAGAGTAAGACCGACAGCGCTGATTTTCAGTCCGAGCCCGCGTAGGTAACGCACGAACAAACAAAACAGCGCGAGTATTCTTGCACATTTTGAAAATAATAATTATGAATGGCAGAATAAATATGATATACATATACGAGTACATAATGTAGGTGCTAATATTTGTAAATAAATAAATTCAATTAATAGGTAAGCTCTAAATAAATGTCAGAAACTCGTTGGTCAAAAATTATTAAAATGGCGATGAAGCGTCTAGTTTTAGGCAGGCGAAGACATTTGTAAGTCAAGGAGATACTTTTTTAGTTTAATTTTAAAAGTATACTTACACTTAAGGTCACGTAGCGGTGGTGGAATGTTATTCCAACATTTTGACGCCATGTACCTAAAACTACCCCTAAATGCAGTGGTTTTGTGCTTTGGAAACAATATACGATTCATCCTGGTGCTGTATCTGCTAACAGTAGATGACCACGTAAACTTGTCATGTAAATATTTGGGAGAACCAGTTTTTACTACACCAAACAGTAAAGCAGCGAGGTGCAGCTCACGACGACCCTCTACCCTTAAAATATTCGCGGCATTGATATAAGGTGTGACGTGTGATCGCCAGGGGATACGGAAGCAATAGCGAGCACACGCATTTTGCACGCGCTGAATGAGTCGCATGGTCTTCGCGTAGAGGCAAGGGCCGTAAACAGCTATACAATAATTTAGTTTAGAGAGAACAAGAGACTCACAGAGCTTAATGCGTAGTTCTTCACTAAGAAAGTCACGAATGCGGTATAAGACTTTTAGTCGATAAAAGCAGTTACGTGTTAACTCTGCCACATGACTTTCAAAGCGTAGCTCACCATCAATTAAAATCCCCAGATTCCTAGCCTCACGTACACACTCCATCGGTTGGTTCATAGTACAAACCGGAGGATTAGCAGAAGTTATTCTCGCGATCTGGTGTTTAGATCCTAGAACCATATACTTGGACTTGGATGGATTAAGAACTAAAGAATTCCTTGAACACCATAAAGAGATACGGTTAAGATCGTCATTAAGCTTCATCGCAGCAAGATTAGCTTCTGTGGGATTACAGGAGATGTACAACTGTAGGTCGTCTGCGTATAAGTGGTACTTGCAATTTTGAATGTTTTCTATTATATCTCTACTATACAAAATAAAAAGCAGAGGCCCAAGTATAGAACCTTGTGGTACACCACGATCTACAGTACTCATTTGAGACCTTAAACTGCTACCATCCTCTCTTGACAACACCACTTGCTGTTGACGGTCACCAAGATAACTGTTAAACCATTGAACAGTCTCAATGTCAAAACCATAAAATGTGAGCTTTGAGAGCATAAGATTTACATTGATGCAGTCAAATGCTCTGGAAAAGTCCAGTAATGCAAGGATAGTCCCCTGACCAACATCACGAGCTGCAAGAATGTTATCAATAACGTCCAAAAGTGCCGTGTTTGTGCTACGGCCTTTTCGGAAACCCGATTGTAACTCTGGCAGTATACCATTACGTTCCAAGTAATCTACCATTTGAATGTAAACGGCCTTTTCTAGTAATTTAATAGACTTTATTACCCTCATAAACATTAAAAATTAAAGATATAATCACTGATTCCTACAAACGAATACGTTTGGCGTACCCTGGAACGTAGACCGAGATTCAAATTACTGACCAACAGGGTTCAGTTCAGCCGTAGTTATTCATGACGACACTGCGCGCGCGCCGCCAAGCGACTGATCGAGTTCCTGCATGACGTCATGAAAAACTGTACTGGGAGAGTGGTTATAGGCGGTTGCGTAACAGCAATATATTTATCAGTCGCGTGCGGCCTTCCGTATATAAGGTTTTTTTTTCTCAAATTGAGACCAAAATGCGTTAAAATGGTGACTACATACAGCAAAGCGTAGCGTAGGCTGACCTCGTGCCAGCTGGACAGACGATGATCTAAAATCTAAAGGATGCTGCGGCTGGCGGCTGGATGAGGAGGACGGAGGATCGCCAAGACTGGCGAAATATTGGAAAGGCCTCCAAAGGTCCAGCAGTGGACGATGACAGGCTGATGGATCGATGGTGGGTACTTGTATCGTCAACAAAGAAATCGGAATTAAAATCCTTCAATTGTTATTTATTATTGCGAGTTAACGGGGACAATAAGTGTGGGTTTGCCAATCATTGGATAATATGTCATATCCCGTCGAGCTTTAACTCACTTTACATATTCGGAATGCACATAATATGCTTTTTTGGTGCTGAATGTTACAACAAAACAGTATTGTCTTATTTGAAAGTTGGAATATTTTCCTGTGAGATTATGACTGTTTGAGTTAAGAAAACCAGTCTCTTGTTTGAATAGAATATTACTTTAGTGAGAAAGCAGTATTTCTTTTCACATGAAGAAATATTTGCCCCTACTAAATAAATATTTTTCAAGATCATTAATTTGTAACGAAGAAAATATAATTGGGTGCATACTCGTATATGAAACAATATTTCTTTGAATCAAAGAAACTTGCTTGGTTTGAAGAAATCACTTTTTACCGTGTATGAATTTGGCTGTATAAGATGATAACCTTGCTAGTTTTCCTTTTAACTTCGTTATATACCATACTACTGCCGTGATTTGTTTCATATATCCAAAAGCAACCGTTTAGTTGGAAGGGGGTCAATTTGACTCTAACAAATATTTGCACTTAGTCTTTCGTAAACGGATTCAGTTTAAACAATTTTGAACTTGCTTTACCAAGAAATACAAACACAAAATCACTTTGTATGTTATACGATATAAAATATAAATTTTTAAGCACTTATATCGCAACGTTCATAAAATTATATCTGTGAAGTGCAAGTTTCGTACCCGATGCGAGGGTTCCGTATGCGGCTCACCTGAAAATACGTTTTAATCGACATCAGTCCGACAATTAAATATCTATGCAGCCATATTTCGGCTTAATTGGACCAGCCTTTTAAGAGTATGGCATACCCTAGGAAAAAAAATTAATACCCGTCCAACCCAAAAAAGGCCAATGTCAAATACTTTATTAGCTTTTGATAGAGGCGATTATTGGTTAACTAATTGGACGCGGAATACTAATAATTACGCGCGAAACAGCAGATCGGAGGGTTTTTAGCTAATACTGAAATATTTCGTAGGGAAAAAATACTGGATTTAAGTAGAAACCCTTTATATTTGTATTACCTATTTTATGAAAAAAAAAAATCAAGTAGATCTCTGAAACGCGTTCTTCAACGTTTGAAAACAAAACAAAAGAGGGTGGAAAACATTTTTTTTTTGACAAAAGTACCAATCTTAGTACATTGTTTATAAGTAGATCACCTAGATAAAATATCAATAAATCAAACATATTTTTTCCAATATTAAGATAGTCCTACTTTCATCAAAAGAACCCTCGAAAATCTGGCTTTTTTCATATTCTAGGGACAGGTACAGCCTTAACACGACTTTAGCTCTTTGGACGGACAGGGGCACCGAAGAGCCTTCGCTTTAATTTATGGGTTTGCGTGTTTTGGCGGAACCTTAAAAAGTCTTTCTTTTCACTCAAACATTAAAGACGTATACGCCTTACGAACCTAAGTATATTTATAGCAACCATAAATTTTGTTACATTTACTAACATAATTACTAACTTTATTAGTATAATTTCGTACACTAAAAATAATGCCGTTTTTTAAAAACATTTTGGTAATTTTTGTATTTTACATTTACATTATCGGGGTAAGTAAATTCCGTTTTTATGGAAATTGACAGACAAAAGACTGCATTTTCGTTTACGACGAGTTCTCCTGGATTCCTCTGTTTTCAACATTTTATTTTATTTTAATTTAATAAATATTTAATTAACGATAGTGGCCTCTAAATCTATACATAGAATGTAGGTACAGTGGAGCCCGCATCAAGCTATTTAAATTGAGTATAAGCTGACCTCTCATTGTACGGGAAGCCTATTCAATGAGAGGTCAGCTTATACTGAAAGTGTTCAGCTTGATGTGGGCTCCACTGTACAATGAAAGAAGGGGAAAATACTGCTATGCGCCAAATAATATAGGAAGACCAATGACTTTCGTTTATGCAGCCAAATTCACACTGAAGACTCGGTGAGTAGTTAGGAACAAAGTTCAATGACCATTTCTCTGAATTACGAAAAATAAAATTTAACTAAATCTAACTATTACTAGTTGAGTCGAGGTTGTTCTTGAACAAGTATATGGCACAAAAATATATTTTTGGTATTTCACAGAAAGGGTCATTGAACCTCGGTCCTGACCACTTACCGAGGCTCCAGTATGAGTTTGGCTATATAAACAAAATCGCCTTGTATTTGTATATATACGACTGCGATCTAAAGTATAGATGATGAACTGGGTATAAGTGTAAGTAAGCATTTCTTCTGCTGAATGCCCTTTAATTTTCCTGAAGAGCAAAAGGCGTCTCGTCTGAATTGATGTCAGTCTACTCTGTAACAGGGGAATGTCAAATCATAGGCGAATACATGGAGGGCAATGCCCCCCTTAAAACATTCAATAATTCTACACATTCGACGACTCAAGTGTACTTTTACAGAACTTAGGTACATCCGAAAATAGCAATACATTTTTTGCAACAAGCATGGATATTCTTAGAATTATAGCGAGTACTAGCAATACACCAGCGACCACATATTCACTTAGGAAAGTTGACCATAATTAACTATGGAAACTTACAAAATAGCCTGTCGAATCAGTAAGTTGAAGTGGCATTGGACAGGCAATATTTGTCACCGACAAGATGGCCGTTCGGCCCGAAAGGCGTTAGAATGGAGATCACGTACAGCAAAGTGCCCGGACCGACGACGATCTGAAGGATACTGCGGGTGGCGGCTGGATGAGGAGGACGGGGGACCGCGAAGAGTAGCTAAAGGGAAAGGCTTATGTCCAGCAGTAGACGAACACAGGCTGGTGGATGGATGGATGGATGGATGGATGAAAACTTGTCGAGTTCTATGGTCAACTGTCCCAAGTGAATGTGGTCGCGGGTGCATTGCTAGTACTCGCTATATACGAGTATGATTCTAGGAACATCCATGCTAGTTGCAAAAAATGTATTGCCATCTTCGGATATACCTAAGCTGTGTAAATGTAAACCATTATTATGCCGATTCTGAAGGCTTTAATTTTTGTTTTAGTGCTGCTTAATTTTTTTCATCCCAAAATAGTTCTTTTGTGTGAACAAAAGAAGCTATATTGCTTTGGAAAAATTAAAGTTATTACAGCGCTAAAATTAAAATTAAAGCCTGGGAACACCTCTGATAACCCCTCGGGGATTCATGTCGTGTGGATGTGTCCAATTTACTATCGAGCAAACTGAAGTTGTGAAATAAAATGAGCTATTTCATACATTTTAGTCGATAAACGGTAGAAGGATCGATCATGCATGCACTAATGAAGTTTTTCGGAGTTGATGTGCATTTTACTTAGCACTTAATAAGGAAAATAATAAGGAAAACACAGTAAAGGCGGCGAAGTACGGCGATAGGGCTCACTCGACTTACCACCCATCACGTAAAGACGTGATAATTCTCTGAAGACAATCATCACATCACGGCCAAACTAAAATGGGACCTACTTGGAAACCAATTCCAAAAAACAAAAAAAAAATCAGATCGTTTACGATATGCCGGAGATATTTGCCTCAATATCGATATTTTGTTGACTGTAGTTTATTTTGAAAATTATTCAGGCGCAGAAAATTTACACAAAAATGGGTAGCTAATTAAAATTATATTTAATTAAGCTTTGATTACTATTTTCTGCTCATTTTCCAGATAGTAAATTATACTCGTAGTGTGAAAAGAAGGACGTCCGTTATTAAATTCATTGGACCTACGCGTACCAATCTAGTCTCAAATGAAAGCTTATTAAACTTACTACAACTTAATTTCATTTAATATTTGACTAGGGATTCGTATTTGGTTATTTATTCGGGGGAGAGTAAGAGAACAGCTCTCAGGCAAAACCAGGCGGCCCACCATGGCCTGGGACCGATGGATGGCGGTATATCCATCCCCGATTGCCGGGCCTTATCTAAATCAGACTAGTGACGGGCAGCGGCGTCACTGGTGCGAGGGTTTCGGCACCGCGCTCACCAACCCGCCTGCCCAGCGTGTGTGAGTATGGGCATTTCTTCCAGGAGGACCGCCAAGAGTGGCGAAATCCTGGAAAGGCCTATGTCCAGCAGTGGACGAAACAGGCTGATGGATGGATGAATGGACGTATTTGAGAAGATATTTCACAAAATAAGTGACCATTTCGAAAAAAAACACTTTTTTTTAAAATTGCCTATTTTTTAAAAATTGTATCTTAGGAACTAGTGGCTGTATAGAGCTTGTCTTAGTCTCAAATTGTAGCAAATTTAGTCTTCTTTCAAAGAATGTGTGCTGATTACACCGGTCAGAACTCTTATTTCAGTGAGATATTGAGCAAAAACTGAAAAAAGTCCGAAAATTTCATGGTTTTTTGGGTACACCGCCCGCCGCTCGCACAGCACTTTGGAAATTGCAAATCTGGTATTTTAATATTGGTTTAGGTCCTAACAACATATAAAAAATGCAGAACGACCGGACCTTTTGCAAGCACGACCCCCTTATCATGCTTAACTTGACTGGAGTAGAATGAGTAGATCATGGAACTAAAATGAGACCTACCCGGAAGCAGACACTTCCAAACAAAAAAAAACTTTGAACCTCCTCCTTCTTTAAAGTCGATTAAAAGACTGATGTTTAACTATGTATAACATTACTAATAATAGTACTATCACCAGTTTTTGTTTCCATAAACTGTCTAGTCTTTGCTGGCGGCTACGCCCAAGTCTATTCAGTTTACCCCTTTCAGCTTGGGCGTTATATTATTAACACCCCTCATAGCCTATGTATTGACTAGGGTCACTAGGATGATAATAAAAAACGCACCCAAATCTATTGAGGGGTTCTCAAGTGAAAAGCGTTAATTACATTTTTACCCCGTTAACGGCTTATGCTTTATTTTATGAACACTCCTTATAGGCGATGTGTTGACCAAGGTCACTACGGCGATAATAAAAAAACCGTGTCCAAATCTGTTGACGAAAAACGGACAGATAAAAAGATAGACAAACGACAGCATAAATTCAAAAAAATTTGGTTTTGACTTCAGTAATTTCGCAAAAATATACAAAATAAAAGTACAAAGAAACACGACTTTTTATAATTATTGTCTTTGTACTGCCTGCCAAGTGTCAAGTGTGTGACATTACGATAGAAGATTGTCATCAGAACCAAATAAAAATCTCTTTAGCATCCAAAGCCGTTGAATCTTTTCGTTTATACTTATGTACTTTATTATTAGTATATATGTAGAGTATAGTTATATATATATAAAGACTATAGAGTTATATATAAATATATAATAAATAAATTATACACAAATTCTTGTACTTTTATTCCACATATATTTATTTTTATTCTAAATTAGGCTACCGGTTTCGTATTACACATCATCGGGCCAACAAATTATTAATTATTTAACATGACAGAAAGAAAACAAAAGAAAACATTTTTAACAAGCAAATATAAAATAAACAGAGGTGAATCTGACTCTGTTACTAACCTTGGCCTTGCCATTGACGAAAACCTTGATTGGAACGTTCATATCGCGAATGTTTCCCGCAAGTTTTATGCTTCATTGCATTCTCTTCTATGTCTTAAAAACGTTCTTCCTATTTCAACAAAAATTTCTCTTGCTAACTCTCTTCTTATTCCTTTAATTGATTACGCTGACGTTTGTTACTTGGACCTTAAAGAGGAACTTCTTAACAAGCTTGATCGTTTGCTCAATACATGTATTCGCTTCATTTTCGGTCTTCGCAAATACGATCACGTGTCTGAGTTCCGTTCCAGGTTACACTGGCTTCCAGTTCGTGAGCGAAGGAATGTTAGAATTCTGTGTCTTCTTTTCTCTATTATTAATGACCCGTGTACTCCCCCTTACCTCAAATCTTTGTTTCATCTTTTAGATAACACCCACTGTAAACTCCTCAGGTCCTCTAACAACCTTCTCTTGTCTTTTCCTTCTCACCGTTCTGGTTTTATGTCCGATTCTTTTGCCGTCACGGCTGTCCGTTTGTGGAACGATCTACCCGTTAAAATTAGAAATGCCCCGTCTCGTCATGCGTTTAAACAGTCCTTGCGCAGACATTATCTTAGTAAAATACAGTAAATCTGGTGTCAACATAGCAATCTGAAATTATCACGACTAGTAGTCTATTCTTGTATATTCTTGTATTTATTATTGTATTATATATATTTATATAATATTATATAATCGTATTTATGTAGTAATTATTGTTATTTGTTTAAAACATATTTATGTATTTTTATTAATTTATGTATTTAGTATTTACCTACAAATCTACTTATCTATTTTATTTATTAGTACATTCATGTCTTTTTTTTTCTCACTTATTTTTTTTATGTCTTAAAGCCTTTCTGCACGCCTGCCTCTGTTCATTTCTTGTACTTTCTGTCGGGTTGACTGGGAGAAAATGCTTTTAGCATTAAGTCCGCCTGTTGTACATGTAACTTTTGTTTTGTGCAATAAAGTATTTAGAAAGAAAGAAAGAATCACCACAGCTTGCGTTTCAAAATGGCCATAAAAATGTTTTCTTTTGTTTTCTTTCTGTCATGTTAAATAATTAATAATTTGTTGGCCCGATGATGTGTAATACGAAACCGGTAGCCTAAGTTAGAATAAAAATAAATATATGTGGAATAAAAGTACAAGAATTTGTGTATAATTTATTCAAGATGATATTCCACCAAGAACCATCAATCGAATCCATCCAATATATAATAAATAAGGGTATGGTATTTAATTGTTACGGAGGGCTATCCCGATTCTGTCTCTTTTCCAAATTAATTCTAAGGCAAGCAAACCATGCCAGCGATGATTAAATTTTGTAAAAATTAAATGTCATATTTCACTCTTTGATCTTAATATTTCGGCCGTTCAAAACACGATTACTTGCATTTCCCTCGACCCGATTAAATTGCAAAGATAGGTCTAAACTATGATCTAAATATAATTTCATATGAGCTATATTAAGTTTTGGACAATAAAAAATGAAAATAAAGAAATAAACGTCGTGAAAAATATGATATAAAACGGCCGCCATTTTAAAAACCCATCCTTCTAGTTCCAAAATAATAAATAAAAGGAAGTGACTAAAGGGCCACTAGCGGTCTTTTTATTTTTAAAATGATTGAATCGTAAGTCATTATTTTGCTATTGGAATATCTTCCTTAGCACGAACTAATAAAGTTCAATTTGCAATGTACAATTCGGAAAGGGTAATTAATTTTATAAATAACTGAACCGTAAGTCATCGGAAATTGCTCGGAAAATGATTTTTTCTGCATATCGTGAATTCTGTTGAAACTACGGGGGTCGCCTCGCTCCGCTGCGCTTCGCTCGGCTCCCTTATATGTACTTACATGTCAACCTAACTGCTCCTCCTCGCTTCGCTCATCGTCGCAACCTATCCCAAGCGGTCGCATAAAATTAAAACTAAGGAAGCGGCTGACGACTATTTAGTCACTTTCTAAATAAAAACACCTCGAAACTGCGAGTTTTCTGAGCGGCCCGCAGATTTCTCTGGATAATCTCGCCTAAGGGCCTAGTACCTGAAATAAAATTATTTATGATAATTATCACAAAACTGCTAAATGAACATTTTTTCAACAGAAGACGACGAAAGCACAAGATGAAGATACAACTGAACCTGGTACCAAAAAAACTGATGCAACTACGGAACCAAAGATGCCAGATAGTACGGCAAAACCCGGTACTGAATCAAACGAGAAACCAATAGAACGTCACGCCGATATCATAATTTTACCCCCTGAAATCATCAACTATGACGAAATGTATGATATTAACTTCAATGACAATATCAATATCCAAAAATCTTCGACGCCTGCAGGCGATGACTTAAAATTGGAAGTTTTTGATGACGACAAGAGAAAATGAAAATTCAGTAAAATTAAAAAACGAGTTAATTTACTGATGTCTTGGCCGCTTGCGCAGTATTTTTTAACTTTGATAGTTCCAATTTTCATTTAAGTTATATTGATTGACAGTTTGTTAAATTGATTTATGGTAGCGGAAAAGTTTAGATCTATAATAGAAATAAAATAGTCATTGTCTATACGAACAATTCTTACTGTAGAGCTAACCCTGATAATGTAAAAAAGGAACTGTTCTATACATTTTTTTATGTATTAAGAAAAATTATTTTTTCGATGTATATGTAGCTTAGACCATATAAATGGTCTAAGATATGTAGACAAGTAATAAAGCCGATTCTGAAGGCTTTAATTTTAGTTTTAGTGCTTCCAAAACTAAATTTTCTTCATTCCAAAATAGTTATTTGATGGTAAGAACAGAAGCTATATGACTTTGGAAAAATTTTTGTTTTGACAACACTAAAACTAAAATTAAAGCCTTCAGAATCGACTCTACTGTCTCTGGGTACGACTGTTCTGCGCTAAGCAGCGGGATTTACGTACAACTATTTTGTGAAAGTGGATCTAAGCATTTATTATATTGGTATGTATATAGATACCTAATTAGTATAACTTCATTTTTTAAGTAGGTAATGTATATTTCCGAAAAATTCAATTCAATGTCTCTTTTTTACATTTCAAATGACCTCCTGTCTATTCTCTAAAAATATCTTCAGGATCATTTGTTTCTTCAATAGGGTAATCAATCACTCTTTTATCTTCTACGATTTGCTTCACCTGGCTGTCCCGTCTCTTTACCAGTCTACTGGGGTCTTGGTCATCGTGGTACAGATCTTCGTACCCTATAATCAGAGGAGGCACCACAATTATTTCAGGTTTTCGAGCTTCCGCCCACTCCTGCTTCACAGCGCCGTCATCAGCGCTTTCTGTCTGAAAATATGGCCTTAATTCATACAAGCTGGTTTCCCAACCTTAGATATAGCTCGGGCCAGTAAGAAAGACGCGCGTGAAGTTAGCTGTCAGTGCCATCTGCTCAGTATCCCCCCTGGCGCACCCCGAGAATGCGCGACTGCGGCGCCATCTGTGACTAACTCCACACCCGTTTTTGGGCTGCATTCAGTTTGATCACCCACAGACGCGACGGCGCACACTGGTTCCAAATCACGAAATCGTGGACTTAGGGGTAAGTCAATTTGAAGGTCAAGGAATCGAACTCATTTTTTTAGATAGACTGCTGAAGCTATTGAAAACACCTTTTATAAATGTACTTTATTCGAAATATGCTGCTTTCAGAGAAAAAAAAATTTAATTATTTTTTGTATGGAGAAAATTATGTTTTTGTCAATTACTTCCGTGCTTCATGTTTATTTAAAATGAAACTTACTACAAGTCATTGAGGAAGTCACGGCCAACATTTTATTTCCTTACACTTATCTGCGAAAATCTACGCTTTGGAAGCTACAAGCTGAAAATATTTAGTGAAAAGGTCAAGGAATCGAACTGATTTTTTATTTTTGGTAGACTGCTAACACTATTACAAACACCCTTTACTGAGATTATGTTTTTTTTGCGAAATCCATCGATTTGGAATACTCTAAATATTATTATTAGAGTGCATTACAAACTGGAAAATATTTAATGAAAAGGTCAAGGAATCGAACTGTTTTTTTTGGTAGATTGCTGAAGCTATTACAAACACCTTTTACTGAAGTAGTTTTTCTGAAATATGCATATTAATCTACCAAAAATTAAAAATCAGTTCGATTCCTTGACCTTTTCATTAAATATTTTCAAGTGCCTGTTGCTTCCAAAGTGCAGATTTTCGCAGATACGTGTGAGGAAAGTAAATGTTGGCCGTGACTTCTTCAATGACCTGTAGTAAGTTTCATTTTAAATAAACATGAAGCACGGAAGTAATTTACAAAGACATAATTTTCTCTTTACAAAAATAATTCAATATTTTTTTTCTCTGAAAGTAGTGCGTATTTCAGAAAAACTACTTCAGTAAAAAGTGTTTGTAATAGCGTCAGCAGTCTACCAAAAATAAAAAATCAGTTCGATTCCTTGACCTTTTCACTAAATATTTTCAGCTTGTAGCTTCCAAAGCGCAGAATTTTGCAGATAAGTGTAAGGAAATAAAATGTTGGCCGTGACTTCCCCAATGACCTGTAGTAAGTTTTATTTTAAATAAACATGAAGCACGGAAGTAATTCAGAAAAACATAATTTTCTCCATACAAAAGATAATTCAATTTTTTTTTCTCTGGAAGCAATGCATATTTCAGAAAAACTACATTTATAAAAGGTGTTTGTAATAACTTCAGCAGTCTATCAAAAAAATATCAGTTCGATTCCTTGACCTTCAAATTGACTTACCCCTAAGTCCACGATTTCGTGACATAGAACCAGTATGCGGCGCCCGCTTATCATGCCATCTCTTTTGCACGCGTAAAATTTGTATTTGCTATCCTGCTGTCAGTGTTAGGGGGCGTCAATGGCGGTTGATAAAACTGAACTTAGCCCCGTACTGACTCGAATTTTTTTGCTATTAGGAAAATGTAAAGGAAAGTATTTGAAAAGTAGACATCTTGCAGCTTATCTGATAATGATAATTGATAAATCGACGCTAAATGTTGTAAGAGAAAAATCACTTAACCTGAAGCATATTATTATGTAGGTACTTGTACGGGCAATCAGCTGTACATTTTGCTACTTTATTTAACCACAACTTTATCCCTTTAAATATAAATTTTATATGGTATCGGTATAAACAGATGCGTTTGGTAACTATAAAACATAAAAAAAATGTTTTAATAATACCTGTAATAACACTTTAGATGCGATCAGCAACTTTTATCTATGACTTGGAATTACATGAAACAGAAAATCAATATTCTATAGAAATTAATCCAGTATTTTCCAAATATTATTTATTAGAGTGCATTACAAACTAGATAAGATAAATTAGAAACGAATGTAAAGACAAGAATTTGAAAAAAATCCTCGGGCCAGGTTTTGAACCTGCGACCTCTTGTTATCAAGACAAGCCCGCCCGCTACCAATTGCTTTTCCAGTTTGTAATGCACTCTAATAAATAATATTTAGAGTGTTCCAAAGCGATGGATTTCGCAATATAAACATAGGTAATCCCAGTATTTTCCACTCGCATGGTAGAAAATAAGAGGAATACTAGTTTAAAAAAATTCTCGTTATAAATCTTTAGAATCATTAAATATTTGTGTATTTTTCGTGTCGAAGGGAACTAAGTGACTTCATTAAGTAATTTTGTACTTCTATGCATTAAGTTATTATATTCCCATTTAATTTTATTAGGACTTATCTCTTTTATCAATCACTAACTTTTACTCACTTAGCACTAGATAGAATCTGTCAGATAAGTTAAGATTAAGATAATAACAGGATACTTTTGGTGTGTTCTGTGACCTGTCTAAAGCGTTTGATTGCGTTGATCACAAAACCCTTTTACGCAAATTGGAGCATTACGGCGTTAGTGGTGAATCTCTTGCTTTAATAAAATCGTATCTTCTTGATCGTGTTGAGAAAGTAGATATAAGTGGTTTTAAATCTTCTGGTTCCAAAGTTGTGATGGGTGTACCTCAAGGCTCAATATTGTGACCTCTGCTATTTTTGATATAATATAATGTAAACGACCTACCATACCTTGTGCAGGACTTGACTGACATAGACCTATTCGCAGATGACATATCACTAATTTTTAAAGTGAAAAGGCAATTAAATACTCTAGACGATGTGAATTGCTGTTTATCTCATGTCCTGAACTGGTTCACAGTGAATAATCTAGTGCGTAATGCAAAGAAGACAAAATGTATTCAATTTACATTACCTAATGTAAAAAAGTAGATTTAGATATATATCTGGATGGAACCAAGTTAGAACTGGTAAATGACACAAAATTTCTTGGAATTACTGTAGACAGTAAATTACAGTGGGGTTCACACATAAAAACTCTATGTAGTAGTCTTTAGTTCAGCTGCATTTGCTATGAGAAGAATTAGACAGATAACAAATGTAGCCACTGCACGACTTCTGTATTTCAACTACTTTCATAGCATTATGGCGCATTGTATTCTTCTTTGGGGCAGAGGTGCTGACATAGAAGCTGTTTTTATTCTTCAGAAAAGAGCAATTAGGGCTATTTATAACTTAAAATGTCGGGAGTCATTGAGAGAAAAATTCAAGGAAATAGGAATCATAAGTGTAACTAGCCAATTTATGTATGAAAATATTATGTATGCTAGAGAAAACACCACTATGCTGCCACGGGTCGGTGCAAGCCACACCATAGGTACTAGAAATACAGATAAACTTGCTGCTCCAGAATTGAGACTTCACAAGACAAGTACTTTCTTTGTTGGTCACAGTATTCGTTTCTATAATAAAATACCAAAGGAAATACTTGGTCTTTCAGACAATAAATTCAAAAAGTATGTTAAGAAATGTCTTTATAAGAAAGCTTACTATAGAATTAGTGAATATTTGGAAGATAAAAATGCATGGTGTTAATTCATCTCAAACTTCATATATTGTATGTACTTAAAATTATTGTAGATAGGGTTGTTGCAATACAAAAATGTATATATTGTTTTCATTTTTTTTTATAAATAGATATATAAAGTTTATTCCGACTGTAAGAGATGATAGGAGTGATAGATCAGGAGGATAAAGAGATAAACTATTAATTTCGTTTTATTTTTAATATTATTTAAATCAACTTTTGGCCTGATTATCAGTGGCGTAGCTATCGTAGGGCTGGGTGGTGCAGTGCACCAGGGCCCCGGAGCTCAGGGGGCCCCGGAGCTCAGGGGGCCCTGGTGCACTAATTTTGAAGGCCAATATAAGTTCAAGCTTCGTGGAAAGAGAGGGTGAGGGCCCGATTCTTTCTCTATGCACCGGGGCCCTTGTCCACCCAGCTACGCCACTGCTGATTATCCGACTTTCTCTTGTCCTGTACCTTCTATCTCTTTACTAAAACATTTTTGTTTATAAATATTTTTATTTGAAAAAAAAGACATGATCTTGCTAAGTTTCTTGCCCATTCTTCTTAGCAAGACTAATCGAATGGGCGGAGTTAGGCATGTATTTATATATGTAACCTATTAGTATTTAGTATATGGGTAGCTATTATTACATTATTATATACCTTTATTGTAGTTCATGTACTTGTATTTTATTATTAAATATAAGCAAACCCAAAACCTATTTTATATTGTATTTCCTCTTTTAAATTAAATAATTTTTATTACCTATTCAATAAATCCTAACGTGCGATAAGTGTATTTATGTAGGTACCTATATTGCAGAAATAAAGTATTCATTTCATTTCATTTCGATTTTCAAACTTTTTAACTTCCTACAAATTGTGTGAAAATGAAACATATCTATCCTCCGGTTCAGTGGTCAAAAATTACACAAACTTACCCTTAAAGCGCAAAATGTTAAAACACTGGTTATAAAACAAACAAAAAACATCGTTCTGCCTATTTCGCTTTCACAATAAGAATGAATAATATAACCCAGATTTTTTTATTGCGTTAGGTAATACACTTTTGGTACCTACCTACTTGATACATAGGTAATAGGTTCAATAGGTTCATTACCTATAGTTATACCTACCGGTGTAAATAGATAACATTATCAAATACAGATCACGTTCTCTACTGATCATAATAAATAACATTCTGAAATAAAAAAGCAAGGCCAAGTGCGAGTCGGACTCGCGCACGAAAGGTTCCTTATCTTCTCTGAATACATAAAAGGCAAACCTGACTGACTCATCTATCAACGCACAGCCGAAACTACTGAACGGATTTCGCTGAAATTTGTCATACAGATAGTTGTAATGACATAAGCATCCGCTAAGAAAGGATTTTTGAAAATACGCCCCCTATGGGGATGAACCGAACTCCACGCGGACGAAGTCGCGGGCTTTTGCCTACTGCCTTTTGATAGTTATCTATAAAAACGGCAAAAAATCATGTCTGTTGTATGGGAGTGCACGGGTCCGACTCGCACTTGGCCGGTTTTAGTATTTGTTGTTATAGCGGCAACAGAAATACATCATCTGTGAAAATGTCAACTGGCTGACTATCACGGTTCATGAGATACAGCCTGGTGACAGACGGACAGCGAAGCCTTAGTAATAGGGTCCCGTCGGTTACCCTTGGGGCACGGAACCCTAAAAACTCTAGTGTGAGTTGAACTCACTTCTCAAGGAGGTTTGTACTATACAGTAAAATATCAGTAATGATGGTATGTATTTTTCCTGTATCCTGCGTGGTGAAAATAAAAGAAATTGCATACGCAAAGAAAGGTATGAAAACTGATAAATGATGCTAAGAAGAGGAGATGGGGATGGCGTACTGCCTAGTCTGCTCTACCGGACTAGCGGTCGTGTTGACGTGATCCAGTGCAAGGCTAGCATCGTACCGCTATTATCTATATGTATAAGGTGACTTTAATTGTATACGCAAAGAAAGGTATGAAAACTGATAAATGATGCTAAGAAGAGGAGATGGGGATGGCGTACTGCCTTGTCTGCTCTACCGGACTAGCGGTCGTGACGACGTGATCCAGTGCAAGGCTAGCATCGTACCGCTATTATCTATATGTATAAGGTGACTTTAATTGTATACGCAAAGAAAGGTATGAAAACTGATAAATGATGCTAAGAAGAGGAGATGGGGATGGCGTACTGCCTAGTCTGCTCTACCGGACTAGCGGTCGTGTTGACGTGATCCAGTGCAAGGCTAGCATCGTACCGCTATTATCTATATGTATAAGGTGACTTTAATTGTATACGCAAAGAAAGGTATGAAAACTGATAATTGATGCTAAGAAGAGGAGATGGGGATGGCGTAGTGCAGTCTGCTCTACCGGACTAGCGGTCGTGACGACGTGATCCAGTGCAAGGCTAGCATCGTACCGCTATTATCTATATGTATAAGGTGACTTTAATTGTATACGCAAAGAAAGGTATGAAAACTGATAAATGATGCTAAGAAGAGGAGATGGGGATGGCGTACTGCCTAGTCTGCTCTACCGGACTAGCGGTCGTGTTGACGTGATCCAGTGCAAGGCTAGCATCGTACCGCTATTATCTATATGTATAAGGTGACTTTAATTGTATACGCAAAGAAAGGTATGAAAACTGATAAATGATGCTAAGAAGAGGAGATGGGGATGGCGTACTGCCTTGTCTGCTCTACCGGACTAGCGGTCGTGTTGACGTGATCCAGTGCAAGGCTAGCATCGTACCGCTATTATCTATATGTATAAGGTGACTTTAATTGTATACGCAAAGAAAGGTATGAAAACTGATAAATGATGCTAAGAAGAGGAGATGGGGATGGCGTACTGCCTAGTCTGCTCTACCGGACTAGCGGTCGTGTTGACGTGATCCAGTGCAAGGCTAGCATCGTACCGCTATTATCTATATGTATAAGGTGACTTTAATTGTATACGCAAAGAAAGGTATGAAAACTGATAAATGATGCTAAGAAGAGGAGATGGGGATGGCGTACTGCCTAGTCTGCTCTACCGGACTAGCGGTCGTGTTGACGTGATCCAGTGCAAGGCTAGCATCGTACCGCTATTATCTATATGTATAAGGTGACTTTAATTGTATACGCAAAGAAAGGTATGAAAACTGATAATTGATGCTAAGAAGAGGAGATGGGGATGGCGTACTGCCTAGTCTGCTCTACCGGACTAGCGGTCGTGTTGACGTGATCCAGTGCAAGGCTAGCATCGTACCGCTATTATCTATATGTATAAGGTGACTTTAATTGTATACGCAAAGAAAGGTATGAAAACTGATAATTGATGCTAAGAAGAGGAGATGGGGATGGCGTACTGCCTAGTCTGCTCTACCGGACTAGCGGTCGTGTTGACGTGATCCAGTGCAAGGCTAGCATCGTACCGCTATTATCTATATGTATAAGGTGACTTTAATTGTATACGCAAAGAAAGGTATGAAAACTGATAAATGATGCTAAGAAGAGGAGATGGGGATGGCGTACTGCCTAGTCTGCTCTACCGGACTAGCGGTCGTGTTGACGTGATCCAGTGCAAGGCTAGCATCGTACCGCTATTATCTATATGTATAAGGTGACTTTAATTGTATACGCAAAGAAAGGTATGAAAACTGATAAATGATGCTAAGAAGAGGAGATGGGGATGGCGTACTGCCTAGTCTGCTCTACCGGACTAGCGGTCGTGTTGACGTGATCCAGTGCAAGGCTAGCATCGTACCGCTATTATCTATATGTATAAGGTGACTTTAATTGTATACGCAAAGAAAGGTATGAAAACTGATAATTGATGCTAAGAAGAGGAGATGGGGATGGCGTACTGCCTAGTCTGCTCTACCGGACTAGCGGTCGTGTTGACGTGATCCAGTGCAAGGCTAGCATCGTACCGCTATTATCTATATGTATAAGGTGACTTTAATTGTATACGCAAAGAAAGGTATGAAAACTGATAATTGATGCTAAGAAGAGGAGATGGGGATGGCGTAGTGCAGTCTGCTCTACCGGACTAGCGGTCGTGACGACGTGATCCAGTGCAAGGCTAGCATCGTACCGCTATTATCTATATGTATAAGGTGACTTTAATTGTATACGCAAAGAAAGGTATGAAAACTGATAATTGATGCTAAGAAGAGGAGATGGGGATGGCGTACTGCCTAGTCTGCTCTACCGGACTAGCGGTCGTGTTGACGTGATCCAGTGCAAGGCTAGCATCGTACCGCTATTATCTATATGTATAAGGTGACTTTAATTGTATACGCAAAGAAAGGTATGAAAACTGATAATTGATGCTAAGAAGAGGAGATGGGGATGGCGTAGTGCAGTCTGCTCTACTGGACTAGCGGTCGTGACGACGTGATCCAGTGCAAGGCTAGCATCGTACCGCTATTATCTATATGTATAAGGTGACTTTAATTGTATACGCAAAGAAAGGTATGAAAACTGATAAATGATGCTAAGAAGAGGAGATGGGGATGGCGTACTGCCTAGTCTGCTCTACCGGACTAGCGGTCGTGTTGACGTGATCCAGTGCAAGGCTAGCATCGTACCGCTATTATCTATATGTATAAGGTGACTTTAATTGTATACGCAAAGAAAGGTATGAAAACTGATAATTGATGCTAAGAAGAGGAGATGGGGATGGCGTAGTGCAGTCTGCTCTACCGGACTAGCGGTCGTGACGACGTGATCCAGTGCAAGGCTAGCATCGTACCGCTATTATCTATATGTATAAGGTGACTTTAATTGTATACGCAAAGAAAGGTATGAAAACTGATAATTGATGCTAAGAAGAGGAGATGGGGATGGCGTAGTGCAGTCTGCTCTACCGGACTAGCGGTCGTGACGACGTGATCCAGTGCAAGGCTAGCATCGTACCGCTATTATCTATATGTATAAGGTGACTTTAATTGTATACGCAAAGAAAGGTATGAAAACTGATAATTGATGCTAAGAAGAGGAGATGGGGATGGCCTGCTCTACCGGACTAGCGGTCGTGTTGACGTGATCCAGTGCAAGGCTAGCATCGTACCGCTATTATCTATATGTATAAGGTGACTTTAATTGTATACGCAAAGAAAGGTATGAAAACTGATAATTGATGCTAAGAAGAGGAGATGGGGATGGCGTAGTGCAGTCTGCTCTACCGGACTAGCGGTCGTGACGACGTGATCCAGTGCAAGGCTAGCATCGTACCGCTATTATCTATATGTATAAGGTGACTTTAATTGTATACGCAAAGAAAGGTATGAAAACTGATAAATGATGCTAAGAAGAGGAGATGGGGATGGCGTACTGCCTAGTCTGCTCTACCGGACTAGCGGTCGTGTTGACGTGATCCAGTGCAAGGCTAGCATCGTACCGCTATTATCTATATGTATAAGGTGACTTTAATTGTATACGCAAAGAAAGGTATGAAAACTGATAATTGATGCTAAGAAGAGGAGATGGGGATGGCGTAGTGCAGTCTGCTCTACCGGACTAGCGGTCGTGACGACGTGATCCAGTGCAAGGCTAGCATCGTACCGCTATTATCTATATGTATAAGGTGACTTTAATTGTATACGCAAAGAAAGGTATGAAAACTGATAATTGATGCTAAGAAGAGGAGATGGGGATGGCGTAGTGCAGTCTGCTCTACCGGACTAGCGGTCGTGACGACGTGATCCAGTGCAAGGCTAGCATCGTACCGCTATTATCTATATGTATAAGGTGACTTTAATTGTATACGCAAAGAAAGGTATGAAAACTGATAATTGATGCTAAGAAGAGGAGATGGGGATGGCGTAGTGCAGTCTGCTCTACCGGACTAGCGGTCGTGACGACGTGATCCAGTGCAAGGCTAGCATCGTACCGCTATTATCTATATGTATAAGGTGACTTTAATTTATCCAGCCAAATTCACACCGAAGAGTTGGTAAGTGCTCACTGTGCTCAGTGACAAGGTTTGATGACCCTTTTTGTGAAATTCGTAAATTACTCTTTTCGTGTTTCCTAAAAACGCAAGCCCAGACAGCTCCGAGTCAATCACTATGAGACGCCAACATTATATTTTGCGAAATTAGCAAAAAGTGTTATCGGTCCGTGATACTGATCACTTACCAAGCCTCCAGAGGCTTTTCTAATGAATACAAAAATCAGATTCAGAGCTCCTGCTCCTCATACTCGATGTGAAGATTTATTCTCAGTACCTTTCTAGAGAACCCAGTACACTAGAAATAATTTTATGAGTCGTGTATTGGATTTATACAAAGAACTGTACAGTTTTGATTTATATAGTTCTTCTTACAATATTTTTAAATATAAAGTTAAAAGTTAAAAAGATAAGTTAAGTAGTGATTTTGTTTTGTCTTGTGATATCGATCTCAAATTTATTGTTATGTTTCTGTAGAATTATTTGAAACTTGTAGGTCTTTTTGGGCACTTCTTTTGACCGTTTATGTTTCATAAAATAAAGAAAAAAATAAAATATCTATCAAGTTGTACGAGTAGAAGCGGGCGCCCGGATATAGTGTTGCCACCTTAGCGACTTTGGGTTTCCTTCCTTAGTCTGAGCAACTTTGTCGCTAAATCTAGCGGGATCGTTGTCGATTTAGCGACTTGATAAAACAGACTTTTCATACATTTAAGCGACTTTTTTCAAACTGGTATTCCATACATTTGGCGACATTTTAATACATTTTTAGGTAATCTGGTGACTTTCTTATAAAAATCTAGCGACAATAATAAAATTGAGGTGGCAACACTGCCCGGATAGCCTGCCCTTACGGTGCGAAGTACAAATGCAATGAAGTAATATGCAGGTAAATTAACTGTTTCGACATATTATAGGGAATGCCGCATAACGTTCCTTTTTAGGGTTTGTGTGTGATATTAGCTTTTTGTTTGTGCTATATCATGTACTTATGGGTAGTAATATAATTGATTAAAAAATAGACTTTATGATGATAGCTCGTTTTTATTTTTTTCCTTACTATACTTCGTCACCAGTTAAATTCTCATCTTCGTTGTCCGGCTCGGACCTCGAAACATTTGGAGCAACGATGGCGGCAACTGACGACGAGGAAGGCAATTCCGGTGTTTCCACTCCAACTTCTTGTAAAAGTCCAACCAGCGTCGACAAAGAACTTGCCATCTGGAGAGGAACATAGAACGTAATTCCAATGCCAGAGTATAAGACGTGAGTACACCTATAGTTTAAACCTCAGGTAAAGTACTCTTTATCTGAGGTTTAATTAAACCCGAGGTTTGAACCATTTTGTGACACGTGTCTTAACAATGAAAAATTATAAGAAGATAACCAGAAAGAAGCATAATAATATTTACATTACAAATTATTTTGTAAATAATATCATGGATGTATGATAATATTAACCCGCGGCCGTGTCGTATAAAAATAGCATTGATAACATGATAATAATATTATGTATCATTGATAAAAATAGTCATAGACACAGCATAGGTACCGCCTCTTTTTTGGAATGCCATTTATTTTCCTCATTACCAGGCTTGAGGACATTATCTCTAAAATGGGGTAATTTTTAATTTGCCCAGTTTCCTAGCTAATAAGACTGGACTGATCTGATCTTATGGATGACCAACCAGCTTCTTACTTAATCAAATATTTCAGAAAGTTGTTTTGTTTATTAACCAAATCCTGCAAAATAGACTCGTCTAAAAACCTTAATTGCCTCAAGTCACATAAAAGTGACTTACCATTATTACAGTGCAACGCAACCATCCTAGCTCAGGGCGGCTATTATGGCATTATTCTTCATTCGCAATATCAGTCATTAGATATTTGGATAAAGTTTGATAAACGCCATGCGATGGAAATTAGAGTGACTAAACCATATTAAATAGAATCTATAGGATATAAAGAATGCTCATTATAAGTTTCAATCAAAAAAATCAACAAATATCTATCAGTACAAAATCCCTTTTAAAGTCACCCGCAATCTGCCTATGCAATTTTTGCGCACGTGCCAGAATTGAGGGCTAGGTGAACAAAATTTGTAAAACTATGTTTTACAGAACTGAAAAGAAACATGTCGTAGGTACCTACTACTTACACTTTATCAGCGAAACAGTAATAAAATACCTATACACATTTATGCACTTGGTGTGTTTTGTACATTTTAACTTTCTTTTGTTTAAGATGGTGGCACCGTATTATTACGTACAGTTTTATGCCGAAATTTCAAATAAATAAACATGACGTAAAATTTTGTCATAGTCATAAATTTTCTGAGAAAGTCAAATGGTTATAAAATCCACAGACATATAATTATTATTAAGTAGCAGACCAAACATAAGGATTAAATAGAGTGGCAAGTTTCCATACAAAAATAAGCTCAAATAAACTTCATGGTACGAAGAAACGTATAAAAATGGTTTGTTTTGACTGGCTTATGCTTGGAACATATTTGTTAATTCCTAAACTAATCTCTAGTATATATTTTGTTTGGAAACAACCAATATTTATAATTTAAAAGAACCCGAAGTTCACTGAGCTAAAATTTCCACGCGTCGACTCTATGCGTTTATTATTAATGTTAGATCTGCTACTATACCGGGTGTAAAAACAAAGGCAAGAATCCTTTAAGGGCGTGTTAGTATGACCGGTAAAGATATTATTTTAAACACTGGGATCTCTAAATAAAGTACCAGTACCTCATAATAACACGATTTTATTTACTCAAAATACACTAATCGCGTGGACACCCTCACTGGTCGCTGGCCACTCGGATGAGGGGTGCGGGTTGCGGGGTGCAATTAGGTGTGTGAGGAGGCCCGGCCGGTGTGCTGCGTAGCCATAGCTTAGAAAATTGATGGAATTATTAGTGAAAATTCAAGGTAAATTTTTTTTTTTTCGTAATGACATCAGAATCGTGTATACTTTCATACCCTAAAGGGATTCTTGACTTTGCATTTACACCCTGTATCATACGTCTGTAATAAAATCCAGGAAAATCCTCTCACCGTTTATATAATCCGATGTAGCCCCCCTCGATAACAATTAAATAATAATATGTAATTAATTGAAAGCTCTATACAAATATCTGCATATTGGACAGGACAGCTTTGTTAAAGAAGTTTATACCTGGCTGTCAGTTTTATCTTGTACACTGAGTAATTGAGCTGCCATGCTCACTTCCTCTACAGCTTCTGTCAAGCGACCAGCTCTGGCGTGCCTTCCAGCCAAGTTAAGCCTGATGAGAGGGTCTTCAGGGGCCAACGCTGTCGCACGGGCGTACGCCGCGTCCGCACGACTGTCACCTAACCTTTCTAAGGCTACTCCTATTAGAAGCACCTGAAATTAAAATCATTTAATTTGTAGGTACTGTAGCCAACCAAATAACTTTTCTCTGAAACTTAATAAAACTATAAGCTTACGGTATAAGGTTGATAAGGCTGCAATGCCGCCGCGGCAGCAAGTCTACAAAAGGCAGAAGTTGGACGACGGCACATGAGTAGTGCCAGACCGAGGTCATGATTTGCTTTGGAACTTAGTGGTGCAGCCCATACAGCTCTTTGCAGACAAGTAAGGGACTGTAAAATAAAAACAACTTTACAGATCACAAAAAAGAAACTAACTTATAAAGTTAAAGAAACCTACAGCAACATATTTCCGTTTTGCTAGCAAGGCCAAACCCAAATCAGTGTGCGCTGCAACACAAGTAGGATGCGCCGTCAATGCCATCCTCAATCTTGATAGAGCTGCATCGAGATCCTTATGCTGCAACATCATTGCTGCTAAAGCTAAAGCTGCTGCGTGTTGCGTGGGTTGTTGAGCCAACGCTGCACCTAACAGCTGGAACGCACGGCGAGGGTCACCCGCTCGAAGCCTCAATGCTCCAGCAGCCGCTAAAGTGTCTGCTCCACACGCAAATGATCTGGATTCCAAAAAAATATCTGTTATACTCAACATCCTACAGAAAAATGTACATTTAAATATTATTATCAGAGTGCATTACAAACTAGAAAAGATAAATTAGAAACAAATGTAAAGACAAGAAATTGAAAAAATTCCTCGGGCCATGATTCGAACCTGTGACCTCTTGTTATCAGGCAAGCGAGCTACCGACTGCGCCACCGAGGTAGGTACCTAGACCATTGAACTTTTCCACCATACTTGTCGACCCAATATTTTTGTAACTATTTGATCTAACCAGCTTGTATTGCACATACTGAACGCTCACAAGGGCGTGACATTAAATTGATTTAAAATTGTTTGTTTAACTTACGATAAAGCTTGATCATAAGCAAATAAAGCACCCTGCATATCATCGCAGGCAATCAGTAATCTGGCCAAAAGAGCGCCAGCTCTTTCTCCACCTCCTGCCTGCACCGCTGATCTTGCCCATTCAACTCCTCGAGACATTTCTCCTAGATTCCAGGCGCATTCCGCTAAGTAAAAATAAAATATATCTACTATCATAAATACCTGGTATAATTTAAGATGGTAACTTAAGGATCAGAGCTTACCCAAAGCGCAATAAATATCAGGGTCTGGATGTTTAGTCAGTTTATCAGCTTCCAAATATGCTTCGAGGGAAAGTTGAAAGCGGCCTTGCCTAAACCTTAAAGAAAATATCTCTTCAAAACAAACAGAATTGAATTACAAATTATTAAAGTACAACCCGTAATTCTGAATGTAAGGCCAGCAATTTATCCAGTTTGTCCACCGAGATCCACAATACCCTTCCAAATTTTTTAACTACTTGAAACATCAACCAGTAATGCACATACCTATGCACGCTCACAAGCATAATATAATTTCGCACCTGCCGTTCTGGACATATGGTCGAAAGAAATGTTGAGGCTACACATACTAGGTGAAATTAAATCAACCGACCAAATTCATACTGGAGACTCGGTTAGTCATCAGGAACAAGGTTTAATGACCCTCCAGGTGTAATTCGAAAAAAAAATTTTTTCCCTTTGAACCTGCACTAGGAATTGTACTTAAACTAGTCCAACCAGTACGGGAGCAAAAAAAATATTTTTCGAAATTGGCCTAAAGGATTACTGAACCTAGTTCTTGATCACCAACCGAGTCTCTAGTATGAATTTGGTCGGTTGATTAAATTTCACCCTATATATACTATTAGAGCGATGACAACAACGTCATCTCTATTCCTTTTAAGAAGATGTGAAATGCACAAAATTCCCTAGTGAACGGATTGGCGAAGCCTTTAATAGGTTATTAAATAGAGTCAGACATACACACTAACTTAAAATAATGTATCTATTCCCATACCACAATAAGGTAATTACGACGACAAAAACGATTTTACAGGTACCTACGCTGTTTGTCAGTACCGCAAAAACCAATGTTACAATATGATTACATTATAACACTACTACGTTTCTGCGCTGTGATTAGCCCAATTTATTATAACACCACTTAGATAACCAATAAGCGACTAATTTTTTATTTTTTAGGGTTCTGTACCTAAAGAGGAAAAAACGAAGCCCTTATAGGATCACTTTGTTGTCCGTCTGTCCGTTTATCTGTCTGTCTGTCAAGACCCTTTATCTTGGGAATGCGTCAATATATCGGGTTAAAATAAAAATCATATTCTCAAGTCTAATCCCTTGAAGCAAAGAAAAAATTAATCTTCTAAAAAAAAGATACGGCCGTTTATGCCGCAAAAAACGTATATTTCGACACTCTCAAGGGAGTCAAAATTTATATAGTATTTCCCGTTGACCTAGAACTATGAAATTTGACAAGTAATACCTTCTAATACTACAAGTATAGGAAACAATCTTAAAACTATACATTTGTAACTAAATCATGAAAAAATCATCGAGGTTAAGCAACGGTATGCGCGGTCATAATTGTACGGGTAACCAAATCTTTATGTAGATTTTTTTTTAACTTTTACTGATTTGTACTGAACTCTGAGTGGGCGAGTCCAACTCACACTTGTCCGGTTTTTAAGTAAAGAGTAACCAAATAAAACAATAAACAACAAATTTTCCTCGTTTTTCATGAAATTGTTATTTAAACAAATTATCATAGATAAAGTATTGTGTCCAACTGGGACATAAGTTGTCACTGGGACACTTGTGTAGCTTATCACAAAACTTGTGACCCAATTACATTACAGTTGCAGTTGCACAAAACACTTTTTTTACCCTTTATATTATATAAACTTACAAGCACTTAGCCACTTGCTTCAAAGGCTCAGGGTCATGTGGCTGAAGTCTGATGCAACTATGAAACCTCTCCAACGATTCTTGTAGACGTCCTGCATCAGCTAGTACCAATCCCTGTAAGTTAAGAATAATAAGTTTTGAAAACAGGCTTACCGCGTAAAATAAAGCTATAATTTTTATGGATCCTAGTATATCGTATTATATTGTAACCTTGACATAGTGAGCGAATCTATGTGTATTTTGTGTCTGCTTCTGTAAATTGTCAGCCAATTCCTGGCACGAAGCATGTTCACCTCGCACATAGCGAGCATGCAGTAGCCAGTTATAAGACCCTCGTATAAATTCTGTAAGCAAATATAAATCAAAAACGTGAATTAGAAGGTATTAACTATCCGTTACAGATGCTATTAGGATAGGACTTTGTCACACTTGATGTCTGTGTGCGTTAGCAACGTTGAAGGAAGTGCGTGAGTGAAAGAGATGCACATGGTGTGCTAACGCACACATGTAAAAGTTCCTATCCTAATAGCAATTGAAACGGATAGTAAAAATAAAACTTTAGGTACACTTGCGGTATGAAGGTAGGATTTGGAGCATTGCCACTGGCCTCTTTTCAATTTCATGCAATGTAACATGAGCATAAAGAAACAAGTGGCAATTCTTCGACAGTACCATTTTCTGAAAACTTATCGGAAAATATAGAATGCTTTCTCATTTTCCTCTTGTCCCGCTTTATTTACTATTCTTGGTTTCTATGGAAACTATTGATTTTAAAAACAAAACTAAGATTTTTTTGTTTATTAGCCTTGCAACACTATTTGTTTCGTAGAAACGTTCAGAAACCTAGGACAAACACTAAACGGCGCGGTGGAGTGTATCAACAGGAAACGTGAGAAACCAGCGGGGCTATTATGTAACTCAGTGTCGGTTGCTAGCTATAGTTGCTATTCACCAAAAACAGATAAATAATGAACTTCTGAAATAACCTTCAATGGGTATTGAACTATTTACGAATTGTGAAGTCGTTTCAAGTGCAAACTTATCCTTAGATAAGCGGATATTATTTTTTAGACGATAGCCACTTGGTTTGGCAACTGAGTTTACGATACAGAATCAGGGGCAGAATGAAGACCCGGACCAAGATTTTTTTATGTGTTGCTGACTGCCATGAAATGGGCCTGTTTGCGAAATAAGAAATATATTTTTTGTGACTCTATACGTAGGTACTAGTTCAAAAAGGCCTGTTTTTAGTATATGAAGCTCTTTGTGTATTGCACATAAAAGGTAAAAATTGAACTTTGATCCTGACCACTTGCCGAGTCTCCAGTATGAATTTAGCTATATATTTAAACGAAAGTCATCTTATATAGGGTTGCTATACGTCCGGTATATACGGGACTGTCACTATGTGACCATCACGTCCCGTATTGCTACAAGTCCCGTACTTGCCCCGTTTTCAAAAATTTCACAAAATACGGAAATGGCCGATAGCCGAGAATGGATGGACGAGCGAAACAAGTTGTCGGTAGATTTGTCATTATTATTTTAAAATTACATAATTCCCAGTCCTAGTATTATTATTATAATAAAAAGGAAAATGACTGGGTGAAAAAATAAACTAATGTCAATTGAAGTAAAAAATCGTTACTTCGAATAAAATTTTGGTTTAAGTAAATAACATTAGATTCTTTTATTTTATTTATTTGGGAATTTCGATGCCCACTAGCCTACTACCGATGAGATCTGAGATTAGTTAAGAAAACGCGTGGTTTTTCTATCGCTATCGTTTTAATACCTATTGAGTGTCATTATATGATGCATTTTGGACATCGTAGGTATTGAAACGTCCTGTATTGGTTCCTTGAAATTATGGCAACTCTACCTAAATCATCAACCGAACCTTGTTTTTTAAAAATTCGTATAAAGTTGCAACATCTGACATTTTTCATTTTTCTTTTAATTTAACTTTTTGAACACATTTTTGATATTTGTCGCGCTTAACAACTTTGCATTGCAGCCGCGATGAATTGTGCTACCGCTGCAAAGAGTTAATAAACGACCATTTATTTCACATGACTTTCACAAGCAACGTTGCAAGCATCGAGCAGAGCAAATAATTTCCGCTGCTCTCTGCAGCGTATAGTGCTAGCTATCTGTCATTTTGACGAAGTTTACCACACATCCATCGCCGCAACCCGTTACAGAAGTCATCGCTGCTTCGATGCAGGGTTGTTAAACGCGACAATTGTCAACACTATCTTTGTTGGGTTACGTTTCAAAAAGAGGATTTTCACTCGGAATGATGCGAATTTCACCCCAAAGCAGCGTTCAAAGATTACTACACGAGTGAAAACGAGGGTAAACAATTGAAAGGATTGGAAGGATCAGACAGAACATATCATGATCACACGATCATGATCCAAATTACATATAACATATCTCTTCCTCGTTCCTCCTTTCGTATTGCAACACTAACAAATTCCTATGTCTGTGGGGTGAACGAACACAGTTGCACGGAAGTTTTTTGAAGCACTTCCGAGGAATAGATACCGTTAAAATTCGCCTGACAGTTGATAATTGGGTTATCAAAATAAAAAAATTTATTCATAATTTCTAATTATATAGAATAAAAATTAAAATTATTATTTTGAAAGTTGCTTTTGGCTCGTAAGAGCTCATTTTTCTTTCCATTATTCATCATCATCACTCTCATTCAATGAAAGACAATCCTGCACTTTTTTCGGAACTACTCCGATAAAATTATCAGTGGTGTCATTCGGAAATACTATTCCGTTTCACACCACCCTAGTGATGTCTTGTTTATTTTAACTTGTAACTGTTAATTAGGTAATAAGTAAAACGCTCAATAGTAATAATGGACTTGCTTTTATTACGGAGTATCCGCTTTTAGCCTTTTGAACGCCACGTTACTTTTAAGTTGCTGTATTCTGTACGCCACGGAACAAACTGTCTAGTAGATAAATAGGGATTTCAAGAGTTAATTTCAAAGTAATTAATAATTATTTAATTATTCATTCAAATAAATGGAATCGAAAACAACTAAAATACATTCCTTAGATGCTAGTCTTTGTTAGCTATCGAAACCTCGTATTTCTGTAAGTATGTCGAATTTTTATTGGCCGAAGTAATATTTGGTTTTGAAAAAACGAAAAACAAACATACCTATGTAAAATAAGTATATATGTATATCGGCCTGGTACATAGTACATAATGCATATAAAGTGCCATTAATAATGACCAATCTAGGAGTATTAACATATACTTTGTGAAAGCTAGATTGTAACATCACTAATAGTTGGTGGTGTGAAACGGAATAGTGTTTCCGTATGACACCACTGATGGTGTCAACTCAGTGCTGTCAAGTGGAAGGAATGATTATGACTTGCAAATGCAACGGCTGTAATGCCATATTTTTAGTTTAAAGCACTTATTTTCCTTTTCGAGTAAGTACAAAATGCTATTTCAGTTTCCCTCTCTTGAATTTAATTTGAGACTTTAACGTTTGTGACCTAGACCCGTTCTATCTCGGAAATCCTTGCTTTATGCGGGAATATAGTTGCAAGCCAGCGGCTTCTAAGCCGGTAGTTACCGAAACCAGCGGCTAGAAACGAATAACCAGCTGTTTGATACCGGGTAGATACCCGACTTGAGAATCGAAGAAAAAAACGTTTATTTTTTATTGTTTAACTCTTATGTTCTGCTACTTTTTTTTGTAAACACCGAAGACACCGTTTATACCTACTAATTTACTTAATTCAGAGACGAACAGGAAACTATGAAACAAAATTTCTGCTTAGGTGGTGGTGTATGAAACTTATATGAATAAAGGTAGCTAAATTACCTATTTTACTTTGGTTTGGTTCATCATTATAAAACAAACGCGGGAATCTCGCGTGGCAGGATAGATGTGTGAGGGAGTGGGTGTGCGGGGCATACGGGGATGAGTGCGTGAGGCTCGTTGCGGAGCGCCCGCCGATCGCCGGTAAGTTAGTCAGTGTAAGTGCAAGTGTCGCAACGGTTTATGAGCGGTGACCTTGACTGCGCTAGTCATTGTTTCTGTATCGCACGTAGTAATTTTGTGCACGAGTGAGCACATGCGCTTGTCCTCCACCACTTCCACCAAGCGCTCATAAACCGTTGCGACACTTGTACCTCGTCGTGATTAAGTGTGCGCTTGCGATTATAAGGGTTTATTTAGAACTTTGTAAATCAGTGATGGAAATACAACTAAATGCTTGGTACTATTACTAAGTATCTGTCCACACTTATTTCATGGATTAATACCAATTCCAAAACATCTCTCACAAATAAATTATTAAAATAGTCCTATTCCACTGCTGTGTCACATTTTGTATGACAATTTTGAGTTTTTAACACTTAATTCAGATGCAAATGTCATTGTTGATGTCTGTTTAAGTTAAATGTATCCTATAGTAAATAAATCAGAAGAAAAACAACAAAAACAAAAAACTAAATCATGTAAATAAATCAATGAAATGTAAGGAGCCGTTTCCAGCCGCTAGTTATCGCTAGAAATGATAATACGCCAAATAAGCCGTTTCTAGCCGCTAGATGTGATATATGCGGGAATCTCTCGATCAAAAATGATCAAACGTTTTGAAATGGACCCGTTTGACATATTGATGAATGACAGGACAAATCAAAAATTGACAAGTGTTTTGAATAAACTCAAAACTGTTTTCATTTCAGGCTGAGTTTTCATGAATTTTGTATTTTCTGAAAAAGCAAACCAATATTTTCACAAAATGGAAGACATGGCTAGGCTTGCTGTGCTTGAGCAGAACGTTCGGGACGCAGAAGTTTTCAGTAAAACGTTGATGAAACTACTAGAGTACATTGGTTACATTCTGGAAAACCCTCATGATTATGAGCTACGGACGATCAAAAGTGACTTCCTGAAGAGATCCTTGGACTTTGACGGGTTCACGGATTATTTGACTTATATTGGTTTCCGAGTCGTAAGTGAAATATCTGTTAATCTTGAAGTGTTTTATTTTTGTTATGTCGAGCATAGGGCTACCTTTTCGAAATTTGAAAAATCCTGACCGGGACTGATTAAATAGTTTTATTTTTAAGTAAGTAATTTTATGCAAATATTAAACATTTAATTCTTAATTTTTCCATCTAAATTTAAAATCTGGACAAATTCCTGATGGACAGGTACCTAACCCTAGTCCTGCATGAACTAGTTATATAGGTACCGGGTGTAAATAGAGTGCTACCATTAAACGAAACCACATATTCTACGGTTCATACTGAACTGCTTTTCCCAAGAAACATACCAATGCTAACTATTTGAGTTTCAAACAAAAATGCGTGAATTCTAACACACCAACCTAAGAGCGTTTTTTGAAACAGCATCTTCCATAAAACAGCGGTTACGGTGTAGAGTTCTAAAATAGACCTTCTTCCTACGAGATAAAGTCTCAAAGTTACAGTTGAATATCTTCTTCTCTTAAGATTTGTGTGGGTATTTTTCTTCAGAATGTTGTTCAGTATGGTCAGTAGAGTATGTGGTTTTATTTAAAGGTTATTTACACCTGGTATAGCAATTTCTATATAATTATGTGGTAGCATACCTTAAAAACGGAATAGTAGGTTATCTTTACAGAAAGATACTGACTGCAGCTAATATAAATAATAAAAATAACCGCACCATGCACACAACAACAATATTTAAGTTAGTTTAAGAAAATGTGAGTCAAACCAAATTAATGATAAATCTGAGCCTATATTGATGGTGTGAAAGCTATTTGACTAACCAGCAGTTTTGCAACTTTACAGACCCCTTCAAAGTTTAATTATTACCTATGTAAAAAAATCATAACTTTTGTTTTTCGATATGCAAGTGTAATATAAACTTTAATTTGGAAAAACAACAGTTATGATTTTTTTTAACATAATATTAATACTTTAAATGGCTCTGTAAAGTAGTGAAAATGCTGGTTAGTCAAATAGCTTTTACACCATCAATATGCTTAGTGTTTATATATTTGGAAATTGTTCTAAAGCTGGGATATTAATATGTATGTATAAGAATTATACTGTAACCGGATCTTTTTGAATTTAAAATGAACTTGATTATTTGAGAAATTATGAACAAACATGATATCCTTATGTATTGATTTTGTAACAGCTACAAAACCAAAAGATATAGGGACAACCCAGCAACAGTAGGCATATAAGACTTGCACAGCATGTAAGTAATCCTACACTTCTGTTTTTAATATGCTGTAAGTCACTTAAGGTGAGCCAGAGCAAGTGATCCATTATTCGCAGTGCATCATTTACAAGAATTTTGTTTTTAACCCGGGCAGAATCCAAACATGATTTGAGACTTTTCTGCAGGAAAAAAGCGAAATTATAATTGTATTAAATTAAACTTTACATATTGATAAAATTCATATAAACTTTTGAATAACATGCAATTTTGTTGTAGACCAAGACAATGTTTACAAAAGTTATTTATTACTTACTTATATTTTTCCATTTGAGTTATTGACTTGGGCTACAAATATCAAAATAATACCTAACCCTAGTCTAAGGTCATCAACATTGTAAACTCTGTAAATAAAAAAAATAACTCATGAATTAACAGGTTTTGCAATCTTATCTCTATCAGATTAGAATGTACCATACAAACATCTTTTGTGTGTCAACTTATTTTTTCAGAGTGACAATGAAATAATGTACCCCAAAGAGCAAAGTCTGAACAAGCTGAGGATGGCGCAAGCAGCTATAGAGAGGAAGCTACACTTTAGTTACGGAGCTGTCAACTTACATTCCAGTATCATTGTCAAATCTAGCCAGAGTCAGCCACGTCTGAGAGTTACTAAGCTAACTCCGTCACATGTTTTGGTAAGCCTTGAATTTGAAATCCACTCAAGTGAGTTTTTAGCTACACATCATAGATTTGAAAGATACCTTTTTAAACCACAAAAGTAAATTTCCAAAAATTGTTTATTTGCTCTTAGAGATTGCCCTTTCTTACTCAGACAAACTTGTTTTACATCTTTTTTTGGTATTGGTTACTCTAGAATGAGCTGAATGCAGGAATATAGAAATATAATTTACTATGATATTGTTTGTCTACTTTCATTTTACTTATTAAATAATATTTATTTATTTTTAGGGTTCTGTACCTTAAAAGGAAAAACTGGCCCTTATCAGATGATTCACATGTCCATTGTCCGCTTGTCAATCTATCATGAAAGTTTTACTCTAAAACTATGTAACAGGTCCTGGCTGGGCTAGCCGACCGGGGGGAAGTGCACAATACTCACGATCACGGAGAGTCAGTGCAGGACTCATCGCCCCCGCCACGAATTTAGAATTTAGAATGTAACAGGAATTTGATGTAATTTGGTATAATGTTAGGACTTAAATGACATGTATCGGCCAGTCAACAATTTGAAAAAAAAGAAAAAATAACATTTAAGATAAAGTCAGCTTGTCCCAAAGAAAAAAAGTCATGATAACATTGACCTCTCATAAACAACTAGACTTACAATCTCGCTCAAAAAGTGCCCGCGATGCATTTTGTCACCTCTATGGGGTAACAAATTCGAATGACGATTTCGTACAACTGACAATGACATAACGTCTTAATTTGGTTGAAGATTTTTGCTACTATGCGTGTTACAGGCTCGGACACTTTCTGACGAACTTTTCTTAGAGACTGTGTCTTGTTGTTTATGAGAGGTCAATGAATGATAAGTTTTGAATAAATATTGTGTGAGGTATCATTTAAATGAGCTACCTCGTAGGATTCTAAAAATATTTTCATTTAAGTGGTCTTGACGATATTGCTAAAATGTTGCTGTAAATGACTATTCACCTTAATCTCCTAGTAGATATGGAGTCTAGTAGGTGGTAGAGCTGATGCCGGGCTCGACTGTGGAGGTACCACCATCTTACTCGCAAATCCTCCCGAAGTTATTTGGGGGAGAGTAAGAGAACAGCTCTTAGGCAAAAAACCAGGCAGCCCACCATTGCCTGGGACCGATGGATGGCGGTATATCCATCCCCAATTGCCGGGCCTTATATAACAAACTGGTGACGGGCAGCGGCGTCACGGATGCAAGGGTTTTGGCACCGCGCTCACCAACCCGCCTGCCCAGCGTGTGTGAGTATGAGTATTTCTTCCAGGAGGACCACCAAGAGTGACGAAATCCTGGAAAGGCCTATGTCCAGCAGTGGATGAAACGGGCTGATGGATGGATGGATGGAGATATGGAGTCATAGATTGCTAGAAGATAGCAAGTTCTTTTGACTGCGTGTAATAGTGGCAGAAAAAAATAATCATTTAAAAAAGTTTAACTTTACTTGGTCTGTTCACTGCTCCTTGTATTATTGGTATGGAACAGTGGCGAAGGCGAGAACATTTAAAAAAGGGAAGCCGGACAAAAAAGCCACCTTACTCAGAAAAGCAACCAAGGAAAACATAAAATTTTTTGTACTTTGCATCTCCATGTCAGCCAAGTGTATTAGTGGTATTGAGATTTATGGAAATGTTTGACAAAGCGAAGAGATCTAGCATGGATGCCTAAACAAGCCGATGGGAATCGTGTTATATGGACCCTTCGCCACTGTTATGGAACCTTAATTGTGCGAGCCTGACTCACTCTTGGCCAAGCTATTAACCTAGTGCAAGCAGGCAGTAGGCAGAAGACTAGTTTTAAATAAACCAGGGATTTGTTCACAGAACACAAACAATGAGTTCCTGTTAAAATTAGAACAACTATTCAATGATGTCCTCAAGTATGAAGATGAGGATCTTCAACGTCGGGCACGCGAGCAGATCCCTGTCGTCACCTTGCAGCTGAAGGCATTGGATCGAATGAGAGAGCATCAGAGGAAGATAAAAACCGGTAAATATGACATCTTTTCCTTTATCATCCGAGAAGTTGCTCTATACATTTAAATTGACTTTTGTTTTTATATCCTAATTTATACTGGGGACTTGATAAGTGGTAGGATCAAAGTTCAATGACCCTTTCCGTGAAATAGGCAAAATAAAACGTAGACTTCCTTCACTAGTTCTTAAACAAGTAAAGAGGCACAATAAGATATTTTCATATTTAGTAAACGGTAATTGAATTTTGGTCCTGACCACTTACCGAGTCTCCACTATGAATTCGGGTACATAAACGAAATTCAGGTTATTATGTAAGGTAGATCCGAGCCAGGCTAAATAGACGACGTACTGAAGAAGGCCATAGTAAAAAGTACCCGCAATAGAAGAGCTTGTAGTACTAGATTGATGGATGTAGCAGAAGCAAAAGGGGTGTGTCAGGATCGTAGCAAATGGAAATCTGTAGCCTCTGCTTACCCCTCTGAGAGACAGGCGTAAGTATACAGGTTTAATTTGTCAAGTGGGCGTGGATGGTGGTATCTAATATTATAGGGAATAGCGAGAAATGCTCAAAGGAGTCTCGGTGTGAATTTTGAACCAAACTGCACGATTAATTTCCCTAGCCGAAAATCAAACAGGCCGATAAAAAAAAATTAATACGACAATTTGTCGCATAAAAGGATCAACTTCTGGGAAGTAATGGCTAATGTAATTACATAATATGGCAAACTAAAAGAAAGTGCTCATTTTAAAGAAAATACTTTTTTTTTACAATAATTGAACCTTAACTAATCATTTGTTCGAAATCTTTGCCCATTGTTACAATACATAGGCGGATTTACCATCTTAAGGATTGTACTGAATTCAAGGTATCGCCCGTAGAAAGGACGTCCATACCATACCGTTCGCTGTGTTCAAATAGCGACTTTATTTCCATGTATTTTGTACGAACTTTGAATGGAATGGAAAGACGCACGTGCCATGTCAGCGCCCGCGCCAGATCCTACGTAGCTTGCGCCTAAGAAGATCGCGATACCTTGTTAAAAGTCTAGCGCAGAGGTCAAAAATAAGGTATCGTGGCGGAGGAAGCGGCGCGCGGGGCGGGTGTACGTACTCATGCGTAAGCGCTGATTGGCTCCCCGACTGTACCCATGCGCAGCTATTTTCGTTCACCGCTAGACTTTCGTGCAGCGGGCTATAGCAGCTGAGCGGGGAGGGGGGAGGGGGTCGAGCAGCCGTCATTTCGTTCGGCAACGTTCCCCCCGCCATGTCTGGCGCCACCTAAGGCGCGGTACAACGTTCGCGGTCATCAATGTATAGTTCTGATTTTTGCCACGTTAATTTCGATGCATGTCGCATTGTATGACATGCATCGAAATTATATGTACATTGTAGACCTCAAAAGAAACCACACTAAGTAAAAACGTAAAAATATATATGATGTCGAATAATAGAGCTGATGCCGGGCTCGACTGTGGAAGTACCACCATCTTACTCGCAAATCCTCCCGAAGGTATTCGGGAGAGAGTAAGAGAACAGCTCTCAGGCAAAACCAGGCGGCCCACCATTACCTGGGACCGATGGATGGCGGTATATCCATCCCCAATTGCTGGGCCTTATATAAAACAGACTGGTGACGGACAGCGGCGTCACTGGTGCGAGGGTTTCGGCACCGCGCCCACCAACCCGCCTGCCCAACGTGTGTGAGTATGGGCATTTCTTCCAGGAGGACCGCCAAGAGTGGCAAAATCCTGGAAAGGCCTATGTCCAGCAGTGGACGAAACAGGCTGATGGATGGATGGATGGAATAATATCGATTGTCGACGGTTATATCAAGATTTCCTATGACTTAAGTTTCTATTACGGCTTGACGTTTATAAGAGCTGTCCATCATATATTTAGAAACCGTGATTACAAAACGTTGGCGATCATTTTGATATGATTTTTTAAAACTTATCTGACATTATTATTTCAAACATTCATTCATTGGATTCCAATGACGGTATTATATTGGAAACTAAGGTTCAGAAATTTGTGATAAGGCTGGTTTCCACGCATTGTATAGTGGCCTGGCCTCAAAAAATAAACAGATTAAATCTACATTGACGGAACCAATAAAGATATTTAACCCTATGTCTGTCCGTAGCATGTTTGGAATTATCTGTACCTACCATCTAATTTGTGCGTAAAATTATACGATTTCGCGATGTCACTTCCTTTCACGCCATTCAGTTTGTTAGTGTCGAACTACTTTTTGAACTGAAATCATTTCGGGACTTGGCTGTATACATGTCAAAACGTCCTACAATACAAATTGCCTGCAATGTGTACCTATTCAGTGACATGCTGCAAAACTTTAACTAAAATCTACTGATTATACTAAAACACTGTTTTCGAAACTGCGAAAAGTACGAAATTTTGGTCATTGATTATAGTCCTCGAATAAGCCTTTCCGTCCGTCGGACAATAAAGTCTTGATAAAAAAATTGTTTTCATTACATTTTGTTAGCATTACACTAACAAAACTTTAAAGCGTGTTTACAGTTGTATCGTAATGCAGTCAAAATGTAACGCATACGATGGAACATTTTTCATGTGATCACCTAACTATTATTAGCAAGCAGTTGTGCGAATTGCTATAAAACACTTTTATTGCATACTTTTTATTAAAAAGTAGAGAAAACAATATTATAGCCGCGATTACACCATCCGATTTACGGCCTCCTACCTAACTAGGATCCTAGTTAGGACGCACGAAGGAACAGGCCGTCCTAAACGCGATTACACTGTCCTAAGTCCAATCCTTTCCTAGTTAGAATGCCGATAAATCGGATGGTGTAAACGCGGCTTATGATGTGCATATAGCACCAAGATCCTCTTTTACCAACTAAACCCACTGAATTACCCGAACGCCGATGTAATTGTAGCTTCTCGTAGCCTTCGCAGAGTGGAACAGGCCTGACCCGATACATTATGTTAATTCCAGGAGAGATAAAAGGCACAGACATGTCATTCGACACTGCACTTCTAATGGAGCTACTGGGCTGGTTCAAGTGGAGTTTCTTCACGTGGGTCGACAAGCCGGCCTGCGAGCAGTGCGGGGGCGCCACTGTCTTCAGCAGGACCTCCAAGTTGCAGACCGACGTAGAGACATGCAGGTTAGAGGTTGGTGCTTTATAAGTATTTTGGGTGGAGATTTAAACCTTACAGGGCTGGAAAAAAGAATAATAGAAGATGGGACATATATTCACGGGTTTTTGCTTAAATATGCTGATTCAAATCCGTACCAGGAGGGTTATTCTCTGTCTGTCGAATTAGCCTTCTCGGCCTCAAAAACCCGTTTTATTTGTCGAAATCCATATTTTTATAACTCGAGTTTTAAAAATCTCACTTCGACTGTGTCTCCTTGATCAATGTAAAACTCACAGTTCACAGAATGTTTATTCAGACCTTTACTCCGTTGTAAAGATTTACATTTCACCCGATATAAGGTATGTATGATGTATTTGTAAGTATGTATTTTATTATAGAAAATTACAGATTTTTAAGAGACAAATACGTTTTTTGTCTTTATGTTTGAAATAACCGCTATAGCAAGAAAACTGTCCATTTTCCGATATAAAGCTGGAAAATACCTTCACCAAACCTTTGCGTAAAATCCAGACGAACTTCGAAAATTCACTGATTTATGCGTACCGGCAGCGCGCCAAGTGAGCATTCTATTTAGACTTTCTGACAATATCCATCCATCCATCCACAACCCGTGTTTGTTCACTGCGGGAGAGATTTTCGCCACGCAACATCATTCAGATCGTCGGTCCAGCGGGCACGAGGTCGGCCTACGCTACGCTTTGCTGTACGTGGTCTCGTTCTAACGCCTTTCGGCCCCAATTTCTGACAATTTACTTAATTTCAAAGTCACTCAATAGGACTCGTGCCCCATGGAACTGTCCTCTTATTGTCTGACTTCAATATCTATATCTATAGCCGTCAAGGGTGCTGTGATTGTCTAAAACTGATGTGTGATGTCATTTCTAGCCAATCACGGTGCGTTTGAGGGCTAAATGGATGTCGAAGTTAGACAATAAGGCACCAGGCCCTAACGCAACAATTCCCTTCGCCTTATTTACCTTGTATTTAGAAGGCTTTTGAGGTGGAATGTACATGTTCCAGGTATACCGCTGCACCGTGTGCCCCGGAGGCGCAACATTCGCGCGCTACAACGACGTGGGCACGCTGCTGCGCTCGCGCCGCGGTCGGTGCGGCGAGTGGGCCAACTGCTTCACTCTGCTGTGCCGCGCGCTCGGGTACGACGCGCGATTCGTGTATGACGTCACGGACCACGTGTGGACCGAGGTGTGTACACGTTGGGCCATTTGACGTTTTAACAGCTCTATAGTTTGTCTATTTATAGTATATTTTATTGCAGAGTTTGGGTCACAACACTACCGATATTCCGCTAGGTGTAGTTATATTTTTATTTAAAAGTTATGTATCACTCTTTTGCTGCCAGCAAACGAAAAAACAGAAGTCTAAGGCGCATAGGCATGCCATCGTTTTAGTGCAAAAATTAATAACCCGTTTCTCTATTTTTTATCGCTATAGATAAAAGTTTGACACCTCTATAGTTTAATACAGGCATTTACAAAGTCACTATCAGGCTGAAAGGTAAAATTTTGAAAAAATAAATAAATTTAAACACCTTTGTAAATCTGTCCAGCTTGATTGATATGTATTTTGTTTTATCAAAATCAATCAGTACCAGATGATAGAGGTCTTATACTTTTGTAGGTATATAACGAAAAACAACTGCGAAAAGGGTTATCAAATTTTGTACCAAAACGGTGGCGGGCCTATGCGTCTTAAAGCAGAAAAATTACCGCATGAAATTTAATGAAAGTAAAGAATATAAGACTTTTCGTCTTTTATTTTTATGTCATATATATATTTTTTAATTATGTATGTACATACAAGTTGGAGAACACATTGAAATAATATATTGGGATATATTTCGGCCATTACTATGGTCGGCATCAGTCAAACAAAATTAAAATTAAATAAGGATTATGTGATAAATGTATGAAGTCGAAATTAAGTTTGACAGGCATAATGTTGATTAACAGATTGATGGATGAATAAAAAAAATATAAACGATAAAAAAGGATTAGTTAATTGTAAAAAAAATCGTGCTAGTTTCTCTAAATGTCTATTTGTGCATTTAACATTGCCTGTTTAGACCGGGGCCATAGTGGGCACCAAGCGACCATATGTATGAGGGTTCCCAGGTGCGGAGTTGAGGTGTGAATGATTTGATGATGCGGGCGGTGAAACAATTGTTGAAAGTGTGATTGTGGAGTCGGGTGTGGACGGGTATGGGTAGAGTGTTATTAGTAATTGAGTCGGATGTGTGTCGGTGTTGGTTGAGTCTGATGTGGAGGGCGTTTTTCGTTTCTCCTACGTAGAATGCAGAACAGTGTCTGCATTCTAGAAGGTAAACGCAGTTTTTTGTTTTGCATGAGCTATTGGGCTGTGCATGGTAGGCGTTTGTGGAGTGATGAGTGTTGATGGCGGAAGTGGTGTTGATTATTGCACAGGTTTTGCATCGTGGCCGTCGGCATGGTGAGGTTCCAGGAGATGTGGATGTGTTTTGAATGGATGGAATTTAGTAAGGCGTATGACTTTCCCTGTCACTATGTATCGGCCAATCACGACAGGCTCAGTGTCGCGTTACACACAGTACGGACCAATCATGAGCCTTTTGAGTCTCTCTCTGGTGCCATTTTGAAATGACAATTTGTGAGAAACTTGTCTTCTATGTTTGCTGCACTATCGTATTAGGTTAAGGCCTGTGAATATAAACTCTTAGTTTAAATAAATCACACTAATATTATAAATGCGAAAGTTTGTGAGTGTGTGTGTATGTTTGTTTGTTACTCTTTCACGCTGAAACTGCTAGGCGGATTTGGATGAAATTTAGAATGGATATAGCTTATACCCTAACTTAACACATAGGCTACTTTTTATCCCGGAAAAAAGCACGTCGTTAAACCGAATAAAACGCGGGCGGAGCCGCGGGCAAAAGCTAGTAATTTAATAAAATTAATATCTCTTATACATTCACAGGTGTTCGACTACGACTCAAATCGATGGCTCCACTGCGACCCGTGTGAGGTATGATAATAATCCTATAATAATTTTGGTGGGCAAAGATTTGGCCGAACTCATTTGGCTCGTGTGTTCATAAGTTTTGAGACGAAATAAAAGTTGCATAACTTTTTTAATAATTAACTTATATTTCTAAAATTTTTAGTGAACATTAAGTAGATAATAATCAACAATAAAATATAATTATTATTCAAAATGGTCACCGTGTATTAAAAACAGGTTAATACAGGTCCTTAGACGATTTGGACAGTCATCAATTACGGCACGAATCTTTGCCAGCGGAATTCCCTTTGCTTCTCGGACAAGGGCTCGCTTCAGTGACTCCAAGTTTGGGTGGAACTTTCGGCAGGCCCTGATCTCTAATTCAGTCCATACAGAGTAATCCAGGGGGTTGAGGTCGGGGCTAGAGGAGGGCCATTCGTTCGCCGCGATGAAGGCCGGCACATTTTCTTTCAACCAAGCTTGGGTGGTTTTTGCCTTATGGGATGGCGCCGAGTCTTGCTGGAAAACCCAATCCTTGTTGTGAAATAAAGTATGAGACAGGGTTTCACAACAGGCTCTAAAATGTCACTTTGATAATTCTTGGCTTTCACCTTGACGCCTTGTTGGCAGAAATGGAGCGGAGTGACACCTTCATACGAAACTCGCCACCATACCATCACACTAGCCGTATGATGAGTACGCGAGACATTCCGTGCTGAAGCTGGGACATCCTTGCTACTTTTGGCATACTTTATTGTTTTGTCGGTTGAACTTTTCTCCGACAGTAAAGATTTTCTCATCGGTGAAGAGTATTTTCCTCGCATCGTGTCTCCTAAGCAGTATTGGACAACGTTCGCGTCGCAATTTACGAAGGCGTTCGTTTAAAAAGTGAACTTTCCTACGACTATAAGCCTTTACTTTAAGATCATATTTCAGTATTCTGTTGACTGAAGTGCGCGAAATATTAGTCTGTAGAGCGAGTTTCTTCTGAGTGCGACATGGATTTCGGCGAGGTCGCTCTCGGATAATTTTGATGTTCGCAGGCGTCCTCACAGAGCGTGGGCGACCACTGTTTTGGCGATCTTGCAAAGAACTTGTCTCCTTGTATCGTTTGATAGTGTAATACACAAAGTTACGGCTCACACCAAAAGTTTTCACCTCACGGAAAATCTCCATTGGTTTTTTCCCCACCTTAAATAGCGAAATCACGGTCGCACGTAATTCTTTCGTTTCCTCCATCACGAGAAAATTTAAACAAATGAATTTGAAAATCTAAGAAATTGAAAGTTAACATTCCAAATTCAAAATTGGAAAAAGAAATAAATTGCAGCCAGTAATATTTTATTTTATTTTTTAAGTACAAAGTTTGTATAAATTGTACACAAATTCTTGTACTTTTATTCCACATATATTTATTTTTATTCTAACTTAGGCTACCGGTTTCGTATTACACATCATCGGGCCAACAAATCGAATCGAATCAATCGAATCCATCCAATACAAAGTTTGTCTCAAAACTTATGAACACACGAGGTACAATACCTGCAGTATGGCTCGCACGCGCCATAGACCGCGTCTTTCCATACTTCATGCTCTTTGGTCATTTTCAAATGCAGTATGTGTGGCAGAAAGCCCAGAAAGGGTAGATGGATTAGTTCTATTGGTAGGTACAGAAGTAATTAGAGTTAAGTTAAAATCATTATATATTCGACAAAATCGCTCGAAGCGCTTTTTTAAAGGTTTATTTTTATTTTTAATCCTCTTGATATACTACCAAAAAGACGATGGCGGGACTCTACTCATTTTTGACCTTATTGTCTAACTTCGATATCCAACGCAAACGCCTTCAAACGCGCCGTGATTGGCTAGAAATTACATCACACATCATGTTTAGCCAATCACGACGTATTAGAAACCAGAAGTGAAACTAGAAAGAATTATCATGAAGTACATTTATTTCTTGATAAATTTGCCTGGGGAAAGATCTTAAATGGTCCAACATTCCTTGCACAGGATTAGGGAAACCCCCTAAAACCTGACCAGACCAACTATTCTCACAAACCACCTTTACAACACAAGTGACACTTCACTATTTGAATCACACTGGAGAACGCTTGATGAGTCACGTAGAACAGCTCCGTCCGCTCCGAGCTCCGCCGATGCAATGTCCCCGCACCGACAGCCCGACAGGTACGTATAGGTGGCGCTGCAGGCTAGTCATGTTCCGTTTTGCTAACAATATGGATGTTGAAGTTAGACAATATGAGGGTAGGGGCGGATATAGTATATATCTCTTATAGAGACTACATAAAAAAAATACGTTTGCTCACTGATTTTAAGCAACACAGGTGCGCTTTTTTAAGCTAATGAGGTGAAAATATTCATCAAGTGTGTTTTTCCAGGCAGTTTTGGATGCCCCCTTAATATACGAGAACGGTTGGGGAAAGAAACTGAGTTATGTCCTAGCGGCCTCAAGGGATGATATACAGGACGTTTCGTGGAGGTATATATTCTATTACATTCATACATGTATGTACGTACAGGATGTAAATAGAGTGCGACCATTAAATAAAACTACATATTCTAATGACCACACTGAACAGCTCTTTGAAAAAAAAAAACAGCGCAAATCTTCAGAGAAAATTATCTCGTAGGAGGAACGTGTATTTCAGAACGCTGCACCATAACAGCTGTTTCACGGACGACGCTCTCTCTAAACTCGCCAGTATGTCGGTGCGTCAGGGTTCACGCGTTTTTGTTTGGAACTCAATTATTTCCCAAACTAAGGCTGTCCGCGGATATGATTCTTGGGGAAAGTGGTTCAGTAGGGTCGGTAGAATATGTGGTTTTATTTAATGGTAGCAGTCTATTTACACCCGGTATATAAACTCACCCCTGCCTATAGGGTAGGAGAAAATAAAATAATTAACATTTCAGAAGTAACATAGCGGTATTCTTATGAATATGTTTTGAAACCAAAACAAATTAATAACTACACACATCGTCACCACATGAATCCCCGAGGTGGTGCCAGAAGTGTTCCCGAGTGTGAACTGTGAAATGAAAGTAGTTCACACATACACCTGCGTTTCACCGACATTTATTTAATAAGTTCCTCACGATGTTTTCCTTCACCGTTCAAGCGAGTGGTAAGAAACACAAATACTATGCACATAAATTCCGAAAAACTCATCGGTGCCTGCCCGACCGGGGATCGAACCTCGATCTCAAGATTGAGAGGCCAGCGTTCTAGCGCCTGAGCTACTGCCGCTATTAAATAATTATACTGAGGCTGTATGCGACATACTTACTCATTGGTTCATTTTCGTTTCGTATTATTTTCCATTCAAGCCGGTGCGTCCCCGTGAAAGGTACTTAATTTGAATGGGCCAATGAGAGTGTTGCATTCAGCCTTAGTATTTTATAGTAGAAAATATTGTCTATAGTATTTTAAGCGTTTGATGGTTTTTGAAAGAAAACCCATTTCCTTTTTGTTTGGATTTTTATTTTTCTTCTTGTTGTCGTAAATGGTAAAAATCGCGATTTTTCAAAATTCTATCCCACCTAGACAAATACTGCGAAGTGAAAATCAGAGTACCTACAGATTAGGATCCAGTGCACAATGTTTATAACAATGACAAATAATTTGGCCACATGTGAGTCGGACTCGCGCACAAACGGTTCCGTAACACTACATTTTACGAGTACGGAACCGTAAAAATATTATGGTAAAAAAACTTTCGACTAGCTACTATTAGCACCATCTATTGACAAGCTGTCGAAAAAGTCATCTCAGATGGCGCTATGGTGACCGCCTTTGGATTTTTTATTTTGATTATTTGACGTGATAGAGGCTATAGTAACACGTATTTTGTGAAAATTTCAGCTGGCTACCTATTACGGTTGAAGCTGTAGCCCTCTGTGACAGACAGACAGACAGCGGAGGCTTAGTAATAGATTTCCCGTTTGGCACCCTTAGGGTAGGGAACACTAAAAACCAACTAAAAGCAACTGTGTAATGTTTTCGTGTAAGTGACAATGTTGTATAACTCCGCAGATATTCAAGTAACCACGAAGCGTTGCGGAGTCGCCGACATCAGTGCTCCGAAGAGGAGCTGATATCCACCGTTATGATGCTCAGGGAATACAGGCAAAGCCAGGTGAGACCCCTTGTCTTGTATAACTGTAGTTTACAATAAGTCTGTTTAGTTGTAACGTTCACGCGAACTAAGAAGGATGTTGACAGGAATTCCCATAATAAGTGAATTTGAAAGCTTCAGAGAAGTACTATCCGTTTCAAATGCTATTAGGACAGAACCTTTTGCCTGTGTGCGTTATCACACTATGTTCATATCTTTCACTCACGCACTTCCGTCATTGTTGCTGACGTACACAGACACAATGTATGACAACGTCCTATCCTAATAGCATCTGAAAAGGATAGTAGACTGTTGACATTTTCGATCAAAGTGGAAAGGCGTCAAGTTTGAATCCTCGACTGAGACCAGTATCCTCTCACTTAGTACGAACACATTTTGTATGCAAGAAAAGGGTGTGATTTAATTTCGGCCAAGTTCGCTAGATGGCGTTATTGATATTGATATTTTATTTGAACTGATGATATGGCATCACAATATTTAGTTATGGATAACACCAATACATTATTTACACTGTCATTTTATTGTTAAAGTGCGTTTCATCAAATAGTTCCTCTGCTATAATGTTGGCTCCCCTGTCTTCTGAATTTGATGATTGGATAAAACAAAATGTTATGACTGTGAATTGGATGATCTAAACTGGATCGCATTGCTACCAACATCACGGCAGAGGAACTATTTCATGAAACGCACTGTAGTATTTTCTTGAAACTCCAAGATCAATTAAAATTTTATAAAATTTGAAGAACATTAATCGAATTTAACAGATTTCATTAGTGATTTAGCGTGCAAATGAGTTCATATGCATTTTCATGACGATGACCAGAGATGACATAAAAAACAAGGAAGTATGAGATTATTATAAACAGAAAAATTAAAATCATGGGTTCTCATTGTGTTATTTCATTTCATTGTTATTGTTTCATATTCCTCACCAATGTTATATAACATATTGAGTAGTATTAACAGCTACATATACCAATGCCTAGTACGTATACATTGATGTACCTACCAATGCATACTTGTTTAAAAGTATTTATACTTAAACTATTAGTTTCAGCCACGTTCGCTAGATGGTGTTGTCGATAAAGGAGACTGATAACTCTATTCTCATAAATGAGTTTTGGTCACGAAGTGACTAGACGACCGCTAGCGGTCCTTTGATTTTTAAAATTATTGAACCGTAAGTCATTATTTAGCTGTTGGAATAATCTTCCTTAGCACGAACTAATAAGGTTCAATTTGTAATGTACAGTTTGGAAAAGGAAGCGGTCCTTTGATTTTATAAATTATTCAAGTCATCGGAAAAAGTTTTTTTCTGCGTATCGTCAATTCTGTTAAAACTACGGGGTAGACTCGCTCCGCTCCGCTTCGCTCGGCTCTCTAACATGTACTTACATGTCAACCTAACCGCTCCTTCTCGCTTCGCTCGTTGCGAACTATGTCTAGCGGTCAAATACGTAGAATGATGATTAGGTATAGAGCGCGTGTATCTAAGTAGGAACTGTACGCACGGATGAGAACATCGCATCGCTTCGCCCGCGAGCGCTAGTAGTCGTATAAGATCACTAGCAGTGCGAGCGTCCGTTGTGAGTTCTTCGAGATGAATTTGATATTTAACTTGAAAAAATGGGTAAATGTGAAAACCGTGTAAAAACGATACTCGAAATAACACTAAACATAATTCTAAGATCACATTTCACCGATAAGTAATTATATTATACTTATAAGTAAAAATGAAATTACGCTTCGCGGGGGTGAACGGGACGTGGGACGCGATGGTAACTGTACCGCCCGCACTGCCCCGTAACCCCGCTTCGATTTATGACTCTGATAGTGATGTGATGTGAGGAATCGATATGGTTAATATTAACAGTGGTATGGCGGAGAGTAAGTGCTCTGTGGTACGACGAGCAATATATACACTGGAATGCTTGCTTGATTGAAAGTTTCATCGAGCTAAAATTTTAAAAAATGATTTACATTTGAATTGATATTTATATCACTTCTAACCGACTTCAATAAAAAAGGAGGTTCTCAATTCAACGGTACATATATAATATATTTGTATGTGGGCAGTTTTCTCGCTTCAGGCTTGCTTGACTGATTTTAATGCAGTTTTTTTTTATTCGAAGGCGAGTTTATTGGGGATGGTTATAATTATAAGCTATGTTTGTTTAATAATATTCAGGGTATGTTGATGGAGGTGCAGTGCGGGGACGGTGATCGTTTAATCGCAGCCTATTAAATATAGGTCCAACGACAAAGTCAAAATATTTATTTTGTAAAATAGATACATAAAGTATACTTTTAACATGTAAGTACTTAAAAGTTAATCTATAGACAAATAGAATATGAAAAAAAATATAATACGCGAAATACATACAAAAAATATTTAGGTTGAGCTACTAAAATGTAATAAAATTATACACCTGCATAAAATAGAGAAATATAAGAACAAAAATATTATACAGGATGTAAAAGCAAAGGCAAGAATCCTTAAGGGCGTGTTAGTATGATAGGTAAAGATTTATTTTTAAATACTGGTATCTCTAAATAAAGTACCAGTACCTCAGAATACGACGACTTTCTTTACTCAAAATACACTAATCGCGTGGACACCCTCGCTGGTCGCTGGCCACTGAATTTGCAACGCACGATTTGGCAACAGGCGGCCACTGCAATTCACTGCATACGGCGCGACGGCGGTAACGGATGAGGGGTGCGGGGTGCATGTGTGGGGAGGCGGGTGAGGTCGGATAGCCGCTACGGGATTTTTAAATTTCGTTGATAAGAATACGTAGCCATAGCTTAGAAAAATAATGGAATTTTTGGTGAAAATTCAAGGTATTTTTTTTTCTCGTAATGACATCAGAATCGTGTATACTCTTATACCCTAACTAAAGGGATTCTTGAGTTTGCATTTACACCCTGCATATACATAATGCAATGAAAAATGAACTAAATAAACCATAAATAAAATAATGCCTAACCATCCGCCCATTCAATTAATCTTGCTAAGAAAAAGGGCAAGAAACTCTTCTGTGTCTTTTTTCAATTTGTGCTTGTGCTCGTTGGATTTGTCTCGAATAGTCTTGATGAGTAGTTGGTAGATAAATAAATAGATGGAAGGTGATGTCTTGAGTTCGTACATTGTTGGTCGATCGTGATTTTGTTCCCAAGTTCATGGGGTCGGAGGTTCGTGGGTTGCGAAGTAGTGGGGTCACGGGATCAAGAAGTCTTGGTTCGCGGGTCAGGGTGTCCAGATGTTGGGGACATGAGGCTTGGGTAAGTTTGTAAGTCAAATGTAAAGAAAACCAAAAGGCAGCTTTACTTCTCAAGGGCAATAAAAATAGTTTTTTTTTAATACATGCATATATCCGGACCTGTAGTACCATGAGTTTTGCTTACTATACACGTTACCGTCTGCGTAAAATATTTTGTATGAGAAATGCTGGTTCCTGTAGTAAGCCGCTAGGGGCGCTGCACAATTTCTCATATAAATATTTTACGTAGACGTTAACGTGTATAGTAAGCAAAACTCATGGTAGGCATACTGAAGAAAGTTGTGGGTGGCGGCTGGATGAGGACGACGGAGGACTGACATGAGTGGCGAAATTTGGGAAAGGCCTATGTCCAGCAGTGGACGAACACGGGCTGATGGATGGATGGATATCCGGAGCTGGCGGGGAAATAAAAAAATAATAAAATGTTTTTACTTGTTCGTGTTCCAATAAATATTTTAAAAGTGTGTGAAATTAAGTTAATTTTACTAACCAGTTTTCTTTTCTTGAAAATTTTGTGATACCAGCCAGATACGATTTATCTTTCCGTTTTTATTTTAGACAAACAAAAGAGTTCTTCAAAAGGTTTGAATTTAAGCAAAATTAACAGCTCGCCTCATTACCACATTTTCAACTAGCTTGATAATTGTGTTGCGGTGCAGCCTGGTCCATAATCTAATAATGTGCTTTGACAGTTTTGCAATGCGATCCGTTAAGCCCCGGCGCCACTGTAATCTGCTCTTACCTTATGGTCAATAATACCTACCTAACACATAATGGTCAGTTATTAAAAAAACCCGGCCAAATGCGAGTCGGACTCGCGCACGAAGGGTTCCGCACCATTATCTATAAAAGCGGCAAAAAAATGTCTGTTGTATGGGAGTGCGTCGGTTGTTATTAAAGCGGCAACAGATATACATCATCTGTGAAAATTTCAACTGTCTAACTATCACGGTTCATGAGATACAGCCTGGTGACAGACGGACGGACGGACAGCGGAGTCTTAGTAATAGGGTCCCGTTGGTTACCCTTTGGGTACGAAACCCTAAAAACATTCACGGATATAATAGGTGCCATGCAGTACCGCTGTTTTTATCGACAATTGCGCTTGCGGCGCTCAATTGCCCATCCCTATTCGTCACATATGTATCAATGTAAGTAGCTATAGATGACCTGCCTACGCTGCGAATTGGGCGGGCGGGGTGATATGCTTGCTCCATACCTAATACATCACTCTACGGGTCGAATAAAATTAAAACTAAGGAAGCTGCTAACGGCTACGTAGTCACTTTCTAAAATATTTATATGAGAAATTGTAAAGCGCCCCTAGGGGCTTACGAGAGGAACCAGCAATTCCCATAGTTACAAAAACGTGTATCGTGAAGAAAACTCATGGTGGGCCTACTGGGGCTCAGGAGAATATAGTATATAGTGGTATATACTGGCAACGCAAAACCGGCCAAGTGCGTGTCGGGCCACGCGCAGTGTAGGGTTCCGCAGTTGCCCGGTACATTCATTTTATAAATTGGTCTACTAATAAAGATCGCGCCAAACTTCTAGTCCCATACATTTAGAAGAACGGCCCATACATTGTCGTGTTTAGAGAGGATTAAAAGTTTGGCGCGACCTGTACTCGTAAAACTGTAAGGCCTACTTAGCTGTGATAGTTTTCCTTTTAATTTCATTATATATACTACTTCTGTGAATTTTTTAACATATCCATAAACTCCACTCTAACAAAAATTTGCACTTTAATTGAGCTTAATATTTCGCCAACGGATCCCTAAATCGAAAAATGGTTTTCATATACCCACAATGTTTTTGAACGACCTATTTATCGATACCCAACACTCGGATAGATGATTAAAAAAAATCATCCCCCATTTTTACGTGTATGAAAGGTCCATCCATCAGCCTGTTTCGTCCATTGCTGGACATAGGCCTTTCCAGGATTTCGCCACTCTTAGTGGTCCTCCTGGAAGAATTGCCCATACTCACACACGCTGGGCAGGCGGGTTGGTGAGCGCGGTGCCGAAACCCTTACACACCAGTGACGCCTGTCCGTCACCGTACCCATTGAAAAAAATACGTATACTCATGCCAAATTACAGCTTTCTAGTACTAATAGTCTCTGAGCAAAGCCGCGGACAGACGGATATGGCGAAACTATAAGGGTTCCTTGTCGGACTACGGAACCCTAAAAATGGTTTGTTTTGGCTGGCTTATGCTTGAAACATATTTGTTAATACCTCAACTAATCTCTAGTATGTTAATATTTTGTTTGGAAGCAAGCAACATTTATAAGATAAAAGAGCCCGTAACTCACTTCGCTAAAAGTGCTTCGCTTCGACTCTATGCAATTATTATTCTTAGGTCTGCTAGTATTACGTCTATGATATAGATATAATAAAATAAAATTAAAATTCAGTTAAATATATTTGGGGTCCTCTCCTGGGTCCGGCATCAAGTCACAATAACAAGTCGATTATTAGTACATTTTGATGCCAGTGAGAAATATCAACTCTTTCGTCGTACGTGTATCAATCGACGTTTTTTAATACACCTGCGATTTTTTTTTGATTTCAATGATTTTTGATCGCAGAAACTTTCCATGCGTGCACACTCTTTTGTAGCAGTCTGTGGCGGCCAGGGTCGTTTATGGAGGTGCCGGAGAGAGTGCGCGAGCCAGGGCACGGCGGATTTTTGGTTTTTTGAGAAGGTACCTGGTCTTGCTCTGTCCTGCTCTCTGGTCGCTCTGTGCTACTTAGTTATCACTATCTCACCAAAATACGGGTAGTCCATACAACCGTATGTTAGGATATTTAATGTCCGCCATCTCAGGTTGTTCAAATTCTAAAGGGATCGCTTCCTGGGCGATTGTGTTGTGACGTCATCGGCTTGCTTTGTCCTGCTCACTAATCGCTCTGTCCTGCTTATACATCACCGTCTCAACGGTGTCCCGGTAGTCTTGTATGTTAACAGATATTTTATTGTCCGCCATCTCCGGTTGTTCACTTCCGAAGGTGGGTGTGTTGTGACATCATCGAAGTCCCTTTGACCATCATCAATCTTTTCTTGTTTCACATGAGAAGTCGTCGCGGCCTTTAGGAAGTATAATAACACCAGGAGGCGAAACACTATTAAATCTTCATTACATCACAAGAGAGCTACCATTGCATCAGACCTTCACATGATATTGACAATGGTCGACGTACAGCAAGCTATACCAATTCTCTCGGAGCTCCCATGTTGGAGGGACAAGAAGTTTACCCCCTAGTGAATACCGAGTACGCGGAATCTTTATATTCCGTAGATGGACCTCCTACCTCCCCTACAGTCCAACCCATGCCACCAGCTGGTATCAACTACCCATCCAGAGAGCCACGACGGAATCGTGGCCTGAAAGACACTCTGACACCAGCACATAGTTATTCCGCCTCCTATTCACCACCACTTTCTAATGTTATAACGTAATTAAGTGCTATTACTCACTGGGGTGACTGTTGAGTACATATCCCGCAGCCAAAGGGAATCGTGGCTTGTGCTCACGGAGGCAAATCCTTCACTTCACTCCTACGTGAAGCCTGCCGCTCTTCCCGCCTGGGCAAGCAAAATTGTGGCCCAACTGCCATACGAAAAACGGGCGTAAGGAAAAGAAAAAAAAGGTGTTGCTAGCTCAAAATAAAGATGACAGTGAAAATTATATTATTACTTACCAAACGTTTTCATAGGGGCGAGCTAAAGGGATTGCTTCCTCAGGCGATTGTCTTGTGACTTCATCGGCTTGCTTTACTCCTGCTCACTAATCGCTCTGTCCTGTCACCGTCTCACCGATGTCCAGGTAGTATAGTATGTTAAGGCTGCGCCGAGCGTACGACGAATAGACACCTCGCTCTGTACTATTTTTGCTTCGGATAAAGTGTACATACATTTTCTGTGATACTAAATACATTTTTCTTATTTTTATTAATGAAATATTAGTCATTAAATGAACTTAACCATGACTGGCGATTTGGCTTATTTTGGTCGGCACACTCTTAACAGATATTTTAACGTCCGCCGTCTCCGGTTGTCCACTTTCGAAAGGTCGCTCCTTAGGTGCGTGTGTTGAGACGTCATCGGAGTCCCTTTGACCATCGTCAAACTTTTGTTTCACATCAGAAGTCATCGTCCTGACACGGCTCGGTTCGGCAACTGGACTAGCGGGGGGTGTGAGTCGCAGGCTCCGGCATGCAATGTTCTTTGCTGTTTTCTAACTGGCTGCTCTATTATTTTGCTGACCTCCAAAGACACCAAGTTCTGGAAGCCCTGCACCTCTCCAGCAAATGAGCAAACATTTTCAACTTTGAATTGAAGCTGAGCTTGACCCACCGCGCACAGGATTTCTTCCTGCGCAAAAACCGGAACATCTATCTTCGTATCGAGATATTCTTGCCAAGACCCACACAGTGCGGTGATCCTCGCTAGATGATAGTTACGCTGACGGTAGTAAACTGCGCGGGCCATCGTCATGGAGCAAGCCAGCAGTCGTCGCCTTGAGGCGGCTCGGTCCGGCAACTGGACTAGGGTGCAGGCTCCAGGCGTCTCTGCTGCCTTCTCTTTTCTTTCCTTCTGTTTCTGCTGTTTTTTTTTTTTTGAAGAATAAATATTTGCATACTATATAATATGGTAAAATGTGCTGTTTCTAATATTAAGATACAATAAGACCTGTACTTACAACGCATGTTTATGCAAATAAATTTTTACTTTACTTTACTTTCTCTTGAACTGGCTACTCTATAGCCCATTTGCGCTCACGCAGCTCATCGAGCTTTTCAAATGGCTTGTCCACATTGCAAACCTGCACATGTGCCAGAAGCCCTGGAAGTCAGCCGGCGTGATCAGACTCGTCACGTACGCACTTTTCTAGAAAATCTTTATGAGAAGCTGCGCCTGGTCCACCGCGCTACCGATTTAGTCTTGCGCGAAATCTGGTAGCTCAGTTTCTTGCAAACAAAGATCCCACTCGCTGCAGCGAGCTTCACTAGCTCTGTGGGTAATGGCTGACGTTCAAATTCCATATTTAACTAAATCCAACTTAATTTAATTCCCTTTTGTTAGAGATTGTTCCACGTCGGTGAATGAAATCGCTGTCCACTTTTCCTCTGTGTTGACGTCAGAGAGAGCGCGTCGGGGCGCGATTCAGCTACGCCCACCGCTTCAGCCCAGAAGTAGTTCTGTAATTCAGCATTCAATAACATACATTTAGCACGTTCTACTCGTTATAAGTGTTCTGTTCATCCGCTCACTAAGACAATTCTGTGCCGCTGTATATACCTATGTCACCCGAAAATAACAAGAATCGTAAAATGATAAATTTTCGAGGTAGTTTATAAACTATCGGAAAATCATAAACGGCTGTTGAAATGTATTGTTTAACGCAATAAATTTTAGATGGTTGAGCAACTTGCGCTGCCTGGCGGTAAGATTATAAACTATCGATTTTGCCATACGTCAAATCATACACGAATGGACCAATCGCTCCTCAGTGTACAATTTTACGTTAAACTGACACCCGTAACATAACACAGTTCTCTGATTCGTCGATGGCATTGGTGACAAGCCAACAATCACCTAGACCTGACATTTTAATATTGATGTCTGATGATCTGCCTGGGCATATCGTATTTGTGTTAAAACTAGGGAGGGTCGCCTCCCTCCGCTCCGCTTCGCTCGGCTCTCTAAATTTATGATCACAAGGAACCTAACACGCTTCTCTTCGCTCCGCTCGTCGTTGCACCTATTTTTAACAGTGAGACATTCAACCAATCAGTGTATACCTCGCGTTCGTCGGGTCATTTTACCGCGAGACGCCGTAAATTGATCAACTACCAGAAATGTATACGTTAAATGATACTTTTCAACTGCCGTTTATGATTTTCCGATGGTTTATAATCTGCCTCAAAAATTGATGATCTTACGATTCTTGATATTTTCCGGTGACATATACTCGTATATGGCTTGTTTGATGAAGAATGCCCTCACATTTAAGATAATTATTAAGACTTTGATTTATATATTCCCTGCCATTATCGCATCTTAATATATTTGTATTTTATTCTAGTTCATTTTCTACCCTGTTCATAAATTCTTTAAACTTTTCAAACAGAGCTTTACTTTTGAGAAAATATATAAATATATTACTTTCCGAGAAAAGTCATCAATGAATGTGACAATTACCTTGCTCTTCCTATAGAAGTAGCCTGCATTGGCATACAGCAGTATGAATTAACTCTAGCAATGAGCTTGCCCCGAAGCCATCACTAGGGAAGGGTTGCCTTTTTTTTTTTTCTTCTATACAGGAAATGCAGACAGAACTTTCTTCCCGTGGAGATAATTTAACACCTGTAGAACAATTTGTAATTTTATTTACATCAACAAGGTACAAGTGACCCACGCTTTAGTGCCACATATAGGTATCATTATCATCAATCGTAACTGCCATAGCTTGAGTCGTACAGGCATGTAATATAAGTATCATTTATCAGCCCAGCCACTGCGACCCTATCTCCATCTTGGTGGTTCAATATTTGGCAACTATATTCATTACATGATTTTGCTGACCGATACGTGATGATCACAGGTACTGTTGTTAGTTGACAACGGTCGATAACATCAGCGGTGAGATCCATTCCCCTTAGGTGGGAAAGTGATCGCTTGAATTCATTCTTGATTCAAGTTTGAGTTGAAGTTACAGAGGACCTCCTTTCATAACCTTGAGTTGATATTGGCGGTCCACTATAGCGATCGGGATTTGACCGATACTAGGTTTGACTTTAAATACATTTCTCACCTGTATAGGGTTGATGCCGCCAGCAGGTACTTTGATTACCACAGCTTTCTACTTGCAGCACTTTGTTCTCAGCAATGCGGATATTCTGCACAGGTGGAGCTATCACATCTTGCAGCCAGTCCCGGTGCAACATCATGTGCATGGAGGTGCCTGAGTCGAGATACCATACCATTTTGTGGAGTTGTTTGATCTAAAAGCTGCAAAGGCAATAACAAGACCATTATTTTTATCTGATTTCTTTTTATACCAACAATTATTACAATTATAGCAAACTGGCCCTTTGGTTATGAGTTAATGTTTGTATAGAATGCAGTAGTATCCGTTTGTTTTACTTCTTGTAGTAACTTAGTTTTAATTAAAGCTGCACTAATTTTTACACCTGAACTCTCTAGCCCCCATTAGGCTTGCCATACGTCCGGATTTGGTAACCATGTCCGAGCAATAGTCTGGACTTGTAATTATGTCTGGATTTTAATAATTTATCTGGATTATAATCAACTATATAACAACATACAACTTCTCCCATTGTTATTTAATAATAAATAAATATCTCGTATTTTTAAATTGAAAATTACATATTATGTTGATATTGAGTTTTATTTTATTTCTACTATCCACCTACTCACCTCTCGCACTCATCAGTAGTTTTACTCTTAGTTTTCCCAATTTATACAAAAGACATTTTAATTAAAATCCTACATCAAGTCTCAAACAAATTATGGCAACCCTAATGATCATGGGCTTCTCGTCTGGCAAGCCCGCTAGCATCAATGTGCCTAGCCGTTCATCATCAACATGAAATTTTATGTTTCCTAACTTGGGGCTGCCAACATGATCTTTGCTATGTAATCGTCCACCCCATTACCCAGGTACTTGATTCCAAACTTGTGTTAATTAGGTCTTTCAATAAATTCACTCTTTGTGAGTTACCCCATACCTGTTTGGCTGATTTTGCTTCTTCTATATGAACATATAAGGTTGGGTCCACCAGTAATATAATTTTCGTCTTTTTTTTCGAGTATCTTTGGATATCTTTTTCGAGTATCCTTCAAGCAGTTCTTCGTGTTCCAAATTGTCTTCACAGCGAAACTCCACCTTTTAGTTTTTGCATACCTGCATACCTCCATTTGTGTATGAAATAGGTAGGTACCTACTTTGTAATAAAAACTCTGAAAGGCTGAAAAGTAGAAACGGAGCGACTATTATTTCGTTGGAAAGCGTGATCTTTTTTTTTAGGTTAGGTTGCCGGATGATTTGACATTTTAACACTTTTTACGTTATTGACGAAACCTTGTACTAGGCATGAAAAGACCCATGCCATACCATGGTGAAAATAAACAACGGCTAGACAATGTAACACAAGTTAATATAATAATGAATTTACAAATCTATGGCAATGGACAGGGACACTGTACGTACACGGACGGAGGGAACAAAGAAAATAAAAGAGAGAGAGCGAGCGCTACTAATCGAATCATTCGAATAAAGTGATCATTCGAATTACTACCGATACCTAATTAGTAACTATTATACTTTAAATCTAATCTACCTACACCACTACACTTTAAATAGTCGACTAAGCCAAGTCGCCTTGAAAGAACCGACTCTTGCCGAGTCAGCCCGGAAAAGTCGAATTAGTGACTAATTAGTAGAAATGGTTTTGCAACAACCTTTGATTCACGAGCCATTTTATGATTTTAATAGAGTAAACCATGTTTAAGAATCTTGGTCGCGGTGTAAGTATTTTGTATGCGATGTGAATAACTAAAAGGGGAAAAAAATGTCGAGTCACTTTTGCAAATGTTGATTAGTTCAAATAGGGTAAAAAAGCATGCTTTACCATTTTATAACAATTTCAACCATGTACAGGATGGGCCAGAATAAAGTTCACTTTTGAAACCTATATAAAAAAGACTGATAATAATTAGAGAGTTTATTCAAAAAGTAACATAATCTAACATTAATGTAATTTACTTTTATTATTAATGTTAACAAGCTTAAAAACTCAGATAATAATAATAACAATAAATAAATTTTTATTTTTCCTTAAACAGATGTACATGCTTAACATTAATTAGTGAATGAAGCCTCCTTTTAAGCATATATAATGCCTGTACCAGGAGGCTGAACCCTCAGATGAACTAACTATACATTATATACCTACACAAACATCTTAAAATAACATAAATTATACAATCCTAGATTTTTTGAAAATAACATCGCCTAGGAGTTCTCCGTCCCACCGCAAGCACTCTTCTAAGCGGAACTTAAGATTTTCAAAAACGCGCCGGCACGTTGCTGTCGATATAGCCGCCTTTTCCGCTCGAATGTTTAAGGCAGTAATTGTCCTCGGTTTATTGGAGTACACCTTATTCTTGACGAATCCCCACAAAAAGAAATCCGGTGGGGACAAGTCTGGGCTTCGTGGTGGCCACTCGATGTTACCTCTCTTTGAGATGACTTAACCGGGGAACAGCTCCTGTACGACCTCCATACTGGCATTAAACGTGTGGAAGGTGGCCCCATCCTACTGGAACCAGGTCAGGGAGCAGCAGCTCAGTTGCAGCCCAGCAAGGGTTGGCCTTAAAAACTCTTGAAGCATTTTCATATAACGGTCTGTATTAACTGTTACTGGGTGGCCTCGACAATTTCGAAGAAATAAGGCCCAATAAGCCCTTTGGCTGAAATGGCATCCCAAATCGTCACCTTCTGGCAGTGTAGTGGCTTTTGATGCTTGCGCAAGGGCTGTTCAGCACTCCAAAAACGACAACTGTGCTTATTGACGAATCCGTTCATTAACCTCTTCAGCCATTGTTTAAGTAACTGAGTGCTAGGACACTGCCGGATACTGCGTAAATTGAATTTAACTCTGAACATACGCCGCACAGTAATGTAAGAACGACCATTATCGTAAAACGCTTCAACAGCGAACGCGCGCTGCTCTCCCGTGAACTGACTCATGGCGACTAAAATTGAGAGAGACGCGTGACCCGATCACACCCCGCGCACCCCGCTACCCTCCGCGGTCAGCGATCTATTTGCTAAGAAAAAGTGAACTTTTTTCTGGCCCAGCCTGTATATACATTTTATTAATACGAAAATTAACTAGAGTTCTTGCACTCGCGGGCGAAATGATGCGATGTTCTCACCCTTGCGTACAGTTCCCACTTAGATACACGCGCTCCTTACCTAATACAATACTCTAAAATTTGTGGTTTACTAAAATCTCATAATCGAATTGGAAGATTAGTAGATTCGACTTGAAGTTGAATGGACAAATCATTCGCAGTCGCGCATCGCTAAACAGTGTTGCCAGGCGTTGCATCTACACGCTGACAATAGAATGTATAACTTTCCTTTCAGGTATCATCAATAAGAAGGCAATACCTCACCCGTAGAGGAGTTCAGGAGTTAGTTCAGCTGATGGTGGAACGGTGAGGTCGCCTTCTCTATACATATTATTCTATTTTATAAAGTATTTATTGGAGTGCTTAACTGTTTCTGGTAATGGCAACGATGGCAGGACACATAATCCGATATTATATACATTATATGGGGACAAAAAGTTTGGCGCGACCTGTACTCGTAAACCTGTAAAGCCTGTGATAGTTTTCCTTTTAAATTCATTAAATCACACATTCATTCATTCACACGAAAAGAAAATGGTGTCAGTAAAATTATCTTGTTGAAAATGTTGTTGCAAATTGCAAACATAATTTTGTATTTCCTCGCATTAGTGATGAAAAGTAGAGTGTTACACACGAGAGTAAGTGATCAATGGCACCCTCGAACTATAAGCAATATCGTCTATCGTGCCTATCGTCTAAAACATATAAATATCTTATCTATGCATAAGTTCGCACTTGAAATGACTTCACAATTCGTAAATAGTTCAGTACCCATTGAAGGTTATTTTGGAAGTAAATTTTTTATCTGTTTTTGGTGAATAGCAACTATAGCTAGGAGTTACATAATAGCCCCGCAGGACACATAATTTTTAGGGGTTGCCATTAGAAAATATTTCATTCCCGGTAAAGATGAGATCCAATGCGCAAGGTAAATAAAAATAAATGTCCGTTATATTCATCCATGTCCAAACTTGCTTGCTCAGCTTGCTTGCCTATCCGTTTTATACAGACTATATTTTGGGGAGTGTGCGCTAGGTTTCCCTGATTCCTCCATCCTCCTTTACCACCGGAGTACGCGCGCATAATGTTTTGCGCAACGTTTTAAATTAAATTCGTTTGTCAGTTTACCTGAGATGTGGCAGGGATGCCAGCGTTCTTATTTCCAAATAGCTATAATCCAGTTTCCTTTAAAAGGAGTAAATGTACCTTCTGGGCGAGCGCGCTTCACTCTACGTCTAATTGTCGCGAGCGTAAAACCATTGTAAATTGAAAAAATAGGATTTGGCAGAGAAGGTAAATAAAAACGGGTTCCTGATTACTTATCAAAGCTCCTGTCGGAGTTTTGATGTACAACGTCACTTGACACGTGTGAACTAAAATAGATAAATGCAGCATTCTCTTTCAAATTCGACGTTACGCTTCGACTCGAATTTTCTTTTATCTGCTTACAGAAAGCCGTCAGATTACGAGAATCGCGGCAGGATATCCGGTTCTACCCAGTGGCGGCAAGAGAGAGGCGAAATTGGCTCTAAATCACACACGTTCGAGTTCTCAGACCCTGGCCTGTACATCGTCAAGTACTGCACAGCCATAGACAAATATAGAGTAATCAAAGATGGCGGCGAGGTTCACAGTGTTGACACTTGGGCAGGAGGAGTGTTTGAGGTTAAAAACGTGTTTAGGAAAGAAGAAAAGGATTGGCGAATGGTCTATTTGGCGAGAGAAGGTAATAATGTAAATTGAAAACACGTTTCTCGGTTCCATACCAAACTGCAAAAACGGAACCCTTATTGGATCTCTTTGATGGTCTGTCTTTTTTCTAAGACGCGGATTGATGTATCAAGTTGAAATTAACTTCTAGTTATAGTAGGATTTTTTTTAAATGTCGGAATCCACTTAAGATCTTATCTTCCAATGAATAGCATTGTCATCTATTGTTAAGTGCGACCGCTAAATGATCAATGCATAACGAAATGCATAAACAAAAAGATATTTTATGTTAATAGCAACATTACCACCTAAACAAAAAGTCTCAAATTTGAACGCCAAGTCGCCAACGCATTTCAGATTTAATTTTTGAAATTGGAAGCGGCAGCCATTTTGTGTGTCAGTTACAGGATGATTAAGTACTGGCTTTCAGATCTGAATATCGTATACTTCTCTGTGATTTATTCTGGATATTTCATAAATTTGACCCTGGCCTATGTTTATAGGATTTTGATTGCTTACCTACTATTTGGATTTTTGTGAAAAGTGTGTTCGATAACGACCCCGGCTGTGTATATGGACTTTGATTTAGCGGGAATAAGAGGTACAAAAATGTAATGTATGTAATTGTAAATGTAACTTCAATAATTACCGTAGATTGCAGCCATACAATTTTTTTTTGTATTTGTAGGTACTTACTGTTTTTATTGGAATTATATAAGTATAAGTAAACATATTTATTTAATAAACAACTAATGTATGTTAAATTAAAGTTTCAGAGAGACAAATGAACTTTGTGAAACTTAAATACTGTTTTCCTTGTAATTATCATATCCTTGTATTATATTATGTAAAAATCTTAAATCGTATCAGCCTGTATCACCCCTGTACCTTGCTGCCACTTTCAATTTCAAAAAGTACTATCTGGAATGCGTTGCCGTTAAAATTTGAGCCTTTTTGTTCAGGCGTTAAAGTTGCTATTAACATAAAATATTTTGTTGCTTATGCGTTTCGTTGTGCACTGCTAATTAGTGGTGGAACTTAACAATAGAACAATGCCATTCATTGGAAGATAAGCTCTTAAGCCGATCCCGACATAAAAAAAAATCCTACTTTAAACACAACTGATTATTTTCATACAAAAAGTAACTGATCATCAAAACCCTTAAGGGTATTTCCAACCTACAATACAATCTTGACATTTGGCACCTAGGAAGGTCTTTTAGCAAAGTGAAAGAATAAATTCGAAAATTATTGACCAACTTAATTTTGCAGTTTTGTTTAATACATTGTGTAGGTAACGATAACTTTGTAATATTTATTTAACTTTCCATACTCGTGTTCGTAACACATGAAGCGCTGCAGTCACCTGTCACTTTGATATCTCGTAAGCCAATCAAAGCTCGGCGTTTAGAACATCGACGTAAGCAGCGGTGTTTTATTATTGAACTAGCCTTTGCCCGCGGCTTCGCCCGGGTTTTTCCAATCTCTGCCCCGTTTTCGGCTTGGGTGTTATTTTATCAACACCCCTTATAGCCTATATATAGAACAGGGTCACTACAATGATAATAAAAAAATGATAATAAAAAACCACACTCAAATCCGTTGAGTGGTTCTCGAGTTAAAGGCGTTTATTTAATCTTTGCCCCGTTTTTGGCTTAGGCGTTATTTTATTAACACCCCTTTTAATGTGTTGACCAGCGCCCGTAGTATGATGACACGCGACTTCGTTTCTCACCCATTTTGTAGAGCACATGGAACCAAAATAAGCGATTGTGCGCGATAAAACGCGTGACCGCGTGACAAACGAAATGGCGCGTCATCATGCCACGGGCGCAGGGTAAAAAAAGTCGCATCCAAATCCGTTGAGTTGTTTTCGAATTAAAAAAGAACATACTCGTACAGACAGACAAATTCAAAGAATTTTAGTTTTAGCTAAAATAGATACAGGATGTAAATGCAAAGTCAAGAATCCCTTTAGGGTATGAAAGTATACACGATTCTGATGTCATTACGAGAAAAAAATATACCTTGAATTTTCACCAAATATTCCATCATTTTTTTAAGCTACTGTTACGCAACTCACCGGCCTCCCCACACACCTAATTGCACCCCGCAACCCGCACCCCTCATCCGAGTGGCCAGCGACCAGTGAGGGTGTCCACGCGATTAGTGTATTTTGAGTAAAGAAAATCGTCTTTTTGCGAGGTACTGGTACTTTGTTTAGAGATACCAGTATATAAAATAATATCTTTATCGATCATACTAACACACCCATAAAGGATTCTTGCCTTTGCTTTTACTTTGCTTGGTATAGATTGATTAAACAAAAGGAAAGTAACTACGAGTATACCAAATAAATAATAGTACATTTTGATGCAAGTGCGAAATTTAGAATCACGTCTCGGCAAAAAACAGTCGGGACGAGAAATATCAACACTTTCGCACGTGTATCAAACGACATTTTTTAATACACCTGCGAAAAATTACATTAAAATAATAAAATAAAAGCAATTTTGTTGCAAATCAAAACAGATACAAATCGACTGAAGAACACGCAATCTGGTTGGTGCCAATCTGTACTACAAAGACCAATGTCTCTTTCTAACATCTTTTTAATAATAATTTCAGATAGTTAAAATAGAATATAAATTATGACGTCTAAAATCGTTTTGAATTTTTTAAACATCTTTTACAATTTAGCATAACATATTTTATAATAAAATATAAAAGTTTAAAAAAACTGTGGAGGTACCACCATCTTACTCGGAAACCCTCCCGAAGTTATTCGGGGGAGAGTAAGAGGACAGCTCTCAGGCAAAAAAACCAGGCGGCCCACCATTGCCTGGGACCGATGGATGGCGGTATATCCATCCCCAATTGCCGGGCCTTATACAAAATATGACTGGTGACGGGCAGCGGCGTCACTGGTGCAAGGGTTTCGGCACCGCGCTCACCAACCCGCCTGCCCAGCGTGTGTGAGTATGGGCATTTCTTCCAGGAGGACCGCCAAGAGTGGCGAAATCCTGGAAAGGCCTATGTCCAGCAGTGGACGAAACAGGCTGATGGATGGATGGATGGAAAAGTTTAAAAATATATTTATTCTTAATGTACACAGAAAACATATTAATAAAATATACACTTGAAAAGCTATGTACAATGGCGCGCTTATCTCTATAATGAGATTTCTTCCAGCAGACCAAGGGTGGATGAGATATATAAGATATAAGTAAGGTATTCATAATGTGCACATAATAATACTTCCACAAAAACAAGATTAAAATAGTACCTAAAATATACAAACAAGTAAAAAATACATACAATAAACTACATAAAATGTACATACATATACCTACACAGTATTAATAAATAGTATCCTATCAATAAATATATAATCATACATATATATATATATAATTATACATATATTATATACATAATATGTATACCAGGAGGATAGGTTAACGGAGATAGTGCTCTTTTATTTTCCTTTTGAATACACCAATGGAAGGACTGTCTCTGATAGTGTGAGGAAGAGAGTTCCACAGTTTGATGGACTGTACAGTAAATGATTTTCCATACGCTGCGGCGTTATGAGAAGGTGTTTTTAAAAGTGAGAACGTGTTAGACCTGACTTGCTTGTCTCTAAGGAAGATATACTCATAACGATCGCGGAGGTATGGAGGAGAAGTGGGACTGTTTAAAATGTTGAAAAGGCAACAAAGGATATTAACATTTTGACGCTGTTTGATTGGAAGCCATTTTAACTGTTCACGGTACTGAGATACGTGGTCATATTTTCTTAGCCCATAGATAAACCTGATTCCCAGATTTTGTAAACGTTCAAGTTTACCAAGCAACTCCTGACTGGCATCTAGGAAACAAACATCAGCGTAGTTGATAATCGGCAAAAGAAGAGATTGTGCGAGAGTAACTTTAGTTCCAAATGGGAGAAACTTTTGGAGACGCTTAAGGGAATGAAATGTCGCATAGACTTTCCTGCTGACCTCATTAATATGCGCAGCCCACGTCAAGTTACAGTCGAATATGACACCCAAATTTTTTGCAATACTCATCTTATTATAGAGTATCTGGTAAAACAAAGGTTTGCATGCTTACTAAATGATTTGGCCGATTTCCCCTAGATGTCGTTAGTAGGTAGTTAAAATAAAAAGCACGAGTGCGAAATAAGTCATTTTACGCGCGCTAAACAGGCACGTAATCTATCATATTTTGAGCAAGTGTATTAAATATCATTATGTGTCTTTTGTCGCTCTTCTTTCATTCATCCTCTTCATATAGCTAAACCAAAAAGTTTTTAAACAGATATTTACGATATTCCAGAAGACGCCTTGACCGGGTCAATATCATGGCGGATATTAGCCGCAGACGACATGATGCTCAGCTCTCTGACCCTCAAAGTGACGACAGCCTTGTATGAAGACGCGGTCGTCGATTGGACTATCAAGTTTGACAGTGAAGATCCCCTGTCAGTCGAATTTCCTGGTAAGCAAGATCTAAATAACTTTGCCAAGTGCGAGTCGAACTCGCGCTCAAACCCTACGGAACCCTAAAAACATACATATCAACAATATAGATGAATCACTAATCACTAAAAGGGCACAAGACAGAAATTTTTATTTTGTAAATTCTCAACTTGGTAGATTGAGTAAAATACAGCCGGCCAATTTATAATTGCAGAAGACTATCCACAAGTTTTCATTTCTGTTAAGGTAAAAAAATAAAAAATCTATGGAGACATATTTTTATTCTTATTACGAATAGTAATGTTTTTTATTCCTTAGTTTTAGAGATTATGTTAAAAAAAAAACAAATTTTGAGGATATGGGCTGACCAGTTAGAATACATTTGCCTAGTAAGAAATAAAAATACTAGCTGTCAATGTCAAGTGTCAATGACATTTGATATATTAAGCCTCGGACCAATACTTGGTCCGAGTATTAAGCGCTATGGTCATGGGATGCCATTTTGTTTTTTTTAATACAACCATTTAGTTACTGGCATTGTTACGAAAGTCATTATGCCTACAAGGCTTTTGTTGAAAAGTCAAAGTTTAAAAAATCATTTAACTATGTAAAATTCAAAATTTTGGAAAAGGGATATATACAAGTCCCCTAGCTTTTTACATACTTTCTAAATAAATGTCATGGATTCTAAAAATTATAATTGGCCGGCTGTATTTGGAGTAAACGTGGTTGAATCTCGGTTGCGAAGCTTAGAGCAGACGTGACGCGACCAAATCAGTTGTGAGGGCGGTCAAGTGTAATGCTGTTTCATTTCGCTATTACTCGCACGCTCCACGGTACTTGCGAAGGCAAAACAATCGTGTTGATTTCGACACAGCCGCACAATGTAAAACTTGTTGGATTATTAATTTTTTAAAACAATAAAAACACATTCGGCTTCATTTGTGGTAAAATTGGCGTTTTCCAGAGGTTTCTTGTTAAGATATGATTCAAATATCCCGATTTTTATTTCTAATCGGACATTGTTGAAGCGCCTGATGAAACTTAATAGCAACATCTCCATCAGCAACATCTTGTGTAATTTTAACGTCAGTCTTCTTCTCAATTATATCTGTCACCGGTCAATACAGTTCTAATTAGCTGCTCCTGATTTTTATTCTTAAATCCACAACTCAATCCCGAACATGGTCCTGGATCGAAGCCGGATGTGTACCTAACAAGTATCACTTATTATATTGTGATGATCATCGTTTTAAAGTGGATTTATCAAGTTAATTGTGGAAGAGAATATCAACCGTTAACGTGACGTAATTAAATGATCCAGCAAAGTGGTGTTAAAGCTAGATTTATAAAATTAATCATAACCCAGCACTCAAAAAGGTAGTATTTAGTGTAAATTAAGGTTTACTACACATATAAGGTTGACAGCACTCATCTCCCAGAATGGCCGAAAAAGAGAAAGGCGAGTTAATAAAAAAGCGAGGAAGCTTCAAAGGTCGCTTAACTGTCTTCGCTAACTACACTCACAACTTGAGTGCAAATGTCAAGTCTTTGACTAGTTTAGACGCCAAAGAATTACAAATACGTATGGGTAAACTTGAGTCATTATATGAGCAATACGATGAGGTACAATTAAAGTTGGAGTGTTTAGTGGAATCCGTAGACTTGCAATTAAGCGAGCGTGCCGATTTCGAATCACAATATTATACAACAATGGCTACTGCTCAGAATATCTTGAGTGAGTACAACAAGAGTAGTGAGGAGTGTGCAAGTAGTGATAAATGCACTCGTCCAAGTAATTACAAGCTTGTTAAGTTACCTACTATTCAGTTGCCAAAATTTAGTGGCTCTTATGATAATTGGTTAGAATTCCGTGACACATTTACTAGCCTCATTCACTCGAGCGACGACATGGATGAAATAAATAAGTTTCATTATTTACGTGCATCCCTTGAAGGATCAGCCGCTGTAGTAATACAATCAATAGATTTTTCATCCAGTAATTATGCGGTGGCGTGGGGACTTTTGTGTGAGAGGTTCAACAATAAACGTTTGTTAATACAAAATAATGTTTCAGCCTTATTCAATATTGAAACTATAACAAAGGAGTCATCTGTGACTTTGAAAAGCCTAATTGATCAGTTAAATAAAAATTTACGGGCATTAGAGTCGTTAGGCGAACCTGTCAAACAGTGGGATACCCTCCTAATTTATATTGTGACTCATAAATTGGATCAAAAAACTTACCGTGAGTGGGAAAGTATAAAGGTCGCGGAGACAATGATACTTCAATTACGTTCGACACATTTATTAAGTTCATGCGTAATCGAGCAGACTTAATCGAAACATTAGAGTTGTCACGTAATATCCAGCCTACCATGAACAAGTCAAGCGCTAAGTTGAAAACTACAGCCAGGAACACAGATCCGTCCGGTCTATAATGCCTGAATGCAGTTTCAGGTGTGACTAAGAATCTTGCCATTGCAATCTTAACCCGATGCACTAGGATGCATTTCACTCAAAATGCACTTGAATTTTTTCACTACAAACGGTGGTTGCGAGCCTCCGGGCTTGCTCCTGGATAAGTTCTAGACATAAATCTCTGCAAAAGACTTGCAGGTGTTGCACAAAAGTAAGAAAATCACAGCTGCATAGCCCATGAAGCCCACGGCGCAAAACTTAGACTTCTAGTAACGTAACGTCGATCCTAGGCTAGCTAGGCTTTCTTAATCTAGAAACGTTCGTGACGAATGTAGAGATCATGTCACGTTTTTTTTTGTATGTGTATATGTGTGTGTGTGTGTGTGTGTGTGTGTGTGTGTGTGTGTTGGTGTGTGTCTAGTTAGTGTACGAACATTTTATGAACATTTTATTTATTTACATTATAAAGCTGTGTGTCATCCGTCACCGTCTTGCCCGCCGGACTCTCAGACGGCGAAAGCAGCAGCAAATATGTTAGCGAAAAGCGTTTTCATACTTTAGTTTTGTTTTGTGGCCGTAGCAACGAAATTAACCCAAATACTTTATCTTGGGTTTTTCATAATAACTCCACGGGTGTGTTAGCACCTCATTTATCGATTCACAAAGTGCTTTTCCTCGTTATAAACGACCCGTCGTAAAATGAAACGATCGATAAAAGTCGCCTGAATATATGTGGCAAATACATGCAATGTCGTAACGGGGAATTCCAGTGAATTTCAGCCAAGGTTGCGGCAAGTACCTTGGGCGTGGAATCACATAAACAAAAATTATGTGCGGCGCGCCCGAAGTGTCGCTACGCTAAGTGTCTTAATAGGAAACCCCAGTAAATTTCAGCGGAATGTGGGCGTGTAATGATATAATTAGAAATTATGACTGCGACACTGCGGCGCCCGTAGGCGAGTTTACGGGCGCCTCGCAGGCGAGCACCCGCTGTGTAACGTTCGACTGCACTTTCGTATGTTGCGACGTATTCGCTGATGGGCTCCAAGCCGCTGTCGATAAGCCTGAGTAAAATACATGATTTTTTCTTCAAAGATAGCACAGTCGCCGCACCTGATTCCATTGTGTGACCGGGAGCTCCATGCAGCGTTGGAGAGTCACCTGCACCGCGGTTTTATCGGTAGCTCGATGGTGCGACGACTCCGACACGAAGTCTTTTAAGATTATATGTAACGTAACGTCGTTCGTAAGCTCACCTGCTCGTAGACCTTTGCTACAGACATTCCTTAATCTTGAAACGTTCGTGACGAATGTAGAGATCATACCACGTTTGTATGTGTATATGTGTGTGTATGTATATAGTTATCGTACACGTACACGTATGTTGCATAGGTAAGATAGTATGACGTGAACATGTCTTTACTACGTTTACTACGACCGTCGTCATGTAGCAGTCAGCATGTCAGCAATGATAGTATAACGTTAGGGTGCCGGAGCAGCAAGCGCAAGTACGAACGTCTGATATATGCACTCTGTATCAATGCGCCGCAACGCTCGAGACACATCGATGGTGTAATGTTGCATAAACATTATTTACATTATGAAAGCTGTGTGTTATCCGTCACCGTTCTGCTCGGACCCTCGGACGGCGAGATGTTTCGCTATGTTAGCGAAAAGCGTTGTCAAACTTTACTTTTGTGTAGCAACCAAATAATCCCAAATACCTTATCTTCGGTTTTATAAAAACTAGCACGGGTTCGTTGCTACGTCATTTCGTGATTCCCGAAGTATTTTTCCTTGTTAGCCAAACGATTAAACCCATAGGTATAGGTCAAATAATTATTTGACTTATCGACCCGTTGTAATGAGGATAACGATCACTAAAAGGTATGTCGCTAGGCATGACCATGTGTGGCAAGGCCGAATGATGTCATTGGGAATTCAACTGAATTTCAGCCAAGTTTGCGTCATGTGTGTAGTTAATTAAACATTCTCGCCGCGCCCCGTTGCTATATGCGCACCTTTGAAAACAAAATCACGGCAGGACTTTTGTATGTTGCGACGTGTTCGCTGATGGGCGCCAAGCCGCTGTCGATAAGCCTGAGTAAAATACATGGTTTTTTCTTCAAAGATAGCACAGTCGCTGCACCTCATTCCATTGTGTGACCGCGAGCTCCATGCAGCGTTGGAGAGTCACGTGCACCGCGGTTTTATCGGTAGCTCGATGGTGCGACGACTCCGACACGAAGTCTTTTAAGATTATGTATAGAACTTGAAGAAAATAATGTTTAGAGCTCAGAAAAGCGAGCGTATCGAATAAACGCTACGGGCAGCTCGACCGAAGATTCCTTCGAGCATATCGACCATACTAAATCCGAACACTATATAAATCCGCCGCGTAAACGCCTCATAGCGTCGTCAGCAGTAACAATTCTCACGTGTTATCTCTGGGGAAATGAATCAAAAATAAAACGCGATTTTGATCAATTTGGATTTAATAATTACAAGACTCCAGATAACGTTTACTATTCCAAAATGTTCGTTGCGTTATTTTGAGATTACGTCAAGAGTGAATAACAAACTATTGCTGCTAGGCTACATGCACATGTAATGTGCATCGGACCGATGTGCAGATATAGACGTCACGCTGCAACTTGTGCAACAGATACTGCACTCTAATAGGTCGAGCATAACGGCTTGGGAGTTAGCACCATTGCATGATAGAACTGTGTCTCCTGAGTTCAAAAATACCACTCCCCGCTCCCCCCGACCCTTAACTTTGGAGTTATAGGCCGTACGGACTTGTGTCATTGGGTGTATGGTTTCGGTACAACATTCTAATTGTTCTAATACAGAATCAACACAAAGGACTTGTTTTATGTGTAAGGGTGACCATTCATTGTCCAGTTGTACACAGTTTCTCGCTTTAAGTAATGATGCTCGACTAAACTTACTGCCAAATTACAAGATTTGTTACAATTGCTTTAGGAAGGGTCATTATTCTAACACTTGCAAAAAGCCAGGATGTAAGATTTGTAAGCGACGTCATAACACTCTTGTTTATGTAAGTGAACCAAGTAAGATTATAAACACACGTAATGCAAATAGTGGTTTACGCGAAAGTGCATCTTCACCGCCGCCGTCTTCGTCCTCAGCTGCCAATACTTCAAGCACTGTAGCATTGTCAGCTAATGTTGCATCCTCAAGTCACAAGCAGAACGAAGTGTTATTGTCAACTGCACTAATTAAGTTGTTTGACAGTGATCATCGCGAACATATTGTCCGCGCCGTCCTTGACTGCGGTAGTACCTCTAGTTTAGCGATTGAAAGACAACAGCTTTTCTGCTGACATTCATTGCTTTGTTTTGCCATCAATTACCAGTAATGTTCCAGGCCGTGTAATCGATATTTCTAGTCTTAAAATACCATCCAACATTTGTTTAGCAGACCCGACATTTTACACGCCTGCTGAAGTCGATATTTTAATTGGCGCTGATCTCTTTTGGGATTTGTTAGAGTCGCTTGTGAAACTAGGCTAGGGTGGATTATTTCAGGCCCTATTTCTAGCAATAATTTCACATTTCTGTCAAGTGATTTGAGGTGTAACTTTACCAAGATTGCGTCTTCTGCTGACGATCATATGAATGACATTCAAAGCGATTTAATGCGTTTTTGGCAGCTAGAGGAAGTTAATTCAAACTCACCTCATTATTTTCCTGACGAAAAGCGGTGTGAAGAACACTTCAAAGAAAATACAACGCGTCTCGATGACGGTCGTTTTTGTGTTCGCATACCACTTAAACACTATCCTAACATTTTAGGAGATTCCTATCAAAAGGCTAAACAGTGTTTTTATTCTTTAGAGCGCAGATTAAAAACCAAACCCTAGTTAAGTCAAATGTATTATGACTTCATGGCAGAGTACCAGTCGTTAGGTCAGATGTCTGAGTGTCATGTCACAAATAAAAATGCATATTTCATTCCCCACCACGGAGTCTTGCGAGAAAGTAGTACTACCACTAAGCTTCGTGTCGTGTACAATGGCAGTTGTCTTACGACCTCTGGCGTTTCTTATAATGCCATTCAGATGGTTGGACCTACGGTACAAGACGACTTACTGTCTATTCTACTCCGTTTTCGGCAACACAAGTACATTTTATGCGCTGACATAAATAAATTCTATCGACAAATAACTGTTCATCCATCTGATAGATATTTACAACAAGTGCTCTGGCGAGACAATGAACTTTGTCAAGCTATCAAGACTTACCAACTTACGGTACGGCTAGTGCTCCATTTCTGGCTACGCGCTGTCTTAAACAAGTAGGTCTTGAATGTAAGAATGCTAAAATAGCTGAAATAATCACTCACGACTTTTACGTCGATGATTTACTAACAGGAGGTGATGACTTAAACGAGGTCAAGGTCATACGTAAAGAAATTACGGACGCACTCACATCAGCTTGTATGCCACTTCGAAAATGGAAATCGAATGAACCTGAGTTAGTACCTGAGGTTACTCAAATGACTCATAATTTAAATATTGGATCTAATGAGCCTGACAAGTTGTTAGGGCTTGGCTGGCACGCAGATTCTGATGAACTCTGCTTTCCAATTAGTCCGTCGATTCCAAAGAGTAATACAAAGCGTGATTTACTTTCTGTTATTGCTCAAATTTTTGACCCTTTAGGGCTATTAGCGCCTTGCGTAATTCTGATGAAGATGTTAATGCAACAATTGTGGTTGCACAAATTGTCTTGGGATGATCCCTTAACTTCAGACATCCAAAAACAGTGGAATGAAATTGTTACCATGTTACCATTATTAAATAAGATTCGCATTCCACGAATCATCGTCTGTGATTCATATAAAACGCTTGATTTACACATTTTTGCGGACGCTTCTGAGCGTGGGTATGGTGCCTGTGTCTATGTTCGTAGCACCAATGATAATGGCGAGGTTTCAGTTCGTTTATTGATGGCTAAGAGTCGAGTGGCTCCAATCAAACCCACAACTATACCAAGACTGGAATTATGTGGTGTTTTAGTAGGGGCACGCCTCTATGAGAAAGTAACGAACTCACTTCGAGCTAAGGTGAACAAGGTTCATTTTTGGACCGACTCCACTATTGTGCTGGGATGGTTACGCATGTTGCCTTCTAAGCTTCAGCCGTTTGTACGCAATCGTGTTGCTGAAATTTTAGAAAAGGCAGGTAATTGCATATGGAAGCACGTTCCAACCGATAAAAACTCTGCAGATCTAATATCTCGAGGTGTGGATATTAGTACCCTGCAAAATAATAATCTTTGGTGGTTCGGTCCCGACTTTTTGAAACAAGATGTTTCAGAATGGCCTTCGCAACCCAAGCATCTTGAAACATTGCCTGAGACTCGACCTGACGTATCATTAAATATCACCGTTGATGATATTAACAACAAAAATGTGTTGATCGATTTTAGCCGTTTTTCGAATTATTCGCGGCTTGTACGCTCCGTAGCTTATGTTCTACGATTTATTAAGTCATGTAGGAAACAAACCATAGAGACAAATTTTTTAGATGAAGAGGAACTTCGTAATGCCCTACAGGTCATTATTTTGAAATGTCAAGATGAGTCCTTTCCAGAGTATAAATTACTCTGCAATAAGCAGACTTTACCGATAAAGAGTCCATTAATAAAGTTCAATGTCTTTTTAGATGAAAATAATATACTGCGCGTTGGTGGGCGCCTTGACAATTCAAATTTCTCATATAGTAAAAAGCATCCTATATTATTACAGTCCACTCATATTTTTACGAAGTTATTACTTTGAGCGCATAAAGTTGATGCACGCCGGTCCGCAATTATTACTGGCATCAATTAGGGAAGTGTATTGGCCCATAGGAGGTCGAAACTTGTCGAAAGCATCCTATCATAGGTGTGTACGATGTTGTCGCATGCGCGGTAAAATCGTTACTCCTGTGATGGGAAATTTGCCACAAGAGCGCCTTCTGCCAGGTGGCTATCCATTTGAAAAAGTGGGTGTAGATTACGCGGGCCCTATTATGAGTGCTAGCCGTCAAGGTCGCGGATGCAGGCTGGTAAAAGTGTACATTGCAATTTTTGTGTGTTTTTCCACCAAGGCAATTCACTTAGAGTTAGTGGGGGATTTAACAAGCAATAATTATTTATTGGCACTGCGTCGATTCATTTCAAGAAGGGGAAAACCTATTAGTATTTACTCTGATAAATAACGGTACCTCATTCGTTGGTGCATATAATGACATTTCAAAATTTTTAAAAACACATTGCATTTCTTTGGGCGAAGCTGTGTCTAACGATGGCATTAATTTTAAGTTCATTCCGGCCGCGGCATCTCATTTCGGTGGTCTCTGGGAGGCGGGTGTTAAATCAACAAAATATCACTTGCAAAGAGTGCTGGGAAATTGTAACTTAACTTATGAAGAGCTAAACACCACACTTGCTCAAATTGAGGCGATATTAAATTCTCGACCCCTGACGCCACTCTCTTCAGATCCAGCGGACTGTACTCCACTGACGCCGGGCCATTTTTTGATTGGCAGGCCATTGACATCTTTGCCGGAGAAAGACTACCTAGATCATTCGACTGGCCACCTTACTCGATTCCAGCGAATTGAACAACTCCGCCAGCATTTCTGGTCCAGGTGGAGTAAAGAGTATGTTGCTGAGTTGCAACAAAGGATCAAGTGGCGTTCGTCAAAGGACAGTTTGAAGCTGGACACGTTGGTTGTAGTAAAAGACGACAACCTGCCACCACTGAAGTGGAGATTAGGTCGAATAGTTGCAGTTTATCCTGGAGCTGATAGCATCGTTCGAGTAGCTGACATCAGAACTTCCACTGGAGTTATCCGGAGGGCATTCAGCAAGATTTGTCCCCTGCCTGTATCTACATCAAATTCTGGTTGAAACTACAGCTTTCAACGCCCGGGGGCATGTTGAAGCGCCTGATGAAACTTAATAGCAACATCTCCATCAGCAACATCTTGTGTAATTTTAACGTCAGTCTTCTTCTCAATTATATCTGTCACCGGTCAATACAGTTCTAATTAGCTGCTCCTGATTTTCATTCTTAAATCCACAACTCAATCCCGAACAGACATAGATCTAGCTAGATAATGGTGTCAATTCGGTGTAGCACGACATAACGTATTTGAGAGGACTAAACTTATTTTAAGCATTCTCTCTTTTTCTTTCTGTATCGAAACGACAAGGATAGGACGTTTAAAATAAGGTTTGTTCGACACCAATGTCAACGGACTCAGCCTTAAATATTATGAAAATATTACTTTTTAGACACGTCATAATTTTGTTTTTTTTTGCGTTTGTATGGAGATTTGCGCGTGGTGCCTGCTCTTAATTTCCTAGAAGTAACATTTTTACATTAAATTTTGTTAACATCTAAAACTATAGATGGCACTACGTGTCTGTAGAAGTATTTTTTTACGCAGCCTTTTTTGTTTCCCACTGTTAGGCAAAGGCCTCCCCTACGTGAATCTATAAATCTTGCCTACCGTTTCCCAAGGTAAGGTTCCGCCTTATTGTCTAACTTCGACATCCATCGCAATCGCCATTAAACGCGCCGTGATTGGATAGAAATTACATCACAAATTATTTTTGACAAATCACTACGCTTTTGAAGGCTATAGCGATCTTGAGTCATGTTTTAAAAGGTTCCCGCGGACATAAGCTAGTGAAAAAGAATAATCACTAAATTTACACTAAAAATCACTCGTATATCCTTTCAGAAGACGCCCCTCGAACTTTCGCCCGGCAGTTCAAAGAAGCAATACTAACCGCTGCGCTATCGGGTGGACGCGGCACCACCGCGTGGCAACACGCCCAACTGTTCCGCCAATCGGCCGATGACGTCACGGACTTACTGGAGATCGCAGTCCGAGCGTCCAAGGCCTAATTTAGCAGCAGACCTTCGTTAATACGTTATAAAAAGTAGCAGTATAAGTAATAGTGTTTTATAGTGGTTATGTCGTTTCGTTAATAGTAACGTTGTGATCTATCAAAACTAGTTACTAGCTTTATATAACGTTAGCTTCAATTAGTCCGATAATAACGCTGTAGTAACGTAACGTTGTAAAGGTCTGTTAAGCAGGCGGATTTCAATTCTATTGTATAATGAGATTGAATCGCATAGGCGCAAAATGGGTGAGTTCCTTAAGTCATGTAAGGTTCCTCATTACTAGACGCTAGCAATTTTGGTACCGAAAATGGAATCTGTAATCATTACCCTTATGGCAGATTTTTCTAAATTTTGAATGACACAATTTTGTTCGCTTGCCCTACTTGGCCGCGTTCAGTTTGATCGCCCGCTCATCACTGACAGCAGTATAGCATATACAAATTCAACGCGTGCAAAAGAGATGTCATAATCGTCGGGCGTGAGCGGGCGATCAAACTGAACGCGGCCCTGATGTTATTTTGTCATGTCTTTATTTGTCGGTTTTGATGCCAACCCCATTTTTAGGGTTTCGTAGGTAAGACATCCTTATCATCTCAAATCTTAAAATATCTATGTTTAAGGTTTCTGGACGCAGGAGACTATTTCAAAGTTATAAAAAACATGAAAATAAAATATATACAATAAAATTGTCGTTAATCGTTTTGAAAACAAAATTAAATGTATTTGGGCTTTATACTAATTATTTATTTATTTTTATTTCTATAGGAACACAGCAATCTGTAGATGCCCTAAAAAGCGTGTATTTGTGCCTGAAGTACGGCAATTACAAGGCAATTACAATTGTAGGCTCACGCATCACGTTGGGCCGTTAAAATAGTCCGGGAAGAGGGTTTTACGACATTAATTTGTACTACTGCCGATACTTCAATCGCTAGCCATATCTCTCTCCCGCTCTGTTTACGATAGCGCGAGAGAGAGAGAGACAACAAAATGGCGTCCTGACGGTCCTATTCTTACTTTAATAAACTCATAGTAGTTTGTTATTGTTATTCCAAAATGCTCAAGCTTTAAAACATTCCAAATCTTTTGTTAACTTTATAAATCCTATTATAATTTATATTTTAAAAGTGACGAAAAGTCTCAAATTCTCCTTTGCGCGCTTAAAAAATGCATGTGCTGCTTTCAATGTAGAACGTTTAGATTGATAAGATCGTGTGCAACCGTCCAGCGGGGTGACAGACGCTGGCGTGCGGCACAATTCGAACGAACCAAAAATTGTAGCGGGCCCTTTTGTATATTTTCTCTAAAAATATTGGCTAAATCATGAAGATACATACGGTTCTTTAACATTCACATGGTATTTTTAACTAAATTATTTTTTGAAAATCAGTTTGGAGAAATGGGAATGTGACATAATAGTCATACCGTTTAGGCTCAATAGGAAGAGTTCCTAGACGAAAAGAAAGAATGAAAAAAAAATCAGGGGATAAAACCTGAAGATGAGATTACTAAAAATAAAAAAACGGACGTCGGTTTTGACGTTACTTTTTTTTCTTGTGGGCAATGGCCTATTTCCTGAAATGCCTAAATGACATGACTATTACGTCATCAAAGCTATTTATTCAGTTTCTGAATATTTTCACCTATATCTTTTGTATTTCAAGGAGAAAAAGAATGTTTACTTTTATATGACCTTGAAAAAGTATATTCCTTTCAAAAACATCGACAATTACGTAGGTGCTGTTATGGTATTCTTTCTGGACCATTCCAATTGCACGCACTTCCCTCTCCCGCTACACCACCCGCCGCCCGCTAAGATCTAGAGTACATCGTCCCCGCCAGCGTCTGTCGCCCCGCGGGAATGTCGTCTCGTGCGCGGTCCTATTTGTCTACATAATATATAACATGAAGGGGACTTTACGAACGCCAATTTAGACATATTTGTAATTTTAGTTTACTGTGTCTTTGGAGATATATTCATATTTATTATATAATTTTGATTCTATTGAATTAAATGTAACTTGAGGAGAAATTGTTACAATAATATCGCTCATTATACAGGATGTAAAAGCAAAGGCAAGAATCCTTTAACGATATGTTAGTATGATCGTTAAAGATTTTTTTTTACTGGGATATTTGAATAAATTACCAGTACCTTACAATAAGACAATTTTCTTTACTCAAAATACACTAATCGCGTGGACACCCTCGCTGGTCGCTGGGCGGTGGTTGATTTTCAAGTTGAGAGATCGATCGCGGCGCTATAAAATGAAACAGAGCGACGTGCACTCATCGGTAATCAAATTAGCAACTAATATATTTTTTTTACTACTGCATACCCCGGTGGCGCGGCGGCGGCGGTCACGAATGAGGGGTGCTGGTTGCGGGATGCAACTGCAACTAGATGTGTGGGGAGGCCGGGCGGTAAGGTTAGATAGCTGCTACGGGATTATTGAATTTCGTTGAAAAATTTAAAAAGTTAAAATGATGGAATTTTTTGTGAACATTCAAGGTATATTTTTTTTCGTTATGACATCAGAATCGTGTATACTTTCATAGCCTAAAGGTATTCTTGAGTTTGCATTTACAGCCTGTATAATGGTAGATGTTATAAACATTATATGAATAAATAATGTTGGTATTTTATACAGTAGTAGTTTTATCTACCAACTGAATATATGAAATTGTTTAATAAGAAATAGTTTTTTATTATTGAAACTAAACATTTCCAGAAAGAAGTCCCAAGGATAAAGGTATTTTCGTATTTATCATTGACAATAAGTCATAGATAATCACACTGACCTCTATATCTATTACTAATACTAATAAAACAAAGTACCTAGCATAAAAGTCTTGTCTGTACATTGAATATTTTTTAAATAATGTTGTATGAAATGGGTTATTGTTATTAGTATTGTAAAGCCAAGACTGCAATTTTTTGGATTTTTGTCTATCTCTCTGTATGTTCCGTTTGGACTCGAGAACTACTCAACGGATTTGGATGCGGTTTTTTTTATTATCATCGTAGGGAGTCTTTTAACATTACTCTTTGAATTAGTATAGTTACATTTCTCAAAAAAGTAAGATAAAACGAAAAAAAGTATGGTTCGCATGTACAAAGCCAATACAAATAAAAAAAGACATCGTGAGGCCTAACATCTTTATGTAATTTGTACTCACTCTATTTTTATGTATGGTTAGTTAAGAATATGTATACGGTGAGTCATTTATTCGAAAAAACAACATTAAAAACTTGTGGAGGCCCTGGGCTTCAGCCCCGGTTGCCCTCCCCTAAATCCGGCCCTGTCCGTAGGTATTCAAAGCAATATGTGATTAAATTCGGTAACTTTTTTCACCGATTACGATGAGAGAACAAAACTTCTGTGTTAGTTCTAAAACATTGCATTTAGATAAAAAAGTATTTAAATAGTATGTCCATGAGAAATGTACAATTCTGTGAGATTTTTTTCTAAGACAAGTGACATCCGGGCGCTGCATACGTAATCATAAAAAAATACGTATCATAAACACAAAATTGCACTTTAAAACCTGAAATTTTGCAAAAGTAAGCAGAATTTGTTTCGTTCATAATTCACTTTATTAACATACGCGTAATATGCCCTTTCTCTTTTGCATTGCCAATCTGACGGTAGTATACACTATACAGGTTGTAGTAAACTTGTAATCGTTAAGTGTGACCAGGCGATTATTCCGTAACTATTGCAGATATAAAAAAAAACTGTTATCTAAAGTACGTTACCTAATCAGTAAAATGACATCAATAACTTTTTGAAAATCAAACGAAAAGTATTAAAAATGTTGACTTTAAACACTCCCATACATTTAGTATGAGATTAGTAGGAAGGTTTTAGTTTCCTTGTTATAAAAGGTTATTTCAGCTTAATAACGATATTAAAGAAAACTGTTTATTAACTTACAAAGTATTATAATTATAACTATCTTTTAATTGAATATTAATATTTATTTCTTAGTAAGTGCAAAATTTTGTATTCAAAGTAGATATTCGAAGTGACGTCCTTGTTAATCTCATACTAAATCCGGGTTCCGAATGTCGCTGACAGCACTAAAAGTACCATCAAACCACTCACGCCGCACGGCTATCTTGAATCGGATCGGAATGACGATAGACGCGATGTAATCGATTATGTCTTGACTCGGAACGCACTATAAATGGGAGTGTTTAAAGTCAACATTTTTAATACTTTTCGTTTGATTTTCAAAAAGTTATTGATGTCATTTTACTGATTAGGTAACGTACTTTCGATATCAGTTTATTTTCTTTTGATATCTGCAATAGTTACGAAATTATCGGCTGGTCACACTTAACAATTACACCGGGGCTGAGTTCAGTTTTATCGCCCGCTCACGCCCGGCGATCATGACATCTCTTTTGCACGCGTTGATTTTGTATATGCTATACTGCTGTCAGTCATTAGCGGGCGATCAAACTGAACGCGGCCCCGATATATATGCTTTCTTAGCCTTTTTTATCCTTTCGATATCGGAACAGGCGGGAATGCGGGCCATTTCATACTGACCATGTATGTACTCGCCCGCACTCCCGCCATGTCGCGTACCTATACTAAATCTATGCTTTTTACCAACTGCACCAATAATTCGATATTTTAAAGCGACCAATCCAGCGAAAATATTCAAGCTTATTTTTGAGATATAGTCACGTGACGTGACCTCTGGCTGCACCGGATCCGATCTTACTAGGGCGCCACATACACTTCCAATAAAGAATCTGGTGCTGCCGTTATAGCGACTTTGTCACTCAATCTAGGGGATTTTATTAACGTTTAGCGGGCAAAATTATGGTTTTGGAGAGAAAAAATATTTAGCGATTTCTAGTGACTTGCGAAACATGAAAAGCAAATTAATTCATTTGTGTATCAGATTTTCCGTAGAAATGCTGGTAGCACTCATGGAATCAGCTTGCACAGGAATTCACTTACCATAAACAACATAACAAAGGTTCTAAAAAGGCCATTTTGAGTTAATCATATAATTTATCATCCTAATAGTATCTTACTTATTTTTTATTGAAAAACACTTGTACTTGTCCACTTATTTATATTATTTCCCTTACCGGTTTCGCTGTAAGGGGATAAAACCTGAAGATGGGATTACTGAAAATAAAAAAAACAGACGTCGGTTTTGACGTTACTTTTTTTTCTTGTGGGCTATGGCCTATTTCCTGTAATGCCTAAATGACATGACTATTACGTCATTAAAGCTATTTATCCAGTTCCTGAATATTTTCATGTATATCTTTTGTATTTCAAGGAGAAAAAAATGTATACTCTTATATGATCTTAAAAAAGTCTATTCCTTTCAAAAAAATCGACAATTAGGTAGGTGCTGTTATGGTATTCTGGACCATTCCAATTGCACGCGCTTCCCTCTCCCGCTACACCACCCGCCCCCCGCTAACATGTAGTACCTCGTCCCCGCCAGCGTCTGTCGCCCCGCGGGAACGTCGTCTCGTGCACGGTCCTATTTGTCTACATCTACATCTACACTATTATATAAAGAGGAAAGATTTGTTTGTTTGTTTGTTTGTATGTTTGAGGTAAACTTTGGAACTACTGAACCGATTTCAAAAATTCTTTCTTTTATAAAAATCTTTACTATTGCTGAGTAACATAGGCTATATTTTATTTTAATAAAAGTAAGTTTTCAGTTTGAAAATTCAATATTTGTGAACCAAGTTGGGAGAAAAAATGCTACTTAACTGCTTTATCGGCGTTCCTTGAACAAATGGTTAGTTATACGTGATGAAACCGGTTGTTTTTCCATACGGGGAAACTGTATCAGTTTAATCTGACTAGAGATTTCCATCTACAACGATCCTGACACACCTCTTGCTAATATTAAGCTTGAAAAAGTAACTACAGCCAGGTTTAAGCATAGATACATTAAATACTATAGTTTAAGTAATGTTTTGTTCCCATACGGGAAAACTATTTCAGTTTCATTTGACTACAGATTTATATCTACAACGATCCGGACACACCTCTTGCTAATATTTAGCTTGAAAAAGTGATTACAGCCAGGTTTATGTATTGATTTTTTCCCATACGAGAAAACTGTATGAGTATAATCTGACTACAGATTTCAATCTACAACAATCCTGACACTCTTCTTGGCACTTTGGTAAAACATGGTGACCAGGGTCTGATGATGGGACTGGAAGATGGGTACAGGATTTCCTCAACGGACAACAGCAGACCCTTCGAGTTTGGGCTTATTTGATTGGTCTTTATTACCCCTTTGGTAAAACATGGAAACCAGGGTCTGATGATGGGACTGGAAGATGAGTACCGGATCTCCTCAACGGACAACAGCAGACCCTTCGAGTTTGGGCTTATTTGATTGGTCTTTATTATCACTTTGGTAAAACATGGTGACCAGGGTCTGATGATGGGACTGGAAGATGGGTACGGGATCTCCTCAACGGACAACAGCAGACCCTTCGAGTTTGGGTTTGTTTGATTGATCTTAATAAGCACTTTGGTAAAACATGGTGACCAGGGTCTGATGATGGGACTGGAAGATGGGTACGGGATCTCCTCAACGGGCAACAGCAGACCCCTCGAGTTTGGGCTTATTTGATTGGTCTTTATTACCCCTTTGGTAAAACATGGAAACCAGGGTCTGGTGATGGGACTGGAAGATGGGTACAGGATCTCCTCAACGGACAACAGCAGACCCTTCGAGTTTGGGCTTATTTGATTGGTCTTTATTACCCCTTTGGTAAAACATGGAAACCAGGGTCTGATGATGGGACTGGAAGATGGGTACGGGATCTCCTCAACGGACTACAGCAGACCCTTCGAGTTTGGGTTTATTTGATTGGTCTTAATTAGTACTTTGGTAAAAGCTGGTGACCAGGGTCTGATGATGGGACTGGAAGATGGGTACGGGATCTCCTCAACGGGCAACAGCAGACCCTTCGAGTTTGGGCTTATTTGATTGGTCTTTATTACCCCTTTGGTAAAACATGGAAACCAGGGTCTGATGATGGGACTGGAAGATGGGTACAGGATCTCCTCAACGGACAACAACAGACCCTTCGAGTTTGGGCTTATTTGATTGGTCTTTATTACCCCTTTGGTAAAACATGGAAACCAGGGTCTGATGATGGGACTGGAAGATGGGTACGGGATCTCCTCAACGGACAACAGCAGACCCTTCGAGTTTGGGTTTATTTGATTGGTCTTAATTAGCACTTTGGTAAAACATGGTGACCAGGGTCTGATGATGGGACTGGAAAATGGGTACGGGATCTCCTCAACGGGCAACAGCAGACCCTTCGAGTTTGGGCTTATTTGATTGGTCTTTATTACCCCTTTGGTAAAACATGGAAACCAGGGTCTGATGATGGGACTGGAAGATGGGTACAGGATCTCCTCAACGGACAACAACAGACCCTTCGAGTTTGGGCTTATTTGATTGGTCTTTATTACCCCTTTGGTAAAACATGGAAACCAGGGTCTGATGATGGGACTGGAAGATGGGTACGGGATCTCCTCAACGGACAACAGCAGACCCTTCGAGTTTGGGTTTATTTGATTGGTCTTAATTAGCACTTTGGTAAAACATGGTGACCAGGGTCTGATGATGGGACTGGAAAATGGGTACGGGATCTCCTCAACGGGCAACAGCAGACCCTTCGAGTTTGGGCTTATTTGATTCGTCTTTATTAGCACTTTGGTATAACATGGTGACCAGGGTCTGATGATAGGACTGAAAGATGGGTACAGGATGTCCTCAACGGACAACAGCAGACTCTTCGAGTTTGGGCTTATTTGGTTGGTCTTTATTATCACTTTGGTAAACATATTTACAATAAATAAATTAATTTGTAAAAAAATTATGCAATTAATGTATGTAAATATTTAATATTACTTAACTAATTATGCTTATATATTTTGTGAAAACTAACCCTAGATTATTAAGTCATTACATTGTACATAACTAACACAATGAGTTTTTTGTTACTCGAATAAAGAAATCTTATTATTATTATTATATGCCAAAGCCAATAAGACTTCGTCGCAGGAATTCAGTGGTGGCATGAACTCCAGCCATCGACAGTTCCCAAGATGGCAGTCATTCGTATGTTCAAAACCATTTATTTGGATTAATTTTTCAGAAAAATTTACTTTGCTCCCGGCCTTTAAAAAATCATGCAATTTTTTCCAAGATACAACCATTTGTTCTTTGTATAATGCACCTACTTTGATTTCTTGAACATGCCATTAAAACGAAAAAATTGCGGGCTGCCAACTGCCATGGTCCTTTAGGTACGAGTACCTACATTCCTAATTTTAATAATTTTGTATCAAATTGATTGACATTATAATAGAAAAATGAATAAAGGTCTGTAAGTATATCTAATACTAGCTTTTGCCCGCGGCTCCACCCGCGTCGAGGAGATTTTTGTGAAAATAAGGAAAACAAAAGAATTTGATTTTTTGAACGACTATATGCAACGGACAACATGTTTAACCAAGGCGCTAATAAAGACCAATCAAATAAGTCCAAACTCGAAGGGTCTGCTTTTGTCCGCTGAGGAGATCCCGTACCCATCTTCTAGTCCCATTACCAGATCCTGGTCACCATGTTTTACCAAAGTGCTAATAAAGACAAATCAAATAAGCCCAAACTCGAAGGGTCTTCTTTTGTCCGCTGAGGAGATCCCGTACCCATCTTCTAGTCCCATCATCACACCCTCCATGTGTAAGGGTAGGGGCTAATATCGGACTAGCTCACCCTTACAGAAAGTACTCGTGATCCGCACGCGACGGCCGAACGCTACCTCGAGTCCAGATGTCTTGGCAGGATAATAGTGGAAAGAATTATTGTTTTGTTAATAATATTGTTTAATATAATATAAATGTTATGTTACTAATAAATTGTTATGTTAATGTTCGTGAGCGGCACGAAACCAACTGACTTTTGTACATGAATTTAGACCTTGCTTAATTATGTGTCGCTGGCAGTATTCTTTGGACTTCGTCTTCCGTATAGCACAAGAAATTGGCTTCAATACCAGCGAATGCCGTATAAGCAACCTTGACTTAAGTTAACTATGTTATAAGGAAATATCAATTGTGTCAAGATAATAAAATGTGTGGACAAAGTCCGTACATGCTGCCAACAACAAAAAATAAATAAAAAAAATAAAACTGAAAAATAAATGTAAGATGAAGTATTTACATCCTACCAACGACATAACAACAAACTCTGGTTAACTACAAATTTAATTAATTATGAATTAAGCTAAAGTAATTAATTATGTTAAACTGTAACGTAATGTACGAAATAAAATTATAAAATAATAACTTAAGCTAGGAAACTTAAAACAATTGTCTTAACTAATGTTTTGTCCATATAAAGTTAATTGTCCTTAAAATAAGTAATTTATGTAACACTGTCACTTCACTTTATCACTATCAGTACCAGTTAAGAGGTCCTTAATTTTTAACAATAATGTTTTCTGATCGCGCACTACACTATATATTAAACCGAGGCTTATCCGTGTCATTCGGTATCGATTTGATCTCGTACTGTACGGGTTTCGGTCTTTGTGGTAGAGTGCACATTTGTATTTCTTGTTGTTTTGGTCTGGTCTTATACCTTCTCCACTTTATGCACATCCATGTTGCCACTGCCACTAGGCTCGCTACTCCAAATAAAGCCCCATATGAAACAATATATTGATGAAAGTCGTGGCCTGACATGTTTCTCAAGTTACTTTGCTCCTTCATTTGATCAAGGAGTTTCTGCATCCTTTCAAACTCTCCTGCATTTCCTTGGTTAATTGCTTCCAATGGTGGTGGATTAATATTTGTTAAATTGTTGATGTCTTCTAAATAAGCCTTCGGCATTTGAATTTCCGAGTTGATATAAACATTGTTTTTGTAAATTCCGTTAGCGTATAAAGTGGCTTCTCCATGTTTTATCACACATCCTTGGTTCGCTCGTACGATTCCTGCTGCGTGAGCGGATTTGGAATTTATGTGGTCCTGGCATATTACTCTTAAAAGACAATCATCGCAGCAGAAATACATCCAGGTGTTTGGTTGTTGTAAGCTAACCCATTTATTCTTACAGCGGTTTTTGCTGTAGGTACATGAAGATATAGCTGCATGTGTTATCATGTCTATCTCACACGGAACTCGGCTATTTTTCCTATTAAAGGTGGGCTGCTGAATGTTGCAAATCAAAGAACCTTCAATTTTTGTACAATGCTGAATATCCGCTTGTGTTAAGGTCATGTATATTTCCTTTCTTATGTTAATGGCAATGTAATCGGAAGCGACATTTACCGTCAATGTGCTGTTGTTTTTTATTATCGGTATGGGGACGGTTTTATACAACATAAGTTGATTATCACTTGTTAAGGGGATGTTGATCTCCATTATAAAATAATTGCCCACTATTCTGGATTTGACTGTTAACAACTTATAGATCCCAGCAAGATGACTTTGTGTTTTTTCTATTGGTAATGTTAGATGACTTGGCAACTTCCCGGAAATTAGGGTTAATTCCTGAAGCAACTGATCTTGCGAAATTAATCTTGAGTTAATTTGCCCATTATGTATACTCGTTACGGTGTCCAAAACAAGATATTGAATTTGTCTTAGCTTGGATATTATTATGTTTGCTGACATGGCCATCATGTTGAAGTATGATGTCGTTTCGGAAAGGTTCATTTTATCCCTTATGTTTTGTAAGAATTTATCAGTTGTAAACATATGGGTTCGAATTTGTGTAAATTGTTGATTCATGATTTCTTCATTTCGCTTGAGGATGTTGTTATGTACTTCTAGTATAGATGTTTGATTTTTAATTAAGTTCAACAGATGCTGTGAATTACCCTCCACCGTTTCGATGTCTTGCTTATACTGTTCAGCAAATCTTTCATCTAATACCCCGAATAGGCTATTTGCGAGGTAGCCAATGCCGTAAATTAGACCTCGTATTTTTCGTTTAGGTTTTTGGTTATGCTGTGCCATTAAAAGGAAGTTGTTGTGTTTTAATTCCTCTACTTATTGATTTAAGCCCGCTGTAATACTGCTACAAAGTACTCTATATTCAATTTGGCTGCAAATATTCGTTAATCGATGTACTAATGGCTCCACTTCCCCCATACCTTTCCAAAATGTTGTCATGTTATAGTAGGTAACCATTCTCCAGTTATTCTTCCGACTTCATCGAAATAAATAGCTTTATTTTTCTCGAACGGAGTTATCCTTATGAATTCATCTGTTTGGTGTGTATGTGTAGGTTGAAATATGGATAACAATGTCACGAATAAGCAAAACAGGCCTTGCCGTTTTATTCTTGGTGGCCTTGCGAAAACATTCTGTTGCACTACCTTTGATTTGTTTTCTGGTGGTGAGTTTTTGGAGGGTTGCACTGGAGTTTCTTCTCTATCTATTGGCAAAGGTACCAGCTTTACTATTGGACGTTTTAGTGTTCCGTTCTTTGTTTTTACTGTTACTACTCTTACCAATCCATCATTTCCAGGGTGTATTTCTTGCACTCTACCCATTAACCACCTTGAGCGAGGAATAAAATCTTCTTTTATCAGTACTAACTCTCCTACGGCCAGATTTCTTGTTTTGTGCTGCCATTTACCTCTAACTTGCAGCTGTTGCAAGTATTCTGACGACCATCCCTTCCAAAAATCTTGCATCATTTTTTCTGTCAAACACCACCTGTTTCTTAAGGTCATTGGTCCCTGAATGTCTTCATGAGGTATTGTTATTAAGGGCCGCCCTACTAAGAAATGTCCTGGCGTTAAAACTGAGTCTAGGTCCTCAACATCTTCTGTTAGAGGGCAGAGCGGTCGAGAGTTTAGACATGCTTCAATTTGGGCTAGTAAAGTTGAAAATTCTTCATATGTTAATTTTTGTTCTCCCAATACACGATTTAAATGATGCTTCATTGACTTTACAGCACTTTCCCATAGCCCTCCTGCGGAACACCATTTAGCTACATTGAAATGCCACTCAATGCCCATATCAGACAGAGACACTCCAAACTTACTGTTTTCAAAGGTTTGTGCTAATTTTAATTGTTTTCTTAATTCTCTGTCTGCCCCTACAAAGTTGGTTCCATTATCACTATATAAATGTTTAATTACACCTTTTCTGGCTGTCATTCTTTTGAGCGCCATAATGAAGGTTTCTGTGCTCATGTCTGAGACTAGTTCTAAATGTACTGCCTTCGTAACCATGCACACAAAAATTGCTACATAACCCTTGGTTATTCTTACGCCTCTCCCCTTGGTAGCCTTGACCTCCACGAATCCTGTGTAGTCTGTCGCTGTGTGATGGAATGGTTTGGAAGGTGTTATTCTAGCTGCAGGTAAGTTACCCATTAATTGATGGTGAGTGTTTACATTGAAGCGGATACATTTTACGCACTTACACAACTGTTTTTTCACCGTATTGTTACCGCCTATTATCCAGTATTGCTGTCGTAAAGTTGCTAATGTTAGTCTCGCTCCACCGTGTAATGTTGTCATATGAGCTTGTTCGATTAATAATTGCGTCAATCTACTATTTTGCGGCAAAATTGCTGGGTACTTCGTATCTTCCCTCAAACATGATTCTTTTAGTCTTCCTGTCACCCGCAGTATCCCTTCATCGTCAAGCTTCGGGTTCAATTTGAAAAGTTTGCTGTTGTTATTTAATCTACCTTTCAATTTTAAATCCTTGATTTCCTTTTCAAAATAAACTTGTTGTATCGCCTTAATTGTCATGGAGTGCGCTCTGCGTATTTCTACTAGCGTCAGCTGTTTCGATAGACTCGCTGTCTGGGGCGTGCGTAGTAATGTTATGAAACGTGATACTCTAGCAAGGACTCTTATTGCCATTGTGATAGAGCTGTATTTATGTAGTAGACTATAAATTAATTGTTGTGGCTGCTCATCAGATATTAAAGTTGCATGGATTTTTGCTTCGAGTGCCGGTGATTCACTGTTAGTGTTATAGTCGGATTGTTTGGGCATATTTCCCGATTTGAGCCATTCTGGACCATCCCACCAAAGAGAGAATTTTGCCAATTGTGAAGGCAATAATCTTCTTGATGCACAATCAGCTGGGTTCTCTTCTGATTTAACATGTTTCCAATTATTAGCTGGAACTACCTCTAATATTTGTTTTACTTTGTTTGCGACGTAAATCTTCCATCTGTTTATGTCTCCCTTAAGCCAGCCCAATACGACCATAGAGTCTGTCCAAGCTGTTACCGGAATATCTTGTTTATTTATGCTGCTCTTTATTTTGCTGACTAATTTTGCTAAAAGAGCTGCTCCGCATAATTCCAAGCGTGGCAGCGATTGTTTTGTACTTAAGGGCGCTACTTTTGTCTTTGCGGCTATCAAGTTGATTGTTGTTTTGCCGTATTTATTTTTAATTATGGCATATACTGAACAGGCAAATGCCTTTTGAGAACTATCGCAAAATGCGTGTAGGCTAACGGTTTCGTTTTCTCGTGCAAACCCGAGCCACCTTTTTATTTTTAATTGATCAATGTTTTTCAGGTCGTTTTTAATGTTAAGCCACTCTCTTTTTATGCTTTCAGGGACTTCCTCATCCCACTGAATTTTGGTTGTCCATATTTCTTGAAACAAAATTTTCATTTTAATTGTTATTGGAGATAACCAGCCTAACGGGTCAAATAGTGTTGAAATGTTACTCAATATGTTTCGTTTTGTAAGTTTTATGTTATCTTTCAGCTTGAATGAAAACACGAATTCGTCATTTATGGGATTCCACCCAAGGCCTAAAGTTTTTGATGTCTCAGCTTCTGTAAATTCGAAGTTGTTTGGACTCCTCATGTACTCCGGAAGGTCTTCGACTAATCTTGGATCGTTGCTTGCCCATTTTCTTAGGTTAAATCCACCTGCTCGTAGTAAATGAATGAGTTGGTCCCGTGCTGACTTGGCTTCTTTTACCGTATTTTCTCCAAATAAGGCATCATCGACAAAGAAGTTATTTTCGAGGATTATCTTTGCCTTCGGATATTTGTCTCCCTCATCCAAAGCCAATTTTTTGAGCGTTCTTAGTGCTAAATACGGCGCGGCCTTTGTTCCGTAGGTGACTGTACATAGTTGGAACTCCTTTAGCTCTTGCTTGGGGGAATCACGGTCAACACGTATTTATGCATCCTCCATTGCAGCATAATACACTGTAAGTCCTTTTGTAAATTTGGTCCGCGTTCCATCAATTCGTTCAAATTATATTTACCCTTTTCGGGGTGGTGTGATGACGCGTTGAAAACTACCCTTAACTTTGTAGTCACTGCTTCAACCCTATGGACACCATGGTGCGGTAAAAAATACTCCAAGTTAGTTTTCTGTTTAGTTTCTCTCATATGTCCTAATTTTTTATATTCTGACATAAATTCCTTATAATTACGGGAATAATCGGGCTGAGCTTTCATTTTTCGTTCTAATTGTTTGAACTGCGCCACCGCTTGTGGTTTCGAAGTTCCAAGTTTGTTCTCGATCTCAGGTTTTAGCGGTAAGCGTACCTGATATCTTCCATCTTCTAGCCTTGTTGTTGTTTTTGTATACCATTGTTCTATCATGTTTGTTTCGATTTGTTTACTGTCTTCATGTATTTCTTCTTGTTCCCAAAACCTTGAAATATCCTCCATATTATTTATTGTTACTAGGCAGTTGAGGGGTTGTATTTTCCACACACTATCCAGCCAAGCTGCGTTTGTTGCGCAATTATGGAGGTATTTGGGCTTCTTATCAATCCTTTCATCAATATCCTTGAATAAACATCAGCTCCCAATAAAATGTCAATATTCCCTGATATATTAAATTCCGGGTCTGCAAGCTGTATTTGCTTGAAATGTTCGAACGATTCTGTACTTATACTGTTTACTGGTAATTTACTTGTTAACGTATTCATTACTAAAGCTTCCATGTTAAATGTAAAGTTGTTATGAAGAGCTTTGCACAATAGCTGCACCATTCCTTTGCACCTGTTAGTAGGTTGAGCTCCGATTCCAGTTACTACTGCGTTCATTTTATTGCGTTGCAGTTGAAGACGTTGTGCTGCATCCTCGCACAACAGGTTAACCTGCGAACCTTGGTCACAAATTCCGCGAAGATTTATATAAGATCCATCTCTTGATTGGACCCTCAATTGTACCGTCGCAAGTAAAACTTCACTTTGGCTATTACTTCCTACATGTGTGCGCCAGTTCTGACCTCCTTTTCCATGCCCTTGGTACTTGTTTCCTTGATGTTCGCCCTCATTATTGAGTGCGTCATGCAATAAAGTGTTGTGATGTTTATTGCACATCTTGCAATTTTTTGTTGAAGTGCATTGATTATCTAGGCCATGACTAAATAAACAATTTTTACATACTTTCAGCCTATTAGTGATTTTCAGCCGATTTTCTGGTGTTGCGTATAAAAATTGATAACAGCCATAAAGACCATGACCTGAAGTTTTACAGTTAGGGCATGTTATGGAAGGTCCAGGCCCACTTGTCATAGGGCCGCTGCTATTAACGGAATTGAAATATGCTAATGGTTTTCTTTCTTTTTGGTTGTAGTCCAGCTTATTTTGATATGTTTTAAAATGTTTCTTGTTAAGGGGATTCGCATTGCTAGGTATGTTGTAAGGTTTCGCGAATTTACTGTTTTTGTTCTGCTCCGATTTTCCTTGCATATTACTTGACTCCAATGATACGAATTTAGTTTCTAGATATGACAAAAGCCCATTCAATGTAGGAATTTCTTTCGGATTTTCTACTGATTCCATGTACGCGTTGATGATTTCAGGCGAAAGTTTTTGCAGGAGTATATGCACAATTAACGGATCCCAATTTCCAATGTTGGTTAAATTAGCAATGGCTTCCAAGCATTCCATTGTGATGTCATGCATACTTTTAATCTTTGCTGCTGTAGGAATTTGTATACTTGGTTGATTTAACAAAATGTTAATGTGGTACGTCAAAAGAAGTCTTGGGTTGTCGTATCTCCCTTGTAATTTATTCCAACAAATTTCATAATTGTCAGCACTTGTGTTCAAACTACTCACCAGACGCTCTGCCTCGCCTCTTAATTTCGATTTTAAATGTTGCATTTTTTGCACAGTGGGTATGAACTTATTGCGGTGGATTGCTTCAAGAAAGAGGTCTTTAAATGTTGGCCAGTGTTCGTAATCTCCGTAGAAATATGGCAGATTTATTTTTGGGACAGATTCTTCTTGATAGCTCTGACCCCAAATTTTCTTGTTAATTTCGCTCTTAGCTTGTTCGAACATATCTTCTAACCTGCTATAATTATCCGCATATGCCTGTATCTCCGTTCCATCCATCATGTTATCCAACTCCCAAAACACCAGGTCCACATTTTCCCAGCGTTGGGTTATTTTTCCGAGTTTGTCGACTAATTGCCATTTTTCGGATAGTTGATCTAAATCAAGGGTTTGTATGACCCTTTCAAAAGCTCTCACATTAGATCTTTGTTTGTTTAACAAGTCCGTTAACCTTATGTTGCCTTCATTTTCGCTTTCTCCGTCTACCCGTTCTGCTCTGCTTTGCTGTTCAGGAATCTGTGCAGGTATCATTTTTTTGGAGCTCTCCGATATCAATGTTTTGGTTTTGCTGTATAACTCCATGACCTTCTTGTATATGTTTTGAACAAAATATTCTTCTTCTTCCTTCTTCGCGGGAAGTGTAAGTATTTTGCTATTATTAAAATCAAACTTCTCCCAGGCTAACTCGAGGCGTTCCAATCTAATTTGCAGATATTCCGCTGTTTTCCTAGACAAAGGATCTTTTTTGAAATTGTCATGGATCGAGTTCATCCTATCCAGTATGTTGGCTTGCTCTAAAAGTAGATCTTTCAAGTTGGCCATGTTTATTACAACGGATGGTGTAAAGCAAAAAATAGGAACTGGCTCACCGGGATCTGCTACCAGCTTTAAGCGCTTTCAGAAGCGCCGAGACCTTGCTGAGGAAAAACTCAAACTCAAGCAATACTGCTCCTCCTTCACTGCTCTATAATTCACAGTTAAAAATTATTGTTACATCTTATCAAATGCTTTTTCACTTTTAAAAATGTATGTTATATTTTATTAAATGTTAATGTTTACTGTTCACATAATGTTACTGTTCGCACTGTTTCACCAAATCACTGATTGTATTTTCTCTCGAAGGACCATATAGAAGGGTAGGGGCTAATATCGGACTAGCTCACCCTTACAGAAAGTACTCGTGATCCGCACGCGACGGCCGAACGCTACCACGAGTCCAGATGTCTTGGCAGGATAATAGTGGAAAGAATTATTGTTTTGTTAATAATATTGTTTAATATAATATAAATGTTGTGTTATTAATAAATTGTTATGTTAATGTTCGTGAGCGGCACGAAACCAACTGACTTTTGTACATGAATTTAGACCTTGCTTAATTATGTGTCGCTGGCAGATTCTTTGGACTTCGTCTTCCGTATAGCACTAGAAATTGGCCTCAATACCAGCGAATGCCGTATAAGCAACCTTGACTTAAGTTAACGATGTTATAAGGAAATATCAATTGTGTCAAGATAATAAAATGTGTGGACAAAGTCCGTACACACCCTCCATGTTTTACCAAAGTGCTAATAAATACCAATCAAGCCCAACCTCGAAGGGTCTGCTGTTGTCCGTTGAAGAGATCTCGTACCCACCTTCCAGTCCCATCAGCAGACCCTGGTCACCATGTTTTACCAAAGTGCTAATAAATACCTATCAATAAGCCCAAACTCGAAGGGTCTGCTGTTGTCTGTTGAGGAGATCCCGTACCCATCTTCCAATCCACTCATCAGACCCTGCTATGTTTGAGCAAAGTGCCAAGAAGTGTTTCAGGATCGTTGTAGATGGAAATCTGTAGTCAGATTAAACTGATAGAGTTTTCTCGTATGGAAAAAAATCAATACATAAACCTGGCTTTAATCACTTTTTAAGCTAAATATTAGCAAGAGATGTGTCCGGGTCGTTGTAGATGTAAATGTGTGGTCAGATTAAACTGATTAGTTTTGCCATATGGGAAGAAATTATTACTTAAACCACAGTATTTGATGTATATATGCTTAAACCTGACTGTAGTAAATTTTTCAAGCTTAATATTAGCAAGAGGTGTGTCAGGATCGTTGTAGATGGAAAACCTTAGTCAGATTAAACTGATACAGTTTCCTCGTATGGAAAAACAACTGGTTTTATCATGTATAACTATTTAGCTCTTTCTCTTGGATCGCTGAGTCGCTCAGACGTGCTTAAAACTAAAACCGCAATTAATTTTTTAAAAATCAGAGTTTAAGTTATACTGGACGGAAAAGCAATTGGTACTAAACTATCGATCAGTGCCCAGTTTACGTGACCCTCCAAGGCAGCAGAGGTCTTGCTCAACTGGACGGAATCCTTATCTGTATCAAATCGTCGATCGGTGCCCAGTGTAAGTGACCCATACTGTACCGACATCGCTATGTTGCGTTCCCCCACTAAGTCTGCCTCAGAGTCAAATATCTCTCAACTCCTTGACAATGATCCACCTAAGACCGATGATAATTTAAGTCCCTCGAAGCGGCCTAACTTCTGTTCTACCCGAAACAAAAGAAAACGAACAGAGCAATTATATGGAGAAGAGCTTGCCGACTTCAAATCTGATATCAAAGAAATGTTGGATACGTGGATGACTCAACAGAATGAACAAATCCAAAAGATTCCACCTGCTCTATTGAAAATTCAACAAACAAATGTGAGTATCCAAAACTCAATTAATTTTCTCACCTCTCAATATGATGATATAAAGAAAAAAGTCGATTCTTTTGAAATTGAGCGCAAAAAAGACAAGGAATACATAACACTATTAGAAGACAAAGTAGAAGAGCTTCAACGAGTTTCTCGTAAAAGATGTGTAGAGTTAAAAAACGTACCCAAGAAACCAAATGAAACTAAGGAAGATCTCATTGAAATTATGTTGAACCTCTCTAAGACCACAGGATTAGATATAAAAAGAAACGATATCAGCGACATCTATAGAACCCAGGGAAAACAAGAGGTAAATAAGCCAATAGTAACTGAATTGATATCAACATTAACGAAGAATGCACTACTCAAAGGAACAAAAAAATTTAACGCAACACACAAAAATGCGAAATTGAATGCATCTCACCTTGGCTTCCAAAATAATAACACTCCCGTGTTTTTAGCTGAGCAACTTACTCCTAGAGGCAATTGGCTATTTTATCTTGCAAGAGATTTTCAAAAAACTTTTCACTTCAAATTTTGTTGGACCTCCTATGGAAAACTGTATCTGAGAAAAGACGAAAACTCACCAATAATCCATGTCAAATCCGAAGAACAATTAATGAAGCTGAAACAAAAATGCTGACTGTATAAGCAACTGCACCGCATTTTTTATATCATTAGTTATAAAATAGTAAGTTCTCTTATTGATTGCCTAAGCTTAACACTCTCTATGCCACGATATACACTATCACATTATTATGATACACACACACTCAATTATAAATTTATACAATCACAAAATAAAACAACTTTTCAACACACACAACTCATCAAAACTCACAAACATAACATAACCATAATCACTGAAACACTCGGTCTCATCACCCTTCCTAAACTCATAATAACCTTCGGCGTAAACACAACAATCTACCTCCTTAAACCTAACACAATAAACAACATGAAAACAAAATGCAAGTATAAGTCATGCAATTCTGGTGACAGCCCAATACTGTGCAAGTATAAGTATAAATAACATTAATAATGAAATAGACACCACATGCGTTGCAAAGTCTGTAACATACAAACCAGATTACTATACAGAAATATTAAAAAAATGTCCACCCTCTAAAACTAACATCATAACTCAAAACATCAGAAGTATTTTCAAAAATATGGATGGATTCCAAGCCATAATTTCTACTTTTGGATTTGACAGTGAGGTTTTGATACTTACAGAATGTCATTTGTCGTCATTAAAGAACCCACCCCAAATTATTAATTATACAATGTATCAAAGTAAAAATTTAATCAACAAAAATGACGGAGTGGTCATGTATGTCAGAAATGACTTAAAATTCACAGTCGAAGAACCAATCCTATCCGATGCTTCTTGTCTAAAACTACAAATAGCGAATGATGTTATTCTGGGTATCTACCGCTCCCCTTCTAATAAAAACGCTAGTAACTTCATAGACTCTTTAGACACACTTTTAACATCTTTGACCTCCTCGTCTAACTTGATCATCAGCGGTGACATTAATATTGATATAATGTTATCAAATACGGATAATAATAGCTCTAAATACCTTAACATGCTAGCAAGCCATGGACTCCTCCCAGGTCACACATACCCTACTCATGATAAGACGTGCCTAGACCATATTATGCTAAAATCACATACTGAAGCAACTGTAACTGTATTAGAAACTACTGTAACGGACCACCTCACTGTCATTCTAAGTCTTAATAATAATATTCCCACTAATAAATCAATTTCATTTCGATCTAAGCTGGATTACGATAAAGCTGCAGTTGCTTTGCAAGAATCTAACCTAAATGACATTATGGCACTCACCGATCCAAATGAAGCAGCTGATACACTTATTAAAACTATCAACAAAGTTATCGAAACAAATACGGTAATTACTAAAGTTCCTAGTAGGAAACGTATCATCCAACCGTGGATTACTTCTGGAATCCTGCGCTGCATAAAAAACAGAGACCGCATGCAATACAAATTAAAGCAAACTCCTGGTGATACCATCCTACAAATAACCTACAGACGATACAGAAATTATTGCAACAACTTGATAAAAAGACTAAAATTAAACCATGAACGAAATAAATTAGAACAATCCTCTAAAAACCCCAAGTCATTATGGAAGTGTATTAAAACAGTCGCTAATATCCAAAATTCTAAAAATTGTAATCCCGAACTTTTAAACATCAAATGTTCTCCCGAAAAGTCTCTGGACTTTGTTAATGATTACTTTGCCAATATAGGTAAAAACCTTGCAGACGTAATTTTAAAGACTCCCACTCAACATAACGCTGATCATTTATTACATCAACATCCCTCTCCCTTAGATTCATTTGTGATTTTAGATACAGATCCTTTGGAAGTCCATACTCTGCTTATGAGCCTAAACAATGATAGTTCTGCTGGATGGGATGAAATCTCCACAAAATTTATAAAACATACAAAACATTTAATTATTCCAGTGTTGAGTTACGTGTGTAATCTATGTTTTGCTAAAGGAGTCTTCCCCAGGGTGTTTAAACGTTCTATCATACATCCTATTTACAAAGGAGGGAACAGAGATGACATTAGCAATTACAGGCCAATTTCAGTGCTCCCCATACTATCAAAAATCTTGGAAAAATTATTGAATAACAGACTCAAAAAATTCCTTGATGATAAAAATCTCATTTCTGATAACCAATTCGGATTTAGAAACGCTAAATCTACGGAAGATGCCGTTTTAGCCTTATCCGACACTATTGTTAAACATCTTGATAATAGAAAAAAATGCATAGGAGTATTCTTAGACCTCAAAAAAGCTTTTGATACCGTCTCTGTTCCCATCTTGCTAAACAAACTTCATGGATTTGGTATCAGGGGCACACCTTACAACATTTTTGAAGATTTTCTTAGAGATCGTCAACAACGTGTCAAAGCAGGATCTTATTGTAGCACAGATACATCGGTAAATTATGGAGTACCACAGGGTAGTGTCCTCGGACCTACACTTTTTCTTATCTATATTAACGAATTATGTGAACACACTTTGAAGAACTGTAACATATTTTCCTATGCGGACGACACTGCCTTGATTTTTCACGGTAAAACGTGGCAAGAAGTACATGAACATACTGAGAATGGTCTTCGTGATATTGCTACTTGGTTAAGTTGTAATTTACTTACGCTTAATGTATCATATATTTGGCGTTTTCTATCTTAAAAAATTTCAAGCCTCCAAAATCCTTTACGATAAAACTGCATTCTTGTATCAACCATGCGACTTGTACATGCCCTCACATTGCTAGAGAAGATAGCATAAAATATCTTGGTGTTATACTGGACGACAAACTAAATTGGTATTTGCATATTAAATATCTTACTCAAAGAATAAGAAAATTAATCTTCATTTTTAAAAAGCTAAGACGTGTCGCTCGCTCAAAATTACTGATGTCCATCTACTTCGCTTTGGCTAGGTCTGTACTTACGTATTGTATCCCCGTGTGGGGCGGAGCATGTAAGACCAAAATTATTGAATTAGAAAGAGCACAGAGATCGTTGCTTAAAGTTATGTTTTTTAAACCCTTTCGATTCCCGACTTACAAACTCTACACCACTTATGAACTACTCACAGTACGACAACTATATATAACGGGTGGGCCAGAAAGGCGTACGATTTTGAAAAAATAATAATAAAAAAACTAAATACAATTCACATACAAATTTTTATTTCAATTAAAATAGACATCTGGGAAATTCATTTCGTAAAAATAACATCATCCAGGTGTGCACCATCGCGCTGCAAACATTCCTCGAATCTGAACCTCACATTGGTAATAACTCGCTGGCACATTGCGCGGGGAATAGCTGCCATTTCTTCTCGGATATTATTCTTCAACTGGTTAATTGTGGCTGGGTTATTGGAGTAGACTCTACTTTCAGGTATCTCCACATAGAAAAGTCCGGTGGCGTTAGATCCGGACTTCTAGGCGGCCATGCAATGTCACCTTGGCTCGATATCAGTTTCCCAGCAAACATCTCGTTTACGACCGCCAAAGAGGCATTAGATGTATGGCATGTCGCGCCATCTTGTTGAAACCATGTCGCACGATTATAAGCTTCAAATTGTTGCAGTTGCGGAAAGAAAAAATCCCTTAACATGGCTATGTATCGGTCAGAATTTACAGTAACAGATTGCCCTTGTTGATTTTCAAAGAAATAGGGTCCGATATTTCCGTGCGCTGATATGGCCGCCCAAACAGTTACTTTCGGCGAATGCAGAGGCTTTTGATGTTTTGCACGTGGGTTCTTTGCAGCCCAGTAACGGCAATTCTGTTTATTGACATGCCCATTTAAGTGAAAATGGGCTTCGTCGGAGAACAGAATGTTGTTGAAACTTCGAAAGCGTTCCAACATTGTTTGAACATAAGCTCGTCGTGAAATTGGGTCATTTGGCTTTAATTCCTGCACAAGTTGAATTTTATACGGGTGTAATTTCAGATCTTTCAACAAAATGCGACGCAAAGATGTTCTGGATACCACAAGTTCAGCTGATCGCTTGCGTGTCGATAGACCAGGATCACGTTGAACTGAAGCTCTAACTTGTTCAATTGTGTCATCCGTTCTTGTTGACCTTGGGCGTCCCGCAGATTTCTGTTTGAGAACTGAACCAGTAGCTTCAAACTTTCTGACCCACGATCGAATCACACTTTCCTTCGGACACTGATTTAGGTCATGTAATCCAAACTCACGACGAAATAAACGCCGAACAAAAGCGCACGAATCGCCATTTTTGTAATAATGTTTAACGCAGAATGCACGTTGCGCTCCGGTGAAGTGATCCATCGCGACTAAATTTCCGAGAACCGAGCTTCTCAACCCCACCACCCGCGCAGCCCCCTCTCTTAAGGTTCAAATGCAAGAGTGTTTTTAAAATCGTACGCCTTTCTGGCCCACCCTGTACAAAGATCAATTATCATAAGACATCGTAACCTACTCTTTAATCCTCATGTTATGAATCGGAGAAGACATGATGTAGTCATACATAACGTAACCTGTAATACAGTTTTTGCAAGCAGGCACTTTCAAATATCTTCTTCCCGTTTATACAATAACATAAATAAAATTTTAAATATCTATCCCATTGCACTCCATGAGTGTAAAACTAAAATTAAATACTGGCTTAAAAGTTTAGATTACGAAATGACCGAATCATTATTAAACACTCAAGCTTGAGGTTAAACATTATACATAAGCACCCTACTTCCATACACCCTCACACACACAAACACTCTCACTACACACCCTCCCTAGTAGTAAACTGATCCCAAGACCTTGGTCGTAGGGCTAGGGGGACACACACACACTTAACAAACACACACACTCACACACATTTTTAAACTAATATTAAAAATTATAATATATATATATTTTAAATTCATTACTAACAAAATTGTTATTTTGTATTCAAAATCTACCTAAACAAAATTAACTTGTTCTCAGTCTAATACTATAGAAATCTTTAAAAATCAATTGCAATTATATATTTTTTCTAAATTAATACTAAATTTACTAGTTATTGTTATATTTAATGTACCTAGTTTTTAGCATTGAGGAACTGTTAAATGCAATTCCAAGAGGAAGTGCGGGGTTCCTGTACTTCAGTTCTCGTAATTAACACGGGGCCCCGACGTTAATATTGTTTTATGTATGTAATCTTGATGAATAAAAACTTATTTTATTTTTTTTATTTATTTTATTATTTGGTCAGGGCACGCCGATAAAGCAGCAAAGCAGCGTTTTTTCTCCCGACATGGTTCACATATACTGAATTTTCAAACTGAAAACTTACTTTTATTTAAATAAAATATAGCCTTTGTTACTCAACAGTTGTGTAGCTTTTTATAAAAGAAAGAATTTTTAGAATCAGTTGAGTAGTTCCAAAGTTTACCTCAAACATATAAACAAACAAACAAATCTTTCCTCTTTATTTAATAGTGTAGATGTAGATAGACATAGTTCTTTTTTATATTGTTTAATTTATGCGTTGATGAATTATTAAATAAAAATAAACCAAAATAAGTCAGACGAGTAGCAAATTACAATAATAATATTATTGGTTGATATAAAATATTTTAGCAACATTTAGCGGACTTGTAGCATAAGTTTTTTTTTCGTATCTGGCGGAATTGTAAAAATGGTCTGTCTGGGAGACTTTCAGTTTTGTAGAACGGCAACACTGTAACGTATTTTAGTTTGTTCTTGGAATTTGGAACTTTTATAGTAAAGTTGAATCTAACTATCAGTTCTTAGTATATATAGTTAGATAGGTAATTCCACTGGTAATTATTACTTATAGAACTAACTTACAACACGCGCTGAAAATGAGGTCTGTATTGTTATCGATATACCCTTAGGATATACCTTTTCGTTAATAAAGGTACCTACCTTTCTTTTAATATTAAATTACTGTAGAAATGATATAATTTTCCTTCAGTTTCAGTTTAGCCCACCGTGCGGTTAGCGAGCTCGGCAATAAACGAAATATTGTATTCACAATTAACAACCATGGAGGTTGGAGTGCATCCTCACCTCACACTGTTGATAGATTAAGCAAGGAATACAATTTATGTAACTCAACGGTTTTTCAAGTAAGAGTAACTTGCTCATATAAATATTCACCGAACTTAGCCCTGCAAGTTGCTGGATTTGTGTACATCAAGTTTGCTAGTCTTTGGATAGATGATCCAATTTCCTATACATTATGTTTGTCTTGTGAAAAATTTAGTGTTACTAACAAAAAGTTTATTAGTGATGATGGTACTTGGCATTTGATTGGCCAAATGACAGAGCAACAATACACATTCAATATATCTGCAGAGATGATTCTGACACCCACCAAGAGTCCTTTTGAGGATCTTTACAGTGATGATGAATTGACTGATTTTGAGTTAAAAGGTGAGAATGGGTCAGTGAAGATGCATAAAGCTATTTTAGCTGCTGCAAGTCCTGTCCTAAGGCGTATGTTAAGCGGAGCATGGAGAGAGAGTACAGAAGGTTCTGTTGATGTGACTGGCACTTCAGGTACGACGCTGCAACATCTAAAGGAATATATATATTTGCACCAGCTACCATCAACTGGGCTTGAGCAACTTTTACTGCTCGCTCATTACTACATGATGACAGATTTGGAGGATAGATGTGTTGTTAAATTAATTAGTGACCTGGCACCGCAGAATGCAGTCGATCTTAATTTTCTAGCTGCTAGACATGGTATACCTAAGATGGCACTAGCAATTTTTGATTGTATTGAAAAAGGTTTTCTGAAAGTTAGTGATATGAAGTCCCTTGTACTGAAATCCGACAAGGAGCAATAAAATATGTCTATGGAAAGCACACCTAGTCGACTTTGTACTAGAATTTTTATCTGATAGATAAAATATCGCCTTTAACAACGAAATTACCCATAGACATGCTTGTGCTTATTTCACAACAGAAAAGATTGTCATACAACATATTCCTTATCAGGATATAGCATATTCCTTGTCATCTATTGATGACATTCATCCTAGAATCCAGTGCCGGTAAAATAAAAAATAAATGTTACTCTCTCTAATCTGTGATGGACAGAGTCAGGGTACATAATGATGTCGATTCAGTGTAACACGACTTAACTTACTTGACAGGACTAACCTTAGTTAAAGCTTTCTGTCCATGTCTTTTCGATACAGAAAGAAAAAGACAGAAATCTTAAATTAAGTCCTGTCAAATAAGTTCAAGTTGTGTTACACCAAATCAACACCAATGACTACCCTGACAACTTAAATATGCAAACTTGGAAACAGACTTTAACCTTATGTACCGGATATGTAATTTTTTCGTTTTGATTTCTTTTAGTTAAGTACGTTGTTTTAAATAATTATGAAAGTTAAGTTTTAAATCATTATTATATAAGTTAATAATTAAATTTGTTTGGTTCGGGAAACTGAATTCTAACTAACAAACAGAAATTGTTGCTACAATATAAACACTTAATAAAAAACTATGATCATCTCCACATAAATTAAAGCCGATTTTGAAGGTTTTATTTTAAGCTAAGAAACTTACTAAAAACGTAATCTTAAGTGACAGAACATTGCTATTCTGAAGGGCACACCAACTAAAATTACCAAGTCTTTTAAACACTCTTAAACATAAAGCAAGTACCTATGCTCTTAAATCAAACATTTTTTTTTAATTTAATTAACTGACAGTGTGCCATGAAATTACCAAAACAAGTTGAGTAAATAAAGGCTGTGAAACTAAAATTTTAGTTATTTATTTATTTTTATAAAATGGTGACTTGAAAATGGCTCTTTGTTTTAACCATACTTAAGTTTAATTTTATGTATGTGAAACTAAAACTAAAGTCTTCAAAATCGGCTTTATTATAAAATTAAATTAAATTTCTGATTTTCTGAACATTGTCCAAAATTAAACCAGCTCATTTCCCACTGCGGGTGTAAGCCTCTTCTTTTTTACATTGTGACAAGGTTCCTTAAGGGGTCAAACAAAAATTGCCTCAATTCAATTTCCCCAACCGCATACTGTATTTTCATTCAAATTATAATAGTATGTAAGTACGCTCAAAAACAGAGAAGTTAGTGCAAATAATCTATGATCTTCTAAAAAAAGTAGGTATATTTTTTTGCACCAAGGACGAAACTGACAGTTCATGCTAGTGGAAAATACCCTTTTAATTAACTCCTATGATGCATAAGCTATTTCACATTGCAGTCAATCAATCAAATATCTTTATTTGCTGAAATGCAGGTAAGGTAAGTTAATAAAATAAGAATATTGTTCTGCCGTCTTCTGCCTATTACAGCATGCAAAATATGTACAATAACTAAAGCTAAACAAAGACATTGTATAGAGAACAAGACTGCACTACGATACGAAAAACGAGCCGAGCGAGATGGTTGTTGGCACTCGTTGTTGGTCCCTTTGAAACACGTTAGAAACTCAACAACACTGTAAGTATATTGTATATAAAGTCTTACAATAATAAGTGAAAATAATTCTAGGGTAGATCATGTATCGTTAACTGATCTAAATCGAGAAGAAAAAAAACATTTTTGCTCAAATATTTTTTTCGGTTGAATCAGCTGACTAAATTTCTATGAAAAGATGAAATAAAAGCTTGCGCAAATTTTTTTGTTTTCGTTAGAATGTGGTCTATTAGGGATACTCTATCATCTGTTAATTTTTTTTCACTATTATTGTAGGACCTTATATATTATATAGGTACACTGGCAACTTGCTAGACAAGGATACACGAGTAGCGACAGCTATCTCGCTCGGCTCGTTTTTCGCTTGAAAATGGTATCATAGATAGTAATTACAAATTTTGCGAAATTAGCAACTAGGTATCAATAACACTTTTTGCTAATTTCGCAAAATGAAATCTTGACGTCCCATAGTAATTGACTCGGGGCTAGGCTTGCGTTTGTAGGGAACACGAAAAGAATCATTTACGAATTTCACAAAAAGGAACTTTGTTACTGAGCACTTACCGAGTCTTCAGTAAGAATTTGGCTGCCTAATATAAAGTCACCTTATATAAAAACTCCTTATTAGCTAATTTTAGTTTAGCATACAATTTTTTTACAAACAACTTAAAATTTAATTTCGCAAAATGAAATCTTGACGTCCCATAGTAATTGACTCGGGGCTAGGCTTGCGTTTGTAGGGAACACGAAAAGAATCATTTACGAATTTCACGAAAAGGAACTTTGTTACTGAGCACTTACCGAGTCTTCAGTAAGAATTTGGCTGCCTAATATAAAGTCACCTTATATAAAAACTCCTTATTAGCAAATTTTAGTTTAGCATACAATTTTTTTACAAACAACTTAAAATTTAATATAAATAATTTTAAAAAAATTGACATAAATAAAAGTAAGAACAAAATAATTAATCAATAAACAGTAGAAAATAGATTTAGGTACTTAATTAATTTGTCAACTACCTACGTATTATAGTAATCTGCCATTCAAATTTTCAATTTTTATTTTTTAACTTCGACCATCGCAATCGCTTTTAAACGTACCGCGATTGGCTAGAAATTACATCACACATAATTTTTGGCCAATCACGACGCTTTTAAAGGCTATAGGGATGGATATTATAGTTAGACAATAAGAGGGCGGGGTGCGTATCTCTTGTTGACCGTACCTAGTAAGAAAAAGTTTGGGAATGTACCTGAAAATTGATCTACATGGTCTTTAATTTTTATAATCATTTTATTTTATATATCGGGTGTAAAAGCAAAGTCAAGAATCCTATAAGGTTGTGTTAGTATGATCGGTGAAGATATTTTTTTTAATACTGGGATCTCTAAAAAAAGTACCAGTACCTCATAATAAGACGATTTTCTTTACTCAAAATACACTAATCGCTTGGACACCCTCACGGTCGCTGGCCACTCGGTTGAGGGGTGCGGGTTGCGGGGTGCAATTAGGTGTGTGGGCCGGCCGGTGAGCTGCGTAGCCATAGTTTAGAAAAATGATGGAATTTTTGGTGAAAATTCAAGGTATATTTTTTTTTCTTGTAAGGACATCAGAATTGTGTATACTTTTATACCCTAAAGGGATTCTTGACTTTGCATTTACAACCTGTATATACAAAAAAACACGTTATCTAATAGTCGATATATTTCGACAATTATTATTGTCGGCATCAGTGGAATACACATAAATTATAATACACTTCTGGACACATCTATTGGCCCACCTTAGAGTTTAGGTTTCGATGGCCCCTACCTAAATATGATTGCTAGATTGAACAAAAACTATTGATCCAGTTTTAAACCTGATACATTTTACCATCTTTTTCGATCGTATTGTTTTAAACTTTTTGCTCGACCTAATATAAATTTTTAGCTAGGCCCAAACGAAACTAAAAATGCAAGGTGGGCCAATAGATGTGTCCAGAAGTATATTATAGTAATTTGTACATGCCGCAAAATGTTCTAAAAATTGGCATTTCTCAATATCTTTTTCGTATATATTTAAATTTCTTAGATCACAATATTTGTTTGCATGTATCAGATTAAATGTATTCTCTATTACGTCTTTTTGTATTTATGTACCTAGTAAGAAAAAGTTTGGAAATGCACCTTTATGAAAATTGGCATTTTTCAATATCTTTTTCTTATTTAAATTTCTTAAATCACAATATTTGCTTGCATGTATCGGAATAAATATATTTTTTTAATAGATACTTCTTTTTGTATTTATTTTCTAAGTCACCTTAAACTGCTTCCTATGAACTAATGACGTTTTGCGTGATTTTCCCTGTTTTTTTGGGTTCCGTACTTCAAAATGGAAAAACGGAACCCTTAGAGGATCACCTCTTACAGAAATCTACGACTCCATGGTGCTGTTAAAAAATCAGACTTCTAACTCTAAGAGAAAAAAAGTTATTGCCCTTTATGTAATAAATTTCATACAAATTGGTTCACCATGAAAACTTATGGGGCTCTTCCACTTCAAAAAATTCACGACAGTAGTAAGTATATACCGGGTGTAAAAGCAAAGACAAGAATCCTTCAAGGGTGTGTTAGTATGATCGGTAAAGATATTATCTTAAATACTGGGATCTCTAAATAAAGTACCAGTACCTCATAATAAGACGATTTTCTTAACTCAAAATACACTAAACGCGTGGATTCCCTCACGGTCGCTGGCCACTCGGATGAGGGGTGCGGGTTGCGGGGTGCAATTAGGTGCGTGGGGAGGCCGGTGAGCTGCGTAGCCATAGCTTAGAAAAATGATGAATTTTTGGTGAAAATTCAAGGTATTTTTTTTTTCTCGTAATGAGATCGGAATCGTGTATACTTTCATACCCTAAAGGGATTCTTGACTTTGCATTTACAACCTGTATAACAAAGATAAAAGGAAAATTATCACAGCTAAGTAGGCTTTACAAGTTAATGAGTTATTGATTTTTCAGTCATGTTTCATACACTTTTTGTAATAAAACAAGTTTGTTATTTTTATTTATTCGACTATTAATTATTTCACTGGTATGGAACCCTCAGGTTAGAGTCGTACTTGCGGCACTTGACCGGTTTTTAGGGTTCTGTACCCAAAGGGGTAACCATCGGGACCCTATTACTAAATAAGGCTCAGCTGTCTGTCTGTATCTCATGAACAGTGATAGTTAGACAGTAGAAATTTTCACAGATGATGTATTTCTGTTGCCGCTATAACAAAAATACTAAAACCGGCCAAGTGCGAGTCGGACCCGCGCACTCCCACAAGAGACATTTTTTTTGCCGTTTTTATAGACATTGTTATGGAACCCTTCGGGCGCAAGTCTGACTCGCACTTGGTTTAGGGTTACGTATCCGAATACATGACCAACTTAATTTTACAATTTTGTTTCATACATTGTCAAGGTACTGATAAGTTTGTAATTTTATTCAAAAGTCTATTAACTTATTTAAATGGTACGGAACCCTTGTGGTGCGAGTCCACTCGCACTCTACCGGTATTTTTGAGAAATGTTTCTAATTGATATTTTTTATCTTCTGATGCATCGTTATATTTAAACTATCCAGAACGATAGATGTCGCTACGCTATATCATATCCACAGACATATAATTACGAGTATTACTAAGTAGCAGACCAAACATAAGGATTAAATAGCGTGGCAAGTTTCCATACAAAAAATAAGCTAAATGTAGCTTGGCTGGCTTCATGGTACGAAGAAACGTATAAAAATGGGTTGTTTTGGCTGGCTTATGCTTGGAACATATTTGTTAATTCCTAAACTAATCTCTAGTACCTATATATTTTGTTTGGAAACAAGCAATATATATATATTTAAAAGAGCCCGAAGTTCACAGCTAAAATTGCCACGCGTCGACTATGCGTTTATTATTAATGTTAGGTCTGCTACTAATACGTCTGTGATCCTATCATTTCATGTCGGACCCACCATACCCCTGGGGGTAGGGTGGGACGGAACCATACCATCGTAGTGCTGTGTATTCTAATAACCTTCATTCTCATAAAGTCCACTGTATTAAAAAAAAGCTAGTATCTTGAGACACATACATGAAAACATTGCTTGCAATAGATAAGTAAAGATTCAACCTCACTCAGTTTGATATTAAGACTTCTTGCACAAGTTGATAAACTGTTTATTGAGTGACATTTAAATAAAAATTGTTTTGTTTTTTTTTTACATTGTCATTATATCGTCGATGTGGATAATTGAACAAAAATGGCCACAGAAGAACTTTGATTTTATTAAAATTAATGGCGGAACGGCTCTACTTTGTGGCAAATACCGTTATCATCACTACAAAAATTATATAAATGGATCAGCGGCATGGAGATGTAGCTCATACTTTACCAGTAAATGTTCAGGTACATTAACTATTGTAGAGGTAAGTATTACTTTCAGTTTATTGTGTTTTATTATCTAGTCATGAACAGAAAGTGAGTTACAAGTTTATATCGAGGTGTCATTTATTTTCTTCTGTATCGCCTTGATGTAAGTATAATATTTAATGGTTGTTACTTGAAACAATAAAATATTTTTTTATATTTTAGGAGAAAACAATAGTTGGAAGAAAAGAGCACACTTGTAAAGCAGATGAAAGTAAAAATCAGAGACTAAAGCAAAAATGTGATTTGCGAGAGACAGTGATATCTTGCGATGAACCCATCCAAAGATTACATACCAAAAAAAGCTCTGAATTTACAGACAAGGGTCTCAATATAGCAATGGGGAGTTATCCCTCCTACGAAAGTGTTAAATATTTTTTACACGATGCAAGGGATAAATCAGCAAATGTATCCAAGACCTTGTTCAAAAGTGTTAGTGAAGTTGAAGTACCGGTTCAGTTCAAAGACTTCCTTTTGGCCGATTACTAGCACGGCCAAGCTGGGGAACAAACTCGTATTTTAGTTTTCTGTTCCAAAGAGTCCCGAAAAATGATCCCAATTATTAAAGAATATTTTGTGGATGGCTCTTTCCATAGTTGCCCAGCACCTTTCGCTCAAATATATAATATTCATGGCGATGTCAGCAGTACCACAGAAACGACTACAGTAATGCCGCTAATTTTTGCTTTGATGTCAAACCGTAAAGAAAAGAGCTACATTATTTTGTTCAATTTGATTTTGTCACAAATACCGGAGTGGAAACCATTTAAAATACACTGTGATTATGAGAAAGCGGCAATGAATGCAATTTTGAAAGTCTTTTCAAATTGCACTATAAAGAGATGTTATTACCACTACTGGGTACGCAACATATGGAAAAATGCAAAAAAGTTCCGCATTACGCAAACAAAACCTGAGAGAAGAATCGTGGGAATCACGGCCGCCTTACCGCTTTTACCTTCAGGTAAAATATTGCTAGGACTAGATTATATTAAATCAGAATGCGATAGCTTAAAACGGATGCATAAGTTCATAAGCTACATTGAAAATTTTTGGAAAAATACATACTCCCGACGTATTCAGCGTTTACGGTGAAAGACATCGAACGACAAATATATTAGAGTCGTTTCATTCAAAATTGAATAAATTACATAATAAGAATACAGTAACTTTAATGAGACTGTTAAATGTCCTACACAATATTCATAAAACAAAAGTTACTCCTAAAAACGTCGAACGGAACAAATTATTAATGATGATTTTATTACAGAAGTCCAAATGCAGTTAGTGCACAACGAAATCACCATTGGGCATGCGTTAGACAAATTAAGAACATAGATAGATAGAAGAACATCTTTGAAGTTTTTTCTGTTTAAGATAAATAACAAAATATTTGTTATATTTTTAGGTTTTGCCAGAACGGCTAATAAAATAAATATTTGTATTTGTTAGGTATACCTATTTTTTTCCCCTTTGTCCACAAAAATCCATTGAAAAGATCAATTGATGGATTTTTGTGGACTTTATGTCACCGTGTATCATCTTAATAATGGATTTTTCCCTCAGCACTACTAACGGTGTTATGGTTCCGTCCCACTCTACCCCTAGGGGTATGGTGGGAAGATATTGTAGCGATGACAGCGCCATCTCTGTTCCTATAAACAAGGCTTGAAATTCACATAACACCCTCGTCAACGGTCAAATATGTGCATTACTAGATGATGTATCACAGTTAAAGAATTTGATAGGTATGGTGGAAAAATTAAACTGTCTAGTTTGGGAACCCCGATAGCTTAATCGGTAGAGCACCTGCCTTGTAAGCAAGAGGTCGCAAGTTCAAATCTTGGCCCACTGAATTTGGGCTTACCTGACATTTATTTATATGTAATTCATCTTTTCTATCTTGTAATGAACTTTAAAAATATTTAAAGTACAGTCTGTCAAAAATGTGTTCAAGAAGAAAAAGAAAGAAGAAACAAATCAAAGAAACTATTTTAAGTAGAAAATTTGTTAAATCGAGTTAACCGCGTTGTTACTTCATAAATATATTACCTAAATATACTACTTGAACTTTAAAGTTCATTAAAGTTTCATTTTCATTTCAACACTTTTTGACAGACTATATTTGGAGCGATGGATTTCGCTATAATTATACCGGGTGTAAATAGAGTGCGACCATTAAATGAAACCACATATTCTACCGACCCTACTGAACCGGGAAATAATTGAGTTCCAAACAAAAAGGCGTGAACCTTGACGCACCGACATACGGGCGAGTTTAGAGAGAGCGTCGTCCGTGAAGCGACGCCCGCCGCCCGTATGTAGATAGTGATATAAAGAATAATACTATTATGATATCTATGCCCCGGGCCACTGATGTTTAATAATACTGTAAAGATATCTATGCCCTGGGCCACTGATATATAATGAATACTATTAAGATATTAATGCCCCGGGCACATGATGATTTGGATTTAATCTGTTATGCTGTGCAGATATATAATAATAATAAATAATAAACAAATAATAAATGTTTAGTATGGCGTCAGCTCCAATGAAGTTAGTGGCCAATCACGACGGCTTCTATGTTTTTTTCGTTGGCCGTGTTTAAACCATTTCTTAAAGCCCGTAAAAAAAAATACTTGAAAAAAATAATTATTTATTTAAAAAGAATAATTTATTAGTATTGTTATAGATTGATTGCCCTAGTTCGTCAATATTTTCTTTTCTTATAGCTGCTAATACCTCCAAGACGTGTCTGAAACAAAAGAATTCCTTCCTTACCCAAAAATTCGTAAGCCCCTTTCAAGATATTCGTGAAAGCCTGGGGCCTTAGAATAGAACGAGATACAAAAAGAGTGTCTTTTGAAAGAGTCTTCAACTGTCAAACTTGATTTTATTACATACTATAGTATGTTTGAGTAATCATATGGGTGGCAGTTCAAAATTGACAGTTATAGTTATGTGCCCTAACGAAATAGAATCGATTTTTTTTAGTATCGAGAAACTTAACAAGGGCTATCAAATCGATTTTTTATTTGATTGATCTATGATTATCCAAACTGCTTTTTGTTAATTTCTAAATTAATTAAATTAAACGAACCAATAACGCCCGAGCTTGAGAGTTCAAAGATTTTTTTTTTGTTTTTTTCGGCATTTCACCAAAAACAAACAACAATATAAAAAAAAAACAACAAAAACTGTAACAAACGTCAACATACTATAGTATGTTCGAGTTATCATGATATGGGTGGCAGTTCAAAATTGACAGTTATAGTTATGTGCCCTTACGAAATAGAATCGATTTTTTTTAGTATCGAGAAACTTAACAAGGGCTATCAAATCGATTTTTTATTTGATTGATCTTTGATTATCCAAACTGCTTTTTGTTAATTTCTAAATTAATTAAACGAACCAATAACGCCCGAGCTTGAGAGTTCAAAGATTTTTTATTGTTTTTTCGGCATTTTACCAAAAACAAACAACAATATAAAAAAAACAACAAAAACTGTAACAAACGTCAAAAAAAATAGCACGTAAAGCAACCGCAACGAAAACACAAACCGCATACGAGATGAACTCATACTGACGCGATCCTATAAGAGGGCCGCACCGATTCATCGATGTATTTTCGATTATGTAGTGTCAATACCTATGGGTTGACGTTCCGATCCACGCATCAAGTAGCAAAAATACATTATTCTTTCTTAAATATTTTTTCGTTAAATTTAACGAATACACTGTAATTATTGTTTCGATTTAAATAATTTATTGTATTTTTGCAACAATGATATACATTCTTTCTAAAACCTAATGTTTTCTTTTGTACCTGGGTGTATGTAGTATGGTGTGAGTAGTATAGGTGAAACGGAAAATTACGAACTGTCACCCATATCATGCTAACTCGAACATACTATAAAAATCAAGTTTGACAGCAAAAGACAATCTTTTTGTGCCTCGTTCTAAGGCCGCTGAACTTGCAGTCGATGTCTCGTACCATAGACAATTTGTCTATGCCCGTACATATTTTATATCTCATGACGACACAGGTCAGGCTTGGTTGTAGTACTCCGTGCACATATAAGTACATTGTTGAGTTGAAACTATGATAGATATAAATTTATATATTTTCAAACACTTGGCGATTTATCCATCGCAAGGAGATAACAAATTAAATGTATACCATTGCGGTACAGAAAATCAGAAAAGTAAATCTGGGCGTAAGGAGCTCTGAATCGGGATTTCGGATTTTGGAATAAATAATAATTTAAGTCACTGATTCTGCACAGAGCCCTTGCCAAATTTATGTTAAATCATACTTTAATCACTAGACACTACCTCAAACGCCGTGTCTAGATAGATTCTTGTCTCCCGAATTTTCAAATTCTTCCTTCATACATCTACCGCTTTTTTCATGGTACCAACGTTCGTTTTTTAAATTTTAATTGGCAACACTCCTGCGGCCGGACAAACTGACACCTAAGATTAACTAACAAACCGAACTAAAAGACTATATTTTAGAATCATTATTGTTTCTAAGAAATCAACTTACACAATATTGATTGGTTCGTTCCTCCCTTTGACCTGGTTATTTGAGTCGATTTGGTACTTCTCCTTTTTCACTGAAGGGTGTTTAGTCTTCACATGACTGTAACCTGGATGTGTTGGCTTCACTTCGCACCATGGACTGTCAGTCTCAATCATCAGCCTATCTTGAGGGATTTTTGAAGCCACTTCTAGGTTTTCTTCGGTTCGCAGTGAGCTGAAAAGAACGTTTTGAAATAGACAATTTTTTTGAAATTTTGTTTTATTTTATTTTTATTTACTTTATTAGGAACAACATACAGCAGATTTTGCAAATATAAAACATCACATTCGAACAATAAATACGGCCAATAACAGTTGTTCGCTAGGAGATTTAGAATTGACAAAAAGATTACATAAAGAAACAGACATATTAATTGGACATGGAAAACAAATGGTGCAAAAAATAACTAAAACTATCCATCCATCCATCCAAGAAAAACAATAATGATATAGCTAATTCGATTAAAAATGTAGGTGAGTGTGTGAGTGATGATGACTGATGAGTGAGAAGGGTGTGTATTGTGAGTGAATGTGTGTGTCGGGATTAATGTATTGTTACGTAGTACCGGCGCGCGAAACAAAAATCTCACACATCATGGAACGCGTAAGAAAGTTCGTAAATAATCTCAGCGCGGATGACGTGTGGACGCTTCCGGGCCAAGGTTACAACTGGATAATGCGAGAAGTTTCCGCCATTGAGCTCGAAAAGTCTCGGACGAAGAATTGAGAGGAAGCATTCAGGTTGGAAAAGGACGGATACAGACTGGAGTCCTTGACACGCTGACGTGAAGCGTGACGCGCGCGTTCTAGCAACATCACATCACTTGAACTGGAAAGAAGTGGGAGAGAGATGGATATAGGCTGGGATCCTTGAAGCGTGTTCTATAATGTGCGAGAGGGTTTTAGACAGATCGCGAAGCCGGCGTACGGTATATAAAAACGGGACAGATAGCGGTCGAGAGTTCAGTTCAGTATTAACTACGAGACAAAGCGGAAACTCTAGTGAACTAAAGGACAGCTCTAGTAGTGACCAGTGAAGTGCGACTGTATAGAGCGAATATAACCCGGTAACGATTCTAGTTAGTGAGTGGTTGTGAAATATTGTGAAATTATAGTACGGACAAATTAGACATTCCAGCGAGTCCAATGAGTTCAGTTAGTAATCCAGTTGTTATTTAGTTTCAGTTGTGTTTAAATAGTGTGTGTGATTGATCACAAATAAAGACAGTTAGTGGTTTTTGGTACAAATTGGTATAAAATTAATTTATCCCGAACCCCAACTCGTAACAGTATATATACATATATGGGAGAGTAGGGAAGAGGTAAGGATGTTTCTATTATTGAATTTTTGAATTGTTATTATGGTATGGAATTTAATATTTTTATTATTTCGGATTTAAAAACGCTTATGGATGAGTTAAAAGGGTCAGTAGTTTCAAATGTTTTGTTGTACTGGCGTACAAGACGTAACAGCGTGGAGTTCTGGGCATAATTGGTGTTGACAAGTGGGACGTGGAAAAGTGTAGTATTTCGCGTTCGAGTAGACGGAGCTCTTCGCCCGATTTCTGAGACCAAATTTGGAGTGTCAAGTTTACCAGACAGTATGTCGTGAAGTAACGCCATGTCTAACATTTTGCGACGGTCTTCGAGTTTCATCAAAAGGTGATGTTGGCAAGAACTTTCGTAGTCGAGGTTTTAAAATTGATTGGATGCGCTCTAAACGCTGAGTGTAAGTTATATATTGCGGTGCCCAGATACTAGATGCGTACTCCAGTATACTTCTGACATAGGCAAAGTATACTTGATTCATACAGGAAATATCCTGAAAAGGTTTGCAAACTCGAAGAACAAAACCAAGGTTACGACAGGATAGGCACGTGTGACGAGATGATCGATATGTTTTTCAAAGGTTAACTTTGTATCTAATATCACACCTAAGTCCTTAACGGTGTGCATCCTTGTCTAACCCGTCGGAAATAACCAGGCACCCGAAACCACTCTCGCAGGGTCTCTATTATACCTTTGCTGGTAAACTGAAATGCCAAGATATTTCCGAGGGTATATAGGATGAAATTAAATCATCCGACCAAATTCATACTGGAGACTCGGTTAGTGATCAGGAACTAGGTTCAGTAATCCTTCTGGCAAAAATATTTTTTTTGCTCCCTTACTGGCTGGACTAGTTACAAGTACAATTCCTAGTCTAGGCAGTAAGGAAGAAAAAAAAAATATCGAATTTCACCAAAATGCCAAAAGTGTAACTGAAGCTTGTTTCTGGTCAATAACCGAGCCTCCAGTATGAATTTGTTCGGTTAATTTAATTTCACCTTGTATAAGGTCATTTTTATTTATGCAGCCATATTCATACTGAAGACTCAATAAGTAGTAGGTATCAAAGTTCGATGGCCCTTTTTGGGAAATCCGAAAATTATTTTTTTCCTTTTACCTACAAACGCAAGCCCAGCCCCGAGTCAACTACTATTGTACATCAATATTGTATTTTGCGAAATTAGCAAAAAGTGTTATCGATCCGTCATACTGATTACTTTACGTTTGGTAAACCTACAGTATGAATTTGGCTGTATAAATAAAAATCACCTTATCATCAATACATATAATAAAACAGTAGAAACCGCTGCGTCTGTAAATTGAAGAAAAGTAATAGAAATAGAAAGGGGGTGTCTAAAGAAGAGTAATAGAACACAAATCAACGATTTTTAGAATTCTTCTGTCTGTCTGTTTGTTCATGCACATCTCTAAAACTACTGAACGGATTTTCATGTAGTTTCCACAGCTGTACAGAGCTTAATTTGGAATAGAATAATAACTTTATTTCATTAAAATCGGATCTCTGAAAAAAAAGTTATCGTCATTTAAAGATTTTTAGAATTTACTTTTCTAGAAAGAAGAAGAGAGAAAATAAATTTATTCGGTAACACACAAAATGAATAAAACAAAAATTAGAAAAGAAAAGTTACATAAAATAATCTTAAGACTACCAAAAACTAAATCTAAATAAAAGTTTTTGGTGCTACCAAAATGGTCGCAACTCAGCATGATGCTGTGTTGACATGGTATACCTACGAAGTAGGTAATCATCTCGACACAACGCTGGTATTCTGTTGCAGCCGAGCGTGTGTGAGTGACTCGCAGTTGCGGAAACGTGTACACAAACAAACAAACAAACAAACAAATTAATAATAATAATAATAATTCAACAAAAGTTGAACAGTGACTAAATATGTGTTAAATGTAGGTACTCGTATTTAACTAGAAATAAGAAATAGTACCTATAAATTAAGGAGGGTGGAATCATCAGAGATAAAACAAGAAAGAAAATGTTATGGAGCCGATTACTTTAACACGAGGGCAAACCTAACCTAACCTAACCTTAATTGGAATCAAAAAACAAGGTTGGATAACAAATATTAGGCAAGTTATTTCTAAAGTCATTAAAGATAAAAGAACTTTTCTACTGGTTAGAAGTTATTGTACGGGATCTCCTCAACTGATACAGAGTTCGAGTTTGGGCTTATTTGATTGGTCTTTATTAGCACTTTGGTAAAACATGGTGACCAGGGTCTGGTGATGGGACTGGAAGGTGGGTTGGGTACAGGATCTCCTCAACGGACAACAGCAGACCCTTGGAGTTTGGGCTTATTTGATTGGTATTTATTAGCGCTTTGGTAAAACATGGTGACTGTTGCATACAGTCGTTCGAAAAATCATATTCTTTTGTTTTCCGGAGTTGATGCTCGTGATTGTTGGCACTTGGTGGAACTTTTGAAACATTTTTTGTTTGATAAACACTTGTACTTGTCCACTTATTTATATTAATTTCCCTTACCGGTTTCGCTGTTAAACCTTTGATAATGCTTTAACAGCGAAACCGGTAAGGGAAATTAATATAAATAAGTGGACAAGTACAAGTGTTTATCAAACAAAAAATCTTTTGTTTTCCTTTTTTCCACGAAAATCTCTTCGACGCGGGTGGAGCCGCGGGTAAAAGCTAGTATATGTATAATTGTATATGTACATTTCAACTTGACCAGAGTGGTTATTATGGCAACATTTTACACGCGCTTTATTTTTCTTACGACTTTGTTTATCGCATGATAAATGCCTTGTGATGATAATTCTACTTAGTAAGTAAATATAACACCATAAAAGTTTTTATTTTAAAAGCTTCAGACGTGTCTTTAAAAAAGCTTCTAAAAATCACCCACCTTCGCTTATTTCATTTCATTTTCGCTTTATGCTTTTTTGTACACAGAAAAATGTTTAATAACGTATATAAGAATACACAGGCGAGTGTATGTTTCAGAAGAGATTTCTTCAAGCAAAAAGATACAGAGAAAATTTATTAAAATAATACTTATTTACTACAAAAGAGATAACATACCTACATAAATGATTACCTAAACATTAAAAGCTAATGAAGTGTTTGTTTTTAGCCCAATAGTCGCGTAGTACACAAATCAACGCGTGAAATTTATATTCTACATCGAAATAAATAATATTAAAAAACACGACGGCCGGAATAAAGATTTAATTCGGATTTCCGTGCAGTATATAATAGTCCCCCGAATTAAATCTCTATTCCGGCAGTCGTGTTTTTTAATATTTTTCATTATTTTTATTTATTATTTTTTGTATATAGCCTATACCACTCAGGATGCTATAAGGGTTTTAACGATACCACACACTTCGAAATCGGTTCAGGCATTATGAAGTTAAGGTGGAATTAAGAAAAATACCCACATGAACCCTGAAAACAATACACTCCTTTTTTGGGGCAGTCGTGTAAAAATAAATACAAATGATAAAAACTTCTCAACCTCTCATTCGAAGGAAGCGGGTTTGAATAAAGTAGCTCCAACATAGGGGCACATTAAATCTGTGCTCGCCCACGGTCTGCGTTCTATATTCGTGCCCTAAGTACAGCGATAGAGCTCACCACCCATCACGCTGGGACGTACTCATCGGTAAAATGTGGGTGCATGAGTGTTGACGATGACTTGCACTTTACACTCCATACTAAAAACACCTCTGACACCTCATTGGGATTTATTTCGTGATGATATTAGTGTATTTCGTCTTACTGACCATCCGTTGATTCCAATGTACAGCCCCAAGTCAAGTATTTTCTCTAAGGCGTCCTGGGAGCCATCAAATGAATGCACCACGCCTCCAACGATGGACTCCTGGTTTCTGCGCAGGATTTCCACCAGGTCATCAGCAGCCGCTCGGCAGTGGAGGAACAATGGGAGGTTGTACTCCTTGCTCAGTTGTAACTGGTATTCGAAGTATCTGGAAAAATGGGAAAGCAACGTTCTTTTTGAATACATTAATTAAAATTAGGGTTGATAACATGAATGTTTAAACACGGATAGGATTCACTTTTTTAACTGTGCAAGGAGGCACAGGTCAATGAGATTATGACTCATCGACGTGACCCGGAAGTAGTAGTGAAAACTTTGTCAAACGTCCGGTCCAGTCTGGCTTCGATACCGGAAACCTCTGAACGCAGCCGAAGAGCGGAAAGGCAAGCGGCGACGAGAGAGAAGAGGGAAGCTTAGTACTCGACTGAACGCCGTGCACGAAAGTACTCCCGAAAAGTCCTGATGATGATAAGTCATAAATAGTCATAATTTCATCGAAAGCTCGATCTATGCCTCCTTGCACAGTGAGTCCTTTCATAGACATATACATCATTTATTTTATTTCAACACCGTGTACACTGACAGTAGGTGTTGGTCCTCCATCCATCCATCCATCAACCTGTTTCGTCCACTGCTGGACATAGGCCTTTCCAGGATTTCGCCACTCTTGGCGGTCCTCCTATAAGAAATGCCTATACTAACACACGCTGGGCAGGCGGGTTGGTGAGCGCGGTGCCGAAACCCTTGCACCAGTGACGCCGCTGCCCGTCACTGGTCTGTTTTATATAAGGCCCGGCAATTGGAGATGGATATACCGCCATCCATCGGTCCCAGGCAATGGTGGGCAGCCTGGATGAAAAATAGGTTGGAAGTAATATTCCAAGTCTATGGTTATTTCTACTCTCTTAGATAAACCTGTGACCCTCATTTAAAATTCATAAGTATAACTGTAGGTACTTACGTATACTTACATATTAAGGCGAGGTATTGATAAACTTTTAATTTCAAATCGGCGTCCTAGGGGAGTGGAGTGAGGGGGACTTACTACATATAAATATGCACTCACGAACTGACTTATGCCGTAAGGTCGTATGCGGCAAAACAGTATTTTTCATTTAAAATGACAACTATAAGTAATTTAATAAATCGAATCGGCCATATTAAAGTGTATTTGTAGACTAATTTAAATAAAAAACTTAGAGGCTTCATTCGCTCCCGTTTGTCAGTAAAATAGAAATCTCTGTTTTAAAAGAGGTTTTCTAAATATTTTATTCTCTGCTATGAAAATTAATCAACCAACTAAATCTTAGGGCAAAATGATGTCAATGAAATGCTCAATCAATAATTACCATTTTTTTTTATTTTTTATTGCTGAGGAAAATGTAGATCCATGTCGCCAAAATTTCGTGGCGTCGCCTTAATAGGACGTCATCACTCAAAGAGAGTAGCTACCAGTATTTAGGAAGAGAGAGAGAGAATGTCTAGCGGCCAATAGGCTTGTAGACAGGGTAAGCAAAATATTATTCTATTTAGTCCGTCATTTAGATTAACAAAAAATATTGGACACGTATTTTTTCTTTTGTCAATCAAACAAAAAATGACAGAGATAAAGCGCGTCAAAGTTTGGGAGTGGGGGAAAATGACGTCACTTCTATGTAAAATTGTACCTAGATGTGACGTCACGCGGAACTTCAGCGGGCTATATCTTCATCATTGTTTGTTTCGTTGAAAAAAGAAAAAATACGTGTCCAATATTTTCTGATAATCTACCTGACGGACTAATACATTTTTTTTAGTCATCATGCCTATTATGATTGCGCGATGTGTATTTGTAATTGATTGATTTGATTAATATCTTATAAATAAGGAATTATCAAACATTTGTAATCAATAAAGAAATCAAAAGGTGACCATTCCATATCGACATAATCGGCTAAAAACCTTCAACTTAAATACCCGTTTAATACTTACTTAAGTTGAACATCTTTCTCGCAAAACTTTAACCTTTCATAATCTAAACCGCACTCTCCAATGGCCACCACTTTGTCCAAATTCTGACTGATCAGCTCTTTCAGTGCGGCTAAATAAGTGTCAGGGTTGGACTCAAACTCTGTGCACCGAGTTGGATGACAGCCCACAGTGGCGAATAATCTCGCTGAAACAATTCAAAATAAAAATAATTTCAGTAAAAAGTAGTAGTTTGTGCTACAAGTGCGGTAAAGAGGCAAATAGCTTACGAGGAAGATTAGAAACACGAGCGATAAGCTTACGAGTAAGTTATTAGCTACGTGTATCATACTACGTTTTTCAATGCATAGTGTGAGTAAATAAACGAAACGTAATTAAAGAAACAAACGATAAGCACTCCAAATGAACGTTATAGGCGGGCATTCTTTTTCTTTGCACGCAAGTTGCCAACTTGACGGAAATAAGCTGCTTTCAGTTTGATGCGTTGAGTTAATTTCTGTCAAGTGTATCTATGGTACACAAGAAAAGACGAAAGACAAGAAAAGTGTGGTAAAGTTGACTTTGACAACAGTTTTGAAGCATATAAAATAAGCCTTTACGAGCACTTGCATTAAAAGGATAATTTATTCTTATATTATTACAAACTGTATATTTAGATGATGATGGCGAAGGATTAGATCTTGTAAAAGAAACTAAATTTCAATTTTGGCGGTCCTCCTGGAAGAAATGCCCATACTCACACACGCTGGGCAGGCGGGTTGTTGAGCGCGGTACCGAAATACTTGCACAAGTGACGCCGCTGCCCGCCACTAGTCTGTTTTATATAAGGCCCGGCAATTGGGGATGGATATACCGCCATCCATCGGTCCCAGGCAATAGTGGGCCGCCTGGTTTTGCCTGAGAGCTGCTCTCTTGCTTGCGAGTAAGATGGTGGTACCTCCACAGTCGAGCCCGGCATCAACTCTACCACCTAGTAGTTTCAAGATCTGCTTAGAATATATCCATGTTATAGGCTGATCATAATCTATGCTAAAAAGTATCAACTTACCATCGCTGTTAGCTAATTCAATAGCTTTCTTGCTGTCTACAAGGCTTCCCCCAGTGATGATAATTTTGTCCATCCCTGCAGCCCAGCAACGGTTCAGCACTCTGTCGAGGTCAGGCTCATGCTTCTTAGAGCCATGATATACTCCTTGGTACATGTCATCTGTGAGGTTTGCTCCAATATCTAAAACGATGATTGACAACTTAGATTTTATAAGAATTTATTGTAACCTTTTCTCTGTGGTCTAGTCACTAGTCTAATGGTTCGCGTATTAGACCACCGTCTGTCCCTCTTTAGTTCGACCAACAGAGTGAGACAGAGCACTGTATCAAGCGCTATCGAGCTTGATATGGTCCTTCATGTTAGAGGTGCTGGGGTCGAATCCTGCCTGGTTGATCATGCACCAATGCTGAGTTTTTCGGAAGTTATGTGCATAGTATTTGTATACTTACCCGTACCACTTGCTGAACGGTGAAGAAAACTCTGAGATAAACCTGCATGCCTTAAATTGTAATGTTGGGGCATAAAAATAGTTGGTGAAAAGAGGGTTGACAAGAGTTCTATTGATAGTCCTTTCTCAAGGAAGTCGGTATCCTCTGACACCCCGTCTTATGGCAAATATTGTATCTGTATTATTTATAACAAAACATTAAGTGTATTGATTTTTTTTTTAAATTAGGTCTTTATCTAAAACGAATAAAATAAATTAGATCGCTGAAACTGATTTTACATTTATATTTAATTATTTTTAAATTCCGAGAGAACTTTGATTCTTACTAAATACTTTTGGGAGGCGGATTTTTTTTTCAGATTCCAGGCGACTCCCGGAAATCTGGGGGAGGTGGCAACCCTAACAGTGGATCAACCTAACTAAGCACGATACTTGTTACGGGCACGGGTCACTTGCGCGCCGCGATTAAAAACTCATGCAGGCACCAGAAAATACTACCAGTTAGTTGCGCGCCGATTGCCCTCTGTGATTAGGACAGTTGCGCGCAATGGTTTTGGTTTGGTTTAAATTTTACTTCTGTTTGCTGGGTGGTCATGAAAAAAAATAACCACAAAAAATCATGGTAATATAATTTGGGATTACGTAAAGATTACAGGAAAAATATAGCGGGTGAGAAATTCACGATAGCAAAATGACAAAATTAAATTTTTCATGCACGAGTTTTATTTCGAGTACGGTATAAAAATATTTGAGTCTCTCTTTTGTGGTATAACAATCAATTCTTTTTTTAGTTATCATAAACAGTTATGGGCATGATTCTTGGGCATATTAACTTTAAATGGCGCAGGCTTTTTTTCGGATTTACCACTGAAAAAAAAAACTAATGAAAAAATAGTAAGCAACATATTTTTTAAGAAGAAACTTATGATACAGAAAGAATGTGTAGAAACCTGCATGGATTAAAATTTAACGCTCGAGAAAATGAAATTCCAATTTTATTTTGATTCAAAATGATTCGAAAATGTCTGAATTTGTACTGTCCCAAGGACAGACTGCCTCCTTACATTCGATTCTTTGGAACATTTTTGTATGACGGCTAACATTGCGATAATTTACTTTCATTCTTAGATATACTTGTGTAAGCATTTGAAGTAAGTATTTCACAACATACGAATGTATTAAATAAATTAATAATAAACTTATCTTACGAATTCGCGACTACCGGACATGTCTGGATAGTCACGCATGTTTTTCAATTAAAATGCCCATTTTCGGGTCAAATTTGTTTTTTAATGGCAAACCCGTAGTTCAAATGTCAAAGTAGGAAACGCCATTTTAAAGTTAGTAACAAACAAAAGAGGAGTCCGGCGCTGGTGCGGCACGCTCTCGTCACAGAAGTGTAGTCAAGAAAAATCTTTTGATGTTAGTAACGTTTCTTTTTGTAATTACAAAGTTTGACTTTATTTCTTTTTGATCTGTGTAAAGCTTAAGCGCTGTTGAAAGAATATAAGTAGAATTCGAAAGGATTCTGATAAAATAGAGTTAGTATTTTAATTTAATTGTAAAACGAGCTACGTATTCGTCACGTCTCGTTAGCAACCGTTACTGTAGGATGGACAAAAATGTTACGAAACAGACATCTAAATACGTCTGTGCATCTAAAGCTTAGTGTACACACGTTTAAGTAAACTGAACTGGACAGAGTGGTTATGATGACTAAAATGTTGATTAAAATATATAATAAGATTGTTAGTTCGCAAAATACTCGATTGTACCAAATAAATATTTATAAAGTACTTTAACCTGTTTAACCCTGTACATTGTTTACCATGCGCTTGCTGACTCACTTCTGAGCTATGGATTAAGTTGTTATGGACTTACTTTTAAAACATACCTGGATCTAATTAGGCATTTACAGTTGAGAATTATTAAACACTTAGTAGGTAAAAATATCAAAGCTAAATATAAGGGAGAGTATGAAAAATTGTTTACAGTTTGTGAAATTCTCCCAGTAAACCAGAAAGTTAAATATCTCATAGGTTTGGAAATTTACTACACTAAAGACTATAAAGTTCCTAAACCAAATAGACATTTCACTAGAGCAGTAAAAATTGGCAAACTATCACAGCCATCATCTAAAAACTATTATGGTGAGAGAACTCGGAAGTACCTAACTCCCAAGCTTTGTAATAAATATCCTCTCCTACTGGAAGAAAATAAGTTAAAAATTGGCACCCTAAAACATAAATAAAAAATATATTGTTATCTTCCCTTACATAACTAGAACTTATTATATCTTGCATAATGATTTCCTACAAATATGTATATGTTTTAAGACTATAGTATTAGATTTTAAGTACCTTCTCTTAATCAAATGTAAGAGCGTATCGCCAACAAACTGCTTAGCAGTTTGGCGAAAATTGTAAAGTATATACTTGTGTAAAATTCTGTTATAAAAAAAAATAAAATAAAAAAAATTATAATAGGTAGGTACATACTTTGGTGTGCATTTTTATATTTAGGTAGCAAATATCGACATATACATTATATATTGCTTACTTCACATTAAAAGAACTAATATTTGTGAGAGTATTACTGCACAGTGAACACTATTCCTTAGAAATCTTGGATAATTAAGCTAAATAATTATCGATATAATATTATAAACAAAGAAAAATAAACAACCTACAAATGATTATATGATTTTATAATTCTTTGAATGATCGAAAATGGTATTCGAAAAATAAAATATGTTACGATACTGACGAAATTCTTGAATTTTGTTTGAAAATGGTGGCTAAGTTTAATTTGATATTACACAAAAACTCGTTCGGGGCGATTTAATTATTTCATTTAAAACAGGTGAATTTTTATCACGGTTTGCTTTTTTGCTTTTTGTTAACAAGCCAACTTTTTTCCAATCTTCTTCGAAAAAACGAAATTAAAAGATAATATTTACAATTCTACATAAAACTTTTATATGAATCATGTAAATTATAATATATTTTTTAATAAATCGTAGCTTTATAGTCATAAAACTATAATAATTTTTTAAAGGTTGTTATTAAAACCTGCGCCATTTAAACTGAATATGCCCTCTTACTGGATATCATAAGTAGGTGGTAGAGCTGATGCCAGGTTGGACTGTGAAGGTACCACCAAGTAGCCCAATATGCCTGAGACCGATTGATGGTGGCCTATCCATCCCCGTTGCTGGCCCTTGTATAGAACAAACTGGTGATGGGCAGCATCATCACTGGTCCTAGGGTTTCAGCACTACGCTCACCAACCCATCTGTGCAGCGTATGTGTGTAAAGATACCTAGGCATTTCTTCATACCTGCCCATACCATAACACCACCCATACCTGAATTCCTCATATGTGTTAACTTACAAAAAACTGTTTTATTTCGAAAAATACCTCTCTAAATATCTACATACTATAATACGAAAGCTTCGTACATCCGAACATTCCTAATATTTTGAGAAAAAATGGAATTAAAGTGTAGTAGTCCCATGTGTTGCAGTTTTTTAGTGATTCCCAAAAATTGTGGTTTTAGAGTTCGGTCCCTTTAATACTGGGTGTGCAATGTGTTAATTGGTTACTAGATGGGCCTATATACTGAGGAATTAAAAAGTCAAAATCTGCTTAAAGCTTTAGTGGTAAATGTAATAAAAACAAGTCAATAGAGTGGATTGCTTTTTTCCTCCATTATTGCTTTTTGGTGGTGTTCTAGGTGGTAGAGCTGGTGCCAGGCTCAGATGTGGATGTACCACCATCTTACTTGCAAATCCTCCTGAAGTTGTTCGGAGGAGAGTAAAAGGATAGCTCGCAGACAGGCACAACCAGGTGGCCCAGTATTGCCTGGGACTGATTGATGGCAGAACCTATATCCATCCCAAATTGCCAGGCCTTACAACAAAACAGACTGGTGACGGGCAGCAGCGTCACTGGTGCGAGGGTTTAGGCACCGCGCTTACCAACCCGCCTGCCTAGCGTGTATGAGTATGGGCATTTCTTCCAGGAGGACCGCCAAGAGTGGCGAAATCTTGAAAGGCCTATAACCAGCAGTGGACGAAAATCTTTCCGTCCGTTTGAGTACAGTCAAGAAAATCAATGAATGGAGAAGCTTATAATATAAGTACTTTACCCAAATATAAAGCTTCTTTGGTATGTACAGTGCCCGAAAAGTAAATTTTATGTAGTAATGTATACTTACCAATATATTTTCTCAGTGACACCATTCTTCTCATTAATATTCTGTCGTAGGTAGGTTATAAAAGAAACGATTACTTATTGGAGTTGAATTAAGTATTAAAAATTCAAACTTGTTCTACTTAAGTTTTAGGTTATATTTATTTTGGATTGGTTGTGATCCGTTTTAGTCGGTGTCGTTACTTACTAACCAACGAATGTGTACTTATAGATCGTTACATACACCTAAAACTTATAAGCTACAAATTAAGTTATTTACTGCTCTACTTCGGAAGGAAGATTGATGAACCCTCCTAAACTGAGCCCCTAATCTCTATAGACAGGTGTCCCATAAGTGACACGCCATGGTCACACCGAGAGATGGGCAGTGATAATAACCATGTTAATAACATTTGGATAAAAAGCACTTAAAATCAGTTAATAACCATTAATAGCCAATTATGGATGATAACCCAGCTATTATTGTTTTATAAAGACTGAAAATTTCTCTTCAAGGTTTTCAGACTTAGGACAGTCAGGTTAGATAGTTTATATTTATATCATGTTAAGCAAGGTATGTGAATCTAAAACAATCCGTTAATAACCATTAAAAGCCAAGTATGGACGATATCCCAGCTATTATTGTTTTATTAAGTCACTGAAAATTTCCCTACATGGTTTTCAGGCTTAGCATTGTCAGGTTTAGAGATGTAAGGCCGGTATTATACCATTTGTACTTTTTGATATAATACCGTATTGTACCGTAATTTACCATACCCAACGGTATTTTTGGTATTATTCCACACATAACTGTTCCTTGGTCTAACCATTTTATACGAAATACGCGGTGAAACGCAACAGATTTCTTAATTGAATCAGATCAGGTGGCATACTGAACTAACTAACTTATTGCATCATTACCAATACGCAAGTAGAAGTGATCCGCGAAAACGCGCTCCATCTCTCTCTGGCACTAATAAGATATCCGAAAATGTGCTACGTTTGAGAGAGAGGTCGCTTGTTTACCTGAATGGTTCGAAATATGCGGGCGCGGTAAGGGAACCACTAAAAGCCCCGCCGGGGATTTCCCATAGTTGAATTTATTGAAGTTGGTAATAGTTAGGTATTATCTTTATGTGGCATGCATGCATAATAGGTATAAATGCCTCACTTTTTACATTTTATTAAATAAGATCAATCTCATGAATTGTTTAAATAATATAAAAATGATAAATTATAAGTAATACAACCATAAAAATACAAGTTTTTATTAAAAACATTAATAGCGGGGTTATTAGCCAATGGATGGCTATTAATTGATGCAAACAGATTAAAATCGATTTTTATCCAAACCACCCGGCTATTTACCCATCTCTGTTAGGCACCGAACTAGCCTAACATGACCCCAATAAAAGTTGCATGTTTTCGAGTTATTACTTACCAAATTAAAGTTTTTAGTGAAAATTCACTTTTTTAACATTGTTAGTGCATTCACTTGGAAAGCTCACAAAGTTAGTTTTTAGGGTTCCGTACCCAAAGGGTAACCAACGGCATAGTATAAGAATAAGTTGCCAAGTATGGAAATAAAATAATAATAACAATTTTACTTTTTTTTTTGTTCACGTTGATCATTGCAAATGGGTTTATGATACTGCTTTGTCAAAATAAATGATATATGTATGTAGATTTCCTTACGAAAACAAGACATTTTCAGAAGTTTTATTTTTTAACAACCCTGACCATTCCACACTTTAGTAGGAAGATCTGAGAGAAGCTTACACAAATTTGCCTAATTTATCTAAAAAAAGAAATTATAAACAGATTCATAGTTTGTATTTATGAAAAGGAACACCATGTAAGGCCTTGAATAGGTGGAAATAACGTTTTTTTTTAAGTTGCCTATTTACAGAGATTTATAGGTGGTAGAGCTGATGCCGGGCTCGACTGTGGAGGTGCCACCAATCTTACTCGCAAATCCTCCCGAAGTTATTCGGGGGAGAGTAAGAGAACAGCTCTCAGGCAAAACCAGGCGGCCCACCATTGCCTGGGTGGGACCGATGGATGGTGGCCGTATATAAAACAGACTGGTGACGGGCAGTGGTGTCACTGGTGCAAGGGTTTCGGCACCGCGCTCACCAACCCGCATGCCCAGCGTATGTGAGTTTGGGCAATTCTTCCAGGAGGACCGCCAAGAGTGGCGAAATCCTGGAGAGGCCTATGTCCAGCAGTGGACGAAACAGGCTGATGGATGGATTTACAGAGATATGCGACTAGGCAATGTTGTAGTTTTGCCTATAACTTTGCCTGCCTTTTGCAAAGCAGATTTATGGTAGTTGCTATGAGAATTTGAACAATGAACCACTTTCCACGTACTGCTTAAGGTTTAATCTTGGACTTTAATTCAAACAAGCTATGATTTTTTGCATAACTAAATACCTAATTATTCACGAAAAATAAGGCAATGTTACAGCATTTTACGGTACTTAATCTATCTACTCTGTGCTAAGACTCTGTGTGACTAAGCCACTGATGCGCAAAACAGAACCAATCTGATACTGACACACACACAGCGCAGTGTTGCCAGACTGGGTATTTTTTTCGCAATTTTGGGTAAAAAGGGCCTGGCATGGTGCCACTTATTAAACACCAGTTTTAAACACCATTTGACAGTAAATTCCATATATTTTCCGTCAAATGGTGTTGGAATTGGTGTTAAAGTGGCAACCATGTTAAGCCAGCTGGAGAAATGTTTGGAGAAAAAATAATACCATGGTGAATTTTGGGTACGTAGGTAGGTACATAATTTAATTCGCAATTTTCGGGTTAAGCGGGGAACGCGCTCGCATTTATTGTTCGGATTTATTTTTAGCCATGAAATGCGTCGATGCAGTTTTAAAACAGAAAGCACTCTACGAGATTTGGGATCATGGGTTTCACTTTATGTCACAAAATTAGTTTTTTTCGATTGTTGCGTTTATTCTGTAGTTTTAATTGTCAAACAGAATAAATTACTCTCCTATGTAGGTAGTACATCGTAGTGTCAACAGAGGGTCACTTCAAGAAAATACAGATCATTATACCAATACCTTCAATTCAATTGGGTTACTTGTTTTATTTTCTTGAAATAAAAAAAGAGTGCAGAAGTTATTTAATATAACTTATTATGTCGTGTTATTACATTAGTCAACTTCATAAATTCCCGAAATTTCCCGGTAATCGGTTCTTTAGTAACGGATGTAAATAAAGTCTGTTAAAAAAAGTGTTGAAATGAATATTGAAGAAACTATTTTTCTTTCGCCTGATTACACCAAACAAATAAGTACAAAATCTGTTAAAACGAGTTTACCGCGTTGTGATTTCATAAATATATTACCTAAATTATACTACTTGAACGTTTAAAGTCCAATAAAATTCATTAAAGTTTCATTTTCATTTCAACACTTTTTTGACAGACTATACATTACAAGGATTCCGAATGAGGATGATTCTCCTGCTTGTAGTGTACACAATCTTTCTCTATAAACGAATAACAGGAAATTGGTTTACAATTTATAGCAAAAAACATTGTAGCTGTTTCCGCTCACTTGCTCAGTAGATTTAAATTTTTGGGTAAAACTAAAGAAAATAGTATCATTTTGGAGACAAATTATTTCAAATTTGGGGATAAATACAAAATCCAATCTGGCAACCCTGGACAGTACACACACAGCAGCAGTAAAACCAAACAAAAACAAGTCTAGCAAGTGAAGAATATAAACAAAGGATAAAGAAAGAAAACCAAAATAACTAAGAATTTCTTATGGATTTCCTCGAAACTGAAGATAGAACAGTACGACGATTGATATTAAAAGGCTCGGTCATCGAAGGGTAGGTAGAAAAACCTTAGCTTTCTCTATGGCTTCGTCAAAGAATTTTTATAGCTTATCCCTCAACCCTTAAATAAAACCTTTAGGTCTGATATCAAAGTACTAAGGAACTATTTTATATTCCAGTATGGAAGCTAAAGATGTAGTTCAGAGAGGAAACTTACTGCAAGTTAAGATCGGTGTGACCAACTACAACACGCCTTTTGCTACAAAAACGAGTCCCGAATACGTGATCAGTGGCGCCGCAATCTTCCAAGTGAGAGTCATAGCTGCTCAGGTCAACAACGGCCACACAAACATATACAACAATCTTATATTCATTAAATTTGTAAAGCACAGAGAGGATGATGATCTGACTTATACTATCAAGTTCTCAAGCACCGAATTTGGAATCGCTAATAAAGTATTCACAAGTGATGATGGGACTTGGCATCTAATTCATGATAACAAGAAACAGCAATACAGTTTTGATGTTACAGTGAAAATGGATATTGTACCATGTGCAAGCTCTTTTTCAACACTACATGAAGATACGGAATTGACTGATTTCGAATTGAGAGGAGAGGATGGTTCGGTGCATATGCATAGAGCAGTATTAGCAGCCTCTAGTCCAGTTTTGAGACGTATGCTGGGTGGGACTTGGAGAGAGACGACTGAAGGTCACGTAGATGTCCCAGGGACATCCAGAATGACTCTTCAGCACTTAAAAGATTATGTTTATTTGCATAGGCTACCTGAAACAGGACTGGAGCAACTTCTTTTGCTGTCGTCGTACTATATGATGCCAGATTTGGAACAGAAGTGTGTTGACAAGTTGGTCTGCTGTATAACAGCTCAAAATGCTTGTGATCTCCTGGAATTTGCAGCAAAGCATAAAGTCACAAGACTTTTACTCGCCATTTTAGAATGTGTTCAAAGTGGTGTAGTGAAGGTCTATGAAATGAGGGATCACTTTATGCGTGGAGAATGAATCGTAACTGCTAATCATGACATGACTCTTGATACAAGACCAGAATTTGTGATTTCAATCCTCCAAGTCCAAATTTTTCATATGTAGATTAGATTGACTTATTATTTTATTTATACTAATTTACTTTTATGTTTCTATTTGTTACTCAGTCTCGCACACTTCTGAAGCATAGAGCACCATCATTGTATGTAACATTATTGTATGTAACATTAGGAAGTGTTTCAGAATGTGCAATCATAGTGCGAAATTTCACTTGTTTGTTAGAAAGAGACAGGTCTATATAGGAGCAAGAGAAACAAAAATCTGGTTGCACCAATCAGGTGGCCCAGTGTGATTTTCGCATTACTCTGAAGTGTTTCAAAACACTTTCGTGCAACTGTCAAGTAACAGTTCGGTTACCCTCGGTTTAACTCGGGTCAATTTTTGAACGCTCTAGGGTGAAATTCGCATCACTCAGAGTGAAATTCACTTGTTTCCAAATGGAACCTTTTAAGTCATGGTCTGGCACCACCTCGACAGAGTATGGGTAATACTGTATGCCATGGATACTGAAAATCCCATAGGAATGAGAACAAAAAGACTTCTTATATGGTGTGTCCCATGATAAAGTGGACAAAAAAAACTAAAGAAAATTACAAATTGGAAAAAAAGCTCCACCTGAGCGTCTACGTAAGCGACGCGAGCGCAGGGCATTTTGTAAAATGCTTGTAAAATTTTTATTTAAAATATAATCTTGCAATTTTTTTGTTGGAGAGTCAAAGGATCAATAATTTTTTGAAAGTTTGTATGCTTTACCCTTTACGTTTGTTCACTTTATCGAGGGACGCGCCATATGCCTACTTCTTCTAACAATCATGGAATTTTTTGTTATCTCTTGAAATAATGTGCTTTGTATGTCTTCCACCCATAGTTTATGAAATTACTTACCACGGACAATGATTTATAAAGTTTATTTATCACAAGTACCTGTGAACATTTTTGATAGGTAACAAAACATTTTTCCAAAGCACCCAAAAGCACCAAAGCGCCCGTCATTTGATGAAAGAGAGAAAGAGCGCCAGTTATTGTTTGCTTCAAATAAAAAACAGAATCCAAATTTGTTGACTGGTTTTTGAGTTAAAACGGAACATATCTACATACAGACAGAGACAGACAGAAATTCTAGAAATTTCATTATAAAATGTATAGACACTACTTGTTTACTACCTTATTTATTATTAGTAGTATAGATTTCGTAAAAATATTCAATGTGCAGACGGCTTTTTTAGGGTTCCGTACCCGAAGGGTGCCAAATGGGACCCTATTACTATCATTTAGCCTCCGCTGTCTGTCCGTCCGTCCGTCTGTCACTCACAGAGGTCTACAGCATCAGCTGTAATAGGTAGAAAGTTGACATTTTCACAGAATACGTGTTACCATGGCCTCTACCACGACAAGGGGGGTCCTAAATTGTTTGTCAGAGTCAGGTGGTACCATTTCAGCACCTTGTTTTTGTGGCCTTAATGTTATGTATAGTAGATTGTTGGTATGTATGTTCTTAGGGTTACGTACCCGTATTGTGTTGCAGTACGGAACCCTTTCTGCGCGCGCCCCACTCGCACTTGACCAAACGAACCTATAATATTAGTTTAGATTTAACAGCGTCCCTAGCGGTTTATGAAAGGAACCATAATTTCTAATACAAAATAAAATACATCACGCAGTCGTTATCATTAAGGCTGCGCCGACCGTACGACGATTAGACACCTCGCTCTGTGCTCTCGTGGTCAATTTTATTGACTGCTGCGCGGCCATACTAAAAATGTGTGGCGGATTTGTAGTTCATTTTCAACAAATCGTATTTAAATTGATAGGCAATATTTCTAAAATAAAAGTTGGACAAATTGTAGTTTATACTTTGATGATTGTTTGAAATTAAGTTTGAGATAAATTTCTACAGTTAAGTTGTTAAAATGATTTAAACGCCAATACGCCTTTGTTACATTTTGGGCCTAGTTTAAATAGTTGTGCTGTATAAACTATTTTTCAGTTTTGCTCCGGATAAAGTGTACATACATTTTCTGTGATACTAAATATGATTTTTTAAATATTTATTAATGAAATATTATTCATTAAATCAACCGATTGATTTAACTTCTTTTCGTCGGCTCACTCTTAACGAGTGAGGCCCAAACACATGTTGGGCCTGGGTCTTATTGTCTAAATTCGACGTCGATCGCAATCCCCTTCAAACGCGCCGTGATTGGATAGAAATAACATCACACATCATGTTTAGCCAATCACGACATCTTTGATGGTTATAGCGATACTTAACAGTTAAGTTACAAAAATCTAATTCTAACGATTTTTTAGTCTTTAATGTCGAACTATGATGTCAGATGTGAATTCCATACCCTTTTCCGAAAGGATAAGCAGAGGTGATAAAGATTTTCAGCTGCTGCATCTTGTCCACATTCAAAGTCAATGCTTACATGGCATGCCTTCTATTCCCAGTACTTACGTTGATTATAATAAGTCAAAATGTACCTATAACCCGTGCGGATAAAGAAACCATCTTTAAATGGCGACCGGTCTCATGCTATCTCGCTTACATCGTCGCTCCGTCTATACTCACACAGCATGGTACTAAGTACAAAAAAAATAATCAGTTTGGATTAGCATTCACGCTGTCTCGACCTACGTACAAAAAAAAATTACTTTGGATTAGCATTCACACTGTCTTTGCCTGTAGGCAAAACGCCGAGATATGTTTTAAATTCTTTATTGCGTACAGAATAAAGTAAAATAAATAAATGTTCTCGGGCTAATGTTAACTACTTAAAAGTTTATTCAATTAAATAAACAGTTGCTAGCAGCACTCTATTTACTTCCTAAAATATATTCAAAATTAATAAATGAAATATTGTTTGGCTGCCGCGTGACTTCTTTTGCTGACGCTACTCTAAAGTACCAGTCGCCATTTATATATTGTTTCTTTAACCGTACGGGTTATACTTACATTGATTATAATAAGTCAATGTACTTACTTACATGCACTTTTAGGCCACATACATATTTCTAGGCCCTTTGCTAGGTACAACCTATTCTACTTGTATTAAATTGCATTATTATTATTATTAGACAATACTCACGTAAATAATAAGATCTGCATATAACTGCCTACAGGTATATTATGTACTTATTGTGCAACGCCGGTTTTTATAAGTACTTTATTTTCTGTGATATTCATTATTTTTATAACATTAAATGTATTCAATATATCTTTGTTCTTTTGTTATTGCATTACTGTAAATTTCTATAAAAGCTTCACTTTGAGAACCGCTGGACGATATTGATGCGGTTTTCAGGTAAGGGTCCCTAGAAAGATTTGGCTAAGGCCTAAGGCTATATGCAGGGTAGGAAAAAAAACAGTTTTTTTTTAAAAGATCAAAACATCCTTTTTAAAACAAAATAAAACCTACTCTTGGCTATCGTATTGGTAACTTATGTAGGTATATGAAAATGTATTAAAAGCGTTTTTTGTATGTTATCAATTATTATAATCTAATCATGTATTGAGTGAAAAATAATAAGCGCTTTCCGAATAAACACGAAACGTAGAAATGCTTGAAAATAAAAGTACACACCGACACTGCCCGTTCTCGTCTTTATGTTTGGGGAAACCCCCGCCAGTAAAGGAATTTTAACCGTGCCGATTAATAGAAAAGGATGCGTTCAAAAAAAGAGTAATAACAACGACACGTTCAATATAAGGAAAAAATAATAATTTATATGCTAAAAACAGTGTTTTATATACGAGTGTTTTGTGTTTTAAACACTTTGAAAACAATTTGTTTTAAACAAGGATGTTTTTTTCTCGGTCTTTTAAACAATGCCAACCATAATGCCAACCCTGGCTCAAGATTGATTGCATGAAATATCTGTTCATTTCGGATCTATAATAAATTGACTGCATTTACTGAAAGCTCAAATAATGTTAACCATAATAGAAAACTTTCTAGAGCCATTTTTGGGTTTTTATTTTCGAATATATTGGAATGACTTCTGTAGATTTTGTTTCGATACAAGTGTGCATTATATTCATGGCAGAAGTACTATTTTTTAATACTGCTGTTTTGCTATATTTCTCAAACAAGGAAGAACAAACTATGGTTTTAAGGGTTAATTTATTTATGTGCAAAGACTCAGTAAGTGGTCAGGAACAAGGTTCAGTAAAATAAGATGTTGACTTCCTATACTAATTGAGTAGACGTTGATCTTGAACAAGTATAGAGGCACATTAAAATATTTTCCGTATTTCGCAAACAGGGTCATTGAACCTTGGCCCAGACCAGTTACCGAGTCTCCAGTATGAATTTGGGTAAACTCAAACTATTTATTGCAATGTCACAAGTTTAGAGGATCTTACATATTTATAAAAGTACAGGTGACGCCCTGTTGGGGCATAGCAATCATGAGAGGGCAACTGGATGCCTTTTAAGTACATATAAACGAAAGTCACCCTATACCGGTTGAAAATGAACCCTCTATCTATAACTAACAAAGGAAACTGCTCTCGAAATACCCGTGGACCCGGTAATGGGTCCACCCACCGGGACCACGGGTAAACACTGGAAATAAAAAATACATGTTACTTTGTTCATGATTCTTAATTTGAAAAAAGATATCGACCGCCAACCAAGCACTTATACTCCGGTGACAGAGATAACGCTCTACAAAACCGCCGGGAAAATGTACGGCCCATTGTCAGTCACATGTCCATCGCGTAGGGTGTCCATTTTTTCGAAATTTGAAAACCAAAAATGAAAAAAAAGAACTTTTTTGGTTTCATTTTCAACCTGTCTGAGGGGGGCGGAAAAGCTTTTAATCAAGTGCAGTATTCTCAACCGGAATAAAAGATTATCAATAAAACAACTATAAATCACTAACAATATTTATTGTGACTTCTTACAGTACCTTAACTTCATACACCACAACATTAATCATTAGAAATCAGAGGAACATTAGAATACGATATTTTAGATACAATAAAAACAGTGAACAGAAGATTCAAAAAGTTTTTTAGCACATTTCTTTAGAAAAGTACTTAATGGTTGAAATGCGGATTATACATAGTAAAATATCACATTACAGCTTTATAATTTCATTCAAATACAAAATTCATTTAAAGTGATCTTCGTTAACTTTCAAATCCAATAAATTTCGTAAGATTTCCCTCTGTTCCAATTTAAATCTCATAAAAAATTTCACATACCATAATTTTTCTCTTTCAACACAAATAAAGATTATAACACAAAACGCACATTTCTTGATTTAGGAAATAAATTGACATACCTATATAATATCTATCGTTATGATAATGATTGCAAAGTTAAATAAGACGTTATTTTGACAACTTAAATGCATTTAAAAGGAATGTTCTTGAATATTTCGCAAATTAAAAAGCCAATAAATGAAATTCTAGTCAGCTTATTCAATATGGGAAAATAACAATCATTGTTTACAAGTAAAATTGTAAATCCTGTTGAACATACCACAATATTGAATAAATAAAACTAATACAGGGGGCAATAAAAAGAAATCTTTTTATTTTGAGTCAACTAAAAACTACGTTTTGTTATTTTAGATTTTGCAAAACAGAGGCAGTTAAGCCAGAGTAAAAAGATTACTATTTACCGCCCGAAATATTGTTATTATGAGAAATGACTCCAAATAACTATGAAAGTGATTATTAAATAAGTAAAATAGAAGGGAGTAATTTCACGATCAAAAATACTTCTCTTTATTTTCATATAACTTAAAATGTCATGGAAAATCAGCAAAAGAGAAATACACATTATAGGAAGAAACAATATTTGATGTAAAAAAATCTTGATTTTCGTTGTGTATCATACCATACTTTACATACAGTTGTACAGCCAAATAAACGATTTGTCACGAGAAATAAATAGTTACAAAGAAATAGCAATTTAAAGACAATAATGTTACATTGTGATAAAATTAAAGAAGTAAGAAACCTGGGTTGTAGAATGATGTGCTGTTCACAGAGTATAGACACGCCGCTGTTTTTGCGTAAGTTAATGATCTGTGAACCCGAAAAAATAAAATTATCCGGGGGCCATGAGATTGTGCTAGAAAACTAAACTAAAACGTCTATCATAAAAATATGTACATGATTTCTACTAACTTTTGGTCGCAAAGCACAGAACTATTATATTTGATTGACGAGAGAGCAATAAATACTACATATATTATGAAAAATTATTGTACAAAAATACCAGCTTTAAACTGTAACATAATAACAAGCTATAGACATAGTGATTTAAACACTTTAAGCCTAAATATCACTATGCTATACCAAAACTTACGCACATCAAAATACAACCCGCTATACAAGTGTTTAATAGACTAACATTTACCAAAATCACATATTCTGCTAATTAAATTGAACCAAACACACTACTAAAAATAAATTTCCAACTTTTACATAAATTCTTCAGCTTCGTCAGTAAAACACGTGTTTAAAGTAAATGTTAGCAATATTCAACATATGTATAATACCACCACGACAACAATCTTTATTGTAATGCAATAAGGGTTATCTCTATAGCTTGACAAGTATAGGCAAACCGAATAAGTAATTTGTCGCCCGAGTCGTTACAGGGACGAGAGGGGCAGGCTTGGAGAGTTCTCTTACTCTCACACACACTCTCTCAATGCAACATAAGACCGCCCCCGCGCCTCTGTCGCGTCGCGGACGAACACTAACTTAACCGGCCGGTCTATAGTATGAGATACGCCCACTACTTGTCAAGCTATAAAAGTCGTGGCTTAGAATATCTATTGTGAGTGGTTGTTGGCATCAGCTCAGGGTATTTCTGAGTACACGTGCACTTGTTCCCGAAGCCATAGGAAGTATGATGACACGTGGGTTCGCGTGACGTTCAGAGCGCTTTGGGTTCTGTTCTGAAGGATCTCCGGGGCCCAATCGCCGCTGGAATAGGAAAAATAAATAGTTTCATTTTGAGATGATTTGGTTTGCTTGAAAATAAGGTACATTTGACATACTGCCGTCATACGTAAAAAAGCGGCTAAGTGTCATTTTTTATGAATATGACTTTCGGGCACGGTTATATACTTCTGGACACATCTATTGGCCCACCTTGCATTTTCAGTTTCGTTTGGTCCTAGCTAAAAATTTATATTAGGTCGAGCAAAAAGTTTAAAACAATACGATCGAAAAAGATGGTAAAATGTATCAGGTTTAAAACTAGATCAATAGTTTTTGTTCAATCTAGCAATCATATTTAGGTAGGGGCCATCGAAACCTAAACTCTAAGGTGGGCCAATAGATGTGTCCAGAAGTATATTTCTAAAAAAAACCCTAGGACTTATAGTCCTAGAGGAATCATTGTAAGACAGGTCTATAGGTGTTTTTTAATGAATATAAGCATGCCCAAAAGTAAATTTTTCACAAAAATGTCACTTAGCCGCTTTCTTACGTATCACGGCAGCATAGTGTTTGCCTCCACTGACGACAGACACTCGCTAGTTTGAAAATTATTTTGGAAAGAAATTGAAATAGTAAGTAAATTCTTAAGAATTTAAGTACATCAAGATCTCACATTGCATTTAAGGTAAGTATGTATGTAAGTGTTATCCTTTACATCTGTAATAATTTTACATAGAACAAAGAATTTCCCAGACAACTTCATCAAGTGGCCGATTTCGAGTTATGCATCAGACAGACCAACAAACAGACAAGATAAAGTCTTTGGTACAGTGGTTTCCGTTTTCCGAGGGAACTCTAAAAATAATTTGGTAGATCTAGTTGAGTATTCAACTGCCAAAAAAATAAAAGTGAAAAAGAAGATTCAAAAACTGAGTTTGCTACTTATTACTATCATCTTACTGTTGGCGTTATATTCTAAATGTATAATATACTCAGATATTGCTCGATTGGTTTCGCTATAAAAAGTATAGCTTCTTTGGAGAACTAAATAGTCGTGAATAGTAATTTACTTGTTTTTATGTATGTTGTGTTCAAGGTAATTCTGTAAATAGGAAGAACTGTGAGTCACATGGCTACTGGCTACACCACAGTGAAGTAAAACAATACTTTGTTTCATACCTTACATAACAATCGCCGCTTACAAGCCTTTTGTTTAGTTCCTCGAGTGTGAACGTTGTACACAGTAATCAGAAACCATTGCGTAAATAGATATATTTTATTATACTGCAGGTGCATAAAGTTCAAGATAGCATTCTTTGTATTTAAAACTGATAAAGGATTTACGATACCTCTCCAAACTTCTGGATTAAGACCCAAACATAATGCTAAATTAAGTAGGTACTATAATACACACATAATTATTTATGGTGACTTTATACAGTCAAATTCTTACTGAAGACTCGGTAAGTGCTCAGTAACAAGGTTTGATAACCCTTTTTGTGAAATTCGTAATTTTTCTTTTCGTGTTCCTTACAAACGCAAGCCCAGCCCCGAGTCAACAACAATGGGACGTCAAAATTTAAATCTGCGAAATTAGCAAAAAGTGTTATCGATTCGTTTTATTGATCACTTACAAAGCCTCCAGCATGAGTTTGGCTGCATAAATAAAAGTCACCTTATATAGTAATAGTCTCTAAATATTTCCTAATACAGGTATAGAAATTATTTAAGGAAGGCAGAAAACGTTTTTTGGGTTTCCTTGAAAAATCAGAAGCCGGCATTGTTATCAGTTATCTCGGTATAATCGGCTGAAAATGACATTTAGATAAAGTGGAACATTCGAATTGAGACCCCAAAAATAAAAAGTATAAATAAATTTCTATATTATTGAACTATATTATACCTTACAAAAAACATGTGAAAATATGTTTAAGCAGTAGATTGTGAATAACATGCAGAATGCACATTACGTAATTTTTAAACAACAAAGATACTCACACAAAAACTTTGGTCTTCAAATAATCTGTTGTCAACTGGTAGTAATCAGTAGAATATTTTCTGACAGTATTCCAGCCTGTTGCCGTATACCCCTGGACATTCTCCACTAACCCTGGAGCATATTGGTCTATCGTTGAGGCCACCACTGGTGTCTTTTCTACTATATATTCTCTGATATTTCCATATATGATGCCAGCTTTCTTTGCTCCAACGATGGCAATATCTCTTGCTAGTTCTGTGTATGGCTTGGTGTATTCAACCGTCAGGGTGTAGTAGATTGGTGTGTTCGTTTCAAGCCACAAGTATCCTCTAGCGGAGGTAGACAGGGATTTTCTCCATGCAGCTTGCGTTTGCTCTAGGAGTCCTAGGTCGTTGAGGAGTTTGCCGGTTGCGCTTTCTGTGAATTTTCAAGAGTTTTTGTTATTTAAAGCCAAGAATTAAATTAAAAATGTGATGTAAAAAAAACAATATTTCAGTTTTATAAATAAGTGAAGGCAGGAATTTATATCAAGTAAAAAATAACTAAGAAGTCTGCACTTGTTTCTATATTATTAATATGTAAGTAGTCACAATGTTTTATCTAATTTGCTATTTCAGATCGATTCATATAGTTGTATGTCCTCATCGACGCACATGGCATGGGTCAAACAGTAGTTGTATCTTATCAAGAAAAGGGGTGTAGTTTTCCAAACACTGCTCCTTATCACTTGGTTCAATAAACTTGTCAGTTCTGATTTCCTATACATATTCAATAATTTGTTTTTTGTTTAAGAGCTTGTATGTCTGAATTGATGGATGTAAAAGGCGAAAGGTGTGTCGGTATCGTAGCAGAAGGAAATCTGTAGTCTTTACCTACCGCTCTAGGATATGAGCATATATATAATAATTAAGTACTATACTATGTCTATATGTATGTTTTGTTTATTTATTCTTACAGCAGCAATAATACAATTTGAAAACATACTTACTGATTGCTAGCATACTTTTAATAGACAATACAAGGAAGGTAAACATATCTTAACTCACTAGGGAAGTTTCCATTAACCCGGGAGACATCGTAAGCGACCAATCCAACAATACTGAGCAACAGGAAGAAGCTGGCCCACAGCCACGGGAACCTTCTGGTGCTTGTCATTCTGGATAGAATACCCTGGAATGAGAAAGAGTACAAAGTTAAGATTATTGTATGTAAGGGGTATTTATTTACAGGATTGAACACAAAGAAAATGAGTAAAGCAGGACAAGTCAACTTTTTTAATGTTAAATGATGAAAAGAAGGTCCAAAATGTATTGAGTATGATTATTAATAGACGTGATTCCATTGTACTTCCTATTGTATCTAGTTGTGGCCCTGAATGTGGTAACATGAAATGGCAAGTCAATAAATCACACGTCTAAGATACAAACATTGGTAGCTGGCTAATTCCATGGGAACTGAGCACTTTTGTTGCACCCCTTACTCTAGTAATATTTTTTTATTAAGCAAAGTATTGATAATTCCCTACCTATTTTAATTTGCATTGGTAACATGAAAAATATGATTTAAACATGTTAATACCTCAATATAATGGAAAAATGTAATGGTTGGAACATCTTCTGTGGAATTACCCAGCTGTACAAGTTATGGGGTAAAGATAAGGGCATCCATGCACCTCCAGGATTGAGACTCAAACTTAGAAGAAATGTCATCGGGACCCCATACCACACCCCTGAGAAACTAAAAAAGGGACAAACCTATGCAAGAAAGTTGGATTATTATATTGTTTAGTCGCCTACAGTTTTTCAGCCCTAATGCTACACTAATTTCACTCCCTAAAAATCAACTCTATTTTGGTTTGTCTGTCAAGGTAATCCAACATGTGTTGGGCACCCTAAACCTGCCAGTTCAGTTTAAAACCCTGCTAGTTCAAGAAAAATGGAAAGAAACTCAGTGTTTAATTATAAGTATATTTATCTCCATGTCATCTTTATCTTTTCAATAAATGTTGTCTGGATTGTATACTAAATTAAACATTGAAGACTATTGAGATTCCAGCAAGCTTTACTTATCTCATCATCATATTTATTCCTAGATTTCTCTATTTTATGTAGGTGTATAATAAAATTTTTGTAGCCCAACCTAAATATTTTTTGTATGTATTTCCCTTATTAGTATATACATATTATTTTTTTATTCTAAAGATATTTATTGTAAAGATTAACTTTGACTTGTCGAAAGTATACTTTATGTATCTATTTTACAAAATAAATATTTTGATTTGAAGCTTGATATCTAAATGGGTGTTGATTTGAATAGAATAAAACAAAAACCCACCTTCTTGCCCACAGTAGAAACAGATAATTATCAAGTTGCACACATATTAAAAAAACCTGGCCAAGTGCGAGTCGGACTCGCGCATGAAGGGTTCCATACCATTATCTATAAAAACAGCAAAAAAAATCATGTCTGTTGTACGGGAGCCCCCTTTAATATTTATTTTATTCTGTTTTTTAGTATCTGTTGTTACAGTCGCAACAGAAATACATCATCTGTGAAAATTTCAACTGTCAACTATCTCGGTTCATGAGATACAGCCTGGTGACAGACGAACAGCAGAGTCTTAGTAATAGGGTCCCGTTGGTTACCCTTTGGGTACGGAACCCTAAAAAACGTACTTACCTACATTTATTTTGCTTCGTTACTTTGACAATACCAAAAAAAAATACCTATTTATGAGAAGTTACCTAGGATTCTGACTGGTTATCTTATCACATTTATTAAAGATAAACTTTGAACTTGAAATCCGTAAGCTGAGCACTAACGATAAGTGAGATTCAATTTTATAAAATAGTGAAATAAAAAAATACATGAATAGATTCGAACAACGTTGTATGTGGCAGACTCCCGTAGAGAGAAATAACGGGTTTATGAACCACATAGACGTTTACAGTTAGTTAAAAACGCGCTTTCGAGTAACAAACACCACGTAGAGTGGTTTTTCTTGTTTCATTTATCACCTTTTGCGACGCGTTTAGAGCATACCTACTTCGAGCTTTTACACCACCCGCCCTAAGATTTTTTAACTACGCTTCGCAAAGGGAACGTGCTTGAGCAACAATTTTAATTTTTACTTCTGCTTACTCACTTTGGTAATGAAATGTCCGTAGTAATCGTTGATAATTTATAGAAATCGAAATATTTCCACGGAAACGGCAAAAATGTAGACCACCTTTTTTTGTACTGCTAAGTTTGGTGTGACAAGATGCTAGAAATTTAATATCTACCACAAACGGATGTGGTGTCAGCGCATAATGCTCTCAATTTTTTCAGACATGATTTTGGGTTAGGCTGCTCGATCAGTTCTGATCGTTACGATTATCAAAAATTAATTTTCAGGTTTTCTTATAATATCAAAACTCAAAAATGCATAAGTATAGTGATTTAATGATATTTTATTTTTCTTTTTTTTATTGAACGAGCGAGCAAAGTTCTCAGAGTCTACTTGAACAATCCGGCGTTTTTAGGTGTGTATGTGTATGCATGTATGAAAATTTGTCAGGCGAGTAAATAAGACAAAAAGAATTTTCACGTTTACACTGGAGCCAAATCGGTCAAGCGGGAATCGGGCGGGCGTGCGCAAGTTCACAGTTCGGGGCGAACTACTAGTTTATCTAAAAAATAAAGTAAGTCTATGGGCTCCAACACGTCAAACGTTACAGAAATTATATCTTACAAAGTCCGTTTGGCTATGGTTGTAGTAATGACGTGTACAGATAAACGCGTTTTGTGTGTGTGGCGCATTTTATAGCGCTCCCGAGATTATGCGCACAACCATAGCCAAACGGACTTCGTTAGATTATAAACAACCAGCGACCTAAACATTTATTTGGATGCCGCCAATTAATTCACCACTCACGACCTAGGTGTTCAATTAGGAGGCGAATTGAACCATAAAAAAAAGTACTAGGTAGGTATATTAAAAGAGCTTTTAGAACATTATATACCGCCATTCAATAAAATTCCACCAAATAACTAAGTTGATTAGATACTGGCAACACGAAAAAAAAGATTTGAAGTGACGTTACAATTTAGAAATTTTTATCGATAGAAAAATCAGTAAATATCAATGCCCCGAATTCCGTCGGCAGAAAGACCTCACTACCCTTTCCTACTTGAAAGTGACTAACTAGCCGTTAGCGCCTTCCTTAGTTTTAATTTATTCGACCGCTAGGGATAGGTTGCGACGACAAGCGAAGAGAGGGGCGGGCGGTTAGGTTGACATGTAAGTTATTATTTCAGAATCTCAAGAGCTACAAAAGCGCTGCCAGTTTAGAAAAAATAACTTTATGTACCTAATCGCTTTTCATAATAAATATAATAATTTCTAAATGCAAGCAATGCAACATAAATTTGAACTTATTTTTAAAAAGCAGTTCCACTAAAATCTAAAAGCAGTCGTTTTAGGAAAAGTTAAAATTTTACCTCGTCGACGACGCTGGCTATCAAAACTCAGCTATTCAAATATAGTTTGTTGCTATTTCTAGACATTAAATTAAACAGATTTTTTATAATTACTCTACAAGGCTCGGAAAAACTGCCGCCATGTCTAACATTTAACTCTGTTCCATACTGTAGAGACTTCCTTATGATGTTAAATATTTTCTTTTATTAAAATAATAATAAATTTAATGTAGATAAATGTCGGTTTGCTGTCTGTCCGTCCGTATGTCACAAGTTTCTTGCTTGCAGACGGAATGAGTTACAAATCGGAAATTTGAATATGTTGCATAAAATGTTGACCCAAAACCGAATATTGGAAATATTAAATTTAATAAATTTTAAAATTTTCGCATGCATAAAAAAGCACCCGAGAAAAAAAATCTTACTTATTCCTTGTCTAGAACTCATTAAAAATAAAGAAATGGGTGATGGCCACCATAGTTATCAGTTTTATACAATTTTTAATCAAAAACAAGTTAGGAATCTGGAATTTTCTGAATGTTATGTGCCATTATATTGTATATAAGGAACAAATATTGAAAACACCGATTTTTGATATACATAGGTTTAGGGTTACGTACCCGAATACAAGACCAACTTAATTTTGCAGTTTTGTTTCATACATTTTGTAGGTGCTGCTGATAAGTTTGTAATTTTTATTCGAATCATTTACAATAAGTTTTTTCTATGAAGTGGCAGTAATTTCGTAGCGTATTTTTTATGGCGGCCACTATTTTTTATAGCTGTTACTAAAGTATCGAAGAAACGCTATTACAGTGACGCGTTTTGAGTAATTACTATTCAACCGATCATACAGCCTAGGGCACGAAAGTCTAGCGGTGACCGTTAATGCGCAGAAGTCAAAAATAAGCGATACGGCGCGCGGGGTGGGCGTACGTACAGTGCAGAAGGTGCTCAGAACAATAACAGAAGGTGAGACTGGAGAATTGCGATTGTGTGCTTGCAGACCATTGCAACTGTGGAAAACAACTCTTACAGCAGTGCAGGTAAGGTCTGTTTAAAAAAATCATTTATTTATTTATTTAATTTAACAACTAACACTATCATTACAGGTTGAAAACCTAATGCAACAGTGCATGGTACACAAAAAAATCTTTAAAAACACTAAAAAAAACATAAATGCTAAAAACATATCTAACATGAAAAATAAAAAAAAAACAAATTACAAAATATTAGAATATACATAAATTAACGATAGCTCAAGTAATATAATGTTGCTCTTGTGAACTCGCTCAATGAACACGAAAAAAGATCGATGTGATCTCCAACCTCATTGAGAATTCGAGTAGCGCGCTGTAGTGGTGCTTCCCCATGGAGGTTCGTCCTCGTTCTCCCGCGACGTTGTCGAAAGTATCGCTTAGGAATTACTAGCCTCATATTGCCTAAAATACTGGGATTACATGTCCTACCAGTAAAAACTTTAAATAAATAAGCTGTCAGAGCATAATCTCTCCTTACTTCCAATCTGTTGTATCCCACCATAAGCAAAACAAATAGGGTAGGATACATCAAGGGATAGCAAGGATAGACCCCATACATTTTTATGTACAAAAACCTCATGAATTTGTTTTGTATACGCTCCAACATCAGGCAGTATTTGGTTTCATGTGGAGCCCAAACAACCGCGTTACATTCAAGCTTGCTCCGAACAAGTGCATTATATAAGGCTTTCACCGCGCCAATACTGTCAAAACTCTGAGCTTGTCGCAACACAAAGCCCAACGTCCTGAAAGCTTTCTTGCATACTTCTACAATATGGTCTCGAAACTTAAGATCTGATGTAAAGCGTACTCCAAGGTCTTTTACTGCCTTCACTCTTTTCATGTCACTCCCGTCTATATTGTACAAGTGCTCTAGTGGAGCATGTGCGCGGCTGAACGTCATTGTAACGCACTTGTCCACGTTAAAATCTAACCTATTTGCAAGACTCCATTCCACCACACGGTCTATATCTTGTTGCAATTTTTGATGGTCAGAGTCTTCCTTGATACCCAATATTAACTTAAGATCATCTGCAAATAGCAAACAAACCGCGTTCTTGACAACATCTGAAAGGTCATTAACCATTATTAGAAACTCGAGTGGTCCTAAATTGCTTCCTTGGCTCACGCCAGAATAAACAAAATAAGATTTCGATACGTGAATTCCGAACTGAACAAATTGTTGTCGATTTTTCATATAATTGGCAAAGAATTTTAGTGTATGCGGTGTACAGCCGACGACTGCTAACTTCCTAAGTAGGACGTCGCTACTTACTCTGTCAAAAGCCTTTTTGAAGTCAAAGTAAGCAGCGTCGACCTGCACTCCGGAATCCACCAACGGTACCATATATGACATGCCACATAACAAATTGCTCGCTGTGCTTAATTGAATTTAATTAGAATTTGATAATTGAAATTTTATTTCACTGAATATTACTGTATGTAAGGCTGATTCAAATATCTTTGCAAATTTTGACATGATAGCTACTGGCCTATAATCACTTGCTTTTGTCCCCCCTTTACCCTTCGGAATCGGCGTCACTCTTGTGGCTTTCCACTCATCTGGGAACAAAGCCAAAGAGAGGCATAAATTAAATACATAGAGCAAAGGCTCTGCTAGAACCATACGGCAGTCTTTGATAATGAACGCAGGGATTCCATCAGGCCCGGCTGATGTTTTTGGCTTGAGACGCGCGAGGGCCGCTTGGACGTCCGCCAGCTGCAAGCCAGTGAGAGGAACGTGTGGCCCGCCTACACTTCCTGTCGACCGCATCGCGTCCTCAACGCTCAACTGTGCTGGATTACTTTCGTATACTGAGTGGAAATAGCTTGCAAACTCGGCCGCAGTTTCTTTTTTAGATAGAACTGTTCCATTTTTTACAATTTTTAAAACAGATCTTTTTGTATTAACATATTTTCAAAATGATTTCGGGTCTTTTTGTAACAAGAATTGTAATCGTTTCTTATACTCTTTATCGGCCTCTGCTACTTCTAATTTCACTTTTGCCCTACACTTAGTAAAGGCTTCGTAATCACACGGTGCTTTTGTACATTTATATCGCTTATGTAGTCTGGCTTTTAGCTTAATGTTGCGAATCAAGTTTGCCGTGTACCATTCAGGATGATTATAATCTGAACCAACACCCCCTTGCTTTTTTGTTGGAACACATTGATTGAATATTTCATATATTAGGTTATAAACCTGCTGTAACGCTTCATTTGGGTCATTTATATAATATAATGAAGACCAGTCAATTAATGCTATTGAAGAATACAACATACAAAAATCAATCTTAAAGAAATTCCATTTATGTGTAACCTCAACATCATCGTCTGCCACTGTATCGAGGTCGGTATATCTGAGAGTAGAGGGAGTCTCTAAGCTCACAGCAAGTGGCGGGTGAAAAACGTCAACCGCCACGAGAGGCTCCCCCGACAGACAAACATTTACACACTCTTTCCGCAATGAAGTCAGAACCAAGTCCAAACATCGGCCCTTCTGGTTTTGTACCGTGTTCATTTGAGTCAGTCCACAATAGGTTAGAAGATACTCATAATAATTATTTATTTCGACAGAGCTAGAATACAAATTAAAATCGCCTAAAAAAATAACATCTTTATACTTTGTACAGAAGTGTTCTATTATTTTGAATAGGCACATGTATTCAGTCGCTGCTCTTGGGCGGTATATACGAAACACAAATAAAAAACAAAAACTTATTATTACTATATACCGCAGCACCAACAATCTCAAAAATGGCCGTGTCAATGTTTATGTCAGGTGGTACCGGCACTAACCTGACCTTAAACCGGGGTGTGGCCACTAAAAATGCACCTCCCTGCTTCCGTCCATCTGTTCTGTCGCAGCGCAGTATTGAATAACCAACGGGAACAATTTCTCTGTCAAACACTGATTCGTTACATCCTGTTTCTGTTATTACAAATATATCAGCTGATGATGTAGACAGATTTAATTGAAATTCATTCAGTTTCGTTCGTAGGCCCCTCACATTCTGGTAAAACAAATCAATTTTTTTACTAGGTGGTTTGGTGTTTTTCCGCACTTTTACGAAACCAAATCCATTCGCAAAATTCAATATTTAATGGCCATACTTCTGAATCATATAATTTGTCGTAATCTTTTTCTGGCACCCCTATAATGAAGGAAGCGTAGTCTCTCTCGGTTTTATGCTGGATCTTATCTACTTTGCACTTTGTTTCCTTTCCTAGTACTTCCCGTATATAATCAGATAATTCTTTCTCAGTCGTATTCTTCTCCAGCCGCCATACATGAAGGAATTTTTGACGATTAATTGATGATTAATTGAAATAGGCGTTACCTTGCGGAAGTCCATCACTAAGTAAAGGATATATGAATATAATTTGCAATATTCCGCTAAACAATTCTTGTCGTGCTATTCAAAATGCAGCCTCGTGCACCGCCCGCCCGCCCGCATAAAAACATGCAACAAGCAAGCGATACAAGCAAAGCAATCTTAAATAACAAGCAAGAAAACTTATCGACACGTGTTTCGCCTCTGAACGAGGCATCCTCGGGATGTGTTGCTAGCCCGGCTTCTCCGCAGCAACTGATGTGTTGCTCGCCCAGCCATCAGTTGCTGCGGAGCGGCTGGGCGAGCAACACATCAGTTGCTGCGGAGAAGCCGGGCTAGCAACACATCCCGAGGATGCCTCGTTCAGAGGCGAAACACGTGTCGATAAGTTTTCTTGCTTGTTATTTAAGATTGCTTTGCTTGTATCGCTTGCTTGTTGCATGTTTTTATGCGGGCGGGCGGGCGGTGCACGAGGCTGCATTTTGAATAGCACGACAAGAATTGTTTAGCGGAATTTTTGACGTTGAACGCCCTTAATTCCAACAATTAAATTATTACCCCCCTTTTTCACTTCCTTTAATTGATTATTCTTCTTATGAGTAACCTCTATAAAATTATCATTCGGTACATTTGCATTGTCCTTCGTGGCCTCTCTTTTCCTAGCCGCAGCCGCATAGTTTAGTACAACTCGCTGCTCAGGTGGCTTGGTGCTAGTTTCAACTTGCATGCCAGTAGATGTCGCATTCGACACTTGTTGGTATGGATGTTCTTGAACTCCCGAATAACTTGTTGATTGAATATTGTTCATGTTATTCTCACCATCATTTTTCTTCACAGTTTTCAAGTTTTCTACTTCAGCCTGAAGTTTAAGGCATATCTCATTCGCTTTCTTTAATTGAGCCCTCAATCGTTCACATTCACATTCTTTGGTCACTAAAGTATCTTTTGAAATATTTATTTGCTTTGAGTATTCGTTAGCAACCTCAGTCTTAATCTCCTGAATCAACTTAAGCCTCAGAGCTTCCATCTTGGTTTCCATTGTCACATTTATGGCTTCTAGCAACTCCGGAAAATTGCTGGTCATCAATTTGGTCTCGGTTACAACTGAATGCTCCGGTGAAGCACCGGTTAGCATCCCATCAAACGACACGTTGTCTAGCGTACCTTCTTGATGCGATCCACCCGCGCCGCGAACAGGAGTATCGTCAGTGACTTGAACGCGTCGAGTAATATTTACGCATGATTCACACTTAAACGTTTTTTTTAGTTTAGTCTGTTGGTCGAGCGATCGAGCGCACGAGGCGTGGGCGCGCGGGGGGCGGGGCGCGACCGACCGTCTAGATTTGCACGCTATATTTGACGGTTAAATCAAATTTTGAAATGCTTTTGCGTATAACTCTGGTCTCACTGTTCGTACGGCTATCCTGTCTTGACCCTTTTAAGGCGTTATTGTTGCTCACACAGGTAGGCAGAGCGCGGATGAGGTGGGCGTGATGTCGGGTGACCTGTGCCTGTTGCGGTAAAAGGTGACGATCACAGGTACTGCTGTTAGTTGACTGTAGTCGATAACACCAGCGGTGCGATCCGCCGCCCCTAAGTGGGAAAGTGATTACTTGAACTCATTCTTGAGTCAAGTTTGAGTTGAAGTTACAGAGGACCTCCTTTTATAACGTAAGGTTGATATCGGCGGTCCACTATAACCTAAACTAAGTAGATACGTAGCGTCGGGGATTGTTCGTACGGTAAAATTATTTACACCACTGGATAGCTTAGAACGTAGGTAAAACGTTTTTAACTATCACTAGACCGAAACACAACTTTTTACTACTATTTGGATTTTATTATCTCGGAGCGACGTAATGCACATCCGTACCGAACCATGGCGCGGGCCGATAAAATGTTTGACTTTTATCTTATTCTTCTTTTGTTACGATGTATACCTTAAGTTTCCATGATTTTTCAAAGATAGACCTTGCCTGGACGAATATAAGAGTTGTTTTCCACAATGTCAATGGTGTGCACGCAATTCTCCAGTCTCACCTTCTGCACTGTACTCATTCATAAGCGCTGGTAGCCGTTCATCTCTACACTATATTATATAAAGAGGAAAGATTTGTTTGTTTGTTTGTATGTTTGAGGTAAACTTTGGAACTACAAAACCGATTCTAAAAATTCTTTCTTTTTTAAAAAGCTACATAATTGCTGAGTAACATAGGCTATATTTTATTTAAATAAAAGTAAGTTTTCGGTTTGAAAATTCAGTATTTGTGAACCATGTCGGGAGAAAAAACGCTGCTTAACTGCTTTATCGGCGTGCCCTGACCAAATGGTTAGTTATACGTGATAAAACCGGTTGTTTTTCCATACGAGGAAACTGTATCAGTTTAATCTGACTACAGAGTTCCATCTACAACGATCCTGACACACCTCTTGCTAATATTAAGCTTGAGAAAGTGACTACAGCCAGGTTTAAGCACAGATTTTTTCCCATACGGGAAAACTATATCAGTTTAATCTGACTACAGATTTACATCTACAACGACCCGGACACACCTCTTGCTAATATTTAGCTTAAAATGTGATTAAAACCAGGTTTATGTATTGATTTTTTCCCATACGAGAAAACTGTATCAGTTTAATCTGACTACAGATTTCCATCTACAACGATCCTGACACACTTCTTGGCACTTTGCTAAAACAAAGTAACCAGGGTCTGATGATTGGACTGGAAGATGGTTACGGGATCTCCTCAACGGACAGCAGCAGACCCTTCGAGTTTGGACTTATTTGATTGGTCTTTATTAGCACTTTGGTAAAATATGGTGACCAGTATCTGGTGATGGGACTAGAAGATGGGTACGGGATCTCCTCAACGGACAAAAGCAGACCCTTCGAGTTTGGACTTATTTGATTGGTCTTTATTAGCGCCATGGTTAAACATGGTGTCCGTTGCATATAGTCGTTCAAAAAATCATATTCTTTTGTTTTCCTTATTTACGACGCGGGCAAAAGCTAGTAAATTAAGAATTTCCTCAGGTCCCGACACTGACAGCAGGATAGCGTATGCAATTTTCAAAGGGTGCGATAGAGATGGCATTAGAACTCGTGTCGAGAACCCTAATTTATGAACGCAGCCCTGATTAGCTCCCTAATTGTACCCATGCGTAGCAATTTCCGTTCACCTCTAGACTTTCTTGTTGTAACGAAAGAAGCCTGGCTACTCATTGGACAGAGGATTCTAGCTTGGGAGCCAGGAACTCTAACTGTGAGTATGCATGTCTCGCGAAGTAGTGCATTTTGGTTCATATCCCAACATAAATAAGGACTTAATCGCGGGACTCCTTTTGTGGTGGCGATATAGAATAGAATAATAGAATAGAAAAATATTTATGGTGGCGATAGCTTCTTAGCGCCATGCATAAATATCACAAGAATATATTTTTTAAACATAGAGCAGGTACCTATTTAATTTTTGAAACACACAATAAAATAATAATTAATCTATTATTATTTAAAATCTTACTGGACATTGCTTGACTGAGGTTATTTGAACTCTAAGTAAAAGAAACCCCTTACCTGGCACGCTTTGTTGGCCTTCTCAACAGTTTCGTCCTTCTTCTTTCCCTTCAGTGTTTCAGCGCTACCTTCCTTATAAAGAAGCACGGACGCTTTCAGTGACTTCAGCTTTAACTTGCGGCTAGCTTCTTCCCAATTATTATCTGCGAAGGGCAGTCAGATTATTTCTGATGTACAGTTTGTGTCTTGTTAAAGTGCACATATGAATTTGGGTAAAACTAGAACCAATTTTATCGACAGAAAAAATAAAATAAAAAATCAGTTTTAATTTTTTTTTCATATATTTTCTTTATTTTCTGTACAAATTTTATGTGAAAACGCCCAGAGTACCTCTGTTTAACTGCTCATAGAAAATATTCCATCTGGATAGAAACATGGTATTTTTATTTCATGAAAGTTGATATTTTTAATAAATTTTAACGTAAAGTAATAAAAAGTGGGGGTTCACTGGGCATTATTCTAAGAATTTTAACAATTATTAAAAAAACACTAAAATAAAAATATTGATTTTATCACGGAAAATTGTTTCCGTAATTTTTTTCTTATTTGTAATTGATGATGATTTTTTTTAAATGTAATTAAATCGTCACTGCCTGTTGTTAACAATTTTTTGTTTTAACATAAAAGGGCACTTGGTTAAAAAATTACAACCTTTCCTTTACAAAAGGTACAGTTGCTTATAGAAAAATGTTAAGGTCTACAATAAGAACTTTATAATTTTATTTTTTTCAATCTAGTATGAAATTGAATCTAGTTTTACCCAAATTCATATGTACACTTTAACGAGACTCACACATAAGGTGACTTCTAATTATATAGCAAATTCACACTGGAGACTCGGTACCCTTTCAGTGAAAAACGCAGGATAAAATTTAATCTTACTATACTAATTGACTCGGAGTTGTTCGTAAATTAGTATAGGGACACAATTTTTATTTTGCGTTTTACACAAAGGGTTTTTACTTATTATATTAAACCTTGGTTCAGACCACTTACCGAGTCTCCAGTACGAATTTGGCTATAAAATTTAAAGTCACCTTATATACATGTATACAAATAAGGTGTCATCATTTATACAGCCATATTAATACTGGTGTCTTGGTAAGTGATTAGTATCTATCAGAGATCGATACACTTTTTGTTAATTTTGTAAAATAAAATGTTTACCTGCCATAATAAATGACTCGGGGCTGGGATTGCGTTTGTTAGGTAGGGAAGACGGAAAAAATAACGTTTGAATTTAACAAAAAGCGTCATCAAACCTTGATAACGAGCACTAACCGAGTCCTCAGTATGAATTTGGCTGTATAAATTAATGTCACCTTGTATAATTTTTTTATAACGCTTGTCCTGATGTTTAGCGTCTATGGGATATATAGGATGAAGTGCGCACGCCCGAAAGTAACTTATTTACTCTTCTTTTAAATGAATTATAATCAACCGAATAAACGGATATATGGTATGGTATGGAAAAAATGTACTGGTTTCTGCAATAAATATTTCCGAGCTTTTCATTTTTCATTCAGAGAGCTAATTTGCGAGTTGACTATCGAATGTGTAGACGTTTTGGTGTAGTGTGTACTTAGGCCATTTAACACGGGACTAGGCAAGCGCACTTATCTCCCCCTGCCGAAGTACATGAACAAGTCTGCTTGTGTGCGCGTTTTGTGTTGTGTTTTGATTTAGTGTGACATACATTTTTCGCAAGAGTGTGCGTGAATGAGTAAATGTGTGCTGTGCGTGTTTACCTCCCCTCCCGTTGAAAACGGCTGAATAATTTCAGTACTAAGAGTCGCGCTTTCCCGTGCTAAATGGTCTAAGAGTGTGTAAGACAAAACACGCGCTGGAAACCCAGCTTAACTCGATTTACGCGGTAGTAAAGTCATTCGATGGCAACTCGCACTTAGCTCACTGCACATAATTTTGTTTGTAAGACTTGTCTGAAGTGGTTTGATCAATCTTCAGATAAACTCACCGATATAATCCAGCAAAGTGGCCGACTGCTTGCTACACCTATTGAACAGTTGCCGCCAAGTCGCGTTGCAGGAGTCATCTCTCGACAGACAATCCACTAGACTTTGTACTATCACTCTATTGAATGGGTCCAGGGAGGCACCACTGAGGTATTGGTTGGGCAACTTCTTCATAAGCTGGTTGAAGGTCACTTGGAGCTTATTGCTGCTGCTATTGAAATATATATCCTGAAAGCATGGTTGATTCGTGTCAATAAAAGATGAGTTTTTCTTTTTGAAATATAATTACACATCTGAAGTGAAACGAAACATGCACGATTATAACACTTCGATGTAATTTTTCAGGAGGTGATGACGTGATAAATAAAGAAAATGTAGCATTAAAAAAAAAACTTTTTAACTGATTAATGTTATATTTAAGATATGTATCCCAAAAGAAAACAGTACTGCTATACTTTGGTTATTAAAACACGTTTTTAAGGCATGCAGGTTTTATCAGTGTTTTCCCTCAGCAAGGGGTACAAAAAAAATTTTGGAAAGCTCATTCATGATGTGGTTAATTGTTATTCTCAACTGATCCTAGGCTGATAGGCAGCCCCGGATCTACATATTTTTACAGGGGGTGCAAAAGGCAAATTTTGCGCCCTTGTATAAAAAGAAAACATATTTTTAAAATTTTAATATAGAATACTAAGGTGTGTCCGCATTCCACACAAAATTTAACAATCAAAATATTATTTTCCTACACTTTTTTTCAGCAAAACTATCTAATATGTGGTCATAATTCAAACTGTTCGCTACGTCACTTTCTATCTTAGTCTGAGCTTTCTATGGACAATATTGCCAGTACTGACGCTCAGGCGTTCCTGACAAATTGCAGAACGCAAATATTTTTTATTTATTTCAGCTTCCTGAAACTTCTTTCGCACGATGCTGAAGTTGTGGGCAATGCGGCACATATTTTTAGAGCAGAACACATATTCGGAAACGCATCTTGCAAGTGTTTTTTTATGTTTGTCTTCCAAAATGTTTAGTGGGTACTTGGGCATAAAAATGGCCCTTTTTAGACACTTGAAACCAGAGTGCGCTACTACGCCATTATTGCAGGCACATTGACGGAAAATAAAGGGCCTAAAGAGATACTGGTAGTAGAGACAAGTTTGAGGTCACGATTTCGCCGCCCCCCCGGCCCTGGCGCCCGGGGCAAGTGCACCCTCTCGCCCCCCCTAGATCCGGGGCTGCTGATAGGATTCGAAACTGAATCAAGATTGTGAAAGTAGCGTTCGATTGACTAATCTACTGCTGCAATTTTTATTTTATTGTCAATTTTATTATTAAGACGAGTTTTCTTTAATTTGTATTTTTTCCGTAACATTCCTTGATATTACAGAAGATTTTTTGTAGCATATTGACCCTGGCAAAAGAAACTACAAGTCAGAAAGAAACATGACACTTGCTATCGTGTCCAGATCTTTTTCCTAAAGCCATTAAACATGTCTGTCGCTGTGTTTTGTTTCTCATATTTCGAGTTAAAGGGAACTGCGTAATTAGCAAGCTTTAACCACATAAACCACGTAGACGTCTAGCATCTGATACCTCGGTATAGTTTAGCCCATATAGGTGATTTTCAAAAAAATCATACCTGATATTTGGTAAGTGATTTAGTAAGTAACAACTAAGGTTCGATGATCCGTTCTGCGAAATTCGTTTCACTAAAGTGGATTTTAACAACATAATTGGTATTTTTTTACTATAGTTTGAAAATTTGGCTTGATTAGAATGACAGACATCGTCAGTTCATCGATGTATACGCACTAGAACTAATACTCCCAACGTTTGAATCAGAAATGTAACTATACCGGGTGTAAATAGAGTGCGACCATTAAATGAAACCACATATTCTACCGACCATACTGAACCACTTTTCCCAAGAGTCATACCCGCGGACACCCTTAGTTTAGGAAATAATTGAGTTCCAAACAAAAACGTGAAACGGACGACGCTCTCTCTAAACTCGCCCGTATGTCGGTGCGTCAGGGTTCACGCGTTTTTGTTTGGAACTCAATTATTTTCTAAACTAAGGGTGTCCGCGGGTATCATTCTTGGGAAAAGTGGTTCAGTAGGGTCGGTAGAGTGTGTGGTTTCATTTAATGGTCGCACTCTATTTACACCCGGTATATGAAACAATGAGATCTGTCATTCTAATCAAGATACATTTAACAAACTATAACAACCTAAGGCAACGGGACTATTTGGTGGAACGCACTATACCTTGAAGGTGCAAGCAAATTAACATACCTTAAATTTACTTAATTGCATGATAAGGTCACTTGTTTGCTCCTTGGAGAGGGTTTTGCTCTTGTTCTGAACCAAGTCAAGCATGGCGAAGAACTTGTCTTGACTGACTTTGGCCATTGCGGAGTGTTTGTCCAGGAGATTTCCGAAGTAAGATATTATGTACTTGGTATAGTTTTTCAGCTCGATTAATGGAAGGAACAGCTCCTGCCAGGCTGAAACAAAATAAACTAAATAATATATAGGTGCAAAACACCGACACCCTGATGATCTTTAGTATCTCTCTGCGTTATAACTAAATTAATTAAACAACTTTTTAATGTACTTATTTTTGTATTATGTATTATTTATTTTGATAAAAATACATTAATGCCAGTTTTCACTAACGACGAACAAGGCGACGCCTAACCAAGTAACTCCTAATTTAGGCCCATGCTTACATTCTATTTCACCAAACTATTTTTACTATGTGACCCAAGAGTAGCCTAAGTTTTTGATACTTATCTTTGTTTTTGTTTGTCAAGTTGTCTGTTTGCGGTTTTTTAACGTTTCACAGTACTACAATATCGAGACTCTCTCGATATCTCAAAATCGCGACTGTCACATGCATGTGTCAGTTTAGGGGCGCCTAAGCATTACGCACCCCCGAATCGGTGTCGTAATTTTAGGCGATTCCTAACGTCGTCGTTAGTCATGAACTCATGACTTAAGAGTTAGTGAAACGTATTTTTACTTTAGGCAACTCCTAAATACATAGACATCTGATTTAGGCGTCTCCTATGGGCATTAAACATACAATTTAGGACTTCGTAAATCTCATGGTTTTTAGATTTAAGCCGGATTTTGGAAATTAGTCTGAAGTGTCTAAGAAACCGTATATTAAGGCAAAAACATCCTCAGATATTGTAGGATGTACATTTTTACACCTCAATTTAATTTTTGATACGGTTACCTTGTTACCAAAAATATTGTGACAAGGTTTTAGCAAAAATAAAAGCTGGCGTATTTATAAACAACGTTCACAAGTTGATTACATTATAATTAATCCGAACATCAGGTCTCAGTTATTATCTGATAATAATGTATCGCTGGCACCTGAGCTAGACATAAGATATGTATAAAATTACAGGTGACAGGTATCAGGTACGTCGGGAAGGCTGCCACCCAGGTTTCATCACGTTTTTTTTATTTGGCACATATCTTCGGTTATGTTCTTTAACCGCGTATCTCAGTTTTGATAATTCTCTAATCCCTCACTTCAACATTCTGAATAAAATTTAAAAAGTTCAATAATTTGACTGACCCGGGTGTTGTAGATCGAGACAACCAATGAACCGACGATCTACACCGTGTAAATAAAGATAGGTATTATTGTTCCACGATTGGATTGGGATTCAAAAGTGCCATTTGCATAATAGTACAAATTAATTGATTACTTAGGTACTTAAGAGCATCAAGTAAAATAATTATCAAATTATTGCGTTTTATGTACCTACTTAACTTACTGATGTTTATAAAAGTTTATTGATCAATAGATAGTATTGTTTCTCCAAAATATTCCTATGGTCTTAATTTGTTATGCCTTTACTTAAGTAGGTATAAGAAATTTGTATAGATTAAGATTACGTTACAAACATTTTGAAGAAAAAATAAGGAATATTGAAAAAAAAAGAAGACATGTTTGCTAAGTTTCTTGCACTTCTTCTTAGCAATACTAATCGTAAGGGCGGATGGTTAGGCATTATTTTTATTTATGGTTTATTTTTTCATTTTTAAACACATTTATTAATTGCATTATGTATATATAATATTTTTATTCCTATATTTCTCTTTTTTATGCAGGTGTATAATTTTATTATATTTTAGTAGCCCAACCTAAATATTTTTTGTGTGTATTTCCCGTATTGTTATATATATTTTTTTCATATTCTAAAGATATATATTGTAAACATTAACTTTCATTTGTAAAAAGTATACTTTATGTTTCTGTTTTACAAAATAAATATTTTGATTTTGAAATGATCGCTGATTTACTCTGATCTGGCTTCATAAGAAAGTAAGTAAGTAAAATTAATCAGAAATGTTTAGTTTAAAATCTCATGAATGCGGATGCCTTTAATTCTAAATTTAGAATTAAAGGCAGCCGCCACTACTTATCTGCTGCCAAAATAATGAGTTGGAATGCAAATTGCCTATGACCGGCTACTTAGCAATTGATATTACATATTTGTAGGGTTCCGTAGCTCAAAATGGAAAACAGAACCCTCATAGGATCACTTTGTTGTCCGTCTGTCAAGACCCTTTTTCTAGGGCCCCGTTAGAGATATCAAGTTGAAACTATATACCTCCTAGAGAAGTCTAGGCCCTATGATGCTGTTAAAAATCAGACTTTCAGCACAACGAAAAAAAATAGCCCTTCATACAAATCAGCTCACCATGAAACAATATGGGGCTCTTTTAGTTGACATAGAAACCCGAAGCTTTGTTTACAATAAATATTAAGTCTTACAGCACACGTGTAGGAAAAAATCGGAAAATTACCTATATTAAATTATTATAGAAAAAATTTACATCCTACCTCACTTGGACCCCGGAATACATAAAGTTTTATAGATCACAACAACAATCAAGCTAACCATAGGAGTCAGGGCCCGAATACTCGCACTTGACCAGTATTTTTTATTTACGTACGTACATATCGCCATTATATGAAACGTAAGTCACAGTCCACACTTTTAGTACACTCATTTTTCACCGAGGATTACGTACGTCCCAAACGTGATGCATGATGAGCCCTATCGCCGTACTTTGGGCACAAATGGACCAACAGCTTCAGAGGATATGTAAATTTTTCAACGGTCACTGTTACTCCATGCGGAACGACCCGCAGTGCGAGAGGGACGGATTTCAGAAAAAAATGCAAAATGTCGGTTTTAAATTAATATAAAATTAACAAGTTTAGATATTGTTAAAAACTATCTGATAAAATATCGTTCAGGTCTGTATGTCATTCATCTTTCTCATATTATGAAAAAAAAATTAGAAGACCTCATTTCATTAATTGTTTCTATCGAGCGAAAGTTCTGCAATCGCGTTTCTGTACTTAAGAAAACTAGAAAAAGATGCCTATATTTACATACAAATTTATCAAATTAGTGGCTTCTTCTGAAAAGCAGGTAAACAACTTCAAAAAGTGCCGATTTTAGTGAAATTTCCGAAGCACACAGACCGAAAATAAATTGATATGCACCGCAGAGTTTGAACCCAAAACCCTCTGGGTTAGCAGGCAAGCGCTCTACCACTCAGACACAGAGTCGGCTAGTAGTAATATCCAGTTATTTTAGTTAAATAATAATAAGCTTTTATTTTAGGTTTAAACCACAAACAGATAAATAAACTACACTATAAGACATACCTTTGTTAAAAACAAAAGTGGACGGATTATGATACAACTGAACACACGTGAATAGTCTCAGAGTTAAAGGTATAATACCCAGGTTATCAGCGCTCACCTTGAGCTGACAAGAGTTACTGATAACATGATTTATCTCAGAACGTACAACGTGCAGTCACTTGGTAGGCAACTACAAGTACTAAGTACTAACAATGACATACGAAATTATATCAGAAATGCGTAGCCAAAGAGCATTCTGTTAAATAACTTAGGAAATTTTTGTAGGGTTCCGTAGTCCGACAAGGAACCCCATTGACCTCTCATAAACAACAAGACACACAGTCTCTAAGAAAAGTTCGCCAGAAAGTGTCCGAACCTGTAACGTGCATAGTAGCAAAAATCTTCAACCAAATTAAGACGTTATGTCGTTAACATAAGATGCAATGTCAGTTGTACGAAATCGTCATTCGCATTTGTCACGCCATAGCGGTGACAACATGGGCGCCGGAAGACGAAAGTCTAGGGTGGGGCAACCTTTCAAATATCAACGGGATTCATAGTTGAAAAATAAGAAAACGTATTTTTGTGCAAACAAAAACTGCCGATCGGTCTTGTCTCTCATATACTCATATGTCCGCTGTATGTGTACTTTAGTCGTGCTACGAAGTCCTATGTTTTACGGTCCCATTCCGTTTCCAGGAGGGGGGGGGGCGGCTGCCTCTCCCTGCCCCCCCCTTCCGACACCCATGGAGGTCAATGAGAAACCCTTATAGTTTCGCCATGTTCGTCTGTCCGCGGCTTAGCTCAATGACTATTAGTACTAGAAATCTGTAATTTGGCATAGGTATACTTACATCAATCACGCCGACAAAACAGTAAAATAAAATCTCGAAAAAATATTTTTATTGAGGGTAGGGTACTCCTATCCCATACACGTAAATTGGGGATGTTTTTTTTTCGTCTATCCCATAGTGTGATAAATCGTTGGCTAGGTCGTTTAAAAAATTTGTAGGTGTGTAAAAATTATTTTTCGATTTAGGGATCCGTTGGCGAAATATTAATTTTTGTCAAAGTGTCCCCCCCCCTGCCAGCTAAACGGTTGTTTATGAATATGTGAAAAAATTCACAGAAGTAGTATATGTAATGAAGTTAAAAGGAAAACAATCACAGCTAAGTAGATGTTATGTGCGCTCGGCGAAACTGGTGGGGGGGGGGGGGGACTAGCGCATGTGTTCACTCGCGCACAAAATTACTAAGTGCGACAGAGAAACAATGGCTAGTGCAGTCAAGGTCACCGCTCATAAACCGTTGCGATGCTTGTACAGGTCACGCCAAACTTTTAGTCCCCTCTAAAGACGACAATGTATGGGCCGTTCTTCGGGAGAGCAACTTCCAAGCGGACTAGAAATTTGGCGCGATCTGTATTAGTAAACCAAGTTATAAAATGTACTGGGCAACCTACGGAACCCTACACTGCGCGTGGCCCGGAACGCACTTGGCCGGTTTTTCAAATTCTATATTGTTCAAGCTTGGCCACTACCGCGCCCAATAGAAAGCAACGTTGAGATATAGGATGAGGCGCGCTCGCTTAGAAAGGTAGAAAGTACCTAAATAGGTACACTAACCTACACTCTATGGTCTAAAGGTCCTCACGAGTCAAGCTCGTCTTAGTTTGAGTACCGCCAGATAATCGTATAGATTAAATAAGTTCTCAATGTACCCTCCTATTTTGTAACCATTTTATGTTCGTGATTTATTTAATGTTTTTTGTTTTTGAATAAAGTTATTTTTATCTTTACCTTTTATCTCTATGGTGCAAATATGTATTAAGACAAACTTGCAGACATGGTTTCCGAATTATTCACAATATTTTGTTTAGGTGTCTTTAATGTATATGTAATCTCGATATACTTGCTACGTTTTAAAACTGTAAATTAGATTTATTCGCAATCAATGATAAATACGTAAGCGAAAAGCTAATTGGAGAGCCAAGCTTACTTAGCCTACGTAGTGCCTTTTCATGCCTTTTTTAGGGTTCCATACCCGAAGGGTGCCAAACAGGACCAGAAAAAAGTATATTGGTCTCAAGTTCATCCTTCCGACTGAGTAGGAGGCAATAATAAATCTAAAATACTGTTTCCTCACCTTGCAATCCAACAGAAAAATCAGTGTTGCCTCCCTGACCAAAGGACCACAGAAGGGATAAGCCTATAGGAGGCCGGTTCTGATAGGAGTTGCGGAGACTAGCACTCTTGCTGATGGAGGTTACGCAGAACTCAGGGTTGTTCAGTGCCAACAGTTGGATGAGGACTCTGTACCCATTTACTGATTGCCCTGCAAACAAGACATTACTAATTTGTACAAAGTATTACTAAACTTGGGGTGGGTATCCATGATAATGAATTAGATAGTATAAGTAAAACTCAAAACAGGTTTCATGCAGATATACGTATATAACACCGTATGTAGTGCGGAAAGATTTTTTATTTTATTTTCCAGTGTATGTTTACCCTTAGTTACTTTGGGACATTTTTTAACTTAAATTAATAATTAATTATAACAGTTATTCACTATGTATGAGTCAGATTTCATCTGAATAGTTTTATTGTAATCATACAGTTTCTTCAGAGGCAAACAGATGACGGTTCCCCATTTAGCATGTAGAATGTAGGGCCAAACAGGGAACCAGTGCATTATCTTTTTTACATCAAAAGAAACTGTATGATTACAGTGAAACTAGTAAGGCAAAATGTGATATAATATGTAGTAATACATTGCGAGTAGACTTTAGTAATTCGTTTTATTAATTCAAGTTAAAAATGTCTATCACACTCATAGAAAAATTCTAAGTAGCTTTTTATTTACTACATTTGAAGTAGATATTATAAGGCCTATAAACCATTAATTTTTCAGTTAAAAAATAACTAGTATCAACTACAGACATTTGAGTAAATAAATGTTTTAAGGTATTTAATAAATGCACTGGTAAAAGAAGGTGCTGTCTGTGAAACATGAATAAAATGTTTATCTAATAAATTTTTGATGAATTTAATAAGGTAATTATTTTGGCAGAACAGAAAACAGAATTTTAGCTATATGATGGAAAAATCACAGAGGAAAGGTAAAAAACTGGAATATACCAACAAACCTCTACTCATATCATTGGCCAGCGCAGTGAGGGAAACATCAAAGAACAACTGAGCATTTGCATTCCCTGCATCTCGAAGCACATTTTCCAATTGTACCTTTAGTTCATTCGGGACCACAGATATGGGGTAATTAGAAGGGTAGTTGGAGAAAGTGGGGTCTTCTACGTCTATCTGGACCTTGGAGTTTAGGAAATTGGCCACTTCCTTCAACCACACTAGCGGCGCATTTGAGAAGCGAATTTTATTTGTGGTTATGATGTTTGCTACTTCAGTTACATCAATCTGGAATAAATAGATTTTTAGATAACATATGGTGTATGTTTTCAGAGAGTAACAGGTGTTGTTTGAGGATTTTGGCTTCATTTTATATCTGATGTCCTTGATATTGAAAAACTATTGTTTCTTATACAGATTTTACTAGAGGTTTAAGTCAGTATCACCTATATAATCTATGGAATGCAATAAAATCAGGCTATAAAGCCATAGTTACTTTCAAACAAGTTTGAAATAATATGTATACTTACAGCTTGCAAAGCAGCTTCAATGGTCTTGGGAGGCTTTGGCTTGGCCGCTTCAGCTTTTGCTTGCTTTTTCTTCTTTTCTGCTTCCTTCTTTTTAGCGGCTTTTTTATCATCATCGTCAATTTCCATACCCTGGTAGAAAGATTTCACTTGCGAAGGATGCACTGAAAAATATGTTAAAATACTTTATATTTATCTAGGAAAGCTGATAATTTAAACAGGGAAAATTTAAATGAAATTGAAATGCAACTCACCAATATCTTCGCTTTTCGGCCCATTTTTCGGGGGCTTTTTGTCATCATCTTTGGCGTTCTTAACTTTTCCATTTTGGGTTTGGGATTTCTTGCTTTTACCTACGACTTCCCATTGACCGCTAGACATAGTGGGATATTAATAAATTAATTAAATTCAGAAACAACTTTTGTTGTAAATAAAGGGAAAGCGAGAGGTTACACGTCAAAACTAAACACAGCAAAACGTCAAAATTAAACCAAGCTTTCCTATTGGTCGATAGATTCCACATTGCACATAACGTGGCAAGAAAAGAATAAATAAAGATGCAATCTTTTTATCCGAAAACTGCACAAAATGCATTAAAAAAAAATAATAATAATAGATGCATACAAGTGCATACATACCTCCTCAGTTTTTGAAATCATAAATTAATAAAACAAGAACCCAAATAATATTTGCTAAACAAAGAACAAAAGCTATCGATTATATTATACTCGATAAACTACGGTTTTCCTGTAGTCGATGACAGCTGTTCGTGGAAGACAAAAGATGACACAACACTACCTTTATAAAACCAAACCAGACATTTTCCCGTTTTTGCGAAGGAAAGGTGATTGTGAGAGTCCTTGAATTAATTTCGATCGTGATAAAAATAAATAAAACAAATAACAGTGCGCGAAAACGTTGTGCAACATAACACTTTGTTTTTAGGAAGTATTTGAAGCTACAGACATGGAAGAAAAGTTGTTATCAGACGATGTGTCCAACACTTTGCGGGAGCGAGTTTTCTTTTCCGCAAGAGATGGGATGTCTTTAACACTCTACGCCCTATTATACGAAAAGAATACTGACGAAATAGATGACCTATTGAACACTGTACGTATCCTTGCCATTCTTGTTTCACAAACGACGAAACAGCAGTTTTTTTGCTTCCAAATCTTACTAAACTCCATTCTTTGTGACACGTTATTTTCTATTTTTATCATCTAAATCATACACATACTACCTTTTGCGCGTTATAAACTAATGGTTGTGCGTTATAAATTATTTTTACGCAGCATAATCATCGCATGCTATGAGTAACCTTGACTGATATGAAATCACAGCTTCTGTCTTTTGAATAAACAACATGAATAAACACACTTACTTATACATTCCAAGCATACGCAGAATAGGTACCTATGCGTACTTTATAAGCCATCATGTCATTGAACTTCCTTCACCCCATCATGTAAGAACAATACCTTATCATAAAATTGTTTACTAAGTTCAAGTAACACTTTCTTTGTCAAAATCAAAATCAAAATATTTATTTTGCAAAATAGATACATAAAGTATACTTTCTACAAGTCAATGTTAATTTTAACAATATATATCTTTAAAATATACAAATATTATATAATAATATGGGAAATAAAATTGTTAGCTCCTAAACTCTTTCATTGAGTAGCAGGCCTAACATGGTGCCACTTTAACACCATTTTAAACATAATTTGACAGTAAATTCCATGTATGAAATATAATCGAATTATATCCATAGCAAGAATATCCTTCTTACTACAAGTAGCTCACTACAAATACAGATTCCAAAGAATATCTGATAAAGTATTTGTGTATAGGTTTATCAAAAGTTTTTATCTGTAGAAGTGTAGGAATTTTGCCTTGATTTGATTGAATACTAAAATAAGTTATGAATCAACTAAAGTTGATTTATCTAAATAACATTTTTGGTTGATTTAATATGATGCAATCAAGAGACAACAAATATTGCAAATCATCAGCGAAATGGAATGTATACCTGGTAATATTTCTTTCATCACTAAGTACAAATTATATATATGATTATATCATGTTCCTATACAATTAATAAATGTATTCCCTGACTTGTGGACTCAATAATGTAGCAGTATTACATAATTAATATTTATATCTAAATATATATTTTTACCTTAATCTTCTACTTGCTTGTGTGTACAAAATTCAGCCAAAACAGGAACAATATCAGAATTAGTACTGTAAAGATGATTTTCTTTATCACTCACAGCATAAAGCTGAGCTTTCTCCTTTTAGTTGCATATTTTTTAATGATGAAATGCTGTCTAATTTTAATTATGTTTTCAAGACAAATCTATGATTTCAATTATAAGTACCAAAAAGGGGACAACTGTCTTACGACATAGAAACTTTTGATGGAGCAATGCTTACTATTTGACTCATAAATCTTTTGAATTGGCAGCAAGACAAAAGTCAATGATAAATTCCATGTATTGATAAGGTATTGGAAATCAAACTAAGTATACTGAACTAATTTATAATTAATTGCTATTGCATTTCTAGTGAAATCACAAAATTTTGTTTCCCTTTCAAATATTTATTACAACCTTTTGCTAAGGACAAAATATTTAAACCCTATGCTCACTTTTTGGTCATGCCAAGTTGGTATTCACTTTTACCCATATCTCCTCCATTACACATTAAGAAAAAAACATACAATTTGTAGGTAGGGTAGTAGTCAAAACTGTTAACCGTTGGTGTTAGCCCGGGTTCTATTACTTCCAGGATGTGTGCTGTGATGGTGTGAAGTGCACTCCCCTCATAGCGGCAGCAAGGCATGGCAGAGAGGGATCCGTGAGGATTCTGCTGGACAAATTCAGGCCCCCAGTTAGACTGGAGACAGAAGGCACTGTGAAATTTGATGAATACGTTATTGAAGGTGAGCGATCTAAATGCATGGTCAAAATTCCCACCTTATTACAGTTTTCTCTCGCTGAGAACAAAAAGATTGAACACTGAATGCAGTTTTTTCATTCCATTCAACGGTAGGTTTTGTTCTTGGGGAAACTGATCATAGACAGACACAGGATAATTCAAACCTTGCTAAAATGTTTCATTGAGGAGAAGACTGCTTTTGTCAATAATAGTGACTATTATCAAGTATTAGAATATTATCTAACTATTATTATTTTATTATCTAAGTGTGGGGCCGTCGACCCCTTCGCCCTTTCCCTACACCTGCGCTTGAGTAAGTTTGTCAATAATTCTCACGTTGATGTAAAATAAATAAATAATAAAGCGGCTAAGTGACATTTTAGTGAAAATGACTGTATGGCATGTTTATATTCATAAAAAAAAAACTTCTAGACCTGTCTTACAATGATTCCCCTAGGACTTGTAGATTATTCCCATACCTACGACCCTACACCTACTGCCATAAAGCCATTTTCACTAAAATGTCACTTAGCCGCTTTCTTTCGTATGACGGCCGTTTTGAAACAATAAAAAATGCTATAAACATTACTTTTAAATATTTCATACAAAAAAAAGAGATGGAAGGTTTTTTTGAGGTAATGGTTTATTTAAATCTGGTTGGGGTATTTGTAGATGATAAAGGCCCTTGACTAGCTAGATCAGGAAAATGTAACGCAATTTATGTCCTAATTGTTTAGTTATTTCAACCTTGTGTTACATTGCTATTGAAATGTCGACTATGTTTACATGAAGTGCAGCAAAACAACTCGACGAATCGGTGGCACACCTCTTCCCAAGACATTGACTCCTTTTTTTGTCTTCTCTTATCGTTTCTATATATAGCGTGAAATGGTGAAAGCAAGTTTCCGAGTTACAGCGCAGGCACAAAGGCAAAACGATGTTTCATTTCGAAACAGAGTTTTGGGCAGTTGGCTCGGAGCCAAGAATCTCTTTGTTTGCCAGTCTTATGATTGAAGTTGGTAATAGGAATTAATATGTTTATTATCAAGTTCAAGAGCGGTATCGTCGCGTCGGTGAACAGCCGAGTGTTTGATTGTTTACCATGACAATTGATTCCTGTAATACATCTGACCTCCCTTGGAGTTTCCTATATTATAAGGAGAGGGCTAGCTTTTTGCCTTGCGCGGTAATAGGTTTAGGAAAGGAAACTCCCTATCCCTAGCAGTGGCGAAGGGTGAACATTTAAAAAAAGGAAGACAGACAAAAAAATCGCCTTAAAGACTCAGAAAAGCAACCAAGGAAAACATATATATTTTTTTGTATTTTGCAACTCCCTGTCAGCCAAGTGTGTTTGTCGTATTGAGATTTATGGAAATGTTTGACAAAGCGAAGAGCACGGAATAAATAAATGTTGTATGAATGCTATTTCCTAAACAAGCCGGTGGGATTCGTGTTACATGGACCCTTCGCCACTGATCCTTAGTGACTTAAGAATAAAGAAAGCCAATTATCAAACGAATCGTGCTTATCCACGCCACGTGTAAAAAAGTTTACGCTACATTGTTAGCTTATCGTTGGGTAATTTTGCGGTATAAACAGTACGCTAGTGTTGTACTATACTGCAGATTTATGCCAAATGAGTCTAAAGCTGGGATTTAGGTGAAAATGACGCGGCATAAAATTAAGGAAAACGCGGAAACCATATTTCTTTTTCCGTCGCACGGAACGTGGGGGCGACATCCTGACAAAGTCGTTCACAAAAGTCATTCACATCAGTTTTGGTATTCCGACAGTTCACTCGCACTTTTAAAAGAGTATAGTTTGTGATAATGTGCCTCGGGTGCCCTTCCACACGGGAAGCGAGACAGTTGCTTCCCCTCGATTCTCTGCCCCTCGCATTCTTCAGGCGTCACTTTTTAGGTAACAATGAACATTTTTATTACTTACCCTTGCTAATTTAAATTAATCTATAATTAATTAGTATGCAGTATCTAATTTGTCTCTAAAATTTTGCTCCTAACTTGGTTTATGTTTTGTGTGGTCGCTCAGAAACGAGCTGATTTATTTACGTAAAAAATAGCTTTAAGGCCTAATCTATCCCTCAAAAGTTAAATTGTTTAAAGCGAACGAAGTTTTATATAGATAAATATAAGTAAAGAATTAAGGATATGCTTGGATGTTCCATAAGAAAGTTCAGTGCTATGGGTATTTTTGTATGACTGATATTAGCAGTCAATAAGCGCCGAATTTGGCTCTCACTACAATCTGATACGTCACAGCTTTTCACTAATACAGTAAAAATACATAGGTAACACTAAAAGTTTCCGGAACTGGCCACTTATATAAACAATATTTAAAAATTTATTGCAACATTTGAAAATAGAACTCTTTGGCTGTAGAATGCAGTTTGTTTCATGTGACTGTCTTTTGTTTTTACCTTGTGGCGCCATTTAAAAAATTGTGTGTCTGCATCAACATGGATTTAACTCGGGAAAATTTTCGTAGTATGATTTTCTACGATTTTAAGTGTAATTTGACAGCTCAACAGAGCATCGCTCGGCTTCAAACAGCTTTTGGCAATGAAGCACCATGCAAGACGAATGTTTATAGCTGGTTTGCAGAATTAAAGCGTGGTCGTATCAATCTCAGTGACGAATCTCGCGATGGTCGGCCGTCCACCGCTGTGACCAACAAAAACATCGATGCTGTGCGCCGTATGATTGAAACAGACAGGCATGTGACCTACCATGAAATTCGCGCATCCTTAGAAATAGGCATGAGTCAAATACAATCAATCCTACACAAACATTTGGGTGTGAGAAAGCTGTGCTCGCGGTGGATCCCACACAACTTGACCGAGGCTCAAAAAACGGACCGCGTCACTTGGTGCAGTGCCATGCTTACCAGATTCAACGAAGGTGCGTCAAATTTGGTGTGGGACATAGTAACAGGTGACGAAACATGGATTTATTGCTACGATCCCAAAACAAAGCAGCAATCGAGCGTATGGGTCTTTCAAGATGAGCCGAAACCAACCAAAGTGGCGCGCGTGAAAAGTGCATCTAAGCGGATGATTGCTTCTTTTTTTAATAAAACTGGACACGTGGCTACTGTTGCTTTAGAGAATCGTCGTACCATGAATAGTGACTGGTACACGACCATTTGTTTGCCGGAAGTTATTGACGAACTCCGTAAAAATAACCGTAACGCCGTATCATCCTGCACCACGACAATGCTAGTTCTCACACGGCCAGACAGACAAACGACTTTTTGAAGACGAAAAATGTAGAACTCATGAGTCATCTTGCATACAGTCCCGACCTGGCACCTTGTGACTTTTTTCTGTTCCCAAAAATTAAGAACCAATTACGCGGTCAACGATTTTCATCACCAGAAGAGGCTGTCGAGGAGTTTGAAAAACACGTTTCAGAGGTCACCACAGGGGAGTGGCAAAAAAGTTTTCAAAACTGGTTTGATCGAATGAAAAAGTGCATAGACGCCAAGGGAGATTATTTTGAAAAACAATAAATTAATTTTGTACCTTTAATAGTATTTTTTCATATTCATTCCGGAAACTTATAGTGCGTCCCACGTATAATGTCACTTCTGTAGTATAATTGTTCGAATGTCTGCGTGTTTCGAAAGCATAGACATCTTATTATATTATTCTTTCGAAAGGCACGTTAGGTAGTAGAAAATGAGATTATAAACAGTAAAACTCCCATACTACAATAGATAGGGTCTGAAAGAAACATGTTGTAAATAAGGCATTTTTCAAGACGATAACGGAGCCCAAAACTTAACAGAAAAGAATTCGCTGCATCGAAAAAAAATTAAAAGTGAAGGCTGTTTCTGAGGTTCAAAACAGTAGTCTGTCCAAACTAATTAAGCAAAAATAACAATAAAGACTGTTGTAAACATATAAACATAAAAACCCGTATTTTTTAAATTAGATTAAATATCATTTACAAAAAACCGGACAAGTGCGAGTCGGACTCGCCCACCGAGGGTTCCCTTAAAGACTATATTTTTTAAATGATTTAATCACAAATGTATATTTTTCAGATTTTTCCCTATACTTGTAGTATAAGACGGTACTACTTGTCAAATTTCATAGTTCTAGGTCAACGGGAAATACCCTATGAATTTTGATTCCCTTGAGAGTGTCGAAATGTACGTTTTTTGCGGCATAAACGGCTGTATCTTTTTTCACGTTAACTTAGAAGTTTGATATTTTTACAGCTTCAAGGGACTGCAGATTTGAGTATATGGTTTTAATTTCAACTCGATACTTCCTCGCGTTCCCGAGATAAAGGGTCTTGACAGACAGACGGACGGACATACGGACAACAAAGTGATCCTATAAGGGCTCCGTTTTGTTGTATTGAGGTACGGAGCCCTAAAAACAACAATATCCAACGTTTTCTTGCTTCACCGCACCACTTGGACGCGTACCTTTTCAGATATGTTTATCTCTTTCGTTTTGCGATGGACATATTGCGCCTGAAGCTGTCTATCCATATTTGTGTCCGAAGTACGGCAATAGGGCTCATTCCCCAACACGCTGGGATATCAGTGAAGTGGGTGTACGAATATCAACTGTGCTGTGACTTGCATTTAACAGTCCAAACTCAGAAACACCACTGACAGCCCCTCGAAGATTTGTGTCTTGACGATAATAATACCGGGTGCAAATAAAAGCTGTCCTTAAATAAAACCACATACTTTAAGCAACTTGCCACAGAAACGTAACCGTAACATTTAATCCAGGAAATAAGCCGGAAAATGTGGAAAAGTGGTGGAACAGCACCGATTTAAAAAAACTCTTTCTTTCCCGTGTTCTGTAGACCCCAGGAACATTCGTCCCCATTAATCTATGCATTACCTCTGAGAATGAGAAAGTTATGGCTATTTTTTTTGTTAAGTTTTTTACGACAGCTATAGTCTGTCAAAAAAGTATTGAAATGAATATTGAATATTGAACTTCAAACGTTCAAGTAGTACAATATAGGTAATATATTTATGAAATAACAACGCGGTAAACTCGATTTAACAGATTTTATACTTGTTTGTTTGGTGTAACCAGGCGGAAGAAAAATAGTTCCTTGAATATTCATTTCAACTCTTTTTTGACGGACTGTACTTTTTCGGATTCTCATTTTCGGGGGTAATGCAAGGGTCAATGCTGACGAATATTCCTGGGGTTTAGGGAAGACATGAAAGCAATAATTTTTCAAATAGTGTAATTTTTTAATGACTGCTTATTTACCCCGCCCTAACTTCCTCATTTTCGAAGGTAATGCAATGGTTAATTTGGATTAATGTTCCTTGGGTCTACAGATCACGGAAAAGAAAGATTTTTTTAAATAGGTTCCGTTCCTCCACTTTTCCGCACTTATTTACTAGACTAATTTAATTTCACTTGCCCATGGATACAACAATTTTAAATAGGCTCTTGGTTTTTTTTTTCTTCTGCGTGGTTATATTATTGATACAGTTATTCTCAAGGAGTCCGTTTGCCAAACTGACTTCGTGAGATAGAATATCTCTAGCTGTCTTTTTCTACAGTTCACGCCATACTTTTAGTCGGCTGAGTGAAGTTAGCTCCAGGGAGACGGATAGAGAGAGAAATATATGAAAGAGAGAGATAGACATAGAAGAACTTCAGAGCCGACCGGCCCTGTAGCCGGTGTAATAATGCAACTTACGAGTAATAATGCATAATATTCGCCATTGATTGTTTTACAATTTTGAAGATAGTCAATGTGGATTATACCGCGTGCATCCCAAAAAACGGTCGCCATGGCTTTATTGTATGAAAAACCCACCTTGGCCTCCCTTGGCGCTGATTCACCCCGAGAAACCCACTGTTTGAACTGCTGTTTGGCCTCTAGTGTATTGTGGTGGATCCACTTTTCGTCCACGGTTACGAAACGGCGCAAAAATTCGTCCATATTGCGGTTGAATAACGCCAAACACTCCTGCGAAATTGTCACCCGACTGTGTTTGTGGTCGATCGTGAGCAAGTAGTCTGCTATCAATGGCTGTTACACACAAACTAATTGATGCAGCTTGTTAAAATTTTGACCGGAGTCAACTGATAGATGCCTGTTGAGAGGAGCAGCATTGCCCTTTCAGTTAAGAGGCAGGAAATTCAAAAAGTCACGGACTTATTGACCCACCCTCGTATTTACCCACAACCTTACCAAGGTCTTCTAACCTTTCAGGAGCCACAGCATTATGGTGCGCGGCCGGGGCTGGCCATCTCGGCATAGTGAAACGGCTGGTCCGGGCTGGTGCCAACGTAAACCACGCCACAAAAACCCTCAGTACACCGCTCAGGGCAGCTTGCTTCGATGGCAGACTGGATATAGTCAAATACTTGGTGCGACACGAGGCGGACATTCATAAGGCGAATAAGTACAATAATACTTGCTTGATGATTGCCTCTTATAAGGGACATTTGGATGTGGTGAGTATTGGTATTTGTTTGTTTTTTTCTATAGATACAAAACCAATTCATCTACGAGATGACTTTCGTTTATATAGCCAAATTCGCACTGGAAATTCGAAAGATATTTTTTTGTGTCTCTATATGTTCAAGAACAATCTCGTCTTAATTTGTATGGGAATTTGGGATGGGATTTATATTTTATTTTGGGTACTTCACAAACAGGGTAATTGAACCTTGGTTCTGTCCAAATACAGAGACTCCAGTATGAATTTGGCCACATAAATGAAAGTCACCGTAGGTACTAATAATTATAGTCGTGTCTGTTCTGTATATTAATATTTTTTTGTGTATTTGCGCCCAAGGCACGGCGATTACACTCAACCCCTTTCACATTAGGGCGTTAAAATTTTCGGTGGAAAGAGAGTGTTCTAGTAAGTAAGATTATGTGGATATTATGTCGTATCTTACTAGTATGTCGTATTTTGGTCTCAGCCTGGAAAGGATGTGACTATGGCCCCACTTCGGGTACAAATGCATTTTAAGGGATGTAGGTTTTAGGGTTCCAAATGGGACCCTTTAAAATTTTATAGCGAATTGGTCTAGTACTGTTATGCTGTAATTTTTTTTGAAATAATGTTTCAATAAAAGGTAAAATAATATTACTAAGCCTCCAATGTCTGTCTCTCCGTCTATCACAGGGGGTCTACAGCTTTAACCGTTACAAGTGTCGCAACGGTTTATGAGCGCTCGGCGGAAGTGGTGGGGGACTAGCGCATGTGTTCACTCGCGCACAAAATTACTAAGTGCGATAGAGAAACAATGACTAGCGCAGTCAAGGTCACCGCTCGTAAATTGTTGCGACACTTGTACTATGGCCTTAATCACGACAAATAATAAAATAAAAAAATTGAAGGGTGGGTTGGTGAAACGTTATTGGTTTTAGCTCTTACTTAAAGACGGTAATTCATACAAGTTTTAAATTTAGTCAGATTGTAGGATATACTCTAAAGTAAATTTGGTTGTTATTTTCCTTAATATTTTTAGGGTTCCACACCTGTATTGTGGGGGTGGTACGGAACCCTTTGTGCGCGAGTCGATTCGCACTTTATTATCACAGTATTTTCCTTTGCCGCAAGTCGTACGTTGACAAAGACAAACTAATTGATTTTCCGGTGACAGAAATATAACCCAAACTGAATTCTGGTTGATAGTTGGCTGTCCTACCGGCGAAACTACCACTGATTAGAGCTTTCAACTCGTTAAATATTTTTATTTTTCCTGTTCGGAGAATTACAGTGTCAAAACCATAAATCTTTGCCTTGGCAAGTCCATTGCTGTCTCTCTTGCCCTATTTACTAATTAATTGGGCTTTATATTTATTTCACTCTAAATTAAAATAATATACAAGGAATAAATAGACACGTCGAAATAAATAAACAAAATTTACGTCCATACTAAAGAGTTACCGTTTAAATGTGTGAATTGACGCGTGAGAGACGAGATGGGTGACACGCGATGTTAAGGGGGCATCGAGCTTTTTGCGAAATAATTGCGTTCGTTTGATCCCTTGCTGTATCGTTATTAACTAAGCTTTAGATATGCAGTTAAAATGTAATATATTTAAGGATTCACTCCATAAATCATACACTTTAGTAACACGATCACTTTTAGTTTCTTCTACGAAAAAAAATCCAAAGTTATCTCTAAAAAACAAAATAAACCCTTACTACGGTGTAAATACTTCACGAAAGGTCATCAATTTCTGAATAATAACAAAACCACATGTTTTCTATAACGTATACACTTAATATTTTCAAAATATGTATTTCTTTTAACGATACGAAGGTAATACCTAAATTCTCGCGCGTTCCGCCAAGCCTAACCTGGGCCGCTTCACTTTCCCTCTGTCCGCAGTCCTGCTTCGGCCGTCGGACGGGAAGCCTGTATTTGCTTGCGCTTTAAGAGCGGTTTTAAAACGCTCGCTCGCTCTTGTCCTTGTGCCTCACGCATACGTACACGGAGCCTCGGTACACCCTTAATAAATTAATGTCATGTTTTCTCTATGTTTATTGGTTTTATAACTCCGAAAACCAGGTGTTACGATTGAAGTATAGTTTTCCTTCAATATCTGAAAAGATTACTCAGATCTGCAGTATATACCTATAGCTTATCACTATTCTCCACGATCATACCGTAATGTACGCTATACATTATAGGTGCAGTTCTTGCTCGACAGCGGCGCACGCGTCGACGAGCGAGCGTTGTGCGGTGCGACAGCGCTTCACTTCGCGGCGGAATGTGGTCACGCGCCAGTGGTTTGTGCGCTGATAGACCATGGAGCGAAGATACTCACTAACCAGAATGGTGAGGTTTTGTTTGACGTATTTGTTTATAGGTCTGCGAGCGACAGACAATTGTTGGGGCGGTAAGAGGTTTGCGGGGGACGCAGCTCATGCAATCTCAACCTTAAGAATAATAAGAATGACATAAAACTTCGACAAACCTTGTAAAACGATTATGGACATTAAATAATTCTTTTGGTACTCTAAATATTATACGAGTGCAATTATACTTTGAAAATCTATTTGAAATCTTAGTACAACTCGAGGCGATGCATGGTTCGAATTCCACCTGACAATCATTATATTCGGAAAATTTGTTTATAAGTATTCCAAATGTACTCTAATATTCCATTTTAATATTATTATATGACAATGCCTGTCTCCCAGAGGGATAGGCAGGGACCATAGATTTCCATCTGCTACGATCCTGACACACCTCTTCGACATCCATCAATCGAGGGCTCTCAAGCTTCTCTGATACCGGGTGTAAATAGAGTGCGACCTTTAAATAAAACCACATACTCTACTGATCATACCGTACAACTTTCTGAAGAAAAATACCCGCGCAAATCTTCAAAGAAGATATTATTATTCAACTGTAACTTAAAGACTTTATTTCGTATTTACCATTTTAGAAAGCTGCATCGTAACAGCTGTTTTACGGAAGACGCTGTTTTAAAAAACGCCCGTATGTCGGTGCGTTAGAGTTCACGCATTTTTGTTTGAAACTCAAATATTTCCTAAACTAATAGTTAGCGCAGGTATGTTTCTTGGGAAAAGTGGTTCAGTATGGTTCGTGGAATATGTGGTTACATTTAATGGTCGCACTCTATTTACACCCGGTATAAGGGTTAAAAAATCCAAATAGTGTTTACCGTTTCAGGCATGACGCCGCTGCAGTGCGCGGCGGAGCGCGCCCGCGCATCCGTAGTGGAGATCCTGGCGGCGAGACCGGAAGTGACGCGCGCGCAGTCTGTTGAGGCGTACGAGCTACTCGGGGCTTCCTTCGCTAATGATAAGGAATACTATTGTCTTAGAGTGAGTACTTAGATTTAAAATTCTGTCTAAAAACGAAACAATACAAGTTTTAGTTTTTTTAAGAGGAAAAGACGGATCCCTTATAGGATCACTTTGTTGGCCGCTCGTCCGCCCGTCCGTCTGTCTGTCAAGACCCTTTATCTAGGATACGCGTTGAGGTATCGAGTTGAAATTAAAACCATGCCATGTACTCAGGTCTACAGTCCCTTGAAGCTGTGAAAAACTTAAACTTCCAAGTTAACTCAAAAAACAGATACGACCGTTTATGCCGCAAAAAACGTATATTTCGACACTCCCAAGGGAATCAAAATTTATAGGGTAAATTAGTTTCGCTTCACAACGAAACCCGTTCAAAAACTCACCCACCTAGGGTTCTTTAATGAATGCACTTCAGAGGCGGTCAGCAACGCTGCGTTTTTGAAATAGTTTTGTCAAGTTTCTATACTCTAAACATCATTTCACATATTGGCGTTCGATTTAGTATAGTTGTTCAGCTGTAATTTTAACGCGTCTATACGAATCTTGCGAACCCTGCTCAGAGTTGTTCAGCTGTAATTTTAACGCGTCTATACGAATCTTGCGAACCCTGCTCAGAGTTGTTCAGCTGTAATTTTAACGCGTCTATACGAATCTTGCGAACCCTGCTCAGAGTTGTTCAGCTGTAATTTTAACGCGTCTATACGAATCTTGCGAACCCTGCTCAGAGTTGTTCAGCTGTAATTTTAACGCGTCTATACGAATCTTGCGAACCCTGCTCAGAGTTGATGTTGGAAAAGTCGACACCGGTGTAGCGACACAGCCGTTTTCGAACGAGTTGATTCTTTAGCGGGTTAGTGTTGCGACCCGAGAGGAACGCAACCCAGTGTGAGTAGAGCTAGTATCTGAACAGTAGAAGCTAATGCAAGTGCCGTCCAACAGATGGCGTACCAGTACTTGCACCGAGCGATGGCGATGCGGTACGACACTCGTTATGGTATATTGCTCAAGGAGCCGGCGGACCCCATACCGGCCTACGATCACTGGAAGGAAAGCACTACCTTGGAGGTAACACGAGAATCTGGCCGTAAATATTGCACATCGGTTAGATTCGGTTACGTAGAGCGCCGTCTCTGTCACCGGACTGTTATTGCTGCGTGCGACAGAGATGGCGCTACGATACGATGTGCAATATTTACTGCCGGGACATGTAATATAAATATAAATAGGATTGTGTAATTTATAGCGCAATCCATGGCTTTATATTATTAGAGTGCATTACAAGATAGCAAATATCAATTTAGATACAAGATAGGAAATATAAATTAAAAACAAATATCAAGTAAGTTACAAATCTTGAAAAAATTCCCCGGACTTCACATAACGCTCTCTTGAGCGGTCAATATGTGCATTATGAAATGGTTTACCATGTAACGTGTGTTTTTTTTAGAGGTATAGAACTTTGAAATGGAATAAAACAAAGATGATTTTTTTTATTGATATGAAATTTATTTTATTTGAAAGACAATCTTCTGGCATTATAATTGAAATATGACTTCTGGCATATGTCCGCCACGGCTGGCTCGGACGTAGTCTAATCTGGAGGTCCAATTTTCGATGACTTTTTCCAACATTTGTGGCCGTATATCGGCAATAACTCGCCGAATGTTGTCCTGCAAGTGGTCAATCGTTTCGGGCTTACCGGCGTAGACTTGCAACTTCACATATCCCCACAGAAAATAGTCAAGTGGCGTTAAGTCGCACGATCTTGGAGGCCAATTCACGGGTCCGAAACGTGAAACTATGCGGTTACCAAACGTTTCCTTCAATAAATTAATTGTGGCACGAGCTGTGTGACATGTTGCGCCGTCTTGTTGAAACCACAACTCCTGCACATCATGGTTGTTCAATTGATGAACGAAAAAAGTCTACGCCGATAAGCCCGAAACGATTGACCACTTGGAGGACAACACTCGGCGAGTTATTGCCGATATACGGCCACAAATGTTGGAAAAAGTCATCGAAAATTGGACCTCCAGATTTGACTACGTCCGAGCCAGCCGTGGCGGACATATGCCAGAAGTCATATTTAAATTATAATGCCAGAAGATTGTCTTTCGAATAAAATAAATTTCATATCAATAAAAAAAATCATCTTTGTTTTATTCCATTTCAAAGTTCTATACCTCTAAAAAAAACACCCTTTAGTTATAGAATTCGGTGTACAGATATGGTGGAAATATTCAACGATCTAGGATGGGAAGCTCGGTGGTAGAGCGCTTTCCTTGTAAGCATGAGTTCGCAGGTTCAAATCCTGGCCAGAGGAATTTTTCAAAATATTTATCTTATTTCGTGATTTGTTTTTAATTGACTTTTCTATCTTATAAGGCGCGATCTTACTTGGACCCCGCCGGAAGTAAGACTCTCTCTTTTATTAAATCTATACATTAACTCGCCACTCTCTAACAGTTTTGCGCGATAAGTTCTATTCTATAGAGTCCTTTGAAATTATTTAGATTTATGGCAAATCAGAACTAAAAATCGGAAAATTTAAATTACATCTTAACAACAAAAACGACAAACAACAAACCTGAAAAACGTTGGTTTTATAATGTATAAGGTGATTATTTAATCGAGGTTGTCCTTGAACAAGATACCAGTAGAGGCACAATCAAATATTTTTCGTATTTCGAAAACAAAGCACCATTTTTGTCCTTTTAGCAATCCTAGCTATATTTGGGTAGTTCTACTAATTGAAGGAATAAAATGTCGCGTTTATTATATTGCATTTTTTTATCGATATATAGCATGAAAAGTAGCTGCAGGTCAAGGCCGTACCTTTGATAATCTAACTATAAACAGGTCAGACAAAGTAATGGTAAATATTCATTTTATAGCCATTTTTCAATTTTTAGAGGACAGGGAAGTGTGAGCATGTACAGGGAAGTGATAATGAAATTAAAAATTACTTTAAATTGGAAATTTAAGTGGTCTTAATATAACGTACAAAATATAAATTAGAAAACTTTTTTTTTTTTTTTTATAAACCTTATTTGCTTATTTTACCGGTCTGGGGAATAACAATCTAACCAGGGAAGTGAGGTCAATAGACAAATATAATCATTTTCAGTTTATTTGAAAAATCCAAGAATATAATAAGTATCATAATAGAAGTACCTAAAAGTTTTATGGTTCATAATCACCATCTGGCAAACATTCTGCACAGGTGAACGATGCAGGATCGCTTTTGATGCAATGAATTTGCGCCCATTGACCACATATAATGCACTGGATCCAGTCTTGACCAGTCGTATCCTCTTTATATAAAGCGCCACAAATTATACAAAAACAATCGTTTGAATCATTTTCGTCTGTCCTTTTTTTCTTTCCTTTTGCTTGGGCACCTAACTTTTTTTTTTTTTTTGATAGTAAGTTTTTTGTTTTAATTTGTTTTCAGTTGCTTTCGCTGTTTTAATCAGATCTTCTTTGACTGACTTAACATTTTCATTCAACTTTCTTTTCTTTTGAGAACCTGTTCTTTTTCTAAATTTATTTTCAGTCGCTTTGGCGTTTTTAATCCGATTTCCTTTGATATTTTCATTCAACTTCCTTTTATTTCCTTGCCAGTTTTCATTTTCTGAGAGCAGTACCGCAGGGTCTATATCTGAACTAGGCATATCAAGCAAAGCATCAATATCATCTATTAGCGTCAGGTCATTGGTAAAACTTCTTATATCATCAGTCATGTCCGGTGGATTAAATATGCTGGGGCTTTCGGCAATGCTGGGGCTTTCGGCATCACTTCTTTCAGGGTCTGACTCTCCAAAAACATCGTCAATGTTTGCTTTCGGTGCTGCAGAATATTTTACGATGCCCAGTCGAAAGTGTTCACACTGGTTACTACAAAAACAACTAAGAGATTTCATCACGACTTTTTGAGGAAAATATGCATTACCCTGCACTTGGTGGACTTGCAAAGTGCCCTTGAATGGAATCAGACTTGGCTGCCCTCTCGAAATTGAGTTCTCCATTTCTTCAATTTCATCGTCAGTTACTGTAAACAGCGTTATGTTTGGGCATCGATTCTGAATTGCACCGCAAAACTGTGTCAAATTTGACACATCACCTCCTGATGCCACGACATGGTCCGCTGTTCTTTTGCAAGTAGCACCCACGCCATCTGGCGCACCCTTGCCGTGGCCAGCTTCATGATAATTCCAAGTCCAGGTTATAAAATTGGGCCACATTTCGGGAATTTTGCACGCCAGTACGTAGAACATGAGCTTGTTCCGATATTGGGTCACGGGGCCATCACTGAGGAAGTGAATGTTTTCGATATTTGCTGGTAATTCCTCCAAGACAGGTCGAAGGTGTGTCCAAATAGCATGTGTATTGTGAGACAAATTTGTAGAAACCGTGCAATAGGACCGTTTAGATTTTTTCAGGTACACAACAACAGTGTGGAGAGATATTTGCATCCGAGACCCTCCGAAATGGAAAGACTGGATTTCCTCGCTGTATTTTGTTGCATAGTTTTCAGAAAAGTCCATATGCACGACTGCGTCATTTTCAGTGAGCGAATCCAGTAATGTCTTCATGGCCTGGTGTTGGTGCACGTCACGTCTTTCATGCTTGAAAATTTTTTCGAGATCATTTTCCAATTTCTGTTTAAGCTCTTGAGCAGAAGTTTCAAAATCGTTTTTCTTTTGTTTGATTACCGTACGATTCTTTTTGGTTTTCGGATCTGTTATTATCTCACGTGTTGTTTCCCATTGTTGATATTTAACAGGCATCATCTCATCAATTTCACCACACAAGGGGATAGATCTTGCACAGCAATCATCACACTCTCGCTTAAGACAGCGTTCATTATAACGGTCGCAACAAACTGTGCTCAATAAATTTTGGTAGGTCGAGACTTGAAGAACCTTCGCCTTATTTAAAGCCGTCACAAGTAGCTGAAAGTTGCTGTGCGTGGCACACATGCACGTATCTCGGTCTGTTACGTTTGGAGCAACAATCCAAAACGGTCTGACTCTCGAAAACATCGAATAGCTTACGAGTGCCTTCCCGGTCTTCAAAAACTCTTTATGTAAGTTTCGAAGTGTGTCTAACCTATAACGTTTTTGCTTCCTAATCTTATTTCTCTTGATATATTATTTTTTTCCTGCCCCTATTCGGCTGTACTTATCATCTTCTAAAAATTCTCTAATTAATGTTGTCAGGCATCGTTTTGTCTTTGTCTTTTTATTTAGATTTTTTTGTCTCTCAGCGTTCCATATCTTCTTATAAGTGATCACTTTCTTATTAGTTTTCCATACTTTTCTTTTTTTCGCTATAGATCCCAAAAGCAATTTGTTGGCGATTTTTCGTTCTTTCTTTGTAGTGAGATCGATAAGATTTTCTGTAATCTGTTGTTCAATAATGTCCCCAAATAATGCTTTTTTTACGACTTCAGCTCGGGTCTCTGGGTTTTCCGCCATCTGTGTCATTTTTGAGTTGGGTGTTAGCTGTTTCTTGAGCTTTTCTTTTTGTTTTCTTAATTTGCTGACTCTCTTCTGGTATTTGTTTAGTTCATATTTAAGTTTCAAAATTTTCTTGTCTTTCTCTATTATTTCTTTGTTTCTTTTACGTCTTTGGATGATTGACTTTTGTTTAGCCACGCACATTTTACGAGACTGAAGTTGCGGGGATTGGATTTGTGGTGTTGATGAATCACGAATCAAAGCTTCATCGCACAGACTTGACGGTGTATTCGCTCTAATGAAATCTGCAGTAGCATTTTTAACAGCACTTTTTTTCTTATAGTATTTACTTGATCTATTTCGCCATGACTTCCGACATTGTCGTTTTTCACGATCGGTCATTTCGGAGATCAATTTTCTTACCCCCGTAGCTCTTTCCTTTAAATATTTTTCTTTATCCTTTTTTTTGTAAGCAGCTAATCTTTCCGGGTCATTTTTTATTCTAGCGTAGCGTTTTCTTTCATTTTCTCGCTTCTTTTCTAATATTTCTTCCCTACTCTGGGACTTCTTTGTTTTGGCCATACTAACTTCTGTAAGAGAATGTAATAAATATTTTAACCATGCAATGTAAACGAGACCTCAAATTTATATCAAAAACGCAATGAAATTAGTAATAGTGATAAAGTTCAAAAAAGTTAATTATATGGATGGAATCTGTTTTGGCATTATTCTAAATTTTAAAATATTTCCCTATATAAAGCCCAAATAAAATTTTAAAGTTATACATCAATACTTAAATCAAAGCCGTAACAAAAGTTTATCACTTCCCTGTGGAGCTCTCACTTCCCTGTCTACGTAAACCCAGGGAAGTGATACACAGGGAAGTGATATTTTAGATGTTTTTACTCAAAATCACGATTATGCACCATTCTATTACAAAACTGTTCTCCTCTATTCATTCTTGCAAGCTGTGTAAACAATTTTAATGAATATTCTTTTGAAAAATATGTCGAAATGCTTACGTAAATACGTACCATGTGAGTGATAATTTGTCTGACCCCGACACGACAGCCCCCACTGAAAGCACTGTCACTACTAAACTATTGGCGAGTCGGCCGAAGCACAACGGTTATTGGGCTAACTTCACACCGTATTTTGAATAATAAGAATGGAAACGGTGTTTACGTTTCGGTTTCTGTGTGATTTGAAAATGTTTTTAGGTGGCAGGGAAGTGAGACAGAATTCTGTTCGCCTCCGTTCAGTGAAAGAAAAAGTAATGAAAAAAAGATAGTATATAACTATTTACAGGCTATACAACAAAGTTATACTAATTGTTAGTTGCTGGATGGGTTGTTTTTGAACAATTCACTTCATGAACGTTATTATTTACTCTCGAGTGTTGCATTCTAGAAATTCGCCCACAGGGAAGTGAGAATTTTGACCATTTGGACTTATTTTTGTCCAGGAAATAATTTCTAGAGAAAGCTGACTTTTGATGCCCAGGTAGAAACCGATTAGCTCCCTCTTGTTGATTAAGGACAAATGACGACAATTGAAAAACTGAGGGGCTATGAGCTGAGCCCGTCAAAATTCCCTGATCTGTAGAACTACCCATTTATCTTTTTAGTATTTAAGTAAGTAATGTGGCATATTGTATGTTAAGATTTAAGAATGGTACGCATACCAGTAGAGTGGGTTTTATTTTGTTAGGCTTACAGTAAACAGTGTATGTATACCACTCCACTTTCCAGGAAGTAGAGAGACTCCACGGCAACGCGCACGCCCTACACATGGAAGGTCTCACCGTTAGAGAGCGAGTGCTCGGCCGGGGCTGTCCCGACTTACCCCACCCGGTCGTGTTTAGAGGCGCCGTGTTCGCGGACGAAGCCAGATTTGACAGGTGTTTGGCGCTTTGGAGGCATGCGCTGGCTTTGAGACAGCATAATAATGTAAGTCTTTAACTAGTTTAATTTAAGGGGGATGGTCCAAAGCCGCTCTCGATAGAAACTTGTGGCAACCAACAACCACGACAGAAGAATTCTAATTTCGTAACACCTGCGAATAATCAATATTTCCACAAAAAAGTTTTTGCTATTTAATACTTTCATACATTTTGATAGTGAAAAAATTTTTTTTGTGAAGAAACTGATTCTTCGCGGCTGTAGAATTGATGGAACGTGTTTTATGTGAAAGTTTTATGACGTCTTATTAAACACAATATTTTTTAATGATGCGTCTGTCGTATATATCTGAAATATCTGTCTTCAATCACCCCATTATAGCTGATAAATCCACATTTAAGACGGCATAGCAATTAAAGTGTTAAAGTTATTTTCCAGTCGTGCTTTCGGAACCGGTTCCATTTCAATTTACCCCATTACTGGTAGACCTAAGTTCAGTTTTGCTCCGAATGACTTATTCAAAACTGACTTGTACAAAATAATGTTTTATTGCAGGTTTCAGTAGTGAAAGATTTGCTGAGGTTCGCACAAGTTTTCTCGCAAATGATACATATCGGCATTGAGTTACCGCTTGATCAAGTAAGTGCTTAGAAAGTTTATAAATATTTAAAAATTAACTCAATAAAAATATTTCGATATTGTAATCTATATAATAATTCTGTCTCCCATTGCAGTCGTGGCAGATATTTTTAGGGCACCTTATATCCGGCATTTGGGGATGAGTTAGTATACCGCCATTGATCATTCCCAGGCATGGTGGGCCTGTTTGATAGCTGTCCTCTTACTCTCCCCCGAATAACTTCGGGAGGATTTGCGAGTAAGATGGTGGTACCTCCACAGTTAAGCCCGGCACCGACTCTACCACCTAATTCTGTACTGTACTGTATCAACTGTTTTAATTCTCAGGTGTGCTACGTGCTAGAAGCGTGCTCGGAGGAGCTGAAGCGAGGCGTCGACCGACTCGAGCGGCCGCCAGCCAATCACGACCCCGAGGCGCTTACAGTATGTCGCTTTTGTTATTTGTGTTGGCTTATGTCGAAACCAAAGTTCATTCTACTATATGATTAATACTTGCGATTGTCGTCACTTTGTGAAACTTGGATAACAACATGATGATTAACTGCACTTGTACTTGTTTCACTTATTTATCCCAACACCGGTTTTACACCATTATCAAGGGTCTAGCTGTAATAACTAATAAAACATTTTACAGGATATTAACATTAATTCGACGTGCAATTAGTGAAAATCATGTGCAATCATTGATTAACGACGTATTTCATTGATTGCACGTCGAATTAATATTTATATCCTACAAGATGTGTCATTAGTTATTAAAGCTAGTGATATAAAATTTAATTACAGCAAGACCCTTGGTAATGGTGTAAAACCGAAACCGGTTGGGGTAAATATGATAACTGTGAAACAAGTACAAGTGTAGTTAATCATCATGTCATTTTGCTATAGACTGAGAAGATAGTGCGCGACAGGCCCGCGGGGTGACGGACGCTGGCGGGGGCGAGGTAGCTTCGACTGTCGGTGTAACCCGTGCCGCTTTCCTCTCCCGCTACACCTCTTGCCCCCGCTAACATCTGGTGTACCTTGTCCCCGCCAGCGTCTGTCGCCCCGTGGGACGGTGGCGCATAATCTTGTTAATCTATCCTCTTGAGAACAAGAATCCTTTTGTATACATTTTGCTATTAATGTAGCTGATTTTAAGGCTTGTCAAAGCTAAAATTTATTCTTTGCAATGTCGTACTTAAATGTACTTAATAAAAGCTAAATTATCTTGCAAAATGTTTAGTTTTAAAACTAGTATTAAAGCTTTTAAAATCGGCTACAATTGTTTATAAATTTTCAATTTATTATGGCAATTAATTGAGGCGCACAGGAACGCCACGGTTTTAGTACAAAATTTAATAATCCTTTTCTCAGTTGTTTTTCGTTATATACCAAAGTATTAGACCTCTATCATCTGGTACTGATATTTTAAAGGGCAACATTTTGCCAATTTTGTTTTAAAGATATCCAGCTGGACAGATTTACATACAAAGTTGTTTTCTTGCCTTAAATTGTACCTATACAAAAAAAAAACATTTCGGCTAGATAGTGACTTTATAAAACTATAGAGGTCTCAAGCTTTAGTCTATAACGAAAAACTACACAGAAACGGATTATCACATTTTGTACTAAAACGGCGGCATGCCAAGTTTTTTTTTGGAAGTTCTAAAAATGGGTCTCTAGGCTATAGTTCAATTTAAAGTACGTGCCTGTATCCCTTTTATCCCCACGATCGAGCCATACAATAGCTACAATTGCAATCAGTCTAGAACAGTAAATAGTGTAGATATTGATGCGAAGTTGTTGGCAACACTGCGTATGTTGCAGGACGAGTATGAGAGCAACGTGCGGACGGCGCTCTATCTTGTCTCTGTCGCCGCGAGGCTATTGGAGAATGCTGGGAATACTGAGGTGAGCTGTTTAATTTTAGTAGGACATTAGGAATCTTGAGACCTGGCTTCAAAAACATACCGGGTGTAAATAGAGTGCGACCATTAAATGAAACCACATGTTCTACCGACCCTCCTGAAGCACTTTTCCCAAGAGTCATACCCGCGGACACCCTTGGTTAAGGAAATAATTGAGTTCCAAACAAAAACGCGTGAACCCTAACGCACCGACATACGGGTGAGTTTAGAGAGAGCGTCGTCCGTGAAACTTGCAACTGTTTGAGGTCAACGCTCTCTCTAACCTCGCCCGTATTTCGGTGCGCTAGGGTTCACGCGTTTTTGTTTGGAACTCAATTATTTCCCAAACTAAGGGGTTCCGCTGGTATGACTCTTGGGAAAAGTGGTTCAGTGGGGTCGGTAGAATATGTGGTTTCATTTAATGGTAGCAGTCTATTTACACCCGTTTTTTTTTTTATACAAGTTCTTGTGAAGACTCATTTTATATGCATCAAAACTGTTGGCAAAGTAATTTTTACCGCACTAGTGCTCAACTTGGCAAATTGTTTGCAGAGAAAAAGAATGCCCGCCTAAAGTTCATTTGACGTATTGTTTGTTTGTTTCTGAAATTATGTTTCATTTACAAGTAATTTACAATTTACTAGTGTACAGTGATTTTCTGTTCATTATGTTATATTATAATTATTAATTTAAAACACAATGAATATTATTTTAAAGCCTACTAGGGCCTTTCATTTTTGTTAAATGGATGATATGTATTAATAAAATGGACATTTGTAGTCTCTGCCTACCCCTCTGGGAGGCAGGCGTGAGTATATGTATGTATGTGTTACCGGCCAAACCCGATTTTAGGACAAGGACAAACTAGTTCATATATGGTAAGATTGTACTTTTGTTAAAACTTAAAACGTCGCCTCGCTCCGCTCCGCTTCCCCCGGCTCCTGAATTTATATTCACAAGCAACCTAACACGCTCCTCTCAGCTTCGCTCGTCGTCGCACCTAATTTATATGATCTTACCATACATGAAGTAGTTTGGCCTAGGAGGACAATTATATAGGAATAATTATATCATAAAATCGGGTTTGGCCGGTAACATATACATACATATACTCACGCCTGTCCCCTAAAAAAGTAATAATATGGTTGGGGAAAATGTTTCTTCGCATTTTATATGAAAATTCAAAACATTTTTTAATAAAGTTTATTTACATTTAACTAAAGTATGTAGGTGCCATTTTGTTCGATAACTTTCTGCCATCTTGTAGGTAGGGACATGATCCTATTGCTATATAAATTCTGGGGCTTCTGATTAAAAAACCGCGACAAGTGGTTTTGGCAGTCCTCTCGTGATGTTAACCTGACACTGCCAAAGAATTCTGAAGAGACCGAATCAAGTGGCAATCTGAAGGTGCAAGGTCAGGACTATACGGCGGATGCATTAATACATCCCAGCCAAACTCTCTTAATTTTTGCTGAGTGGCTAAAGATGTGTGAGGTCTAGCGTTATCGTGATGAAAAACCACACCCCTTTTGTTGACTAATTCCGGCCGCTTTCTCTCAACTTCTTGCTTTAATCTCATCAGTTGTTCACGATGGTCCTGCCTGGCGGTAACAGCTCATAATGAATAATGCCGTAATTATATTAATAAATGAGTACACGGTTTATTAAGTTTCTTTCAGGGAGCTCATGAGGCACCCAAATATCGAGCTTTTTTGTGTACCCAGCTTTTTTCAAATGCGCCAAAACTGTTTTGTGGTCAATCCCCAGTTCTTCAGCTACATCGTTACTACTGATAGGCCGATCTTGCTCCACTTTTTCAAAAATAGCATCCATTTTATCCGTAACAGGGCGCCCAGAGTAAGGTGCATCTTTGACATCAAAATTTCTGGATTGAAAACGCTTAAACCAAATTTGTGCTACTCTCACAGACAGTGCGCTAGGTCCATAAACATCACAAATTTTTTTCGCGGCTTGCGTTGCATTTTTACCTTTTTTTGTAGTAAAATTTTAAAATGTATCGAATTTCTTCATTAGATTCACTCATCTTAACAGTAAGAAAAACAAATGAAAATCACACATTTTACCTAATTTGAATTTGGAATTATCTTTTTTAAAATTTAAACTTTTTAATAATACCAAAACCAGCCAGATACAAATGGTATAGCCAAAGAGATATAAGTTCATACAGGCTATTTGCGAAAAGAGTTTTTCCCCAACCTATTATTTCGACCAACTTGTGCTCGTCGTCAATTTAGTTAGGAATCCTTAAGGGCTAATTCGATAAAAATAGCACTTTTTGAAATTGTATACTTGCTTTTCAGATGAAGTCACTAACTTGATAAATCAGTATATAAATTTCGGAACCTTTTTCTAGTTTTGTTCAGTATAGAAACGCGATTGCGTAACTTTCGCTCGATGGAAATAATTATTGAAATGAGATCCTCTTCTACACATTTTTCATAGTATGACAAAAAGGAATGACATACAGACCTGAACGATATTTTATTAGATAGATTTTAATGATATCTAAATTTTCTCAGTTGGAATTTTTAATAGCTATTTTAGTTAATTTTATATTAATTTAAAACCGACATTTTGCTATTTTTTCCGGAATCCGTCCCTCTCGCACTACGGGGTGTTCCGCATGGAGTAACAGTGACCTTTGCAAGCGTGACATATCCTCTTACATATATTAATTCTATCTCGCTCTGCGGGGCGTTCCGCATGGAGTAACAGTGACCTTTGCAAGCGTGACATATCCTCTTACATATATTAATTCTATCTCGCACTACGGGGTGTTCCGCATGGAGTAACAGTGACCTTTGCAAGCGTGACATATCCTCTTACATATATTAATTCTATCTCGCACTACGGGGTGTTCCGCATGGAGTAACAGTGACCTTTGCAAGCGTGACATATCCTCTTACATATATTAATTCTATCTCGCTCTGCGGGGCGTTCCGCATGGAGTAACAGTGACCTTTGCAAGCGTGACATATCCTCTTACATATATTAATTCTATCTCGCTCTGCGGGGCGTTCCGCATGGAGTAACAGTGACCTTTGCAAGCGTGACATATCCTCTTACATATATTAATTCTATCTCGCACTGCGGGGTGTTCCGCATGGAGTAACAGTGACCTTTGCAAGCGTGACATATCCTCTTACATATATTAATTCTATCTCGCTCTGCGGGGCGTTCCGCATGGAGTAACAGTGACCTTTGCAAGCGTGACATATCCTCTTACATATATTAATTCTATCTCGCTCTGCGGGGCGTTCCGCATGGAGTAACAGTGACCTTTGCAAGCGTGACATATCCTCTTACATATATTAATTCTATCTCGCTCTGCGGGGCGTTCCGCATGGAGTAACAGTGACCTTTGCAAGCGTGACATATCCTCTTACATATATTAATTCTATCTCGCACTACGGGGTGTTCCGCATGGAGTAACAGTGACCTTTGCAAGCGTGACATATCCTCTTACATATATTAATTCTATCTCGCTCTGCGGGGCGTTCCGCATGGAGTAACAGTGACCTTTGCAAGCGTGACATATCCTCTTAACGCTACCGTTAACCAGACAAATCCATTGTTTCAGGAGTCGACAAGCGCAATAAGGAAGGCGACATTCATGGTGCGGAGAGCACGGCTACGGAGCGGACAGACGCTACTGCACCTCGCCGTCGACAGACGGACACCTGTCGATGACTTCCATACTAGTGATGTTTGCCAGTTAGTTTTCATTGTGTCAACAGTAGTTTATGCATTAAGTGCGGTAAGGAGGCGATAACTTACGAGGATGATTTGAACCACGAGCGTAGCGAGTCGTAAATTTCACCTTAAGGGGGAACGTTTCGAGCTCAGTGCAAAATGCATAACTTATGATTGTTTATCTCATTTTGTATGAAATAAAATAGTTTCATGTTATATTGCGACTATTGTTTAATAATTATCAGGGGTTTTTAGCAGAATTACGTCATTTTATGGATTAAAGGTACTGTGAATGTCCATACTAACTTAAAAGCGTGTTTTAAGTTGGCGTGGACATTCATTTACAACGCAATGCATAAAATTACAAAATTTAGTAGAAAAGCCTAATTGACAATAAATTATGGTCGCAAAATGCCATAAATCACATTTATTTAGTACTGTTTTTATTTGTATATAGATATATATATAAAACACAGAAAAAATAAATTCAAGATATATTTCGGGCCCTACTACTACCTACATTTATTTAGTACTTTTTATTCAATAATAAGAAAAACAATCATAAGTTGTGCATTTTGCACCGAGCTCGAAACGTTCCACCTTAAATAATTGGATCTGTCTAGACACTTGATTGTCACAAACACACAGAAAGAAATAATAATCATAGTCGAAAACACAATAATATATATGGATCTTTTTGGAAAACCTCTTCTCTTATAAATGAAATGCGTTTACTTTCAGATTCCCGTGCGCAAGGACCGCCCGGTTACTTCTGGAGTGCGGGGCGGAGGTGGACGCCTCTGACGACATGCGGCGGACGGCGCTGCACACCGCGCTCATATCGTACCAGATCACTCCCGGTAATTGCTGCTTTACGGTTACCCCTCTATATATAGTCCATTCTGAGTTTTATCGACGCTTTTATACTTTATTGTACACATAAATATAATTCTCACTTCTCATGCTCTTAACGTTCTTGTTTATGCTAGGTGTAAGCGGACTAAAACTACTTTTTATGTTCTAGTGCATAAAAGTGTTTACTTCTTCTAAGACTATGGCAATACACAGTACAACTTCATTGACAAACTTTTTCAAACTCAATAGTGTTCGCGCTAAGATTCTATCATTTTAGCGCAAACTGACAGGACAGCGATGAACACGGCCTCTTCAGACGATGCTCAGAAGGATATACAGTGACTTAAACAAATATGATATAAAATAAATAAACCTCGGACATGCATGTCTAATTATTCATTTACGTTATTTAGACATGGCTGTGTGGGCTAAGTTACCCTTGCCTTCCCAATCGGTGGCAGAATAAAAAAAAAGTAGTGGCGGTAAAGAGCTGTTGTTTTTTCTTAGCAGTACATATTTAGTTGTTTGATTATTTAAATTTGCAATAAATATTACAGTTTCATTTCCTCGCAATCGAAGTGAAAAGCAGAGTGTTGAACTCGGCTACAAACGAGCCATATTACCTCGAACTACAGGCTAAATATCTCGGTAATATGACTCGTTTTATGCACTCGCATAACAATCTACTATACATTTTCCCTTAGAAATAGAATGTACATAGGCGAGCTTATCTCTAAGTAGAGATTTCTTCCAGCAGACCCCCCTGATAAATAAAAATCATAATAAATGAATAAGTAGACATACGTGTACACAAAAACTACGTAACATACTATTAAATTAAATGAAAAAATAAACATCCTTACATACCTATACATCACAGCATAACTACATTCTATTACATTTCTATTTATTCTATGACATCCAATTATAATTATATGACCGCTGTTTCTTTTTTCCTGACATGTTAATTTATATATTATTTTTAATGCCATACGAATAAATAAATAAATTACATACAGTCGCCGTCAATAGAAATTGTGGACTATGTAAACAAAGCGCCATGTTGTCTTTGTCTATGAATAGGTGAACTATCTAGAGATGGGTAAGTATGTGATTTAAATATGTTAGGTGCTTAATTAATTTTCTTTATTTGATTCATCGCTAAAATATTCTGATGAATCGCTAGTCAAATCGCCCACGTTAATTACAAGTGGTTCCGTCACAGCGTCGGTGGCCGTATCTATTATCCCATCCAGTTCTTTCATTTTTTCTTCTTCTTTTAGGACATGAGCTACACATTTCGCCCACTGTTCTGGCCCGATCCGCGCCAAACCTTGGTCCAACAAAATCTTCACATCGTCCATTTTGAATGTTTTGTTGTTCCTTCCAACGTAACCTTCTAACACTCAACTCTATCGGGTTAAGCTCGCAATGATATGGTGGAAGGCGCAAAACTGTCACATTTTTCGATGCCGCCAACTCATCTACATACATTTTTTTATATTTTTGCTTGTCTACTTTAGCTATGAGATTCGCTTTGATTTCGGTTTCTTGAAATTTGATTTCTTTTTCGCGCAACCAGCTTTGGATAGCCTCCTTCCGCCAACTCATGTTGGGCGCCGTTTCGATTTGAGGCGAATGATATGGGGCATTGTCCATTACTATGACGGAACCAATTGTCGTTGTTTCAAGGTAAAATACTATCTAAATCACAAAGAAAGATCAGTAAGAGAAGCCTACAGAGGCGTTGAAACGTCAAGCACATATCTATTAAGGTATGTTATTAGTTATCGCGAGTAAGACCCCAATACAAAGTTAATAAAGGGAAGCCAAGTCGTTAGAATACCGAAAACACAAAAGATTTTAGAGCAACGCTGGAAGATCACACTCACAGCTCTCGATAGAATCACACACACGTTATGTCAAAGATTATGAAGTAACGCTGTCAAAAAAAAGACGGAATAAAATTGCATCACGAATAAAATAGGTTTATATTCAAATAGATTCGTACATCACTAATTTTCAAAGACAATACAGATTCGTCGAGAAAAAAATATGACAGCAATCTCGTCGCAGTACAGATTTGACTATTGATTCTATAATTTTCCGTAATTAACTGGTGATTATTGAATATTTCATGATGAAATACAGTGAATGGCAGGTAAGACTTGATGCTTTATGATTTGGAATAATGGTCAGTGAGACTCCGTGACAGAACCTTGAGAAAAATTGAGAAAACTGTTTGTTTACATAGTCCACAATTTCTATTGACGGCGGCTATACATGACATCTTTTGTGTCATCGGCCAAAGTTCAAAATAGTTGAAGACACATTTCCAACCAGCAGAGCGATTTGGGTTTGATAAGTGACACGGTTCGATTGGCGAAGCGTGGTTTTTTACTTTATCGTGAATCGTCACAGACAGCTGTCAAGATTTTATTTTGCGAAATTAGTGTTATCGATCCGTCTTACTGATCACTCACCAAGCCTCAGTATGAGTTTGGCTGGATAAATAAAAGTCACCTTATACCGGATGTAAATAGAGTGCGACCATTAAATGAAACCACATATTCTACCGACCCTACTGAACCACTTTTCCCAAGAGTCATACCCGCGGACACCCCTAGTTTAGGAAATAATAGAGTTCCAAACAAAAATGCGTGAACCCTATTAACGCACCGGGCGAGTTTAGAGAGAGTGTCGTCCGTTTCACGGCCGTCGCTTCACGGACGACGCTCTCTCTAAACTCACCCGTATGTCGGTGCGTCAAGGTTCACGCCTTTTTGTTTGGAACTCAATTATTTCCTAAACTAAGGGTGTCCGCGGGTATGACTCTTGGGAAATGTGGTTCAGTAGGGTCAGTAGAATATGTGGTTTCATTTAATGGCCGCACTCTATTTACACCCGGTATAGATATAAAGATTTACCGCAGGACACTATACTCATTTATTAATAATTAATCATTAACACAAGGCCATACGATTATTATTAATTTTCATTTCAGATGAGCGCGACCACTGGGCGGAGTCTCTGTGCGGCGTGGTCTGTGAGCTGATCATCCGAGGCGCGCACGTCGACGCTATGGACTCTGACGGGATCACGCCATTGGTCGCTTCTATTGGCGGTGAGTTCTGCATCAAAATATCCGTAAACCGTTAGTACCCCAATCAGAAACCTGGTTGTCAAATATATCTAAGAGTGGAATCCACTCAGCGACTCTACTGCGCTTGTAAGTGAGACGAATTAAAGTTTTTGTGGAAGTGTGGAAGAAACCCTCCCTGTTTGTTTTAATCACCACGCATCGCAGTGCTGTAAGTTTTTGCACCAAAGACGCTGTTTTCGGCCTGGTACTCATTTAGCGCGAAGCTAGTTTCTTGTCTTCTTGCTTTACAGCATGATGTATTGACAGCGATGCAAAAATAACTGGTTTAACGTATTAAAAGGAAATTAATTCATTTACTATCAATATCATAATTGCATACCTAACTATAAGTTTACTTTTACTGAAAAACTGCAGCTTATATTGTGTTTATCACCTGTTATGTGGTTTCCTGTAAAAAAATGGTAGAAAATATTTTTTTTCGTGGTTAATATAATGAGGTCCTACAATAACAAGTGTAATTTACTTAGGTTGTATGATAAACCCCCCTCTCGACAGGTACAATTTAGTTCTTTCTTTGCTGGGCCCATTAATACTGTATAGCCAGAAAGGGGTTTTCCAAACAAGGGCGCCTTATATACTAAATCCCGTTATAAGGGTAAATGGTTCAGAGACTCACGTGCACGTGCACCTTCTCTTCCTGGACGGGACCTCTGCGCTCGATCAAGGTCACGACTCAACCCTGGCTCAGAGGAAAGCACAGGTCCCCTGGGTGTGCGTTTCCCTTCTTCTGACGTTGATTGTCGTCGACCTCGGCACGGAAATTTCTGGCAAAAAGCCCAGCCAGCGTGTCAGCAGACTATTATCCTAAACTCAACCGTCTAACCCATAGGCTAGCCTGCCCGAGAAAACTATCACGATTTCAGTAAAACGTGGTAATGAGAATCTTTTCCCATCACCTTCCACTATTATTGAATTTACGAAACTTTTCGCGTTGGCGTCCCGGATCACAGTTAACACGGATTAACTGGTTTATTTCACTTTTTTACATACTAATTTCCTTGAAATATCAAACACATAACCTCTTGCAACTCTTGTTGTCTGAAAACGCAATGGCCGCCGCACGACGACGTGACAATTCACAGCGCGACAACTCGTGTTGCCATATCAATAAAAATAAAATATCTTGACAAATACAATGTGCGTTCAAATACGTTTTAAAGCGAACATAGGTCCTAGTACAAATTGGTTCAGTCGGCTGACTAAATGTCTATGAAAAAGCCAAAAAAAAAATAATGCACAAAAAATATTTTCGTTGGAAAGTGGTCCAGTAACGATACTCTTTCATCTCTTAATTTTTTTCACATACATTTTCCGGGGCCGCCCTAGAAGGACGTAAATGTCGACCAAATAGGTGACATAATTGAAGAAGGGCAAAGTAAAAGTACCTGGAATAGAAGTGCTTATATGGCTAGATGTAGAAGAAGCAAAACAAGTTTCAAAGACAAAATCTGTTATAAATACTGTACTAGGTCGAAAAAGCAAGAAAAGTTGATACAGAGAGGAGTTAATAATTACTACGGCCAAAGAACTAGAAAATACTCAATCCCAAAAATATGTAATAAGTACGCGATGCTGTTGGATTCAAAAAAGGTGAAATGTTTGCCACTTCTAAAAGAAAAACTTAAGCGATGCATGTTAGAGTAATAGATAGATAAGAGATATAAAATGTAAGATATTGTGGTAGGTTTTAGAGAAAATATGTATTATATTAAGGTAGAATAGTGAAATTGGAAGAGCGTGGTCGCCAACAAACTACTCAGTAGTTTGGCGAAGATTATTATTTGTAACTACCTATGATATTTTGGTTAAATAAATTAAAAAAAAAAAAAAAAAGTGTGTGAGGATCGTAGCTGCTAATCTGTATTCTCTGCCTACCCTTATGGGAGACAGGCGTGTATGTATGAATTTTATGACCTTATATATTCACACCCTTGCCGCTATCATTAAGCATGCACGATATATCAATCTCCTTATACCCCACAGGCCCAGCGGAAACGATAATCCGCGCCGCAATCACCCCGCGTCTCGCTTGCCTCTGCGCAGGCACATTGGCGCTCCACAGCAAGCGGTACCGCCCTGACCAAGTCCCTAGAGATCTTCACGCCTTCCTTAACATGCACGGCGTCAGGCCTTTCCAGGAGTAAGACAAAATAGTTCTTATTTCTGTAGCTTTAGGTTGAGATCCCATGGTTAGAATAAAGTTTGTTAAATATAAATATAAAGGTGGAAAGTATATTGAGAAGTGAGTAAAATGGAATATCAATTTTCTTATTTAATATATAAAAATGTTTGACGCTTTTTATTTAAAGCAATCACTTACGTGGAAAACGTTAATTTGTTTCTGTTGCCTGTCTTATGTTTCTGTTGTGCAGATGGTTTACAAAGAATGTAATATTCTATCGTGTCTGCAAAATAAGCAGTCATAAACATAATTTAAATTATATTTTCCATTTTATATTTCCTGCGTCACAAATTGAAACGATTGTGCAATAACTTATGTGTCATAAATGGGCGCCATCTTGTTGTAGCGTCCATTTTATCTATTAGGATAAATGAAAAGGAAAGCATTTATCTTTAAAAAATATTTTAAAATGTGTTATTGATCATTAACGTCTGACATGAACACAGGGTGGATGTGTTCATATTATATTTTAACTTTAAAGAAAAAAACGAAAACGGTGGCTCAAATTAATATTTAAAAAATATTATATTTTTAAGATTGTAAATCGAATATTAGCAGTGATGGCGTTTTAATGTGATAATATCGTAGGTTTAGAGAGTAAGCAGCTGGGTTGCATAAAAAAAATAGGTGAATTCTCGTCATAGTATATGAACGATAAGTTAGGTAAAACAAGTGTTTAAACCTGAATAAATCAACATTCTTCCAACATTATTTAAAATAAACGTATCACTATCAAAAGAAATACTTGAACTTACCTCTCAGTAAGAGTTAACAAGAAAAAAGTAATACTCCTTCCTTTGGTATATTTGTATAGTGCCTAGATTTTCTTTTGCGCTAGCCCTAGGTCTTTGGAAAGGGACAAAGCCTTATTTGAGGTGCAATTGAGTAAGCCAATCGTATTCAAATTCGATTGTCACATGGCTATTCGGTTAAGCAAATAAGCCCGTTTGACAATTGAAATCGTACGTTTTTGGTTGTCAACAACAAAACAATTGTATTCATTTGACAGTCAAAAATGTACGATTTCAATAGGAACTTTTGTAAACAGGGTAAGAAAAATACTATTCTATTTAGTCCGTCATTTAGATTATCAAAAAATATTGGACACGTATTTTTTCTTTTGTCAATCAAACGAAAAATGTCAGAGATAAAGCGCGTCAAAGTTTGAGAGTGGGGGAAAATGACGTCACTTCTAAGTAAAATTGTACCTAGATGTGACGTCACGCGGAACTTCAGCGGGCTATATCTTCATCATTGTTTGTTTAATTGAAAAAAGAAAAAATATGTGTCCAACATTTTCTGATAATCTAACTGACGGACTAATTTTTTTTTGTCATCATGCCTATTGTCAAAAGGGCTAATTTGTTTAGCCGAATAGCCACATGACAATCAATTTGAATACCATTGGCTTACACAATTGCACGTCTGATTTTATATGTAATGTATCTGTTTAAAATACTGAATTGGACTATGATAATGGATTATATTGACTTAAGAGGTTTTATTTTTATAAATAACAATTTAAATGAAATTAAATGATGAAATTACTTTAGGGATGTAATTTTTTAATAAATAACAATTTAAAACTTAATTAAATTATTGACAATGAAAATGCACAAATGCTGTAGGTAGTTGTTCTAAAGAACTATTGTTCAGAATTGCTTAATACTGTTAATCCTTTTATATAACTAATAACTATGTAATATGGGCCTCTAGTACATCATAGCATGTCGAGTGACTTATAATTATAAATAAATAGGTACATAGGAAGTAAAATTTCCGTCTTCGAACCTATGCAATAGGTTAAGATTCTTTTGAAGTATTTTTTAAAAGCGCCACTTTTGATTGTCTTCACGTCTTCTGACTTGGATTGTTTTCAGTTTTTTAGTACTGACATTATTAATGGCGCTTTTATCACTGTACTATATTCTAGTCAGATTGTAAATTTACGTTTAAGTTTCTTCATTATAAAAGATAAACATTAAATCATGTCTGTATAAAAGATATCGTTAATTTTAATTTAAGCTTTATACATGAAGCAAAATACACTTGCTATAAATATTATAGCTAATAGCCACATCCCGATAACTTTGACTAATTAGGTTTTAAACAAATGTACGAAAAATTAATCACGCAAATAGGCAGCTTAATGAGAAAGCTATGCGATGTAGCTATTTTGCGCACAGCGTTCTTATACCGAGTGTAAAAGCAAAGTCAAGAATCCTTTAAGGGTGTGTAAAGATATTATTTTAAATACTGGGATCTCTAAATAAAGTACCAGTACCTCATATAAGACGATTTTCTTTACTCAAAATACACTAATCGCGTGGACACCCTCACTGGTCGCGGCCACTCGGATGAGGGGTGCGGGTTGCGGGGTGCAATTAGGTGTGTGGGGAAGCTGGTGAGCTGCGTAGCCATAGCTTAGAAAAATGATGGAATTTTTGATGAAAATTCAAGGTATATTTTTTTCTCTCGTAATGACATCAGAATCGTGTATACTTTCATACCATAAAGGGATTCTTGACTTTGCATTTGCATTTACTTTGTATAATGGTGACTTTTTTTATACAGCCAAATTTATACTGAAGACTCGGTAAGTGGTCAGGACCAAGGTTTAGTGACCTTGTTTGCTAAATACGAAAAATATTTTTTGTGCCTCTATACTTGTTCAAGAACAAGGTCGATCCTATTAATATAGGAGGTCTAAATTTTATATTGCATATTTCACAGGTAGAGTTCTTAAAACTTAGTCCTGACCACTTACCGAGTCTCCAGTATGAATTTGGCTATATAAACGAAAGTCAACTTATACAGGATGTAAATGCAAAGTCAAGAATCCCTTTAGGGTGTGAAAGTATACACGATCTGATGTCATTACAAAAAAAAAACACCTTGAATTTTCACAAAAAATTCCATCATTTTTCTAAGCTATGGCTACGCAGCTCACCGGCCTCCCCACACACCTAATTGCACCCCGCAACCCGCACCCCTCATCCGAGTGGCCGTGATCAGTGAGGGTGTCCACGCGATTAGTGTATTTTGAGTAAAGAAAATCGTCTTATTATGAGGTACTGGTATTTTATTTAGAGATCCCAGTATTTAAAATAATATCTTTACCGATCATGCTAACACACCCTTAAAGGATTCTTGCCTTTGCTTTTACACCCGGTATAGAACTTTCTTCCGTACGCTAAATTTCTTCGTCATCAACATGTTTTCAAAGATATATTCTTGGGGAAAGATGTTGAAAAATGAGTGCTTTAAGTAAACGTAAGCCCTCTATTTACATACACACTGTCGGAAAGGAACGACTTTATTTTTATATCGACTTACTAAAATACTAAGTACCTACTTCAGTACTATGTTTAGTTTAGTATTCCTGACGGAAAGTATCGCGTTCTAATACATATCTTTTTTTGGTAATGCATATCTTTTATTCCTTGTATATAAGGTGTTGATTTGGTTTGCAACTACCGTCACAGTACTATGTAAATAATCACGATACTAATGCTGAACAAAATGAAAAATAATATCTTAAGGGGGGTTATCCCGATTTTGTCTTTTTTCAAATTCATTTTAAACCAATAAATAGCGATGATTAAATGTTGTAAAAAATATATGTCATATTTCACTCTTTGATCTTAATATTTCGGCCGTTCGAAACACGATTACTTGCATTTTCCTCGATCCGATTAAATCGCAAAGATAGGCCTAAACTATGATCTAAATATAATTTCATTTTAGCTATATTAAGTTTTGGACCATTAAACTTATACTTAAATAAACGTTGTAACCCATCCTTCTTATTCCAAAATAATAAATAAAAACACCTCAAAACCGCGAGTTTTCTGAGCGGCTCGCTTCCGCTGAGAAATGAAAGCGTTGGAGCAGGACAGATTTCTCTGGATAACCTCGCCTTATCTTATCTTAATTTCCGATAGACGATGCGTTCTAGTAACTGCTATGCTGTATAAGCTGTGTTTTTTGGAAGCTGGTGTATGCTGTGGCGGAAATAACGGACAAAGTCACCAGTTCACCACTTTGTATATAAGGTCCTACAATGATAAGTAAAAATAATTTTAGAGTAGAATGTGTATCGTTGACTGATCACATTAGAGAAGAAAAAAAAAATGTTGGTCATATATTTCAATATTATAAACAGTTCAGCTGACAAAATTTCTATAGAAACGTGAAAAAAAGGTCGCGCAAATAAAATTTTTTTTTTTTTAATGGAAAGTGGTCTATTAGCGATACGTAATCACCTCCTATTTTTTTTTTACTTAGAGTTGTAGCATCTTATATGTTTTAGTAACAACTTACCTTTGTGCCAATCTAGATGCTAAAAACTTCAGAAAAGTACATTAAATTTTTCTTCGCTTTTACGCAGTTTCTTGCACTGAATTAAGGTTTTCTTGGAATACCTCTGTAGTATTCATTATAAATATTTTTAAAGTCTAAAATGGGTGCTTCATATCAATTGTTATTTTTAAGTTTAATGCAACTTTTATTAGTTTGTAGTCTAGCCATTTTGGATGTTACCAATTTTCAATAAAAATGAAAATTTATAAATCGTGTTTTAATTTAGATTAAGTAATTATTTTCTGTACATGACATTATTCCTAATGCTTTCTATTAAAAATACGTATGAATGTAAAATATTCTATCTCAAAGTGTGAAATAATAATATATTGATGCTATATCACAAATTAGGTATTTTTTGGCTTACTCTTACCATGAAAATAAAAATATACTTGAAATATTTATTTTGTAATTTATAACAAAATAACTATGAATTTAAATTATCAGTATTTATCATTACATAAACAAAATAAACGTAACAATAAGCGAAGGTAATGAAGTATCGCACACATAAGACCCCTGGTTTGATTACCAATTAGTTTTCTGCGAATCCCACGCTATGAGAATGTCTAAAATTTTAAGGAGAGAATAAATTCATAAATTGTGATCTACGACTTACTAAACTTACTCTTATATTGTTGTAAATAAGAATTATATTTATCTGTTCGAGTAAAAATTGCGTTATTTTTCTGTGACGTTCGAAGAATAAAGAGTTATATTTAGATTTTGTCTTTTATTGTAACGGTCCTACTAAAAATATGTATTGGTGTCTTCATTGTTGCAAAAGTTTTTTTTTATACTACACATAATCCAACTGAATTAGTTCTTTCTACTATTAGATTATCATTATAAATATAAGAGCTGTGCTCTTGTCGGTGAAATCTTCTCCATTCACTTCTGCACTCCTTCTCTTTAACTTCTTGATGCGACACGACATTTACTTTTTCCTTCACTTGATCCATGAATATTCTCCTGGGCCTTCCTCTCTTTCTTTTCCCCTCCACTTTTCCTTCAATGATATTTTTGATATAATTGTCGTGTCGTATCAGATGTCCCAACATCTTCCCCCTTCTATTTATCTATACTTAGTCTTCATCAAATCTCGCTTTTCATTTATAATCTGCAGGACCTCTTCATTGCTCTTCTTTTCATCCAACTAATTCTTTCCATTCTTCGCCAACACCACATTTCAAAGGCTTCTCAACCTTTCTGTGTCACGTTTTGTCATGGTCCATGTTTTACATCCATATAGAGCAATGCTCCAGATGTATACTTTTATAAGACGTTTCCGGATATTCCTCGATTTGTGGGCTTTAAAAAAGTACATACTTTTTGTTAAAAGCTTTCTTTGCCATTGCTATTCTAGCGATTATGTCTGGTGTACAGTACATCCGGAGTTATTGGTTATCCTTCCTAAGTATCTAAACTGTTTCACTTGCTCTACAAGTTTTGAATTCAATTTAATTGGGTTATGTTTTGTTGTAGTTTTTATTGTTATTAAAGTTTTAGTTTTATTTATGTTAATTTTTAGACAAATTTCTTGAAATACTAAATCCATAGCTACTACTAATTCTTCTAACGGATTTTGACTATTAGATATGATATTATATATAGGTGGTAGAGCTAGTGCCGGGCTCGTCTGTGGAGGTACCACCATCTTACTCGCAAATCCTTCCGAAGTTATTCGGGGGAGAGTATAGAGGACAGCACCCAGACAGGCGCAACCAACCATTGCCTGGGACCGATCGTCGATCGATGGCGTATACACTGGTGCGAGGGCTTCGGCACCGCGCTCACCAACCCAGGAAAACCGCCAAGAGTGGCAAAATCTTGGAAAGTAAACAAGTGTCCAGCAGTGGACGAAACAGGCTGATGGATGGATTAGATATACGATTTCGTCCCATATTGACACGATCCTATTTTGTCCAATCAAATATTTTTAATATATTTTCTAAAATCAAACATTCATTCAGTGGGTTAGGGCAGGCCTGTTTCACTCTGCCAAGGCTACAAGAAGCTACTACCAGAAGCTACTACCAGTTTAAAAATCTATACAGTTGACCAACGACGGCGTTCGGTCGGAGCGTTTGTGCGGGGCGAGAGACTCCGAACTGCTTTTTCGGAAATTGTATGTAGCTCGGTGGCTTATCTCCCGCGTCTCGCCCCGCAGCCCCGGACAATTGCGGTCTGTATCTGACCGCTTTCGTTGCACAAGTGTATGGACTTTAAACTGTGCTACTAGTGCATCTCGGGCGGACCATTCAGTGGGATAAGAAGAGACAGAGTTACGCGATAGAAAGAGGCGCCATGTGTGTGAATACAATTTTGGCCACGCAGCGCTGTGCGAGCTGGTCACTTGTTTAGTTTTCCTGCATTGCCATTGGTCATGCGCTTCTTGGAGGACAAAATTTCTCTATTATTTTCATCTTTGCTAGATATAGATAGATATAGGTACGTGAGCCTACACTCAGAGAGAGCCCTATGACGATGTTAGTGTTTTATGGATTTAGTTCCAGATTAGTTCTATCGAATCCAATAAAAATTTTAATAGTGCTAGCGGTGCAAACCGAAATTGAGTAAATAGCTGCAAATGGTGTTAAAGTAATGAAAATCGGAGCGATAGAATATGAATTAATTTGACCCATGAAAAAATCATTTTGGGCGTACTGCTAGCACTATAATTTGTTCCGTCAAAATGTATGAACGACACGATTTGGACCATAGTTGTTGCAATGCCAATGACCTTTTTAATGATTTTGGTAATCTTTCCAGACTTGTTTTGTCGATGTTTGTTATACTTGTTTCAAATCTGAAAGATGCACGATGTACCTAGTTAAATTTCCAACTACACAAAATTTATTTGTTAAAAATATTTTGATATATATGCTTAACTTTTCCAACGCGAGAGCTTCATTGGTGCAGCAGATACTCTACGTACCTACACTCATACATAGCTTCGCGTTGGGGGTCCATACATAATCTTAATTAGTTTTGTACTGAAATTAAAAACAATAAAAACATTGTAACGACATGAATCCCTGGTGTCAGAGGTGTTCCCAAGTGTGAACTGTGAAATGCAAGCCGCAGTCTACACTCGGTACGCTCGCTTTTCACCGACGATTATGACGTGCTCAACGTGATCAGTGGTGAGCCATACCTTCGTACTTCGGGCATAAATGGACTAATACGTGGGACGCACTATAAGTTTCCGGAATGAATATGAAAAAATACTATTAAAGGTACAAAATTAATTTATTGTTTTTCAAAATAATCTCCCTTGGCGTCTATGCACTTTTTCATTCGATCAAACCAGTTTTGAAAACTTTTGTGCCACTCCCCTGTGGTGACCTCTGAAACGTGTTTTTCATACTCCTCGACAGCCTCTTCTGGTGATGAAAATCGTTGACCGCGTAATTGGTTCTTAATTTTTGGGAACAGAAAAAAGTCACAAGGTGCCAGGTCGGGACTGTATGCAGGATGACTCATGAGTTCTACATTTTTCGTCTTCAAAAAGTCGTTTGTCTGTCTGGCCGTGTGAGAACTAGCATTGTCGTGGTGCAGGATGATACGGCGTTTACGGTTATTTTTACGGAGTTCGAGAACTTCCGGCAAACAAATGGTCGTGTACCAGTCACTATTTACGGTACGACGATTCTCTAAAGCAACAGTAGCCACGTATCCAGTTTTATTAAAAAAAGAAGCAATCATCCGCTTAGATGCACTTTTCACGCGCGCCACTTTGGTTGGTTTCGGCTCATCTTGAAAGACCGATACGCTCGATTGCTGCTTTGTTTTGGGATCGTAGCAATAAATCCATGTTTCGTCACCTGTTACTATGTCCCACACCAAATTTGACGCACCTTCGTTGAATCTGGTAAGCATGGCACTGCACCAAGTGACGCGGTCCGTTTTTTGAGCCTCGGTCAAGTTGTGTGGGATCCACCGCGAGCACAGCTTTCTCACACCCAAATGTTTGTGTAGGATTGATTGTATTTGACTCATGCCTATTTCTAAGGATGCGCGAATTTCATGGTAGGTCACATGCCTGTCTGTTTCAATCATACGGCGCACAGCATCGATGTTTTTGTTGGTCACAGCGGTGGACGGCCGACCATCGCGAGATTCGTCACTGAGATTGATACGACCACGCTTGAATTCTGCAAACCAGCTATAAACAGTCGTCTTGCATGGTGCTTCATTGCCAAAAGCTGTTTCAAGCCGAGCGATGCTCTGTTGAGCTGTCAAATTACACTTAAAATCGTAGAAAATCATACTACGAAAATTTTCCCGAGTTAAATCCATGTTGATGCAGACACACAATTTTTTAAATGGCGCCACAAGGTAAAAACAAAAGACAGTCAGATGAAACAAACTGCATTCTACAGCCAAAGAGTTCTATTTTCAAATGTTGCAATAAATTTTTAAATATTGTTTATGTAAGTGGCCAGTTCCGGAAACTTTTAGTGTTACCTATGTAGCTTAACGCGCCTTCCGAAGCAGGCAAACTGAACACAAATGAATGTGAACCGCGGGGATTGAACCCACGAGCTGAATTGCACTTTATTGCTGCGTGGCGAGGTACCTTTTTGAAGATGAAGAGTGGATCTTCTGTACTATTATTTCTTCTGTGGCTCGGTTTTGATTGCGAGTGTGTTTGTATATTCATTTAAAAAAATATGCGTATTGTGTCAGATGCAACCGTAATTATTATTTAAAAGGATACTTCTTATGTGGCCGAGTCCCTTTTTTGCTAAGGGGTCATCTCGGCCACATAAAACTCGGCCGCGTAGCCAAGTTGACACCTTTCGATTAAATCAATTTTATTGCGGGTCAACTCGGCTGACAGTGAAAATTTGAAGTAGTTATGTACAATCAACACAAGAAGTCTAGAAAATGTAATATGATTTAAATTCTTAAGACAAATAACGCCGTGGCTTCAAAATAAAACAACCTATAAATATTTAAATAGGTAATATATTATAAAAATCAACATCACAAAAATATGAACTAATACCTAACCGTAATTAATCTAATCACCAATAGGTATAACAAAGTTTCAAGCATATGGCACTTATTATCTCTATAACCAAACAAATGAAAAAATAAACGTTTTATATGTGTAGGTAATAACGAAACTTGGTATGCATTTAAACCTCAAAGGTGCCATCACTTGACGCTGCAAGTTTTTTTAAAAGACATTATTTGAATATATTTAAAGAAAACACGTTAGACAAAAACAAATACTATATAGAAAGGAAGAGACAGGTAAGAACTTATTATGATTTCAACCAAGCATGTTCTTTTCTGGTAACGAGATTGCTTTTAATATTTTTAAATAATTTTATTCGAAGTCTTATAAGTAGTAAGTATTTGGATCCAATCCTTTCTTAGATTGACAGTACTTTGTATGTGGCGCCAAGTCGACCCCCAATAAAATTGATTTAATCGAAAGGACACGCGGCCGAGTTTTATGTGGCCGAGATGACCGCTTAGTCGCCTTTTTACTCAATCACAGTGGTAAGAATCAATGGTAGCCATATTATAGCAATATGTCAGTCGGGCAGCGCAATAGTTTAAGAGTTCTTTTATTTCGGTCAAGTAAGCAATAACCATCGACATAAAGATCGTTGATAATTCGATTTTTAGGGTTCCGTAGTACCTGAAAGTTACAAAAGGAACCTATATGGTGAGACTCCGTTGTCCGTCCGTCCGTCCATGGGCGTAGCAAGGGGGGTGGGTTGGGGATTCAAACCCCCCCCCCCGAAATGTTCCGACAAAAATATATTACAAAATAGGTATATAACAAACTACAGAATATCTATCTAACTGGAATATGACAGCAGAAATATTTAAAAAAAAATGGATCGATAACTTTAACTATACAAATACGAAACAAGGTCTAAAATTAGACTTAGATCCGGTTTAATTACCCCAGAACGGACTTTCTCAAGCCTAAGCAGACTGAAAAACTACTTGCGCAACACAACGAGTGAAAACAGACTGAACGGTTTGGCTCTCACGAATAATCACTATGTGGCAGAAATTAATACAGATGAAGTAGTGGATATATTTTAAAGGCAAAAAGGAAAAATCATTCTCTAATGCATTTACAGTAGTTTGTTTTCAATATTAATGTAATTGTATGTACTTTTTGTCGTTTTCTTTTCTTAACCCCCCCCCCCCCCCCCCGACACTAAAACCTGGCTACGCCCATGCGTCCGTCCGTATGTCATGTCACAGCCTCATAACTTTAGCACCGTTAAAGATAAGAAAGCTACAAAAATAGCATTCACTTGCCCTACACAATATGGCGTAAAAAAAATGTTTTTTTTTTTTATTGTTCTAGATATGTCTGATACTTACAAAAGAGAGAAAAATAAAAAACAATATCCAAAAAATACAATATGGATATCAAATTGTAGATATTAAAGAGCTGATTATAAAGCTGTATGCTTTCACTATATTTACTGGTACCGATTTCGTGAAATCTTTAAAAAAACACAATAAATTCATGTTATTTCTGAAACTGTTAGACCGAAAAAATTACGATTATAAGCCTTTTCTGGCCTATTACAGGAAAATTATACCGATTAAAAAAAGTTGAAAACAAACGAGAAATATAAAAAAAAATATAAAAAATATTTTATAAAAATACAATATGGGTATCAAATTCAAGGTATTAAACAGCTGATTGTAAACTACTTTACTTGCATCTATTTCGAGAAATCTTAGAAAAACCCACAGACGTATAATATAGTAGCAGACCTAACATTAATCTATACTAATACCGCGCTCACCAACCCGCCTGCCCAGCGTGTGTGAGTATGGGCATTTCGTCCAGGAGGACCGCCAAGAGTGGCGAAATCCTGGAAAGGTCTATGTCCAGCAGTGAACGAAACAGGCTGATGGATTAATGGAATATACTAATAATAAAGTAGTAAAAAAGTCGTGTCTGTATATTGAATATTTTCGCGAAATTTTAAATGAAATGGTTTATTGGTACTGTACTGAGGCCGAAACAACAGTTTTTAGAATTTTTGTCTGTCTGTATGTTCCGTTTTAACTCGAGAACCACGAAACGGATTTGGATGCGGTTTTTTTTATTATCATCGTAGTGACCCTGGTCAACACATAGGCTATAAAGGGTGTTAATATAATAACGCCCAAGCTGGAAACGGAGCAAAGATTGGATAAATGCTTTTATAACTCGAGAACCCCTCAACGGATTTGAATGCGGTTTTCTTTATTATCATTTTAGTCACCTTTGTTAATACATCAACTATAAGGTATGTATATAAAATAACGCCCAAGCTGGAAACGGGGTAAAAATTGAATAAATGCTTTCATAACTCGAGAACAAGTCAACAGATTTGAATGCAGTTTTCTTTATTATTATTGTGGTTACCCTGTTCAACACATAGACTATAAGGGATGTTCATAAAATAACGCCCAAGCTGAAAACGGGGCAAAGATGGAATAAACGATTTTATAACTCGAGAACCACTCCACGGATTTGCATGCGGTTTTCTTTATTATCATTGTAGTTACCCTGGTCAACACATCGACTACAAGGGGTGTTCATAAAATAATGCCCAAGCCGAAAACGGGGCAAAGATTGAATAGACGCAAACGGCAAAGGTTATTATATAAATCTATGGGAAGTCTGATTCGAATTTATATCCGAAACCTACGCGAACGAAGTCGCGGGCAAAAGCTAGTCATGAATAATACGAGAAATAACATGATGAATGAGCGATAAAAAAACGTCATAATCTATAACACGGGTGATATGTTTCTTTTTTTTCATATCATTCATCACATAGCCCTGGCTCTCAAGGAAGCTAACCAGCATCTGGCCCCGAAGGTTTCTGCAGCCATAACCGTATGGTCCGATTTCCGATTCACCACTCTTTCTCCCCCATAACGAAGAAGTATCCATTTCAAAAACATAACGAGCGTGATGAGACAAATGAAAGGATTTTCCTATTCTTATTTATTGCAATGAATAATATTAATTGTTTTCATAGATTTTTTCTTTTATAAATTTCATTTTGTACTTATTCTGTTTTCAGATTGTGTGTTATAATAGTACATTACGATACGTGTGACCTAAGTTGCCTATTATTGCACGGCGTGTTAGCGCCCGAGCGTAGCGAGGTTGCAAAACGCCGTGCAATAATAGGCAACTTAGGTCACGGAAAAGCGTGCGTAAAGTGCGGGTTTAGGTCACAGTGTGCTATAAACTATTTTATAGCACATGTGACATAAACCCGCACTTTACGCACGCTTTGCCGTGACCTAAGTTGCCTCGCTACGCTCGGGTGCAAAACGCCGTGCAATAATAGGCAACTTAGGTCACGGAAAAGCGTGCGTAAAGTGCGGGTTTAGGTCACAGTGTGCTATAAATAATATTTGTTAGGAAGTGAATAAATAGCCGTTAACGGCTCTCTTACTTTTAATTTTATTAGACCGCTAGTGATAGGTTGCGACGACGAGGGAAGCCGTTGCCGGTGCCGGTGCCGGTGGATTGCCGGTAAGTGGAAAAGGGGCCATTAGTGCGAATGCGCTGCCGGCGTCCATATAAGTAACTACGAAACCAGTCATTACCGTTGGAGAAATGTTAAGAGAACGTAAAATGGCTAAGAGAATCCCAAAGTCCACAGTATTTAAAAAAATATATATATTATAGTATATACTAGCTATATATACTTACCTATAGACCAGTGGCGAAGGATCCATATAACACGATTCCCATCGGCTTGTTTAGGAAATGGCACCCATCAGTGGCGTGCATTGAACATTTTTCTGGAAAAACAATGAGATGGTCAAGTATGACGATAAAAATAACATGAAAAAAAATTAAAACCAATTTAAAAATATTTATATGAAATCATGTACTATAGCGTAGGCAGTGCCTACCCTGGCGTCATACAATAAATAATGATTTTTCAAAGTGACATTAAAAAAATTTCATATTTTTTTATTGTCAAAACTTGACCTTCTCTTTGCATTTCCAGCAAAAAGTCTAAAAAGTTCATGCACGCCACTGGCATCCATACAACATTTCTTTATTCCGTGCTCTTCGCTTTGTCAAATATTTCCATAAATCTCAATACGACAAATACACTTTCAAAGTACATTTTTTGCATGTTTTCCTTGGCTTCCCTTTTTGAAATGTTCACCCTTCGCCACTGCTATAGACATATTTGATTATAACTTTAAAATCACCACTATACTACTTAGAATCACTATAATAGAAATCAGAAATACAGATTTTAATATGGTTTTCTCGGTTAGCTAGTACCAATGACGAAACATATAAAATTAACAACGGGAGGAAATCCTATCCGACGTAAACCACATCGAATTAACAACAATGAGGAGCATCCGACAAGGAAGGTGAGCGAAGATGCCAAAAAACCTTATAAAGTTACTACTTGGACTAACAAAGTTCTTTGTTTATTTTGTGCAGGGAAAATTAGTATTTAATGCGTGGGAATAATACCTGTCTGTCATAGAGAAAGGGTGGAAATTGTAAGCGAAGAAACGGTTATCATGTCTTATATACGAGTGGGTAAATAAATAAATAATAATGTAGTTGACTTAAAATGGTTTAAAATAGATAGTGTCGGAAATTTTCAAATAATAGACGTCTAGTGATAAGTTTTCAAGAGAAATGAAACTACTTTTGGTCTTCTACACTGTTCCTCTCTTTCCTAACACACGAGAGTTGGCGGATATAGGGGGAGACGGCCTTAGGGCCATGCCCCCCAATCACTAGAATAATATTATAAGATGTCTATGCCCCCACTACATTCATACATTCGACTCGATTTTACGACTTGATTCAGGGGCACTTTTACACGAGCTTCTCACCCCTCGACAACGGAAACGGTAATAGACAATGTATGACGGGTTGACTAAGATCAATTTTTTTTTCTTGTGACATTTTTCCTATGGTCTTATATTTGCCTTTACTTAAGTAGGTATAAGAAATTTGTATAGATTAAGTTTATGTTACAAATGAAAAAAAATTCATGTTTGCTAAGTTTCTTGCCCTTCTTCTTAGCAATACTAATCGAATGGTGCGGATGGTTAGGCATTATGTATATATAATATTTTTATTCCTATATTTCTCTATTTTATGCAGGTGTATAACTTTATTACAGTTTAGTAGCCTAACCTTAATATTTTTGAATGTATTTCCCGTATTTATTTATCAACTTGTTTGTTCGTTCCATCATTTATATATAATATTTTTATGCCTATATTTCTCTATTTTATGCAGGTGTTTAATTACATTTTAGTAGCCCACCCTAAATATTGTTTTATATATATATATATATACTTTATTAGTATATATATATATATTTTTTTATTCTAAAGATATATATTGTAAAGATTAACTTTGACTTGTAGTAAGTACACTTTTGAAATAAATCCACAAATAAAAACTTATTTTTTTGTAAGGTAAATAAAGCCCGACCGGACCGCCCTAGAAGGAAGGACGATGCTGACCAAATAGGCAACATATTGAAGAAGAGCAAAGTAAAAAGTACCCGGAATATAAGAGCTTGTATGACTAGATTGATGAATGTAGAAGCAAAAGTGGTGTATCAGGATAGTAACTGATGGAAATCTGTAGTCTCTGCCTACCCCTCTGGGAGACAGGCGTGAATATATGTATGTATGTATTTTTTTGTTACTTCATTATATTTTGACCCTAGCCTGGGCCTTGTCAGAATGCCCCCCTCTTCCCCTCGTCCCAAAATAATCTCTGGACCCGCCCTTGAGAACAGCGGGCCTATTATGTAACTTAGTGTCGGTCGTTGCCGTCTATTTACAATTGTGACGTCATTTCAAGTGCGAGCGTATCCTTAGATAAGCGGATATGTACGTTTTCGACGATAGGCACTCAGTTTGGCAATTGATTTTACGATACAGAATCAGGAGGCAGGACGCCTTATAAAAGCAACAACTGATACGTAAAATACTCCTGTCACAACACTATGGTAAACTAGCCTTTGTCCGCGCCTCGGCCCGCGTATATTTAATCTTTGCCCCGCTTTCGGGCAACTTTATGACCAACTCTTATTGTTTATGTTTTGACTAGGGTCACTAAAATAATAATAAAAAAACAACGGTTTAAGAGGAGTTGAGCACCTCATTTTGCACCGTTCAGACAGAAATGGCCTCTATTCTTTCCTTTTTGTAGCGCGCTCTGAGCCTCGGGTGTTACGACAACGTGAAACTCGCGATCACGGAAAACGAGTTTTTATTAAATAACTCTTAAAATATAGTTAGTCTATAAAGTCTCTTTTTAGGGCTCTTGTTTATATGATATTATTTATGTTTGGACTACTTTGAGCTCTTGGAATTATTATGTTATGTACATCCTTTTTTTTACAATTTTCAACTTAGTAGCCTGAAATTCAAATTTGTAATTTTTCTTTATTAGTTCACATAACTCTAGGCCTTCGTCTTCCTCTTTCTCTTTTTATTCTTCCTTTCTACTGTAGGCCTTGTAAAAGACCTGTATGAAACAGCTCTACATTTTTAAGGTTCTGTACCCAAAGGGTAACTTAGACAGTTGAAATTTTCACAGATGATGTATTTCTGTTGCCGCTATAACAACAAATACAAAAACAGAAAAAAAAATTAAAGGGGGCTCCCATACTACAAACGTGATTTTTTTTCTTTGTTTTGCTCGATGTTTATAACGGCAACAGGTAGCTTGAAATATTCACAGATTATTTAGTTATATGGTCAGTCGGGGCTATTCCAACTGTGAGGCTATTCCAAATAAGTCCAATATTTGCTACTTATTTTACTACTAAATTTTATACCAATTGTACATAGTACTTCTATGACCAGATAGAAAAACAAATTCTTTGTAAAATAGACAGTAGATGGCATTGTTTATGCGTCAACTGTTTGACTGACGCAGCTATTTTTGTAACCGCCATTTTCCCGACAGTTGTTTGAGAGGTCTGGGGTCGGTTCGTGCGTCGTCATTTTTCGTAAGCAAGCTAGCTGGGTGCGTATCGTGCGTTTTCACTAATGTAGAAAAAAAGCCTTCACTTTTTTTTCTTTATAATTTTTTGTTTTTTTTTTAATGACGGATAGAGTAATAAGTTGTATTGCGTATTTTAAAAAAACAAAAGTCAATTAGGCCGAAAAACTATATATATATATATATTCATATATTCGTTTATTGCAATTAATTACATGTATGATAATAGGTAATAGTATTATAATTATGTATCAATGTAATTATACCCACAGGGTGTAACAATATCATGCACACAAATAAATTATATAAAATAAATTTGGATGGACAAATTATTTACAATTATAATCAAACAACAATGGACTCCGGATACGAATCATTACACTATTATTCTAATGCGAAAGTGCCAAACACTGAGCAAGTATGATAGAAGTTAAAGATCGCTGTAATTATAATATTCATTGAGGTCATATGGTGAGATTTTTAACAAGTAGCCTTTTAATGCATCAAGGAATTTAGATCCAGTGAGGCACTTAATTAAACTTGGAAGCGCATTATACACCTTCACAGCAACCATTTTAGTGGATCTTGCACAAGCAGCTGTACGACAAGGGGATTGCTCAATGTCATATCTATAGCGCTCCCTTAACCTGTCACTGTGGCTGAGTGATCTAATAGGGAATTTGTCTGGATACCGCTTGATTAGTTTACATAGTTCAATTATGTATAATGCCGTAATCGTGTGAATTTTTAATTGCCTAAAATAATTTCTACAAGACACCGTGCTTGATGTCAACCCTACAATTATTCTTAAGCAACGCTTCTGTAATATGAACAGTTTTTTTATGTCCACACTAGCACCCCATATTGACAAACCATAGAGTACCCTCGACTGGAAAAAGGCAAAATATGCCTGAAGTGCAGCACGTTTTGTTGCTACATGAGTTAGCATTCTAAGGGCGTAACAGAAGCTACTAAGTTTGCATTGTAAGGCTTGGATGTGGCACTTCCAATTCATAAATTCATCAGCGTGTACTCCAAGAAACTTGGCCTCGGATACAAATTCCAAAGTTTTGAGTTCCAGAGTGACACTAACATCCATAATTTGCGTATTGTAGTTTCTAAAGTGAATCATTTTAGTCTTATTTACGTTAGTGCTTAATTTAATATCTCTGAACCAATTAATAATAGCAAAAATGGAATGTTGGATTTCACTTGCTAAGTCCTTATCACTACCTCTTTCAAAACTGAAGAAAACCGACACGTCATCGGCAAACATTACCACTTTGTTGTTTGACACCTGTGGCAAGTGGTTAATATATAGTAGGAAGAGGATTGGGCCCAATATACTACCCTGAGGGACACCTTTCTGTAATACTAGTGATTCAGACTCCACATTTACCAACATATCATTACTGTCTATGATAGGAAGTAGGACACTTTGCTCATGGTTTGTAAGGTATGAAAAGAACCACTCATTAACCTTGCCACGCAGACCGTATCTGTTCAGCATCTCAAGCATTATACCGTGGTCGATACTATCGAAAGCTTTGGATAAATCTAATAGGACAGTCACTATATTTTGTTTGCCATCCAAAGCTTCTGACACAAACTCCGCCATGTCAAAGATAGCATCCACTGTCGAAAGATCTTTCTGGAATCCAAACTGTTCCCTTGCTAGTATCCTATGAAAAGTGAGGAATCTACGAAGTTGGCTTAACATTAACTTTTCAAATATCTTAGAAAAAACAGTCAACTGCGAGACGGGTCTATAATTATCGACGGCCAGTCTTGAGTCTTTCTTATGTATAGGTTTTATTTGAGCTCGTTTTAATCTACACGGGAAGACACCTTCCCTGAAGGAAAGATTGATAATGCATAATAGGGGTTCAGCGATAGGGTTAATTATAAATTTAACGACCCTAGGAGGTATACCATCGTATCCACACGATTTCTTATTTTTAAGTGAGGACACTGCTTTTAGAAGGTCATCTTTTGAGACCGGTTTTAGGAACATAGTTTTGTTACTAAAATGTGGTAATTTTATTGGATCGGTTGAGGCCCTGGGAGCATCCACACCTGGGTCGGTAAAAAAACTATTAAACAACTGAGCAGCTTCTAAGTTATCAAGCACCACTTTAGTACCATCCGTTAGACCTTTACAAATATTAATTTCATTTAGCTTATTTCCTTTGATGGTTTTATTGATGAGTTTCCAAGTAGATTTTACTGCGTCATCAGATTTTAGGATTATTTCTTCATTTGCTTTTCTTTTTGCGTGACCAATGACCCTTGATAAGACTAAACAATATGCCTTATAAAAACGAAGTAGTTCATCGGAATTTGATATTTTTGATTGAATGAATAAATCTCTTTTTGTCTTACATGATTTCTTTATACCCGGTGTAATCCACATATCTTTTTTCATCTTATTGTCACATCTAACTATGATTTCTGGACAATAAATATCAATAGCTTCAGTTAAAATATCGAGAAACTTCTCAAAAGCCATATTGCAGTCTGTTGATTCAAATATTTCAGTCCATGATCTACTTAGTAGAAAATTATTCAGCCTAAGAAGATTTTCATCTTTAAAATCTCTGACAAGTTTAAAGAGTCTTTTAGTAGTTTTGCTGATTCGGACGTTGAAAGAAGCAAACTGAAGAGTATGGTCAGAAATACCAACCTCAGTGACAGTCGCATCCTTCAAAACGGAATTTGACAGTATATTGTCGAGGCATGTTTCACTGTGGTTAGTGATACGCGTCGGTACATGGATAAACTCTTTGACATTAAACGATTTTAAGAGAGACAGAAATGCCAAAGACTCCGAGTTTTTAGATAAAATGTCAATATTATAATCTCCGCAGATTATTACTTTTCGCTCTTTATGTTTAAAAATTGTGCTCAGGACGCCCTCCAAATGATCCAAAAAACTATCGTTTTCCTTCACGGTTTTAGGTCTATACAAACATAGTATAAAGATACCATTTAGATCTATTCCACATATTTCAAAAATATATGGAATCGTGCATTTATTAATATAGGTCAGATCCCTATACTGAACATCAATTCGTAGGTAAATACACACCCCCCCCTTGCTCCTATTGTTTGGGCGACAAAAGCAACTAGCCAATTTAAAACCTGGGACAACTATTCTACACAGGTCCTCCTCTCTACGATGGTGCTCTGTAATACATAATATTTCGACGTCTTTTTCTATTTTGTAACTAACGTTAGTTAAAAATTAAAATAAATTATCCAGGATATAGTTTTTCGGCAGGAGCGTATGACTTTTAACCTAACCTCATAAAATAAGATATAATTACGTACCTTCCACAACCAGAAATAAAACAGAATGAATATATATTTTAACAACATTCCTGTTATATAATACTAAATTTAAATGAAACTACGCCATAATTTAATACTTAAAACAGTTTTTTTTAACTAAACATTTTATGAGTAGTTACCCATTATAAAAAAATGCTCTGAATAGATATTTATTCAATTTATTTATCTTTTGAGGCTTCTAATAATTCAATACCCGTCGCATAAAACCTATTGATCTTGGAGAATGATTTACCTATTGAAGAATTAAAATGTTAAATATCTTGAGAATACAAAACAAGCATTTAAATTAACATACCTATGTTTATCATATCATATATATTATCTAGTCAATATGATTGAACTTATCCAGACGTAAATGTATGTATTTTTTTTGTTAATATCGATTATATTCTTGTATACGTGTCCCAACACTTCTTTCTATAAAGAGTAGTTGAAATTACCCCCAAAAAATTGTTAAACTAAATTCAAAGCAAAATGAATCATCTTACGGAATAACAAAGCTCAAATTTCGTTATACATGGGGCCCTCATACAACAGACATGATATTTTTGCCGTTTTTATAGATAATGGTACGGAACCCTTCGTGCGCGAGTCCGACTCGCACTTGGCCGGTTTTTATTATTATTGGCAATGAGCTCACACTTGGCTACTTCCGTGCCCGATATATTGTCGTCGATAAGACGTAGGATGAAGAGCGATCATCCAGAAATAGAAGAGGGTAACGTGACCACCCTCCCAGTACGGCACGGTATGTGGTCTGTGCAGTACGGATTCCCATGATGACATCAGAACACGAGTCGCTTGGCGGCATGGTTTCGTCATGAGGCTGGTGACAAGCCACGGACAAAGTCTACCACTAGAAATTGACAGAAGTGAAAGGATTTGTCAGGTAGTTCGCGCTTTGTCTAGAACAAACAGTGGTCCTGCGTAATTTTAATGATAATTAAAGATAATAATACATTACGTGTAAATGGATGCACTAGAATCTTTTGATGAACCCACGTGCTCAGCTGATCATACTGAACTACACACCGAAAGAAACATACCTGAGAAAGTGAAAGAAACATACCTGAGAAAGTGAAAGAAAAGGTTTGCCTGTACAACATTTCGAGCAACTGATTCAAAAAAACCCGTCAAGTGCGTGTAGGACTCGTTCTCTGAGGGTTCCGTACATTTACAATCCAATTTTTTTCCACGAGCAGTTAGGTGCTAGCAAAATATCTGCCACGGCTGCAAAGGGAGAGTGTATTGTGTATATAGATTACAATAGTAATGATATTTTATTGATCTAACGTCATACATTTTTTCATACAAAATAAACCGGTCGATTACGAGTCAGAGTCGCATACCTAGAGTTCCGTAATACGACAGTTTTGGGAACAGTCAGGAAAAAAGTACATAAAATCTTGCCCATAACTGTTTATGATAACTTAGAAAAAGAATTGATTGTATCTACTACGAAAGAGACAAATATTTTTATACCGTACTCGAAATAAAACTCGAGAAAAATTTTTGTCACTATCGTGAATTTTTCAACCGCCATATTTTTACTGTAATCTTTACATAATCCCAAATCACCATCTTTTTTTTAATTTTTTCGGTCGGCCAGTTTCGGAAAAAACGGGGGGGGGTTCGTTTGTATTGGAAGTATTTTAAACAATCACAAATTTTTCAATTTTTCTTACACCACATTAAGTAAGCAAGTGAACGCTATTTTCGTGCCAAATTTGAAGTCTTTATATCTTTAACGGTGCTAAAGTTATGAGGCTGTGACATACGGACGGACGGACGCACGGACAACGGAGTCTCACCATAAAGGTTCCTTTTACCTTTACTACAAAGTGACGATCAATTTAAGGGTTCCATTTTTTTAATTAGAGGCACGGAATCCTAAAAACAAGAGCTTCTATTTTAAGGTACTACTACCTTAAGAGGGTTACTTTTAACCTCGGTACAAAATGCAAATCATAATATTGTTTTCCTTGCTTTTGAATAAAAAATATGCAATAAATGTGTTCTAAAGCAACTTGCGGAAATAGTTTATTAGTAATAAAGTCTTCACAAAAAAACATTTTGTTTGGATTACATTAACAAACTTAAAAGCATGTTTACAGTTGTAATGTAATGCAGCTAACATGTTACGCATAAAATTGAATAATTTTCATGTAATAACCTAACTATTAACAGGCAGTTTGCGCGAATTGCTATGAAACGCATTTATTGCAAACATTTTATTCAAAACTAAGTAAAACAATATTATGATGTGCATTTTGCACCGAGATCCTCCGTTACCACCTTCAAATACCCGCTCTTGTTTTTACTCCTACGTGTAGAGAACAATATTATGATGTGCATTTTGCACCGAGATCTTCCGTTACCACCTTCAAATACCCGCTCTTGTTTTTACTCCTACGTGTAGAGAACAATATTATGATGTGCATTTTGCACCGAGATCCTCCGTTACCACCTTCAAATACCCGCTCTTGTTTTTACTCCTACGTGTAGAGAACAATATTATGATGTGCATTTTGCACCGAGATCCTCCGTTACCACCTTCAAATACCCGCTCTTGTTTTTACTCCTACGTGTAGAGAACAATATTATGATGTGCATTTTGCACCGAGATCCTCCGTTACCACCTTCAAATACCCGCTCTTGTTTTTACTCCTACGTGTAGAGAACAATATTATGATGTGCATTTTGCACCGAGATCCTCCGTTACCACCTTCAAATACCCGCTCTTGTTTTTACTCCTAAGTGTAGAGAACAATATTTTTCATTTGCGTGGTTATGTTTTTGGCAAAGTTACAAAGTATCGTTAATATTTGAGGTGACTTTCGTTTATATATCTAAATTCATACTGGAGACTCGGTAAGTAGTCAGAACAAGGTTCAATGACCTTGTTTGTGAAATACGAAAAATATTTTCTTGTGGCTCCCTCTCTACTTGTTCAAGAACAACCTCGACTCTATTGCATAGTATCTAAAGGAAAACTAAATTTTATTTTGCGTATTTCTCAGAAATGGTAATTGATTGATATTGACCACTTACCAAGCCTCCAGTATGAATTTGGCTATATAAATACAAGTCACCATATATTGTACACAATGTACGTCCGGTATACTCGTATGGGTGGCTGTGAGTTAAGGGTCTTCAGAAGCTAATCTGGGTTTGAAGACGTTTTTGAATCGCTGTAAACTTTCTTTATGAATTTTAAAATTCCAAAATAAATTTACTTAGGGAATCTTATAAATTAATTAAACATTTTCCCAATACTTTAAAATGCTATTAAGGTGGTTAAACCGAATCCCGGTGCAAAATGCACATCATAATATTGTTAACCACCTTAAAACGAAAAAAAGATTAAATATTCATTTCATTTATCAAAAGCTTACTTGCACAGCTTAAAAAGTGAGTCTTATCCGTTATTAAAACATTCAAAATGCTGGAACTATTAATTCAAAAGGGATTAAAACTTATACACACCTACGAGTAATAAAAAAATGTAACATAATATATTTTTAAACTTATAATACGTATAATATAAATATCTAAAGGATCATATAAGAGAAAAGTATTATATAGATAAATATGTATTAAGGTGGTAGAGCTGATGCCGAGCTCGACTGTGGAGGTACCACCATCTTACTCGCAAATCCTCCCGAAGTTATTCGGGGGAGAGTAAGACAACAGCTCTCAGGCAAAACCAGGCGGCCCACCATTGCCTGGGACCGATGGATGGCAGTATATCCATCCCTATTTGCCAGGCCTTATATAAAACAGACTGGTGACGGGCAGCTGCGTCACTGGTGATAGGGTTTCGGCACCGCGCTCACCAACCCGCCTGCCCAGCGTGTGTGAGTATGGGCATTTCTTCCAGGAGGACCGCCAAGAGTGGCGTAATCCTGGAAAGGCCTATGTCCAGCGGTGGACGAAACAGGCTGATGGATGGAAATATGTATTTTGCGCTATCAGGAGACGCAGCGATCGTCGTCGTCGTAACAGTGACTGTGCGATGATGTGACCGTTTTCATTAATCGAATTTTTTACCGACACAAATCGAGCTGCTAACATACTTAAGCCCCTTAAGAGTATGGCATAGGCTAGGAAAAAATGTTATTACCCGTCCAACACAAAAAGGCCAGTGTCAAATACTTTATTAGCTTTTGATAGAGGCGATTATTGGTTAGCTAATTGACCTATTTGTCTAAGACGCGTAATACTAATAATTACGTGCGAAACAGCAGATCGGAGGGTTTTTAGCTAATACTGAAATATTTTGCAGGGAAAAAAGTATTGGATTTACGTTGAATATTTATTAATTATTTTATGAAAAAAAAATCAAGTCGATCTCTTAGCCGCGTTCTTGAAACGAACGTTTGAAAATAAAAAAAGAGGGTGCAAAACATTTTTTTTTGACAAATGTACCAATCTTACTACATTGTTTATACGTGGATTACCTAGATACAAGATCAATAAATCTAATATATTTTTTTCAATATTAAGATAGTCCTAATTTCTTCAAAAGAACCCTCGAAAATCTGGCTTTGTTCATGTTCTAGGCTCAGGTACAGCCTTATTGCAAGCGGAGCCAATGTTATTAAACAATGATGGTTCGGTAGTCAACGAATTCATAACCTACGACCCAGCAGACTCTTTGAAATCCCAAACATGAAATGTTGAAGATAACAATGTCTCTAAATCACCAAAATTACACTAAATCGGATACGCTGTTGTAGCAACATCACCGGCGGATGTAATGATGACACGGAGAAGTGGAAATAATCTGCCATTACCTAACCCAAGCTGTCTTGGCGGGGTTGGCAGGGGATTATGGTAAACTTTCAGTTTCGTTGGCGCATGCAGTTGGTTAGCACGCATGCATTACAAAACTCGGAACGCTCGCTCGCAACGCGCTTGCCGGTTTGACAAGCCCGCATTGCCGTCCGCGGTCGAATGACACACTTTTTAAAATTCCTCTCTTATCTCGACCGAAATTAACAACTTTTTGTGCAGTAAAATTAAATTTAAATTTTACTTATTGTGACATAATTTGTAGAACGACAATTTCAATAAATCAATTTAGCATTTTCTGTGCCGTTTTTCCGAAAGCGTTAATTCTGAAATATAAAAGTTTTAAGCAACTTTTCGTTTGTTATTTCCGTGTTTATTTGTTGTTTATGAAATGGTGCACAGAACGCAGTGTTTTTCTGTTTGCGTACAAAAGTGATGTGTTTGTTTAGTGTAGGTTTACTATTGGATTCACCATCTGTCGAAAAGTGAGTAAAACTTTTTGTATTACCTCAATAAAAAACCGGCCAAGTGCGAGTCGGACTCGCGCACGAAGGTTTCCGTACCATTATCTATAAAAACGGCCCAAAAATTACGTTTGTTGTATGGGAGCCCCCTTTATTATTAATTTTATTCTGTTTTTTAGTATTTGTTTTTATAGCGGCAACAGAAATACATCATCTGTGAAAATTTCAACTTAACGGCTCATGAGATACAGCCTGGTGACAGACGGATAGACAGACGTCCGGACAGCGCGGAGTCTTAGTAATAGGGTCCCGTTGGTTACCCATTGGGTACGGAACCCCAAAAATAATTCTTGTCTACTAATCACTTTCAGCAATTATACCACCTCTTTGGTTTAGTGGTTTAAGCATCTCGACCACGAATCCGAAGGTAGCGGGTTCATATCCAGTAGACGCGGGCACATTTTTGTTCAGTCTGTGCTCGCTTCGGAAGGCACGTCCAGCCCTGATCCATATTTTGTGTCCAAAGCACGGTGACAGGAGACGCCATATATGATTTATGAGTTTTTGTTGACAATTTATGACATTGATTATAATCATAAAAATAGAATGATAGCTTTATAAGTGCAGACTTATAAATATAATTTAATGACGCACACTTTACGTAACAACCACTGTTATTTATTTGGTGTATAGTGTTCTTATTTCTGATTGGTGAAGTTTGGGTGTATTGGTGTGGACTGAGACTTGCATTTCACAGCCCGTACTCAATAATACCTCTGACACCCCCTTGGGAATTCGTGTTGTGACGGCATTTTTTAATCACCAGAAAAAGAAATGGTCGGAGGCATACGTTTCAAGCAAAAGTGAGGTGCCTAAATTACTTGTTTTACTTGATCTAACTAGTTTACTTCCGGTGCTTTTACGAATCCATATTAATGCTACGGCGTAGCGGATTTTAAGCTTTTGCTCTTGCTACGCCTCGTCGTAGCAAATAAGGGTGACAGTATGACAGAATGTGTGTTTTACAATAGTTTTCTTAGATATTTCAAATACTAATTGGCTTAAGCGGTGGTAGGTCAGGCGGTAGAACACTGACCTTTAAGTCTTAAGACCCAGGTTCGTTCTCCGGTCAGGCATTCCGCATGCGCCAATAAGTTTTTCGGAATTTATGTGCACAGTATTTGTGTTATTACCTAATACTAACCGATTGCTGAACGGTGAAGGAAAACATCGTGAGGAAACCTGCATGCCCTAAAAGTACGGCGATAGGGCTCACCACCCATCACGTTGCTACGTAATAAACGTCGGTGAAACGCGGGTGAACCGAATAAGGAATGTATTGCATTTTACACTTTACAGTGTTGCCGAGTACACCTTTGACACCCCCTCGGGGATTCATGTCGTGACGATGTAATAGGCCTAACTTCAAGTTACACGAAATTTGACACATTCCGTATACCTGATATACCTACTCGTTATTCATTTATTAAATACGTTACCCTGTGGTAGAGATTGAATTTTGGCCTACAAAACCGGAAGTTGAAGTCTGGTTGGCGTGCCTTAGTTAGTAGAGACTATACCCTGAATTACCCTGATAGTAATTGTCATAAAGTGGGGACTCCCCTCCCTTAAAACAGTCAACATTCGTACCCTAGTATCACAGTTGATTTTTCGTCTTAACTTGTTAAGGGACCATAATACTTCAATTCGCAGTCCTGCTCTAACGCTTCTGCTTTTTAACTGTCTATCCTACTCTAATCAGATGCTGCGCACGCAAAAACATGAGTTATTTTGAAATCGCGGCTACACTGATTTCATTTTTATGTTACAGTCTGCAGCTGTTTTATACTAATATCAGTTATATTATGCAAAGTTTCAGATCTAATTTCAAGTATTCATTGAATGCTATCGGTTTATTTTACGGTTTGGAGGTAATTTTGTATTTTTTTTCTATCGAGAAAATTTAATGGAATCAAGTTTTCACCACTGTGTTGACATAGCATTAGTCCTCAACTTTAACATATATCAATTTCAGAGTGATTGTTGCAGTATTTGTTGGTATAAAGCAGGATCATGCGAAGCGAAGTGAGGTATCGCTCTACTTTTTATGACACGCTGGTTTTTTGGGTTCCGCTCCCAAAGGTCAAGGCGGATCCTTATCAATGTCGCTGTCTGTCCGAGTATGTCACGGGTCTCTAGCTTGCAAACGGAATGAGTTACAGACCTGAAATTTGGATATGAATATGTAGAATGTTGACCCAAAATCTAATATTGAATTAAAAATTAAATTAAATGGATTTTCAAAGGGATCCCATACTTTTCAGAGATGTCATTATCTAGGATTCATTGAGAGTACAAACATATTTTTTATTTATTTTTATCTCTATCGAAGTTGTGAATTTTAGACCACTTTTGTTACGGGGTCTATCTCCAAAACTAAACTAGCTAGGGATTTGTAATTTTATGTATATTATGTGCTATAAGTACTGTATTTAAATAACAAATACATATAAATAACCACAAATACTGAAATCGGCGATTTTAATATAGTTTTAGGGTTAAGTAAACATTCTACGTTTTGATTCTTACATTTTCTAGGTAATAAGTTTGTAATTTTTATTCAAATCATTTAAGTCTATTAACTTATTTGAATGGTATGGAAACCTCGGGTTGCGAGTCCTACTCGCACTCGACCGGTTTTATTTAAGTTTTTCTTCTTCACCGTTCAGCAAGTAGTAAGTGTACAAAAACATCCATACTAAAAACTCACGTGTCTGATTGCTGCCACAGACATTTAATTATCACTAAGTAGCAGACCAAACATAAGGATTAAATAGCGTGGCAACTTTCCATACAAAAAATAAGCTACATTTAGGCTTCATGATGGCTTATGCTTGGAACATCTTTGTTAATTACTAAACTAATCTACTAATCTAGTATTTGTTCTGTTAGGAAACAAGCAATATATATATTTAAAAGAGCCCTAAGTTCTCTGAGCTAAAATTGCCACGCGTCGACTCTATGCGTTTATTATTAACTAGCTTTTGCCCGCGACTTCGCTCGCATGGGTTTCGGATATAAATTCAAACAGACTTCCCATAGATTTATACAACAGCCTTTACCGTTTGCGTTTATTTAATCTTTGCCCCGTTTTCAGCTTGGGCGTTATTTTATGAACACCCCTTGTATTCTATGTGTTGACCCTGGGTAACTACGACTATAATTAAGAAAACTACATTCAAATCCGTTGATGGGTCCTCGAGTAATACAAGCGTTTTTTCAATCTTTGCTCCGTTTCCGGCTTGGGCGTTACTTTATGAACACCCCTTATAGCCTTTGTGTTGACCAGCGTCACTGCAATGATAATAAAAAAACACATCCAAATCCGTTAAGTGGTTCTCGAGTTAAAACGGAACATACAGACAGACAAAAATTCTAAAAATTGTTGTTTCGGCCTCAGCACAGTTTCGCGAAAATATTCAATGTACAGACACGACTTTTTTACTACTTTATTATTAGTATATGTTATAGATAGATGTTAAGTCTGCTACTATATTATACGTCTGTGGTTGCTGCATGCTTTACCAGTTTTACCCAAACTACAGACACCTGGATCTCAAGAATAAGAGCCTGCATTGAAGATTTTTCCTTGATCTATTGGGAAAGGGACATTATTTATACTCTCAGGGAACAACTAAGTTGACTTCTTTGACCTTGTGTTCTCTAAGACGCTGTCGTTAAGGCGTGTTTGTTTTTTTCAACACTTTCAAAGTTATTGCAATTCTAATACGACTGAAATTAAATGAAACTAAACTATGATAGAAATAAACGTATATATTTTTAAACACTTTGCGATTTATCCAATCGCTAGGAGATAATAAATAACTTTTTAAAACTTCAGAGCTCCTCTCGTCCAATATTAATTTTCTGATTTTCTATACCGTAATGATATAAATAAAAAAAACTACTAGAAGATACAGAACTTTTAGTACCAAGAAAGGCTGTTTTTTGCTGTTTGCTGGCTTATAACAAAAAACGGACTAAAACTATCAAGAATAGAGAAAAAAATCTTTTTTGATTTTATTTATTTAATCGTATGTCGATCTCGGTTATAATTATAAGTCAACATTTAGGCTCTGCAGCCACAGGGCTGCGTCTGGTGTGAGGTCGATCAGGTCATCTGGATTCCCTGGGTATCGACGAAATGGGCATCGTTCGACAATGTGGGTATAGTTTGATCGCAGAGAGCGGAGTCACTTGTGGCGGAAATAGTGGCATCGCCCTATCGACCTCTTTAGGTTTTTTTTTATGAAGAGGTTCCACCCGACTGATCCAGCCGCTTTTAGTAATAATTTTCTATTAATTAAGAAACAGCCGATTCGTCTCAACACTCCTCGCTTTGTACAAAATCCGTAGATAAATGGATTAAGAAGAGAATGGATTCTCACGGTGTGATTAAGATAACTTTGTTTTGCTCCAGCACAGTTTGCCATTGCTACTTTAAATTGTTTTTCCATTTAAATTGCAATGTATCTTTTAAACGAGATCTCTGTTGTTTGTCTTTTGTTATTTGCTATTCATTTTCACAAATATTTCATATTTTTTATCGTATATCATTAAAAAAGGACATTCGGTTTCTATTAGACTAATACTTATTTAGGTGTCCTCAAAAACCTTTTAAGTATATAAAAAAACAGTGGGTTGGGTGGATACTTCTTAAGTCGCCTCTATACTCAATCAAAGAGGAAGGAATTAATGACGTCCATAGATATGATAATAATGTCAGTTATGGCAGCGCGATTGCTGTCATAGAATTGCTGTAAACATGTAAACAAATACGCCAATAAAGTCAATAATTTTTCCAAAGCGACCCATGGTATAATTATAGAAGAAGACGAAAATTTTAACTACATATACAGACATTATTAAGTTTATAATTTTCACTGTAAGTATATCAGTAATAAATATGTATATTCGTGATACCACCTATTTGTGATACACTTACAAACCCTTACAGCTCTTCCCCGCTCACACTCCCTAGCCTAGATGAATTAATTTACTGATCCCAATACTGCAGTCGTAGGGCTAGGGAAACACATTAATTAGCATCACCCCCTACTGTCCACACTATTTTCACTCTCCACCACATTCACAACTGTAATCCCAAGATCATAGGGCTCGGGAATCTCAATCACCCCATATTTCTCCCAATCCCACACACCCACCCTCGACCAACACACTCTCCCCCACACACCCTCACACACCCCATACACGCATACACTACAGTTTTACAAGTGTTTATTATAGAGTAGATATATATGATATACTTAAGGGGGAACGTTTCGAGCTCAGTGCAAAATGCACAACTTATGATTGTTTTTCTTACTATTGCATAGAAAAATAAATGTGATATATGGCATTTCGCGACCATTGTTTAGTGTCAATTAGGCTTTTCTATCAAAATTTTGTTATTTTATGTATTACGTTGTAAATGACATAATTCTGCTAAAAACCCCTGATAATTATTCAACAATAGTCGCAAAATAAGATGAAACTATTTTATTTCATACATTTTATTTTAAAATAAGGTAAACAAACTTATGTTGTGCACTATGCACTGAGCTCGAAACGTTACCCCTTAATAAAATAACCTTTAAATTGAGTGTGAGATATATTTCGGGCCCTCTCCTGGGTCCAGCATCAGTCACAATGATGACTATGATACTATTTTAGGTATATAACTACTCTATAATAAAGACAAGGAAGTCAATTCATTATATTTATTTACAATTTTACAAATGCATACTTTAAAGATTCAAAATTATTATAATCTACTTGCTTTTCATTTTTAGGGTTCCGTACCCAAAGGGTAACCAACGGGACCCTATTACTAAGACTCCGCTGTCCGTCTGTCACCAGGCTGTATCTCATGAACCGTGATAGTTAGACTGTTGAAATTTTCACAGATGATGTATTTCTGTTGCCGCTATAACAACAAATACTAAAACCGGCCAAGTGCGAGTCGGACACGCGCACTCCCATACAACAGAAATGATTTTTGCCGTTTTTATAGTTAATGGGCGCGAGACCGACTCGCACTTGGCTGGTTTTTTTACGAGGTGATAGAAATTGGCTCCTGTAATACAAATCCTTCGGTTTAGCACAGATGCCTAGGATTTATATTTGTATAGTTCATACTTTTAGTTTATTTAATAGGTTGTCTTTATTTTTTGTCTCATTGTAAACAAAATAAAGTTTGGATTGCAAGAATCCTTAGTCGTCTACGTTGAAAAGCTTAGAGATTCGTTCTAACTCTTTAGATACTATCTTTAATATTTGTAAGTAGGATAATCCCTTAATTTCATTCACAATTGTTGACGAGACAATATTTAACATTGTGTACATGTATGTATAAAGTCACTCGGAGTTATATACAGAAATTCATACTGGAGACTTGGTAAGTGAACAGAAACAAGGCTCAATCAATGACTCTTTGGCTGAGATTCAGAGTTCATTTTGAGTCCGAACTCAATCTTACAAACGTCACTCTAGTATGAGATCACGTCGCTTTTTGACGTTTGTAAGATTGAGTTAGGTCCCAAAATGCACTCTGAATCTCAGCCTCAGCCATTCACATACATTTTGATTTTTCGTACTGATAGACTCGGGGCTTAAACAAGTGTGGATGTAGACATTTTTTTTGTATATTATGGATGTCTTTAGACCTTGTAAGTATAATATTAGTCTTTAGTATACATTTTACTGTATGAAAAGCACCAAGACAAATCCTTGACGACTCAGAAAAAAATCAAGTAATATAATCTAATTAATCAAAATATATCAAACATTGGGTACGTATAGTATTAATATGAATATGTTTATGAATGTAATATTTTAAGAACAGTAGGTATATATTGTATACGTGTGTATGTATATTTTCCGACATATCTATTTATGTATTTACTATTTCGGAAGACAGAATTTGTAATGTAGTGTAGTTGTAGATTTAGTTAAGTTAGGTTTATGTTTATATTCTTTCATCTGTAATGTCACCAAAAGTTAATTACAAGTGTATCTCTTTGTGAAAAATGTTAAAGGGAGTAGATTTATGTACATGTCAACATTTCTATAATACTATTGCTTTCTGTAGTTTGCTCCTGTTGTTTTTCCATAAATAAATAAAATAAATAAATAGATTGGGCGTACCAACAATTTGAAAAAAACGTCACTTTATTTTTTCTGTGGGCAAGTAAATTTCTTTCATTTCGTAATCGGTTATTTCATAGCGGTTATGTTTCCTCAGGAATATTGTTAAGTATGATCGGTAATCGGTTACTCACTGACGCCTGATATTTATGGCAAGCTGGATTACTTACTCTTAAGTCTACTCCCACTTCATCATCAGCATCTGTTGTCGCTTATCTTTAAAATAATTGATTTTTAGGGTTCCGTACTCAACAATGAGAAAAAGGAACCCTTATGGTATTACTCGCGTGTCCGTCCGTCACCTTTTTAATTGGTGATTGATCAAGCTCTCTGCTAGAAGTATAGAAATTTATTTATTTATTTTATTTATATTTGGGAAAGAAATAGTTATACATTACATAAAACGTTACACAAAGAAATAACAAAAACCAACAAAGTTTCCATACATAGAGAGACAAAATGAGAAAACTAGCAGTTCTGTATCAAAACAAAAGATAGAGAGAAAATGTAAAAACAAAACAAAAAATAAATGTAAAAGAAATAACAGATATTGAAAATAACATAATTTTAAAATTAAGATTCTATTAATTTCTTTAGCAAAAAAGGGATACATTAAACAAATCAATATCATGAAACTTTTTGTTATATAAATTACAGGTTCTATATAAAAAGCAACATGTTGCATATTTTTTTGTGGTTACAAACTCAAACTCAAACTCCACAGAAAACAATTTTTAAATTTTGAAAATAGTAATAAAGCTCAATTATCCACACCTGGTTTTAGTTCTAGGTTTTTTTTTCCATTTATATTAAAGTGTGAGAATCTTAAAACAATATTTTTTTGACTAAGGCTATTGGGGAATCATCTTAAGGCAACATAGGTAGTAAACAATTTTTTTAAAAATATTAATCATGTATGCAAAGGCGTTACTTCAGGATTACAAAACATAATATTTTCTTTTTGCGTATTCTTTGTATGATTTAAAATATATGTAGTACATAAAAACGGTGTTCATGAAAACTGTAGCTATGTATATTTCTGAAAATATGCGACTAAAATATATAGAGATATTATATAAAATTTTCATAAAACTGAAAAACTAGATGACCCCAACATTATAATAGTTGAAGACACGATTTTAGTACAGAACCCTTGGTGCGCGAATCCGCACTTGCCCGATTTTTTAACCCTTAAGTCAGCTGCTGAGGTACAATGCAAATGCACCTTTGCACCAAAGGATAAAGAGCTAAAATTATAAAACATTTCAAAGTAGTCTTAGCACAGTAGGTTGATTTTAGTTTAGTGTTACGATCAGAATGAGAAGATTGCGACATTACCGACCGGCTTAAAACTACCGAAGGTTGAACGAATGGATAAGACTTTATTACGAGGTAAAAAACTGGACAGAAATTGTGATGTAGTGGCGGTTTTGTAAATGAAGCAGACACATTTACATGTCTAATGGAAAGGACTTGTTGATGAAGAAACTCAAACTATGTGATGAAAGTACTTAAAGATGAAGGACTAAGGCTGACCTATGTGTATTACAGCTTCGCAGGTATTTTATAGGATGTACAAATATACCTATAAAAGTTGACAATAATTTGTGCAGCCAAATTCATACTTAAGGATTAGTAAGTGATCAGTATTACGGATCAATAACATTCCTGAGAAATTTGAAAAATGAAACTTTGAGTTCCTTTGGGATTGGCTCGGGGCTGAACTTGCGTTAATAGGGAACTGGAAAAAAAACGAATTATTCATAAATTATGAGTGAGGCTGCATAAATTAATGTCACCTTGTATAAATATTTCCTTTAAATATTGGTAATATAAATTAAATTAAAACAGATTTTTCAATATATTTCGGCCTCTTCGACTGATGACGGCCTCATAGAAGTGGCCGAAATATATTGAAATATCTGTTTTATGTAATTTATATTTTATTACCAATATCTAAAGGAAATATAAGGCTTAATATAGCAATTATATATTTATTTATCTTATATATAAGTGTAAAATAAACGCAATATGTAAGAATTTAGTAGTAACAACTATTATAAAACACCTCATAATAGTATGTAAGATGTATTTTATCCTTCCTTTTAAATTAAGGAGGGGTTATTCTGATTTTGTCTCTTTTCAAATTAATTTTAAAGCAATAATAGCGATGATAAATTTTGTAAAAAATATATGTTATATTTCACTCTTTGATCTTGATATTTCGGCCATTCGATACACGATTACTTACATTTTCTTCGATCCATTTAAGTTGCATAGATAGGTCTAAACTACGATCTAAATATCTTTTCATTTGATCTATGTTAAGGCGCCTAGGCACGCCACCGTTTTAGTACAAAATTTAATAATCCGTTTCTCAGTTGTTTTTCGTAATAGACCAAACTATATGACCTCCATCATCTGGTGCTGATATTTTAAAAGGCACCATTTTGACAAAATTTTGAATATTAATTTTTTTTTAAAGATATTAAGCTGGACAGATTTACATACAAAGTTGTTTTCTTGCCTCAGATTGTACCTATATCAAAATTTAACATTTCAGCTAAATAGCGACTTTGTGAATGCCTTTATTAAACTATTGAGGTCTATACCTTTAGTCTATAACGAAAAACAACAGAGAAACAGGTTATCAAATTTTGTACTAAAACGGTGGCGTGCCTATGCGCCTTAAGTTTTGGACACTAGAACTAATACTAAAATAAACGTCGTAAAAAATTAAATATAAAACGGCCGTCATATTAAAAACCCATCCCTCTAATCCCAAATTAATAAATAAAAACACATCGAAGCCGCGAGTTTTCTGAGCGGCCCGCTTTGTGTAAAATGAAAGCGTTAGAGCAGGACAGATTACTCTGGATAACCTTGCCTTAAAGCTGGAAAATTCAAATTTCCTAAGAAAACTGCGCTTGTTATGCACTCTTATAATATTTAGAGATTCCCAAGCGATGGAATTAGCTATAATATAATCGACGGAAAGCCTCAAGCAAGAGCCCTTAAAATATGTTTTTGATTCCATCTGAAAGCTTTGCCATTTTTCATTTGGAATTATTAAATATCTGAAGGTGCAAGTATAAATCTTATTGCATTGTAAATATACAAAGCCGTTCAAAACAATTGAATGATGAAGCCACAAACCCAGCGGTTCTCAACCTGTAAAGGTAAAACGGCTAATCGGCAATGGTAATAATACCGGGTGTAAAAGCAAAGTCAAGAATCCTTTAAGGGTGTGTTAGTATGATCGGTAAAGATATTATTTTAATTACTGGGATATCTAAATAAAGTACCAGTACCTCATAATAAGACGATTTTATTTACTCAAAATACACTAATCGCGTGGACACCCTCACGGTCGCTGGCCACTCGGATGAGGGGTGCGGGGTGCAATTAGATATACAGAGAGGCCGGTGACTGCGTAGCCATAGGTTAGAAAAATGATGGAATTTTTGGTGAAAATTCAAGGTATATTTTTTTTCTCGCAATGACATCAGAATCGTGTATACTTTCATATCCTAAAGGGAGTCTTGACTTTGCATTTACATCCTGTATAAGGCTTATTAAGTGGGATATTATATAAATATACCGGTATTTAAGCGGCGGGCAAACTACGAAGATCTGAGACACTTTTTTACCATATTGGCAAGAGATATTGTTTCATCTTTTATCAATATTAATTTTTAAATTATTATTTTTATGATAATTTTGTTAATATTTTATTTTATTCTTGAATCCATATATTGCAAAGAGTTGAGAAAACAAGTCTTTACAAAATCAAGGTATAAATACTATTGAGACTATTTGAAATCTTTTATTTAAACGTTTGAGTGTGTAAAATAATACGTACGTTAACATTAGTTGCAGCGCATTACGAACTAGAAAAGACCAATTGAAACCTTCAAAAGAGTCAAATATTTTGACAAAACTTGCGACCTCTTGCTTTTACAGCAAGTACGCTACCACTGCGTCATCGAGTTCTCTTACTGGACCGCGGTCCGCGTACTTAGGTATATATGTTAATCAAAAACGATGAAAAAAATAGAGCCTAAGACAAAAATATAATTGACAAAAACAAAACTAGATAAGGTCCAACATTTAAAAGTGAAATAGTTTATGCTATAAGTGCGGTAAGGAGGCTTACGAGGACGATTCGAAACACGAGCGACAAGCCGAGCGATAAGTTATTGCCCTTTCCCGCGTGTATCATACTACATTTTTTAATAAGTAAATAAATTAAATTGAAATAAAAGAAACAGGTAAACAATAAATACTCTAAATGAGCTTTAGGCGGGCATTCTTTTTCTTTTTCTTTGTGCGCAAGTTAACAACTTGACCGAAATGAAATAAGCTGCTTTCAGTTTGATGCGTTCGTACCTTTTTCCAGTCAAGGATTCTGGTACACAAAAAAATACTGGCAACATTATTTCAATAAAAAAAAACACTAGTGTGATAAAGTTGACATTGACAACAGTTTGGAAGCATATACAATAAGACATTTACGAGCACCCGCATTGAAAATAAAAATTAACAGATGATAGAGTATCCATTATCAAAATCCATCGAATTTTTTTTTGAGCCTTCTTTTTTCACCTTTCCATAGAAAAGTCATATCAGCTGATTGAACCACCTTGTACTAGTGCTTGTACAAGTTGGAAGTGAAAATAGTGCATTACCACAAGTGGGGAAAATGCCGACTTTACGCAAGCGCAGCGTGCGTAAAGTGGTCATTTTACGCACGGTGTGCTATAAAATTATTTAATCAAAAAAGTTGTTTTCTTATTGAATGTGCCTACCCTAGAATTATTTTCACTCATTATTGTAAGACTATTCATCAAGATATAAAAATGATATAAATATTAGACAAAAAAATACGAAAAATAATGAGTGACACTAAAATACATCGATAAATGCGTTTCTCTATTTGGCAAACTAATTAGTAATCACGTAGGTATTTGTTGCTATTTCTTTTGTCTTAATGAAACATGTGTTTTCAACAACACATTATTACAAACATCAGCGTGCATAACAAAATATCATGAAGAGGGTAAAAATACGTTCTTAAATTAATAGGTCACCAATATTAGGGGTAACAATAACAAGAGTAAAAAGATTAGGAACCGCTGCACTAACCTATCGGCGCCGGCGCACATCACGAACTGTGCCGACTACCGTCGATTGTATCCGGCCATCTTACTTACGGTGAGCTAAGAACGCAAGATCATTCAAATATATGGCTGCCATTAATTCCAAGCTTTGTGATTGAGTAAAGAGGCGACGTAAGAATTATCCACTAAAATATTTACGGTTGGACCTCTGACATAAATAACCCGCCACTTTTTAACATTTAACTCACGTTTATGCAATCTTTGCCCCGTTTTCAGCTGGGGCGTTATTTTATGAACACCCCTTATAGCCTATTTGTTGTCCAGGGTCCCTACAATTATAATAAAAAACCCGCACTTCAAACCGTTGAGTGGTTCTCGAGTTAAAACAGACCATAAACAGACAGACAAACAAAAATTCTTTTAATTGTTGTTTCGGTCTCAATAAAAAACCAGTAACCCATTTAATTAAAAATTTCACGAAAATATGCAATGTACAGACACGATTTTTACTTGCTTTACTTTGTTATTAGAATAGATGTAGATACATATCCATTCATCCCATCCATCAGCCTGTCATCGTCCGCTGCTGGACATAGGCCTTTTCAATATTTCGCCACTCTTGGCGGTCCTCCGTCCTCCTCATCCAGCCGCCACCCGCAACGTCCTTCAGATCCTCAGTCCAGCGGGCACGAGGTCGGCCTACGCTATGCTTTGCTGGACGTGGTCCCCATTCTAACGCCGTTCGGCTCCAATGATATAGAAGATGTTTATTGTTATCCCAGTTTTTTGACGTTCAGTGGTTGATTTGGGTGGCAGCAGCAGCAAAGAGAGTTGGGCTGATAGTAGGGTGTCCACTAGACTGCAACTTATCCGAAGTATAATCGACAAGTCTCGAATCCTGCTTCGGAATGCCGTCAGCGATCGTTGAGAAATCGCAAGGTTTATGACGCAAGTCCTCGTATTTACATTTCACTTACATTTTGATATTTTGTCTGTATGATTCGCGTCAAGTAAGAAAGCGGGTCCGAATATATAAGGTGACTTTAATTTATGCAGCCAAATTCTTACTGAAGACTCGGTAAGTGCCCAGTACCAAGGTTCGATGACCCTTTTTGTGAAATTCGTAAATTATTCTTTTCGTGTTTCTTACAAACGCAAGCCCAGCCCCGAGTCAATTACTATGACGTTAAGATTTTATTTTGCGAAATTAGCAAAAAGTGTTATCAATCCGTGTTACTGATCACTTACCAAGCCTCCAGTATGAGTTTGGCTGGATAAATAAATGTCACCTTAAATATAGTCACGAGGAGAGGGGGGTGTGCGGAAGTACTGCACAGCTACAGCTACCGTCTTAAGGCGACATACGTAGTAAAAAATAAATTTTAAAACAGTAGAACTCCCATAGAACTCCTAGTAGGAGAACACTTATACTAAATGTCATAAAGGAGGCATTTTCTCCAAGACGATAGCGCAGCCCAAAACGTGATGGAGAAAAATTCGCTGCATCGAAAATAATTGTAAAGTGAAGGCTGTTCTTCTTTCAGTTCAAAACAGTTGTCCGTCCAAACTAACAAAGTCAAAATAACAATAATGACTATTGTAAACATATAAACCTATTAACTAAAATGTAAAAAAATGAGTTTTTTTAATACGCTCTTATGTGAATTTGTGTTAAGTTTTATTCACCAAAAAACCGACGAAATGCGTATCCAGCCACGCGCAGTGTAGGGTTCCGTAGTTGTTCAGTACATTTTATAAGTTGGTCTACTAATACAGATCGCGTAAAACTTCTAGTTCGCTCGGAAGTTGCTCTCCCGAAGAACGGCCCATACATTGTCGTGTTTAGAGGGGACTAAATGTTTGGCGCGACCTGAACTCATATACCTGTAAAGCCTACTTAGCTGCGATAGTTTTCCTTTTAACTTCATTACATAGTATACTACTTCTGTGAATTTTTCCACATATTCATAAACAACCGTTTAGCCAGCAGGGGGGAACACTTCACTCTAACAAAAATTTGCAGTTTAAAAAGCTTAATATTTCGCCATCGGGGACCTAAATTGAAAAATGCTTTTACATACCCATAATGTTTTTGAACTACCTATCCAACGATATCCCACACTATGGGATAGACGAGAAAAAAAATCATCCTCAGTTTACAAGTGCGGGAGATAACCAAAAAAAATTTTTTTTCGAGATTTTTCTTTACCGTTTTGTCGGCGTGATTAATATGTATATTAGGGTGGAGCATAAATCTACTTTTTTCGAATTTCATGTTGCTTTACAAAATGTAAGGGAGAAAAAATCATTCTTTTCACATTTTATCATTTTCTATTTTTGCTTTATGTAAGTATATCATAAAAAATATATGTCTAAAATTCAATAAAATCTGTGTTAATTCACAGAATTTCGCAATTTAAGGCACTTTTAAGAGATTTTAATTTCGTACGAACTTAGAACATAACAGAATTTTGTGGCTCTATCTTTGTTGAATTGGTTACTTAAAACTAGGTTACCTAAAAACGGACATGGCGAAACTATAAGAATTTCTTGTCGGACTACGGAACCCAAAAAACAGGACTATCCAACATTCTTTTGATTCACCGCACTACTCGGCCGCGCACTTTTATCTCTTTCGTTGTGCGATGAACGTTTGCGCCTTAACTGTTATCTTCGTAGGCGCAATCCCATTCCATTTGCATGCGATCTGAAAATTGTTTGTTTACTTCTCATTCCGCAACTAATAAACGGATCGTAAATAAACTTATGCAGCGGGATAGATCTTGTTCCAGGCCAACACATAGGGTTGTTTTTATCCCTGGAATCTGCCAGTTTCCTAGGATTATTAAAAAACTATATAAACTAGAGCAAAAAGCTAGTCGTGTTATAATTTCACACACAAAAATACATTGCAATAAAGAGCACAACAGGGTTTCCGGATTTTCTTTGATTACTGATAAACTCCAGCTATTTCGTAAGCGATTTGATTTTCCTATTTTGAGGCGAAGCCAATTTGTTTTTTTACTTTTAATTTGGAATCCATTCCTTATAAACGAGTCAACAACGAAAGCACTGAATTCACCATATGGATAGGAGTCTTCTAAAAAATTGTTCTATACCTTGTGTGACTAATCAAATCACGGTATCTTTATTAAATATTTTGCCCGCGGCTCCGCCCGCGTGTTATTCGGTTTAACGACGTGCTTTTTTCCGTATTAAAAAGTAGCTTATGTGTTAAGTTAGGGTATAAGCTATATTCATTCTAAATTTCATCTAAATCCCAGCCGTTTCAGCGTGAAAGAGTAACAAACATACACACACACAAACACTAACATTCGCATTTATAATATTAGTGTGATACGCAGAGTACAAACCGAACGCATTCACATAACCCAAGATAGGATTATGAAGTTTATTATGAAACTTGCGGCCGAATTTGTTAGGTTGATATTTTTAAGCCAGATGAATTACGAACATACATATGAAGAAAATATTACTTCTAAATTTAGCACACTTGAATTACTTGCTAAGTATTACGAAACGATCCACCTTCTGGGTCATTCTGCTCAAATCTCTGGGTCAGGGAGGTTACAAGATGTCAGTTTGGTGTTAAGGCGATACATGATGGCTAGGGTATCACTTGCACTCACACAAATATAATATTTCACTTTGTGCTGTTCTACTTAAATTAAGAAAACAGTAAAATCAAATAAAATCAATCAAATCAAAATATTTATTTTGTAAAATAGATACATAAAGTAATTACTACAAGTCAAAGTTAATCTTTACAATAAATATCTTTAGAATAAAAAAATATAAAAAAATAATATGTATGTACTAATAAGGGAAATACATACAAAAAATATTTAGGTTGGGCTACAAAAATTTAATTATACACCTACATAAAATAGAGAAATCTAGGAATAAAAATATTATGTATAAATGATGCAACGAACAAACAAGTTGATAAATAAATACGGGAAATACATCTAAAAAATATTAAGCTACTAAAATGTAATAAAGTTATAAACCTGCATAAAATAAAGAAATATAGGAACAAAAATATTATATATACATAATGCCTAACCATCCGCACCATTCGATTAGTATTGCTAAGAAGAAGGGCATGAAACTTAGCAAACATGAATTTTTTCATTTGTAACATAAACTTAATCTATACAAATTTAATACAACAGTAACGTTTAAAATTAAGTTCACAACATTGATTCTTGTCAAGATGCTCCAACTACTGTAAAATACTTGTTAGGTATGAATAAGTTGGCGACATAAACGATTTATATATTTCAATGATGATGGGATCTATTCAAAGCAAAGTTCAAGCGATTGGCTACCAGAAACGCCAATTTGTGGTAGGCAATAATCTTGGTATAGCCTAGAAAATTGAAAAATTTTTGGAATGTAACAAAATATCACAAAATTTTGCATTTTGCACAAATATACACGCTCACGAAAAAAACTTGTCTAACGCTTTAACCTGACCTATGTTTTATAAAAATATCGCAACTAATGTAATAATTACGATAAAACTTTTTTTAATCCCAATTCCTAACATCGTCACGTCGCGTCGGGTCGCCTAAAATTAAAAATACTCCGTTGATCCAAATCGCTGCAACGTGTTTCTGTTTTCAGTTATTCGATGGTTTCGATTAATTCAAATCATCGTTTCTATTTTTACTATATGAATACAGAAAGATAACAAATCTTTAAAGGCCACTAATATTTTCTTGTTGCGCCTTAATAGCACTGTCACGCATGCAGTCGTACACTCAGCAAGTGACGGACTGTACGTTTGAATGTCATGACATGATATAACGAGGTTCACGATAGCGGTTTTTGGTAATGAGGGTTCCGTATCGAAAGAATTAATGATAAAATTAATGAATTTATTAATCACACGCAATTTTAATCACACTAATATTAGAATGGATAATTGTACCTTAACTTAACACATAGGCTACTGCTTTTTATCCTGGAAAAAAGCATGCCGTGAAACCGAATATCACGCGGGCAACAGCTAGTGGTAAATAAATTAATATATCATCTCTTTATCCACCTTACCTATCTCGTTTGTCATTTTTTGCAGTCAGAATACCTATCTTAATAAAACAGTTCCTGTGCTGACTGACCGAGAGACACCGCACAGCTTAAACAGCTGAAGATAGAAAACATTAAATTTGGAACATGTTCCATATGTTGTGCAGTGGTGCACTACGAAAGAATTTTTCGAAATTCATCCCAAACGGGGTTGAAAATGCGTTCTCAGTGGGTTCAACGGACTGTTTTGTGTGTATTCTAAATCCAGGTGGATGAAGGCGTTCTCTATTATATTTATACAATATTATCCATTATTTATCATTCAATGATTATATTTCTTATATCGATGAAATGGTTATACATTATGTATGACAACTTTCTCCGGCAAGTAGCCCGTTTTGTCCCTTATCGGACAGTTTGACTGTAGCGTAACTTGAAACACAAAATATCACACAGGTTTTAAAATGTGCAAAACTATTTCACAATTCCGGAAATAAAAAAAATGACGTCATAGGCAACCCGCGTATATTCCGTACGATGTACATCAGACCGACATTTGTACAGTAAAATAAAATACTCAAACGAAGAAAACTGTCTTAGAAAATTATTTTGTAGTCTTTAGAAATATGAAACGATATGATGTCATGATAAAAAGGTTCAGTATCATATCAGCAAAACACTAAACAAAAAATAATAACTTTTTACGGAATCCGTAACTCAGAGACCGTGAAAAATGAATAAAAATAAATTCTATTGGTTGAAATTTTCTGAAGCAATGGATGAACCATATGTGGTTAAGAACATGCATTTAAATTATAACAAAAGTCCATAAATCATTCAGCACCTAACATTTTACTTGTCTAACGCCCTTGTCACCATCTTTCTTTCTGTAAATAAATGTACCTCAAGGTACCTCATATTTTAGGGATCCATAATGCGGTCACACGGTTTCAATGTCGCTTGTATAACTAGCAGTAACCGAGTGAAGAATGCTGTAACATTGCGTCAGTGGATGGCTTCATGCCGAATGGAGCCATCTTGTAAACATTGGCAACGATGCGCATGTAATAGTTGTCTAAATATTTGTTGAGCTGACGAAAGCTCAATAAATAGAAGGTGGTTCCTTGAAGAAACGAGTGCTCAGCTCTATTACTACTTGACTGCTTGCCTGCTTATTTTCACAAGTGTATTAATTCAAGGCTGCTAAAATAAAAAATGTATGACATAAGTATGAAAATGAATCATAAATCATGACATGACATGAATCCGGAGGTGCAATTGTGGAAGATGATCGTATTCAAATTCGATTGTCATGTGCCTATTCGGCTAAGCAAATTAGCCCGTTTGACAATTGAAATCGTACGATTTCATAACGTATTCATTTGACAGCCAAAAATGTAAGGTAAGTAACTGGTCACCTTCGACATAAAGCGTCTATTTCTGAAGCCGGCTGCGTCTGCGCACTTTCTCCTCTTTGTCTGTCGGTTCACCGAAATTATACATAAGTGTGTCGATAGGGGGATCCATCAAGTTACACGGAAATGTAGGACAAACAAAGACTTCTCGTTTTATTTTAGTTTAGATATAATTTATATCCGAAAGTAGGATTGTTGGTTTGCTACTCAACGTATTCAGTGACATACAGTTTACGATTGGTTTGCGACAATCGACAAAAAAATATAAATAAAATAATCACAAGCAATAATTTAAAAGGGAAAAAATATTTTCGAACAAATTAATTAATTTATTCTGGTGCAAAATAAAACAAAATTTATCAAAAAAAGTATTTCGTCGGTTGCTGGCCAGTATCTTATAAAAGAAAATCTCAAAACATCACAAAGTGTGCGGATCCCACAACAATAGCTTGTTAATTTGATTGACCAGTTAACTGACTACAAAGTTAAGAATAAGTGGGTAGCAAAAAGTAAGGTGTAATCGAGTAGTAGGCCATATATTTGATAACTATCATTAAAATATACAATAGGAAGCTGCATGTCTCTAGGCATACTTAACGTGTAAGGTAATATAATATTACTCTATGAAGAGTATTATGTCATATCTGTCTGACTGTTTGCTTGTTGTTTCCTATTAAAATAATGTTCAAGGTGCAGCGATAAAATGAAGATACATTCGACACACATTTTTGTTAAAATTCGGGTCACTGATTTAATTTCTAATTCATGTAAATGGAGGCGATTGGTGTTTGTATTTATGAGTAGTAGTAGTATTAAGTTATATGAGAATTTTTCCTTGTTACTTTGGTCTTGGGAAGCTTGGGGTAAGAGCCAAACGCTTCTCAAAAAGTACTATCAGAGAAACGTTTACTGACCCACTTTTTGCCCTCGTAACGATTGGGCAAAAATTGGGCATATAGAATAAATAATAATAAAGAGATAGAGAGTATCAATAAAGATAGAGTGTCGTCCCTATTTTAGAAGAGAGAGAGAGTCTCTATCTTTTAGAGAGTACCAATTAAGATAGAGACGAAAAAAAATATGGAAAAGTGAAAACTAGGGGGGCCGCCCTAGAAGCCCAGAAGTTCTGTCGAATTAAGAGCCCGGTCCGTGACGACGACAACTTTGATGAAAAACCATGTGTTAAATATTTTTCTGGCCTTTATCGCGATGTTTTTGGAAAAACTGGGCACCACTTCACATTGGCCGTCTAAATAAAGAATTCATTTGATTGAATTGCTTCTCTTTTGCGAGTTATTTTATTACTTACGAGCCCGCTCCGAATTGTATCAAAATAACGCACAAAGGAGAAACAATCGACAACATTACAAATTAATGATTTTTGCAAAACTAAAAACCTGGTAAACACAGGATTATAAAAATATTTCCTTTGCTATTTCCTTTCCAATTTGTTAAAAAAAAACAACTGTTATATCATGCCAAGCTTTGTTTTTAATAATCGATTGGCAATGATCATCGATTTTTGAAATCCTCAGATGCGACTTACGTCCTTTTATAATGAGTGAATAAGAAAACACTAAATTATGCAGGAAAAACGTAAAATAAAACAAAATAAAAAATACATGAGCTTTTTTTTACGCAGCCTTTCAATATAGATATTATAAACAAATGGTTAACTAAAATGAAATGTTGTCGATTGAATAAAATAAATTTTAGGTCTTCATTTAGATGGCCAATATGGACTGGTGTATGTCCCTGATTTTTACAAAATCATCGCGGCAATGACAAGAAAAATAATTAAAATAATGCTTCGCATCAAACGGACGAAAAATACGGAGCGGGTTCTTTAACCTTCTCGACCGTAAAAACCCATTTTATCTATCAAACTCCATACATTTTTAGCTCGAGGTTTAGAAATATCAATTCGATTCTGTCCCCGGAATTGCCCCCCAGAATAAATACTATAAAGAAGCCCGGTGAATATTCTTTCGCCGACCGATAGTGACACCCTAAAGAAAGGCAAAGACAAAAGTACCCAGAATAGGAGAGCTGTATAACTAAATCTATTGATGTGGAAAAAGCGAGAGAGGTGTATCAGGATCAGATGGAAATTTGCCGTCTCTAACCTATTGGTAGACAGGCGTGTGTATATGTATTGTAATTTATTTATACCGGGTGTAAAAGCAAAGACAAGAATCCTTTAAGGCTGTGTTAGTATGGTCGGTAAAGATATTATTTTAAATACTGGCATCTCTAAATAAAGTACCAGTACCTCATAATAAGACGATTTTCTTTAATCAAAATACACTAATCGCGTGGACACCCTCACTGATCGCTGGCCACTCGGATGAGGGGTGCGGGTTGCGGGGTGCAATTAGGTGTGTGGGGAGGCCGGTGAGCTGCGTAGCCATAGCTTAGAAAAATGATGGAATGTTTGGTGAAAATTCGAGGTATATTTTTTTTTCTCGTAATGACATCAGAATCGTGTATACTTTCATACCCTTAAGGGATTCTTGAAAACATTTGGTAGACCATACTGACCAATATTTGCTTTGTATGTCTTTTATCCAGACCAACCGTTTTACCTGCGTCACAAGGTATAGAGTAAATCAGTTGTACAGCCAGGAACACAGATCCGTGCGGTCTATAATGCCTGAATGCAGTTTCAGGTGTGACTAAGAATCTTGCCATTGCAATCTTAACCCGATGCACTAGGATGCATTTCACTCAAAATGCACTTGAATTTTTTCACTACAAACGGTGGTTGCTAGCCTCCGGGCTTGCTCCTGGATAAGTTCTAGACATAAATCTCTGCAAAAGACTTGCAGGTGTTGCACAAAAGTAAGAAAATCACAGTTGCATAGCCCATGAAGCCCACGGCGCAAAACTTAGACTTCTAGTAACGTAACGTCGATCCTAGGCTAGCTAGGCTTTCTTAATCTAGAAACGTTCGTGACGAATGTAGAGATCATGTCACGTTTTTTTTTGTATGTGTATATGTGTGTGTGTGTGTGTGTGTGTGTGTGTGTGTGTGTGTGTGTGTCTAGTTAGTGTACGAACATTTTATGAACATTTTATTTATTTACATTATAAAGCTGTGTGTCATCCGTCACCGTCTTGCCCGCCGGACTCTCAGACGGCGAAAGCAGCAGCAAATATGTTAGCGAAAAGCGTTTTCATACTTTAGTTTTGTTTTGTGGCCGTAGCAACGAAATTAACCCAAATACTTTATCTTGGGTTTTTCATAATAACTCCACGGGTGTGTTAGCACCTCATTTATCGATTCACAAAGTGCTTTTCCTCGTTATAAACGACCCGTCGTCAAATGAAACGATCGATAAAAGTCGCCTGAATATATGTGGCAAATACATGCAATGTCGTAACGGGGAATTCCAGTGAATTTCAGGAAAGGTTGCGGCAAGTACCTTGGGCGTGGAATCACATAAACAAAAATTATGTGCGGCGCGCCCGAAGTGTCGCTACGCTAAGTGTCTTAATAGGAAACCCCAGTAAATTTCAGCGGAATGTGGGCGTGTAATGATATAATTAGAAATTATGACTGCGACACTGCGGCGCCCGTGGGCGAGTTTACGGGCGCCTCGCAGGCGAGCACCCGCTGTGTAACGTTCGACTGCACTTTCGTATGTTGCGACGTATTCGCTGATGGGCTCCAAGCCGCTGTCGATAAGCCTGAGTAAAATACATGATTTTTTCTTCAAAGATAGCACAGTCGCCGCACCTGATTCCATTGTGTGACCGGGAGCTCCATGCAGCGTTGGAGAGTCACCTGCACCGCGGTTTTATCGGTAGCTCGATGGTGCGACGACTCCGACACGAAGTCTTTTAAGATTATATGTAACGTAACGTCGTTCGTAAGCTCACCTGCTCGTAGACCTTTGCTACAGACATTCCTTAATCTTGAAACGTTCGTGACGAATGTAGAGATCATACCACGTTTGTATGTGTATATGTGTGTGTATGTATATAGTTATCGTACACGTACACGTATGTTGCATAGGTAAGATAGTATGACGTGAACATGTCTTTACTACGTTTACTACGACCGTCGTCATGTAGCAGTCAGCATGTCAGCAATGATAGTATAACGTTAGGGTGCCGGAGCAGCAAGCGCAAGTACGAACGTCTGATATATGCACTCTGTATCAATGCGCCGCAACGCTCGAGACACATCGATGGTGTAATGTTGCATAAACATTATTTACATTATGAAAGCTGTGTGTTATCCGTCACCGTTCTGCTCGGACCCTCGGACGGCGAGATGTTTCGCTATGTTAGCGAAAAGCGTTGTCAAACTTTACTTTTGTGTAGCAACCAAATAATCCCAAATACCTTACCTTCGGTTTTATAAAAACTAGCACGGGTTCGTTGCTACGTCATTTCGTGATTCCCGAAGTATTTTTCCTTGTTAGCCAAACGATTAAACCCATAGGTATAGGTCAAATAATTATTTGACTTATCGACCCGTTGTAATGAGGATAACGATCACTAAAAGGTATGTCGCTAGGCATGACCATGTGTGGCAAGGCCGAATGATGTCATTGGGAATTCACCTGAATTTCAGCCAAGGTTGCGTCTATCGTGTAGTTAATTAAACATTCTCGCCGCGCCCCGTTGCTATATGCGCACCTTTGAAAACAAAATCACGGCAGGACTTTTGTATGTTGCGACGTGTTCGCTGATGGGCGCCAAGCCGCTGTCGATAAGCCTGAGTAAAATACATGGTTTTTTCTTCAAAGATAGCACAGTCGCTGCACCTCATTCCATTGTGTGACCGCGAGCTCCATGCAGCCTTGGATAGTCACGTGCAGAGCGGTCTTATCGGTAGCTCGGTGGTACGTACGGCCAAGACGGAGTTACACCTGGTCGGCGTGCAAGTTAATCTTGTACGGAGTTTGAAAAAGTTAGCATGTCAAAACGTATGCACTTTGTATTAGCTACATTAGGTACAAACCCAACTTTAGTTTAAAAACAAACGGTATGATAACATTTATTTAGTTATGGCATAAAAATATGGTGAAATTTCCGTTGACGTCAGGGTTTCAGCCAAACCACAGAAATAGTTGCCTATTATTACAATGGTATCGGCATTATTTCTGATGGGTGACGCAAAAGTATAAACCGCTCGCGATTTAACCACAATTATTTATTAATTTTAATTCAGGATTATTTCATAAATGCCTAATCAATTTTCGTTACATTGCTTCATTGGATCGTTCACGTCACAGGCGATGATATCAGCAGGCCCCTATATAATGGGCCCAAATTATCCTTGATATTCATAAGCTCATCGACAGCCAACGTGCCAAGTGACCCGTGACTCTCCGTGCTATACATAGGTAACACTAAAAGTTTCCGGAACTGGCCACTTACATAAACAATATTTAAAAATTTATTGCAAAATTTGAAAATAGAACTCTTTGGCTGTAGAATGCAGTTTGTTTCATCTGACTGTCTTTTGTTTTTACCTTGTGGCGCCATTTAAAAAATTGTGTGTCTGCATCAACATGGATTTAACTCGGGAAAATTTTCGTAGTATGATTTTCTACGATTTTAAGTGTAATTTGACAGCTCAACAGAGCATCGCTCGGCTTGAAACAGCTTTTGGCAATGAAGCACCATGCAAGACGACTGTTTATAGCTGGTTTGCAGAATTCAAGCGTGGTCGTATCAATCTCAGTGACGAATCTCGCGATGGTCGGCCGTCCACCGCTGTGACCAACAAAAACATCGATGCTGTGCGCCGTATGATTGAAACAGACAGGCATGTGACCTACCATGAAATTCGCGCATCCTTAGAAATAGGCATGAGTCAAATACAATCAATCCTACACAAACATTTGGGTGTGAGAAAGCTGTGCTCGCGGTGGATCCCACACAACTTGACCGAGGCTCAAAAAACGGACCGCGTCACTTGGTGCAGTGCCATGCTTACCAGATTCAACGAAGGTGCGTCAAATTTGGTGTGGGACATAGTAACAGGTGACGAAACATGGATTTATTGCTACGATCCCAAAACAAAGCAGCAATCGAGCGTATGGGTCTTTCAAGATGAGCCGAAACCAACCAAAGTGGCGCGCGTGAAAAGTGCATCTAAGCGGATGATTGCTTCTTTTTTTAATAAAACTGGACACGTGGCTACTGTTGCTTTAGAGAATCGTCGTACCGTGAATAGTGACTGGTACACGACCATTTGTTTGCCGGAAGTTATTGACGAACTCCGTAAAAATAACCGTAAACGCCGTATCATCATGCACCACGACAATGCTAGTTCTCACACGGCCAGACAGACAAACGACTTTTTGAAGACGAAAAATGTAGAACTCATGAGTCATCCTGCATACAGTCCCGACCTGGCACCTTGTGACTTTTTTCTGTTCCCAAAAATTAAGAACCAATTACGCGGTCAACGATTTTCATCACCAGAAGAGGCTGTCGAGGAGTATGAAAAACACGTTTCAGAGGTCACCACAGGGGAGTGGCACAAAAGTTTTCAAAACTGGTTTGATCGAATGAAAAAGTGCATAGACGCCAAGGGAGATTATTTTGAAAAACAATAAATTAATTTTGTACCTTTAATAGTATTTTTTCATATTCATTCCGGAAACTTATAGTGCGTCCCACGTATGTAAGTATTGAATATTTAAATTAATTATTTTGTGCATTTTTATACTTCTCTTGTGCATTCTTTCCAGGGATAAAGCGCCTGTTTTATGACTGAATTTAATATTTTATTTCTTTTCATTCGCAGCCACTAAACTATAAAATGAAGGCGGCCATCTGCGTGGCTATGATCATCGCCCTGATGTCGGAGGCGAGGCCTGCCGCCAGGCCTGAGGTGCCTCCGCAGGTTGCTGCTGTGAGTATATCATTTCTACAAACTGCTATCAACGACCCATCCAAGTTTCTTATTACCGTTGGAAGTTTTAAGCAAAGAGTTTGTCGTATGCCCCAACCCTCAGAACGTCTTGTAAGCTTCAACGAAATTAATGTTAATTTTTCTATTTACAGATTACTGATCCGACCAGGTCCCGCTGCAGCGGCGAAGCTGCGGGCCCTCACCACGTCAAGAAGTGGGAGGCCATTGGGACCCGGATGGGTTTCCCAAACGGCCCAGACGAGAACCAATACTGGTGGTATGAGGCGTCATAGCACCAGTATTGGTTGAGTCTGGGTCAGGGGGTTTTTTTTTTAAATAAAATTTTTTATAAAGTATTTCTTGGTATCATTGATGTAGATAAGCTGACGTAGGTATCCCAACTGTCGTATATACCTGGCTGTGAGCTTAGGTTACCATCGGTCTGCTAGGCTACATGCACATGTAATGTGCATCGGACCGATGTGCAGATATAGACGTCACGCTGCAACTTGTGCAACAGATACTGCACTCTAATAGGTCGAGCATAACGGCTTGGGAGTTAGCACCATTGCATGATAGAACTGTGTCTCCTGAGTTCAAAAATACCACTCCCCGCTCCCCCCGACCCTTAACTTTGGAGTTATAGGCCGTACGGACTTGTGTCATTGGGTGTATAATAAATGTGTAAACCCCACCACAAACTCTGACCTTTGATCGTACTGACATCAAACAGTACAGGGCGAATGACAATGGTCAAAATTATGTCAAAATAGAATAATAAATAGTACTACTGGGCGGCTATTCCGACGTTATTGCGCATTCGCAATATCAGTCATTAGATATTTGTTTAAAGTGTGGTAAATACCAAACGATGGAAATTAGATTGACTAAACCACATCAAATAAAAACTACAACATGTAAAGAATGCCCATTAAAAGTTTTCAATTTAATAAATCAATACATATCCATACAAAATTCATTTAAAAGTCACCCGCAATCTGCCTTTTATTAATATTTGTAATTTCTGTCTGATAGACTAAGATAGGTCAAATGAAAGAATTCCAACTCGATATCTGATTTCAAAGTCACGATCTTTATTTAATTTTTGACAGCTTTTTTGATAACAGTACCTATATATTATAAATATTATATTATTATATTATAAATTTGTTGCTTGTGTCATGTTATGTGTTGGTAATTTTGTGAGAATGTAAATACTTGTGTTTCTTTTGTGTCACGTTGTGTGGTAACTTATATATTGTTGATTTTACTGCACTATTGAATTGGCCTAGCTGTAAAGATAGTGTAATGTGGTTAAATGAATAAATAAATAAATAAATAAATATAGGTAAAAGCAATTTTTCTGAAGGTTCTTTGAAAGATATATAAAATAAATATTGAAAGCAGAGTAACTAATGAAAAAAACGTTAATTTGTACGTCATCAACGTACATGGATGGAACCTTCTTGAAAGTACAAACGGTGATCCAACGAGGTATCGTTGCTAAGTAGACTCCATGGTAACTTTGAAAAAATAAAAATATATACGTTTGATACACGTGCGAAAGTGTTGATATTTCTCGTGCCGACTGTTTTTTGTCTCGACTGCGTCTCGGCATAAGAAGTCCGTCGTCACTCGAAATATCAACCATTTCGCACTAGCATCAAAATGTACTATTTCCTTTGTAGAAATGTTCAATTCACTACTTCTAGTACATATTATAGTAGTATTCACTATAAGTAGTGAATTGAACTTTTTTACAAACATACTGTCTATTAAGTCAGTTATGGGTTGAAATAACAGATTTTCATGTAAAACAAAACGTTTCTGACGATGTATCTTTGCAATATATGTATCTGTGGTGGACATATGGTAGAATTGATCATCTCATGCACTCATCTCATCTTATCGCACATGCGACAATTTGCGAAGACCGAAAGCGGGTGATTTTTACAAGTTCTCTATGAAGAAACGTATCAACTTTTTAAAATACAAACCTTTTTTCCGTATTCATAACATGTTTTACGTGTCTTTATCACACAGTATTTATGACGCGACAAACAGAGGCGTATGAAAAGCAAAGCGTGTGAAAAATTTTGCGAGAATCGCCGTCCTAGATGCTTATGTAAGCCAATGGTATTCATATTCGATTGTCTATGGCTATTCGGCTAAGCAAATTATCCCGTTTGACAATTGAAATCGTAAAATTTTGGCTGTCAAATGATCACAATTGTCTTGTTTTGTTGTCAACAACCAAAAACGTACGATTTCAATTGTCAAAGTGGCTTATTTGCTTAGCCGAATAGCCATATGACAATCAAATTTCAATACGATTGGCTTACAAAATAGGCATGATGACAATTTTTTTTTATTAGTCTGTCAGTTAGATTATTACAAAATATTGGACATATATATTTTCTTTTTTCAATTAAACAAAAAATGATGAAGATATAGCCCGCTGAAGTTCCGCGTGATGTCACATCTAGTTACAATTTTACTTAGAAGTGACGTCATTTCCCCCCACTCCCAAACTTTGACGCGCTTTATCTCTGTGATTTTCTGTTTGATTGACAAAAGAAAAAATACGTGTCCAATATTTTTTGATAATCTAAATGACGAACTAAATAGAATAATATTTTGTTTACCCTGTCTACAAGCCTATTTTTACAGATTTCCTGATATTTCAGCAGATCATGGAACGGTCAATTCTACGATATGAAGACACGTTGTGGTAAATATCTCGAAATACTCGCACTCGTTCTTTTTCATGTTGGTCTGCCGAGCCCCAAGGTTGCCAATTAATTATGATTAAAATGTAATAAATATTTGTTAAACTAATTGATTATCAATACCAACTCTTGTTAGAAAGAGAGGTTAAGTTCAAAGAGCTCATTAATCATTCGCAAAAGACATCAGTAATTATTTATTATTCAAAAAAAAAAATTTTTTATGAGATACCATTCATGAGTAATAACGCTATATTTTGTAAATATATAGCACCATGCAAACATACATATAAGTAGAAGCAGCGACGGCTCAGTCAGTTGAACGTCAGACTTACAATCTTGAGACCCGCGTTCGAATCGGGCCGATCAAGGATCACCAATGTTAAAATATTTACATTAAAGCCGATTCTGAAGGCTATAATTTTAGTTTTAGTGCTGTCAAAACTTAATTTTCTTCACTCCAAAATATTTCTTTAGTCTTAATAATAGAAGGCATATTACTTTTAAAAAAATCCAATTTTTGACATAACTGAAACTAAATTTAGAGCCTTCAGAATCGGCTTTTTTATACTCACACTTCATCCATCCATCCATCCATCAGCCCGTGTTCGTCCACTGCTGGACATAGGCGTCACACTCCACTCATATTCAAAAGTAGTTTTCCCATGATAAAACAAACACTACATTATATAAGGTGTCTTTCGTTTATCCAGCCAAATTCACACTGGAGACTCGGTAAGAGATCAGGACCAAGGACCTTCTGTGAAATAGGTAAAATAAAATGTAGTCTACATTATATATATATTCTATACGTCCTATACTAATTTAGTCGAGGTTATTCTTGAACAAGTATTGAGGCCAAAGGGGCACAAAATGTATTATATTATCTTATAGGGATGCGCTGAAAATCAGAGCTGTTGTTCGGATCATATGATCCGACAGCATTTGCTGAGAGCATGACCTTTTGTGAAATTAGTTTAGCAAACTAGTTAGTCTGTTTTTCGTGTTTTTACAATAAATTAATTTCTTTTATTATCTCATTCAATGATTTATTCAAATCCCCGGGTTGGCTTCAATGAATATTTTACAAGTTGACATAAATTTATGCAGCCCAATTTATACTGAAGACTCGGTATGTGCTTAATAATAAGGTTCAATGACCCTTTTTGTGTAATTCTTTAATTATTCAGCCCCTAGTGAGGCATCTAATAACTATTTTAACTAGAAAATCCCGGTCAATATTTCATTTTGAGAAATCAGAAAAAAGTTTTATCGATCCGTGATACTAATCACTTACTGAGCATCTATAACAAAAAATATTAATAATTTTAAATTATTGTCACCTTATTTAGCTCACTGGCTTACGCTGGGTCAATTCTAGGTAACCTCCATCCATCCATCAGCCTGTTTCGTCCACTGCTGGACGTAGGCCTTTCAAGGATTTCGCCACTCTTGGCGGTCCTCCTGGAAGAAATGCCCATACTCACACACGCTGGGCAGGCGGGTTGGTGAGCGCGGTGCCGAAACACTTGCACCAGTGACGCCGCTGCCCGTCACCAGTCTGTTTTATATAAGGCTCGGCAATTGGGGATGGATATACCGCCATCCATCGGTCCCAGGCAATGGTGAGCCACCTGGTGACCTATTTACTCTTATTTTAAAGGAATCTGGCATATAATTCGAATAAACGCCTCTCTGCTGTCAACATTTACACATTACGATTAACATAAACGTTAAATTACGAATAGTAGAGTCACGTTCTAATAACAAATAGTAGAGCCCAGTTCTAATTATTAATTACAGTACTCGAATACTTTACTAGAAGTAGCAACCAATCATCAGTCAAGAGTAAATCGATTGTAGGAGGGTTCTTTTAGAGGGGACTTTTTTATTTATTTCCAAATACAAAAATATTCTTTCAAAGAGCTGCACAATTTATACATAAATGAAAGAAAACAATTGATACATAACAATAGATTGTAATATAACAGAAATATAAAATAAAAAAAATTAACTAATAGTACTTGCCTGGGACATTGTCAAAAATTCAAAGATTCAAAATGTTTATTTGTAAAATAGATACATAAAGTATACGTTTTACATTTCAAATCTAATCTGTATAAAAATAATATTACATGTTTAAACTAATATAATACGGGAAATATATAAAAAAACTGGGCTTAAGTTGGGCTAATAAAGTATACATTTGCATAAAATAAAGACTTATTGGAATAAGAATATTATCATACATAATGCAATTAATAAATAAGTTGAGAAATAAACTGAATAAACCATAAATAAATATAATGCTTAACCAAATGTACTATACTAACATAAGTAAAAAATAAAATATTGTATATACCTAAATAATACAATGAATAAATAAGTTAATAGATATCATGCCTAAATCCGCCCATTTGATTAATCTTGCTAAGAAGAAGGGCAAGAAACTTAGCAAGATCATGTCTTTTTGTATCATGTTTTTTTTCGTCATATGGCTTAATACTATAACAGTCTTTTTAACTTATATAAAATGGTTATACTAAACAAGGTATTTAACTTTAATAACTAAAGGTTAAAAATGTAAAAGACAGAAGGGAATTGTGTCATAAGAAAAAAAAATACATCTTAGTCTACCTGTCTAATGAGGTAGTAAGTTAAAATACTAAGCAAAACATTGTCTACCTGTCTCATATAGTTTATCACTTTTTTTACAGTCAAATTATCAACTAATAAATGCTAAGTTATAAAATGTTTATGTCAATATGTAAAAAGAAATGTCAAAATAATAATAAAAAAACAATATAAAAATATTTGTCTACATAAAAACAAACGATTTGAAAAACACAAATCAGTTAGAAAATGAACGAACAGTAATATTATGGCTAAGACCAATATTTTCATTAGTAATTTATATTAGTTATTCCTTGTCAGGATTCTTGAATCGCTTTCACAATATTTCAGGCAATCTTTCATTACACTCTGTCGTTGAAAAGATCATCATGTGTTGCTATGGCCAAGAGTGCACTAAGTTTTTTGATCCCACGTTTGTGAAGTCTAAAATTCGTTCACAATTTTCGTGTTCCATCAGCATGCCGTACGGTCCGAAATAGAATTACATCGCTCAAACTGTGAGTGAGTCAGAGATAGCACACTATTTGTTTAGTAAGTGCGATAAGGACGGCATGAATTTGAATGAACTGTAAGATAGCCTACAATTAATTCGGACCGCGGGGATAGATACAGTGCGATCACGATCAGAACGAACGTGGTGAAAAGTAGGACTAACACCGCCTTCATATAAAACGTCACATTTTGACAGTTCACTGAGTTGTACCAGCGCCATTTATCGCTGTCATCCACGTTTTGTCGCACTTTATTTAAATAATAAAACTTAATTTGACACTCCACACGACTAATAAGGTAGTATAAAAGTAGGTACATTGAAGATTTTGGCGAAATTTTAAATGAAATGGGTTATTGATATTATACTGAGGCCAAAATAAAAAAAAACAGAATTTTTGTCTGTCTGTATTTATGTTCCGTTTTAACTCGAGAACTACTGAACGGATTTGGATGCGGTTTTTTTATTATGTTTATAGTGACCCTGGTCAAAACAAAGGCTATTAGGGCTGTTCATAAAATAACGTCCAAGGCGAAAATGGGGCAAAGATTGCATAAGTACGGGCGAAGCCCTGGTTAAAAATATCGTTTAAAAATGACACGTCATTAAGGTGGTTCGTTTCAATTTCGATGCAAAATGGACAACTTATATTGTTTTTATTATTTTTAAATAAAAAGTATAAAATAAATGCGTTGTATGTTATTCCGCGATTATTGTTTACCAATAATCAGAGTTTTTTTTGCAGAATTGCGTCATTTTATTAATTCGCGGAAATGTCCATACCCGCTCAATGGCGTATTTAAAATAGTTGTGCAAACTAATTTACCCGGCAATGCATAAAACAATAAAACTTTGCTGGAAAAGCCTAATTAACAAATCACATTGATTTTTTTCAAGAATGGGAAAAATAATCCGATTTTGCACCGAAAACGAAACGAATCTCGTTAAAGACTCTATATATTATTCCGGGCGTTTCAGATTTATTACTAATCCCGAATTTCAAAAGCTGTGTTCGAAAGTAAGCTGACTTATGGCTTCTTAAATACATATATTACTTGCATACTCGTACAAATTACTCTCATGCCTGTCTGGAATATGACTGCAGATTGTTATCTGTTACAATCCTTTAGTTTCTTCATCAATCATCGTCATACAAGCTCTAGTAAAGTTTATGAAATCGTCTTCTGGAGGGTTTTAGTGCGGGTCCCTAAAAACCCTAAATTGAGCTGTCATAATCACACAGCGAGCTATTGTGAAACTGACAGACGGACGTGTAGATCATGTTCATTCGATATCATTTTCGCACCTTCAATGTGAACTGAGCTTATGAGGCAATAGACCTTCAGGGGATTTTTTTAATGATGCAACGTGTCGTACCTTTACTTCGTAGTTGGCTTTTTGAATTATATAATGAAAATGTGAAGCTTTCGTAATAAATCAACAGGCGTATCATGTTTGTCAAAAATGACAAATCTTGCGTGGTCCATTTGTCAAAAAACAAAACTGTAAAAATTCTTATTTTTATATAGGTCAAAGAGAAAAAAATGTAACCCTTATGTTGCTTATGCTGAGTCGGACCTTTTGGCTGCTTAAACTAAAAACCATTTTTAGAAGTTGTTTTATTTAAGCTGTGTGTTTACTTTCTTTTTATATTTTGTTTTTATTTTTGAGTGCATGTTTGTTGGCAGCGAATAAATGATATCTTATCTTATCTTAACTTATCTTTGGGATCACTTTGTTGTTCGTCTATCTGTCCGTCCGTCCGTCCATCAGTCTGTCAAAACACTTTATCTCGGGAGCGCGTGGAGGTATCGAGTTGAAATTAGAACCATATTTATACTCAAGTTTACAGTCCCTTGAAGACGTGAAAAAATCAAACTTCTAAGTTAACGTAAAAAAAGATACGGCCGTTTATGCCGCAAAAAACAAATATTTCGACACTCTCAAGGAAACCAAAATGTATAGGGTATTTCCCGTTGACGTAGATGAAATGTAAAATTAGGCAAGTCTTATACTTATACTACAAAATATACTACAAATATAGGAAAAAAACTGAAAACTATACATTTGTAATTAAATCATAAGAAAATGATGTACCTACAAATTTGTACGGAACCCTCGGTGGGAGAGTTCGATTCGCTTTTCTCCGTTTTTTTTTTATATTTTAGTCATTAACAAAGTAATTGAAAACTAACAACAGCCTGCCACAACCAAACGACAGCATAGAATACAGACATAGAATTACGTAGTTTAAAAAAAAATAACACATATTATGCAAAATACAAATTTAGTAAAATATAAGTATTTACCTATGTATAGGTATAATTGAATAAAAAAAGAAAAACGTACAAATTCTTTTCGAATCAATATTAGTCGTAAAATGCTCCATAGAAAAGAGTTCAACGCGCTCGGTAATCATTTATTTGTTACAAAACTTCGAGTACCATAAGTAGCCATATATATGTATAGTCTACATTGTTAATAGTGTAGGTTTTTGCTATCAGTTTCAAAATTGTGGTTTTTCAACGATTTTTTTTCTAAACACTCTGTGACATTAGTGGGAAATAATTTATTTAAAATCTCTTGTTATAAGGTCATTAAAAATTCTGAGAATGTACTTTCAAAGGCACACCATGTTTACATAAATGTAATTTTGGAAATAAAAATCTATTGCTATTACAAACATGCCTCAAAAAATGTTCCAAACAAAAAAAAGCTACACCGAGATAAAGCACAACTAACCGAGCTCGATTTAAGAGGCCTGTAGTTGGCGGCTAGAAGTCAGTCGCGCACGGGGTCGCTATGCTTCATTAATTCTACATTCAACTTCGGATTATAGAGCACTGACTGACTGTTATTGGTTGGCCCAAACGTTCATTTCCCGAGCTCGTACGGAACTAACCGAACACGGTTCAATTAGATAAATCCGAGTTCCTTAAGAAAGAAACTACATACTTGGGTCACGTGCTTACAAAAGACGGTGTAAAGCCCAACGAAGATAAAATAAAGGCCATAAGAAAATTCCCTATTCCAACAACCCCCAAGGAAATGAAGTCTTTCCTCGGTCTGGTTGGCTACTATCGCAAATTCATACAAAACTTTGCTCATATTACGAAACCAATTACTAAATACCTAAAGAAAGGCGCAAAAGTGACGCACAGCCCAGAGTTCATTCAAGCATTTGAAAAATGCAAAGATCTTCATACATCAGTTCCGTGATCTCATATATTGCCGGGATCAGGGTTGGCGACTTCTTTAGTAGGGCGTAGAAAATGCAGCCGGGGCGCTCCGCTCTAGCCCTGATAGGCTTGCAGTACTCGACCTCAAAGCCGAGGTCAAGCAGTGCTTCTATGAGCTCCTCCGGTTCTGTATTCACTGGCAGTCCGCGGATCGCTACCTTGAGGCTGCGCTCGGCGGGGAGAGAGTAGGAGAACCACTTCACTCCGTGGTCCTTATCTACTAGTTTATTGAGGTACCGCTGGAAAAGTCGGTACTCGTTGTCAGCCGTTGGAGTGCATTCCTTTAAATTTCCCACCCCTAATCGTTCTTCGATTGCTACGTGTCGAAAACGATAAAAACCCGGTCGAAACCACTTATTTTCTTTACTGCACATTAACGCGGGACAAAATACTGTCGAGGAGAATAAATGTGACTGCATAAAAAGTGCCCAGTGAACGGATAAAGTTTTTTTTGGGGAAAACTGGCGCCAAAAAGTTCGACATAGTGGAATAAACTATTTATGGCATTGAATGAAAAACTGTGAACATATTGTGAACTTTGGAATGTCTTGTAAAAGTAAGTGTGAATATACGATATGAGAGGCAAGCTAACGCGAGACAACATTCAGGTTTTGAAAAAACTCGAGAATGATTTTGGTGGTTCTTATGATTTCAGAAGAAATATCCCAAAAATCGAAATGAAACAAAAATATTTTTGTATAGTGTAAAATAAACTAAGCTGTAAAACTAAAATTATTTGATTTGTTGTATCGCTTCCAGGACATTACGGAACATAAACATTCATCAAAATATGTGTAAAATCCAGGACTTTTATACGCTTGTAGCTTTTGTATGTATTTGATTTTGATAAATGTTTTAACTTCACGTCATGGATATTGTATGAGGTATGTTGAAAAAGAAAAAATAGTAAGCAAGTACCTATAAATAAGGATATGATCAGTGAACTGTATGTATGTTCTGTCTATATATGTATGTATACTTGTATGGGAGTTCTGGCGAATAGAGTCGCCTTAAGCTCGGTTTGTAAAATCGCCGTCAATAGAAATTGTGGAGTATGTAAACAAACCGTTTTCTCAATTTTTCCCAAAGTTCTGTCACAGAGTCTTACTGAACATTATTCCAAATCATGAAGCATCAAGTCTTACCTGCCATTCACTGTATTTCATCATGAATTAGCTGATGATTATTGAATATATTCAATAATCACCAGCTAATTACGGAAAATTATAGAATCAATAGTCAAATCTGTACTGCGTCGAGATTGCTGTCATATTTTTTTCTCATCGAATCTGTATTGTCTTTGAAAATTAGTGATGTACGATCTATTATAAACCTATCTTATTCGTGATGCAATTTTATTCCGTCTTTTTTTTGGACAGCGTTACTTCATAATCTTTGACATTACGTGTGTGTGATTCTATCGAGAGCTGTGTGATCTTCCAGCGTTGCTCTAAAATCTTTTGTGTTTTCGGTATTCTAACGACTTGGCTTCTCTTTATTAACTTTGTTTTGGGGTCTTACTCGCGATAACTAATAACATACCTTAATAGATATGTGCTTGACGTTTCGACGCCTCTGTAGGCTTCTCTTACTGATCTTTTTTTGTGATTTGGATAGTGTTTTACCTTGAAACAACGACAATTGGTTCCGTCATAGTAATAGACAATGCCCCATATCATTCGCGTCAAATCGAAAAGGCGCCCAACATGAGTTGGCGGAAGTAGGCTATCCAAAGCTGGTTGCGCGAAAAAGAAATCAAATTTCAAGTAACCGAAATCAAAGCGAATCTCATAGCTAAAGTAGACAAGCAAAAATATAAAAAAATGTATGTAGATGAGTTGGCGGCATCGAAAAATGTGACAGTTTTGCGCCTTCCACCATATCATTGCGAGCTTAACCCGATAGAGTTGATATTGGCGCAAGGAAAAGGTTACGTTGGAAGGAACAACAAAACATTCAAAATGGACGATGTGAAGATTTTGTTGGACCAAGGTTTGGCGCGGATCGGGCCAGAACAGTGGACGAAATGTGTAGCTCATGTTCTAAAAGTAGAAGAAAAAATTAAAGAACTGGATGGGATAATAGATACGGCCACCGACGCTGTGACGGAACCATCTGTAATTAACGTGGGCGATTTGACTAGCGATTCATCAGAATATTTTAGCGATGAATCGAATAAAGAAATTTAATTAAGCACCTAACATATTTTAATCACTTACCCATCTCTAGATAGTTCACCTATTCATAGACAAAGACAACATGGCGCTTTGTTTACATAGTCTACAATTTCTATTGACGGCGACTATAAACAAGCTTTCAAACTCCTGCGTTGCCGGTGCCATTTGGTGAATAATAATTTAAAAACACCTTACTATATTATAAGAAGTTAATAAAAATTGAGGTATATTTTATGAATTATTTTGCCATAGTTTGTTTTAACAAATAAAACGCAACGATTACTGCAGGCTGAGCCATGCAGTATTTATTGTTTACATTTAGCAAAAAAGTTATTAACTTTCAACGAGACGTTTTCTGAGTGTAATAAATTTACTAACGGAGTCCTAGGTGGAAGTACCTACGTGTCTCCTTTAAGTAATATAACACTATGTACATATATGTGCAATCAGTTTTTTTACTCATATCTCAGAATTTTTAGCTTTATTATTAAATCAATAGTTTAATACACGTAATGTTTGCTTAATTGCCGACAATTAATTGAATAAACTAATCAGCGAAAAAATTTAAAATATTTGTTTTGGCCTACCTACACACATTTATTTGATATCCCACGGTAATCTAAAATTTTTGAATATTTCGTTTCGTTAAGGAATCATGTTTTTGGTCAGAGAGAGAGTGTTTTTGGCCTAGAGTGATCAAAACGGGCATACAATTTAAAGTTTATTTTGACCTAACAAAATTGTGAATCGAGATGTGGGAAATACAATTTTGTGTTGTTAAATAAAGAGTTAGGTAGAAAACATTGTTCGAGGATATGTAAATAAAATACTTTTTTGTGTATTCAAACTGGTTTATGCATTTTAACTATATAATTTAGGGCTTAATTTTCTGAACACAGTTCGGATACATTCGAAATCACTTTTTTCCGCGTTTAACAAATAGGAAACATGGATAAAACTCAAACATATTTAATTTGATTGGTTTTAACAATATATGGTTTTAGATATTTTGCTAGTTATTTTAGTATTTTTTTATCTTTTCTTTTTCTCCCTGAATCCGTCCCTCTCGCACTACACATGTTTTTGCCCGGAATAACAGTGACAAAAATAAAATTGATATAAAGATGCGTTCGGTGTATAAATAGGTCGGTATAATATACATAAATAGTTCCAATGCAAAGTAATGCCAGATTAATCACCCCGGCTAAATTATGATCCCAGGAGCCGAAAACTATTACAAAACCAATTCCAAGATTGCAACATTGTGTAAACGAAATTGTATCAAATTAAGAATCTCATTAAAACTGAACCAGCATCGCGTGCAGAAAGTAACCACAGCACAAAATCTCATAATTTGGTATGTTATTATATTATTTTTGTAATACCTCATAATTATTGTCATTGTTTCCAGTTCTGTGGTAATTCTAAATTTAACTAACCGTAGCGCCCTCGTTCCACTTGTGGTAACATCTTACTGTAACATTTTACTATTTTAGTTAGAGCTATTGTTTGTCGTAAAATCAGCCTTGTAGCATTGCCATAAGGTCCATCACGTGTAATGGTTTCCAGTGGGACAATATACCATATTGACATAACAGTTTATTGTTGTTTACTCGGTTATCTTAGACAAATGGGTTACTAGTTTAGATTTTTATCAGTGGAATCTAATATCATTTACTGTTGTTAAAGTGTTTTATGTTTACTGACGTAATATATGTCTTTTTTGTCTATGAAATAATCATGCGAATAATTTTGGAACAAATTAATAACGTCACAAGTTTCGCTTTTTATTTTAAAATTATATAAAATTGTATGTCCTCGTTTTTTTGTACAAAGAAGTATTCAATTGTAAACAAGAACCAAAATAAACAATAAAAACTTCATAAGTCTTAATTTAATTTATGTACCGAACAATAAATATTTAAGGTGACTTTTATTTATGCAGCCTAACTCATACTGGAGGCTTGGTAAGTGATCAGTAATACGGATCGATAACACTTTTTGCTAATTTCGCATTTTAATCTTGTTGTCCCATAGTAATTGACTCGGGGCTGGGCTTGAGTTTGTAAGGAACACAAAGAGAATCATTTACGAATTTCACAAAAAGGGTAATAGAACCTTGTTACAGAGCACTTACCGAGCCTTCAGTAAGAATTTGGCTGCATAAATTAAAGTCACCTTATATGTTCATCCTAAAATATAAATCCTATTTTAAATGAAAATTGTTTTTTAAGTCGTCGAATAATAAATGCTTTCTATATATACGTTTCCGAGTATAAGGTATAACTTTACATGGAAAGTATGATAGAAATAAATTTATATATTTTAAACACTCAATGAAATCAAATCAAAATATTTATTTTGTAAAATAGATACATAAAATATACTTTCTACAAATCAAAGTTAATCTTTACAATATATATCTTTAGAATATAACTAAAATACTAATAAGGGATTTTTTATTTTTATATTTTTATTCCTAGATTCCTCTATTTTATTTATTTATTTAAAAACTTACGACTATCATTTATTTATGCAGGTGTATATTTTATTTCCCGTATTATTATATATTTTTTTTATATTCTAAAGATATATTATATTGTTAAAATTAACTTTGACTTGTAGAAAGTATACTTTATGTATCTATTTTGCAAAAATAAATATTTTGATTTGATTTGATTTGAAATACATTAAAAAAATATTTAGGTTGGGCTACTAAAATGTAGTTATACACCTGCATAAAATAGAGAAATAAAGGAATAAAAATATTACATATACACAATGCAATGAACAAATAAGTTGATAAATAAATACGGGAAATACATACAAAAATATTAAGGTTGGGCTGCTACACTACGCTACACTTGGCAATTTATCCATCGCAGAACATTACATTACATTTACAAATTAGCAGACTATCATATATTACAGTAAAAATTTGCTGGAGCTCTTAATCGGGATTCGAAACCGGTACCTCTCCCTAACCGGGCGATTGCTCTATCAACCTTCGCAGGTTGTATTGAGAGCTGGATAGCTTTATTATTTACCACGAAGCGAGCGTTCTAGTGTATACTTTCTGACAACTTGCTGAAGTTAAAAATTACTCAGCAAGATAATCGTGCTCTATGGGCCAAGCCTTAACGTTTATTTCTAAGTTTTTCTTTAACCTCTTCATTGTGCATTTTCAAATTGATGCTTAATAAACGTAACTAATACTGAACTATTTTCGTCAATTAACACAGATCAAATTATTCTTCACTTTTAACTTCAAATCAAGAAAAACAAAGTGAGTGCACTTTGCACCATGCGGGTGATGGATACGAAGCAAATTACAAGTTCAAACCAAAATACCCGTACATTAACTTGACCGACTTTTATAATCTCGAATTAATTACCCAAAGGCTTCTTAAAAATAGGTCTTTCAACTGAATGCTTTAAATTCCCATGTCAATATAGGTACAGTTGGCAACACGACGTGATATACCGTTGTGAATACGTAAAGGCTTAGACCATTTAACACGGGACCTGGCAAAGCGTGACTCTTAGTATTGAAATTATTCTGCCGTTTTCCACGGGAGGGGAGGTAAACACGCACGGCACACATTTACTCATTCACGCACACTCACGCGAAAAATTGTCATGTGTGACACTAAATCAAAAGCTGTAACACAAACACAAAACGCGCACACAAGCAAACTTACATAAACAAATTGTTCATGTACTTCGGCAGAGGGGAATGCGTGCGCTTGCCTTGTCCCGTGTTAAATGGTCTAAGCGTAAAGGTCACAATTTATTTAATACAAACATACACACATATCGTCTTGATATGAATCAGGGGGGGGGGGGGTGACAGAGATGTTCCCGAGTGTGAACTATGCCATGCAATATACCAGGGGTGGCCAACAGGTCGATCGCGATCGACCGGTCGATCGCGACTGTTAGTCAAGTCGATCGTGGCAAGGCAAAAAATATAAATACGTAGACCAGACTGCCCAACGTAATCAGGTAGTTAGTATGTATAATTTTCACATTTATGTTTATTCTCTTAATAAAATAAAAAAATGCTACATGATTGTGTGCTGAACTATGCTGTTTCATTTAAGATTTCTAGAAGTATGTAATTGGTAGATCGCACAGGGTCTCGTTAGTAAACAAGAGACCTTGGGTCCAATCAAGTTGGCCACCCCTGCAATATACAGTCCATACTTGATAAGCCCGCTTTCCATAGACGATTATTACTTACGTCCCAAACGTGATAGATGTGTGTTGAACCCTATTGCCGTACTTAAGGCGAACACACATTAATGTACACCGCAGGGATTGAACCCGCGACACTCGGCCACAGAGGAAATAAATTATTAAATTATATAATATAATTCAGGTGTGAATAATCACAATCAAATGAAGTGGTATAAACCTGTTTTTTTACAAATATAGTGTAGACATGACTTTTGGAATAAATTTACATATTAAAAAACATCATCGGTAAAATAAAAAGCGTTACGTACGAGTACATTCCTAATTTAGTTACATTAATCCATGTACACTAATTACGACTATATGTAAATTACAACTACATATCTAAAATTATTCAATGCATTACATAATATTTAAGAGTATGGCATAGGCTAGGAAAAAAATTATTACCCTTCCAACACAAATACTTTTCTTTTCATAGAGGCGATTATTGGTTAGCTAATCGACCTATTTGTCTAGGACGCGCGAAACAGCAGATCGGAGGGTTTTTAGCTAATACTGAGATATTTTGTAGGGAAAAAAATACTGGATTGAGGTAGAAAACCTTTATATTCCTATTAACTATTTTATTTAAAAAAAAAACAATTTGATCTATTAGCCGCGTTCTTGAAACGAACGTTTGAAAACCAAAACAAGAGGGTGGAAAACATTTTTTTTGACAAAAGTATAAATCTTAGTATATTGTTTATAAGTAGATCACCTAGATAAAAGATCAATCAATCAAATATATTTTTTCAATACCTAATTTATTCAAAAGAACTTTTGAAAATCTGGCTTTGTTCATGTTCTAGGCAGGTACAGCCTTAACATAATATTGATTAATTTGCGGTTGTCCCAGTTATTAATCACCTACCAACTTGAATTTGCGTAAATATTTGTCTAAATTTCCGATTTTATAAACTGGGACTTTTTCAGGGTATATTTGATATAAATTATTATAATAACAACAATTAAATAGAATAAATTAATTTAAAAATCTAAATTAGACGGTGAATTTTGGCTCAATTTTTTACATCATTTATTTATATATTTTATTTTTTGCTAGGTAGTATGTTAGTTTACTTTCATTTATTTCTTGGGTATATTTGAAGGTTGATTCAAAAGGGAACATCCTCATTATGCTAGCTATTATTATTGCACCCGAATTTCCGATCACAGGTGATAATTGTACAAAAAGGTAGAACGTCTCGTGGCCATCTGTACTAAATAACGAATTGCTGTAAGATACCATCTGTAGATACAACTGACTTCACAACATTGTGCAGGGATTCCTTTGTCTATATTCATTGCGAAATGTACAGTCGACCAGATGAAGGTTTTAGTCAATATTGTGCTAGAAAAAAAAGAACAGCTCTCAGGCAAAACCAGGCGGCCCACCATTGCCTGGGACCGACGGATGGCGGTATATCCATCCCCAATTGCCGGGCCTTATATAAATCAGACTAGTGATGGGCAGCGGCATCACTGGTACAAGGGTTTCGGCACCGCGCTCACCAACCCGCCTGCCCAGCGTGTGTGAGTATGGGCATTTCTTCCAGGAGGACCGCCAATAGTGGCGAAATCCTGGAAAGGCCTATGTCCAGCAGTGGACGAATCAGGCTGATGGATGGATGGATGGTGCTAGACATAAAAAATACGAACCATTTGTAAGAGAAACATAACATTAAATTATGCAAGGTGATTCAACTTTTATTACTTCTTTAGGACTATTCTGCAATGAAAATATTATGGTAGTTATATGCTACAACTGCGGCTGTGGTAAGGATGCAATAGCTTACGAGGACAATTTTAAACACGAGCGATAAGCGAGTATCGTGCTACGTTTTTCAATGCATAGTGTGAGTAACTAAATGAAACATAATTAAAGAAAAAAACATACAATAAATACTCTAAATGAACCTTAGACGGGCATTCTTTTTTCTCTGCACGTAATTTTGCAACTTGATGGAAATAAACTGTGTTCAGTTGTATAGGTTTTATGCGTTCTTAGGCTGCGTTCAGTTTAAGCGTAGGCGACACCCACCTCACATGCCTTGATAATGTGCTGCTGTCAGTGGTTAGCGCTTGTCTTCCGACAATCAAACTGAGCGCTGCCTACGAACGCATCAAACTGAACGCAGTTTACTTACGACAAGTCAACCTAATTTCTCTCAAAAAATAAGAAAAATAAAAATTATGCCTCGTGCGGTAAAATGACTATACCAGCAGTTTGCATTGAAATTATTTAAAAGTGCAGCATTGAGCCTATTTGAACGCTCATTTTTTTTAAACACAGATTGTGCCTGAACCCTCTGGCTTTATTAAAATCTATGAATCAGAATCAATAATAGATCATAAAATCGTTCAATATGTACATTTATGCTGCAAAAAACAATCGGGACGACAAATATCAACATTTTCGTACGTGTATCAAACGACGTTTTTAATACACCTGCGAAAATTTAGATGAAACAATAAAATAACAGCAATTTTGTTGCAAATCAAAACAGATACAAGTCGACAGAAGAAAACGCAGTATCTGGTTTGCGCCAATCTATAATACAAAGACCAATGTCTCTATTTAAAATCTTTTTAATAATAAGTTCTAAGAAAGACACAATAGAATATAAATTATGACGTCTAAAGTAGTTTTGAAATTTTAAAACATCTTTTACACTTTAACATAAGTATAATATATTTAATAATAATTATAAAACTTCACAATCTTGTGTTTGCGTTTGTATTGAGGTTTGCGCGTGAAAGCAGTGCTGCCACGGACAGATAACAGAACCCACGGTTCAATATACGCAGTATCCGTCTTTGAAACACTTGAAATGAATCTACGTTAATTTGTGTCTTAATGTACATGTAATTGCGTGAATGTTGTTGTAAGTACATGGTTCTTCCGCTGATTTATCTTCGAGTTTGTTAATGATTTAGAGTTCCGTTCTAAATAACTTATTTTTTTTCGCTCTGTGAATAGGAAACCATGAATCTGTTAAAAATAAAGAGAGAAACGAATCGCTGATAATCAGGGTAAAATAAAGAGCTAGATGGGGATAAACGCCTTTTTATGTATTATACCATTATTACTGGGTAGAATGTACTCTGACGGTAGGTGTTGTGTTGGTAAAGCTCTATCTTGTCTGTGAGCTCTGTGGGTTATCTCACAATCATTTTTTAAAGTGACATTAATGTTTTGGCTATATATTTGGCTTTTATAACACTACCAGATAATAGAAGGGAGCGCTGGGACAGTTTTGAAATTTTCATCAAAAAGTACCTGAGCACCCCCCCAGCTCCTCTAATGGGGGGACCTCGGGGTACGTCACGATGTTGATGTGTTGATAAAGACTTATCTGACAGTTTGGCACATATTCTTAAAGTGCAGTACCTATACGATGCCAAAGTGTTCTGACACCAGTTACTGTACCGATTTTAATATGATTTTCTTTTTCAGGGTGGAGGGCATGATGAGTGTGGCCAGGCAGAGGGCTGTGATTGCGGCGGGTGGCGCCCTCCAGCGCCCCCGCCACCCCCACCACCGCCCCTGCCGCCGCCATTGCCGCCGCCCCTGCCACCGCCCCTACCGAACGCCATATCACCCCCTCCCCCGCCATCCCTGCCACCACCCCTATCAAACGCCCTTTCGCCGCCTCTGCCAGCGCCCCTGCCCAGCGCACTATTTGCCCAAATCCGCGCCATTAATAATTCTCCACGGCCCCACTTCCCTGTTGTTGATGAACCTCTATCCTCAACACCGGCACACCAGGCCCGTCTTCACCTGTACCGTATGCCCCAAGCCTTACCGGATGCACCCCCGCCACAGCCGCAGGCACCCCGACAGAACGCTCCTTCACCGCACCCCTTCCGAGCTCTCGATAAATCTTCTTCGGGTCTTAGGTGAGTTGACAAGAATCTTCTCTCTTCCAGATTGGCGTTTGGAAACGTACAATGTCACAATACATGTTATGTTATAGCACTGACAGCAAGAAAGCATAACGTCGCTTAAGTTCTATAACCACGTATCTCAGTTTTGGTAATTCTCTAATCCTTACTTCAAAATTCTGAATAAAATTGTAAATTGACTTACGCGATGTTGGAGATCAATAACAAGCAATGAACCAACGATTTACACCGCCTAAATAAAAATATTTTGGGTTTTCAGGATGATCAAAACCACAGATATAGATCTAAATAGATGCCGTGAGAGTACTTCGCGTGCCCAATCGCGCGCCAAATGGGAGAGCAATGCTCTTCCTTCACAGATGTTGACTCCAGGTTGATTCCATGAAAACTGACCACTTTTGTCGCACCCGTTACTCCAGTTACAATTTTTCGTTAGGCGAAGTATTGATAATTTGGTACCTCTTTTAATGTGCATTAGTAACTTAAAAAACATTATTTAAATACAACGTTCTTGATTTGTTAATTATTATTATAATACATATTATTACATATATTTGAAAAACGTAACGGGTGCGACATCTTCCGTGGAATTACCCTACAGCAACTTTGACTCTTATCTGGGGGCACGGCAGTGCCCCCGCCAAGTAGAGCTAAAGAGCGGCACGGCCGTACCAACCTTTTCTCGAAGCAGTTCAGGCCATTTTCGACCCCCATATAACTTCGTTTTGGATACAGCTAGAAGCCTGAATTTTTATTAACCAAGCCAAGCATAAGCACGGTATATTTCAAATTTCATTCAATTTAGTCAAAGTTTCTCAATTTTGTCACTCACTCACTCACTCACTGACTGGCTGACCGATCATCAAAACTCTAAGGCACTTCTAGCAGACATAGAAGCTTCAAAATTAGAATAAAATTAGTGTTTAGTATATAAATCAAGGAAAAACTAAAATATTTTGCAATTTCGGTCCAGTACTCTAGACACACCAACTGCGTACATAACTTTGAAATTTTATATAAGTATATAGGATTACAAAGTTACTTCTTCAGTTGTAAGTAGAAGGTACCGGAAAGGAAAAAAAGTAGGATTATCTACAAAAAGAAATAAGATGCCATCAAAAACAAAGCTTGTAAGAAAAACAAGTATCGCAACTTAGTTCTTCTACCGTAAAAATTTGTGAGATCCATGTAAATCCAAGTCGGTTAATTTATTCAGTCCCTACTTAAGGGACCTTCTGTCTTAAGTTGATACATAATTAGCTAACCTAACAACATCTTATAGTGACCATATCAACATTAAAAACCTTTTATGTTTTAAATAAATAGATTGACTTGGCAATCGCACTAAATAATCTTATTTAATGTAATATGTATTACTTGTGAGATGCATTGTGTTTCATGCGATTGCCAAATCAAGCTATTTATTTAAAACATAAAAGATTTTTAATATTAATATGGTCACTATAAGATGTTGTTAAGTTAGCTAATTATGTATTAACTTAGGACAGAAGGTCACTCTAGTAGGGACTGAATAAATTAACCGACTTGGATTTACATGGATCTCACAACTTTTTACGGTAGAAGAACTAAGTTGCGAGACTTGTTTTTTTTTTTACAAGTTTTGTTTTTGATGGCATGTATTAAGTCTGACAATTTCTTTTAAGATTCAAACCGATGTCAACCGTTTTCATTGTAAAATGTGACACGCTTGGTTTTCATAGAGTTTGATGCACTTGCGTCATATATCTGTGATCAAAACTGAGATAAGTTAGGGGGCAGGCAGAGAATGATCAAAACTGAGATAAGCCCTTTTTACGGGTGCAAGTGAGACGGCTTTAGAACGTGTGGCTTTAGGCTGAGATTCAGAGTGCATTTTGAATCCGAACTCAATCTTACAAACGTCAAAAAGCGACGTGATCTCATACTAGAGTGACGTTTGTAAGATTGAGTTCGGACTCAAAATGCACTCTGAATCTCAGCCTTAGACCGTTTTTAAAAATACGGTTGGTAATGGCCGTCTAAAATGAAACATAAATTCGTTCGTGTATCTTTCTAAAAACTTGGTATTATTTTTATTATAGACTAGTTATTGCTCGTGTCTGCGCTCGTGTTCAGGTGTCTTTCAACTGTCAACCGTTTTTGGCTAGGTGGTTATTTTATCAACACGCCTTATAGCCTATGTGTTGACCTGAGTCACTACGATGATAATAAAGAAAACCACATCCATATCCGTTGAATGGTTCTCGAGTTAAAACGGAACATACAGACAGACAGACAAAAATCTGTTGAATAAAACCTTTTTTTTTCACGGAACGGAAAAGGTCTTTCACCGTGTGTCTACAGAGCTCAAAAACTCTAACGACTTAACTTTAACATCAACTTCCTATGACTTCATTTGTAGAATCCATTTTCGACATATTATTATGAGATCGGAGATGTTAGGACTAGAATATAAAACCGACCAATTTCCGTACCGGCCGGTTTTAGTATTTGTTGTTATAGCGGCAACAGAAATATATCATCTGTGAAAATTTCAACTGTCTAACTATCACGGTTAACGAGATACAGCCTGGTGACAGACAGACGGACAGCGCAGTCTTTAATAGGGTCCCGTTGGTTACCCTTTGGGTACGGAACCCTAAAAAGGAATGCTTCGGGTGTTTGGGCAAATAGAAAGGATTAATGAAGGTAGAGTGGTGAAAGAAATGTATGGTGGAAGTAAAAGGTAAAGCTCAACCGGGCTACCCTAGAAGGACGTACCAAAATGACGCCAAACTGAAGAAGGCTAAATTCAAAAGTACCCGGAATAGAAGAGTTGTATGACTAGACTGATAGATGTAGAAGCGAAAGAGGTGTATGAGGATCGTAGCAGATGAAAATCTGTAGCCTACCCCTCTGGAAGACAGACGTGAGTGTATGTATGATGTGTAAAAATCCATATATTGTAAACTAGCTTTTGCCCGCGGTTTTAACCACGTTGAATTAGTTTTTGTGTACTCCTATAAAATCAGTCAATATTATTCGGACTGCTACCTACAGTAAACACAGCTACTAAAATGTGTGTGTTATGCGCTTCTGTTTCCCATTTTGTGTGTCTCTTTTATAGTTTTTCCATGGGAACAAAGGGAAAAAGTAGTTTTGTCCTATTCAAAGTCTAGAACTACATTTATGCAAAATTTCAGCCTAATCGGTTTCGTAAGCATGCCGTGAAAGGGTGACACATCACTTTTCTATACAAATTTGAAAGCTCATTTTCATCACATGGGAACTGATTTATTGGATATAAAGTAGCCTATGTCCTATTCCAGGTCTAGAACTATGTACATTCATGTAAAATTTCAACCCAATCGGTTCAGTAGTTACGGCGTGAAAGAGTAACAAACATCCATCCATCCATCCATCCATCCAAACTTTCGCATTTATAATATTAGTGGGATAACGTATATTTTACACAGTTTTATTTAAGTTTGCAAGATTACGTTCTCCGTAACATCGCAAACGATTAATCACCCCAACTTTGGAGTCTTTGTTACCAAAATATACTGGATTTTGAACAATATGAAGACTGTAAGAAGCAGCCATGTTTAAATTTTGTCTCTTTAAACATTCAACACGTTACGTAATTCAAGCCGAGTCATTCCAAAACATTACAACCCATTACACGAAGAACAAGAGAGCACTTTTCAAATGTAATATCCAACAATAACCACAATTTGAAGACGGAAGACATCACTGATTACATTGTCAATTGTGACCTAACTTACAATGTCTTCTGTACAGTAATCGTGAACTTTGAGACCTGCGCCATAAATGTTATGTTTCTTTACATCTTCAGCATCAGAACTTGGTATCAATGTTGGGGTCAAAGCCCTGGCAGTGAATTCACTCGTATTAGCATGCGTAGTGCGTTCAAGTGTCAAGATTTTGCGATAGCTTTGGAATGGCGCATGGATTTTTTCATGGTGAATAAATAACAGGTAATTAAAAATATATATACAAATTAATGAGTACGGAACTCTAGATTACAATGGTATTCGAAGTAAATGTAATTTTATTTATCACGCATGACAGTAACTACCTAATAACACACCTTAACGACGAATCATTGATATGAAATTCAGTTCGATTTACCGGGTGTAAATAGAGTGCGACCATTAAATGAAACCACATATTCTACCGACCCTACTGAACCACTTTTCCCAAGAGTCATACCCGAGGACACCCTTAGTTTAGGCAATAATTGAGTTCCAAACAAAAATGCGTGAACCCTAACGCACCGACATACGGGCGAGGTTAGAGAGAGCGTTGACCTCAAACAGCTGCAGATTTCACGGAGACGCTCTCTCTAAACTCGCCCGTATGTCGCTGCGTTAGGGTTCACGCATTTTTGTTTGGAACTCAATTATTGCCTAAACTAAGGGTGTCCTCGGGTATGACTCTTGGGAAAAGTGCTTCAGGAGGGTCGGTAGAATATGTGGTTTCATTAAATGGTCGCACTCTATTTACATCCGGTATAAGGTCATACAATAATAAGTGAAAATAAATCTAGGGTGGCTTGTGTATGGCTAACTGATCACATTAGGAAAGAAAAAAAAAACTAAATTGTTATTGAGAATGCCGAAATTGTCTCGGTAAAACAGTTGGCATATAGTCAACAATAATAATACGCGAGTGTTAAAGCCGGAATTTAATAATAAATTTAGAACGTCAGACGACGCAAGTAAAAAAAAAATCTGGCCATTTTTTTTAAATTTCCCAGTGCAAAATGGTTCAATGGCTGTTTAATAAATTTTTGTGGGAAAGTGAAAAAGAAGTTTGTGCAAATAAAACTTCTTTTCGATGGAAAATGGTCTATTAGTGATGCTCATCCATCCATCCGTCCATCAGCCTGTTTCGTCCACTGCTGGACATAAGCCTTTCCAGGATTTCGCCACTATTGGCGGTCCTCCTGGAAGAAATGCCCATACTCACACACGCTGGGCAGGCGGGTTGGTGAGCGCGGTGCCGAAACCCTTGCACCAGTGACGCCGCTGCCCGTCACCAGTCTGATTTATATTAGGCCCGGCAATTGGGGATGGATATACCGCCATCCATCGGTCTTGTGGTCTTCGTCACTCAAATTAAGTGAAATGCTCAAGAAGTCATAAAAATAATATTAATTGAATTATTTATATAAAATTCTTATAACACATCTGTCAATACTAATGATAATCTATACTAACTACAAAGGAGTAAAAAAGTCGTGTCTGTACATGGAATATTTTCTTAAAACTTTGAATGAGAAGTGTTATTAGCTTGGTGGTAATTATACTGCGGCCAAAACTATTTTTTCACCTCAAAAGCTCGGAGAGGCTCTGTTTATCATTCGAAATCTGGGTGGAAAAGCGCACTTTATCCGCTAGCGTAGAAAGTGTTTTTAAAATTCGAATAAATGTATATTTTACTCTTTTTGAGCCTTTATTTACAATATTTATATGGAAAAACACTATATATATATATATATATATATATATATATATAAAATTTTCTATATATAATATATAAAATATACGTATATATATTTTAAATTGGAATATTTTTATCCGAAGCGGACAATAATATTACATATCTTATAGAACCTCATTGGTTTCGTAATAGTTTATATTCTCTACAGCCAGTCCACTGAAATGGAAATAATTATTGCATTTCATGCGCCAGTCTCATCTATATATCTATATAGTAATAATATAGCGAAATTTTAAATGTAATGGGTTATTGGTACTGTATTTAGGCCAAAACAACAATTTTTAGAATTTTTGTCTTTCTATCTGTATGTTCCGTTTTAACTCCAGAGCCGCTGAACGGATTTGAATGCAGTTTTTTGTTATCATTGTAGTGACCCTGGTCAACACATAGGCAATAAGGAATGTTAATAAAATGACACCCAAGCTGGAAACGGGGAAAAGATTTAATAAATGTTTTTATAACTCGAGAACCACTCAACGAATTTGGATGCGTTTTTTTATTATCATTGTAGTAACCATGTTCAACACATATGATATAAGGGGTGTTCATGAAATAACGCCCAAGCCGGAAATGGGGTAAAGATTGAATAAACGCTTTAACTCTGGAATGGTCAACGGGTTTGGATGTGGTTTTTTGTTTTATTATCATTGTAGTGACCCCGGTCAACACATAAGCTATAGGGGGTGTTCATAAAATAACGCCCAAGCCAAAACGGGGCAAAGATTCACTGAACGCGGGCGAAGCTGCGGGCAAAGGCTAGTTTAAAGAATAATCGCACAGGCCAGCAATAAAATTTGATTAAAAACATAAACTTTAAAATTTCCTTCTCTTTATTCAATTCACTTTCCTTCCATTATTTTGGTTTGTTTTTTGATAAAATCGAAAATAATCATAAAATATGAGCGAGGCTAGCAGCGACGAAGATATAAATTTAACACCTGCAGAATTAGTGCAATTAGTGCAGTCATAAGATTTAAAAGTCTCCTGTAACATCTTGACAAGTAGTAACAATAACAATACCGCAAATAATTAGGATTAAAAAACATTTCCGTCAGCTAATAACGAACATTTTTATAAAATCATGCTGTGCTTTGTTGCCACAAAATTATATTTAAATAAATGTTCTCATTTTTTTTAGATCCAATCCCCTGTACACGGAGGAAGAAGAGCAAGAGGTAGTTATCATCGTTGATTCTCTCGAGGACAGCGTGGAAGGCGAGGTCCCCGAGGGCCCCCGCGTCCCACGCAGGGCCCCCTCCACCTCATCCGGATACGGCTCTGGCGGGGGGAGCCACGGCCGCTCCTCCCCCTCGCACTTACCAAAGAACGACCAGTTCGCAATGGAGCGGTCGAAGAACGAAGGATCTCATTCGACGTCGGAAACTGATAGTCCCGATTGCACGATGTCTAGGAGTTTGAAGGACGACATCAGATCGTGTTTGGGTGGATGCAGGTAAATCAATTTTTTAACTAATGGTACTTTCGGGGAACTGAATACTATCAACAGGTTTGAAAGGAAAAAATATACTTAAAAACAAAATGATAACGATAATAAAAAAATAAAAAAAATTCTAAGTAAAGGATATATGAATATAATTTGCAATATTATAGCACGACAAGAATTGTTTAGCGGAATATTGCAAATTATATTCATATATTCATATATTATTTATATTCATATATCCTTTACTTAGTGATGGACTTCCGCAAGGTAACGCCTATTTCAATTAATCAAAAAAAATTCTCTTTATTGCTAAACAATTGCAGAACAGTAGATCGTAGGCCATCTTACAGATTAAGGTGCTGGAAGTACCCATTTCGCTACTGCTTTTGTTTGAAAACATACATTTAGCCATGCACACTTCCTTCGTTTAAAACGAATAATATTACAGATGGGAAAAGGACGTAGTCCAAGTAGTGGACGCAGCCGTGAAAGGCGCGGGAGGCATCACTGCAGCCCGCGCTCGGCTTCATGCGGCTTTACTGGCGCTGCAAGTGGACCCCTCTCCGCTGCCGAAGCTCCCCAACAGGGGGCCCTCGCTCCCTTACTGCGGCCCTGGTGTCCGGCCGGGGGACGTGACCATGATGCCTAAGAATACTGAGATGTCTTTGTTGGTAAGTTTATTTTGTAAGCACGTACATAATTGTTAAGAATCAACGGGTCTTACCACCATATTTATTTTAATTACAGGCTGCCGATAACTATTTCAGGCTGGTTAAAACCTGTAATTTCTTATAATTACAAGTATGTTCGGATATAAACGCCACACGTTCATAAATTATGTTTATTTTGCATCTACACAAGATTATGTACATAATTATTTTTTGTTTTACGTGTAAAGGATCTATATCATTTGAAATATCTAGGTACATGGCCACATCATCACGTAGGTCGATAACTGCCGGAAACAAAAAAGTTTTCTTTCAACTAGGTACTACGAGTATACCATAACTTGTAATTATAACTCAGAATAACTTTAAAAAAAATCGTAATGTATAAAAAACTACGTCGTCCCTTATTTATGGTTACGTTTCTCGTACTTTATTCCAACTAAACTCGATCGAGTGCGCTTCGAATGCTAAATTCGATCGAATGTTCTTTCGATTGCCATTTTTCAAATCCCATGAACTCTAATGTAACAACGATTTGTCTATCCAGCGTGCGAAAACGTTTTCGGACTAACATAATATCGACTCAGTGTTTTTCAATAGTTTGTACTTCGATCCTATGTTGTAACTTTAAAAAAACTTCTTTACAATTAATTTTCTTCACAATTTATTCTTTCCACTTTCGAGTGGCCGTTTTTAGATTGCATGGACAATAATTAGTTGCAATGATTTTCGATCCAGCACGGTTTTCGGACTAACAGAATATCGACCCAGCGTTCTTTGATAGTTTGTAGTCTTTTTGTAGTACAATCCCTCTTGTAGTCTTTTTGTAGTACAATCCCTCTTGTAACTCATTATTTTGCGTTTTCCAACCTAACACTAGAGGAAATAAAAATGTACAATAGGCATGATGACAAAAAAATAATTATTAGTCCGTCAGTTAGATTACCAGAAAATATTGGACATGTATTTTTTCCTTTTTCAATTAAACAAAAAATGATGAAAATATGGCCCGCTGAAGTTCCGCGTGAGGTCACATCTAAGTACAATTTTACTTAGAAGTGACGTCATTTTTCCCCACTCCCAAAGTTTGACACGCTTTATCTGTCTCATTTTTTGTTTGATTGACAAAATAAAAAATACGTGTCCAATATTTTTTGATAATTTAAATGACGGACTAAATAGAATAATATTTTGTTTACCCTATCTACAAGCCTATTGAAGCGGTGTCTGGAAGAAGGGCCCGAAATGAAAATTCTAAATATTTGAGAAGAGCAGGAAAACATTATAATGTTGGGACCCTTTTCTGCAAACCTCAAGTTTGGATGTCATTTTCATAATTTTTCATCGTACATATCATATAAAACTATGGGCTACGAATTGAAATACAAATAAAACAATTTTCGCCCAGAGGTATGGATTGGGCCCTTCTTCCAGACACCGCTTCCATTACCTTCTGTATAAAAAGCAAAACCATGGACGTAACATGCCAATAAAAGGCATTACCTTAAAGTCCATAAAGTTTTATTGACCCCAAATTATACAGTTCGTGCCAATGCGCAATAATCACGTTCACGTAACATTCGCATAAAGCGGTATAGTAATTGGAAACTTCGCTAGATCACGTATCGATCCTGAAGGGCTTTACTATCGCGTAACGTGAGAAGCTTCAGTTCGAGTTCAGTGCATACTAAACAAGTATGGCTGTAAAGTCACACGTAATATTTGCTTGCGTACTGATTTAAATCAAAATTACATAATTACTAAAAGTACGACCAATGTATGGGCTCCAATTGAGCCCAGTCTACGTTGGAGCTTGTTCTACTTGGAGTTTACTAAATAACTAAAAAGAATTTGCTAAAAGCTTACTGTCAATTAGTGATTTCCGCAATGAATTAATGTACACTTTTAATTAATCTCTGTAATGTTGCCATACTTGTTATTATTATAAAATACTTTTAGTATTCAAAGCGATGGATTTCACCATAATCATATACATTTGTGTGTATATTCTTACTTTTAATAATTGTAGTACGTATCCCATTTTACTCGTAATAATGTATTTTCTAATTTGCTGGTCATATTTTGAAAATTTCATCTGTATGAAGTTTATTATCTTCTACACCATGCTTTTTAATTTACCTGACGATGTAGATACCGGTTGTAAAAGCAAAGGCATGAATCCTTTAAGGGTGTGTTAGTATGATGTGTAAATTTATTATTTTAAATACTGGCATCTCTAAATAAAGTGCCAGTACCTCATAATAAGACGATTTTCTTTACTCAAAATACACTAATCGCGTGGACATCCTCACTGGTCGCTGGCCACTCGGATAAGGGGTGCGGGTTGCGGGGTGCAATTAGGTGTGTGGGGAGGCCGGTGAGCTGCGTAGCCATAGCTTAAAAAAATGATGGAATTTTTGGTGAAAATTCAAAGTGTATTTTTTTCTCGTAATGACATCAGAATCGTGTATACTTTCATACCCTAAAGGGATTCTTGACTTTGCATTTACACCCTGTATACTGAATACATTAATATGGATATTTTAGTATGTAGTGTAATTGTAGACTCCAGTATCCCCCAGTTAGTATTAATGTTATAAAAGGTACTCTGTGGTATTAGTTCGAACGTATCGAATCGTCTATCGTGAGTAGCAGGTTCGATTATCGTTTTGTATCTCATTTTATGCCACTTGAGGTCCCCTAGAAGGGGAGGTTTCTTTTTTATGCACTCCAAATACATTATATTCGTCAGTATGTATGTATGGTTAGTTTTTCAAGTGGGCGTAAATGGCCAAATGTGAAACTATACGGGATATATAGAGAAAAATGCTCAACGGAATTTTGGGGCCGATTTTGATGATAACCAAAACTACATCATTCGATTTTTGAAACAATAATTTTCCTATCTGAAAACAAACTGCTGATTTAAAAAAATACAATGTGGGGTGAAATTAAATCAACCGACCAAGTTCATACCGGAGACTCGGATCAAGAACTAGGTTCAGTAATCCTTTTGGCCAATTTCGAAATAAAGTTTTTTTTGCTCCCTTACTTGTTGCACTAGTTTAAGTACAATCCCTAGTGCAGGCACTACGGACCAAAAACAAATTATTTTTCGAATTTCGCCTGGAGGGACATTAAACCTTGTTCCTGATGACTAACCGAGTCTCCAGTATGAATTTGGTCGGTTGATTATTAGTATATTAGTATTATTGCACCATGCGATATAGTGTCGCTTATAAAATATAATGATCAAATTGTGGAAAGTATTATCAAACGGCAGTAACCCTTATATTAGCGTCTATACTGATGGATTTGAATATTGACCTGTAAATTGTATACTTTTATGTATCAATTTTACAAAATAAACTAAAAGAAATTGAATACATTTTTTTGCTCTTTAACTAATGAGAGCTAAGCAGTGAGTTAAAAAAAACGCTCAAGGGTAGAGAAGAGAGAGATTCCAGCCAGCGTGGACGAAGCCACAGACGAAACGCTAGTTTAAAATAAATTTCATGCACATACAATAAATAATTAAATCAACCGACTGTTCTACTTCAGTCGTTAATAACAATACATAAATCTTCGTCTATTTTATTATACTTACATGTTTACCCTATACTTATGGTACGGACCAACACGACAGGTAAACAGGGATATCGGCAGTTCTTAAGGCGACAAAAGTAATAAAAATGAGATTTTAAAACACTGGTACTGCTATACTACAATTGATGGGGTTCTGAAAAAAATAACATGTTATAAAGGAGACCTTTCTCGAGACAATAGCAGAGCCCAAAACGTGATAGAGAAAAATTCGCTGCATCGAAAAAAATGCAAAATAAAGGAAAGGGTGTTTTTTTCAGTTCAAAACAGTAGTCCGTCAAAACTAATGAAGCGAAAATTGCTATAAAGTATATTATATGTTGTAATAAAGTTAAAAAAAAATTCATATGCTCTTTTGCGAATTTATATTAAATTGTATTAATTAAATAACAGCATTACCCAACCTTGTCTTGATTCACCCACTACTCGGACGCGTACTTTTTGAGATACATACCCATAAATAATTGTAACTAATTTTTTTTTTTTTTTACTACCTTACTTGTTGGACTAGTTTAAGTACAATTCCCAGTGCAGGCATAAGGGGCAAAAAAATTTTTTTACGAAATTGACCTGGTCATTAAATCTTGTTCCTGATGACTAACTGAGTCCCCAGTATGAATTTGTTCGGTTGATTTAATTTCACCTAGTATGTTAATCTCTTGCGTTGTACGATGGACCTATTGCGGCTTAAGGCGAGGCATTGATAAACTTTTAATTTCAAATCGGCGCCTTAGGGGAGTGGGGTGAGGGGGACTTACTCTATACAAATATGCGCTCACGAACTAGCGTATGCTGTAAAGTATTTTTCATTTAAAATGACAACTATAAGTAATTTAATAAATCCAATCGGCCATATTGAAGTGTATTTGTCACATTTGTAGACTAATTTAAATAAAAAACTTAAAGGCTTCATTCGCTCCCGTTTGTCAGTAAAATAGAAATCTCTGTTTTAAAAGAGGTTTTATAAATATTTTTTTCTCTGCTATGAAAATTCATCAATCAACTAAATCTTCGGGCAAAATGATGTCAATGAATTGCTTAATCTAGCATATAAATTGGTAATTACATATAAAAAAACTTATTGCTGAGAAAAATAAAGATCCATGTCGCCAAAATTTCGTGGCGTCGTCGCCTTAATGCACCGTCATAGCCATTAAAATCGTGTACAAATTGAGATATTGAACCGTACGCGCAATTAATGACTTTATCATAATCATAATAAACATTTAATACCCTTCTGTCCATCAATAGGGATAATACACAAAGCCAATTTAAACTTAAATTGTTTCTCTACACGAAATGAGCCCACGAAGATAAAACGTGTAATAAATCGAGATCACGTTTTAAAATAAATTGTTTTCATAAAGGGTCCGAGGGCCCTAGGCCATAATGGAATAGCGAATAATTAGTAATCATTCCCGACCTTTTATTACCTATTCAGCCTTGTCTGTTTATTATTTTAAAATATCTGTTGTTATTTTGCGTAGGCTTTTATGAGCTGTAACTCATATTCACGGTTTAAGTATGTTTTGTTACAACATCGAAAATCTGTTTTTGGAACGTAATAATATTTTAACGGCACCGTTAGGCATGAAGCACAAAATCGTTAAAAGTACGTGTTTTTATACTTGACCCAAAATTACCAGTCGCTAGGACCTATTGTCTCAACAACAATGTATAGGTATCGTATGTCTTTAGCACTGGTTTGGCTTAGGTATCTGAAACACTTAATTAAACTCTTAACAGTCTAGCAATAGAGGTGATTTTGAAGAGCCTTTGTATCTTGAGCCTGGTTTTTGTTGATTAAATATAAAAACGCGTTTTATAGGTAAACACACTTTGCTCCTTTATTCACTTTGTTTTTATTAATAAAATAGCTTTTACCCACAGCTTCGCCCGCGTTCAGAGAATCTTCGCCCCGTTTTCGGCTTGGGCGTTATTTTATGAACACCTCTTATAGCCTATGTGTTGAACACGGCTACTACGATGATAAAAAAAAACGCATCCAAATCCGTTCAGTGGTTCTCTAGTTAAAACGGAACAGACAGACAGACAAAAATTCTAACAATTGTTGTTTCGGCCTCAGTACAGTAGCAATAACCCATTTCATTTAAAATTTCGCGAAAATATTCAATGTACAGACACGACTTTTTTACTACTTTATCATTAGTAATTATAAATATTCATTTATCATCTGTAAAATTTGGGGTATCTCTGATGGATTGAATCCAAAACGAGGTAATCCGTCGGAGATTGAAGGTGACCGATATAGCCTGTCGATTCAGTAAGTTGAAATGGCAGTGGGCAGGCCATATTTGTCGCCGACATGATGGCCGTTGGAGCTGAAAGGCGTTAGAATGGAGATCACGTACAGCAAAGCGTAGCGTAGGCCGACCTCATGCCCGCTGGACCGACGGTCTGAAGGATGTTGCGGATTACGGCTGGATGAGGAGGACGGAAGACCACCAAGAGTGGCGAAATTTGGGAAAGGCTTATGTCCAGCAGTGGACGAACACAGGCTGATAGACGAATGGAACTTGCAATATAGATCTTTTGGTTTAGCTCAGGTGCCGAGGATCTGTATTTGTACGTATAGGTCATACTTTTAGTTTATCTAAGAAGTTTTTTGTTTTATCGTAAACCACCATATTTTAAAAGTCAAAACACTGAGACTTATTTTTAGTAACTTTTTGGTCAATAAAGTTATTAATTTTTTATCCGTAAATATGAGTACACCACTGAACGAATCAGCCATGCTGGACATAGACCTCTCCAAAATTTTGCCACTGTTGGCGGTCCTCCTGGAAGAAATGCACATAGCGTCATTAAGGCGACATAGATAGTAAAAAACCGGCCAAGTGCGAGTATGACTCGCCCACCGAGGGTTCAGACAGACAGACGGACAACCAAGTGATCCTATAAGGGCTCCGTTTGTTCCTCTTGAGGTACGGAACATACTCCCATACTAAACAATATATTGCAATCCAGATCGAGGGCCAATGAAAGGGTACCTAAAGTACGTGTTTTTATACTTGACCCAAAATTACCAGTCGCTAGGACCTATTGTCTCAACAACGATGTATAGGTATCGTATATCTTTAGCACTGGTTTGGCTTAGGTATCTGACACACTTAGTTAAACTCTTAATAGTCTAGCAATAGAGGTGATTTTGAAGAGCCTTTGTATCTTGAGCCTGGTTTTGGTGGTTCAAGTATAAAAACACGTTCTATACCATTAACTATTAATAGCACTGTGTAATGTTAAGTTTCGGTGTTATTTCAAGACTTATCTTTACAAAAGATGAAGTAAATGGCCGTAAAATTATTCAGATTCAGTGATTAGAAAATCAAGACTAAAATTTAGGTAAATACTTGCGCAGTCCAGCCAAGGCCAGAAACTTAGCCAGTGAATAAATAATCTGTCTATTCGTCATGCACCGGTCGGGTTCCGGATAAATGTTTTTTCAGCTTCCACTGACTGAGGTTTTGCGCATTAAATTGGTCTAGTAAAACTTTTCAAAATATTTGATGTCTAAGTCAAAGTTTGGTCCTTCAAAAAGCAGATTACGCGAAGATGAGTCTGACAGGAAAGAAAGAAAGAAAATAAATTTATTGACGCGTTCACAAAAAAAATACCAGTAGAAAAGGTTTACTTAAGGCTATACCTGAGCCTAGAACATGAACAAAGCCAGATTTTCGAGGATTCTTTTGAAGAAATTAGGACTATCTTAATATTGAAAAAAATATATTTGATTTATTGATCTTTTATCTAGGTAATCCGCGTATAAAGAATGTAGTAAGATTTGTACATTGACAAAAAAAAAATGTTTTGCACCCTCTTTTTTTTGATTTTCAAACGTTCATTTCAAGAAAACGGCTAAGAGATCGATTTGTTTTTTTTTTTTCATAAAATAAGTAATAGAAATATTAATGTTTTCTACGTAAATCCAATATTTTTTTCCCTGCAAAATATTTCAGTATTACCTAAAAACCCTCCGATCTGCTGTTTCGCGCGTAGTTGTTAGAATTACGCGTCCAAGACAAATAGGCCGATTAGCTAACCAATAATTGCCTCTATCAAAAGCTAATAAAGTATTTGACATTGGCCTCTTTGTGTTGGACGTGTAATATATTTTTTTCCTAGCTTAAACATGCTTTGGTTGGCGCTGCTTTTCAGCTACCTCCATTACAAATGAATGATAAGATATATACGAGTAGTTTACAATTTTATTAAAGTACTAAATTGAAGAAAAAACAACAACAACTGGCAGAAATGGCTTATAAATAAATGAAAGAAACATAAAAACAAAAAAAAGATAGTTAGTACATACAGTTGTACCCATCCATCAATCCATCCATCAGCCCGTGTTCGTCCACTGCTGGACATAGGCCTCTCCCAAATTTCGCCACTCATGTCAGTCCTCCGTCCTCCTCATCCGCCCCCCCCCCCCCCGAAACGTCCTTCAGGTCAGTGTCCTACATTTAAACAATAGTGTTAAAGTATTGTAAGCTTTCCAAGGATGTTTCAAATGTCCAGTGTCCATTTGCTTTTTCCTGGGATACTGTTTATGCCTAAACTTAAATTAGAAAACCAACTTATTCAAAATTATGTAGTTGCAAATTTAAAATTCACAGGGCAACAAAGGTGGACATTAGGCAACCTAAACAACTTACAGAATGTCAGTCGTATCAAGAGCATTTAGCATAGGATCCAAAGACAAAACCTTTAATCTATGACCAAGAATTAAAGACCATGATGATATAGAGGGGTTATAATAATAAAAACCGGCCAAGTGCGTGTCGGGTCACGCGCAATGTAGGGTTCCGCAGTTGCCCGGTACATATAAGTTGGTCTACTAATACAGACCGCGCCAAACTTCTGGTCCCATACATTATAGGGGGCCAAAAGTTTGGCGCGACCTGTACTCGTAAACCTGTAAAGCCTTCTTAGCTGTGATAGTTTTCCTATTAAATTCATTATATGCCTAATACTACTTCTGTGAATTTTTTATTATTTTCTATAAACAACCGTTTAGGCGGCAGGGGGGGGACGCCCCACTCTTACTAAAATTTTCACTTTAAAGCTTAATATTTCACCAACGGATCCCTAAATCGAAAAATAGTTTTCACACACCCACAATGTTTTTGAACGGCTTATCCAACGATACCCCAAACAATGGGATAGACGAGAAAAAAAAATTCATCCCCAGTTTACTTGTATGAGAGGTACGTTTAAAAAATTTTTTTTTCAAGGTTTTATTTTACCATTTTGTCGACGTGATTAATATTTATATCCATGCCAAATTACAGCTTTCTAGTACTAATAGTCTCTGCGCTAAGCCACAGACAGACGGACAGACGGACATGGCGAAACTATAAGGGTTCCTTGTCGGACTACGGAACCCTTAAAACAAGGGACACAATAAATAAAAATATTCAAATAACTTTATGTCTGCCTTCGAAATTTTGTATGTGCAAGACACAGTGTTCACTTATGATGTTTCCTATTTAAAATATCATTCAACGTCAATCTACCGGGTGTAGAAGCAAAGGCAAGAATCCTTTATGGGTGTGTTAGTACCCTGTATAATCACTGCTCTTGCCTCTTTATTCCTTGTGCTCAGTTTTTCAGCTACGCCTAATTATAAACTGCTAATTGGTTTTACAAATTGCTATGCGTAACCCTATTTTGGGTATAAAGAACAAATGTATATCAAAACTGATTGTTCTTTGGTGATTGTATCGGTATTTAGAACACAAGTTAAACCACGGAAACACTCGATCACACCGAATATAGGCTTTACAAAGTAGTTTTATTGTTAACTTAACGGGCAATTAACTTACTTAATAGTAAAACGGATGGTCTAACAGTAAAGTTGTCGGTATTAGAAACACTTTACTGCGTGATCTATCAACGAGATAAATTAGGTAATAAACTTATGAGATAAAACGATAAATTCGTATGTATTAAATTGTAAGTAATAAACAAAATACATAAACCTGCTTATCTGCATTTTTTGTGACTCGATAAGTAAATATAATAACTTAAACTACATGTAAATCTACAAATGCTTCTTATGTAATTATTTGATATTGAAACTAACATTTTGCCTGCAGTTTCGCCCGAGCTGACCAGTATCCGGCACAGTGCTTGTGACGTCTTGCTTGATAAGTTTGTTCTCAATGAGACTTTGCACTCTTTACTTACACGTACTATTATGTCTGTCTGTATAAACATGAATTTTACAATTATACGAACTGTCAAAATTAGGACTCTTATATGATTTCCATACTAAACAAAAATTTCTCAAACTTTAGTCTATAGCGAAAAACAACAGAGAAACGGGTTATCAAATTTTGTACTAAAAGGTGACATGCCTACTTGAAAATCATGGAATTACATAAGAATAACACCGGGTCAAGCTGCAATACTTGACCTGCTATTCACCTTAATGTTTTCTTTATTGTAGTCTTTTTTGAAAAAATTATTAAATGAAGACGTTTCTTACTAAAGTAATATTTTATTAAGGCATCTCTTTTTATTATTTTCTATCTCTCATCATTTTCCGCCCAAGTTTCCTGATCCTGTGGTTTCTGCTTATTTCTTGCGTGATTTTTTTGTACCAAAGAAGTCAGTATTCTGTACGGTTATTTATATGCCCTTTCATTAAACTTCTTATTAATTAGAGCAATCTTATGGCTCCCATTTAATCGACTTATATCTAGCAGAGTCATCTGATTTTGTGTGCATTAATTCTTTAACTTGGCGACTTTACTTGGCGAACATCCTGCAATATTTTTCATATTTCGCGGATTGTGTCATTTAACCATCCTGACTACTTACCGAGTCTTCAGTATGAATATGGCTATGTTTTAATCAATTAAATGAGCAAAGAAACAAATTGAAACTTAGATAAATGAAGATATTAAAACAACAAATGAGTTCCCTTGATTTGTTTGAATATTTTTAGTTATGTAATAATAGTAACTAACTGTAATTATTTATTTAGGTATGTTAGGTGACTTTTGTCTATATAGCCCAATTCGTACTGAAGATTAGGTAAGTGGCCAGGACCAGGACCAATGCATATTAAATTGATTAAATCTGATCTGAGTCTTAATTTTGATTTTGTTTTGGTAACAATTTAGTTAAAATAAAAAAAATAAAAATTAAAATCTTACTTCAGATGTTATGTAGTTTAGCATTTTTTTTTTTCAACTTTTGTACCAACATAACATCCGACTTAAACCGGACCATCGCGGCCTTCTTACTGAGTTTACCTACCAAATTAGGTAAATCTTTGCAAATATTATTCATAGCTTTTTAATTTGATTTTTACCAAAAGCCATTTATACTGTAACATCCGGCAGATTATTGGTTTTGTCGATTTTAATTTATTTTATTTATTTAATTTCAATTTGTCATATTTCTTAGTTCCGTAACATCTCGGTTAGATTTAAAAGGACATAGCGTAACGCTTAATTCCTAAAACTAGTATTTTCTCACACAGTGACCCAGTGGAACTAAATTTCTAGCTTTATGCAAATATTTACCATTAAACTAGTTGTCGACTCATAAAAAATGAGATTAGGTAATATTTGTAACTGCAATTAAATCATAATTTGATGCTCGGTGATTTAAAAGGATAGTTCTTGCAAAACCATGATTTATTCTTCCTCGATTCAAGAATCTAGCAATATTATCAGTACAAGTAAAACACAGATAAATACAATTCATAATATTGAAAAAACATTACACAGGCGGACTTTTTTCTAAAAGAAATTTCTTCCAGTCCACCAAAAACGCAGGTTGAGAAAATTTTAAAAAATTTAACATATTTAAAATGAATTAAAGTACTATAAATGAAATATGTTTATACGAGTATATAAGATTAACTATAATATGAGTAAAAAAAACCCAAACATATAAGGTGACTTTCGTTTATATAGCCAAATTCATACTGGAGACTCGATAAGTGGTCAGGACCAAGGTTCAATGACCCTTTCTGTGAAATACGCAAAATAAAATTTATACGAATGGGGTCGCGGTTTGTTTTTAAACAAGTATAGAGGAACAATTTTTTTTACCTTGGTCCTGAACACTTACCGAGTCTGCAGTATGAATTTGGATTTATAAACGATACATTAAATTTATGGATTAAGTATATTAAATTTCGGAAGGAAACGAACAAAATATTTCATGCAACAAAATTAGTGAAGAAAATCGTCATTTTGCTATTTTTTCCGGAAGCCGTCCCTCTCGCACAGTGGGTCTAGTGGTATGAAGTAACGGTGATTGATGCAAGCGAGACCTATCCTCTTTAGGGTACTTGTGAAAAAAGTTACGAAAGAAGATGGTTTTAAATTTTACATTGATGTTTATCTACCATCGTTAATTTAACACTGTATTCCTATGTGTTTATTATATTTACGTTTATTTACAACTAGCCTTTTGCTCGTTTTAAAGCTCCCACTTGTGTGTTAATAACCTCTTTATGTACCGTTTCATACCTCGCATACCTTATATTTTGTTTTAATTTATAGTATATCCTACAATCTGACTAAATTTGACCAATCACGTTTAAATAATGCAATTTTTCGACGTTTCTTGTATGGGGACCACACTTAATTTTTTAATTTTTTTATTATTTGTCCTGATAGAGTCCATAGTAACACGTATTCTGTGAAAAAATCAAATTTCTACCTATAAAGTTTGATGCTGTAGACCGCTGGTGATAGACGGAAAGACAGACAGACAGTCAGACAGCGGAGGCTTAGGGTCCCGTTTGGCACCCTTCGGGTATGGAAACTTCAAAACAGCTGTTATATTAAAAATTCCGGCTGTATATTGTTCAATATTATTGGCAATAATTATTGTGTATGTGTGGCTAGCCAATAACTGTCCAGGGTATCCACATAGAGTTTTTTAAATTTCCCCAAACCAGACAAAAAAATCCCCAAAAGACACAATTTCAGCAACTTTTCTCCAAAATAGCTTAAAACTATAAACATATTCCTTTATTACATTGACATTTAAAAAAATATTGTTTGAATGAATATCGTAATGAATACCATTTTGAATTTCAACAATTTTTTTTATGTATCCCCTAATTTGTCCCACTGCTGGGCAAAGGCCTTCCCTTGCTGAAACCACACATCGCGGTCCTGTGCTACTTCCAACCACCCCGGTGAAAATGAGTTAAGATCGTCCCGCCATCGTCTTTTTGGTCTGCCTGGCCTTCGGTAGCCGTCATCTGGCACCCACTCGGTAGCGATTTATATATATATATATATTTATTTCAACTGTATTTATGAAAAAAATCACACACCAAACTTTTCATAATTTATAAAGTAAAAACTAATAAGACCATGAATCCTAGCAATGGACTTTACCCACATTTACTTACCTGTTTCGATATTTTCTTCCCCAAATTTTCCCCTGGTACTGTGGGTGGACACGGTGGAAATACTTATATTTCCCCTATTTCCTAAACCCTATATCACCAGTCTCGAAATTTTCTTCCACAAATATTTTTAAAGCTTTTCTTTGCCACAGAATACTGCCATAACAATTTTTTTCCCCTAAAATACCCCGATCTGGAGACCCTCTAACTGTCCTACATTTCTATGACTAACACTTAGTGAATACAAAATGGTCACACTCGTAGCAAAACAATCAAATTGCCAACTCTGCCAATTCGGTCATTGCTACGGCGGCGGCGCAGCCGTGTGAACAATCGCAAATCTAATTTGTAGTAGGGCAGCAAGAAAACATGTCACTTTGGTAATACGAGCACGTGGGAATTGCCATAGTGAAATACTACCCGTGAATGGGGTAACTTTTTACCTCGGTGTAAAATGCACATCATTATATTGTTTTCCTTACTTTTGAATAAAGAGTATGCTATAAATGCGTTTTAAGAGAATAGGGTCCGATTGCATTGATCACTGTTATTCCATGGGTAAAAAAACGCAGTGCGAGAGGGACGAATTCTGGAAAATTATCAAAATTACCACATTTATCACGAATTTTATTATTAAAAAAAAAACTAAAGTTTGTATGAAATATCTATTCGGATAAGAGTTCAATAAAGTTTATACAGATTTTAATTCATAAATAATATAATATGATTTTGCTCAAATAATGTTAAAACTCGACATGAAAACTTTTTTTGGAGTCATCTTTGATTTTTTATGATTCAATTTTGGAATGACGTCTGACGATTCTGTTTCGATAAGAGTGTGCATTATATTCTCGACAGAAGTCCAAATTTTTTTCAAATATCCTCTTAAACATTGACATACCAAACCATTGATCTCGGGTCTACCTATAGTATAAAATTTACCAAAAAAGTGTCCTTAGTGAAGTGTCAAAATATTAAGAAACAAAACATTTTAATTTGAATCGTATGTCATTGCTGCACGGCTTAATTTTGATTGACGTGTGATTGACACCCTTTTTTAATTTTCAATGGTTTTGACTCTCTTTTGGTTCGGACACTTTTGAGCACAGACCCGTTGCCCATTTGGTAGTACGTCGATGGTTTTAAAGCAATTTGCCGAAATCTTCACTAAAGTCTTCACAAAAAAATCATGTAAGTTAATGTATTACAATTTGTTAACATTACATTAACAAACTTTAAAGCGTGTTTACAGTTGTATTGTAATGCAGTCAAAATGTGACGCATAAAATGGAATAATTTTCATGTGATCATCGGGGCATGTTTAAATGAGGAATAAATGGAATTCATGATCAAAAAGGAAATGCACCAAAACTATAAAAATGAATAAAAGGTGAATTTAATTTATGCAGCCAAACTCATACTGGAAGCTTGGTAAGTGATCAGTAACACAGATCGATAACACTTTTTGCTAATTTCCCAAGTTAAAATGTTGAAAACATTGTTTCACTACACATTTTCGCTGATAAGCATACAGGAGACACGGCTTATCAACAAAAATAATGTAGCGGAACAATATTCTGTGCAGACGTTTTTGTGTAGTGTGTAGGACAAAACACGCGCTGGAAACCCGGCTTAACTCGATTCACGCGGTAGTAAACATAACATAACATAACATAAACATAAATACTCTTTATTGTTCACCAAAATAAAAAACAAGTAATAAAAATATTTTATCAGAAAGGGTACAATGGGCGGTCTTATCGCTCAGAGCGATTTCTTCCAGACAACCTTTGGGTGGAAGATACTGTTAAAAAGGATAAGTTGATGGTGGTGTACAGGAGATATTTATGTAATATATATACATACATATACTGCACAATGTAAATTAACTAATTATTTAAATACTAAACAATCTACTACGTGTAAATATACATACAAATACATACTATACAATATTATAATATAAACTAATATTAATTCATATAATATACCTACTTAAACGTACCTATTAAAGGGAGAAAAAATATTCTTTTATTCGTCTTTTAAAGATAGCCGAAGAAGAAGAAGATTTTATAGAAAAGGGCAAAGCATTCCACAAACGCACAGCTTCAACTGTGAACGATTTGCCATAAAAGGTAGAGGAGTGTAGTGGTGTCTTTAATTGAAGATTTTCAGATGATCGCAACGTTCGTTCGTGAGATTGGTGAAGAAACTCAAAACGTTCCTTGAGATAAGAAGGAGAAGAAGGATTGAAAAGAACAGAATACAGGAGGGAAAGGATATGGACATTCCGACGTAAGCGAATAGGGAGCCAGCCAAGCCGGGAGCGAAATTCCGAAACGTGATCAAATTTACGGAGTCCAAAAATAAATCTAATACAAAAATTTTGAAGTCGCTCAAATTGGTCGAGTTGCTTTTGGGTAAGGTCAGGGTAACAGGAATCAGCATAGTCAAGGAGAGGTAAAAGGAGGGATTGGGCCAGAGCAGTCTTGGTAGTAACTGGAAGGAAGTTACGAAGCCTTCTCATCGAACCTGCAGAAGCGAAGAGTTTTCGACTGACTTCTTCCAACTGAGGCTCCCAGGACAAACGATTGTCAATGAAAATACCAAGATTCTTTACCTTAGCACTAAAAGGGATATGTGTTCCATCAAAGAATATTTGTGGTAAAGTCTGCCAGTTCACTCTAGAGATGAAAAACGGGCTACCGATTATTATAATTTGGGTTTTTATAGGATTAATTTTGAGTCCAAATTCAGTGCTCCAATTTAAAATGCGAGCTAGATCATTATTAGTTGTATTAATGGCAGTAGGAAGATCCTCGAGTTTAGCTTGATTGTAAATTTGAAGATCATCTGCATAAAGGTGGTAGGAAGAAGAAATGAGATCGGAGATATGATTTATGAAAATTGAAAAAAGTAGTGGAGACAAGACGCCACCTTGTGGAACACCGGCAGTGGTGTCACACCAATCGGATACTGTATCATCGATGCGAATACGCTGCCGGCGTCCATACAAGTAACTACGAAACCAGTCAATTACCGTTGGAGATATGTTAAGAGAACGTAAAATACCTCAAAGAATGTCAAAATCCACAGTATTAAAAGCATTACTAAAGTCCAGTAATGTCAGGACAGTAAGTTGACCTGAATCCATACCAAGCCGGATGTCATCAGTAATCTTGACTAAGGCTGTAACTGTGCTATGACCAGGACGGAAGCCGGACTGAAGGGGATTTAGGAGTTTATTATTAGTAAGGAATAGACTAAGTTGGTAATGGACTAAACGTTCAAGAACTTTGGATAGGAATGGGAGGATGGAAATAGGCCGGTACTCGGAAAAAGAAGAAGGATTTGCTTTTTTAGGTAGAGGAGTGATCTGGGCATCTTTCCAGATAGTAGGAAAGATGCCCGACGTAATGGATTTATTCAGGATCGTAGTAATTACAGGAGATATAATATCGATGATAGGTAAAATCATATTGCGGCTAATGCAATCTGTACCCACGGCATTGGATGTTATTGACAGCATATGTTTCTTAACATCACAATCAGTAAATTGACTAAAAATTAGAGGAGGGTGGTCTGGTGTTGGGAGAGAAGAAAGATAATTTAAGGTGTTGATTTTCGTTGCACCATCAAAAGTGGACGAAGAAGAGAAATGTAAAGTTATTCGATAGACAAACAAAGATCCAAAAAATAATGATACGAAACAGATTTTCATCCTTTTTATACCTTCTAACTTATATCAAAACTTGACGTACCAAATCGTATTACATCATAAATTATAAAGTGATAAATATTTGTGCCCCCTCTTTCAAATATTAAATATTATGCCTTAATCTCGAGAATTCTAATGGCGGAGTTAAGACGCTTTGATAACTAAGTATTATTAATAGTATAGATAGATTAAAGAGTACCGCCTTCCGTATTTATCTCTTTTGTTACATATAGCGAAGTTCTTACTGCACCTTAAAATTAAAATAGACGATAATTATATTTTGACTAATGTCAAAACCGCTTGTTTTCAATAATTATTGTCTCATCCAAGGTGCAATCTTGACAACTATTGAATAAGTCAGCTGATATGAGTAGAATTATTAAGGAGCTAGCAATTATGCACACTGCAGTATAAATAAATAGTTACATTAATACCTGGGTTCCGTATACAAAGGAATGATTCAGTCTAAAATTTCACATGTTTACCTTTTCTATTTTCAACATACCGGGTATAAAAAACAGGCTTTTTTTAAGCAACCACATCAGACTGATAAAATATTTGTTAAAGAAACAAAACCGTCAAAAAGGAGCAGGACTCGTGACCCGGTTCGCACTCCGTACCATTTAAATAAGTTATTAGATTTAAATTATTTTAATAAAAATGGCAAACTTACATTACATACAAAATGTATGAAACAAAACTGTAAAATTGAAAATCGACTTTTTCAGTATTTGTTTTTTAAATACGGCACACAATTTACAAAAAAATGTGATATCTTCACTATTTTAATTTTTGAGATTAGTCTTGACTACTTACCGAGTCTCCGCTATGAATTTGGCTATACCGGGTGTAAATAGAGTGCGACCATTAAATGAAACCACATATTTTACCGACCCTCCTAAACCACTTTTCCCATGAGTCATACCCGCGGACACCCTTAGTTTAGGAAATAATTGAGTTCCAAACAAAAATGCGTGAACCCTAACGCACCGACATACGGACGAGATTAGGAAGAGCGTTGACCTCAAACAGCTGCAGGTTTCACGGACGACGCTCTCTCTAAACTCGCCCGTATGGGGCATTTTTGTTTGGAACTCAATTATTTCCCAAACTAAGGGTGTCCGCGGGTATGACTCTTGGGAGAAGTGGTTCAGTAGGGTCGGTAGAATATGTGGTTTCATTTAATGGTCGCACTCTATTTACACCCGGTATATACGAAAGTCACCTTATATTCACAGACCGCCTTCTCGGTTGAAAACAAATCCTATACAAAGAATCAAATAAGTTCACAGTAAGGTTTCATTTGTCACGGATTCCTGATATGCATGTTAATAAACACATTATGCATCAGTGAATCTGTGACAGGGTCGCCATAGCACGTGGATATTAATTATCCAGTTGATAATGCAATGCGTCGCTTGAAAGGCAGAAGGGGATAAGTGACCACAAGTGAAGTTCAAAGGAGAAGATCTGGACCTCAATCTATACTAGGTGAAATTAAATCAACCGACCAAATTCATACTGGAGACTCGGTTAGTCATCTGGAACAAGGTTTAATGACACTCCAGGTGAAATTAAAAAAAAATGTTCATTAGGAATTGTAATTAAACTAGTCCAACCAGTAACGGAGCAAAAAAAATTTTTTTTGGAAATTGGCCAAAAGGATTAGTCAACCTAGTTCTTGATCACTAACCGAATCTCCAGTATAAATTTGGTCGGTTGATTTAATTTCACCAAATAGTTTTTTATTTATAGATAACTAGCCTTTGCCCGCGGCTCCGCTCGGTTTTATTCAATATTTGGGCGTTTTTATGAACACCCCTTATAGCCTATGTGTTGAGCAGGGTCACTACGTTGATAATAAAAACACCTCATCCAAATTCGTGTTCTCGAATTAAAAGCGTTTATTCAATCTTTGCCCAGTTTTTGGATTAAGAGTTACTTTACCCATAGCCTATGACATTTATTGTGTGAAGTGAACAAGGTATTCAAACAAAAAAAAACGTTTTGATGTGATCAGTTAACGATACTATTGAAGAATATATTCAGGAGGGTCAGGAACACCAGGAAAATGAGTACCATGCTGAAAAGAGTAGTTCAGAGGCCATAAATAAAAGAAACATGATAAGAGGTAAGGTCGGGAATGTCCAGCATAACTTTGCGGAAGCTCGCGTGGACGGATTCCCGGCCATAATGCGCAAGCGGGCTGCGTCGCTTATACGCAGAGTACGGGCCAGGGACAACGGCATTCTGCAGGCGGTGGCGGACAGCTGCGACTGTCCTGTGGCCTGGCACTGCATACAAGTGGCCTGTGGTCTAATTATTATTTAATTTAATTTTAATACTAATTTAATTTACTAATATAGTTTATAAGATCATTGTTACTAACACTTATGGATCAATGTTATCTGAAATAAATGGATATTATTATTATAACTGTGCAAATATGCTGCAAACTTTGATTACATTTTGGCCGAGCTGGCGTTATATCTTGTATATAAGGTGACTTTAATTTATGCAGCCAAACTCTTACTGAAGACTCGGTAAGTGCTCAGTAACAAGGTTCGAAGACTCTTTTTGTAAAATTCGTAAATTATTCTTTTCGTGTTCCTTACAAACGCAAGCCCAGCCCCGAGTCAATTACTATGAGACGTCAACATTTTATTTTGCGAAATTAGCAAAAAGTGTTATCGATCCGTGTTACTGATCACTTACCAAGCCTCCAGTATAAGTTTGGCTGCATAAATTAAAGTCACCTTATATATGTGATTGATTACCATAAAACTAGTGTAAATATGAACTTTGGTTTCAAAATAAGTAAAGCTTTTATTTTAAATTCAATATTTTTATTTAAAACTTTAATTAGAAATACCATAACAATATCAAGATAAATCACATTAAATTTCAAGCACCATCTAGCCAATAGACAATCATTTTTTTTAATTCTCATCTAGTCACACCCTAAACTGCCAGTTGTTACTCGTTGGGAAAAAAAATCTCAATGAGACACTGCCCAGTATTGACCTATGCACACTATATGACTGTAGCAATTATTTTAAATATCCCTCACAGGAAGGATGTCTTTAAGAACTTAAGATATTTAAGTTATTTTACATACGATATGAATACTTCCTAAGAACTCAAAAGGACTGACCCATGAATCAATGAGTGTTATCTGACCCTAGAATATTTTTAACTTATTGGGTCGACTATTTTTTGTTAGGTACAGTTGGCTGCAGTGTACGAGTAAGCTCCCTATATTATTATGTAAATTATTTTAACAGCTGTTATGATAGATAGATAACTTCTTTATTCCAGTTCCACAATATTACAAACAACTAAGAAATAACAGATATAATCAAAAAAATAACAAAAGATAACAAACTAAAGAAAGGGTCCTCAGCTCAGCATATTGCAGAGGCAAGCCACTGCGCCGATTTTCAGTTGAGGCCCATTTTAACTACCTACCGACCCAATACAAGACTTATGACGTCGCTATAAGAACGGTCAATAGGTAGCCTATCATGCTGGCTTGCGCGTCCGTCTCTTGTCGTCTTACTCGCAAGTCCTCCCGAAGTTATTCGGGGGAGAGTAAGAGGACAGCTCTCAGACCGGCACAACCAGGCGGCCTACCATTGCCTGGGACCGACTGATAGCGGTATATACATCCCAAATTGCCGAGCCTTATACTCGTAAAATAACAGACTGATGAGGGGCAGCGCGGCATCACTGGTGCGAGAGTTTTGGCACCGCGCTAACCAACCCAGCCTCTGTGAGTATGGGCATTTCTTTCAGGAGGACCGCCAAGAGTGGCGAAATCTTGAAAAGGCAGTCCAGCAGTCGACATAACAGGCTGATGGATAGATGGATTATATTTTCAACAAACGTAAGTAACCTTAACAGTGTAATTTTTTTATAGCAGTAGTTAGACTGGGAGAAATCACTTTAAGTGATAAGTCCGCCTTTGTACATAATTTTGCGAACAAAACTCTGTTCTTCTTTCTTTTTAATGTCTTTTATTTTGAGTACAATAAAGTGTCAATTCATTAATTCATTCATTAATCCTCTCGTAAAATCTCAAACAGCCTCCGAACCTCCCAATAAATGATTCACTCAAGATTATTGTGTGTTTCGTAACGAGGCTTATGCGGATGAAGCGTGATTGCGCCATCTTTAACTGACGGATGTGACTTGTAAAGTAGATGTAAAGCTTCTTATACAAAAATTGACCTGGCCCAATATCGACAATTAAGAGTTATTAAGCTTATGCAAAAGTTAAAATGAGAACGCCGGTATAGTTTGCAGTAAGTTAATGATCAGAGTACGTTATCTTATCAGTGTATTATTTACGTTAAAATAATTTGTCTTTCTTGATCAAAATGGGAGATATCCACAGCCACAACACCAGAAATATAGAAAAGTTGCCTCTTCCCAAACGTAGACTGGATGTATTTATCTAAAAGTTAGTTACTTGTATCAAGGTATAAAATTATTTAATCAGATTCCAAACGAAATATGTGCTTTGAAACACGAGTCATTTTGTAATACAATTAGGAAGCAACTTATTAAAAAGACCTATTTTACAATTAACGAGGCTTTGGCTGATAAGAATATTTTTATTTGTATTATAGAATTTGACACTGTTACTTTTAAGAAGTCCGTTTTATTTATAAGATTTATGTGATTGTTTTTTTTCATACAACGTGAGATTTAAGTCATTTTGTTAACGAAAACTGGTGATAGTACTCGTCCATATGAACAACTTTTACTATGAAGCCAACCCTGAAATCGTGAAAAAAACATCAGCTGTTCCATAGAAAAGTTAAATACCTACTCGACCCAAATGTATGAAACAGCTGATTTTTTTTTCATAATTTCAGGGTTGGCTTCATAGTAAAAGTTGTTGATATGGACGAGTACTATCACCAGTTTTCGTTAACAAAATGACTTAAATTTCACGTTGTATATACGAGTATTATTTAAATGTTTTATTTTAGTATACAATAATTATTAGATACTCGTACTTCTTGTATAAAATGAATTAACGTATCCAAGTATAATCTTAGATAAAACAAAAGGAAGTTACGGTACCCCGCTTCTCGCGCGCGGCCCTGCAGATATAGGCCCAATGGAACTGTTTTGTGTCGCTTGTCTCGCTCGCACTACTGTCGGAGCTTGTCAGTCTATCCTTGTAGTTTGGTGGCGCTTGTTTAAAAAAGAGGTCCATTATTCACTTGACGATAAAAGAACGTACCGTATCTACATTTTATTATATCAGTGGTGCTATTATGTAACTCAGTGTCGGTTGCTAGCTATAGTTGCTATTCACTAAAAACAGATAAAAAATGAACTTCCAAAATAACCTTTAATGGGTATTGAACTATTTGCGAATTGTGAAGTCATTTCAAGTGCGAACTTATGCTTAGATAAGCGGATATATATGCATGTTTTAGACGATAGGCACTTGGTTTGGCAACTGAGTTTACGACACATAATCAGGGGGCTGATCAAAAACAACAAAATCGGCCGTGCGTTCGGAAGCTAGTTTTGTATAATTTAGATTTCTTGGTCCGTTAAAAATTCATCAATCTTATTATAATTATAATAGAGGGATCAGCAATTAGTTTGATTGCAGGTCCGTTTGTAACGAAAATAAATCTGTCACGGTCCGTTTGCTATATGATAAATAGCAACCTAGATTTAAAATCTCAATAAAACCAGGAATACCTTATTAGGTATTGATACATCGAATTAAAGAAATAACGTAAGTACCTAATATTAATGCGAAAAGTGTCATCTTTACTCTGAACAATCTGACTTCTGGGTCCGCACAAAATAAGTCGGCGGTCCGGATACGGACCGGGGTCCGCCATTTGGTGACCCCTGTAATTAGGGTTACCAGACGACAGGAATTTCCCGGACACGTCCGGAATTTTAGCCATCTCACAGGGAAACAGGAAAAATTTGAAAGTGACAGGATTTTTTAAATAGAAAGAGAAATAATTATTTAATAGTCAACAGTTAAATTATATCATTAATCTGATCATTGACCCCACAAGCTTTGGCTCACCCCGCACCTGGCCCATGCATAATTTCAAGCAAATGCAAAAGTTTTAACAATTAGATTTTTTTGCTGCCTTCGGGTCCTGGGTCAAAATGTCAGGGAATTTATTGAAGAGACAAATATTTTGCTATTTTGTATATCGCTGGTACGAGTTTGTTTTTAGGGTTCCGTACCCTTATTGTGTGGTGATACGGAACCCTTTGTGCACGAGTCTGTCTCACACTTGGCCACATTATTTGAGTTGTACGCTTACAGGCAGACACCATGCCTTTACCTACATACATAGGTAACACTAAAAGACAATGCTAGTTCTCACACGGCCAGACAGACAAACGACTTTTTGAAGACGAAAAATGTAGAACTCATGAGTCATCCTGCATACAGTCCCGACCTGGCACCTTGTGACTTTTTTCTGTTCCCAAAAATTAAGAACCAATTACGCGGTCAACGATTTTCATCACCAGAAGAGGCTGTCGAGGAGTATGAAAAACACGTTTCAGAGGTCACCACAGGGGAGTGGCACAAAAGTTTTCAAAACTGGTTTGATCGAATGAAACAGTGCATAGACGCCAAGGGAGATTATTTTGAAAAACAATAAATTAATTTTGTACCTTTAATAGTATTTTTTCATATTCATTCCGGAAACTTATAGTGCGTCCCACGTATTACATTTTAAGAGGTTTCATAATTGGTTATTTCAGTTCTTTTTATATTGATAATTTTAAAGATCGAAAAAATATACACATAGAGTATTTTTGTTCCACGTTTGGATTGGGAATGTGGTGCGATCGTCAACTTTACGCGAATGTATGAAATCCATCCATCCATCCATCAGCCTCTTTCGTCCACTGTTGGACATAGGCCTTTCCGAGATTTCGCCACTCTTGGCGGTCCTCCTGGAAGAAATGCCCATACTCACACACGCTGGGCAGGCGGGTTGGTGAGCGCGGTGCCGAAACCCTCGCACCAGTGACGCCGCTGCCCGTCACTGGTCTCAATTGGGGATGGATATACCGCCACCCATCGGTCCCAGGCAATGGTGGGCCGCCTGGTTTTACCTGAGAGCTGTTCTCTTACTCTCCCCCGAACAACTTCGGGACGATTTGCGAGTAAGATGGTGGTACCTCCACAGTCGAGCCCGGCAACAGCTCTACCACCTATAATGTATGAAATGACAGTTACCAAAGGTAGGATGTGCAAAAATACGTAAAAACTTTTCCAGTACTACGAAATTATATTGTGGAGAAATTCAACAATTTTACCAAAATAATATTTCGTGGAATTAAGATACAATGATATTCTTTAAAAAAATTGTCAGCTCACCATTTGTTTTGATGATCAATCACTAATGAGTTCACCAACTTCATCATCAATGCCAAATAGTGACAGATTTGTCAAATAAAATTTAAAGATTTCATTTATAAAACAATTGAAAATAGATTCAGCAAACAGTTCATGCGACAAAATCAGCGATCATTTAATTTTTGGAGAAGCAATATACCAATGACATTTTCAATATACTGATTAATAAACTTTTATAAACATCAATAAGTACATAAAACGCAATAATTTGATAATTATTTTAGTTGATGGTCTCAAGTACCCAAGTAATCAATTCATTTGTACTATTATGCAAACGGTACTTTTGAATCCCAATCCAATCGTGGAACAATAATATTTTGTGGTCATTTTTACAAGATGCACCTATTGATTGAGGTAATATTAAACATAATTATGTAATGAACTAAGCATCTTCCCAATATGCTTTAATAGCAAATTATAACCACTTAAATCGCTTACAAGCATTATTGTAATAAACATAATAAAATTGCCCAACCATTACGGAGCCCTTCTAAGGGCCTTAAGATTAATGTTCAAAAATTATTACTCGAATAAATCAAAGTAATTGGGACTGACTGATGATGAATTTTGTAATTGTTTAACTTAAGTTACAATTTAATAAATGACCTTTGTAATCATCAAACTTACTGTCGATCAAATTTTACTTATTTATTTATTGAATGTATATTTTTATGCGCCTCTGTGGTATAGTGGGTTTCGACCACTAATTTGGAGGTCGCGAATTCGGGCTGGGCCTAGAACATCAACACAGCCCTCGTATCGATGTATTAAAAAAAAAGTATCCAAATCAGTTGAGTGGTTCTCGAGTTAAAAGCGTTTATCTTTGCCCAGTTTTCGGCTTGGGCGTTTTTTTATGAATACCCCTTTTAGCCTATGTGTTGACCAGAGTCACTAAGATGATAATAAAAAACCGGACAAGTGCGAGTCGCACTCGCCCACCGAGGGCTCCGTTAACGAATATATTTTTTATGATTTAATTACCAATGTATAGATTTCAGATTTTTACCTAAACTTAAATCACATCACATCACATCCCACTAAACATAAACCGCATAAACGGCCGTATCTTTTTTATTTTTTCCCAGCTTCAAGGGACTGTACTCAGTCAATGTAGATCTGAGAATGGTCTTAATATCAACTCAATACCTCCACGCGTTCCCGAGATTAAGGGTCTTGACAGACAGACGGACGGACGGACGGGCAGACGGACAACAAAGTGATCCTATAAGGGCTCCGTTTATTTCCTCTTGAGGTACGGAACCCTAAAAACCGCATCCAAATCCGATAAATAAACCCATGGGCGTCGGAAGGGTGGGGCAGGGGGAGCTGGCAGCAGCCCCCCCTGGAAACGGAATGGGATAGTAAAAAATAGTGCTAAAGTACACATACAGCGGACATGCGAGAGACGATCTCGTTGATATTCGAAAGAGGTCGCCGCACCCTAAACTTTCGTCTTCCGACGCCCATGAATAAATCTTCTTAGCTTGAAACCAGTAAAACATGTGCTACGAACTTTAGTAGTAAGTTATTACTAATAACGTCATAGGTAAAAAAGTAGTCACATAGCTAAATGATGTTCAGTGAATTGGAGGTGGTAGAGCTAATGCCGGGCTCGACTGTGGAGGTACCACCATCTTACTCGCAAATCCTCCCGAAGTTATTCGGGGGAGAGTAAGAGAACAGCTCTCAGGCAAAACCAGGCGGCCCACCATTGCCTGGGACCGATGGATGGCGGTATATCCATCCCAAATTACCGAGCCTTATATGTATAAAACAGACTGGTGACGGGCAGCGGCGTCACTGATGCAAGAGTTTCGGCACCGCGCTCACCAACCCGCCTGCCCAGCGTGTGTGAGTATGGGCATTTCTTCCAGGAGGACCGCCAAGAGTGGCGAAACCCTGGAAAGGCCTATGTCCAGCAGTGGACGAAACAGGCTGATGGATGGATTCAGTGAATTGAAGTGATTACAATAATTTATTTCCCACAGACACACCTGTTTCAGAGTCCCTATTTACCGGGCCCATCGGCTTGGATTCCAACATTACACGTTTTCCACTGTACCTCCAGTAGTAACAGTTGTAACTTGGTACTCAAGTGAATGTAGTTCAAGATCGGGCGGGGATGTGGCAACACTGTCCAGCAAGATTTTGCATACCAACTCGCGAATCTACTATCACAATAATATTACTCATATCCTGAAGGCGTTAAGGCTTAAATTTGAATGATAGAAGGAAGATATAAATTTGTAAAAGTACTGGCCGGTGAAGCTAGTTTGTTTTTTATCGAAGTTTTGGCGCCAAGTGCTTGAGTTTTGGCGCCGTGCGCTGAAGGCGACTGCTGGTTTTTCTAAATATTGTTTTAAAATGTTATGTTTAAAAATGCAATGTTGTAACTAACATATTATATTCACTAACGATTAGATTTACAGAGTTGTGAACAGCCTACATAATTTAATTAACAAAAATTTAGAACGTCACATTTCCTCGGATCCGTCAAAATAATGAAATACTGAGTCGAAACCCTTTTGCTGTTGACACATTTTACACCTGCCTCATTATTTTTGTTAAATATTTAATTTCTGTTAAGTAACGATTAATCTATGTACTTATATCATGTGTTTCAAATTTTATGAAGAAGATAGCCCATCAGTTTTATTTAACAATGTATGCTTCATAATGTTCGCATATGTTAAAAAAACAAATACTTTATACCGGCTGTAAATAGACTGCTACCACTAAATGAAACCACATATTATATAGTATAGTCATACCCGCGGACACCCTTAGTTTAGGAAATAATTGAGTTCCAAACAAAAATGCGTGAATCCTGACACACCGACATACGGGTGAGTTTAGAGAGAGCGTCGTCCGTGAAATCTGAAGCTGTTAAAAACTATTTACACCCGGTATATACCAAAATTATTTACTTTTGAGAATCTTACAAAAATCTCTCTGCTTATTGTAGGAACAATAGAAAATGTATGTTTATAAATAGAAAATTAATAGCACGTGTTTTGATCGGGGCTTTTTCCAAAAAAAGGAACATTTATTATTCGTTCGTATATGCATATCTATGATATTTTCAATATAGGTATGCTCGAACATTTTTTTTCTGAATGATTTTGTTGCTTTTGGCCTTTTGACCTTTACGGCTTTGCCTTAAGAGTGAGGGGGAACAGAGAGTACCCAGGCTCAAAGTTTATTGTCTATTTTATAAAGTTTATGAGAAATTGCGATATTTGCGAAGCCGAATGCTCGAACAAAAAACGATCGCCCGAATCTTTTTGGGAGAACCGGGCCAAGTTAAAGAATAAATCACAAATCTAAAATCTTCAGTTAAATTCAGAAGTTTCGAATAAACATCTAAAATATCAAGGCTTGTATTTATAAATATGGATAAGAGCGGCATTCGGAATTCTTCATTCTTGCGTAAAGCGCTCAGCAATGCAACCGGATGATCTTGACGACAAGTTTTCATTAAATACCTATATTTGTAGGTACTTCAATATTTATTATTGAATTTTTTGCTTTTTTGAGCCTCTTTCTGGTTCTTCGTAGTTCCTCTCTCATTTTTATCTTTTAATAACCGTGTTATGGAAATTTCTTCTAGGAAGACCGCTAAGAGTGCCGAAATCTTGGGAAGGCCTACCAGGCCACGCAACATATTTTGCAAAAAAATGGTTTTGTGTATGAGACACTGGCCAGTTATAATTTATTTTGAAAATACGACTATATACATGTAAGAATACGAACGTCCGATTTCAAAATTTCCCTCCACATTTTTACGAGCTAAAATAAATAACTATCGTGCATGTCTCATTGAAAAACCGGTCAAGTGCAAGTAGGACTCTCGCCCTGAGGGTTCCACAATAAGATTTAATTGAATGATTTGAATAAAAACTACAAACTTACAGTTTCTACAAAATGTATGAAACAAAAAACTGCAAAATTAAGTTGGTTGAATATTCGGGTATGTAACCCTAAACCTATATTAAAAATAGGCGTCTTGAGTATTTGTTGTTTAAATAGAGTATTGGCACAAAATGTAGAGAAAATTCCAAAACCCTAACTAGTTATGTTTTCCAGATAGATCCCGTAATACAAATGGTCTAAAATTGTCAACTTTGAAGGCCCCTCATTTCTTTATATTTGAAGATTAAAAAAGTGCATTTGTACTATACTTTATAAGTTCTGGACAATGAAACCTTACATGCCAGGGTAAGAAAAAAAAATCGTCTCCTTTTTCATGTATCGGACACGACCGAAAATTTTTCGGCAATATTTTACACAACATATCCAAATTTCACATCTGTAACTTATTCCGTCTGTAAGCTGGAGACCCATGACATACAGACGGACAGCGGGCAAAGCGACATTAATGGGGTTCCGTCTTGCTCTTTAGGCGCGTTTTCTCCCTAAAAACTTAACATGTAATAAAGTTAGTCACCTGCGGGCCTATTATGTAACTTAGTGTCAGTTGCCATCTGTAGTTGCTATTCACCAAAAACAGATAAAAATGAACTTCCAAAATAACTTGCAATCGGTATTGAACTATTTACGAATTGTGAGGTCATTGCAGGTGCGAACGTATCCTTAGATGAGCGGATATTTATGTCTTCGACATAGGTGGTAGAGCTGATGCCAGGCTCGACTGTGGAGGTACCACCATCTTACTTTCAAATCCTCCCGAAGTTATTCGGGGGAGGGTAAGAGAACAGCTTTCAGGCAAAAAAACCAGGCGGCTCATCATTGCCTGGGACCGATGGATGGCGGTATATCCATCCCCAATTGCCGGGCCTTATATAAAACAGACTGGTGACGGGCAGCGGCGTCACTGGTGCAAGGGTTTCGGCACCGCGCTCACCAACCCGCCTGCTCAGCGTGTGTGAGTATGGGCATTTCTTCCAGGAGGACCGCCAAGAGTAGCAAAATCTTGGAAAGACCTATATCCAGCAGTGGACGAAACAGGCTGATGGATGGATGGATAGGTCTCCGAGCAACATAATGCTATAAAAATACTTTTTCTGTGATTACAGTAAATGTGATACTAACTAGGAAGGCAAGGGGAACTTAGCCCATACAGCCATGTCTGAGGTTTAATATCAAATACCAATGAGGTTATCATATAATATTCTCTAATACGTACTAAATAATATTGTGGTGTAACAAAGGAGGTCATAATTTCATATTTTATTTTCGGCCTGCGTTGTCTATGGCTGCCAGCGCGCGACACATGCGTTGTGGACTGTTGGATTTTCGCGCCATAGCTTACGTGGAAATTATTATTTACTGTGGTTTTATGGGTCAAACCAATAGTATTATTTTGCCCTAAAATTACTAACAGCTGATGGTGATGATAATTTGACTCCACCTGACATTCTGGAAATAGCGACGGAAATTACGAACACTTTTAGATCGGGCTTTTACAAGAAAAATCAAAAATGGCTAACGACAAATTTTATCAAGATTATGAAAACAGGTTGTTAGGCATGAGTTTAGATAAAGTAGTGTATTAAACTATACATAACTAGGTATTAAAACACTCTTGTTCTAATAAGAAACTCGCCTTCGCCTCGTTTTTTAAACTGACACTCGTGTTTTTAATAACCTTTTTCATAAACTACTATCACGATACAGAATCAGTTTCTGTAATGCTAAAAAGAAACCGTGCATAGATTGTAGCAAATAAGTAGACATTTTGTCTTGGGGCTTGAACCATTGAGGTTACAGATAACAAATTTACAAGCGTTACATAGTTCAGTTTTATTTCATTACAAGACAATATCCGGCGGCAACAATAAATAAATAAAATAATATACTTTACAACATTATCGTATGTAATAAAGCAATTAACAATTTAATCGTAAAATCGTTGAAAATATTTTGAGAATTAACGTCGAATTGTGATTGTAATCTTAGTCGTTTAGCAGACATAGTTAAATCGTTTATCGCTATATCGATTGTCCAGAGACATTCTTTGTTATAACCATGGTCAGAAATGTTAAAGCTTAGTATTTTTAGGGTTACATGCGCTAAAAATAAAAAGAAACCTTTTGCTGTTGAAAGGAAACCTTTTTTGTTGATGAAATTTTAGTAATTTAAGAAAATTACCCAAACTCTCTGATCTCTTACCCATTTCTAAAAGAAAGCGACTAAAAGGCTTGGTTTTTTTTTATTAGAGGACATGTTAACGAAGTCTGTAAATTGTAGCGATGCTCCCAATTAATATATCATCAATCTACATAAAAATTAAAGTCCCGACTCTTTCACGCCCAGCCCATACCCTTAGACATAGAAAGGCAAAATTTTGCACAGAGGTTCCCTTTATAACGTAGACAAGGAATCAGGCCGGCTTTTTTGAAAGGGGGGATGAAAGTTTGCATGAGAAATAATTTTGTTTTGTAGTGAAAACCATAAAAAGTGGTATTAAGCCTTTTAGGCAAAAATAGGGAATAACCATCTCTTACCATTTTTGGAAAGGATTTAAAATAGGCGATGAAATATAAATTAATATATTTTCAAGTAAAGAGTCACTATTTAAGTACGGAACCCTCGGGGCGCAAATCCAATTCGTACTTGCCCGGTAATATTAAACTTTGGTAACTATTTATTTCTGGCCCCCAACATTGTAAAGTCTGGTCTAATCTTTGAATCTTTTGAACTATCAACAGCAGCCATGTACCATCACTTAACATTATTTATACTTTGTTATTTAGAATTAGATCGATTTGTTGTGCTTATAGTTTGTCAGTGTGAACACAAACTAACGCAAAACTAAGATTAGAACCTTTGGGTATTATCTTCCAAATATTACATGTGGAAATGTGTTTGTTCGTTCTTCTTTCAAGTCGCAACGGGACAAGTTAGTTCAACAACTTTTAAATCACAAGTCGCTTTTTAGGGTTCCGTACCTCAAGAGGAAAAACGGAGCCCTTATATGATCACTTTGTTGTCCGTCTGTACGTATGTCTGTCAAGACCCTTTATCTCGGGAACGCGTTGAGGTATCGAGTTGAAATTAAAACCATAAACTGAAGTTTTCAATTTCATGAAGCTATAAAAAAATCAAACTTCTACGTTAACGTTAAAAAAAGATACGGCCGTTTATGCCGCAAAAAACGTGTATTTCGACACTCTCAAGGGAATCAAAACTCATAGGGTATTTCCCGTTGACCTAGAACTATGGAATTTGGCAAGCAATACCGTCTTATACTATAGGTATAGGCAAAAATCTTAAAAATATACATTTGTAATTAAATCATAAAAAATCACCGAGGTTAAGCAACGGTATGCGCGGTCATAATTGTGCGGGTGATCAAATCTTATTGTATATTTTTTTACATTTAATAATTTGTACGGAACCCTCGGTGGGCGAGTCCGACTCGCACTTGTCCGGTTTTTTTTGGTACTAATATTGAAGAGGACCTTAAGAGCTTATGTCACGCTTACAAAGGTCACTGTTACTCCATGCGGAAAGAGCAATAGTGCGAGAGGGACGGGCTTATAATTAATTAGTAAACTTTAAACTTTCGCGATTTTCACACATTATTAACTTTGTATTGGGGTCTTACTCGCGATAACTAACCTACATACCTCAATAGATATGTGCTTGAAACGTCAAATATCATAATTAATTATCTTGAAAGACGGTAAAAAAGCGTCCTATATAATTTTGTAACAATTTAAACAATGTAAATACATTTTATTAAAACACAAACACCAAAGAGTTCGTCAATTGGGGATGGATAATTGGATACATAATACCTCCATGAATCTGTCGCAGGCAATGGTGAGCCGCCTGGTTGTGCCAGTGTTTAAGAGCTGTCCTCTTCCTCTCCCCCGAATAACTTCAGGGAAATTTGCAAGTATATTTATTCAAATTTTATTGTAAAATTATAATACATTAAAAAAAAAAAAAAAAAACTTAACTAAATTATATAAACATAAAAGTTAAATTAAATAAAAGACTTTATTTAAGTCGTCGCTGTCACTGGGCAGAGTACCCAAGACACTGGCCGCATTACCTCGCTGGATAGCAAGGCTGATGCGTTGCCCGAGATAAGCTCCAGCCCTTGGGTCCCCTGAAGCATCCACCAGACGCGATGCTATTTGTTTATATAGCAGTCGAGCGTCAGGCCCCCACGGCCCAAACGTCTCGACTCCAAACGGCACAAAAATGTAGCCTTCTCCTAAAGCTGCATATTTGCGCCGCTTGTTGCGCTCCGCCGTTGCAGCAGCCACGCCAGCCGTGACAGCGGTCGACTGGATATGGGACGCAGCGAGAGTATCCACGCACGTCGCGTCCCACACCAGAGAGCGACCATTCTGCCATGGAATGAGCGTCATTCCGTCTGGCCTCTTGCCGTCGTCACGTGCGATACCGTTCGGCTCTAAAACAGCCGGTACGTTAACGGTTGCAAGGGCCCTCCGAATGACGTCATTCAGGCTGCCGTGACGGGACCAGCGGCCAGCGCTGCGCCGACAAGAGAGGCCGTGATGGCCCAACTGGTCGACGCTTGCACCACACTGACAGCGATGACTTTCATTTGTCTTTGTACCGAGGCGCAGACAGATGGCGAGGGTAAAAGTTGTTTTGTCCAGAAGAGTGCCTATGTTAGCAGAAGGAATAGCATGTAGCCAGAAACCAGATTCACGCTCACCAGTAGCAAGAAGACGAGCACGGTCTGCGAGGTTGGAAGAAGTGGCCAGAAGATTCTTCTGGGTCTGTTCGCAGAGAGGCTCGTCCCATGATTTTTGTGATTCCAAAACGATGGGCAGATCCCGACCAGGACAGGCAAGCGTCCAAGCGTTTCTGGCCTCCGTCAAGCACGACGCCTCCACGTCACCAAGTGACGGGCTTATAATATTACCGAAGAGGACGTGCGTGCTGTAAACAGAGGACAGAAAAGCCGGCAGGGCAATGCTTGAGATCTTTCGTACACCCAGTCCGCCGAAACGGACTGGAAGTGTGGCCTGGCTCCAGCTTCTGTCGTCAAATGAGCAGTTCAAAACTGTGGTGAGAGATTGACGCAAAACGGTATCTAGTGTATCAACTAAATTCGGGAACTTCCAAATTGGTGAACAACGCAGTGTGTAAGTGAGTTGAGGAACAAACAAACAATGCCGTATGACGCAGAGGGCCATGTGCGGGTTTATTTTGTTCATTCGTTCGGATGAATGTGTGAACTTGGCAACTTGATCACTTACAAACCTGGGCACTGCGTCATCCAGGATTGGGGCCCCCAGGAGGCGAAGCGATTCCTTATCCACAATCCTAATATCAGGAGCCAAAATGTTAAATTTTGAAATTATTGAATTTTTATCTTCCTGTGACAGGAGTTCCGAAACAAAGAGCTCGCATTTAGAAAAATTTAGTTCCAGGCCGAGTTCACTAAATTTATTTATGATTATTTCCAGATCGTTAAAAACTGAGGTCGCTTCGCCTCCTACGGTCCCGTCATCCAAGTACCAAATGTTGAGTTTGGACGTTAAGGATGATATAACTGGGTGGATAGCCAGGCTAAAGATCGCTGGTCCTAGTGGGTCACCCTGTTGACATCCTACTGCCGAGTTGATAAAAGTATTTTGGTATAGTAATTTTGAAGATTGATTATAACACTGAGAAACGTAGTTGTAAATTGGTGAGACATGTTCTTTAACTTGAGTCAACAGGGCTTTTCTGTCCAGGGAATTGAAGGCGTTCCGAACATCCACCTTCAGAAGGACTTCACCCGCGTTGTTATTCAGAAAAGTGCGAGTTGCGTGAACGGCCGCCTCGCAGCCCCCTGTTGTACCAAACCCCAGCTGAACCGGTTGAAATTTGGAAGCAAGGTCAGGCAGGATATGTTGACAACAGATCTTGGATACCACACGGCGGATCGTATTACCTACGGCGATTGGCCTTATGCCGCCGTCTTTTTTTTTAAGTGCAAAGAGATTTGCTCCGTATAAGATGTCCAAGATCTGTTCACACACCCTGCCCGACAGCATCAGATTCACTAGCCGCGTAATGGCGTCAAGGAGAATACGGCCGGTTTCCCCCACGGTACCACACACCAGGTCCTTATAATGCTGTGGTGTGAGACCATCGAGGCCCCCGGCCGAACCGTTTCGGAAAGACATGATCGCGGCCAGTGTCTCCTCTGCCGTTGCCTCGGGTGTTTGATCTGAAGGTCCGGGTGGATCCGGCAGCTGGGTTGGTATCATTTGAGGTGGATGTTTGGACGTCAAGGCCGAGAAGGTGTCTGGTGTATCGGGAGCGATCGCATCGTCGGAGAAAAGTAGCCGAGCGGCTCCTCGAATGTCCCCGTCGTTAACCTTGGCTTCGATTTTTTTTATAATATCGTATGAGTTGTTTTGGAAATCGATTGTATTACTTAGATTTAAATTATCTGAATGCTTACAGTTATTTTTAATTTTTTGCGTTAATGAGCCTTTTACGTCTTTGTTCCTTCTGACGTGCAGAGTCCGGTACGAAAAAGTGAGGAAGTGCTTCCAACTGTCCTCACTATTGTCATGTACGACGCTGTTAATGCATTGGGACAGAGAGGCCGCTACTGTAGTGCGAGCACCACGGGGTATCCTTTTCACTCGGGGTAAGTTACCTTTGAGATCCCCTAGAAATTGCCAAAAAGGTTTATCATGGGGAATGCCCGTGTCTCCCTGGGCAGCTGGGCTAGAATTGGTTACTTGTGAATTTAGATGCACTTTCGACCTGTGAATATTTAGGCCTCTCTGTCCCTTATATGATTTCTTACAATCCGGACACTGCACGTCATTCAACGATGACTGGCTTCCGGCTGCAGTGGACGGACCAGCTGTCTGCGACATAGATAATATGTTTTTAATATTGAGGTAAAAAATATTATACACCTTATAAATTAATTTCAAAAATAAAACTAAACACAATTAATAATAATAAGAATTCAAAATAACACTAAGAAACGAAGTATAGGAGTAAAAGGTCCAGTTAACATTAGGGTCACATTCTTACTTTTGTTAATATATTATTTCGCTATTTGAAGGGCACTTTTTAATATTGCTTCATTGTTTTATGGGTACTGGCGTTGTGTTTCATCATATTTTCTTGTTGGATCTTTGTTTGGGTGTCGTGGAAATTTTAAATCTTGTCGACGACGTCTGGAAAGCCTTTCCCTTATTAATGTCAGATAATGATTGTTTATATTTTCTTTACTGTTTTAGCTTCTATTACGTGGTTCGGTGGTATTTTGTTGGGTCTTTTACATTAAAATTATATTTTGTGAAAAAATGATGACTTCCTTGTTTGACATTTTCAATTATTAAACCCAAAAACTGTATCGTGGTAAAGCAGTAGTCAGCTGTAAAGTTATTTAAGAATGTAGTTTATGTAATAGACTATGTAACTGCATTACAGTCGTACATACATAGCACAGGTACATTCGCAAAGAAACGTGCAAGTGGATGTAATCATACGCACTAATGACTACATACAGTCGCCCACATTTAGAGCTACCAGCTTTATGCGATTTAGACTCCTATTCACTCGAAGGTACTCCGCCTTGAGCTAAATGGAACGGCTCGATCACTGGTTCGGTGATCCAGGGTTCCAATACGGGGCCATTGGCGTAACTAGGATTTGTAAATGGGGGGGCTGAGACAAAAAAAAATTATGTGATTGTATAAGATAACCCTCCATACAACAAGATTACATACAAACCAATAAACAAAACAAATCCACCCATCAGCCTGTTTCGTCCACTGCTGGACATATGCTTTTCCAGGATTTCGCCCCTCTTGGCGGTCCTCCTGGAAGAAATGCCCATACTCACACACGATGGGCAGGCGGGTTGGTGAGCGCGGTGCCGAAACCCTTGCACCAGTGACGCCGCTGCCCGTCACCAGTCTGATTTATATAAGGCATATAACGCCATCCATCGGTCCCAGGCAATGGTGGGCTGCCTGGTTTTGCCTGAGAGCTGTTCTCTTACTCTCTTTCGAATAACTTCGGGAGTATTTGCGAGTAAGATGATGGTACCTCCACAGTCGAGCCCGGCATCAGCTCTACCACCTGGAAAGCATGTCAGTCCAGATTTTGTGTCCGAAGTACGACGATGGGGCTGACCACCCATCACATGCGACGTAATAAACGTGGGTTTACGAGGGGGGACTGTGACTTCGAAGTTCATACTCGGAGACACCTCTGACACCCCCGGGATTTATGTCGTCGATTAATGTCGTATTTATATCTATACTAGGTGAAATTAAATCAACCGACCAAATTCATACTGGAGACTCAGTTAGTCATCTGGAACAAGGTTTAATGACCCTCCAGGCGAAATTGAAAAAAAAAATTTTTTTTACCCTTAGTACTTAAACTAGTCCAACCAGTACGGGAGCAAAAAAAAATATTTTTCGAAATTGGCCAAAAGGATTACTGAACCTAGTTCTTGATCACTAACCGAGTCTCTAGTATGAATTTGGTCGGTTGATTTAATTTCACCCTATATACTAATAATAAACTACCATTTTTAGAATATTTGTCTGTCCGTCTGTATCCTGTCCGGTCTGTCCTATCTGTGTCCGGATGTTCCATTTTAACTCGCGAACGACTCAACGGATTTTGATGCGGTTTTTTTCATTATCATCGTAGTCAACATATAGGCAATAAGGCGAGTTCGTAAAATAAAGCCCAAGCGGAAAACGGGGCAGATTGAATAAACGCGGGCGGAGCCGCGGGCATAGGCTAGCACGAAATACAAATATAAGGCTTCATTCGTCTTTCTGTATCAATATTTACGAGTGCGATAAAGTTCAGGCAGCTCAGTTTTTGAGTCAAACTGTAGATCAACTAAAATACATTACTGCAATAAAAAGGAGTTGGCCAAGTGCGAGTTGGACTCGCGCACAAAGGGTTCCGTACCACCACAGAAAATGGTAAAGGAACCCGTTTAAAACGTGATAGATAAAAACAATATAAATACCATAGCAATATCAAGGCGTCAAAAAAAGGCGTTAAAATGATGGCGTCTGTTTCGGCATCCTTTAAGTACGGAATCTTAATTTTTATAATTTATTATTTTACTTTAGAGTTGAGATGCAACGAATATTCGGCAACTATTCGGTATTCGGCCCATTCTGCCATTTTTTTAATATTCGGTATTCGGCCGAATAGTACACGGTATTCGCCCGAATACCGAATACCTAATAATGAAAATAAAAACACATTTTAATCAGAAAGTATATATTTGGTAAGTTGGCAGAAAAACTTGTTTTATTCACTACAATCTGCTATATAAATAACTACGTAAGTATTATTAATATTTAAAATTAATCAGAGGCAGATTATTGAAGTTAAACATTTTCAATTGTTGTTTGTAAAAAACTTGTATTTAACAAAATCAAACACGAATTGCAATCACAAAAGTAAAAAAACACAAACACAGCGCGCCCGTGACTAGCACGATGTGCTCGAAAATGAGCTTTCTTGCGCCACCCCGTCGCCCCCGCATGCCTCTGCACCGGGACAGGTCGTAACGTAACCTGTACGAGTGTACGCGCGAAATGCAGAGATCGCTCACCAAATATTCGGCCACAGAATATTCGGTATTCGGCCAAATCACTATTCGTTGCATCTCTACTTTGGAGTATGTATAACAATCTGAACAAATTTAAAACTTGTGTGTATTGCCGTCTTTAAGATAGAACTGAAACAAACAACTCTGAAAATTTCAACTGGCTACCTATTACGACTGAAGCTGTAGAGCTCTGTGACAGCCGGACGGACAGACAGGCAGACAAACATCAAAAACAGCGAAGGCTTAGTAATAGGGTCCCGTTTGGCACCCTTCCGTTACGGAACTCTAAAAACCATTTTGGTAGAAGGTACGACTATTAATAGATTTCCCTCTATCTAACTCCTAAAGGAACTTTTGCCATATAAAACTAGAGAATTACTTTGTTGGCATACAAAAAGAACAAAAATAGGTTAATTTCATAAAAAAGATTATGCCACACTTGAAAAATAAGACTATTGACCAACATTTGTATGTTTTATATGGTTAACAAGCTACCATAAACTTATTGCATCCATTCAAAATTTTATTTCTTGAGCAGTAGAGTTTATTTTGGATCGGTTTGTATGAAAGCGCAAGCTTGTAGTTATGCGGTGGCTTTGCCCGCGGCAAGGCAGCCCGGCGGTCACTGCTCAGCTGTTCGTGAAACGAGAATATCTACTCAATATATAGAAGAAAAGTTAGCCAGTCTCTTTGATTGTCATTTGGATTTTCTTTATTGTAAAAGTGAAGTTTAGGGTTTTCGTTTCATCAGGAATATTAAATTAAAAGTTTGATATATTTCAGGCCCTAAGTGAGCAAATTTTTATTCCATTTATTATTTACTTGTGTTAATAAAATACAAAATAAAAGCTTTTAGAAGAGCATATATTATTTATTTGTAAAAAAAATAAGCGTTCAATATTTTTCAGGGTATGATACGGGAAAAAGGAGCGCAAAAGATTATTTTTTTTCACACTCAATAATGTTGGATTTCATTGTGTAGAACTTTTAAATTATGTTATTATGTGAATACAAAATTACTCTTTCGTCACGTTAAGCGTTTTTTTTTTTGCAAACGAAATTTCTCGGTTTCCTTTGTAAGTATTTAAGCCGATTCTGAAGGCTTTAATTTTAGTTTTAGTGCTGTCAAAACTAAATTTTCTTCATTCAAAAATATTTCTTATCTGTTCACAACAGAAGCTATATTACTTTGAAAAAAAAAAGTTTTGACAGCACTGAACCTAAAATTAAAGCCTTCAGAATAGAATTAATTGTCTGAATAGAATGATGACAAGCGAACTCGCACCGACAGCTTGTATGTAATGCACATCGCGTAGTCTGGTTTTATCCGTAAAATGACTTTCACTTAATCAAGTAGTAAAACTTGTACTTAAGCAATCGGGGGGGGGGTCTACTTTGTTTTGTAAATTCAATTTTGTACAGAACTGATTCAATATTATCCAGATTGGATATAAGCAATTCTGGCACGTGCGCAAAAATAGCAAAGACAGATTGCGGGTGATATTAAAAGGGATTTTGTACGGATGTGTGTTGTTTTTTTTTTGATTGAAATGTTATAGTGAGTATTCTTTATAATCAAATTAGCTTTTGCCCGCGGCTCCGCCCGCGTGTTATTCGGTTTAACGACATGCTTTCTTCCGGGATAAAAAGTATTCTATGTGTTAAGTTAGGGTATAAGCTATACCCATTCTAAATTTCATCCAAATCCGTCCAACCGTTTCAGCGTGAAAGAGTAACAAACATACACACACACACGCACAAACTTTCGTATTTATAATATCAGTAGGATAGTTCCAATTGAATCTGATTTTTACAGCATGGCATTTATCAAGCTTTAAACAAAACATCTAATGACTGATATTGCGTATGCGCAATAATGGGAATGGTGCCCAAGAGATGGCGCCCGACGAGGAGTCGGTAGACCGCTAACTGTAAAGGCTAATGACATTTATAGGATAACTGGTAGATCATGGATGGGTTCCACCTAGGACAGGAGTTGTTGCCGTCAAAAAGAAGAGGCTACCCAGCAGTGGGCGGCAACGAGCTCTCAATAATGTTGATGAACGCCCCTGAGATGAAAGTTACGGACAAAATTAAAGTAGAGCAACTCCCGCGCCGTGCTGCAGGGTCGTCAATTTTTTTAGCCGGCGATGCGACGAACGGCGCGCGGCCACATCTGTTTTGGAGCGCTGCCGACCCTAGTCACACTGCCAGAAACCGCCTGAGATATTGTCGTTGTGTGCGTGCTGTGGTTCGTACGTGCAGGCTCGCACACATATAAGCCGCGCGGGCCACATCTCTTTTACTATGCCCCTGTATACTATCAAGATTTACTATTGTGATTACTTAGGTAACAGTATTGCGACGTTGTCCATGTATTTCATAATAGTAGTTTATGCTATAAATATATAATCACTACGTTTTTCAATGCGTAGTGTGAGTAAATAAATGAAACGTAATTAAAGATATAAACAAACAATAAACACTCCAACTGAATTTCAGGCGGGCATTCTGTTTTTTCCATGCAAGTTGCCAACTTGACGGAAAAAAGCTGCTTTCAGTCAAGGCTATCTATACAAGAAAAGACTGGCAACATTTTTTTAATAAATAAATTAAAACACTAATGTGGTAAAGTTAACTTTGACAAAAGTTTTGATGCAGATAAAATAGCTCTTCACGAGCACTTGCATTTAATTTTTTTAAACGTATATCTCTATTGTTAGACCCAGTTGGTACCTATAGTTAGGAACAAGCATTTACATAACCCCCAATCACTAGCGTGAAACCTTCTCCTACATCCATGTCAAGGCATCAGATATGCATTACGGTCGTTACTGCCTCCATAATGACCATCTATAACCACTGGATAACCGTTGTAATGTAGCCATCCATCCACATCTTCGATCGCAAGACTTCACGATACACGTCCATAGTTCTTAATGCTACCCTACTTAGAGGGTATAATCAAACAAAAAGGTGTAATGTTGAATGTGACCGTTGTCAAGTAGTGAGGCGTGGACAATCATCACGAGATTTATTTGGGTTCCGTTTAGATGGAAACCTGGGATTTTGTTTCTTTGTACGTGGTACTTCTTCGCATCTCGTATGGGGGATCGGAATAATAAATAAAAAAAACCGGACAAGTAGAAGTCAGACTCGCCCACCGAGGGCTCCGTTAAAGACTATATTTTTTATGATTTAATTACAAATGTATGGTTTCAAGATTTTTTACTATACTTGTTATATTAGACGGTATTACTTGCCAAATTTCATAGTTCTAGGTTAACGGGAAATACCCTTTAAATTTGTATTACTTGGGAGTGTTGAAGATTAAGGTGGTAGAGCTGATGCCGAGCTCGACTGTGGAGGTACCACCATCTTACTCGCAAATCCTCCCGAAGTTATTCGGGGGAGAGTATAGAGAACAGCTCTCAGGCAAAACCAGGCGGCCCACCATTGCCTGGGACCGTTGGATGGCGGTATATCTGTCGCAGTCATCTGGTTGAATCTGCTATTCGATTGAATGACTAGTGCGTTCCTCGAATGACGAAATTCAATTGAATGACTAGGCCGAACGTTGATTGAACAAGCGTCACTCAACGTCCAACTAGTTAGCGGATTGTAACATAGCCCTATGAACAGAGCGGACGTAAAATCAGTCAGGTGATTCAAATTTAGTTCATTTTTTTTCCACTGCGGCGCTAGTAGTCACTAAAACAAATATGACGTCAAACAGCTCGCACAGATAGCACTGTGTTTATATTTTTTTTCGATTAAAGTGCGTTTTTTGTAATAAAATATTGTGACAGTTTATAAATCAGTAATTTTTTAATTCTCCCAAAATTCTCATGAGCATCCTACCTGATAAGCAAACCTAATCTTTATGGTCACCCTACATGGGACCCCACTATGGACGACCTAAAATTTTGGCGGCCAATGATGAAACTTACGGCAATCGACAGTAATATCGTAAGGTTAACTTTTAAGTTGCGAACTCATGGTCACCCTAACCAAACATTACAAAGTCGGCTATATCCCATTCAACGACTTCGCTAAATGACGTTCAGTCAAGATGTTGAACGTTACATTCAACGACTTGACGTGTTGTCCTTTAGTCATTCAATTAAATGTCGTCATTCAATAGACGCGCTAGTCATTCAATCAAATAGCAGATTCAACCAGATCACTGCGACATATCCATCTCCAATTGCCGGGTCTTATATCAAACAGACTGGTGACGGGCAGCGGCGTCACTGGTGCAAGGGTTTCGGCACCGCGCTCACCAACCCGCCTGCCCAGCGTGTGTGAGTATGGGCATTTCTTTCAGGAGGACTGCCAAGAGTGGCGAAATCCTGGAAAGGCCTATTGTCCAGGAGTGGACGAAACAGGCTGATGGATGGATGGATGGTTGAAGATTACGTTTTTTGCGGCATAAACGGCCGTATTTTTTCTTCACGTTAACTTAGAAGTTTGATTTTTTCACAGCTTCAAGGGACTGTAGACTTGAGTATATGGTTTTAATTTCAACTCGATACTCCTATGCTTTCTCGAGATAAATATGTAACTACATCTATATTATGTAAATACCCACTACCCTAGAGAGATGCCATAATCAAAAGAAAATAAAAAGTTATGTTATAGAAATGTACTAAAACTTCATTTTTTGTTGTTTATTCAATCAAACGTTTGATAAATGTTACTACTGAACCACTTTTCCCAAGAGTCATACCCGCGGTCACCCTTAGTTTGGGAAATAATTGAGTTCCAAACAAAAACGCGTGAACCCTAACGCACCGACATACGGGCGAGTTTAGAGAGAGCGTCGTCCGTGAAACCTGAAGCTGTATGATTCTTGGGAAAAGTGGTTCAGTAGGGTCGGTAGAATATGTGGTTTCATTTAATGGTAGCAGTCTATTTACACCCGGTATACATATTCGTTGTACACTACGCATTTATGTATTTTTATAGCACACCGTGCGTAAAATGACCACTTTACGCACGCTGCGCTTGCGTAAAGTCGGCATTTTCCGCACTTTTGCTATAAAATATTATACGATACTCGTGCGAGAAACTTTTTCATCGCTCTCGTATCGTAATGTACTATTTCGGGACTTCCCTCTCGGTAATCTGTAATTTGTAAGTGAATTAATTGTTACTTCATTGGATACTTACCACCGTTAATGATTATAAATAAATTAATATAAATATAAAATAAAAATTAAATATGATTAGCAATAAGTTGGCTCGTTAAGTAAATTTACCTATTATTTTTACGATTAGGAGAGGCGAAATGGTGTTTTTACTACCAAGGAAACCAATTTTTTATAAATAAATTACATAAAAAGGTAACGTGAATAGCTCAATTATATAAAGTGGACCACCTCTGTAGTCCAATGGTTTATGTACTGGACTACTAATGTACTAATTCGGTGATCGTGGGTCCGAATCCCGTAGGTTCCCCTGAAGTAGCAGGTTCATGTTCGGTATGCGTGCTTTCGTCGGCGAAACGTGGGTGTACAAGTGTGGACTGTGACCTTTGTGCTCCTTTGGGGATTCATGAAGTAACATCAACATTAAAAAAAAATGAAAAAAGATCTGATCTAAGTTCTCTAAAAAAAACTTAATCTAATGTAATGCGCAAACATAAATCTGTTATTGCAATTCTGACGCAATTCCCGACTTGTTGCTGATTACAAACAGGACTTACCAAACCAGTACTGAATTCTGAATACCTAACCAGTAAGTTAGGTAAGTTAGCGAGTCAACCAGTAGCAGTTATCTAGTCTAGCCCTTGATATTTCCGTATGGAGCAACATAATAACGTGTAAACCTGCCAGAACAGAAATTTCTTGAAAAACTAATTTAATAGTTACATCGTTTTAAACATTTTAGGTGTATGAAATGTAAAAAAATCATCAATTTTATAAAAAAATGGTTATTTGTATATTTGTGCGTTCGTCTTGGACGTTACCCAAAAAATGAATCGCAGATTTAATTTTGCATACAAGAAGAAATTTAGTTAGCCTACAGCAAATATATACATATTAATTACATAATCAAAACAATATACAAATATTTCACAAATCCTTCGCTTTTTAAAGGTTTCTATTAAGTATTTTTAATCTTTTCATTTAGGGCAATAAATACATGATATATTACCAAGTATTTCAGCGACTAAAATTCAGCCTGCATAATAAGTATTAAATATAATTGCTGTAATTGGGTTCACCCGTGGTAATTATAATAAATAAATATTAATTTATTACATATCTTCGTGAATGATCCTGCACAACAACTTTAAAGCGTGTTAAATGCATAATGTGCGTAAAATAACACAACTTTGCTACAAAGCATAATTGATATTAAACTATCAACGCGTAGTGCTATAAATCACATTCATTTAAGACTTTTATTTTTTTATTTATACAACGTGAAATTTAAGTCATTTTTGCTAACGAAAACTGGTGATAGTACTCGTCCATATGAACTACTTTCACTATGGGGCCAACCTTGAAATCGCGAAAAAAAACAGTTGTTTCATACATTTGGATCGAGTCTTTTCTATGGGACAGCTGATATTTTTTTCACGATTTCAGGGTTGGCTCCATAGTAAAAGTTGTTCTTAAGGACGAGTACTATCACCGGTTTTCGTTAGCAAAATTACTTAAAATTCACGTTGTTTATAATTAAACAAAATTTTATATAAATAACAAATAACAATCTCAAGATATATTTCGGGTTCGATAATTTGTAATTTGTACTCATATAGATATATTCAACTGATGCCGGGTCCACATCGGACCCGAAATATATCTTGAGATTGTTATAATTTGTTATTTATATAAAATTTGGTATTTGTTTGTATTTATTTGTATTTAAATAAAATAAAAGTACGAAGCTTTTAAAAGTAACTTTATTGTTGTAGCATTCATTTAAGACGGCATAGGTATTAAAAAATGAAATTTTAAAACAGTAGAACTCACATACTACAATATGTAGTAAAAGAAAACATGTTATAAATGAGGCCTTTTCTAAGACGATAACAAAGCCCAAAATAGAGAAAAAATCGGAAAAAATTGCAAAGTGAAGGCTGTTTTTTCAGTTCAAAACAGTAGTCCGTCCAAACTAATAAAGTAAAAATAACAATATTGACTGTTGTAAACATAGAAACCTATTAACGAATACATCACGACGCGTTTTTTTTAAATCGCTCTCCTGTGTATTTTTGTTAAATATTATTCACACAAAAAGCAATATCCAACCTTATCTTGATTCACCGCACTACTCGGCTGTACACTTTTTCAGATATGTTTATCTCTTTCGTTGTGAGATGGACATATTGCGCCTTAATACTTTTTATTACAAAATGAGATATTAGATAATTAACAATTTAAATAATGAAATTCAAAGGTCAATATAGGTATAATGAAACAAATAATTTAGCTGCAGTGTACTGTGCACAACAAATTACTCAAGAGACAAATATGCTAAGACATCAAAACTAAGTTTCGAAATCCTTTAAAATTCCACTTGCTTGTAAAATGTTAATATTTGTCAACTAATTAAGCATTTGTATAATTATTGTACATATTTTGTATCTATTACCATCAAATTAGTGCATGATTGTGTTAATTTATGAATGTGTAAAAAGCGTAAGAATCCTAAATAAAGATGTCTAAGCTGATTTATGCAGCCAAATTCATCCTAGTGGCTGTTAAAATCTTTTATTTTAGATTTTATTTTAGAGTGTAAGGATATTGCAACGAATTTAGGCCTGGGTATATTGTAGAAAAGAATACATATGTCAAATTAAATGAAAGTTTCGTATTATCATAGCCATATTCGGAGAAATATAATTATTTTAACTAATTTTCATAATCATAATCACTAAAGGCCTCACCACTCAAAAAGCGTGGCGGTAGCGGGGCGCGAAGACGTTGCTTGGCGGGAAAATTACTATAGAATCTGTCTGAATTTATAAATGTGAACATTTTTCATCATGTATTAAGTATTTTTGTTTTACCTAGGTAGATTATAATTAATTCTTTTGTATCGTCGACTCCAGGACCAAGACAAACCAAACATGGTTTCATGCGAAAACACTCAAGTACCTAACTATAATTAAAATTAAGTAGATATGATATCGAATGCTACGCCACGCAACGCTCCGCCAGAATAAGTTATTCCTATCTGTTCAAAATAAAATTTGTCAAAACACTACACCCAAACATACTGAAAAATCTTTTCTAAAGCAATTACTCATTTGAAAATATACAATACGGGCATGTATTGTGTCGTCGTTTGATGGCAAAAACTGCTTTTTCGCGAAAAATCCGCTCTTTTGTGAAAAACAGAATTATACGTAAACACAGTCCAATTACGCGATTATACGAAATGAGGCTCCGCTCCGCTTCGCTCGGCTCTTCAAAAGTTTGTCTATGATGTAAACCTAACAAGCTAAGTAGCATAATATTACATAGGTAACACTAAAAGTTTCCGGAACTGGCCACTTACATAAACAATATTTAAAAATTTATTGCAACATTTGAAAATAGAACTCTTTGGCTGTAGAATGCAGTTTGTTTCATCTGCCTGTCTTTTGTTTTTACCTTGAAGCGCCATTTAAAAAATTGTGTGTCTGCATCAACATGGATTTAACACGGGAAAATTTTCGTTGTATGATTTTCTACGATTTTAAGTGTAATTTGACAGCTCAACAGAGCATCGCTCGGCTTGAAACAGCTTTTGGCAATGAAGCACCATGCAAGACGACTGTTTATAGCTGGTTTGCAGAATTCAAGCGTGGTCGTATCAATCTCAGTGACGAATCTCGCGATGGTCGGCCGTCCACCGCTGTGACCAACAAAAACATCGATGCTGTGCGCCGTATGATTGAAACAGACAGGCATGTGACCTACCATGAAATTCGCGCATCCTTAGAAATAGGCATGAATCAAATACAATCAATCCTACACAAACATTTGGGTGTGAGAATGCTGTGCTCGCGGTGGATCCCACACAACTTGACCGAGGCTCAAAAAACGGACCGCGTCACCTGGTGCAGTGCCATGCTTACCAGATTCAACGAAGGTGCGTCAAATTTGGTGTGGGACATAGTAACAGGTGACGAAACATGGATTTATTGCTACGATCCCAAAACAAAGCAGCAATCGAGCGTATGGGTCTTTCAAGATGAGCCGAAACCAACCAAAGTGGCGCGCGTGAAAAGTGCATCTAAGCGGATGATTGCTTCTTTTTTTAATAAAACTGGACACGTGGCTACTGTTGCTTTAGAGAATCGTCGTACCGTGAATAGTGACTGGTACACGACCATTTGTTTGCCGGAAGTTATTGACGAACTCCGTAAAAATAACCGTAAACGCCGTATCATCCTGCACCACGACAATGCTAGTTCTCACACGGCCAGACAGACAAACGACTTTTTGAAGACGAAAAATGTAGAACTCATGAGTCATCCTGCATACAGTCCCGACCTGGCACCTTGTGACTTTTTTCTGTTCCCAAAAATTAAGAACCAATTACGCGGTCAACGATTTTCATCACCAGAAGAGGCTGTCGAGGAGTATGAAAAACACGTTTCAGAGGTCACCACAGGGGAGTGGCACAAAAGTTTTCAAAACTGGTTTGATCGAATGAAAAAGTGCATAGACGCCAAGGGAGATTATTTTGAAAAACAATAAATTAATTTTGTACCTTTAATAGTATTTTTTCATATTCATTCCGGAAACTTATAGTGCGTCCCACGTATTATCCCCGTGAAGCAACCATGCTGCCAAGCGACTTGTCGTTTCTTGGAAGGCATCATCTGGAGCCGTACGTTTGGAGACAGTGTGTAGTAACAGTCATTCGTCGTTCCGTAGATTTTGCTAAAGTCCCTGGACATACTGATTAACCCTTCGGCCACGACTTCAAGCTTTGCGCGGTGCTTTGTGCGGAGCTTCTCGCTCTCTCTCGCAGCGAAGCGAGAAGCTCCGCACAAAGCCACCACCTCGCCTCTTCTACTTTATTGGCGATCCTAGGTCTCATGGACGTTTTCTATCAGACATGGGAGTTGGAAGACGAAAGTCTTTTTATTATAGTTGAAAAATAAAAAAAACGTACTTTTGTGCAAACAAAAACTGCCGATAGACCGCTATTAGTGTATTTTAGTACTATTTTTGCTGTCCCATTCCGTTTCCAGGGGGGGTGGCAGCTGCCCCCCCTGCGCCACCCTTCCGACGCCCACGCTATCAGACACTGTAGAGGCCAAGTGTTAGCCCCTGTCAGTTTTATGTCCAAAAGCAGCTTGTAATCAATCTTTGGCGTAATTGTTTGCTGTGACTTATAAACTTATAATATAACTTATAACTCAAAGACTTATAAGTTGTAACTGAATATGGATAAGTTTATCTCATCTTGTGGCGGATAGATAAATAGATATTCAATTATATTGCTGGACATTTAGAGATGATCAGACGGGAATAACATAGCATCGTCACGTCAACATCGGTTCTGCGCTGGGTGTTGCAACGGTCGCGAGTTGACTATTCTCTATGCGTATGGGCAATGCTTGGAGCAAGTGACCTTTGGGTAGATTAAAAGATGATCAGTTTTGAAGTTTTAATTGGATATCCTTATTTAGGTATCTGATGGGGATACTGCATTGCTTAATATAGGCTAGCTATTTATAAATACATTGTTACTATTTATTTTATACAGGATGTAAATGCAAAGTCAAGAATCCCTTTAGGGTATGAAAGTATACACAATTCTGATGTCATTATGAGAAAAAAATATATACCTTGAATTTTCACCAAAACTTCCATCATTTTTCCAAGCTATGGCTACGCAGCTCACCGGCCTCCTCACATACCGAATTGCACCCCGCAAATCGCACCCCTCATCCGAGTGGCCAGCGACCAGTGAGGGTGTCCACGCGATTAGTGAACTTATTATGAGGTACTGGTACTTTGTTTAGAGATCCCAGTATTTAAAATAATATCTTTACCGATCATACTAACACACCCTTAAAGGATTCTTGACTTTGCTTTTACACCCGGTATAAGGTATAGGTATATATCTATGGCTCATTAATTACTTATTGTAAAATAGTTGACTGAAAATAAACGATATTATTATTATTACTTTGGTCAATTCATATTCGGTGAACATTCGATTTGTTCATTATATAGGTATTTACCTATATATGTAAGGTGACTTTCGTTTATATACCCAAATTCCTCCAGTACGAATTTGGGTACCTATATAAACGAAAGTCACCTTACATATAAATAAATGCATTCGCATTTGATTTCTTGTATAAAAGTAAGTCGTTATTGTTCATCCATGGTCTGATTTATATCAAGTGTGTTGGTAACGTACTTCGAAACTTAAACCATGTTTCTAAGTTATACAGTCAATCCCTTGAAGAGAGCAATTGCAGTCGATTCGAACATGTAATGCCTTACGCAAAAGTGAACCATTTCTAAGATATTTTGAATTTAAGTTTTTTTTATAAAGTAAACTTAAGAAAATTATATTAAAAAACTCGCAATTATTTTACAAAATTTTCATTTGTTTCTCTTGGATAACATCCCAACTAATAAGCAATTACCCTAAAATGCACATGCACAATACAAAATGTAAGTTTGTAATCTATTGTTTCCTAATTTAGTGATTAATGATTTTTTCTACCTGCTCCTATTGTTTTGGCCATATTTTTTATCATTCCTGTGTAAATTTGAAACTTTTGTGCCTCATTCGAAAGCTAGTAAAATGTAGATGTTTTTAAGCTAATACGCACAGAAAATTGCGGAGAGAATTTTTGTTTTAACCTGACTTCTTGTGTAAATCTTTTGCAGTTTTTAAGAGTTTTCAATGTTTTGGTTTACGTCAATAATGTGCATTTAAGGGTAATTGTTTATTAGTTGGAATGTTATAAAAGCGAAACAAATAAAAAAATTGTAAAATGATGACTGGTTTTTTTATTATAATTTTTTAAAGATTACTTCAGAAAAAAACTTAAAATTCAAAATATCTCAGAAATTGTTCACTTTTGCATAAGGCATTATATGGTCGAAAATTGCTCTCTTCTGCAAACCCTTCAAAGGATTGCATCTAATTACCAGTCACCCTTATAATGAACAAATTTTGTTTTTTAATTTTTGCATATCAGCAAAAAAATTCCTTACACTTTAAATAGTCGCAAATTGATATGGGAAGTTTATTTCTTAGCTTTATTTATTACAATGAGAATTATCAATTTCCTACAAAGTCCGACAAAGCAAAGTAAAAAAAGAGGTGATTGGGTTTCACTAACAGACCACTTTCAACCGCAAATAACTTTCATTTGCGCGAACTCTTTTTCACTTTTCAATAGAAATTAAGTCAGCTGATTGAACCAACTGCTAAACTAAAAAAATATTTGACCAAATAAAAATTTATTATTTATTGTGATCAGTTAGCGATACTTAATCTAGCCTAGAAATATTTTCACTTATTATCGTAGGACCTTATATAAGGTGACTTTAATTTATGCAGCCAAACTCATACTGGAGGCTTGGTAAGTGATCAGTAACACGGATCGATAACACTTTTTGCTAATTTCGCAAAATAAAATCTTGACGTCACATAGTAATTGACTCGGGGCTGGGCTTGCGTTTGTAAGGCACACGAAAGGAATAATCTGGGGGCACGGCAGTGCCCCCGCCAAGTCGAGTTAAAGGCGGCACGGCCGTACTATTATCCTTTTCTCGAAGCAGTTCACGCCATTTTCGACCCCTATAACTTCGTTGTGGATAAAACTAGAAGCCTGAATTTTCAGTAACCAAGCAGACATGTATAAACACAGTATATTCCAAATTTCGTTCAATTTTAACCAGTAGTTAAAAAAACAGTAACAGTAATTGACTGACTGACCGATCATCAAAACTCTAAGGCACTTTTAGCAGACATAGAAGCTTCAAATTTGGAATGAAATTTGTGCTTAGTGTATAAATCAAGGAAAAACTAAAATATTTTGCAATTGCAGTCCAATTTTCTAGCAACTGCACAAACTTTGTAATCCTTTATAATTATATAGGATTACAAAGTTACATTTGTAGTTGTAAGTAGAAGGTACCGGAAAGAAAAAAAGTACGAATATCTACAAAAAGAAATGAAATGCCATCAAAAACAAAACTCGTAAAAAAACCAAGTCTCGCAACTTATTTCTTCTACCTTAAAAAGTTGTGAGATGGCAAAGTCAATCTATTTATTTAAAACGTAAAATATTTTTAATATTGATATGGTAACTATAAGATGTTGTTAGGTTAGCTAATTATGTAATAACTTTAGACAGAAGGTCCCTTAAGTAGCGACTGAATAAATTAATCGTCTTGGATTTACATGGATCTCACAACTTTTTACGGTAGAAGAACTAAGCTGCGAGACTTGGTTTTTTTACAATTTTTGTTTTTGATGGCATTTACGAATTTCACAAAAAGGGTCATCGAACCTTGTTACTGACCACTTACGGAGTCTTCAGTTAGAATTTGGCTGCATGAATTAAAGTCACCGGTTGTAAATAGAGTGCCACCATTAAATGAAACCACATATTCTACTGACCCTACTGAACCACTTTTCCCAAGAATCATACCCGCGGACACCCTTAGATTGGGAAATAATTAAGTTCCAAACAAAAATGCGTGAACCCTAACGCACCGAAATATGGGCGAGTATTGAGAGAGCGTCGTCCGTGAAACAGCTGTTGCGATGCAGCGTTCTAAAATAGACCTTCCTCCTACGAGATAAAGTCTTTGAGTTACAGTTAAATATCTTTTTCTCTGAAGATTTGCGCGGTTTTTTTTCGAATAGTTGTTTAGTATGATCAGTAGAGTATGTGGTTTTATTTAATGGTTGCACTCTATTTACACCCTGTATGTCGCAGGCATTTGGTTAAATCAGGCGTTTGGTTAAATCAGCCAGAAGAGAGGCGGTAGCTTAGGTTAGAATACGCCATACGTAACCTTCGTGGTTATTTTTTTAAGACCACCATTTTAACCAAAGGCCTAGTCATTTAGTTAAGTCATTGAATTTAACCAGATGCCTGCGACATAAGACATAGTAATATCTATAAGAAACGACACCTCATATATATAAGTATGAAGTATTCTTCTTTCTTGCCGTGTTCTGTTCATGCTCTATGGTCGATTTGTATTTGCAAAGGCATTTTTCGTTGTTTTCTCGATAGTCTTGGCTGAAATCATGGAACAAAAGTTGGGTGAAGAATTTAGTATGTTCTGTTATGTTCAAATTAATTAGCCTTTGCCAGCGGTTCACTCTTTGTAGCCTTTGCCTGCGCTTCACTCTTTGTTCAATCTTTGTTTAGTATCGACAGTTTTCCACTTGGCGGTTATATTATCAACAGCCAAACATTGTAGCCTAAATGTTGACCAGGATTATTGATGATAATTAAGAAAATCGCATCCAAATCCGTTGTGTGATTCTCGAGTTACTATGGATCATACATACACAAAAAATTCTAAAAATTGTAGTTTTGGCCTCAGTACAATATTAATAACCCTTTTCATTTTATTCCAGGAATATTTTCAAAATACAGATACAGACACAGACAGGCACGACTGTTTTCTACTTCATTGTTAGTAGTATAGATATGTTTCAATTATACTAACTTAACAATTTATTTATATCTTAATCCAGAATCGTCTTACGACGTAAAACGTTAATAAGTCCTCTAGGATTTGTTAAAACCTTGATAGTCAATTCATTGTTTCTAAGACGGGGCTATACAACTGAAATTATTAAAAAGTTAATCTATACTCATAATAAAATAGTAAAAAAGTCGTGCCTGTACATTGAATATTTTTTATTCTAACGCAAAAATTTCAATTTTTAAAATTTTTGTCTGTCCGTCTTTCTGTCTGTCCGTCTGTATGTTTCGTGAACCCCTCAACGGATTTGGATGCAGTTTTTTTATCATCTAAGGGACCCTGGTCAACATATAGGCCATAAGAAGTGTTCATAAAATAACGTCTACGCCGTAAACGCGCCAAACATCGCATAAACGCGGACGGAGCCGCGGGCAGACTAGTAATAGTTATAAAAGAGTTCGGCTTCGGAGAGGTCAAAAGTTTCAGCTTGTCATACTGAAGGCAATTTTGATTTTATAATCCTTATACAACGGCTACTTTTGCTTACACTATTGTTTAATTACATCATAAGTAAGTATGCAATCACAAACTTTGCAATGAGTATTGTCTTTCGTATAATAAATTGGGGTCGACAATGATTGACCATATAATAGAATACATTGTATTGAGTATTATGAATGACAGCCAGCTTCTAAACGGTCTATAGTTTGGTAAGAATGTCGATGTCTCCTTTTGTTGTACTCAAATTCCTGTCAGGTTATAGTATGTTCGAGTTATCATGATATGGGTGACAGTTCGTAATTTTCCGTTTCACCTATACTACTCGCACCATACTACATACACCCAGGTACAAGAGAAAATATTAGGTTTTAGAAAGAATGTATATCATTATTACAAAGATACAATAAATTATTTCTCTACAAATCGAATGTGATTATTGTCACAGTGTATTCGTTAAATTGAACAAAAAAATATTCAGAAAAGAATAATCTCTTTTTGCTACTTGATGCGTGGATTGGAACGTTGACCCATAAGTACTGACACTACATAATCGAAAATACATCGATGAATCGGTGCGGACATCATATAGGATCGCGTCAGTATGAGTTCATCTTGTATGTAGTTGGTGTTTTCGTTGCGGTTGCTTTACGTGCTATTTATTTTGACGTTTGTTACAGTTTTTGTTGATTTTTGTTTTGTCATTGTTGTTTGTTTTTGGTGAAATGCCGAGAAAAACAAAAAAAATCTTTCAACTCTCAAGCTTGTTCGTTTAATTTAATTAATTTAGAAATTAATAAAAATTAGTTTGGTTAATCAAAGATCAATCAAATAAAAAATCGATTTGATAGCCCTCGTTAACGTTCTCGATACTTAAAAAAATCGATTCTATTTCGTTAGAGCACGTAACTATAACTGTCAACTTTGAACTGCCACCCATATCATGATAACTCGAACATACTATTGTTACTCAGGAAATGGTCGCCGTTTTGTAAAAGAGCCAATTGCGTTATATCGGATATAAATACATATACGTCTTTTAACGAAGACACAAACTTTTACTGATCATACTGCGAACAAATCATGTCCTTTCCATACTAACTTCAATACTTAGATACTGTAAATGTTCTATAACACGTCGGAAATATCCTTGCTCTCGGTACTAACGGGGCGAGACCGGGGTGAGCTGCGACGGGGGGCGGGGGACGCACATTCTTTCTAGGTGTCTATTAGGGATGTAACAAATAGTACTTTAGAGAATACGAACTAATATTCGTCGAGTACGAATAATTAATAATTTTGTTTAAAAAATAGAATTTATTTTACCTTAATAATTAAAATCAACGACAGAAAAGTTTTTTTTTCAAAGAAAAGCAAGTATTTGCAAGTTTTTCGGAGTCAATCTGTTCCTGTCTTCTGGTTGAGCCTTGCCCATGGTTGAAGATAGACGTTCGGAGTCAACAACAGTGGACGCTTTAATAGAGAAATACATTTGAGCTAATTTCTTAAGGCGACACATTGGAAATTTTGGCGACATGGATCTCCATGTTTCTCAGCAATAAAAAAACATATGTAATTACCAATTTATATACTAAAGCATTTCATTGATATCATTTTGCCCGAATATTTAGTTCATTGATTAATTTTCATAGCAGAGAATAAAATATTGAGAACACCTCTTTTAAAACAGAGATTTCTATTTTACTGACAAACGGGAGCAAATGAAGCCTCTATGAAGTTTTTTATTTAAATTAGTCTACAAATACCCTTCAATATGGCCGATTGGATTTATTAAATTACTTATATTTGTCATTTTAAATGAAAAATACTGTTTTGCCGCATACGATCTTATGGCATAAGCTAGTTCGCGAGCGCATATTTGTATGGAGTAAGTCCCCCTAACTCCACTCCCCTAAGGCGCCGCCGAAGCTTATCAATGTGCTTTCTAAGCTCTTTCGTGTCAACGCGTTGCGTTCCGTTTCTCTGAACAAATAAAATACTATATCTGTACGAATAGTCGTAACAATATTCGGCGAATACGAATGCACAGTACGATCAGTAGAGTATTGTGGTTTCATAATTTCACCTGGCATAAAATACATAAAAGTAAACATATTGTCATTACTTAATTTATATTCCAAATATGTGTCAGCGGTGTTCCGGGGTGTGGAGTATAACTAGAACTCAAACACTATCGTAACACCACCTTTCACCGATAATTTTAACGTCCGAACTCCCAACGATCTGGGGGGAGTATTATCGCCGTACTTTGCAGGCACAAATACACGCTTTTTAAAGCGAGGATGTTCGGGAAAATCTGTCCTGCTCCAACACTTTCATTTCACACTTTCCTGCAGTGGGAGCGGGCCGCTTTGATTTTCGTTCATTTAAGGCGATGTATACGATTTTATGACGATATACCATACAATATTTAACGCCTAACATCATCGTAGTATAAATTTTAAGTTATAATAATTATGTTTTTGTTCAAAAAACGACAGAATTATCCTTAAAACCATATTAAAAATCGGTCTGGGCCGCGTTGTTCAAACTAGCAACTGATAGTCTTCCTTCACCGCCCAGCATGTAAATAAATTCCAGAAATCTCATTGGTGCATGCTCGACAGGAATCGACCCCGGGTCTCCCGATTGAAAGCCCGATGTTCTACTGACTGAGCTACCGTTCATTAAGTTTAAAATCACATTTACAGTCACATCCATCAAACTAGTCACAGGATTGATAAATCCATCGAAACATTAAATACCGATTTAGAGCTTTAATGTCTCCTTCAGCAATAAACTAAACTAGTTAAACAACATTAACAAATTATCGACAGACTCCAATATTGGATATCGACAAATTGGAGGTACTTTGCTCTAACTTTTTAGTGTAATTGAAATTGGTTTTAAAGTTTGCAGATGTTAGTAAAATTAAATAATTTTTATGGTTCCGTAGTTGCCCGGTACATATTAGTTGGTCTACTAATACAGACGCGCCAAACTTCTGGTCCCATACATTATAGGGGGCCAAAAGTTTGGCGAGACCTTTACTCGTAAACCTGTAAAGCCTACTTAGCTGTGATAGTTTTCCTTTTAAATTCATTATATATACTACTTCGGTGAATTTTTTCACATTTCTATAAACAACCGTTTAGCCGGCAGGAGGGGGGGCGGGCGGGTACGCCCCACTCTAACTAAAATTTTCACTTTAAAGCTTAATATTTCACCAACGGATCCCTAAATCGAAAAATTGTTTTCACACGTCCGCAATGTTTTTGAACGGCCTATCCAACGATACACACTATGGGATAGACGAGAAAAAAAAAATCATCCCCAGTTTACATGTACGAGAGGTACCCTTAAAATGTTTTTTTTTCAAGATTTTAATTTACGATTTTGTCAGTGTGATTAATATTTATATCCATGCCAAATTACAGCTTTCTAGTACTAATAGTCTCTGCGCTAAGCAGCAGTCCTTCTACACGAGCAGTCTGTGGGTGAGTTATACGCAAAGACAGTACAGCGCGCTACGAGTCCAATACAACAATGCGTTTAGGATGATTTTGGGGCTGCCTCGCTTCTGTAGTGCGTCGGGGATGTTCGCGGACGCGCATGTGGATTGCTTTTATGCAACGATGCGCGGGCGGTGCACATCCCTGTTGCGCAGGGTGCGGGCCAGCCGCAACTGTATCCTGAACGCATTTGCGGAACGGTTTGACTGCCAGTACCTGAATCATTGCAGCATGATTCATGTGCTGACAGCAGCCAAAATATTGTTTTAATTTTATATATATTTTATTGTACTAATTGATAATTGATTTTTTTGTGTATATGTGTATTAATAATTATGATCTTAATCGATCGAAATAAACGTCATTCTATTCTATTCTAAGCCGCGGACAGACAGACATGGCGAAACTATAAGGGTTCCTTCTCGGACTACGGAACCCTAAAAAAGGTATTTGTGGGAATGCGCGTTATAGGTATTAAAGATACGATATTATATTTATATTCAAATTATGCGATAATTACCATGCTATAAATTACTTGTACGGATAGAGAAATCTTTGAAAAACCCATAAAAGTACGTGTCGGAAAAGACTGATTACCGCCTCGCCTGCTTTCACTCATACAACCCATAGTGTTTATATAAAGAAAATATATGTTTTGAGTGTGTCATTCATGATGCTGAAATTAAACAGAACCCTCTCAAAGGAAATAATTCCTATCAGTTTGTCTTATCTTTGTTTTGTATGTATCACTGTTGATATTTGTACATAAATAAAAAAATATATTAATACAATCATTCCTGTTGCTTAATTTTAGATCTCCAACTGCTAAAATGTCGTTCAAAATTTAAATAAGAAAACATTCAAAAGAACATCTGAAAATAGTGCAAAAATTGTCATTATAGTATCTAACCTGCGAGTATATTTAAGTTTCGTATGCCTAGAACGCACAATAGATACAACATTCTGTCAACCTTCTTGCTCTTGCGCACGTTAACAAACTATATAAGCGCTTTGGACGTGCTAGAGTTCAGGGAAATGAATGCATCATTATGCACGTAACAAGATGGCTGCTCTCAATTGCAAATGACATGATAATGAAGTTCTTTGACAGCCCGCAGGGCGTTATCCTGTCAAAGGAAAGCACGTTTCCATTGATACATACATACATGGACACATCATCATCGGCAGCTCATAGGTCTTCATTACATTTTCTTCTTACACTGCCACTCCATCATTGAAGGTTGGCAGCCAGTTCCTTGTTAGTCTCTCTATTCTATATAGGTACATTGTCTGACGAGCTGCAGATTTGACACTGGCCAGCCCATTCGCGTGGATGTTGCACAATGATGAAATTTTCTTTCCTAGGCCTTCTCTTCTTTTATGCCTTGCCCATTATTATTGTTTGTACCAGTCTTAAAATGTGGCTCTCTGATGTTGCTTACGAGAGTTCCACTTGCATGCATACATGTAAAGACTTCCTCATTCGTCGATTTGTCAATCCAGCTGATCCGTAGCATGAGACAAAAGCACCATGTACCACATAGGCGCATTGTAACATAGATGTGTACTAGGCTGTTCTATAGGTGTGTGTAGAGTTTTCCAGAACAAATTCGCAATTAGCTGTAATGTTGGCTTTCCCGCCAATACAATCAAATCAAATCAAAATATTTATTTTGTAAAATAGATACATATAGTATACTTTCTACAATTCAAAGTTTATCTTTCGGATATAAAAAAAAGTATAATAATACGGGAAATACATACAAAAAATATGAAGGTTGGGCTACTAAAATGTAATAAAGTTTATAATATAGAAATATAGGAATGAAAATATGATATATACATAATGCAATAAACAAATGTGTTGAAAAATGAACTAAATAAACCATAAATAAAAATAATGCCTAACCATCCGCACCATTTGATTAGTATTGCTAAGAAGAAGGGCAAGAAACTTAGCAAATAAATACCCATGCGCCTTCTCGTCTGCAAGTGGGCAAGGAGCTTTATTGATACAGCACATAGAACATCACTGGTAGATATTGGCCTACCCTCCTACCTAATCTCTCGTTCGGGGTATTTATTACATTAGTGAGATTTAGTAGGTACACAGTGGTCTCGGAAAATCTATGATCAATAATAATAACTTCAGTTGAAGATACACAGAATCTTTTTAGGGTTCCGTACCTCAAAAGGAAAAAAACGGAACCCTTATAGGATCACTTTGTTGTCCGTCTTGCTGTCGAGACCCTTTATCTCAGGAACGCGTGATGGTATCGAGTTGAAATTAAAACTGTACTCAGGTCTACAGTCCCTTGAAGGTGGGAAAAAATCAAACTTCCAAGTTAACGTAAAAAAGATACGGCCGTTTATGCCCCAAAAAACGTGTATTTCGACAGTCTCAAGGGAATCAAAATTCATAGGGTATTTCCCGTTGACCTAGAACTATGAAATTTGGCAAGTAATACCGTCTAATACTATAAGTATAGGAAATAATCTTAAAACTATACATTTTTAATTAAATCATAAGAAATCACCAAGGTTAAGCAACGCTATGCGCGGTCATAATTGTTAATAATTTGTACGGAACCCTCGGTGGGCGAGTCCGACTCGCACTTGTCCGGTTTTTTATCGAAGAAACGAAATATTGACAACACAAAGGTTAAAGTTTGCTGCGTGCCGACAATCCACAAGTTTTCATTCCTGTTAAGGTAAAAAAAATAAAAAATCTATGGAGATATCTTTTTATTCTTATTCCGAAAAGCGTTGAAATATTTTTTTATTCCTTAGTTCTACAGATATGTTGAAAAAAAAACAAATTTTAAGGATATGGGCTGAACAGCTAAAATACATTTGCCTCGCAATAAATAAAAATACTAGCTGTCAATGTCAAGTGCCAATGACATTTGATATAATAAGCTCTATGGTCATGCCATTTTTTTTATACAATCAAAGTAGTTACTGGCATTGGTACAAAAGTCATTATGCCTACAAGGCTTTTGTTGAAAAGTCTAAGTTAAAAAAATCATTTAAGTATGTAAAATTCAATATTTTGGAAAAGGGATATATGCAAGTCCCTTAGCCTTTTACCTACTTTCTAAATAGCTAATGAAATTAGCTGGTTAGTATTTTGAAATGTTATGGATTCCGGTAGTAGATTTTTTTCTTGCAGCGGACAAAATGAAGATAAAAACGAAAATCGGCCAAAACTTCGTATGATTTTCAAAACAAAGGCTGCGCAATTCATAAATTTCATACACACAAAAATTTAGGCGGCCAAAATTAGGTTTAGTGGTCCATAAGACAACTTAGTTACTTTAACACCTTAATATTGGTCGAATTTTAAAAGAAATGCGTTTGATATCTCGATCCCAAACTTGATAATGGATACTTGGTCATACCTTCGAGGTAACTGAACTCTTCAGAGCATTATTACTATGGCTTTAGCCTGGAGCCATATTCCTACTGACAAACGGGGTTGCCAGATCTTTTTAGAAAAATATACCGGGCAGGACAACAATGGCGATGAGGGTGAGGTTGTACTGCCAGTGATTTGATCCTACTTATTCAACAATTTTCTAGGTCTCGGGTGCGTCATTTTTGAGTCAAATTAAGCAATAGTCATCTCAAAATCTTCTCTAACAGCTTAGGACTCTTGAACAAGAGGAAAGGAGAGATAGAGAAAAGAAACAAAAAAAAATGATGCAGTTGAATTGAGAACCTCCTCCTTTTTTGAAGTCTGTTAAAAGAGAGAGAAGCGCGTTCTAGCAGTTTATTAAAACATAAAATCAAAGTAACATAATAATTTGGCCAAGTGTGAGTCGCATTCGCGCACAAAGGGTTCCGTACCGCCGCATATTACGGGTATGAAACCCTAAAACATTTATGGTACAAAAAGGTTGACAAGCACTCTTAGCGCCATCTATCATTTTACCAATGAACCTCGGTATATAAAAGGTTAACAAGCTTGTCAAGCAATTCATCTCAGATGGCACTAGGTTAAAACGAGGTTTATTTTATAGAGATAGAGACTCCCTTTGGGTTCAGTTTCTTTTAAATTTATAATATTTGTCGTGATATGAGACATAGTAACACATATTTTGTGACAATTTCAACTGGCTACCTATTACGGTTGACGCTGTGTCTGTCCGTCTGTCACGGGTCTACAGCTTCAATCGTAATAGGTAGAAAGTTAAAATTTACACAGTTTACGTGTCAGAATATCACTACAAACAACAAAACAAAATATTTAAAAAATAGTGGGTTTCTCATACAAAAAACCACTAAAACGTTGCATTATTATGGTTTATAGGTTTGGTTTTGGGTCTCACTTAAGGGTCCGTATAAGGCTAGACGCACAACTTCAAATGAGCATATCACTTTCTGTAACTTAGTTAATCGGTATAGTAAAATAATATAAACAGTAGACTATAGGGCTGATAGACTCATCTTAGAAAAAATCCAAAATCTTTATGTTTGCTTGATAGAAATAAATTACGAAGTTACCACTAAATTTCATATTTTTCAAGGTTCAAGGGGCTTTTCTTCAATCACACAGCCTTGGAATTTATATTAAAAATAAGTTAACAAGTGACATCGTCAGCACGTCTTACAATATTTAAAAAATTGCATCTAGAAGCAGAGTTATTAAACAAAAACGTAGGTATTTGTGGGCGCGTGTTTCTTGGTGGTCGTAACAGCCACGGCTGAGAGCGCGCTATTTTAAACTAAAAGGAAACGTCGTAGAGTTTAGTTCTGATAAATGAGGTGCTTAATCTGACCTTATATGCACCCTTAAGAGCCCGGTCCGCGACGACGACAATTTTGATAAAAAGCATTATGTTATATTTTTCTGGCCTTTATCGCGATATTTTTGGAAAAACTACACCACTTCATATTGGCCGTCTAAATGAAAGCCTAGAATTTATTTGATTGAATTGTTTCTCTTTTGCGAGTTATTTTGATACTTACGAGCCTGCTCCGAATCGTTATTCATAATATCTAAGTAGCAAGATAACGCGCAAAGGAGAAACAATTGAATCAAATACATTTTAGATCTTCATTAAGATGGCCAATATGGGCTGGTGTGTCCCTGATTTAGAAAAACATCGCGGCAATGACAAGAAAAATAATTAAAATAATGTTTTGCGTCAAACGGTCGAAAAAATACGGAGCGGGTTCTTAAAGACGGTAACAAATAGTAGTTACATAAGTTTCAATTCAAATTGTAGGACATACGCCACAGCACGCCGCAGCAGGTTCGGAACCCTTTGTGCGCGAGTCCGACTCGTACTTGACCAAATTAAGTATAAAATATTCGACCACAACGTACTCGTATTGTGAGTAATTTCGAAACTCTATACTTAAGCAATTTTGCAGAATGTAGAAGTGAAACAATAAATCGAAATGGCCTTCATGATTTACTAACAATACAATGTTTATTTACGAGTAAATGCATCATAGTATTTATTAAACTTACTAGCTATTGCTCGCGGCTCTGGTCACGTCTTTCAATCAATGTATCTTTTATTTGCGCCTAAGATAGAACTATTATTTATAGTTTTCGGCTTTGCGCTGATTTTATCAATACTCCTTATAGCCTATATTATATGCAGACCAGCCCCTAGATTATGTATCGTTGAGTCGGTTGCCAACTGGTTGCCAAACGTCAAAAACATAGATATAATATCGAATTCTGATTATCTAAGGATACGTTCTCCGTATTTTTCGTCTATTTGATGCGAAGCATTATTTTAATGATTTTTCTTGACATTGTCGCGATGTTTTTAAATGAAGACCTAAAATTTATTTGATTCATGTTTCTCCTTTGTGCGTTATTTTGGTACTTAGATATTATGAGTAACGATTCGGAGCGGGCTCGTAAGTAATAAAATAACTAGCAAAAGAGAAACAATTTAATCAAATAAATTCTAGGCCTTTACTTAGACGGCCAATATGAAGTGGTGTATGTCCCCAGTTTTTCCAAGAACATCGCGATAAAGGCCAAAAAAATATTTAACAATTTGTTTTTCATCAAAGTTGTCGTCGTCGCGGACCGGGCTCTTAAATTGACGTCACAGTTCGTGAATAGCCCCCTCATTCTGTATCGTAAAATCAGTTGCCAAACCAAGTGCCTATCGTCAAAAACATACAGACAAACAAAATTTCTTAAAAGTATTAAATGTGCAGACACAACTTTTTTACTACTTTATTATTAGTGTAGATTGTGGGGCATGCGCGAACTTTTATGGTTTGTCACGATAAAGTCGCGTAACTTTATAAGGTGACGCTGGCTTTTGATCTTGTGTGTTGGATTGTCATTTCAAGATGCGCTTTATTAGGCTTTTGTTGGTTTTGTCACGACCAAATTGGTGACACAACCTACTGAATGACCTCTTTGTAGTTCTAATACAATACATCTTAACGACATGAATCCCAGAGGGATGTCAGAGTTGTTTTCAGGGTATGGACTTTCTACATCGTAGGCTCAAGTTTACGGGACTAACTAAAATTTTCACTTTAAAGCTTAATATTTCGCCAACGGATCCCTAAATCGAAAAATGGTTTTCACACACCCACAATGTTTTTGAACGGCCTATCCTACGATACCCCATACTATGGAATAGACGAGAAAAATATAATTCATCCCCAGTTTAAGTGTATGAGAGGTACAATAAATTATTTTTTCAAGATTTAATTTCACCATTTGCATCGTCGCATGCGTCGTTTTCGGGTGATGATTATTTATGTTTTTAAATGTCGCCTAAAACCGGACGAATCGTATAATAAAACCAATGCAACGCCTATCAAAGTGAAGCGCAGCAAAGATTTTGGTCGCTAGTTATGCTGTCGATTCCTGTACATCAAAGTAGCATCAGTCCCAAATGGTACACTACCATTATTACTTTATTACTTGTCGTATTTACTGTTGTGAGCAAAAAGCGATCGATCATAGGGCTCACCACGACTACGCACTCAAAACGAGAGACTTCCTGGACCGCACTGGTTAAACTTTTGGGTCACCCTTCTAACAGCTAGCCTTCAGGCCAAAAATGTTGAATTCCCAAAATGTTGGATTCCTAAAATGTTGAATTGTGATTTATTTTTATTCCCTCAAATACAAATTCAACTCAAAGGGATACAGTTTTCATCGGCGGAAGATGCACTAACTGCGTTCATGAAGGCTGTAGAAGAGGTGGACTGGAAAAAGTGTTTCAAAAATTGGTTAGAACGCGCGAAATTTTGTATAGATGCTGGTCTAGAGTTCTTTGAAAAGATTTAAATGAAAACTATAAACCGTAAAGTATTTTTTTTTACTTTCGCAAAATTTTCTGTGTGTCCCACGTAAGAATATAACTGGAAACATAAATATTTCCAATTATATTCTTACGTAAACGACATCTTATCGTTAAAGTGGCATGTTATTAAAGTTAATCTCAATAAACTAGTTCAATATAATAATTTAAAGGTTTTATTATCCCTTCACTTTAATGTGTTTTATAAAGTCCTTTTAAATGAGTACACAGTTGTATTATGTCATCTTTTAAGGTAAATTCAACTATCAAAATTACCTTTTTTGTTATTTAAAATTTATTATATCAATTGGTTAAAATTAAAAAAACTTTATCTACCTTTAATACTTTCGTAAATTGTTGCTTTTAACAACATTACGTATAATTAAATCGATTAGGCAAATATATTGATAACCTTATACATAAATATGAAATTGTATTGAAACAAAATTGTTATTAAAACAAGTGCGTGAAGGCGGTTAATCCTGGTGCAAAATGCACATCATAATATTGTTTTCCTTACTTTTGAATAAAAAGTATGAAAAATTGCGTTTTAAAGCAATTAGCGGAAATTGATTAGTAATAATTAGGGTGGTGGCGCCATCTATAATTCTAGCCGCTTTATTATTTTTATGTTTTATCGCATGGTCTCCATTTTATTTCCTAAACCTAAGGCAATTGTTGCACTGTTTTTACCGACGAGTGCTGCCACCTGATTGGCATCGGACGTTCAGGCTTCGGAACTGCCCCGAGACACGTCACTTTACTTCTGGACGCTTATTAAGAAAGAAGCATTGTGGAACCACCGCACCGTTTATGGACTCCCGCTTATAGTTGAGCCCTTCGGTTATCAAGAAGAATTCGCGAGTGTCGTTCTGGTGTCGATCCTCATATCATTTAGGTGTGTGAAGCCTCCCGGAGGTGGATAAAGGGACAATAATGACTCGCAGTGATCGCTGTTACGAGACAAAGGCTAACGCGTGGCAGACTTCAGCATCTTCCAACGTCTAAGGTCAGTGCACGATTGCTTCCCTTGTTGTATTAAATTTATTTATCTGTTGAGACCCTACACCTTAAATAAACCGCGATTTTATACAGTCCACTAAAACGCAAGGATCGAGACCACGGCGCCTCCATTTCTTATTTGGCCCTTCGAGTCGGATTTATATTATGATGATGTAACATTACATCTATTCTTATAAACATTCAATCGCTTATTTTGCGATAATCTTTGATATTTTCGCATTTTTAACTCGTATATTGAGGGTAGACTAGAGAACTGACCGGGCGCTCACCTCTGGTTGCTTGCCGCCGCGTCGATGTTTTTCTAGGTCACGCGCGTAACGGTTTTTAAGTTGAATTGAAACAACATAAATATTATTTACCATTTTTTAATCAGTATTGTTATCAATCGTCAGCGTCATGTATAAGCCAAAGACTTCGGATGGAACGGAAATAGTTGACGCAAAGTTGTTCCAACTGGAAGGAAAACGAAATGCTATATTTGAACATATTCAAAACGTCTATACCCTTTCGAATGACTTAAGCAAACCCGAATCAAAAGAAAGTTTTCTTAGCGCAGTTTGTAACCTGGAGACCATACGGTCGGAATTCACAACTCTTTTAGATTCGTACAATGAACGATTGTTAACATTAAACCCGAACACTATACCAAACTACAAACCGCTTATTGCGTTTGAAGATTTGTATTGTCGCATCAAACGTAAAAATAGTTTGTTATCGCCCGCTCCGCTTCCCTCACAAGCACTACAGAGAAAAGACAACGCTCCGCAAAAAGGGAGACCTTCACTTCCGGCTATCGAGATAATGCCTTTTAATGGCGAATATCAAAGTTGGCCTTTATTTTACGCGAGCTTCAAGTCTAACATACACGATAATCCATCGCTCACAGACTCTGAAAAATTGTACTACCTACTTGGTAAAATTTCAGGCAAGGCACGATCCGCTTGCGCAGGAGTTACGCCCTGTGCCGAAAATTATAATCTTTTATTTGAAGCTCTGGTGGATAAATATGAAGATAAACACATGCTCGCTTCATCATACCTAGACCAGATTCTTGATTTTAAACCTTTGTTGTGCGCCTCTGCTAACAATTTGGATCTATTTGCTGACGAATTTATTTCCGCGTACAAAGCGCTAAAAAACATGAAATTAAATGACCTTAATGATTTCATGATATTACATATTGCTTATAAAAAATTAGACTCTGTTACCGTGCACGAGTTCGAAACGAGAAGTCAAACTTCATCAAGTTTTCCTACTTTCGATCAGCTGATTGAGTTTGTAAAACGCGAAGCGAAAAGACTCCAACGCTCGTCTCAAATCGCGTTCAATCAGAACGTAGTTCAGAAGAGAGGCTCTCGGTCTAATATCAATGTTAGTCCCCCTAATCCGCAAGCATTTGTCACTACGGATAACTCGAGCAATAATAAGAATAACAGTTATCCCGCGAGTACTAAAAACAAGTCCGTGCAAAAGTGTTTATGCAATAACACTAGTTTTACGCATCAACACTTATATAAATGTCCTAAATTTAATAGGATGTCTCCCAGTGAGCGTTTTAAATCAGTAAAGGAGCTTTGTGCATGCATCAATTGCTTGAGCATTAAACATAAAGTATCGAATTGTAACTCGGGAGCTAGTTGCAAAACGTGTGAGCAAAAACATCATACGTTATTGCATTTCAATACAGAATCGAATTATGAGCAAGGTCACGTACCCCCGCTTCCGCGCGCACACTCCGCGCCCCGCGCAACGGTACTCCCGCCCCCGCCACCTGTTACTACGGGGTCGCAGGGGTCGCTGCAACCCTTCGCCGCCGTCCACGCATCGCCTTCTGACATCACGCTGTGTGCCACGTCCACTGCTGCGCCGCCGCAGTCGTCGCTATCTAGCGCGGCTCCCGCGCACATAGACCGCGCGCAATGTACACCGTCTACTGTTTTACTTGCAACTGCGCAAATTATTGTGTATGACCGCGATGGCTATGAACATCTTTGTCGCTGCATTTTGGACACAGCGGCCATGGCTAATTTTATAACAAAGGAATGTTGTGATCGTTTGAATATTTCTTATCAAGAAACCTCACATGCGTTTGTAACGGGAATAGGTGGCGCTCGGAAAAGAGCGTTCAGGGTTCCGTAAATCTTGAGTTTTCGTCGCGATTTAATTCTAACATTAAATATAAAGTTTCTTCGCTGATCGTAGACAAAATAACGGAAAGCTTACCTACCGCGTTTGTTGATATTTCGGAACTCACGCACTTGGAAAATTTATCACTCGCTGATGAAACATTTTCAACGCCGGGTAATGTCGACATGTTAATCGGTGCATCCTTATTTCCTCAGTTATTGTTGTCTGGGATCGTGAAGAATAAAGATTGCTCATTACCCCCCGCTATAGAAACCGTACTCGGGTATATTATTATGGGTTCTGTACCTACTATTCTCGGGAACGATTCTAAAGGCTCGTCTTTAGCGACCACTTGTTGTGTCTTTGTACAACAAGATAATAGCACTGAAGATATTCTAGAAAAGTTCTGGAAAATGGAAGAAATTTCCTTACCCGCCGCTAAATGTCAAGATGACATAGAGTGTGAGGAATTTCACCGCGCAACCACCACTCGTGATTTAAGCAGTGGTAGGTATGAAGTTTCGCTGCCATTCCGCGGAGATGTTTACTCTCTTGGTAACTCTTACAATTCCGCTCGCAATCGCTTTTTATGTTTAGAAAGAAAGCTTCAAGCCTCGCCTAAACTAAAACAAGCTTATGATTCCGTAATACGCGAATACATAGACACGGATATATTATCTCCCGCGCCTTTCGACGACTCCGAAAATTCACAACTTCCAATGTTTGTGATACCGCATCACGGAGTCGTTAGAGAAGATAAGTCTACTACTAAATTACGCATTTGTTTGGATGGCAGCTGTAAGACTACAACTATTGGCGGCGCCGGCGCCGCATTGAACGATCTGTTACATCAGGGCCCTAATCTACAGGGTGACCTATTTCAAATACTTTTAACCTTCCGACTTTTTGAAGTCGCGCTTTCCGCTGACTGTAAGCAAATGTTCTTACAGATATCCGTGAATGAAAAAGATCGTCGTTATCAAAGAATTCTTTATAGATTTAACCCGCAAGAACCACTCGTTCTTTATCAATTCAACCGTGTTTGTTTCGGTCTGAAATCTAGTCCTTTCCATGCACTCCGTGTAGTACAACAGCTGATCGAGGACGATGGACACAAATATCCTCTAGCCAAAGAGGTCGCGTCTTCTTCCATGTACATGGATGACCTCGTTTTTTCGGTTATGATGGAAGAAATAGGCATCGAGGCCGCCGCTCAGCTGACAGCTTTGTTTAAAGGAGCTGGTTGGGAACTGACGAAGTGGAACAGCAATTCGCGCGCTGTTTTGGATAGCATTCCCGCGTCGCATAAGATTTCAGATGAAGTTGAATTCGATAAGTCAGTCCAACATAAAATACTTGGACTACGATGGTCAAAAGAAAACGATTCATTTTATTTCAAAATCGCTGATACGGATGACAAATGTACGAAACGTTCTATTCTTTCTACAATTGCAAGATTATGGGATGTAATGGGGTTTGTCGCACCGGTCATATTATACGCCAAGTTACTCATTAAAGAACTCTGGTTACTAAAGCTTGGTTGGGATGACGTTCCACCTCCACACATCGTCAAATTGTGGAAACTATTCCGTGAAGAATTGCCTTATTTGAATGAATTTAAAATTGCACGACATGTTGGAGTAACGCAGGGTTGCGTAGCCACTTTATTGGGGTTCTCAGACGCTTGTGAATCTAGTTACGGTGCCGCAATTTATCTGCACGTTAGCTCGCCTACTGGAAACACTATACAGCTAGTTTGTGCAAAGTCTAAGGTCGCTCCTGTGAAAACGGTTTCAGTTGCGAGACTTGAACTTTGTGGAGCAGTTCTTCTGGCTAAACTACTTCGCATCGTTTACGATAATTATAACGTTCGCTATAAAATGAATTTGTATGCTTTTACTGATTCAAAGGTCGTACTATACTGGATTAAAAGTTCGCCACATCGCTGGCAAACGTTCGTCGCGAACCGAGTCGTCAAATTGACAGAGAATATCTCAGCTGATAACTTTTACCACGTCCCGGGTATTGAAAACCCGGCGGACTGTCTTTCCCGTGGTGTCTCGCCACGAAAGTTAATAGACCATCCACTGTGGCTCCGCGGACCGTGGTGGGCCTCGCTTGACCCCTCACAGTGGCCTATTAACCAAGCCAATTTGACACTCGATGAAAATATACCTGAAGAGAAGGTTACGGCACATCCGGTTATAGACTCAACTTCGGAGTCTTTGATTTATTCACTGGCATTAAAGTTTTCAGACTATGAAAAACTTTTAAAGGTTATTGTGTTGATTTACCGACTTTTGAAAATTTTACCGCGCCGCGACTCTTCACGCCCTCGTGTTGCGTGTTTTACCGCTTCTGACTTGGAATTTGCCGAAATTAAACTAATTCAAATCATACAACAAAAATATTTCGCTGATGACATTTGTAATTTACAAAATAATAAAATATGTTCATCTGCTTTGTTGAAACTCAAACCCTTCTTAGACAAGGGACTTATTCGCGTTGGTGGTCGGCTCATCCATGCCGACATCGACTTTGAACACAAACATCCGCTTATTTTACCGCGTAAGGATCATGTCGTCAATTTGTTGATTGACTTTTATCACAAAAAATATTTCCATGCCGCTTCGGAATTACTGACATCTTTGCTGCGACAGAGATTCTGGATACTGTCTGGTAGGAACATTATTAGGCACTGCGTTTACAAGTGCAATACTTGTTTTAAATTTCGACCGAAAACTCTATCTCCTCCCATGGCAGATCTTCCAGACATTCGTGTCAAACCAGTGCCTAAGGCCTTTTATTTCTGTGGATGCGATTACGCTGGCCCTATCCAGTACACGCCTATTAGACGTCGCGGAGTGAAAAGCGTAAATAAAGGCTACTTCTGCATTTTTACATGCCTAACAACACGCGCCGTTCACATAGAGGTTGCGACAGACCTTACTACAGTAAGCTTTTTAGCTGCTCTAAAACGCTTTCTGTCCCGTAGAGGCCCCGTTCAATGCATGTACTCTGATCGAGGTACAAACCTGGTATCGGCACGGTCTTATCTCCGAGAGCTCTATAGTTTTCTTGACAAAGAGTATCGACCCCGCTTCGAAGAAGAACTAGCTGAAAATCGAATTTCATGGAAGTTAAACCCCCCCGCAACTCCCCATTTTGGATCCTGTTGGGAAAGTATGGTGAAAGTGATAAAGAATCATTTTTTCAAAGTTATAGGACATCAAATTCTATCCTATGAAGAACTAGTAACAGTTGTCACGCAGATAGAATGCTTGTTAAATTCTAGACCGCTTACCGTATTGAGTTCGGATCCTTCTGAACCCTCCGCATTAACCCCAAGTCATTTTCTTCATACCGCACCTTTAAATTCGCTTCCTGCACCACATGTAGAGTTGGAAATCGGTTCTATTAGTCCGCAAGACAGACATACTTTGTTAGACAGACTGGTACAATCCTTCTGGGAGCGATGGAGGATCGAGTACTTGCATCAGTTACAAGTGAGACAAAAGTGGAATACTCCCTCTGTTCCTATTACACCGGGAGTAGTAGTCATAATAAAGACGGATAATTGTCCAAGCCTGAGCTGGCCCATCGGTGTAGTAGAACAAACATTTCCTGGTAAAGACGGGATTGTCCGTGTAGTTTCTGTGCGAACTGCTAAGGGAACTTACACACGTCCAGTTGTGCGTTTGTATCCGCTACCAAACCAATAGCAATACTTTTCCTTTGTGATCAAATGTAGCTTGTAGTTAATTTTTGCTGTACATAATAACCGCTTTCTTCATAGAATTATATTGTAAATATTACCTTACCGCGTGTAGAGCTGTACTCATAGAGCTCTTATATAGAGTTGTAGATCTAGTCTATTACTCTAATTACTTACCTTTCTTTTAAAGACGATGCTTTAAGGCCGGGGGAAATGGTGGCGCCATCTATAATTCTAGCCGCTTTATTATTTTTATGTTTTATCGCATGGTCTCCATTTTATTTCCTAAACCTAAGGCAATTGTTGCACTGTTTTTACCGACGAGTGCTGCCACCTGATTGGCATCGGACGTTCAGGCTTCGGAACTGCCCCGAGACACGTCACTTTACTTCTGGACGCTTATTAAGAAAGAAGCATTGTGGAACCACCGCACCGTTTATGGACTCCCGCTTATAGTTGAGCCCTTCGGTTATCAAGAAGAATTCGCGAGTGTCGTTCTGGTGTCGATCCTCATATCATTTAGGTGTGTGAAGCCTCCCGGAGGTGGATAAAGGGACAATAAGGACTCGCAGTGATCGCTGTTACGAGACAAAGGCTAACGCGTGGCAGACTTCAGCATCTTCCAACGTCTAAGGTCAGTGCACGATTGCTTCCCTTGTTGTATTAAATTTATTTATCTGTTGAGACCCTACACCTTAAATAAACCGCGATTTTATACAGTCCACTAAAACGCAAGGATCGAGACCACGGCGCCTCCATAGGGTTTTACATTCAAATTCTATCATTTTATGATTTACTTTTTGATTGCATTCGATTAACAAACTTAAAAGAGTATTTATAGTTGTAATCGAATGTAGTCAAAATGTAAGGCATAAAATAACATAATTTTAATGCGATATTATTAATAAATTTCCGCCAATTGCTTTAAAACGCAATTTTTGCATACTTTTTATTCAAAAGTAATGAAAACAATATTATGACGTGCATTTTGTATCGGGATTCGGTTTTATTGAAATGGCCTTTATTAAAAATGGGTTAATTCCTAGCGGTATAAGCAAAAACTCTGGAAAAATCTATCTTTCTAAACTATAACCTTTTATATAGACGCTGCATTTTGTTCTGGGGTTTATAAAATTATGAATTTATTAAGAATTGCGCAAAACCATAGACGAATAAAAAAGGGGACGAAGTCACCGCTAAGCAACAACTGAAGCATAGCAACGGCGGCGGTTTACAAGTGTGTGAGTGGATTTACTATGGAATTAGGCTTACTATGATGTGAATGTGTGCGTGCCGGGCTCGGGCGTACACGCGAGTGGGCTTACTATGGCTTCTTCAGTTTTTGGTTGGTGAAATTCCTTCAGACTTTTTTTCTATACGCAAAACCATCAAAATCATGCTTATTCTGAGCAAAAATTGTTTGAACTCTTGAACAACTCGCTTGATTTAAATAGCTGGTTCTTGTTTTAAAATCCTTGGCTCGGTAAAATAGGGAATGGAAATATTTTTTCATCCATCGCGTCCCTGTGAAAAGTATTATTTTCTCCTATTTAACGCTATCCGGAGACGCAGCGATCGTCGTAACAGCCACTTTGCACTGCACGTTGATATGAACGTTATTTCAATGTCGTTTGTGTCGATATTTCTACTGACACACATAGAGTTGCTAATATAAGTTTTTTTTTATCACGCTAATATTATAAATGCGAAAGTTTGTGTGTGTGTGTGTGTGTGTGTGTGTATGTTTGTTACTCCTTCACGCTGAAACGGCTTGACGGATTTGGATGAAATTTATAATGGATATAGCTTATACCCTAACTTAAAACAAAGGCAGCTTTTTATCCCGAAAAAAAAAACATGTCGTTTTGCCGCGGGCAAAAGCTAGTACTTTTATATTTTCTCACGGAATCATAGCCCTGAAAGTACTGGACACTTTTGGACGCCATAATAAAATGTGATTGAGTTTTAAGTTTTAAGTTTTCATGGTGAACCAATTTGATTTTATAAAAAGGATCATAACTTTTTTTCTCGTTGAGTCCGATCTTTTAACAGCAACATAGGGGCCGTAGAATTTTGTGCGGTGTATTAGTTTCAACTTAACTCTTTAACACGCAGGGCCCGAGAAAAAGCGTCTTGACAGACGGACAGAGACGGACAACCAAGTGAACCTATAACGAACTTCGACAGTCCGATTGAGTCTGCTTTCATCTTAGATACAACTACTATCAAGGCTTAAGAGGCCTGTACCCAAGCAGCATTGTTGGCGCACGGTTGGCCCACATAGCTATCGTTAGTTGGCCAACAGTTAGGTTTGGCCACTATTTTTTAGTTGGGCCTACGTATATTTGCCTACAGTGGCCCTACGTATGTTAATGACAGTTACCCAACAATGGGTTCAAATGATTTTTAATCGTGTCTGGAAATGTTGGCCTTCTTTCTTGAACTCAATGCCTGAAATATTGTTTACAGCAAGATCTATATTGCTGTGACTATTTGACTTCGACATCCCATAGTAAGACAGTGACAAAACGATATCGCGATGTAACTACCATCAGCCCCATCTAGTTGTGAGTTTTTGAATCTTTTACATGAAACAACCTATGTGACTAGATACAAAAAAGTGTACTTGTATGTAATAACATAATATGTATAATTGTATATCGCTAATTATATAAATACAATTGAATTTATTGCAATTACTAAGAACTAACCCAGGGTTGGAATAGCACCGTATGACTCAATAAATGGGTACCTTGTGATGATGAACCTAAGTAACGGTAACAGAAAGAACGTGACGCTGTGACGCTTGCTTGAGCACCCGCGCGCGCGCTGCCTATCCCCTCTACCCCCGCATTTGTCCGGCAAAATATGGTACGTTCTGTGACCGTAGGGCCTGCATAGTGTTGACAGCCATTTTTTTCGTATTGAATTGAGGAAGTGAATAAAATCATACATCAAAACAAAACGATAAAATTGCTTTAAAAATGTGTCCCTATTTCAATTAAATTGGTCAATATTTCATACGAACAGTTTATAAAATAGTCGTGTTAATACAAATAAAATCATACGGTTTATGACATTGCGCCTACGTCGTTAACAATGCTTTATCCCAACATTGTTCACCCAGTGGTAGCAGAAGTTGCGGTTGGCCCATTGTTAGTTATCGGGTGGCTATATTGCTAATATTAGTATCATTGGGCCAATGTTGGATCATGTAAATCATAAAAATCCATGTAAATCCAAGTCGGTTAATTTATTCAGTCCCTACTTAACCTACTTTAATCGACTTGGATTTACATGGATCTCACAACTTTTTACGGTAGAAGAACTAAGTTGCGAGACTTGTGTTTTTTTACAAGTTTTGTTTTTGATGCCATCTCATTTCTTTTTGTAGATAGTCCTACTTTTTTTCTTTCCAGTACCTATATATTTATATGGGATTACAAAGTTAATTATGCAGTTGGTGTATCTTGAGCACTGGACCGAAATTGCAAAATATTTTAGTTTTTCCTTGATTTATACACTAAACACTAATTGTATTCCAAATTTAAAGCTTCTATATCTGCTATAAGTGCCTTAGAGTTTTGATGATCGGTCAGTCAGTCAGTCAGTCAGTGAGTGAGTGACAAAATTGAGAAACTTTGACTAGATATAATTCTTAAAGTAATGGTTCAAATTGAATGAAATTTGAAACATACCGTGTTTATACAATGCCTGCTTGGTTACCGAAAATTCAGGCTTCTATTTTTATCCACAACGAAGTTATAGGGGGTCGAAAATGGCCTGAACTGCTTCGAGAAAAGTATGGTACGGCGTGCCGCTTTTTAACTCGACTTGGCGGGGGCACTACCGTGCCCCCAGATGTAGTAATTGTACAAATTATATCAGTTATTTTAATCCCTCATTCTCCTACGTTACAGGCAGCCAGTGCCCTGTTCACGCTAGATAGCGCGCGGGGCGAAGCGTTGGCCCGCCGCCTAGAGCGGGGGGAGCGTCGGCGACGGCGGTGCCGCGCCGTGCTGAGCGTGCTGGCGCTGGTACTGCTAGTGGCCGCGGTCGGCGCCGTCGAGCTGCTAATGTCGAGGGGGCGGAGGCTGTTTGGGGCTGTGCTGCGGTGAGAGGTGAGCTATCCACGGTTGATATCTTGTTTACAATATAAATTCCGAAAACTTACAGGTGCATGCTGCGGTAGCCGACAACGAACTACCACACTCCTATTGACTCCGCTTCCATCTCAGATATAACTGTTGTCAAGTCTTAAGAGGATAGTCTCCGCAAAACCATAACTTATACTTCATAGTATAAACAATGAATGTAAACAATGTATGAACAATCTAGAATTAAAAAAACACGTTAAAAAAATAGCACTTCTGCTAAGAATGTATTGCACACTCTTGTCAAAACAGAATCTTCAGAAGTCATTCCAATATTGAGAAATAAAAAACCAAAGATTCCTCTAAAAAAATATATATTCATATCGATATTCAAGATAATTTGAACAAAAACTTATTTATGAATTAAAAACAGTATACATTTCATAAAACTGTGAAACAAACAGATATTATTATTATTATTAACTTTTTTAAATATAATACAACTATAGGTAGTGATGAACGAATGTCGTAATTCTGACTTTTCTCGCACTGCGAGTCCTTCTGCATAGAATAACAGTGATTGATGCAAGCGTGACCTATTCCCTTAAGGCCCCATAAGAAAAAAAACTTAAATTTTTCTTACCATAATAAGTATTGAAAATCTACACCGTTAAATGCCTGGAAATTGCAATAAACGATTTTTAAATAGCAACGTTTTCACGTGCAGTATCTACATATAGCCCGGTTGAAATACTAATAAAACCAATAAAAAAAAACGAGTCAAGTTTTATTTTTTAAATAGGTTCTATTGTATGGATATTTACTTAGTGTACAGTTTTCCGGCTGATATTGATCGAGGACTAGATATTTGTAACTAAAGTGAATAACTTGAAGGTAAAAAAATACTTAAAATTTAAAAGCTCGTCGAGGACGTTGTCTATAAAGACTATGTTATTTATAACGATGTATTGCTATTTCTAGACATTCAATTGAGCAGATTTTCGATAAAAAATATTTTTAAGGCCCTAAGAAAGAGTTTGGCCAAGAAACATAGACAAGATAAATATAGCCAAGAAAGCATTCAATCAAATGTTTTTGTTTCTGTTTCAGGCCCGTTCTCCCCATTGCACTGCACACCACGAAAGTTCTCAACTCTCACAGAATTTACATTTTAATGGTGAATAAAAAATTTACCTGAAGAAAATGGTTACTTAGGTATTTACTTGGAATAATGTATTTTTATAGGACTTCGACTCAGTTAATTTTAAACTTAACCTAAAAATCTCATATGTCCTTATTTTAAAAGATTTTAGTTTTTTTTTGTAAAAATGGGATTGCCCCATTCATTTCAATACCTAGAACCTACCTTAAGTTTTCCATTTCCAACCGAAATAATATGTACTATACAAGGTTACTTAATAATTACCATTATGTTCTCTATAAAATCTTTTTTTGGTTTGAATTCCACTATCGATTTTTTTCTAATATTGATAATATTTTTTCCTTGCGGTCGGTCCAATATACACAAAAAGGCTCACTAATTTAAAAAAAACTTTCATTTATTAAATTGTAAATGCCTGTGATCATCAATCGCGCTGCATCTACAACATTTATGCGTATAAATCTAATAGATGATAGAGTATCCCTAAAATACCACATTCCACCGAAGACAAAAATGTATGCACGAACTTTTTTTTTACCTTTCCACAGAAATTTAATCAGCTGATTCAACCACTTTGTACTGGGAAATGAAAAAATTATTCAAGCAATGTAAGCAATAATTTGTTTTTTCTTCTGAAATGTGATCATCAGTGAACGATACATGATCTACCATAGACTTATTTTCACATATTATTGTAAGATATATAATTGCATACTAATTTCTTTTAGCTTTTTTATTTATTCGATTTTTGATAGTGGGATGCAAAAGTGTATTTTATAGGCAAAACGGGTAAATCACTATTCGCCCGCGTCGCGTAGTTACAGGGACGAGATACAAAGGGAAACGCGCGGGGAGCGGGCGGCAGGCTTGTGTGAGAGATCACACACTCTCTCTCACACACTCTCAATGCAGCCTAAACCCGCCCCGCGCCCCTGTAGCGTCGCGGACGAAGACTGACTATCCGACTGGTCTATAATTCACAGTTGTTTAGGGTAATTTTAGGGTATTTACTTATATCTAATAAAATAAATAGCCATTACTAGTAAATAAGTATACTTTAATCAGATTTTTAGGCCCAGTGAATCAACGTTAAAGATAATTGTTTACTACCTGCCGTACTGGTGCCATAATTTAAATAAAATATTTTAAATCGTTATTATAAATCGTTACCTATATACCTAACAATAGTTTACAATATACTCTAATTGAATTTTTCCTTAAATACCTATATAATTGCCAGTTAAACTTACAATAAGTCAACAACCCATTTAAGTTTTATTAAGATAAATTAATTTTTATTTAGTATAATGGCGTATCGTATACATATAACGTGACTTTCCTTTATATTGCCAAATTCATACCGGAGACTCGGTGAATGGTCAGGACCATGGTTTATTGACCCTGTTTGCCAAATAAGTAATTTATTCTTATCCGCCTCTATACTTGTTTGAGAACAACCTCGACTCAATTAGTATTGGAAGTCTAAATTTTATTACCACTTACCGAGTATGAATTTGGGTACATAAACAAAAGTCAACTTGTATACGGGCTGCAGCATGACAGGCTTCATCTATTGATAGGTCTTATTGCGACGTAATTGGTGATAAAATCGTTTACTATCCGTATCAGATGCTATTAGGAAAGGACCTTGTCATACTTGATGTCTGTGTGCATGGGCGTCGGAAGACGAAAGTTTAGGGTGGGGCAACCGTTTTCAAGTATCATCGGGATTTATAGTTGAAAAATATAAAAAAAACGTATTTTTGTGCAAATAAAAAACGGCTGATCGGTCTTGTCTCTCGTATGTGCACTTTAGTACTATTTTTTACTGTCCGATTCCGTTTCCAGGTGGGGGGGGGGGGCAGCTGCCCCCCAAACCCACCCTCCGACGCCCATGTCTGTGTGCGTTAGCAACATTGACGGAAGTGCGTGAGTGAATGAGATGCACATATAAGTTATAACGCACACAGGCACAAGGTCTTGTCCTAATAGCATTTGAAACGGATAGTAAAATAACTGTCTGTAAAATATTGTATCTAAAATAATAAATTGTATTAGGTACTAATATTTTTACGTACTCCGTTTAACACGTGTTTACGATTAATAATGTATTATACCTGTATTAAGTAATTGTATTTATAATGTACTTTACAATTCAAAATTGTAAATGAAAAGTTTACTTATCGTATTAGTAATAGATTTTAATTTTACGTTATTAATATAATAGATTGTATATTTTCTTAGTTTTGTATTTTTTGTATGTTTCGGAAACTATTGATTTGTGATCGATTTACCATAAGTACCTTATTTGTTTATTATAATTAATTTGAGTTTCGCAATAGGTATTATATTCCAATGTGGAAATTAAAGCACAAAGTGCGTTTTTATTTTTAATTAAACTATTCTTAGTATAAACATTTGGTGATTTTATTTCAATGCAAACAATAACATTGGTTTCAACTTTAATAGTATTTACATTTGTTTTGACCGTTTATGGCCATAAGATAAGAACACATTAGGAAAACGTTTCAAAACGTGCAATCGTAGTGCGAAATTTCACTCGTTTGTTAGAAAGAGCAATAAAAATCTGGTTGCACTGGCCAGTGTGATTTTCGCATTACTCCGAAGCGTTTCAAAACACTTCCGGGAAACTGTCAGGTAACAGTTCGGTTACCCTCGGTTTCACTCGTGTCAATTTTTGAACGCTCTATGGTGAAATTTGCCGTACTCGGGTAATTTTCGCTCGTTTCGAAACGAAAATATTTTTTAAACTTAACAATGTAATTATTATAAGACCTGATTTCATCACACCCCTGTTGGTTATTTCATAAATCAGACATTACGTGATGAGGGATTAAAATTAACAAGGACACTAACATCTCTGTTAATTTTGTATGTCCCATGTCGAAAATGGAACAAGCCATTAGTAAATCAAACAATAAGCGAATGACTCAAAAATCATTCGCTCACATTCTAAGCCAACCAAAACAAAAGGTCATTATTTGTTTTGTCATTATTGCGCACACGGGCACTTTTTTCACTAGTCGTATTATAAGTTTCGTGTTTGGTAAGGCGACTGATTTGAAATGCCGTTTATTCTGTTGAATTCAATAGAGATCGGTTTACATTTCGTTTTGTTGGTTTAATGTCAAACAATTTGAGTCTTCGAGATAGGTCATTTGCCGGTTGCCATGACAACAATGTAAACAATAGCAAACATGCTATCCCGACAGCTGTGGGTCTGTGTGACAGTAAGCTAATCGTCTGTTACCAATCTACCAAACCCCTAGAGCAGTCATTAAATTTAACAACTTATTAAGGAAAATATAGCATGGTGGGGCACTCACTAACTTTAACAGTCCGATAAATGATATAATAGGGGCATCAAGTAACTAACAGAGTATGGTGAAATCGGATCTTTATTAAATGCCTAGAAATAGCAATTCACTATTTATTGTTATAAAAAAATTACAAATATTAGGCTAATTATGATCGCTTTTAGCGGTTAAAACATAGGTAACTATTGTATAGTATGAATACAATTGGGTATCGCCGTAAAAAAATGTACCATAACATCCGTGAATCAGTAACACACTATATCATCGGTAACATTCAAGATAACGTAACATACGTGAGTTTCCTAAAGGTCTGTTTAAAATGTAAGTCAGCTAATGTGCACCATTTAGTTTTATTATTTGTTTGACCCTAGGAAATTAACATTTTTTCTTAGTCAAGTTTCGTCATAGTCATTTTTTTTCTTTTTTTGTTTCGTTCAGCATTTTTTTTCTTGGCCATTTCATATTTTTCTGGATTCTGTGACTTCATTTTTTCTCGGTACTTTTTTTGCTTTTTAGCATTACTTAAGGCCATCTGAAAATCAGAAATACCAGTGTTAATATTAAATGGAGCAGTCTAATACGGTTTGTGTCTGTAGATGTCAGGATGTGCAGGAGGAATATAAATAAGCACTATTATTAAAAAAGGTGAAACAGCTCCATGATTTGATATTAATTAATATTTTTGGTAATCTTTGTTTTATTATTATATTATACTTAATGCCCATAATTGTTTAACTATAATAAATAGTTATTGATTTAAATGAAAGCAATATGAATACAGCCTTGTTTCACGACTGTTATGTAACACATCAGTAAGATTTGGTAACATACGGTAACTTTCGTGAATCAAACACATGCGGGATATAACCTTATAATTGTTTTATTTGGAAATGAATGAGGTTAGCGACGATTAAAATATATAATCGTTACAAGCATTAGTGAATCTATGAGCAAAATATACAACAGATAGACATTTCGCATATTTACCTTGATATTTCCAAGCTAAATCTCACTAAAAATTCTCACGACAGACAAAAAACTTCACGAACGCGACGTCGTCGCTCACCCACTCGAAACAAAAACTTTATTGGCGGATTAGTTCATTAAGTTGCCTATATTGCATCAAAGGGTTGCTATTTGCATAAAAATTGCAGTGGTTGTCCTTCTTTTACCAAATGTCGATAAAATTGGTAACACAAACAAAATGTAACATTCAAGAACCGAAATAGGCGACATTAGTACATTACGATACGAGAGCGATGAAACGTTTTCTGACGAGTGTGAGTTTGCGGCACGAGCCGAAGGTGAGTGCTGCAATCACACGAGTCGAGAAAAAGTTTCTCGCACGAGTATCGTATAGTATTTTAGAGCAAAAGTGCGGAAAATGCCGACTTTACGCAAGCGCAGCGTGCGTAAAGTGGTCATTTTACGCACGGTGTGCTATAAAATATTGAAAATAGATATTTTGTATAAATATAACATTTATTCATACGATTACTAAATTAAACAAAAGATGCACCATTTATGTTTATGTTAAGATACCCACCTTTAATTATGTAAGGCTATTTTGATCGCATGTTATCTTTGAAGGGATCAAAAGTCAATGGCGACATTATTATTTTCTTAGACAATTTAAAATATGTTGTTAGTGTCATCGTGAAAATATCGTTACTTCAATGCTTATTTGTAATAACTTCTTGAATTTCAGTTTATTTGTTATTCTACGTCACCCTAATTTAATTGTGTTGTGCATACGACCATCAGATTTTATGTAAAAAATTAAAGTCGCTAGGCGACACAAAAAAGAAAAAAAAAGTACTTTTTTTTACTGCCATACCCAATTACTTATCTCGTTTATAAATGCAATAAAATATTTTAATCTAGGTAGAGAGAACAATTAGCAAATAACACTGCAGGTACTTATTGTATTGATACAGAATACCATTTTGAGAAGATCCACATATAAGGTGCCACGAATGGTGTGTTAGAGACCAAGTACCGAAATGCAGACCCGCAAAAATATTGTTTCTAATTATCTCATTTCTTATAAAAATTCAGATCTTGAAATAACGTTAAACAACAAAAACTTTATTGCAGACAAACCGAATTTATATAGGTTCTATAACGTTAATACCCGTAGTGTTAAATTCGCATAAAATACCGTTATACATATCTATTCTTGTTTTTATTATACTAATAATGTTATTACTAACGAAACAAATTTAATTTAATTTGATTTATTTATTTACAAAAATCCACAGCAATACAAAAAGTGTAGGCTTAAAAGAAATATTGTTTATACATACTGCCAATGACTGATTTAATTATGCTAAATTGAACATATATTAAATGAATCAAAATTCTATAACGACTTTATACCGGTAATTTCTTGTAACGTTATAAAGGCCTGCATTTATCACAACACTGGAATACCATCCTCACTCATCCTTCACTACTCTCCTAAACTCTCAAAAAAAAAGACTTGAGATTTATAAGGCCAATTTTTGACTCACCTCCGCTCAGACGTGTGTGGTAGGAACACTGGGGTTGCAACACTGAGTTTTTGAACGGGTTCGGCTGAGTTGCTACACTCCAAACGTCATTGCACATATTTCCAATATAGTTTGTACTGATTTTTATCTGTCATTTTGACGTCCCCATACGAACCTTGCGAACCACTTGCGAACCCTGCTCAGAGTTGATGTTGAAAACTTCACACCGGTGTAGCGACACTGCTATTTTTGAACGGTCAGTGTTGCGACCCGTGTTGATTTTTGAACGGTTTAGTGTAGCAACCCGGGTAGGCAGCGCCGGATTTAGGGGAGGGCAAACGGGGCTGAAGCCCGGGGCCCCCACACTAGAGGGGCCTCCACAAGTTTTTAATATTGTACACTTATTGTTTTTTCGAATAAATAACTCGCCCTATACATATTTTTAACTAATCATACATTAAAATAGAGTAAGTATAAATTGCACAAAGATGTTAGGGCTCACGCTGTTTGTTTTTTTCTATTTGTATTGGCTTTGTCCATAAGAACTATTTTTTTTTATCTTACTTTTCTAAGTAATGTAACTATAACTGTATACTAGTTTATATACCGTATACTAATTCAAAGAGTAATGTTAAAACACAAAATTTTTTCCACCCACCTTTCTTCGTTCTTTGCCCAGGGGCCTTAAAATACGGCCCTGCGGGTAGGAAACCCAGCCCAGTGTCAGTTTTTGAATGACAGCTAAGTGCGAGTTGTCTATCGAATAACTTTACTACCGCGTGAATCCGGGTTTCCAGCGCATGTTTTGTCCTACACACTACACCAAAAACGTTTACACAAACAAAACATTGTTTCGCTACACATTTTTGGTGATAAAAGCATACAGGAGACACTTATCAACAAAAATAGGTACCGAAACAATATTCAGTGTACACGTTTTTGTTTAGTGTGTAGGACAAAACACGCGCTGGAAACCCGGCTTATCTCGATTTACATGGTCGTAAAGTTATTCGATAGACAACTCGCACTTATAGTCCAGGAGGTACCGTTGCAAATACAAAAGTCATAGTAAGCCGGCTGATATTGACATCGATCGTAGATCTCACATGACTGTTATGTGAATCGACCGTCAGCTGCTCAAGTAGCGGTGGGTTTGGGCGTGAGAGGTTGCGAAAGTGGTAAAAAAAGTGATAGTACGCCGACTGAAACTTTTCTCACAGATAATTGACATCACACTGAGCTGAAAAAAAATCGTCAGCTGATTTTTTTCAGCTCAGTATGACGTCAACTATCTGTGAAAAAAGTTTCAGCCGGCGTACTATTACTTTTTTTTTACCTGTTTCTCAGCCTCTCACGTCCACACCCACCGCGGGTGCGTCAGCTGTCGATTATCTATTAAAAAGGCAAAAAAAATCATGTCTGTTGTATAGGAGTACGCGGGTCCGACTTGCACTTGGCCGGTTTTAGTATTTGTTGTTATAGCGGAAACAGAAATACATCATCTGTGAAAATTTCAACTGTCTAACTATCACGGTTCATGAGATACAGCCAGGTGACAGACAGACGGACAGCGGAGTCTTAGTAATAGGGTCCCGTTGGTTACACTTTGGCTACTTTTCGTAGAACTACTACATTCTATTCGATAAACTAATCAATAAAATATCTACGACATTCAGACCTTAAAATAGCAGAAGATACAGGTTGTTAAGATGACAACTTTTTTCCCTGTAACCGCAAGAAGAAAATCAGCTGTTCCAAAGAAAAATAAAATACTGACTCGAGCGAAATGTATGAAACAGCTGATTTTTCTTTGCACGTTTTTAGTGTTAGCCCTTTAGTAAAAGTAGTTCATATTACTAGGTAGAATCCCCGTTTTCAGGAAAAAGGTTATCATCTTGACAACCTATATAAGTTAACGTTTCTACATCGCTATTAATTTAATTTTTACACAATTAAGTATTACTTAGTTATTAAGTTATTATTAATGAAACGATCTATAAAAATGCAACAACACTTTAAACTGGTATTTTTTATACGGTCTGATGATATGTAGCAACACCCCTCTCCCCACTATTCGAGCCTCAGGTTATTGACAAACATGGTTGCTTGTAGTAACCCTCACTCAGCGGAGATCACAGCATCGATCGTCTGATCAGTCTCCTCCACTGGAACTGCGTCGACCACTTGACAGTTGAAGGCCAGCGCCACGACCTTGGTGGCCACGCTGCTGCTCCTGACCCTGGCCAGGTATTTATCGTAGTACCCGCCTCCGTGGCCGAGCCGATGGCCGGACTTGGAGAAGGCGAGCCCTGGTGCGATGATTAAGTCGAGACCTCCTGGAAAGATTGGAAATATCTCTTTGATTGGTGTTACATTATCAAATTACTGAAGGATTTAGCTCTGGAAAGAGAGCGACGGAAGATGGAAATATCTGTTTGATTGGTGTAACATTATCAAATTACTGAAGGATTTAGCTCTGGAAAAAGAGCGACGGAAGATGGAAATATCTGTTTGATTGGTGTAACATTATCAAATTACTGAAGGATTTAGCTCTGGAAAGAGAGCGACGGAAGATGGAAATATCTGTTTGATTGGTGTAACATTATCAAATTACTGAAGGATTTAGTTCTGGAAAGGGAGCGACGGAAGATGGAAATATCTGTTTGATTGGTGTAACATTATCAAATTACTGAAGGATTTAGCTCTGGAAAGAGAGCGACGGAAGATGGAAATATCTGTTTGATTGGTGTAACATTATCAGATCACTGAAGGATTTAGCTCTGGAAAGAGAGCGACGGAAGATGGAAATATCTGTTTGATTGGTGTAACATTATCAAATTACTGAAGGATTTAGCTCTGGAAAGAGAGCGATGGAAGATGGAAATATCTGTTTGATTGGTGTAACATTATCAAATTACTGAAGGATTTAGCTCTGGAAAGAGAGCGATGGAAGATGGAAATATCTGTTTGATTGGTGTAACATTATCAAATTACTGAAGGATTTAGCTCTGGAAAGAGAGCGACGGAAGATGGTACTTACACATGTACAACAATTTGACCAAATTTGAACTAGTTTGTATTATTTTTTATGTTTAAGATAGCGTTAAAACAAATAACCCGGAAAAAATAGCATTTCTCAAGCGGCGTTAGCTTAGGCCGTAGAAGCCTGACCTCTCAAACTTGAGACCCAGACTCGATCCCCGGGCAGGCATGCACCAATGGGTTGCATTTCACAGTTCACACCGGGAACACCGCTAATAACCCCTCGGGGATTCATGTCGTGACGATATGTGTGTTTTTTCAAAGTTTTTTGTATCCAGACCTCCCGAGGGTATAATTTTTTAAATTTTTTTATTTGCCCAGATAGAGGCCATACATATCCTGTATACAACGTGAAATTTAAGTCATTTTGTTAACGAAAACTGGTGATAGTACTCGTCCATATGAACAACTTTTACTATGGGACCAATACTGAAATCGCGAAAAAAATATCAGCTGTTCCCTCAGAATACAGAACAAACAACAGGTTTGTTCTGTATTCTGAGGCTGTTCCATAGAAAAGTTAAATACCTACTCGACCCAAATGTATGAAACAGCGTTTCAGTGAAAAGATGTTTTTAAGGGGGAACGTTTTGAGCTCGGTGCAAAATGCACAACTTATGATTGTTTTTCTTACTATTGCATAAAAAGTACTAAATAAATGTGATATATGGCATTTCACGACCATTGCTTAGTGTCAATTGGGTTTTTCTACGAAAATTTTGTAATTTTATGTATTACGTTGTAAATGACGCAATTATGCTAAAAACCCCTGATAATTATTCAACAATAGCCGCAAAATAAGATGAAACTATTTTATTTCATACATTTTATTTTAAAATAAGGTAAACAAACTTATGTTATGCACTTTGCACTGAGCTCGAAACGTTACCCCTTAAGGACGAGTACTATCACCAGTTTTCGTTATCAAAGTGATTTAAATTTCATGTTGTATACATATGATAGACAGACGGACAAACAGACAGACAGTAAGCTGAGGCCTAGTAACATGGTCCGGTTTGGCACCCTTCGAGTGCGGAACCCTAAAATAGCACATATTTGAAAAGTAAATACAAACGCACTCGTTGTGCTAAAGTAAAGCGTGTATTTAATCAGATTGCATCTGTAACGGAACATGGCATAAGAACTTGCGCTTGGTAGACTTCGCATGATAAATTGATGACTTCTAAAGGAAGTAGAGCGTAAATGTGCTATACACACTGTGAAGCTAATACCGACCGAATTGTTTTTTAGGGTTCCGTAGTCAACAAGTCACATTTAATTTCTTATAATGAAATTAAATCAACCGACCAAATTCATACCGGAGACTCGGTTAGTGGTCAAGAACTGAACTGATCACTGAACCAGTAATCCTTTTGGCCAATTTCGAAAAATACATTTTTTGCTCCCTTACTGGTTGGACTAGTTTCCTAGTGGAGGCAACATGGGGCAAAAAATTATTTTTTTACACTTTCACCTAGAGGGTTATTAAACGTTGTTCCTGATGACTAACCGAGTCTCCAGTACGAATTTGGTCGGTTTCACCTAGTAGTTTCGTCATGTCCGTCCGTCTGTCTGTCCGTCTGTCCGCGGCTTATCTCAGAGACTCTTAGTACTAGAAAGCAGTAATTTGGCATGGGTATACATAATATTAATCACGTCAACAAATAGGTAATATGAAATTATGAAAAAAAAATCTTTGCTTTTCTTCCCCTACAAGTAAAATGTGGATGGATTTTTTTTCACGTCTACTAATTGTTAGGCGCGTCATTGAATAGGTCTTTTATAAATATTTGTTATGTGAAAACCATTTTTCGATTCAGAGATCCATTTCCGAAATATTAAACTCATTTTTGTTAGAGTTAAGTGTCCCCCTCTGCCAGCTAAACGTTTTTTTTTTTTGGATATGTAAAAAAATTCAGGGGTGAAGGTAACGAAATTAAAAGGAAAATTATAACAGCTAAGTAATTCACAAGTTAACGAGTAATAGTCAACCGACTTAATTTTGCAGTTTTGTTTCATACATTTCATATATTTCTTAAGTTTGACATTTTTATTCGAATCCATCCATCCATCCATCACCCTGTTTCTACCACTGCTGGACATAGGCCTTTCCAGGATTTCGCCACTCTTGGTGGTCCTCCTGGAAGAAATGCCCATACTCACACTAGCTGGGCAGGCGGGGGGGTGAGCGCGGTGCCGAAACCCTTGCACCAGTGAGGCCGCTGCCCGTCACCAGTCTGTTTTGTATAAGGCTCGGCAATGGGGGATGGATAAACCGCCATCCATCGGTCCCAGGCAATGGTGGGCCGCCTGGTTTTGCCTGAGAGCTGTTCTCTTACTCTCCCCCGAATAACTTCGGGAGGATTTGCGAGTAAAATGGTGGTACCTCGACAGTTGAGCCCGGCATCAGCTCTACCACCTGTAACTTGTAATATATATAACTCGAATCATTTAAGTCTAATTTATTTGAATGGTACGGAACCCTCGGGCGCGATTCCTACTGGTACTTGACCGGTTTTTTATTTTACCTAGTATGGGCTTACGTTTGGGCATTACCACGCTCGGTGAAAAGCGTCGCCACAGAAGATATATCAATCAGTACGTAAACTTCAAGGAAACGTCCTGAATCGACACACATGCACAGACGCATGCTTTTACACGCCGTTCTCGGGGATCGTCGCGGAACGTTAGCGTCGCGCGTCGGTTGGCAGTCGCGAGCGCTGCACCGTGCCATAAGGTTGCTCTTATATTTCCCCCGATGCCAGCCCTAACATGCCGATTGGCCGTAGGTAATTACTCGAGAATACCGTGGAATTTCACCACTGTGGCGTCACCCAGAAATTAGGAGAGTGACGGCATAATCAAGGCGTTAATCACTCTTTCCAGGAATGAGTGACCGATACTACTGATTGTAACCACTTCCCGGTACGGTTACTGATGACGTCATACCAGAAGACGATGACTCACTTAGTGGTATGGTTTCGTCACGAGGGCGGTGAGAATCCACGGTCGAAGCCACTAGAACACACGAAGCCCTAGTGTTAGGACAAGTAAGTATTGATAAATATCGAGTGTTTTTTTAATAAACCGCTTATTATTATTAGTTAACACGGTTAAACAAAAAAAAAATGGTCTATACGATATAAAATCACTAGGGCAGCGACCAGTAAATAGGTGCCTACGTCAGCTCTGCAGACGGCACCAATGACACATAGATAAATAACACAGACATAGATATAGATTTACTATTATACATTTTATAATCCCTTAAACGACATTAACGAGAAGGGATAGAGCAGTGACAATATCCTTTTTAGATAACGTTGCCTTATAAATATTTAAAAAGCGGATAGACCTCACTTTTTAACTGTGCAAGGAGGCACAAGTCGACCTTTCGATGAGATTATGACTCATCATCATCAGGACTCTTCGGGAGTACTTTCGCGCATGGCGGTCAGTCGAGTACTAAGTCGAGTAAAAAGTGAGTCCTATCCGTTTTTTAAATATTTATGATGTCAACTCAATGAACGTTGCCTTACATCAAATACTGTAGAAAGGCCACGTAAAACATTCAGAATAGAAGAGAAACCTCAGTATTTACTCCTTTTATCCGAAAAAGTTTTCAAATCTAAACAAAATTACATACAATTAATTTCAAACAAAAATTCCCTCGCCGTATCTCAAGAAGTGATAAAGATAGTAAATGTACCAACCTGATTCTAAAGCGTCGTCTCTGACCGTCTCCTTGGAGTGCTGAGCTATCCCGTGCTTCGTCAGCTGCATGCTCTGTTCATCTCCACTCAGAACCCTCAGCATCTTCATGTGCCCGCCAGCGTATTGCGGAACGAAAGCGGCTGCTCCACGAGCCTTCAAAACATTAAGTATTTGTTCAAGTAACATTTGAATAACTTAAGCATATAATTTTCGGTATGAATACAAAAAATATACAATATAGGATAAAAGGGTGTTATGGTGTTTCCAAGTGTGAATTGTTACTACAACATGTTTTCAACGCCTTATAGCCGTACTTCGGGCACAAATACACGCATCATAGGGTGTCCAGGGGCCTAACTTAAACATCCATCGTAACCGCCTTCAAACGCACCGCGATTGGCTACAAATGACATCACACATCATTTTCAGCCAATCACGACATCATTGATGCCTATAACGATAAATATAGTATGGTGCAATTAACCCCAGACCTCAACATCCAAAGTTGTATCATTTCAGGTCCAAATTGTTTGGTAAAACACATATTATTTGGTAAAAGGTTACGCCATTTTTAGCGTCGGGTTTGGGGGTAAGGGGAGGAGATGTTGGGTTTTTCAATTTTTCTTAAATATTTCGAAAACTATGCGGTTTAGCGCAAAAGTGCCAAGCACAAAAGTAATATACATTAAATTGCGAGCAAAAATAGTCTTCAGCATAATCTTGCTAAAGTGAACGGTTCCAGTGTTATGGGGTGTGTAAATTAGCAATTGTTCGGTTTTTTTAGATTTTTGGAAAAATATGACATTTATCACCAGGAAACTATTTTTTTTACAGGATTGTGTTTTGTAAAATAAATTGCAATTTTTGTAGTCGGTGGTATGTTAGTGATAAGCCCTTAAAGGAACGACAACCTCACCACTCTCTCAAGGAGCGCTACCTACATTTTAAGGGAAAAGAGGCTTCCACAGGCCTATGCCATATAAACCTGTGGTACGGAGAAACCTTAGGTATATAAAATAAATTGTTTCCTTGTGATAAACGGCAAATTTTTCCAAAAATCTAAAAAAACCGAACAATTGCTGCTTTCCAGCCTCCGTAACTCTGGAACTGTTTACCTCAGCTAGATTATGCTATAGACTATTTTTGTTCGCAATTCAATGTAGATTACATTTTTGCGCTAAACCGCATAGTTTTATAAATATTTAAGAAAAACTGAAAAAACCCAACTACTCCCCCTCCCTCCCGTCCCCCAAACCCGACGCTAAAAATAGTATAACTTTTTACCCAACAATATGTGGACTATATAGAACAATTTGGAGCTGGAATTATAGTTTTACTATCGATGTTGAGGTTGGCCGTTTTTGGGCTAATTGCACCACAGTAATATTGAAGTTAGACAATGAAAGGGCAGGTATATATCACTCACAGTGTTTAATTCGGATAATACTTATAGGTATTTTATTTATACCTTTATTTTTCCTCACAATATTTGTATGGAAAAACACAAAAAATATATATACATATATTTACAATTTTGGATATATTATATTTCGGCCCACGGTAAAAAAATAAAAAGTGAAAATAGTTATTTATAACAGTTGTCACTTTTACTTTTTTACTTTTTTATTTGGTAAATACCTTCATTCGACTGATGACGGCCCCATACCGTGGGCCGAAATATATCGAAAATTGTAAATATATATATACTTTTTGGGTTTTCCATACAAATATTGTAAATAAAGGCTAAAAAAGAGTAAAATATACCTTTATTCATATTTATTATTACTCGATGCAAGTCTATACTTTTATTTTATTCGTTTATTTGAAACTTGTTTACTTTCGTTTTTATTATATTTTAACGTATTATATTTAGTTTCAGTGTTTTTCCAAGTAAATGACGTAATAAAGTGAGGCATTAAAACATTTAAAAAAAATTGTCCTGCTCAAACGCTTTCATTTTACACTTGCCTATCCTGCTCAGGCGAAGCGGGTTGCTCCGAGAAATTTGTCCTGCTCCAACGCTTTCATTTTACACTTGCCTATCCTGCTCAGGCGAAGCGGGTTGCTCCGAGAAATTTGTCCTGCTCCAACGCTTTCATTTTACACTTGCCTATCCTGCTCAGGCGAAGCGGGTTGCTCAGAGAAATCTGTCCTGCTCCAACGCTTTCATTTTACACTTGCCTATCCTGCTCAGGCGAAGCGGGTTGCTCCGAGAAATCTGTCCTGCTCCAACGCTTTCATTTTACACTTGCCTATCCTGCTCAGGCGAAGCGGGTTGCTCAGAGAAATCTGTCCTGCTCCAACGCTTTCATTTTACACTTGCCTATCCTGCTCAGGCGAAGCGGGTTGCTCAGAGAAATCTGTCCTGCTCCAACGCTTTCATTTTACACTTGCCTATCCTGCTCAGGCGAAGCGGGTTGCTCAGAGAAATCTGTCCTGCTCCAACGCTTTCATTTTACACTTGCCTATCCTGCTCAGGCGAAGCGGGTTGGTCAGAAAATTCACGAGTTCGAGGTGTTTTTAATAGTTTTCAGTGTTTATTAAGAGTTTTACAAAATATGTTTGCATAAAAAACTAGACAATACCATAGTAAAAACAGAATAGTAGAACAACTCCCGCGCCGTGCGAGGCATAAATGCCTACTGCTGCAGGGTCGTCAATTTATTTAGCGGCGATCGATGCGACGAACGGTGCGCGGCCACAACATACCCATCTGTTTTGTAGCGCGGCGTACGTAAGCGCGACTAAGGAGCGCAGCCGACCCTAGTCACACCGCCAGAAACCGCCTGAGATATTGTCGTTGTGTGCGTGCTGTGGTTCGTACGTGCAGGCTCGCACACATATAAGCCGCGCGGGCCACATCTCTGTGAAGATAGCTTACTAGTCTGTTTTTACTATGACCAGTGGCGGTTTGTATTAAGGAGCGCCGGAGCGGTGAATTCCCACATAAAGTTATGTTTATCTATTTCCACTCAAACTGTTAAAATCTTAGCAGGACCGCAGCAATGTACAAAAAATAGTAACAAGATACTCTAATTTATCATAAAGAACAATAACATAACTGTGTAAACAAACCGATAATTTGTAGCTTTGGGCCTTTGTCGGGCCCGAGACACGGTAACATCTGTGCCCGAGCCCTGAGCGGAGCGCTCGGGAATCACGCTCCTATGAGAATAATGTCCTATACTAAATTTGTATGTATGAAAGAAAGAGAGTTGCCTAGGTCCGTATGCGTGAGACGGGGCATTTTCTATGCAAATTATACTAAATTCGGTGCGGCGCTCCTGCCACGGACCAGCCGAACCTAGCCGAACCGGATCGGACACTCGGAGATCAAAGAGCGAGCGAGTTCTTGACCGTTGTTTGTTTTAATTATTTAGTGTAGCGATGCGCGACTGCGAATCATTTGGTAAGTCGAATACAAACCGACTACTAATATCTCAATTCGACTAAGAAATTAGTAATCCACTAATTGTATAAGTCGAATGACGACGAATGATATTAGTAACTAATCAAAATGGCGCGAAAGTCTAGTTCAAGGACAAATGCATGTGGGGCGGGGTCACGCAGTAACGTAACGGTCAACGGGTAGTTACTACGCAGATCGCTTGCAGTGAAGTTTGCTTTCAGTTGTTTTGCAAGCTTTGGCGCCAAATGAAAGTAATCGCAAGTTTTAATCGTGTTTCATCTCTTTCGTAATTTCTCAGTACAAAAAGTTACCAATTTACTAAGTAGTGCAGTTATTTTCCGCAGAAAAAGTTTCATTGTGATTTGGTGTTCAGTAAGTAAGTAAGTAATAGGTTAAATACACACAGACAAATTCAACCTTACCCCTTTTTTAACTCTAGGTAATCTTTGTATATTTGAATGTAGGCATCTAGGTATTAGTTTGAAATTACGTCTCTAATGACACATAAAAAAAGTATGATGGTTATCTACCAGGTTGAAAGAAAATAAACATAAAAATGTGCTTCAGACAAAAGAAACGAAATTTTCACATGCTTCCTTATGCATAACTGGTGCCCACTAAAAATGTCGTCCATCTTATAAATACTCCACCTGCCAACACTCAGCAGCTGCAGCGCTGTTGATATTCCCTGCTTGTCTAATTAGAAATCAAAGTACTCAAACGAGTAAGCGCTGACAACACTAGAATTTGATTGGGCATGCCTCTATGATTGAGTTAGTGAGTTAGTTACTAATCGGGACGACTCGGCTCTCTCCGTGCCGACTCGGGTAAAAATAGTTACTAATTCATTCGTCAAATAGAAACTTTAACGTTAGTTACTAATGATCGATGGTCATTCGAGTGAGTCGAATGATCACTTTATTCGAATGATACGATTAGTATCATTCGCAGTCGCACATCTCTAATTTAGTGTAATGTAGAGTCGTATTTGAACTGCATTGTTCGGTGACGCGCGAAATGAAAAACTGTTCGAGTGAGTGTAAATTGTTTTGTATGTAAGGAATTTGTCTTTACTAATATGGCGTTCAGTATTCAGTTTATTAAAAATAACTGAGAGACATTTGAACAACGTTTTGATATTAAAAACAGAGGACACCCTCTTCAAAAAAAATAGGTGATTAGTGTGATAAGTAAAGACGTTTTGTTTGTGTACATAATGTAAATAATTTGAAAATGATAACTATAACAAGTGCAGACAATAAAACGCAGTAGTTCAACGTAAACTTCTCCTTCCGAAAAACCATAATTTATTCTTCCTTGTTTGAATGTTTGAAGAATCTAGCAATACTAGATATTTGAAAAAAATTTGGACTTCTGTCAAGAATATAATGTACACTCTTATCGAAACAGAATCTTCAGAAGTCATTCCAACATTGAGCTATAAAAAATCAAAGATGACTCCAAAAAAAGGTTTCATGTCGAGCTTTAACATTATTTGAGCAAAATCATATTATTTTATTAATTAATTAAAATCTGTATAAACTTTATTATACTGTTATCCGAACAGATATTTGATACAAACTTTAGTTTTTTTTTTAATAATAAAATTCGTGATAAATGTCGTCGTTTTGATAATTTTCCAGAACTCGTCCCTCTCGCACTGCAGGTTTTTCGGCATGGAGTAACAGCGATCAATGCAATCGGAACCTATTCTCTTAATAAACTGTAAGTACAATAAAGTACCTAGCTATAAACAGTAACGGAGAGGTATCAATAATTGGGTCGGTACGTACTCCTTGTCAGTTACAGAGACAGGGAGTGAACCCCCAGTGTTAAAACCCACCAACCGCCACTGACTATGACAATACTAAATCCTTTCACATGATGGTTTTATCATTGCAAAACAATAATTACTCAATAAATGAAACTGTTATTTATCCGAAAATTATCTATATATTTCAGAATTATTTAAATTCCAGTGAAGTTAAACAAATTGCTTGAAAATTACCTTAATAATTTGAATAACGACATGGAAGCCCATACATTATTTTGAAACTTTTTATCAATATTTTAAAGACCCGGCAATTTATTAAAAAAAAGTATTTTTGGGTAAAAAACGAAATTAATTAGCGTTATAATAACTAACCTAAGTACAACAATAATTTTGGACAAACATGCACACTATTATATATCGGTAGAATGATTCTACCTGAACGTTACGCTATTAAACGCTTTATAACGATATTTTTTCTATAACCTATTCCATTAAGAACACTGGTCAACAAGTTTTCTGCACAGAAACGATATTTTGAAATTCTTGCAGAAAACTGTGTGCTGAATCCAAATCTGAACTCAGATTTTTTCTATCAGGTCTCAGTTTTGTGAAATCAACTTCAAGGTATTGAAATTTACCGTTTATTTAATGCTTCTGAACATTTTTTTTACTTATTACAAATGTATTTTATATATTTATTTTTCATAATTACAAGTCCTTAATCAATACTTATTAAGGCGAAAATAACATAATTCGCGATTGAACCTTATTTTTCAAAATAAATAATATTTTGTGAGAGCTTGTTCGGTCCATACATTTCATACCAAGTTTTTACTATGAAAGATTGGGTGTGATTGTTTTGAGACATTTAATCGAAAATAGGCTTGGTTACGTGAATCTTTTTATCATATTATTAAAAAGAACCACTAAGAAGAAGTATTATTGAAAATTAAAGCCGAAAAACAAATTTTGCTAAGCGTAAAGCCCCACCAGAAGTAGTAAAAACACGCGATTTTTCAAAATTTAGTCTGTCTTAGACAAATATTACGACGTGATAGAGAAAATCTGAGTTTATATTCGGATTCAGCATACAAATTTCTATAATAATTTCAATAAATCGTTTCTGTGGCAGAAAATTTCTACAATTTTGTTGACCAGTGGAATTGTTGTTAATTTGTAAATACAAAAACAAAAAAAAATTATCGGTATATTTCGGCCCGCGGTATCGGGCCGTCATCAGTCGAATAGAATATTTTGACAATTACATAAATGTCACTTTTACTTTTTTATATATTTATTTATATAATTGTCCAAATATTCTACCTTCTATTCGACTGATGACGGCCTAATACCGTAGACCATAGGCCGAAATATATCGAGTAAAAATACATTTTGTAGTTTTTTGTAATTATTAACAAGAATCCTGAATAAATAATAATAAAGTAAAGCTTAGAAGAGTATATAAGGTGACTTTAATTTATGCAGCCAAATTCTTACTGAAGACTCAGTAACAAGGTTCAATGACCCTTTTTGTGAAATTCGTAAATTATTCTTTTCGTATTCCTTACAAACGCAAGCCCAGCCCCGAGTCAATTACTATGGGACGTCAAGATTTTATTTTGCGAAATTAGCAAAAAGTATTATGGATCCGTGTTACTGATTACTTACCAAGCCTCCAGTATGAGTTTGGCTGTATAAATTAAAGTCACCTTTATCTTCTTTATTCTTTTCATACTCTATGAAGGGAGCCGTACTCCATCGTACGACGACGCCAGGTGGCTCATTTACCTTGACATGGTCGATCAGAGGTGCCGTGTCGACTTCCTGGTCAGTGCTCATGTACAGAGCTATGCGGCCCGAGGATTTGTACCAGGGGTGGCTTATCACCTGGAAGATTATAATGGGGAGCGGTTACTGAGACACATTCGTGTTTGGACCCTGATGATTTTTTTCAATCTTCGAAGGCTGAAAACTTCTTTTGGCTTTATATCTGAAACGGCCTTAGCTAGGTTATGTATAGACTATATAAGGTGCTCTAAAAATATCTGCCACGGCTGCAATGGGAGATAGTATTGTGTATGTAGGTAGATTACAATAGTGAAGAAATTTTATACCCCGGAATATTTATATGAGTTTGAGAAAATAAAGTAAATAATTAAATATTTACTTTTTTCGGCATAAAGTGATTCGCAAACTACGTGCGATGTGTCGATTCATTAATGAAAATAATTTCTACCTCTTTCCAATTGTTTTGTGTTATTACAGGACGGTTTCATGCAAGTAAATCAATTCTAACTTAAACGCGCATTTTTTTGTATAAAAAAATTTATGACGTTAGATCAATAAAATATCGTTACTATTGTAATCTATTTACACAATACACTCTCCCATTACAGCCGTGGTAGATATTTTTAGAGCACCTTATATATCTTCGACCTTCTACGCTGTTTAACCTACATCTGTTTGTCATTTTAAAAATTTTCTAAATGTATACAATGCCTGAAAACATACATACATTTACGGTAACATCTATTAAGTATTAGGTACACCATCGTAACGTTTTAAGCAATTCTGTAATTTTCGGAACTTTTACTATTTAAATAAATAATATTTTAAGAAGCAGACTCCATAGTTGCAAACGTTTTCTGGCATTTTTTCAACTTTATGTATATATCGATCCGAATATCATATCCCTGTATCACACACCCGCAATATTTTCAAACAATTTGTCCAACAACATCCTAGTGGATAGATGAAAAAAAAACATCATGTATAGGGAATAAAAACTTTTGTCAAGGTTTTATTTTAGCACTTTGTCGACATGATTATTATGTACATGTATACCCATGCCAAATAACAACTTTCTGGTACTTAGAGTACCTGAGCTAAGCCGCGGACAGACAGACAGCTAGACGGACGGACGTCGGACATGGCGAAACTATAAAGGTTCCTTCTTGACCACAGAACCTTAAAAATAGGATAGAAAACTACGTAATAAAATAAGGCATATTTAAAGGAATGAAATTTACTTTGGGCTATCCTTAGACCATATAACACGGGACTAGGCAAGCGCACTTATCCCCCTCTGCCGAAGTACACGAACAACTTGTTCATGTAAGTTTGCTTGTGTGCGCGCTTTGTGTTTGTGTTGCAGCTTTTGTTTTAGTGTGACATATCAATTTTTCGCAGGAGTGTGCGTGAATGAGTAAATGTGTGCTGTGCGTGTTTACCTCCCCTCCTGTGGAAAATGGCAGAATACTTTCAGTATAGTGCATTCAATTTTAGCTGGCGTCTTTCCACTTGAACATAAACAATAGGGGTAGTAAACCAAACACTCATAGAGCCCATCCATTTTTAAAGGAGCCGTTTCGACCCTATCTGTTTTGTTGCAAACCAACCAGTGTTGATACTTTTGAATATTTATAAAATAATCTTAAAAAGATTACGTATAGGTATGTAGAATAAAATAAAATAACAAATTTAATCATTTATTTATTATAAAGTAATAAATCAAAACATGCGGTTTTTAAATTATGGCGACTCACTGATGTCTTCTGATTCCGAATTATTTTCCAGGGTTTCATTGTCCGATGAGTCGCTTCCAACATTTATTATAAAGTTAGTGCATGGTGTTTTTTCACCCAAGGACGAAACATATCGAAAGACGTAATATTTCCACTGAACTAATCTCTTCGAAGTTTAAAAACAACTGAGTGGTAATTCTATTTGCTAATACGAGTATTATTAAAGGGAAGATAACATAAGGAAAGTATCAAAAACGTTTGAAACACCTCCTGCCGCACGTGTTTTAAAAGTGTCTATTGTTTCGTTCTGGCGAATTCACCCGCCACGACTTAATCCTAATTGTTATTGCTAATAACGATCTCAAGTGGAAAGACGCCAGCTAAAATTGAATGCACTATACTAAGAGTCGCGCTTTGCCAGGTCCCGTGTTAAATGGTCTAAGGGGCTATCATACACTTTGACGGAAACCGTACATTGTGTACGACTACTGTACGGATAGGGATGGGCCCCCAGTAGAAATGTTAGTGCTGCTATAGGACTGATCCCCCACGATCTTTGGTTTGTTACCCTGAGCTAAGACCACTCGGCTATAAAGACAGTCATATGATGATAATAAAACACTTACTTTGTTAAAAATTACTTCAGACTGCCTCTTTTTCTCCTCAGCAGAAAGTGCTGCGATTTTTGATGAAACTTCGTTGCGGAGCAGCACTTTTGCTGGGTTTGGTTTTATTGGACTCATGATGGAATCTGAAAAAAATATACAATTGTGTTTAAATAATGTAGTTGTAGGTAAGTACCCACTTTCTAGATTCCCATCTAAAACCCAACAATTAGTCAAAAAGTAAAGATATCTTATTGGAAAATCTTTATTTATGATTTTTACAATGAAGTCACTATTATAACAGAATACTTTATAGTAATAAAAAATACACAATGTTGAAATAGAAAAAAAACACTGCAAGATAACACACACTTGGCTATCACACACTTTTCCGATCAAACAAACCTTTGATCGGTCTAATTAAGAACCTGGTAAATGCAATTATGTTATCTTTTGAGTTATGCTTAAACGTCATCTAAACAACATCAGGAATCACGAATAAATTGTGAATAAAGAAATAACTTACCTAAAAACAGAATGCACAACTACATTCAAGAAATTTCAACTGATACTGCGGCAGATATGGAACGTGACGTGAACGTGTAACCAAAACAAACTCTTGTCACTCATTCAACAAGTGGTTTATAATTCGACTACTGCGCCATCTCTACAGCTAGAATCGGAACTAACTTGCGAATGTTCCTAGCACACCAGTCACGTCACTGTTCATAAAATTTAGTTACGGTGGTTCTTCACTGTAACATACTGTCAACTACGGATTCTCCAAGATGGCGCTAGTGCAACAAAATGTTGATACTGCAACATATTTTTTTAAATTACTCATACTATTTTCGTTGTCGTAATTATTTCAATAAAATGTATTTGTGACTTTATACGCCTATTTTGTCTTTAAACACTTTGTCATTTTTCATAGAAAGTTATTCGGGGGAGAGTAAGAGAACAGCTCTCAGGCAAAACCAGGCGGCCCACCATTGCCTGGGCCCGACGGATGGCGGTATATCTATCCCCAATTGCCGGGCCATAAATAAAACAGACTGGTGACGGGCAGTGGCGTCACTGGTGCAAGGGTTTCGGCACCGCGCTCACCAACCCACCTGCCCAGCGTGTGTGAGTATGGGCATTTCTTCCAGGAGGACCGCCAAGAGTGGCTAAATCCTGGAAAGGCCTATGTCCAGCAGTGGACGAAACAGGCTGATGGATGGACTAGCTTTTGCCCGCGGCTCCGCCCGCGTGTTATTCGGTTTAACCACATGCTTTTTTCCGGAATAAAAAGTAGCCTGTGTTAAGTTGGGGTATAAAATATATCCATTCTAAATTTCATCCAAATCTGTCCAGCCGTTTCAGCGTGAAAGAGTAACAAACATATATACACACACAACACACAAACTTTCACATTTATAATATTAGTGTGATATTTTTTACATTTTTTTCATTTAATTAGGTGCTGATTTTTAACGTAGTGCATGCAGTCCATTGGTATTAAAATTGAAATTTAAATCGGCTAAAATTTTACTAATTTATTGATTTACTTTATTTTTTTATTGTGGGATTATAAAAATTGATGCGTTTTATGATGATGCAGGTTTTACTAGGTACTGTTGTACATTGCGATAGTTTGTGACCATATCCTCACTATTATTTGTGGTTTGATAGATTGAATACAAAAAGCTTACCTAAAACAGTTCATAAAAATATTTTAAAAATATTAATTTTACCCATTAAATATGATATTTTACAAATTCTGCTTCAATATGCTATATACATTTAAAAACATATTCATCTAGGTGATATTCCAATTTTTTCAAGTTTATTATTGTGATTTAGCGCCAAGAAATATAAAAGTTTGTACAAAATAATAAAGAATGATTTTATGTTATAATTAGTAACGTGCTGAAAAGGTTATAAGAGTGATGGCGTAGCTTATCTCGTCAAGGAAATTTCTCGTTATCTTGTATACGTTTAGATTATCCGGCTTGATAAGCCCGCGCGCCTCGTTTGACCACAGAGTAAATTACTTTATCATTTTTAATGGGGTTATTTAGCGTGACCTGGATTCATAGCCATTGTTCTCTATTGAAGCCGTGTTTTTCGATTGCCCACATTCATGAAGTCCGTGAAACTTTTTATCTTTGCTCCTGCTGTTTTATTTGTTTTTGAGTCAATGCTGGACTAATGAAGCCAAACTAGACTAAATTAATATGACGTGTACGCCAATTGTTTGTTGGTAGAGGTATTGTTAATTTAGATACTTTAGTAATTATTTATTTAAGTGAGTGAGTTAGAGTATGCAAAATAAAAGTAAAACATAACAAAAAAACAAATGACAAAAAATATATATTCAAAAAAGTAATGGCACAATTACAAAAGTGCACTAGCTTTACCATAATTTGCATTGTTTTGTGAACGCTAGGTTACACCTAACTATAATATAGTGTAACGCAGTTTTGGGAGTCTCTATTGAATAAAAGCATCCAGAAATTAATTGGCATTAAGTCCATTATGAAAGGGCCCTAGAGAATGAAGCTAGCTTGTTGCTGCGGCGCGGCGCGGCGGGCGGTACAATGACACTTTTATTGATGAAAGATTAATTGACAGTCGAAGTAAGTAGAGCATTCTAATCAGCAAAGCGGTTACAATAAACAGAACCGTATGTTCACTTGATAAAACTGAGTGCGGACTTTCGCATGCGTAATGGTTGTGGAGATGTGTGTGATGAATGACACTGGTTTATGGCACGACATTGCCCTTTGTTCGACTGCCGCACATGTGACTTACCCCTGGCTACTGCACAGTCTGCACACTCTTTGTTTAGCCAGGACCGACACCAGGGGTCGCTGTCTACAGCTGTCTTCAGTCCGGTCCCGTTAGCCGCTAGTCGAGCCCAGCCAACGGCATCTGGCGCACGTGTTACCCAATACCAACCAGACAAAACTTTATTACGTCAAATCAATGGATATAACCTAACACGACGCGAGTTTTGCCAGTTACCACCTAAAATGTGATTTGTTTAGTGTTTTTTCTTCAATACTCATGGGTTTTTTATTTGTGTTTCACTAACCCGTGCTGCAGTGACGTGGTTATAGTTTGCAGTGCCAATGATGTGAATTTGTCGTGTTTTGTGCTTTGTGTAGTGTTGTAAAACATACGCTGGAGAGATGAGCATCCAAAAGTGTCTCCTGGATAACTCCAGCCGGATGATAAAGGCGATGTCAACAGCCAAGTCAAGCAACAGCGACGCGAACAAAACGGTATGAGAATGTTAACTTTTTTCTACGTTAAAACTTTGTTTATTTCCGAACGCTATACTAACATGCGTGTGTGCTATATGAATGTTTTGTAAATGATTGATGGCCTTGCTCAGTTTCCGAGCAAAAATTTTAAAAGAAATTTACACATAATTTATAGGTTATCTGTTCGCAACTGAAATAGCGTTAACTGCACATACTGACATGTAGGGTTAATAAATTAAGATGTTACCTTTTTAATACTGACTGGAATGTTAAACATTTCACGCGGTTATGCAGTCTCCAAGAATAATTAACTCTTTGATACAATACACTTTAAATAATAGCTGAGCAACAACAATACAAACTGTTGTTGTGTTTATCATTTACTATTTCTTTATAAATAGTTTCTAGGGCAACGAGCATAAAATTACCGTTTAAATGTAATTTTATTTCACATTATGCACTTTGCTCCGCATTTATTCGTATGTATTGCCAAATGCCGAAAGTGCATGATGCGACCAATGATTGACAAGGTGTCAATCGAATTTGAATTTTCAATTGAATTTGTCAGATACTTGGTTTTTAATTTGAACCATCAGTCAGACCCAAGTACGAAAATGTATCTGCGAGTATACATTTTATTTCAAAAACAAATAAATGCACTTGAAAATTTAACAGCAATTTGTATATATAATAAAATACCTAGTATTCTAACCTCCGTGCTAGGAAAACAGTAATACGGCAGGGTAGCTTTCCAGGACTGTAAATACAATTATATAATGATTAATAGTGCATGTAATACAATTAAAAAACATACATAACATAATAATAATAAATACACAATAAAAATGATTTTATCATAATTATTTATAAGACATCTTAAACGTAAACTCCGTTTCTTAAAAACGCTAACATGCTTAAAATAAGAGGTAGACACATCTCACTTGTCTTTTGTTTGATATTGTTAAAACATCTTCCCCAAAGCATTTATTTGACAAACTTAAATGGGCTTCCTCCTTATACAGAGTGGGTTCTCTCTTGTGTCCGTCACATAAATCTGCGGCATTCAGGGGTAGCTTTAGGTATTCGGCATCCAAGTGTTGGAACAATATTCCACCCCCTATTTTGATATTCTGGACAGTCACGAGCTGGCCTATCAGCCATCTAAGGGATAACGTTGACTTTTGGGACAACCTGTATATGATTTCACCCGATCAATCATACATTCAATTATTCCTTGTATAAGTTTTATGCACAATTTTTCTTATGTATCTCCACAAACACAATGATAATAAATAATATATCCATCCATCAGCCTGTTTCGTCCACTGCTGGACATAGGCCTTTCCAGGATTTCGCCATTCTTGGCGGTCCTCCTGGAAGAAATGCCCATACTCACACACGCTGGGCAGGTGGGTTGGTGAGCGCGGTGCTGAAACCCTTGCACCGGTGACGCCGCTGCCCGTCACCAGTAGGATTTTTATTTTACTACTGCACCACTAGGTGGTGTACTGTTGGCGACAGATCGACATGGCAATTTTCTATTTTTAGTGATGTGACATCACTTCACATCACGTACCAGGTAGTCGAAATCGTTTTTTTTTTGGTACGAAACCATATAAGTGTTACATTATTATTATTACCTTTTTATTTAAAGTAACATTTTATTCATCACAATCAAAATCAAATGAACTTAATATAACATCGATACAATCTGTTCAATTAAGGAATCTGTTCTAAAACGGAATTATTCATCTGGCTGGCCCTACAGTACTGATTTTGATTAGTTCTTTCAGATATAAAACACAACCCTCTCCAGTATCTGATTGACATGATATTTTAACAACTATTTTTCCGTTCAATGTCACAATTTTCCAATACTTTTCTGAAGTTTTCTGGCTAGTTCTCGTGCTTGAAAATGAATTATTGTTTTTATATTTTATTTTAACACGTAACGAAAAGGCAACCGAAGTAATTTTCGATACGAACATACAAAACCAATAACGTGTGCGAGATTGAAATCGATAAGTAAACCCATTCGATGCGGACTCGTGCAGCACTACGACTAAGACGGCGCGGGTGCGGGCGGTGCGGGTGTGCGGGGCGTCACCCCCTCCACGACACACCTCATACCTCCACAGTCAAGCCTGGCATCAGCTCTACCACCTGTGTTGAAAATGAACCTGAAAATGCAATATTGGTATTACTTAAATTTAAATGAGTCTTTGAGCAGATTGTAAAAAATAATTATTATATGATATTGAAAACTAAAGGACTGAAAATAATGAAAATTTTTACACTTACTGTTATGTATTTAGAAGAAATTTGTAGCGGTTAAGAAACATTTTTTAATTTTTAAATCATTACAATTTGTAATCTTTCAAAACTTGAATGATAGTGACTATAAAATGTATCGATATATATCCCTACTATAATATTATAATCTAATATGATAATGGATGGATGGATGTTTGTTACTCTTTCACGCCGTATCTACCGAACCGGTTGCCCTGAAATTTTGCATAAATGTAGTTATAGACCTGGAATAGGACATATAAGCGAATTTTTAGTCCGACAAGAAACCCATATAGTTTAACCATGTCCATCTGTCCGCGGCTTAGCTCAGAGACTATTAGTACCAGAAAGCTGTAATTTGGTATGGGTATACATATCAATTACGCCAACAAAATGGTAAATGGTATATCCCATACACGTTAATTGGGGATGATTTTTAAGGGTTCCGTACCCAAAGGGTAACCAACGGGACCCTATTACTAAGAGGCCGCTATCCGTCCGTCCATCCGTCTGTCTGAACCCTACACTGCGCGTGGCCCGACACGCACTTGGACGGTTTTTTATCCAATAAATTAGTTTCCATGGGATGGTAACGGGTTGTCAAGTTTCTATAGTAAAGTGATGTGTCACCCTTTCACGCCGTACTTATTGAACTGATTGGGCTGAAACTTTGCACGGTTCTGGACCTGGAATAGGACGAAAGCTACTTTTTATTCCATAAATTAGTTCCCATAGGGTGACAACATGTTTCTATAGAAAAGCGATGTGTCACCCTTTAACGCCGTACCTATCGAACCGATTAGACTGAAAATTTGCACACATTTAGTTCTAGACTTGAAGTAGGATTTTTATTTCCATGAGATGGCAATGGGGTTCCAAGTTTCTATGTAAAAATGATGTATTTCTCTTTCATGCGATACCTACTGAACCGATTAGGTTGAAACTTGCACAAATATAGTTCTAAATCTGGATAAGAACATAAACTACTATTTATTCTTTAAATCAGGTCCCAAAAGATGGCAATGAGGTGTGAAATTTTTAAGGAAAAGATTCAAAGATTCAAAAGATACAAAAGTGATATTTTACTCCTACACGCGCCGCACCTGCTGAACCGATTGGGTTAAAACCTTGCAAATCATGTAGGTAGTAGTAGATAGGAGTTAGTAGATACCTCATCGGTCAAGTGCGAGTCAGACTCGCATACCTAGGGTTCCGTAATTCGACAGTTTAGGAACATTCAGGAAGAAGGTATTCAAAATCTTGCCCATAACTGTTAATGATAACTAAAAAAAGAATTGATTGTACAGTGGAGCCCACATCAAGCTAAACAGTTTCAGTATAAGCTGACCTCTCATTGTATAGGCTTCCCGTGCAATGAGAGGTCAGCTTATACTCAATGTGTATAGCTTGATGTGGTCTCCACTGTACCACAAAAGAGAGACTCAAATATTTTTATACCCAGCTCGAAATAAAAGTCGAGGATGAAAAATTTAATTTTGTCATTTTGTTATCGTGAATATCGCTATAATTTTCCTGTAAACTTTACATAATCCTACATTACCATGATTTTTTTCATATTTTTCGGTTCATTTGTTTCGGAAATAGGGGGGACATGCATTTTTTTGTGGTTCTTCAAAGATTTTTCGAAATCGGTGGCAGTAAATATAGTCCATCCATCCATCCATCAGCCTGTTTTCTTCCACTGCTGGACATAGGCCTTTCCAGGATTTCGCCACTCTTGGCGGTCCTCCTGGAAGAAATGCCCATACTCACACACGCTGGGCAGGCGGGTTGGTGAGCGCGGTTCCGAAACTATTGCACCAGTGACGCCGCTGCCCGTCACCAGTCTGTTTTATATAAGGCCCGGCAATTGGGGATGGATATACCACCATCCGTCGGTCCCAGGCAATGGTGGGCCGCCTGGTTTTGCCTGAGAGCTGTCCTCTTACTCTCCCCCGAATAACTTCGGGAGGATTTGCAAGTAAGATGGTGGTACCTCCACAGTCGAGCCCGGCATCAGCTCTACCACCTCAGTAAATATAGTAAAACTATATATTTCTATAATCAGCTTGTTAATATCTAAAATTTGATACCCATTTTGTATTTATATATATATTTTTGTTTGTTTTACATTTTCTTTATTTTCTCATTTATTATCAGTTTTTTTTTATTGCTATGGTTTTCCCGTACTAGGCCAATTATGGCCTATAATCTTAATTTTTTTCGGTCAACCAGCTTCGGACATAAGGGGGGCATGCATTTCTTGTGGTTTTTCAAAACTTTCTCGAAATCGGTGCCATTAAATAAAGTAAAAGAATAAAATTTTTGTAACCAGCTTTTTAATATCTACAATTTGATACCCCTATTTTTTAGATATTGATTTTTATTTTTCTTTCTTTTGTATTGGAAATATTTTGAACAATTTCAAATTTTTCAATTTTTTTTATACCGTGTTATGTACGCAAGTAAAATGCAATTTTTGTGGCAAATTTGAAATATTTATAGGTGCTAAAAAGTTATGAGGCTGTGACATACGGACGGACGGACAACGGAGTCTCACCATAAAGGTTACTTTTGTGCCTTTTAGGTACTACGGAACCCTAAAAAGCGGTATCTACATACTTAACTGATTCACAGAATACCAAATGGAAAAGCTATAAAAGAGACATACAAAATGGGATAGACAAAGGCGCATAACACTCACATATCACCAGCTATGTTTACTATAGGTAACAGAGGGCAAGCCTATTGCCATCATCTTTATAGACCGTGATCTGTCGTGGGTACCGTCACGGATACGTATAAGTATGTTTTGGGTTTTGTTACCGAGGGCACTTAAGCTGAGGATCAATTTAAAAGTATCGTTCGGAGAACAAGTAATTGTTTAGTTCGAAAGATACCTACCTACTTTACTAGCGAACGAAAATAGTTATAAAAAATAAACGGTCGGCAACGTGTCTCTGCTTTCAGCCTTGCTAAAGACACTTCAGTCTTCGGCTGCGAATCAAAACAGTCAGTCTTCTAATATCTACTCTCATTTCAAGATTGTATTTGTGTGGTAGACTCTAACAACACCGCACACAAACCCCTAAGGGCTTATGTGGTACATATTAAAGTAATATTTCTAAAACTTTATCCGTGTATAAATAAATTTATAAAAAATAGTTCGGAAACGCAGCTCAGCCTTCAGCCTCGCCAAAAACGAGTTTAAGCCAGAGTTTATGTTTGTCGATAAACTGTTTAAAGTATAAAATGAATGTATTGGGATGTGGTTTCTTGTTATATTTTATCTATCACGATGGTGACCCTGGTCAACACATAAGCTATAAGGCGTGTTCATAAAATAACGCTCAAGCCGACCACAGGGTAAAGATTGAATGAAAGTGGGCGAAGCCACGGGCAAAGGCTAGTATACAATATTCAAAGTGTAATATGGACCCCTTGTCACGTGAGTTCGAATCCCACTTGACCGATTTTACGATTTTACTTTCTATGTGATAGGTAAAAAAATTGTACGCAAAAAATTATTAATTTGTCCACCCCTTGAATAATTTTTAGCACAACCTCAGACCCGATTTCACCATACCCTGTTAGTTATTTCATAAATCAGACATTACCTAACGAGGGATTAAAATTAACTAGATACTAACACCGCTGTTAATTTTATATGTCCCACGTCGAAAATGGAACAAGTCACTCACATTCTAAGCAAACCAAAACAAAATGTCATTACTTGTTTTGTAATTGTTGTGCACACGGGCACTTTTTTCACAAGTCGTATTATAAGTTTCGTGTTTGGTAAGGCGACTGATTTGAAATACCGTTTATTAGGTTGAGATTTCTTGAAAGAAGAAGTCAGAATGCTTCTAACCGAATCACTCGTCCTTTCAGTTTTTAGTTATTGTGATATTGTCTATGGTCCAAGGTTATTTGAAAAAACAAGTCGTGCTATACAACGGATCCAAAATGCCTGCGTAAGATTCTGCTACAAAATACCAAAACGAGCACATTTATCACCTTACCTTAACGAAAAATAAAACTGAAATTTGAGGGTCGCAGAGTGTTACACTTCGCCAGCCTAGTACATAAAGTTGTGCATACTGGACGACCTACTTACTTGTTCGACAAATTTAAATGGCTCAGTGACACACACGATAAATATACCAGAAGTAAGGAGTTAAATAAGATGACTATTCCGAAACACAAGACTGGAAACTTTAGGGGAGGGTTTAAATTTGCAGCATCAAAGATATGGAATGACTTACCACCACCATTGCATAAATACATGACTACCTGTTCCTTTAAATTTAAATTCAAATCAATTCTACTGAATAAACAAATCTCACTGACTGAATATAAATATCAAAGAAAAAAAAAGTGATTGTTGATCCTTTGATGCTGGCAAAGGTGGACCCACAAATTAATAAATAAACATAAAAAGATTCTTAAGTAATTAAAATTATTTCTACAATATTTCATGCACATTATTATTATTCTTGTTTATATATCAAATAGGGTGAAAAACGTCCATACTATACTGTTATGTATAAACCATGCATATATGTATCTATATATATATTTATACATAAATATAATATAATGAGATTGTTATAGATTAGTCCTGATAATTTCATAGTTTAATAATAATGTAATTCAATAATTTTACTAGAGCGCCCGCTGTAAATTTTTAAGTTCTAAATTTATTTTATTATGACAAAGTATTTAGGGGCTCACTGGAAATCAGCGCTGTAGGGATCCTTAACAAAATTTGAATTTAAGTTAGTCTAATTCCTTTTTATTGTTTTAATTTTGTTTCATGTGTTTTGTTTGGCAATAAATTCCATTTTCTTTCTTTTCTTTCTTTCTTTCTTTCTTTCTTTTAATAGAAATCGGCTTACATTTCGTTTTTCTGTTTCAAATGTCAAACATTTTGAGTCTAAGTCAGTTGCCGGTTGCTATGACAACAATGTAAACAACAACAAACATAGCTGATCCCAATATCTGTGGGTATGTGTGACAGTGAACTAATCGTCTGTTACCACTACTAATGAGATTATTGTTGGACAGTCGCTCCAGGATTCGTTCCCAAACGCAAAACTCACTATCGTTTTTCTTATTTTTGAATAAAAAGTAATAAATAAATGTGATTTATGGCACTACGCGACAATAGTTTAATTAGGTTTTATAGTAGTGTTATTTTATGCATTATTATGTAAATGATCCTGCACAACAGCTTAAGACCCGATTTCACCATACTCTGATAGCTATTTCATAAATCAGATATTACCTAACGAGGGATTAAAATTAACAAGGACACTTACACCTGTGTTGGTTTTGTATGTTCCACGTCGAAAATATCACAAGCCATTAGTAAATGAAACATTAAGCTAATGCCTCAAAAAACATTCACTCTTATTCTAAGCCAACCAAAACACAATCTCATTAGTTTTTTTGTCATTGTTTTCGCACCCGGGCACTTTTTTCACTAGTCATATTATAGGTTTCGTGTTTGCTAAGGTGATTGATTTGAAATACCCTTTATTCTGTTCAATTCAATAGAAATCGGTTTACATTTTTAGTATTGTTGCTGGTTCAAATGTCAAACGTTTTGAGTCTCTGAGATAGCTATAAACGTCAGTATCAGTTTCCGGTTGCCATGACAACAATGTAAACAATAACAAATATGACCGATCCCGAAAGCTGTCGGTCTGTATGACAGTAAGCTAATCGACTGTTACCAATCTAACGAACCCTTAGAGCAGTCATTAAGTTTAACAACTGATTAAGAAAATTAAACATATTTTGTTTGATAAACACTTGTACTTGTCCACTTATTTATATTAATTTTCTTACCGGTTTCGCTGTTAAAGCATTATCAAAGGTTTAACAGCGAAACCGGTAAGGGAAATTAATATAAATAAGTGGACAAGTACAAGTATTTATCAAACAAAAAATGTTTCAAAAGTTCCACCAAGTGCCAACAATCACGAGCATCAACTCCAAGAAAATTAAACATTCGTTATAGCATGGTGAGATACTCACTAACTATAACAGTCCGTTAAATGATATAACAGGGGTGTTAACTAACTAACGGAGTATGATGAAATCGGGTCTTACAGAGTGTTTTTAGTTGTTGCGTAATTAATTAATTAAACTGAGTATGGCAGCTCCTTGAGACCAAAATAAAAAAGCAAGTAAAAAAAATATTAATTATGGTTCCAAAATTTTCTCCATTCAAACATACCAAAAAAAAAAATTTTTTTTTACGTCGTGATGCGGACAAAAGATAGTTATTTTTTTAATTAATTTCTAGTGGTTTAAAAGTCATCAACCTATGACGTATGGACGTAGTCGAACAGACGCACAAGTCTCACTATGTAAAGTTATATAACGTAATGTAAACCTGCCATTAAAACCACATTATGATCTTTGACCGAAGTTATACATTCCTAGCTTCAGGCCTACCTAGCGATTACTATCAGAGTGCATTACAAACTGGAAAAAATAAATTAGAAACAAATGTAAAGACAAGAATTTGAAATAATTCCTTGGGCCAGGGTTCGAACCTGCGACCTCTTGTTATCAAGATAAGCGCGCTACCAATTGCGCCACAGAGATACTCACCTAGACCGTAAAAAAATTCCACCATACTTGTCCACCGAATATTTTGTAACTATTCGATCTAACCAGCTTGTAATGCACATCACGAGGGCGTTATGTGATTTCACGCCTTGTTCGATTGTAATGCACTCTAATAATAATGTTTAGAGTATTCCAATGCGATGGATTTCACAATAAAAACATAATCTACTTAACGATTATAATTTCTTTTTTTTTATGATTCATCTCTTTTTTACTTTTTGCTCAGTCCTTTGGTTGGACGACTGGAGTGGGGAGAGGGGGTGAACCCTAATTGCCGTAATTCGGGCACAAATATTCAAATATTATTAACTAAACCTGTATATCTTCTACTCTCGCAATTTTGTTTTTTGTATATAATTTATATGTAATAATAAAGTAGTAAAAAATTCGGGTCTGTATATTCAATATTTATATTTTATTTTGAATAAAATGTTTTATTAGAGTTATTACTTAATAGTGTTGCACTGAAACCCAAAATTATAATTTTTAGAATTTTAGTCGGTCAGTTCCGTTTTAACTCGGGAACCACTCAACGGATTTCGATGTGTTTTTTTTTATTATCTTCGTAGTGACCCTACATAGGCTATCTGTAAGGGGTATTCATAAAATAAGGCCCAAACCGAAAACGGGGCAAAGATTGAATAAACGCGGGTGGAGCCGCGGGCAAGGGCTAGTTTTAGTTATATTTTACAAGACTACCAGTTTTTAGAATTATATATTATATTTTTTTCTATTTTGACTGCCTTCCAGGCAAAGTTCCATGACCCATTTTAGCTTTTATTACCATTGCAGTACCGACGCGCGGCGTAAAGTGACCGTGGGTGTAATTTTCCCTGATAGTACCTACAATCGAGTATTCTCTCGTGATTAATTATGGCTAAACTAGAGCTAGAGATTAATTTATGGGCTGTCATATGCAGGTTGCTATAAGAGGTAGAGGGTAACGACCCAGGTTATAACCCAGTTATAACTCCAGTTATCACCCGATTTGACGATTTGTTATAAATTATAACCTATAATGTAGGTAACTGTTATGTAGCGGTAGCTCAGGGGTAGAACGCTGGCCTCTCAATATTTGAGATCCAGGTTCGATCCCCGGCCGGACATGCACCAATGAGTTTTTCGGAATTTATGTGCGTATTTAATATTTAATACTTACTACGTGCTGAACGGTGAAGGAAAACATCGTGAGGAAAACTGCATGCCCCAAAAAGCGTGTATTTGTGCCCAAAGAACGGCGATAGGGCTCACCACCCATCACGTTGGGACGTAATAATCGTCGGTGAAACGCGGGTGTGTTGAGTGTGGACCGTGACTTGCATTTTACAGTTCACACCCGGAACACCTCTGACACCTCCTCGCGGATTCATGTCGTGACGATATACGAGTATTATTATTATTATAACCTACACTGGGTTATAACCCGAAGCGCTACCCATCTCTACTTAGGGGTAGCATGTCGATTCGAAGAACGTTTTTTCGTTTTGATTATTGTGATATTCGTTTATATTTAAGCCTGTAAATTGTGCAGTTACTTGAATAACTCTGTAATGCTGTATTATTTAATATGAAACAAATAAATAAATGAATAAAATTAAATAAATTGTTATTATAATGACTTTGTGTATAACCCGCGCCATTAGAGGCAGAAATCTAAAATGGCGGCTGGTACTTGTCATGTAGGTACTTGTAATTGTCGTAGGTATATCTGTATATAGTAACATTCTTTCCAAATTTAAAATTAAATTGGTTTTTAGTACTGTACTGAAGTCCAAACTACCATTTTTAGAATGTAACTCGAGAACCTCTCAATGCATTTGGATGCGGTTATTTGAAAGATAATAGTATATAAGGGGTGTTCATAAATTAACACCCAAGCCGAAAAAGGGGAAAGAGATTTAAAAAACGCGAGCGGAGCCGCGGGCGAAGGCTAGTCTTTAATAATATTACACTATAAATAGCTCTGTTAGATAGTAAGACCAAAGGAAAGATTCCTTCATTCGCACAAGTTCCATAGCCGAGTTCCATGATGGAACTACTGTGAATTTTCATTTTTATTTTATTCGTATTCATATTTACATTTATATGATAAAACGTACTTTTTAATTTAATTACTGAAAACCAAGCACAAGCTTCGAACAAGCCCGCCTTAAATAGAAAGGATATCCAGTGTAAATATAGGTAAGTAAATAATGAACAACATGGGTCAAAAAATGAACAGCATGCGTCAAAAAATTAACAACATGGGTCAAAAAATTAACAACATGGGTCAAAAAATTAACAAGATGGGTCAAAAAATTAACAACATGGGTCAAAAAATGAACAACATGGGTCAAAAAATTAACAACATGGGTCAAAAAATTAACAACATGGGTCAAAAAACGAAAAATATAGGTCAAAAATCTCCAAGACAGCTCACATTTCACCTCCACGCAATTGCCAATGATTACCATATAAATGTGCTAAGAAAAATATCCTTTTCACCTCACAAGCTCGGAAAGGCTCTGTTTATCATTCGAAATCTGGGTGGAAAAGCGCACTTTATCCGCTAGCGTGGAAAGTGTTTTTAAAATTCGAATATTTTTATTCAATAAAGGTTTCGTGCAATAATGTTACATATTATGTATATAGAACCTCATTGGTTTCGTAATAGTTTATATTCTCTGCAGCCAGTCCACTGAAATGGAAATACTTATTTCATGTCATGCGCCAGCCTCATTTAAAGAATAATCGCACTGGCCAGCAAGAAAATTTGATTAAAAACAAAATCTTTAAAATTTCCTTCCTTTAAATTCTCTTTTTTCAATTCACATTCCTTCCATAATTTGGTTTGTTTTTTGACAAAATCGAAAGAAATCATAAAATATGAGCGAGGCTAGCAGCGACGAATATATAAATTTAACACCTGCAGAATTCGTGCAAGCGGTACATATTGCCGAGTTGAGTTTTCTTTCAGAAAAATCGCGCGAAAAATACATATATAATACAAAAGCGTACGATTTGTTGAATGCATGGAGACCTTTGATTAATACATACATACATATTAATACACGTATAATCAAAGATGAAAACATTCCAAAGGCGCGAAGACGTTTTCGGAGACAATAATGCTATCATACTTCATTGGAATATCTGAAACAAGAAAATCAAGGACACTGGAGTATTTACTCGATAATTTAATATTTATTAAAACTTTTTTTCTTGCATCTAACATTTTTCTCGCTTTAGTGAGGTGAAAAGTTGTGTGTTTCGCTCGGCAGCAAAGTTAATTAGCGTTCGTACCTTTGAAAGGTACAAGGTACTCGCGCCAAAAATTTACTTTCCAGCGTTGCATAACAAATAACTATTTTCAACAGCTTGACTTCAACGAATTCTCGAAAACAGGATACAACGGTGTAATTCCGTGTGATTGATTACATTGCTGCTTTTAGCTTTGTAATGCTCGGGTAGTGTCAAGACGTCTAATCTATGTGTGACATGGGATCACAAGTTATCTATAAAAGTTAAGGGGCTTTACAAATGCTACTTTTAGTTTTGCATTGGATTCAGTTCCGTCTAACAAAATATTTAAAAATATGCATTAATAACAAAATATTAACTTAAGATGATTAGTTACACATTATAAACTTTACCACACGGGTGTACCGGGTGTGAACTGTGACTTGCATTTCACAGTTCACACTCTGAACACCTCTGACACCCCCTCGGGGATTCATGTCGTGACGATATATTTTTTATAAACTTTTAATCTTCTTGCAATGATTTCACGAAAAAAGCGATTCAGCTCCTAAATTTCAAAACCGATTAAAACAAAACAAACACAAGCAGATAGCTACTGAAAACTATCATCATAAAATGAAAAAACAAAAACAAAATAACGGAAGTTTTGTGTGCGCGACACTTAAAAAAACAAAAGACAATTAAAAAACAAAAGCGCTGGTTCAGGTCAAGACTGAAGTTTGGCTTTGTGATAACAGTGAAGACAGATTGAAGACTCAGCTATAACAGGCCTCTTCTTTTTCTGCCCATATTTATGATTCGAAAACCGTTTCGGGCAATAGCTTTCCTTGTTTTTTGGTAGACAGATTTTACAGGTAAGGTTGTATGCAGCGACCTTAAAAAAGGATGTATGTCCTTTATTAAATGGGCGAAATCAATGACTGCATTTGATCTTCAGTGACGTCAACACATTTCCATGAGTATTTTTTTATTCGACCATTCATTCTTGCATGATAACGTCACTTCCTGTAAATATACGTACTAAAATACAAATAAAATCGATGAACAGCACGATAAAATGTATCACCTGTTGAAATTACATACCTAAATTGTTCAATTTGTTACAAAAAGCACAGAAAAATTGCACAATGAAGTTAAAAAACTGCCGAATTCTTCTGTGTTCCCTAGATCGGACTAAAGATGGTGTCTGCATACTCAAACTGCAATATTAGACCTGACTTTGAAGGCCTATTTCTACACGTATGGTACAAAAATACAAAATGACAAAGCAACAAGTTATTGAAAGTTTTCTATGATTTACGCAAGAATTCTCTTACTCCTTACCTGAAGCGATTTTAACGATTCTATCACCATAATAAAGACAATTTATAGATCTGTAAAACTATTGTTCGAATTTTTTTCAGTCCATCGCCTCCATTCGAGAAGTATTATTTGCTACTATCTTGTACTATCCGGAGACGCAGCGATCGTTGTAACAGCCACTTTGCAATACGCGCTGATGTGAACGTTATTTCAATGTCGTTTCCGTCGATATTTGCCCCGACACACTTCGAGTTTCTAAACAGTGTTTTGAAATTCAACTAAGTAAACAGGCGAACCTCGTACACTAACGTTTAACCGACAATTTTTGTGTTCTGAAGTAATACGTATCACCATAGGCTCTTGCACTGAAAAAAAAATCGGTAAGGTTTACTGAAATTCCATTAAGTTTTACTGAAAAAATCGGTAAAAATGGACACAACTGCAAGAATCAGTAAGCATAGCTGGATTAAAACAGTAAGGGTGTAAACAGTAAATATTACTGTTCCTAATCCCCAAATTGGAAACAGTAAAAGGACAGTTAATTGTTAATACATTTATTTTTATTATCCCCAAAACAACCATTTTGTAGGTAATACTGTACGAGGGGTGGCTGATATAAAATCTCCTTTGTTAAAGAAAGTTTAAAAAATGTTACTGGCCACTATATTCTCGTATTCTTTGTTTATTCCTTTTTTAAAAATTATGACACTTATTTGTTTCTACGAGTTCAATTTTTTTTTGGCGCGTCTTAGTTTTTATCAAGTTGCAATAAAATTAAAAATGGATAAAATTGAGTATCGCGCTGTGATTAAATTCCTCGGTAAAGAAGGGAATACGCCGACGCAGATCCGAGAGCGCATGTTTAAGGTGTTCGGAGATTCATGTCCTTCCGAATTTGTAATAAAGTTTTGGTCAAAGCAGTTTAAACAAGGCCGTGTGAGCTTAGAAGACGATCCCCGTAGTGGAAGGCCCATTTCTGCAGTTACCGCAGATAATGTGGAAAAAGTGAAGAAACTGATCCTTGCCGATCGGCGAATTAAGCAGTGGGAAATAGCTAGAGATGTTGGCATTAGCAAGGAACGAGTTCATGAAATAATTCATGAACATTTGGGAATGTCCAAGGTGAGCGCGCGTTGGGTGCCTAAAATGTTGACCCCGTTTGATAAGCAAAGGCGTGTGGAATGTTGTCAGTCATTTTTAGACTTGGTAAAGGATAAAGAGGAAGAAACTATCTTGCGAATAGTGACCTGTGATGAAACTTGGATTCGTCAGTGGGATCCCGAAAGCAAACAAGAATCGATGCAATGGAAATTTAAAGGGGAAAAACCACCAAGGAAGTTTAAGGTCCGGCTGTCAGCGGGCAAACTAATGGCAACCATTTTTTGGGATGTTGAGGGGATTCTTATGATAGATTACCTGCCAAAAAACACCACGATGAATGCTGAATACTATGCGAACTTACTTGACCAGCTACTCAAAAAAATAAAAGAAGACAGGAGGGGCAAACTTAGCAAAGGCGTTTTGATTTTTCATGATAATGCACCCGCGCACACGGCCTTTAAGGCGCGGTCATCTCTGACAAAAAACGGCTTTACAGAGATCAACCACCCACCCTATAGTCCAGAACTGGCTCCCTCTGACTACTTCTTATTTAAAAATTTAAAGAAAAATTTGAGAGGGCGCAGATTTTCAACAGACGAAGAGATGAAGGACGCTGTGAATGACTATTTTGACGAACAAAATAATAATTATTATTTTAATGGTATGCTGTCACTTATTGACAAATGTCGTAAGTGCATTTCAGTTGCAGGGGACTATATTGAAAAATAAAAAATAAATTATTAATCCATGTATTTTCTTTCATAGTCAGGTAGATTACTTTTCAGCCACCCCTCGTATAGTTACCGTGAGTTATAATTATTTGTACTGTCCGAGACAGTAGCGGATACTGGTTCTTACAGTAATTGCTACCGTGAGGATATATTACTATTACCGTGCAGTCACTGTTACTGTGCTCAACAGTAACGACTTGAATCGTATAACCGTAAATTTACAGTACTTTTTGCTGTCCTGAACAGTATCGGGTATTGTTCGAAAAAGTAAAAAGAAATGTACCACCTTCTTAGAAAGTACTGTTTTTTACAGTAGTAGCTGTTGTTTATGTACATTATTATTACTTTGCAAAAGAGTAGCTAATACCTACTGAGTAGTACAGTAGCTTTTACTGTGCTGAGCAGTGCTTGTTACTGTGAAAATAAATTACTATAAACTGTCTTGAATAGTAGCGAGTATTGGTCGAAACAGTAAAACCCAATGTACTACCACCGTAACAAGTACTGGTTTAACAGTAGTAGCTACTGTTTATGTACATTATTATTACTTTGCAAAAGAGTAGCTAATACTGAGTAGTACAGTAGCTTTAACTGTGCTGAACAGTGTTTGTTACTCTGGAAAATAAAGTACTTTGTACTGTCCTGAAGGATGAGCACTAGTGTGTGGTTAACTTGTTAGTATCAAGTTGTTACCGCTCATCTGGCCATGAACAAAAGTACCAAAAAGCAGAGCAAGGAACCTTGATTAGTTTTTAAACTATTCTTATTATTGTTAAATTTTGTCGACGAGTTAACTTAACTGTCTCACTTGTAACGGTTTTCATCCAGTTGTACATACTTATCACTTTCATTTGTAACTACTGTAAAATAAACAAATTTTAACCGCGTAAGAACGATGAACAGTTAAAACATTTTTTTCAGTGTGGGATATAAATAATTTTGTGCTTTTTAGAGCATGGAGGTTTGCGATGTTTTCCTTTTCCGCTTAACATAATAGTATGTACACAAGTAGCCGTTTAATTATCAGTATGAATCTAAACCACGAATCTTTTAGTAATAAAATGTACACAAGTGTTAAGATATTATTTAATTTGTAGCATTTTTTATACATTTATAAAGTGGATGTTGGTGATGCATACAGACGGCTTTTATTGCTATTACTACCAATATCTTCCAGGCATCGATGAAATAAACCCGGGATGCTTCCAGGCAACAAAATTCATTGACACGTGTCCAGATGGGAAGGGAACCTGGCTCTCTGTTAACAAGTTTTGTAATAAAATAACACTTAGGTTTCCTTGTTTACGTAATCATTTTAGTATTTTTCAGACTGCGTCTACTTTAAGGCAAATAGCGTTGGATTTTATTCAAATTTGAAGAACTAAGAAGCATTTTTATATTCAGCAACAAACTAAAACTTTCGAGCAGTTTTCATTTAAACATTCTGTTGTACAAAATGCAACTGCGTTGCGTAAATGTAACTTGGCTGTTGATGTCGGTGATGTAAAATGTTATTTTTTCAAATCCATGTCTTTTCGATGTAAAGGCAGTTATCTAATTGAAAACATTTCGCTCGGTCGGTTTTTACCTAAGCGGCTTGAGTTTTATGTCTGACTAAAGTAATTGCTATACCAAGAAAATATAGTTTATTTTTCAGAGTAAAGCTAAAAATATCTACACCAAATACTTTTTCCTTGAAAATTCACTGATTCGAAGTCTTTCTGATAATATGCTTAAGGCCCTGCCCATGGGACACAACGATCCAATTAAGTGATTTTGAACTCAAGTATATTGTCAGAAAGTCTACATTAGAACGTACGCTTCGTACGCTGCGGGCACGCTTAGTCAGTGAATTTTCCAGGTTATTCTGGAATTTCTGAAAAAGTATTGAGGAATAAATAAAAGTGGTCTACAAATGTCTTTGGTTATGTATAAAAAATTCAGGAGAAGTTTCAATTCACTTAGCTGAACAACTTTGCTATAAACACATTTATTCGCAACCCGAGGAGCTTACTTTGCGATTTTTTCTATCGAGCGAAGTTAATCAAATTACGTTTTCAGATGTACTCATGTATTCAATATGTCCTTTTTTGTAACATATATTTTTTGTATTTTAAACATGGTAATTAACGAATTAACGGGCTTCTGAATTAACCAGAATGTTCATTGAGGATTGTTGTGTCCCATGGGCCAGGCCTTAAATGGTGGCAAACCCTATCCCTATCACCGTACTTCCGAAAAAATACCCACAGCCTAAAAATATTTAGAACATACCCAATGTGCCCCTGACTTGAATCCGAAACCTCCAGGTTTGCGCTTTAGACGCTCAGCTTCCTGAAAATTACATGGAATTGAACAAATTATTGGATTGGAAATCTCTGAAACCACATACTCTCGCGTTTGGAAAATAATTTAGCACATATATGTATAATCGGAATAATTTTGATTTTGACAAATAATTTGTATAATAATTAAGAAGTTGAACTACATTATAATACATATTCTAGATTTAAATGGCGTGTCAATTTAAATGGTTATTGTAATTTGGGAACCTTTAAAAGATAAATCTAATAAAATAACAAAGTAGTAAAAATATTATTATAGGTATTTTTTTCATTTTTCGTCTATTTGCCTGTACGTTCCTTTTTAACTCAAGAACCACTCAATGGATTTGGATGCGGTTTTTTTTTAATATCATCGTAATTATCGTGGTGTTGATAAAATAAACTGTCAAAATAATTTTAATCTTAGGCGCAAAAAAAGACACTTCTACCCGGGTGTAACCGCGGCCAAAAACTAGTCAGAAATAAAGATTATCGGCTACCTAAACCGTTAACTCTGTTACTCTTAATTCAAAAAGATGTAGTTTTCTTTGGGATAAAGGACGCATATTTTCGTTATGGACATTTTAAAGTCTCCATCCATTAAGGTAATGGAACATCTTCAGGACCCGCCCGAACAAAAACATTACACAGATTTCAAACGGATGATTTAGGGATCCATCTTGGAAACTCGTGAAAACACTTCGTTGACTACATAAAATCGTTATTTCTCGATAAATTTGATGCTAATGCAAGTAACCATAATCCGTAAAGATCTAAATCTTTGCTAGAAATATCTTAGAAATCAAACAATACCTATAACACAGCTCTACATAAAAAAAGTTTTGTTTTGTTGCCCTGGATATATTCATGAAAGTTCTCAATGTGCTCGTATTTTCATGATTTTTGCATCTTATATTTTGAACAATTTTACTGCTGGTCTTTGAAAAGAGATTGTCCCTCGAAAAATTACAAAAGAAAAGCTCATAAAAGGCGTTTTATGGAAATATAAAATATATTTTCGACATTTTCCTCTTTATTTACTTCGATGTATCCTAATTTCTCAAAATATTACTGACATTATAAATATATCTGTTATTTTATTTCTCGTTTTTTGATTTTTGTATTGTAAAATGAAAATAAAGATTTAAAAAAAAAATCAGAGCAAATCTAACAAAATCATTGATAGTTTCATGAATTGTGTGCATAAATGGACCCAAAATCATTTTCATATCTGGGGCAACAAAACCACTGTAGACCAGTGTTATTTATATTATTATGATAATAATATGATCCAATAATCATAATATCATAACTTTTATCTCTAAAAGTAGACAAGTTTAAATTTGTTGCAATATTGTTCAGAGGGAAAAAGTGTCATATTTTTAAAATAGATGGTAGTGATAGATGTCAAAATTTACCGAATTCCTCGGGAACTATGCATTTTTCAGGATAAAAGTGTCCTATCCCTTTCTCCATCTTTAACTTTAGCTTAATCTGATTTCCAAATAAATTAGATATGTATTAAACATTATATTAAAAAGAAAAACATGGTTTTGAAAGCATTATTTTGTACTAAGAGCGATTTCCTCCAGCCAACTGAGTATTGTACTGGGGCCAAAACTATAATGTTTGTCTGTTTGTTTGAACTCGAGATCCACTCAACGGATTTTGATGTGGTTTTATTCATGCTCCACCGGCAGGCCAATTCATCCTACCGACTGAGCTATATTATATCTGAAATAATGCAATAATAATAGGATTAAAATATAATGACCACCAAAAAAAAAATTTTGTAACCATAAGCTGCCTAAAATACGTTTTAATTTACCGTTTAAATTCTTTGCTACTAAATGCCTTCTTAAATTATTGTTATTATAATTATATTCTGGAATGAAGGAAAAGGTGTCAGCTGCCTTACCCAAAAAATGTTTTCAACACCCAAATTTAAGTAAACATTAGTAAACATTAGTAATTCATTAGTAAACTGACCAAATTTTTGTGCTGTTACTACCCAAAGTCCGAAACTAGGTAGCAACGACGAGCGAAGCGAGGAGAAGCGTGTGAGGTTGACATATTAATACACATTGAATTGGGAGCCGAGCGAAGCGGAACGGAGCGAGGCGATCCCTGAAGTTTTGTATAGCATTGACTATACAAAGGAGCATAGTTGAATAAAAATTTTAATTAAAATGCGGTTAAATTTTTGGTGGTTGTTTACTATGTCAGGGTTGTTCAGCGATTATTTTAGAGATACTTGCTTTATGTAGGTTAGCAGGCTATAAAATTTTTGGTTATAATTTCATACTAAAATGGGAATTGAATTCTGGTAATTACTTACTATTATTAGCGGTTTATAGCGATTTTTTTGTCATTTTATAATAATAAACATAAGCCATAATAATATAAAGGTGCATGTCAATTTTTTTTTAATTGCCTGTTCTTGTGCCCAACATTGTTTAAGAAATATAAGTACGGAACCCTCGGAGCGTGGATCAAATTCGCACTTTCTCTGTTCTTATAATTAAAGATAACAGAGATAAGCTCTACAGCTTTGCCTTAACTTTGTAGAAATTAGCTTTTCTTTCTTGAAGACAATAATAACAGACTTTCTTTTAAAGATGGCTTCCCGCAATAATCTTGGTTGTATTCCTCTTCGTTTTATCATTTCCTTAATTAAACTTGTTTGGGGTTAGGTATGTTGGGATCGTAGCAGATGTTGATTCGTCGTTTTCTTGGAGACAGGCGTGAGGCAGGTGTTTCTTGAAGTCAGACAATAAGGCCCGGTGACTTCTTGATTTTTGAATTTCGTAAATGTATAATTTAATGTAACGAGAACGTGCTAGCTGAACTAAAAAAAAAACTTTATTAAAATGTTTAAATAAAAAACTGAACTAAATTAATAACTGAATACTTGCTCAGAAAATTAAACTACATGTTTTGCTGAGCATACTGAACCACCTCCATTGAAAAACATTCATAGAAACGCAAATAAAAAAAATACTTACCCATATACATTTTTAATACTATATTACCTTGTCACGGAAGGTCATTTTCTATGGGGAAGCGATTGTTTTATGTATTTGTAAAAACCATAAAGGAAAAGTTTTTTTTTAGGCTACAGTCTCTTCTAAGAGCGCCATTTTGGTTTTGTATTTTTATTTTATCAACACGTCATTAACTTGGTATATTTGGCTAACAGTCGGCTTGCAGAACTTTATGTTAGTGTACAAACTTGACCTGTTTTTTTAAACCAATATTTAATTTTTTTAGACAACTTTTCACAAACCTGAGCCTAAAACATGAACAAAGCCAGATTTTCGAGGGTTCTTTTGAAGAAATTAGTACTATCATAATATTTAAAACAAAATTGATTTACTGATCTTTTAACTAGGTGATCCACGTATAAACAATGTACTCAGATTTATACTTTTGTAAAAAAAAATGTTTTCCACCCTCTTTTTTTTCGTTTCCAAACGTTCGTTTGAAGAACGCGGCTAAGAGATCGACTTGATTTTTTTCCATGAAATAGCTAATAGACATAATTATGTTTTCTACGTAAATCCAATATTTGTTTTTTACTAAATACTTCAGTATGAGCTAAAAACCCTCCGATGATCTGCTGTTTCGCGCGTAATTATTAGTATTACGCGTCCTAGACAATTGGACTTTTTGTGTTGGACGGGTAATAACATTTTTTCCTAGCCTGTGGAACTTGCGAGCGCATCTGCCCTAAAATAGATTTGATGCGAGACCCAATGTCAATGTTGTGTGATTATGTGCGTTTATTCAGAGTTCGTGGCGACAAGTTGATGCAACGCTCTTTTTGTGTGCGTGAACTGTACATGTAGATTTTGTTTTTGTGTTAGTAAAATGAGCAGTGGCGTAGCTAGGTGGACAAGGGCCCCGGTGCATAGAGAAAGAATCGGGACCTCACCCTCTCTTTCCACGTAGCTTGAACTTGTATTGGCCCTCAAAACTAGTGCCACTGAAAATGAGCCGGAGGACCGCGGAGACATCTAAATACGAACAATCGGATTACTATGGCAAATCTTCCTTATTTTATTCATCTACGTTGTACACACTCATCAAACACTGTCTACATGTATATCGTATCCTACTAATATTATAGATGCGAAAGGGTGTGTGTGTGTGTGTATGTTTGTTACTCTTTCACGCTGAAACAGCTGAACGGATTTGGATGAAATTTAGAATGGATATAGCTTATACCCCAACTTAACACATAGGTTACTTTTATCCCGGAAAATAGCATGTCGTTAAGCCGAATAACACGCGGGCGGAGCCGCGGGCAAAAGCTAGTACGTACATATATTTCCTATACTTCAGGTATACAGAATGTTAATCCCTATTGTTTATTTCTCGTAAGCGTGGTCTAAAATATATTGGCCTCTTTTAGACGTTTTTTTATAAAAGGGTACCTTTTGGAATTTTAATTAATTCTCATTGGAACAAAGGCAAGATCTCATCTTGCGGAATTCCAAGAAGCTATGAAACGTTGCTCAAAACATTTTAAGTCCCTTTTTAATTTTAAGAAATTATTAAACATTTTCGTCTCTCTATACGTATTTAAAGAACGTCTGTCTGTATTTTTATAAAGATATCTAGTCGTAAATTGACCTGTAGAAAGTACACTTTATGTATGTGTTTTACAAAATAAACTATTTGATTTATCTATTTGATCAGATTGATAAGTGAAATAAATTGTTAGGTATCTTACGGATAGTGTTAGAAAAATTGACTGCACCGAAATGCCCAAGGCATTATTTTAAGTTATTTTAGTTTGTATAGATAAGGTGATTTGCATTTATAAAGCCAATTTCATACTGGTTAGACATAATTATCCGGCCATTAATAACTCTTTACTTTCTCTTCAGGCTTCAAGTAATGTTTATCCTTTTAAGCCTTGTACTTAAAAAGAATTGCTATACATTTCTTCAGACTTTTAGTTAGTCTTTAGTAGAGACCTTTTGAATAACAAGGTGCATGAATGTTATATCCTTTGTTATGAAGAAACGTTCGAATCCTATAGACCATGAACACAACAGTCAATATATATAAAATAGCGGCACTTCCAGCCCACAATTTTCTCCAACAAATGGGGCACTCTTCACCAGTCAAGCAGTTCCATAAAATCTCACTTATGTTTAATTCAGTTGTCTCGATTGTGGTAGTTAGAAACGAATCTGTAACGGATTTTGCTGCAGATATATTATTATTCATGTTGAAAATTTCTTTCTTGTATTAAATACCTTTTTTTCAAGATTTTTGAATTTTTATTATTGTTTTGTTTTTACAAAAGCGAAAACTTTAGGAATGTATAGCAATTTCATACTGGAGACTTTGCAAGTGGTCAGGACCAAGATTCAATGACACTGTTTCTGAAATATGAAAAACTAGCGTCGTCGTCGTCGTCGTCGTTTATTTTTGATTTAGTTATACTTTTTTGTATTACCCGTATATACATTAATTTTACCCGTTTATACATTAATTTTACCCGTTTATACATTAATTTTACCCGTATATACATTAATTTTATTTAACTGTCATTTATTCAACTGATGACGGCCTCATAGAAGAGGCCGAAATATATTGAAAATTGTGTTTTTATTTTATTTATCTTTTTACTACCAATATTCAAAGAAAATATTATATAATACATAGATATAGATAATTGTTTGTGCCTCTATACTTGTTCAAGAGCAACGTCTACTCATTTAGTATAGGATGTCTAAATTTTATTTTGCGTGTTCACAGAAAGAATAATTGAATGCTCCTGACCATTTACCGAGTCTCCAGTATGAATGTTGCTATGTAAACAAAATTCATCCTATATTCACTTATGACTTGGGTTTCACTGAACGGATTTGGATGTTGTTTTAAGTTTCAACTGAAGCGATAATTAAAAAACCGGCCAAGTGCGTGTCGGGCCACGTGCGGAATATGTTTTCATAAGCGGCAGTGCAGAAGTTATATGTATGACGTCATTGATTGCGAAGTTTTTATGACGTCACACAATTTTATTGTGCGCTATCTCATTTGATGTGTGCGTCGCAATAATGAAATATAAACGAAAATAAAAGGACTTCGTCCTATGCGTTATTTTATCTACACCCCTATAGCCTTATATGAAAATTGTCTAAAACTGCCAACTTTGAAGGCCCCCCATTTATTTAGAAATGTCCTGTGGGTATTATTACATCTTTTCTAGACAATGACAACCCACAGGCGACAAAAATTTTTCTTTTTCGCTCCTTCTTCATGTATCCCTTAAACATAGTTTAATTTAATTTTAAATTCGATATTCGGTTTTGGATCAACATACACAAAACATATCCAAATTTCAGGTCTGTAACTCATTCCGTCTGCAAGCTAGAGACCCGCGACATACGGACGGACAGACAGCACGTTGCCCTTCGGGTACGGAGGCTTAAAAATGATAGATCAGCCCGTGTTCGTCCACTGCTGGACATAAACCTTTCCCAGATTACACCACTCTTGGTGGTCCTCCGTCAGCCGCCACCCACAACATCCTTCAGATCGGTCGTCGGTCCAGCGGGCACGAGATCGGCCTACGCTAAGCCTTGCTTAAAAACCCATTCTATATAAAATAAAATAAATATATTAAATGTACAGACACGCCATTTTTCCTACTTTATTACTAGTTATAGTAAGTATAGATATTGTACACACAGCCAAGTAAGTAGCTTCTTTACGATTATTCCGTGTCGTTTGTCAAGACTGAACATGTAAATTATTTATTTTACTACTACCTTTAGTCTCAAAGTAGACTATCTTTGCACTGAATTACGACCAACACGTCGTCTTGTCGATAGTGGTGTCGATTCGAACATGCACAAATACGACTTAACTTAACTAAAATTCGGTTAAGATGTGTCAAATTACTTTTGGTATTCGGAAACGCCCAATCTAACCTATTTTGACAGGACTAAACTAATTTTTAGTTAGGTCGAACTCAATTAAGTCCAAAACGTAATTTTGCTATTCGGTATGACCACCTAACTGTCAAATTTTAGAGATGTCAAACTAAAAGTGAACTAATATTAGGCGAGACATATTTCGTGGCGATTAAAATTTTAACAAGTCAAATTATCTAATTTGTGTTGCTTTTTGAGGGGAGAATGGAGGAATATTGGCTATTGGGTGTAGCAGATGCAGAAGAAAGAAACTAAACAGTTAAAACCAGCATATCCACCCAAAGTTTAAAACTGTGTTTGCAAACTTATTTTTACAATGCTTCTTCCAGGAGACAAGTTGTACCCCGCTGCTGCCTTAGCTGATGACCCCGGAACCAGAATTGTATGAAACAAGGTGGATGTGATGTTCAGACCTCTTAAAAATAAACTGCGATGTTGCACATTACGCCAAGAAATCAGTGGCTCCTAGGATTTGGATTCACTGGTTCCCTGGCTATGAACCTTGTCGAACTTGAATCTTATTATGTAGCATAAGAGCGCGATTTTGTTTAGCACGTCGTCTCACATACATACAGATACATAGATTTTCACGTAGGTTTCACACAGTGGTCTAATGTGAAATATAAACCGGTCACGTACTTTCCCTACTTGGGCCCTGGAGCTCAATGGAGATAAATTCTCCTTTTACCGTAATTTAGAGCATATTATTACGTACATTCATGCTACTGATTTCTAGGGTACCGAATTAAAACGGAACCTTTTTAGTATGGCCGCCCGTCTGTCTGTCTGTCACATACAATTTTCTGTGGAACGAACAAAGTTTTAGAATGGAAAGGAATTGTACATACTTACAAAAAGAAAATCATCCCCAATTTACGTGTATCGGATGGGAGGTACCATTAAAACATATTTTTTTGAGATTTTCATTTTACCGTTTTGTCGGCGTGGTTAATATGTATACCCGTGCCAAATTACGGCTTTCTGGTACGAATGGTCTCTGTGCTAAGCCACGGACATGGCGAAATTATAAGGGTTCCTTGTCCGACTACGGAACTCTAAAAAAGAACGACCGTATAATATTAGCTCTCTAAATCACTTCCAGGAATCTCAGGTAAAGTTTATTTACAATCTACAATGCGAGCCGCGAGCACGATCGTTCCGTAATCGCTTCTATATACTTCTACATTTGCCGCAGGTGCGATGCGCACGCGCTCAGTGTTGCCATATTGGCATGATATACCTTTATAAAGTGCAAAAGAATTTGTGCTCAATATTTACCGCTTATCATACAATTCCTACTATCCTAGTACTTTTTGAAATTGTTTACTTTAATTGTCTTGATATCTTTTAAATATCGTTTGATATTTATCTCTAATTCATAATTGTTTATTTTGTGAAAATCAAATAATCAAATATTTACAAGTGCCATTATTATTAGATTTAACTTAAAGTAAGACTTTAACCTAAATAAAATAAACGTCATAATTTTCAATTTATATAGGGTGAAATTTAATCAACCGACCAAATTCATACTAGAGACTCGGTTAGTGATCAAGAACTAGGTTCAGTAATCCTTTTGGCGAATTTCGAAAAATATTTTTTTTGCTCCCGTACTGGTTGGACTAGTTTAAGTACAATTCCTAGTGCAGGTTCTACGGGTAAAATATTTTTTTTTTCGAATTTCACCTGGAGGGTCATTAAACCTTGTTCCTGATGACTAACCGAGTCTCCAGTATGAATTTGGTCGGTTGATTAAATTTCACCTAGTATATACCTAGCAAATATAACAATTATAATTATTATTCACATTTTATACGTTTAATTATAAATTGAATAAAATTATTACTTATATTATAAATGTTTAATTAAATACTGTGGTCTTCCAAGAATTCGTTGACGGTGTAATAAGTTTTTTGGATCAACAATTCTTTCAACTTATTCATAAATAGATAAATATTTTGGACAGCTTTGAGTTGGTTTGGAACTTTATTAATTTTATTATAAATAGTTGCAGTCATTCCGAGTATGGTATCTTTAAACAGAATGTGATTCGGATATCTTTTGCTTGAAAAGAGACTGAAGAAGTGTAGGGTAAAAATACTGCAACTTAAAAAAAAAACCGGCCAAGTGCGAGTCGGACTTGCGCACGAAGAGTTCAGTACCATGATTTATAAAAACGGCAAAAAAATCATGTCTGTCGTATGGGAACCCCCTTTAATATTTATTTTATTCTGTTTTTTAGTGTTCGTTGTTATAGCGGCAACAGAAATTCATCATCTGTCAAAATTTCAACTCAATTGTCTAACTATCACGGTTCATGAGATACAGCCTGGTGACAGATGGACAGACAGACGGACAGCGGAGTCTTAGTAATAGGGTCCCGTTGGTTACCATTTGAGTACGGAACCCTAAAAATATAAATGCAAGGAAACGTTAGTAACCTATGCTTTTGAAAATGTGGTTTTGAACAGAACGTGGCCCTTATACACTTTTTGTCTTTTAAATGCAAGAATTTTATCTGTTGCATTTCCCCAAAAAATTACCCCACAACTAAGCTTAGAAACACATAGGCATGGTAATAAGCTGTTATAACAGCATTCAGATTTACGACTTTTCGAAGATCTTTGGTATAATGCATAAGCAAACGTATTTAAATTTTTACATACATTATCTATAGGTATGTGGTTATTTCAACAGACATATAATGTAGGTAATATACGTCTGTGGGTTATTTCATGTGTATTAATAATGCTTAGTTTTGTAGTGTTCCGTTCCATTTAGGTTAAGGTGGTAACGGAGGAGCTCCGTGCAAAATGCACATCATAATATTGTTTTTCTTACTTTTGAATTAAAAGTATGAATAAATGCATTTTATAGCAATTCGCGCAAACTGCTTGTTAATAGTTAGGTGATTACATGAATGTTGTTCAATTTTATGCGTTACATTTTAGCTGCATTACATTACAACTGTAAACACGATTTTAAGTTTGTGTTAACGCTGTTGTAATTTCCTTTAAACGCACAGTAGATGGCGTTACACGCAATTGCATCGCGATATCAATTGTTCCACTCACTTTTTATATGTTTAAATTATATGTTCAATAAACTACCTGTTAGCATTGTGGACCTTGTGGTTTTATTCGAACCAGGTTCCTTGCTCTGGTACTTTTGTACAGTTTGTCTAATGTAATGCAAACAAAATTTAATACATTAAAGTACGTAGTTTTTTTGTTAAGAGTGTATTATTAATAACCTATTTCATTATACTGCATACCTTTTATTCAAAAGTAAGGAAAATAATATTATGATGTGCATTTTGTACCGAGGTAAAAATTTACCCCCTTAAGGCGCACGCTTACCCTAAATTAGCAACTCGTTGTATGTCAGAGTCAGTTCGAAAATCCACGGAAACGACATTGAAAATAAGGTTCATATCAGATCAGCTCGTGTTGCTGTATATTTACTGTAGATATTAAGTGGCTGTTACGACTATCGGTGCGTCTCAGGATAGCGTAAAATAGTAGAAAATAATACCTTTCATATCAACGATAAAAAAATGTTGAACAATAGTTTTGTAGATCTAGAAATTGCCTTTAATTGTGAAAGAATCATTAAAATCGCTTCAAGCATTTGGAAGGAGTAAGAGAATTCATGGTTGAGTCATAGGAAACTTTCGATTTGTTTTTGTCAAAAGTAAAGACAGGTTTTTATTTATCACATCACTCTAAATTGTAAATGCGAAAATTTGTGTGTGTGTGTGTGTGTGTGTGTGTGTGTGTATATATGTTTGTTACTCTTTCACGCTGAAGCGGCTGGACGGATTTGGATAAAATTTAGAATGGATATAGCTTATACCCTAACTTAACACATAGGCTACTTTTTATCCCGGAAAAAAGCATGTCGTTAAATCGAATAAACCGCGGGCGGATCCGCGGGAAAAAGCTAGTTGAACATACAATTTATTGTTTAATATTATGTATTTTTTAAGTGTAGGTCTTCATGGAGGTCTAATATTGCAGTTGAAAATCGACATCTGTTTTTTGCAACTTATCTTTTTGTCTTCCAATAATTTCTGTCTATGGTTTTTATTAATTTGTTCCTTATTTAATTTTTATCTTCTACTTTGTAACTTCTCTTTCTTTAAATCCATTTTTTTTATTGATTAAATATAGGTAGGTAATAGACAGCTGGCAACACAGAGCGTAGGTTACCTATCTCAATGTTTACAAGTTCGATTGTAATATGTATAACTAAAACAAGCGGCGTACTTTTAACTTTACCGAGTGGGTGGTCGACTCAGTAGTCCAGTGGAAACCGAGCCAAGCGAAAGTCGTCCCTATAACAACGTATTAGGAGCTTAAGGTTTCTGTTTGTTCAAGTCTGTAGTATTTAGTGTCTGGGGTGTTAGGTTTCGGTTTAGTGCTGAGGGCGAAGTCTGGTAGATTGCTGATCACGTGAACTGTCTGGCGGCAATCATCAGTTATCGGTGATATACCTGTACAGTACAGTACAAAACGTATCTTGTAGGTAAACTGTCACGACATGAATCCCCAAGGGGTGTCCAGAGGTGTTTTCGAGGGTGCACTGTGAAATGCAGGTACAGTCCCCTCTTGTACACCCACAGCAACGATTATTACGTCCCAATGTGATGGGTTGTAAGCCCTATTGCTGTATTTGGGGCACAAATATGTAGACAAATGTGCCCTTTCGGAATTTGAATCCGCGACCATACTAAAATTATTGATTCTCGATAGCAACTGATTTACAGTTGAATTCCGGCGCGATTGTGTCTGAAGAAACTCTATTAGTTGATAGATCAAAGAGGCGATTGTATCGAAGATACTATGATTAAATTTACACTTGGCGATTTATCCATCAAAAGGAGATAGCCTGCGCATTAGTAAGTTGAAGTGGCAGTGGGCGGGCCATATCTGTCGCCGACGTGATGACCGTTAGGGCCGAAAGGCGTTAGAATGGTGCCCGCTGGACGACGGTTGCGGGTGGCGGCTGGATGAGGAGGACGGGGACCGCCAAGAGTGGCGTAATATTGGGAAGGTAGCAGTGGACGAACACGGACTGGTGGATGGATGGGTGGACGGAAGGAGATAGCAAATAAACATTTCATACTTGAGAAATAGATAACTTTGTATTTCTTAGTTGTTTTTCATTATCGGTTTACTGTGACTAAAGGAATTTTAACAGATATATGAGGTCGTTAACTGAATCACATTAAAGAAAACATTATTTTTTTTGGCAAAATATTTTTTTCTTTATTGCACAAAGTGGTTTAATCAGCTGACTAAATTTCTATGAAAAAGTGAAATCATTCGCGCAAATTATTTTTTTCTGCAGTGGAGGGTCTCTTGGATTTTTTTCACTTTGAATTGTAGGACCTTATACCGGGTGTAACTAGACTGCTACTATTAAATGAAACCATATATTCTACTGACCCTACTGAACCACTTTTCCCAAGAGTCATACCCGCGGACTGGACACCCTTAGTTTAGGAAATAATTGAGTTCCAAACAAAAATGCGTGAACCCTAACGCACCGACATACGGGCGAGTTTAGAGAGAGCGTCGTCCGTGAAACCTGTAGCTGGGTCGGTAGAATATGTGGTTTCATTTAATGGTAGCAGTCTATTCACACCCGGTCTAACATTTTTTGTGAAAGAGTACAGAGATTTTATTTAGCGCAGGCAGGGTCGTGGCGTGGACGAAAGGTCGTTTCAGGATGCAATTAGTGTTCCCATTATACTGGCGGAGCCGTCATGTAATTTGAATAGCCTGGTTACGAGTTGAACCTACCAATTTTCTACGAGCATCGCCATGCATACTAATAGTTTAATAAGTTACACCAGTCCAGTGATGCCTCGACCTGGTTGACCTGGGCGAATTTATACTGAAATGCACACCAAAATAGTTTATTGCCCCCTAACCTAACCTTTTGGTGTTAAATCAGAAATTTAGTGGTGCATAGTATTTTTAGGTGAACAAATAATTATTCGTCTTTATTTAATGGCTTTAGATCAGTTAATTGTCAAGAATAATAAAAACTTATATTAATTTGACAAACAGGGTAACTTGTTTTATACTTTTAAGTTTGAAATTAGTAATTTTGCAAAAAGAGCACCAATGAAAAATTAACCGAAGGTTCGAAGGGTCCGAAATGTTTCCTTGCCGCAACCCCTTATCGAACTAATGAATAACAATCCCGCTGTGATTCTTCTACGTCGTACGTTCATGGAAATGTACACAGAATTTCTTTTCACGCTCATTTCCTTAGTAATAAGAGCACACGAATAAAATCGTGTGAAGTTATTAGTATAAAGTTGCTTCGTTTGTTTATGACACTGTAACTATCCAACCAATCAATAGATCGTGAGAAACTTTTTCAAAATAATAGTCTTGAACGTTGGCAAACAATTATATAACTTTTCACATCGCAAAATGTATCAGTTCCCTAGGGATAACACGCAGGCGCACCTCAAGCTACCTTACTTTATGGCGACCTCTGAAAGTTCAGACGCGATGCTAGTGTTTGATTTTGATTATTGTAATAAGAAATTTAATTAAAGTTACGTAGTTTTTTATTATTTTATTTTATTTTTTATAAATGTTCTCAAAATTTCATTTGATAAGAGCCCTTCTCATTAAATGGTTAATTGGGTTACAGGTACCTGTGGCTCAACGACAAACCAAAATACATACACGCCTTTGCCCCCGAAAGGTAGGCAGAGACCAGAGATTTCCATTGGAGGAGTGTCATGATACACTACTTACACCTCCATCCTTCCGCATCCATCAACCAAGCTATATAAGCTCCTAGTTGAGCTGAAATCCTAAATTATTATGATAAAATATTAAATTTCTTAGATACTGTATAATAATTTCTACTGAAGCGTCCGACCAGTGACACTTATCCATAAACCAACTTTAGCTAATATCAGCCATTTGCAAAAAAAAACTTAAAATTGGTTCAGCCGTATGTACAAGAACAAACAACCTTTTACCCCAAGTTTTAGTGACTGTAAGAAAAGTGAGACTCATGCCCAAAAGACCAAACTAACTTGAGACTTACGATCTATCAAACTCCATGTATCCAAAGGGTCAATTAAGTTGGTCTCTGATTTCTTATTTACTAATTAAATATGGATAAACTTTCAGATTTTTCCCTAGACGTGATCTTTAAGACCTACTGTGAACGAAATTTCCAGTTTCTAAGACAACTGGAAGTAGCCTATAGGTTTGAATGGTGAGCCAATTTCTATGAAATTGATTGCTTAAAGGCAACAACTTTTTTTTTTGCGTTGAGTTAGAAGCCTAATTTTTTAACAGTACTATGGGGCAGACTTATTAGTTTCAACTTGATATCTCTAACGGGGCCCGGGAAAAAGGATCTTGACAGATGGACAGACGGACAGACGGACAACAAAGTCATCGTATAAGAGTTCCGTTCTTTTAATTTTGAGGTACGAAACCCTAAGCCATTGTTTTCTTAGACGTTGTCAGCAGTAGGTAAGAATGTAAAACCTTCAACATATACGGCAACGTAAAGTTATTCATTTCGGACGGATGCTGTATAGGTACAGACACGGAGAATAAAAGCAATTTTTCTACCGATAAAGGAAATGTCAATTGAAATCACAGTCGGTAGATCGTCTTTGATCTCCCGAAATGGCTTCAGGCTGAATCGGGGGGATTTTTAGGATCCCCGAGCATATTGAAAGTCGGATTTGTTGAGATAAAACGTATGAATAATAAATATGTAAAGTTAGGTCTAACTGTAAATATGAAGGCATAACAAAAACAATACTAGGAGACTCAGTTGGCATCAGGAACAAGGTTTAATGACATTCCAGGCAAAATTTGAAAAAAAAAATTGTCTTGCCCCTGACATGCACTAGGAAACCAGTAAGGAAGCAAAATTTTTTTTCCGAAATTGTCCAAAAGGATTACTGAACCTAGTTCTTGATCACTAACCGAGTCTCCAGCATGAATTTGGTCGGTTGATTTAATTTCACCCTATATACGTTGGGTAGTAGAATTTGGCATATCATAAAAGGCCTTATCGCAGATGGATAAAAATCTAATGAATTTGTATTACGTACTTTAGGTTTTGACAATAATAGTACATTACGATACGAGAGCGACGAAACGTTTTCTGACGAGTGTGAGTTTGCGGCACGAGCCGAAGGTGAGTCATTTTACGCACGGTGTGCTATAAAATATATTGTTAAGGCCCTTTTTGCAATGAAAGGTTTTGCAGCTACACGAGAATGGGGGTTATAATCTGCCTAGACAGTAGGCCTACCATGAGTTTTGGTTACTATACACGTTAGCGTCTGCGTAAAGTATTTTGTATGAGAAATGCTGGTTCCTGTAGTAAGCCGCTAGGGGCGCTGCACAATTTCTTATATAAATATTTTACGCAGACGTTAACGTGTATAGTAAGCAAAACTCATGGTAGGCCTACGGATCGTATTTCTGTTAAAACTAGGAAGGGTCGCCTCGATCCGCTTGGCTTGGCTCCTTGACATGCTCCTCCTCGCTTCGCTTCGCTCGACTCGTCGTTGCACCTATTTCATCTTTTGGTGAAAGATTTTCGATTTCATACTTAACGATCAGCCGAGACAAATCATGATATACCGAATTTTACGTTTTGCCAACGACATTATACGTTATTATTTGTATAGACATGTAGCTACACGTTTGCGAAAGCTTTCTAAAGATTTTTCATATTTGCAAGATTTTGGTCGTGTATTATCGGAGAAAATGGTTGCCACTTTCGGGTTCAATATCGAAATATGAGCTTTAAGGGGGTAACTTTTTATCTCGGTACAAAATACGCATCATATTATTGTTTTCCTTACTTTTGAATAAAAAGTATGGAATAAATGTGTTTTAAAGCAACTTGCGGAAATAGTTTATTAATAATAAAGTCTTCACAAAAAAAATACGTACTTTAATGTATTACATTTCATTTGCATTACATTAACAAACTTAAAATCGTGTTTACAGTCGTAATGTAATGCACCTAAAATGTAACGCATAAAATTTTATAGTTTTCATTTGATCACCTAACCATTAACAAGCAGTTTGCGCGAATTGCTATAAAACGCATTTATTGCAAACTTTTTATTCAAAAGTAAAGGAAAACAATATTATGATGTGCATTTTGCACCGAGATGCTCCGTTACCACCTTAAGTGTTTCATTGCATATTTCCACGTATAAAGGTTAAAAACACAATTACTTGCGAAGAGTGTTAAAAAATAATGGTTAAAAAAGTTCTCATGACACAATACAAATTAGTTTAATAAGATGTGTTGCTGTTGCATTAAACATGATTTTAAGAGGGCAACATTAGTATTATGTTGCAGTTACGAGTTTTTTAAAGCCTCTTTTGGCCAAGTGGTAGAGGGCTCGCCTTCTCACTCAGAGGTGGTGAGTTCAAATCCTGTGGTGCACATTAATTTATGTTCCAAGCGTGGTTCAAAAACGACATAGAACTCACCCATCACGTTTGGAACGTAATAATTGTCGGTCAAAAACGGGTGTATTAAGTGTAGACCGACTTGCACATCACAGTTTACAATTGGGAACGCCTCTGACACCCCCTCGGGGAGTAATGTCGTGACGATATGTTTTTTTCGTTTCGTATTTAAGAACCGGCTCCGTATTTTTTCGATCGTTTGACGCAAAGCATTATTTTAATGATTTTTCTTATCATTGTCGCGATGTTTTTGTGAAAATCAGGGACACACCAGCCCATATTGGCCATCTAAATGAAGATCTAAAATTTATTTGATTCAATTGTTTCTCCTTTGCGCGTTATTTTGATACTTAGATATTATGAATAACGATTCGGAGCGGGCTCGTAAGTACCAAAATAACTCGCAAAAGAGAAACAATTGAATCAAATAAATTTTAGATCTTCATTTAGATGGCCAATATAAAGTGGTGTATGTCCCTATTTTTTTTTAAAACATTGCAATAAAGGCCAGAAAAATATTTAACACATTGCTTTTCATCAAAGTTGTCGTCGTCGCGGACCGGGCTGTTAAGGATCTGATCTACGGGCCTATATATTATTTAACTTTGTATCGGTTGCCAACTGGTTGCCAAACATTGAAAACATAAACTGAACTCTCAAAAAAATTGCCTTTAGTTTGTAGTGAACTGTTCACGAACTGTCACTTTAAGTACGAATGTATCCTTAGATATTCGGAATTAGATAGATAGTTTATCTATGGTTTAGATGTTTGGTAACCAGTTGGCAACCGACTCAAAGATATACAATCTACGGGCTGGTCTGGATTTTAAGTAAATGAAAAGCCGAAGACAAAGTTAGCGCAAACAAAAGTCTTCGTGTACAAAATTTAGCGGCAATTTCTCACTTCAGTAAAGTACATGCCTTTTTAGTGTACCCGTTTTCATAAAACGCAACAACTACGTCAGTTAAGCGCAGGCACCAGCCTAAGTGGCAAGTAGCTCAGACCTAGAGCTTTCCCACTACAGAACTCCCTTATTTACACCAGAATACGAACCAGAATCCCCTATTTCACGGGATTCATTAGAGACACAAGCTGTAATCACATTTTGGCTTTCTTGCCAAAAGATACGCTACGGAATGGAGTCAGGCGGGCTGCCAAAGTACCTTAGGATTTCTAGTTGCTCTACATTGTTAAGACCATCGTCCGTTCAGACGTAAATGGTCAGGGTTCGGTTCTTGGTCAAGCGCAAGTTTTTTGGTTCTTCCGAAAAACAGAAACTTTTATACCGCCTCCATGGTTTAGTAGTTCGAGTAGTCGATCACTAATCCGGAAGGCGCGGGTTCAAATCCCTTAGGGGCATTGTGCTCGGTCTGCGTGATTGTTATGGTACAGGTATTTCATAAGGAGCGTTCAAGTATTACGTAATGAATTTGGGGGGAGGAGGGGGGGTCTTGTAAAGCGTACAAAAAGGGTTAAAAATCTCCAAAAACTGCGTTGCGGAATACTTGAACGCTCCCCAAGTCACAGTCCACAATACGTACCCACGTTTAACTGATGATTATCACGCCCCATTAGGGTGGTAGGTGGTAAGCCCTATCGCCGTTCTTAGGACAGAAGTATAGGCTCTTGGAAGGCACGCAGACTGAGCACCCTTCGAGATTTGAACCCCTGACTTCCGGTAAGTGGTCTACACGTTTAGACTATACCACAGAGGTGAACCGATGTAGATTTTAATATGGTTTTAAGAGGCTATGTTCATTTGGAACTCTAAACTCTCGCGTTTTGTACACATTTTAATATTCATTTAGACGGGTATACCGCGATATATTTTAAAAAATAAATAAAAATAAAATAAAATAATAAAAAATAAATAAAAATAAAATAAAATAATAAAAAATAAAATAAAAAAAGTTTATTGCCAAAAAATAACTCACAACTAAACATATCAAATTACAGTCTTAAAATCAAGGAGAAAAAAAAAAAGTTTTAAGCATTCCTGGCAAATGTCAGTATGCTCAGCGAAGCTGCCGATCAATGGAGAGCGGACAGCGCTGTTTTTCAGCATACTCCAGACGTAATGAAATAATGTAGGAATGATAAGAGTGCAAAAAAAGGCATGCAAATTATGACATAAAATAAAAAAGAAGATAACATAAGAATTGGTACAATTAAAATTAAAATTAATTATAATATTATAATATATATTTTTATTACCTTTTGTTTGAGAAAAGGCACCCGACGACGTTTCGAGGCAGTTGCATGCCTCATGGTCTACGGAAAACTGGCAAGTTCAGCGAAGCGCAGTGATGAGTTGCGGTTGGCGACACCAAATGTTTTTTCTTCGTCTACCCGCACAAACATCTTGTCTGTCTCACGCACGGCACACAACACTCACAATATCCGGAGATGCACTTTCAGATGAAACACGCGACTTAAATCAAATTAAATCAAATCAAATCAAAATATTATACATGAAGTATACTTTCTACAAGTCAAAGTTAATCTTGACAATACAGGCTGTAAATGCAAAGTCAAGAATCCCTTTAGGGTATGAAAGTATACACGATTCTGATGTCATTACGAGAAAAAAATATATACCCTGAATTTTCACCAAAAATTCCATCATTTTTCTAAGCTATGGCTACGCAGCTCACCGGCCTCCCCACACACCTAATTGCACCCCGCAACCCGCACCCCTCATCCGTGTGGCCAGCGACCAGTGAGGATGTCCACGCGATTAGTGTATTTTGAGTAAAGAAAATCGTGTTATTGTGAGGTACTGGTACTTTATTTAGAGAGTATTTAAATTAATATCTTTACCGGTCATACTAACACACCCTTAAAGGATTCTTGCCTTTGCTTTTACACCCGGTATATATCTTTATAATATAAAAAAATACTAAGAGAAATACACACAAAAAATATTTAGGTTGGGCTACTAAAATGTAATTATACACCTGCATAAAATAGAGAAATCTAGGAATAAAAATATTAAACATATATACATGATGCAATGAACAAATAAGTTGATAAATAAATACGGGAAATACTTACATAAATTTCCCGATAAATGGGTTCCATGTTGGAGACAATTTAAATCCATCTTTCCGATTGAAATTATTTAGATGTTTCTTAATTTCAATCGCTTCACGAACAATTCTTGAGTAATAATGGCGATCGGTGGAGAGAATTTTCAGATCATGAAGTTCTATCCAGTGGTTGGTCCCGGATTCTATGTAAATTTTATTTTCTCATTGTCAGGGCGAAAGAAAAAAGGTATGTGTTTTTTATATTAAAAATTACAAAAGTACAGGCAGCAGCGTGGGAGTACCTAATAAACCCGGCGGTATATTAACCATTTGCTCTCGGGTGTTTTATGCCCGTATCTCGGGTGCTTTATGCCCGTGTCTCGGGTGTTTTATATTAGCAGTTACGCCTTGTAATACTTCGAGTGTAGCTTTCTCTTATTTCATGTTGAGTCTACATGCTCGCATAAAACACGAACCGCACAGTTTTCATAAAAAAATATCCGTATTGGCCGAGCAGTATTTTTTGACAGAACAGAAATAATGACTATTTATACAAGATGACATTTATTTATGTAGCTATATTCACACTGGAGACTCAGTGAGTGGTCAGGACCGAGATTCATTGACACTTTCTGCGCAATACGCAAAATAAAATTTAGACTTCCTATACCAATTGAGTGGAGGTTTTCTTGAAATAGTACAGAGGCACATAAATATATATTTCTTATTTAATTTACTGGTCCTAACCAGTTTGAAAGTCACATTATATGTGAACGCGCTTCATATCCGTAAATACCCGACGCTTTATCCATTCGGGATGCCCGAAGCAGCTTCGTAAATTACCTCAGACCAAATAAAAACTCTGAGGTAAATACCTGAAGTCTCGGAATAACACGTCAGATATTTATGAGACTGCTGCTTAATGAAATTTAATGTTTATTTGTTCATTTAAGTTGTCTGTGCAACGATCTTCACACAAAGAATACCTGTATTCATTAATTAGTAAAAATTGGAAAATTGATAAATAAAAAAAAGATTATAGAGCTCAATTGGTTAATTATGGAGGTAATTGTGTCGATTTGTATTAAGTGTCCCAGTAATATAATTGAATATATTTTATAAACTAATATAATAAATCGAAATTTTTTGTTACAATTTACTATAAATTTATGTAGGAAAACACATAAAATAACAAATTATTGTGAGATATAGGTAATTCGGGTCATTCGGGCCTGGCATCACTGACATGAATATGTTATTGACAAGTATTCGTAATAGCTAATTGTATGATTGAAATACTGCCTAACCCTCTGGGAGAGAGGTGGGAGTGTACGTATGAATGGTATAGTCTCAGCAGTCTGCATTGCGATTTTATACATATCGTCGACGCGCGGCGATTCTCATATGGGGCTACTATATCCAGTAACGTTAGTTCCTGAGAAAATCCTTGATAATTCAATAAATTTCCTCGCATTTTCCTTTTATGTAAATGCGGAGGCAGCGCAATTTTCCACAGTTTTTGTTACAAACACAAAGTAACGCAATATATAATCTTAATTTTTTTATTTCCCAGTACAAAGTGGTTCAATTAGCTGACTACATTTCAATGGAAAGGTGAAGAAAAAAGTTCTCGCAGAAATTCTTTTTTTTGCTCGAAAGTTGTCCATTGGGGATTATTACTCTATCACGTGTTAATTTTTTTTACTTTGGGCCTTATAAATAATTATTTCTATAATTCATTATCTTTTAAAAATTCCTGACAAATCCTATTTTGCCTGATTTCCTGACAGAGGGCTAAAATTCCTGACATGTGAGGAAAATTCCTGCCATCTGGTAACCCTATTCTCATATGCATTTACCCTCGGCACACTGATGGAAGATCGATCAGATACTCATACGAGTAGTTGTTGCATAAACGAAAATGATAGCTGTTGCATTTTCGTATCACTGGCCAATAATTTCAATATGAAATGGAAAACATTGTGGGGTGAATTGCATACCCGTTGCGAGGCCGGGCCTTTTTACACTTTCTGAAATAGAAATGGCTACTCGATAATACCTGGATTGTGTGTCGACTTTATGTTTACTTACAGGCCGGCGATTCTCCCACATTCGACAATTTGCGAAGGCCAAAAGCGGGTGATTTTTACAAGCTCTTTATGAAGAACTCCATCAAACTTTTAAAATATAAACCTGTTGTATGAATTCATGACATGCTTTACGTGTCTTTTGCCCGCAGCTACACCCGTGTGTTTAGCGACATGCTTTTTTCCGGGATAAAAAGTAGCCTATGTGCTAAGTTAGGGTATAAGCTATATCCATTCTAAATTTCATCCCAATCCGTCCAGCCGTTTCAGCGTGAAAGAGTAACAAACATACACACACACACTTTCGCATTTATAATATTAGTGTGATAGAATTATGATCACACAGCATTTATGACGCGATAAACAGAGGCGTATGAAAAGCAAAGCGTCTGAAATTTTTTGCGAGAATTGCCGTCCTGGTATAAGAAAAGTATACACATTTTGCACGAGTAAACCCGTAGGAACCAGGTGATACTCCTATCATATCCTATCCCTATTCCATCCAATTTTACCCAAATTGTGTGCTCACCTAATACTTTTGAACGGTGAAGGAAAACATCGTGAGGAAACCTTGTGTAATTGTGCCCGAAGAACGGCAAAAATAGGGCTCACCATCCATCACGTTGGGACGGAAAAATCGTCGGTGAAACGCGGGTGTACCGAGTGTGAACTATGACTTGCATTTCACCCGGGAAGAACTCTGACACCCCGCGCGGATTCATGTCGTGGCGATATGTTTTAATATTATAAATCTAAAAATTGGTTTGTTCGTTAGCTAGCTATGCCTAATAATCAGTGAATGCGATGATGCTTCAGCTAAATTTGAAACCCGTTCTTTCACTGCTGGACATATTCTTTCCTAGATTCTGCCACTCTTGGCAGCCGCGACCTATATCGTCCTTCAGGTCCAGCGGTCACGAGTTCGGCCCACTCCACGCTTTGCTGTACGTGACCTCCATTCCAACGCCTTTCTGCCCCAACGACCATCTTATCGGCGACAAATATATGACCTGCCCACTGCCACTTCAACTTACTGATTCTGCAGGCTATGTCGGTCACATTCCACTCAACTCATAGGTTCATTTAATCCTGGCTAACCAAACAGTTCCCGTAAAAACTAAGTCTGCGTGGGTGAATCCGACAAAAAGCTGGTAAACACAAAGGCACGTTTAACCCGTGTTGCTAAAATAAACATTGGTATTTTTTCTAAAATGTGTTATAAATTGTATTTAATTGTATTAAATTGCAACAGGGAATGGTGGTGCTCTAAAGGATGTATGTAAATGGACTGCCATTAGACCTTTAAATGAAATTAAACAGAAATAGAAACCCTACTGATCATACTGAACAACTTTCTCGGATTTTACCCAAGGAGCTGAGTAATTCTAAGTTTACCTGGGTAGTCCTAGGTTTACCTATTTTTCAAGCATAACCCGTAACATAGGCATTGTCACGCCATGAATTCCTATGTTACAATTATCGTATTTCATCTGTTAAGACACACTTATCTCCCAGAGGGATAAGCAGAGACTATAGATTTCCATCTGCTACGTTCCTGTACACCTCTTTTGCTTCTTCTGCATCCATCAATCTAGTAATATACTCAATATTATTTGCATTTTTATGATTTTTTTGTGTAATCGAATGGCTCACATCAATAAATACTATGTTCGGAATAACCAACCAGTTTCCGCAGATTCAGAGTGCCTTCTTCGGGGCGAGTGAAGACGCTTACGCGGCGATGACGTCACCAAAGCCGATGACGTTCTGCGCATGCGAGCTGACGCGCAACGTCATTGGTATTATTCGGGATCGTCGCGTAAGCGTTTCCACTCGTCCTGAAAAAGGCAGCCTGAATCTGCTGAAACTGGTCGGCTATACCATTTATTATTTATTGAGGTGAGCCGTTTATAAGATTAGCCTGAAGTTTCATTTAATCTAATTATTATCAATTTTGCTTATGTATAATTTTATTTCCTACAGGGCATCCATAGCGGGCTGAGAAAGATTGCAGGTCTAGCCATGCTCACCATCCCGGTGGAGGCAAAAGTCAGTAAAGGCTCCAAAGGTTGTGAATGAGCATGGTCATTATTTCCATTATCATTCACTTTGTGCTACGGGGAAAGTTCCGCTGAACAGTTTGTTGGTCTATTTATCGATATTGAGTGAAGTAGCTTGTCCAATAATCTACTGGAGCATGTCATAAACATGAAGTCACCTAGTATTCAAGCTGAAACGATATCCCATCGATGAAACTCAATTTTGAAGTATTGGAATAGTTAACTTTCAAAATAAAAGTGTATGAAGTAAATTTAATTTAATTTTTACTAGTACTGATCTATATAAAGATTACAATAAATTGTACTAAAATTATAATACATTTACATTCTAAAAAACTGAACTAAACAAAATAATCAAAATAAAAAAACTTAAATAAAATAAAATTCTTTATTAAAGTCGTCGACTTTAATTATTACCTCACTTGAAGTAGATATGTTTTAGTACTCGTATCTTGACTTCATGTAACAACGTATGCCATTATGTAAATATAAATATGGAACATTATAAAATTATGTGAAAATTAAATAATAATTGGTTGTGATTTATGTCATAGCGCAACTTTCCCCTATAGAACATAATTATGTATAATGTTGTACATACCATCATTCCCATAGTGCTGTTTTATTTGAAGACCTATTAATATTGTACATAAGGTCATGTGTGGTTGTGTTTGATTACAGTTTTAATGGTATTCAAAATGTGGATACTCATTACATTACTCGTCATCTTCAACACGGCGAAGAAAAATTGGTTCAGCCTATCTTTCTATACATAAATACTATTGATATAGACATCAAAAGGGTTTGTACTTTGTTTTTTTCGAATTTCTATGTAGTTGACATTATGCGATTTTTCCATCAAAGGAAGATGCAAAAAAGATCATTGAAATTTGGAAAGAGAGGTAAATATTCCACCTGTTATGTCCAATTAGACGGATAGAAAGTATCTTAAGGAAAGAGGGCGTTGGAAAATCCAACTTTATACAAGTTTTGTCCGCGATCCGCTCCTCCAAAATAAAAGCCTTTCTACTTGCCTGTTTCAGTAAATTGTATTTCTATTAAATTGTAGTACTTAACCGGAGGATCTAATTAGGTTGGTCTCAAATTTCTTCTTGTATAAATAAATACAGGCGATTTTCAGATTTTTTCTTAGACGTGTGCTATAGCATATGTGCGTGTACCATACTCGTGAAAGGAATTTGAAGTTTACAATTCAACTGTAAGTACCCTCTAGCTATAAGTTTTCATGGTGAGGCAATCTGTATGAAATTGATTACGTAAAGGGCTATAACTTTTTTCGTGTTGGGTAGAAACCCGATTTCTTAACAACACTATGGGGTCGTAAATTTCCGTAAGAGGAAAAAGGGTCATGTAAGATGGACAGACAGACGGACAACAACGTAACGTATCCATTTTTTTCTTTTTGACGTACGTAACGCTAAAAAAGAATTACTTAATTTAAACGAATGGTATGAAATGTTTGTAACTAAGTAGAGTTAATTTCCGTAGACAGGTTGTTCTGTTCACGCATTTATAAAACAGTTTTTTATTTTGGATGATATTTACTTTTTTAAACACGTTGGGTGTTTTTTTTGTTAGTATTGCCGTCGGGCACAAATACATGCTTTCGTTTCATCCCAGTGTTTTCCGTCACCGTTCAGCAAGTACAGTATACATTTTACCGCTACTATAACCCTTTATAAGGCTCTGGCGATATATTGGACACCATATTTTAGCCCACTTTGTGAAAAAAAAACAATAAAAAATTATTAGTAAATTGTAATTTTTATTTCAAAGTTGAAAATACCAAAAATAAAGAAAATAATAATTTTAAAAAATTGAGATTTTTTTTGTGAAATTTTGTTTATTTTGATTTTTATACTATGATGCAAGTGTTTTTTTTTACATACATCAGCCAGATTTGCCCTATAGAGGGATAATGCACACTTTCGAAAAGGTCAGTGGTGTCTGCTCGAACGGGAGATTACAAAGATAGACTACAGTATTCAGAATCCGTCGTCTTACTGACGGAATGTCGCTGCTTTTTGTCTAAATAATCCCCTTTGCGAATTATCCATTGTTGTCAAAATATAAGTTTAATACTTGCGATTGTCGGCATTCAGTGAAACAGTGGTAATATATATGCATAGTTAGTTAATTCAGTTCTATTATTCGTTTTTTACACTTAAAAAGTATTTTATAGGTGAAACAGTACAAGAGTTTATATCAAGATGTTTTTTAAAGTTGGTGAGTATCTTTGTGTTTCGTGTTTTGTTTGTATTGTCTTACTTTATTTTATGTCTGTTTTCGTGCATGTTTGTTCACCATTCTGTATACGGGTGTAAATAAATAGGTATAAATAAAAGTACATAAATACGTATACAGGTGTAAATAGACTGCTACCATTAAATGAAACCACATATTCTACCGACCCTACTGAACCACTTTCCCGAAGAATCATACCCGCGGACACCCTTAGTTTAGGAAATAATTGAGTTCCAAACAAAAATGCGTGAACCCTAATGCAGCGACATACGGGCGAGTTTAGAGAGAGCGTCGTCCGTGAAACCTGATGCTGATATAACTTTGATGGCAACACATTTATATATTTTTGAAAAAAAAAAAACTTCTACGTCAATAAGTTGTAGACAATAATGGCAACCCACATGGGTAATAAAAAAAAGTTTCGGCTCCTTTTTCATTAATAGGAAAACCCCTGAAAAATAATGTAATTTATAGCACACCGTGCGTAAAATGACCGCTTTACGCACGCTGCGCTTGCGTAAAGTCGGCATTTTCCGCACTTGTGCTATAAAATATTATACGAAACTCGCGCGAGAAACTTTTTCTCGACTCGTGTGATTGCAAACTCACACTCGTCAGAAAATGTTTCATCGCTCTCGTATCGTAATGTACTATTACTTTTCAATTCATATTCGGTTTTAAGTGAATATTCTACACAAAACACCCAAACTTCAGATCTATAACTCTATCGTCTGCAAGCTAATTACCCCGTGACATACGGACGGACAGCAGCCCTTGGGCGCAAAACCCTAAAAACGACTCATTTATATTCCTCATAATAAAGATTTCCATTTATTCTTCTCCGTATGAATCTTTTACAGATGTTCAAGGTCTTATTGACATGTAAGTGTGAATTTAGATGACATTCTTTGCAAAATGTAACACGTATGGAAGTACACGGGGCCATACTCTATGATATACATCCGTTTGTACGATTACCACCTTTCCGCCGACGTAATAAGAGCTCCATGGTATACCGCGATATTTTGGAGGCTGTATTGTTCTAGTACAAACGTCCGCACCCATATTTGTTCCAGATATTTTGTTGGCAAATCTGGTATTCGCGTACGAGGACCTTGACGTAGCGTTTTGAATTTAAAACGTTATTGGAGATGACGTCTCCAAAAATAAATGCCATTTATTCAATGTTTTTTATTCAAGAATGAGAAAAGCTATCATAAGTTGTGCATTGTGCACAGAGACCGAAATGAATCCCCTCAAACATTCCTCTCACATTTCATAAAATGTAGATAGCAAAGACAACTTTTGTTACTTATTCTTTTCTTATATCAGAATGGTGGGAACACTCGCAGAATGGAAACATCCTTGCTTTTTATCGCTGCGTTTTTAGGGTTCCGTAAACACGAAAGTCTAAATGACTGTCCATAAATTTGTCTAATGTAATTTAACTAATGAAGCCGTAAAAAGACGCAATGCACTATACAATAGTATATAATAATAATTATATTTTTTTCAATGAAAGTGCTCGTAAAGGGCTATTTTATATGCATCAAAACTGTTGGCGAAGTAATTTCACACTAGTGCTTTATTTTTTTTTATTTATTGAGAGAAAGTTGGCAGTCTTTTCTTATGTAACATAGATAGATTCGACGGAAATGAACTAGTTCCAGTGTGATGCGTTCGTGGGCTGCGTTCAGTTTGACAACCGCCTACCACTGACAGCGGGACATTATCAAGACATGTAAGGTGACTCAAAGCAGTCCGTACGCATCAAACTGAAAGAAGTTTAGTTCCGTCAAGTTGGCAACTTGAGTGCATAGAAAAAGAATGGCCGCTTAAAGTTCATTTGGAGTATTTTTTGGTTGTTTATATCTTTAATTACGTTTAATTTATTTACTTACACTATGCATGGAAAACGTAGTATGATACACGTGGGTAAGGGCAATAATTAACTTACTAGTAACGTTTAAAACACTCACTTGTCGCTCGTGTTTCAAATCGTCCTCGTAAGCTATTGCCTCCTTACCGCACTTGTAGCATAAAGTAATATTATCAAAATACTTTTTTTTCTGAATGTTTTCCATTTGGATGACATTCAGGATGGATGGCGGCTGGATGAGGAGAGCGCAAAGGCTGATGGATGGATGGATGGATTTTTTATATATTTTATTATGTACGAGTACCTAGAAGGTAATTAAATGTGATTTATAGATTTAGATACTCTAAACATCACCAAGAGTGCATCACAAACTGGAAAATACCAATTGAAAAATTTAAGTGAGAAAAGTACAAATACAAATTCAAATACAAATACAAATATATTTATTTCCAAAAAGAAAAAATCTTACATACTAGGCAGTTAGAAAAAGAGGGTACATCCGATTTTAACACATTACACAAACACAATAAGTATATACATACATAAAATTACTATCCTTTGTCTGCGGCTCCGCCCGCGTTTTTGCCCTGTTTTCGGCTTGCGGTTTACTTTATGATCTTCTCGAGTTAAAAGTACATATTTAAAACAGACCATACAAACAGACAGAAAGACTAAAATTCTTAAAATTGTAGTTTTGGTTTCAATACAGTTCTAAAAACCCAGTCCAAATAAAATTTTGAAAAATTTAATATTTTTACTACTTTATGAGTAGGTATTACAGATATATAAAAGTTTGCAATGCACTCTGAATAAATTTTACCTAGAATTTGCTTACGCTTTGAAATGGTCAATAGGATTATGGATAAGTATAAATCGCTCAGCAAGAACCTATACAGGGTGTAAATGCAAAGTCAAGAATCCCTTTAGGGTATGAAAGTATACACGATTCTGATTTAATTACGAGAAAAAAAAATACCTTTCATTTTCACCAAAAATTCCATATTTTTTCTAAACTATGGCTACGCAGCTAACCGGCCTCCCCACACACCTAATTGCACCCCGCAACCCGCACCCCTCATCCGAGTGGCCAGCGACCAGTGAGGGTGTCCACGCGATTAGTGTATTTAGAGTAAAGAAAATCGTCTTATTATGAGGTACTGGTACTTTATTTAGAGATCCCAGTATTTAAAATAATATCTTTACCGATCATGCTAACAGACCCTTAAAGGATTCTTGCCTTTGCTTTTACACCCGGTAGAATAAAGTACCTAACTAAAGTGTTTGGTTCGAAACCGAGAGTAAAAAGAATAACGGTGGAGTACTCCGGGGAACTTTATTATGAAGTAACCTCATTCATTACCAACATACTAAAGTCGCAGTAAACCTACACTAAAGGCAAAGTTGGGGTTTATACCGACCCGCAGTCTCTTTATTACAAGGTTTTGTGGTCTTTTAGAATATGTCGCACTCTAAAAACGACTTATCGACCAAGTTTATTCAAAAAATAACTTTATTGCAATGGCGGTTGATACGTAATTATATTATGAACCTTATTTACAAAAGTGAGAATACTACGTAAACATTTTTCTGACGTCACAAAATTAACTAACTATGTACTAGTGCTTTAGACGGACCAGGATATCCGCCCACCTGTGCACATCGACAACCAGGCCACAGAAAAAAATGCATACAAAAGACCAGCCCCATACTGCGCCAGCGACTCAGGGCGCATGCGCGTGACAGGATATATATGATCACATTAATAAATATTAAAATATATTATATAAATACTAAAATAATTATTAGTTATTGTTTTTAGATATTTCTTATTGGTATTTTCAGTTGTTATTAATAAAGTATTGTTTTTGACTAAAAATGCAAGATGGCGTCGGAGGTGTAATGCTAACAGAGTTACAGAAAGAAAAATATTGTTTGTAACCTCGAAAATTGTTTTCGTGTGATTGTGATCGAAACGAAGGGGCACTTAAGTTAAGTATTTTATTGTAATAATATTATTTGGTCTAAATAAACCGTATCTTTCCAAATGTAGTTAATTTGGTGTTTCCTTTCATCATTGCATCATAATAGTTATTCAAACTAGTAATACATTCCAAAACGTATTATAAGTAGATGTTTTTGAATTCTAAGGCAATCCTATTAAATTTCAGTTCAATTATTAGATATTTACTTAGCTACGGAGTTCAATGCTTACTTTTCGTATGTTGAATTTTAGTCAATGCCTCCGCAGCCTGAACCGGCAACCTAAACTACAAAATCCTCTCTGAACTTTCATAGCCGGAGCCGGCAATATAAGCAATATAATAATGCAATAATGTCGACCCAGAATTTAAATTGCCGTACCCGGCAATATAAGTTTTAAAATCTATCATCAGAAGTGGGATCCCTAAGGCCTCAAATTATTTTAAGATATTACATCTTTTTAAATGTGCTTTCAGGATGGATGCTGAAGTAGTCGGTGCTCTTATTAAAGCAATTCGCGATGCTGTCACAGCTACACTTCAGCGGGATGATGATGTGGCGCTGCCGCTATTCGATCCGAATCGCAACGACTGCGGAGCTACTAGCTGGTGCAACAGCATTCAGACCCTCGCCAAAGAATTCAAGTGGAGCAGCATTAGAACAGCAGCTAAGGCCGGTAAAGCTCTTAAGGGTTTTGCTTTGACATGGTTTGAGTCTTGGGAACCATCGGAAAGCAGATCCTGAGAGAATTTTCGTTGGGATATTATTGATTCTTATCCTGAGAAGAAAAACCTATCGGAGAAGCTCAGCAAGGCGGTTTTGTTCTCTTCCGACTCTGCGGACTCTTATATTGAATATACTAGGAACAAAAGAAGGTTGCTCCCTAATACTAAAGTTGCTTTCACGGATGAACAGATCATCGAGTTAGTTTGTGGTGGCATTAGTGATATTGATGTTAGGTGGCATCTTTAAATAATAGCGCCACTACAACTTCTGCTCTAATTTCAATACTTTCGACGTATGTAAAAACTAAGAAGAGACCTATAGATCATAGCGGCAAAGATACTGGTTCAGGACCCAGTGGAGCTAAGCAGCCAAGGATCACTGCTGAAAAGAAATGCTTCACTTGTAATCAGTTTGGACATCTACAATTTTAATGCCTTAAAAATAAGCCAGTTCAATCTCCACAATTGGCTAATCAACCTTCACAGGCTTCTACACCTAATGATTTTCGTACCAAGACCTGTACATACTGTAAAAAAATTGGGCACACTGAGTTTGTTTGCTATCATAAGCAACGCGCTGAATCAAACAATATAAAGATTGTGCCAAGGAAAAAAGTTAATTTTTTAGACAGACTAAATTAAATTTAACCCAAGTTTTTCATCAACGGTTTCGCAATCGACTCTCTCATAGATACTGGGGCAAGTTGTACTTTAATGAGGGAGTCTATTGCAAGGAAACTAGGGTGCCATTTCTTACCAACATCAATGTATTTAAGTGGAATAGGGAAAAACGAAATACATGTTTTTGTCATGATCACTGTAGTCGTTCAATTTGAGTTGGTTTAGAACTCGATATATTATGTTGTCAGGGATTATGATTTTAAGCATGATCGCCTGATAGGTAGAAATGCAGTTCAGTACCCTGATGTAGAAATCGTTACAGATTCATCCGGTTCCCGTTTAGTTATTAAATCAGTCCAGGCCGAAACAGAAGTACATTTAATATCCTCATTATCAGAACTAAGTGAATTAACTTCAAAAATTGAACATTTAGATCTTCAATTACAAGAGAAAATTAAATTCATTTTTCAAAAATACCCTTCTGTTTTGGATGAAACTAGTACTGTGCAAATAGGTGAACTAAATTTGCGTCTAAAAATAATGATATTGTAAATTACCGACCATATCGACTGGCTCTAGTTGAAAAGGAAAAGGTGGATGAAATTATTCAAGAACTTTTGGACAAAAAAAATTATTCGTGAAAGTGATTTACCTATCGTAAGTCCTGTAATTCTGGTTAAAAAAAATGGTAGCGATAGGATGTGTATAGACTTTCGAGCATTAAACAAAATTTGGAAAAAGACAGATTCCCTCTTCTTCTCATCGAAGGCCAAATCGATAGGCTCGGTAAGGCAAAATACTACATTTCCCTTGACATGAAAAATGGATTTTATCAAATTCCAATAGCATCGGACTCAATAAAATTTACATCTTTTGTGACACCTAGTGGCCATTACGATTTTTTTTAAATGCCTTTTGAATTTTGTAATGGACCATCTGTGTTTCAAAAAGCTATCACAAAAGCGGTACAACATCTAAAATACCTTTTAATATATATTAATGATGTTCTCATTCCATTTTCAACAATTGAAGAAGGACTGAGTTACTTAGACGAAACCGTTCAAGCACTTTGTCATGCAGGATTCGATAAGACGTACAAAAAAAAATTGTGAACATTTTTGGTTTCCTCGCATGGTAGCATTCGTCAAAAAATATTTGAAACATTGTTTAATATGTGTTGAACGAAAAGTTCGTTCCGGTCCAAAGCCAAATTCTTACATCCCATAGAAAAAACTCCTGTTCCCTTCCATACGATTCATTTAGACTGCACAGGCCGATTTACACAAGCAAATGATGGATATAAATATATTTTACTCTTGTTAGATGGATTCACAAAATTTTGTTTATTAAAACCCAGGAAAAGTCTAAGTGCTGGAAAACTTGTTCCTCATATTCGAGATACAATTACCATGTTTGGTACTCCATCAAAAGTCGTCCCCGATAGAGGGACAAATTTTACTTCCCAACAAATAAGAACCTTATTTAATGAATTAAAAATCGAACATCATATGATTTTCACGGGCACACCCAGAGGGAACAGTCAGGTTGAACGATACGTAGCAACAGTTATTGACATGTTGAATACCACTTGTAATGGTTCGTCAGATTGGCCAAGCGAGTTTTGGAAAGTCAAACAGTCGATTAACACAACAATACAAAAATCTACGGGTTTCACTTCGATTCGTTTGCTCATTGTTCGTAATGCAAATACTCCGAGCATTCAATCCCATTTGAATGACATTAATATTTCTGAATCTATTGTCGATGTAAGGGCAGACCGAGAACTGGCTCACCAGCGTTTGCGTTTGGAGGCAGGTAAATTCAAAACCCGATTTGATGCTGTAAGGCGAGATAATAAGATTTTTGACGTAGGTAATATAGTATATGTAAACCAAGATCATAGGCGTCATGATAAACTGAGTCCAAGCTTTAAAGGGCCGTATGAAATACTTGCTCTCCTTCCCAATGACAGATTCGCTCTTAGAGGAGTTGGAAGTTTAAGAAACATAACTGTAGCCAAACACAAATTAAGACTATGGCCATGTGAATGGGTAGACGAAGATGTAGATGTCGCAATGTCTTAAATTTATTGTTATATTAATTAATCATAATGTTGTTATTATTTAACATAATTTTTACATTCGGTATATTATATGATTGTGAGACTGCTGAAGTCCTTTGCTTTTATCTAGCCAATCTCATGCACAGCAGGTGTGGGGCTAGATGATGATTGAGCAATTGACCGTTGTTACTTAGTCAGCTTAATGTGAAAAGTTAGACAGTAGCAATGCCTAAATATAAGTTAAATGATTGTAATACTGCTGAAGTCGTTTGAGTTAAATTATTGTAAGACTGCTGAAGTCTATTGTTTTTATCTAGCCAATCTCATGCGCAGCAGGTGTGAGGCTAGATGATGAAAAAGCAATTGACCGTTGTTACTTAGTCAGCTTAATGTGAAAAGTTAGACAGTAGCAATGCCTAAATATAAGTTAAATGATTGTAAGACTGCTGAAGTCGTTTGAGTTAAATTATTGTAAGACTGCTGAAGTCTATTGTTTTTATCTAGCCAATCTCATGCGCAGCAGGTGTGAGGCTAGATGATGAAAAAGCAATTGACCGTTGTTACTTAGTCAGCTTAATGTGAAAAGTTAGACAGTAGCAATGCCTAAATATAAGTTAAATGATTGTAAGACTGCTGAAGTCGTTTGAGTTAAATTATTGTAAGACTGCTGAAGTCTATTGTTTTTATCTAGCCAATCTCATGCGCAACAAGTGTGGGGCTAGATGATGAAAAAGCAATTGACCGTTGTTACTAGTCAATTTAATGTGAAAATTTGGACAGTAGCAATGCCTTAAAATTAAGGTATGAAATAAATGTGATTGATTACTTGTTTGGCTACCTGATGTGAAAAGTGAGTGGCACTATTATTTACTATTAAGTATTGTGTTATTAAGCTCCAGGGCCAATTCCTATAAAAGTTATGGTGCGTACTTCGGGAACGAAGTACAGGTCAGTATGGCCGTGACAGGATATATATGATCACATTAATAAATATTAAAATATATTATATAAATACTAAAATAATTATTAGTTATTGTTTTTAGATATTTCTTATTGGTATTTTCAGTTGTTATTAATAAAGTATTGTTTTTGACTAAAAATGCAAGATGGCGTCGGAGGTGTAATGCTAACAGAGTTACAGAAAGAAAAATATTGTTTGTAACCTCGAAAATTGTTTTCGTGTGATTGTGATCGAAACGAAGGGGCACTTAAGTTAAGTATTTTATTGTAATAATATTATTTGGTCTAAATAAACCGTATCTTTCCAAATGTAGTTAATTTGGTGTTTCCTTTCATCATTGCATCATAATAGTTATTCAAACTAGTAATACATTCCAAAACGTATTATAAGTAGATGTTTTTGAATTCTAAGGCAATCCTATTAAATTTCAGTTCAATTATTAGATATTTACTTAGCTACGGAGTTCAATGCTTACTTTTCGTATGTTGAATTTTAGTCAATGCCTCCGCAGCCTGAACCGGCAACCTAAACTACAAAATCCTCTCTGAACTTTCATAGCCGGAGCCGGCAATATAAGCAATATAATAATGCAATAATGTCGACCCAGAATTTAAATTGCCGTACCCGGCAATATAAGTTTTAAAATCTATCACGCGCATAGACGCGTTCGTACGACGAGGATCTCAGTAGACTCGTGCACAGGCATTCAACCGACTTGTATGGAGCTGGCCTTCTGTATGTATTTATACATACATATTTGAAAGGAGAATCCAGTGATATCGCAAAAAGGTATCTATGTTAAACAATAATTGTGAAGAACAAGAAAGGAGATAAAATAAATAATTTGGCCAAGTGCGAGCCGGAATTGCGGATCATGGGTTCCGTACCACCACAAAAAATGGGTAAGGAACTCTAAAAACATGATAAATAATAACAATATAGATGGCGTCAAAAAAGGCGCTAAAATAATAATAGCGCCTGTCAAATAATTCGGCATTCTTTGAGTACGAAAAACAAATTTTTAATATTTGTTCTCATACTTTAAAGTATTAATAACAATCTGACCTAATTTGAAACTTGTCTGTATTACCGTCTTTAAAATAGACCGAGACAAATAACCTTGAAATAAATAGTAATCATTGATTCAGAGATTTTCATATTTTTAAAATTTTCGTTATTTCTCGTGATAGATGACATAGTAATACATATTTTGTGAAAATTTCAACTGACTACCTCTTACGGGTGAAGCTGTAGACCCCTAGGTGTCAAGACGGACAGAGAGACAGACAGCGGAGGCTTAGTAATAGGGTCCCGTATGGCACCCTTCGGGTATGGAACCCCATAAATAGAAAACTTATACATGTGAAAAATATCGTTATAAGTTTTAATATTTTAGTTGACTCTATCTATACTACATATTTATATTATACATATAGGTATAGTAGATTCCATCTATACTAAGAATAAATAGTAAAAGATTCGTGACCGTACAATTAATATTTTTGTAAAATGTTAAATGAAATGTAATATTAGTGTTGTACCGAGGCCAAAACCAGAATTTTTGGAATATTTGTCTGATGTTCGTTACGTTTTAACTTGAGAACCACCCAACCCTTCAAATGGATGCGGTAGTGGCCATAGCACATCGACAAATAGCACGATGACGTGGAACTTCGTCAAACGCAAACATTTGCTTAAATGAGTGCTATTACTCCTACCTTAGTCGTCAAAACAAAGGCCAAGTGGCGCCCCGAGATGTGCCGCTTGCGCATGATAAGAACATGCTACGGCCGCTAGTCAATATACCGGGTGTAAATAGAGTGCGACAATTAAATGAAACCACATATTCTACCGACCCTACTGAACCACTTTTCCCAAGAGTCATACCCGCGGACACCCTTAGTTTAGGAAATAATTGAGTTCCAAAAACGCGTGAACCTTGCCGCACCGCCATACGGGCGAGTTTAGAGAGAGCGTCGTTCGTGAAACCTAAAGCTGTTCCTTAATCATAAGTTATAAAAGATACACTGACTGCAATACATCTCTTTGCGAGCGAAGCCGCGGGCAAAAGCAGATAATTGATAAAATTTCCTCAGTTATATCAAGCTAGTTCTGCCTCCGATCGTTTTAAGAGTTCCCTGACACGTGTCCAACACACACTTAGCCAATTAGTGACGCTCAGTTGTCTTATGTGCAGGGGAAGTTTCAACAAATTAGTCTTCAGGGGGTTTCCAAGTTCTTCATCAAATTTCTCGATCGTACACAAAGTTTCGGTAAGTACCTATACCTATATATTATACCTACTATTAATATATAGCTCTTTGATGTACAGTCAGCAAGGTTCCCGCCTGGCCACCTTAAGGGCCAGTTTAGTGTGCAGTGACTCGCGGCAACTTCCGCTAGGTCCCACCCTGCTAGTGTTTGTCTACCAATAGTCTGACTAAACTAAAGTGACCGATGGACTCTGATAGACCCAAAAACGCCATAAAAAGTGTCTCTCATTAACTCTAATTGGTAAATAAAATAAAAGGCGGGGCTAGCTGAGATCGCCACATGCAAGCAATAAGGTTTTGAAACTGGGTAGGTGGGAGCGTTGGTGATAGTACAGTGGAGCCCACATCAAGCTGAACACTTTCAGTATAAGCTGACCTCTCATTGTGTAGTCGCCCCGTACAATGAGAGGTCAGCTTATACTCAATGTGTATAGCTTGATGCGGGCTCCAGTGTACATATCGAGAACGCACATAGCAATATAATACTTTGCTGTTTACTTGTATGTATGTACGTGAAAAACATAGTTACGACACGAGTTCCTTAGGGGGTGTCAAAGGGATTTCCGGGTTGAAGAGGAAGTAAAAATTGCCTTCAGTCTGATGTACCCACGTATCACTGACGATTGTTACGTCCCAGGATTGTGGGTGGTGAGTGACCCCTATCGCCAGCCACCGTACTTCCTAAATACAGTCGAAACCGGACATACTGACTTTGACGGGACCATATATATAACAATGTATAATGTTTTAATATTTCAATTAACATTTCATTTACATACATGGTAGGTATTCTGGGTACGAAACGGTTTGCAAATAAAATTTCAAAAATCAAATTTCGAGTTTATTTTGGAAACGTGTAATTTCCCAGGTGAAACGGGACAGAGCGCGGGTACCGGGTGTATGAAAGTCACAGATCACATGAAAGTGCATTACTGATATTAATAACAAGACAAAATTATCCTTTTTACGTCATTATTACTTAGAATAAGGTTCAAAATAATATTTTGTTTTACTGAAAAAGTATAACGGTTGGTCGTTATAGTCGATGAATTTCGATAATTCGTCGGTTCGGTTCGTCGCTTTAAGCAATTTGTCGCTTTATCCAAATTGTCGCTTTATCCAAATTGTCGCTTTATCCAATTTGTCGCTTTATCTGATGTTGTATGCGGTATTTATACACAGGTGTTTGTTTATATAAGGATTCGGCCGGGACCTTGCTATTTACCGTATGGTCCGAAATAGAATTACATCGCTCAAACTCTGAGTGAGTGGGAGATAGCACACAGTTTTTTTAGTAAGTGCGATAGGGACGGCATGAATTTGAATGAACTGTAAGATAGCTTACAATTAATTCGGACCGCGAGGTTAGTCGTAATAACCCAACGTAGTTGCAAACAATGTCGGTATAGCCGGTTTAGACTGTACAAGAACAACACACAATACCCACAAATAGGGATCCACAAAATAGTAGCCAAGACTTTAAAACCTGTAGAATAGACGATTTTTTATTTAGTGTTAGTTATATGGATTTCAATCGAAATATGTAATGTTTATTTTATTTAACACAATATTTGGGAAGAGATAGCAAATTTGGTTGCAAAAATACCAATATGATGGGTCAATAGACCACATAATGCGCATTCGACTGATCAAGAACCTTTCGTAACGAAATGAAGCGAAAAATTCCGAATAATACCGATCGTGTATCGAAAATGGCGAATGAATGCAAAAGAATTTCCTTCTTGGGACAAGTTTGTATATGCGTCTACTACGAAGTTTTACACCTTAGTGCTTGCGAATAGAGTTCTTTTTATATTGTCATTATACATTTGATGTACTTTATGTTCGGACAGAGCCCAAAATGAATACAGCCAGCAAAAGATAAAGGTATACAGGCCCTTTATCTTAATCTTGATTGATTGATCTTGATTTGATCTTTGATCAATAGTACATGTGTGTATGTATTGACATATTATACCTCATCTCATCTACCACTTACCTGTGGGTCTTAGGATCAAAGTGTTTGTATACCTTTATCTTTTGTTGACTGTACGTTAAAGGTCGCATACTTTGTGATGAGTTTAAATTGAGCTGGTATTTCAGATTAATTCCCTGTAAAACCATTATTTTACAAAAGGGGTTAAATATAAATTATTTTTAAAATAACACCATGTAATATTTGGGAAATATTTTCCGTCGTACCCAAACCCTTTTTAAGATGGCCGCAAAGTTGTCAGTTTTAGACCATTTATGTTACGGGATCTGTCTAAACTGAAAACTAAGCAGGTTAGGAATTTTATTTCGATTCACAGGGTCATTGAACCTTGGTCCTGACCACTAACCGAGTGTCCAGTATGAATTTGGATGTATAAACGAAAGTCACCTTATATATATAGCGTAATTTTATGTTTAATAGAAGGGGATAGATGTTGGGACATCTGACACGACACGACAATTATATCAAAAACATAATTGAATGAAAAGTGGAGGGGAAAAGAAAGAGAGGAAGGCCCAGGAGAACATTAATGGATCAAGTGAAGGCAAAAGTAAATTTCGTGTCGTATTAAGAAGTTAAAGAAAAAGCGGAGTGGAGAAGACTCCACCGACAAGAGCACAGCTCTTAAATTTAATGATGATGATGAATTTGCCATAAATAACGTTATATACCGATATAAATAATTTTTGGTCGCAATAACTATATTTTACGGTCTTTCGTCCTTTATCACTCGGATATGAGAACACTGGCCGAGGCTATGGCTACTGCAGAGAGGTTAATTTCTTCACAAACCACAAACAAGGAGCTCTCCGGAAGCAGAAGGGCACCCTGTTACAACCTTCCAGGCAGGATGTATAATGCAACTATATACGGCTTAAAATAACGGTGGCTCGGAAATATAATAAAGAAAAGGTAAACGAAAATGTTAATATGGTATGAGCCGCTAAGCGCAAAAAGTGGTGCCTTCTATCTGAGATTTATTTAATATCTTTTTAGGGTTCTGTAGTACCTGAAAGGTAAAAGGAACCTTTATGGTGAGACTCCGTTGGCCGTCCGTCGGTATGTCACAGCCTTTAGCACCGTTAAAGATAAAGACTTGAAATTTGCCACAAAAATAGAATTCACTTGCCTACACAACATGGTGTAAAAAAATGGAAATTTTTAAATTGTTCAAAATATTTCCAATACAAAAGAAAAATAAAAATAAAATTTCAATATGGGTATCGAAATTGTAGATATTAAAGAGTTGATTATAAAAATATATACTTTTACTATGTTTAAAGGCACCGATTTCGAGAAATCTTTGAAAAACCACAAAAAATGCATCTCCTCCGCCTTATTTCCGAAACTAATGAACTGAAAAATATGAAAAAAATCATGGTAATTTGGGATAATGTAAAGATTACAGGAAAAAAAATAAAATTATAGGCCGTAACTGGCCACTTGCAAGAATACTAAAGCGATTAAAAAAAAGTTGAAAAAAATGAGAAATATAAAATAAATAAACAAATATTTTCTAAAAATACAATATAGGTATCAAATTCTAGATATTAAAGAGCTGATTATAAAAATACATATTTTTATGATATTTACTGGCACCGATTTCAAGAAATCTTTGAAAGACCACAAAAAATGCATGCCCCCCCCATTATTTCCGAAACTAATGAGCTGAAAAATATGAAAAAAATCATGGTACAGGAAAAATATATTGGGTGACAAATTCACGATAAAAAAATGACAAAATTAAATTTTTCATCCACGAGTTTTATTTCGAGTACGGTATAAAAATATTTGATACTCACTTTTGTGGTCAATCGATTCATTTCTTCCTGACTGGTCCCAAAACTGTCAAATTACGGAACCCTTTCTATGCGAGTCTGACTCGCACTTGACCGGTTTTTTTATATTTAGATTTAGAACCTCAAAAGGCTAAATGTAGGTTACACCACTGATGCGCTCAGTACCTTGACGCTCTTACTCAACGCAAGAGTGCTGTAACTCACATTTCTTTTTGAGATTCTTTAAAGACAAGCTAGTATACATTATGCAACCAAATTCACACTGGGGGCGTGGCTTGGTTATTAGTTTCTAATTGGTTATTATAACGTGTTTTTGTAAATATATAAAAATATAATTATAAAAATGAAAAACTAAATAAGTTAATAAAATTATAGGTATATTATTTGATAAATAATAACTGTGATTCCTAATTATTTTTAGTTTTCTTTTCATAAGTAAGTATTTGTATTGCCTGAGCTACATGCATATAGAAGGGCGTCGCAAAAAAATTCAACGTGTAATAGGAAGTCACAGTAAAAAAAGATAGGAAAACCGTGCCCTAAGGACACTTTTGAAAACACATTCACGAAATGCATATTTAGCGCGGCAGTTTCGCATAATTTCTGAAAGTTTTCCTACTGTCATTTTACTTTGTATTTTCCGCTGAAATATTTCGAAGCGTTCAGTTGTGCTGCTGTAGGAAAGGATGCCGTAATCTATTTCGAGTTGGTTCCGTCTGATCACAGGAGATACAAAGTCAGATAAAGAGTTGAAGAACGGTGACCGATATAGCTTTGAAGATTAGCAAGTTGGAGTGGCATTGAACAGGGCGGTCATTCTGACACATGCGAGAATTCGCGAAGGTCAAAATCGAGTGATTTTTACAGGCTCTTTATGAAGAAACGTATCGAACTTTTAAAATATAACCCTGTTGTCCGTATTCATAACATGCTTTACGTTATTAACGTTGTATTTGGGTCTTACTCGCGATAACTAATAACATACCTTAATAGATATGTGCTTGACGTTTTGACGCCTCTGTAGGCTGTCGTGGTCACAAGCTAACTGACGAGAGTAGCAGCAAAAATGTCCTTGGCGAGCCGGTAGTAGGTAGCACATTATTTTTCTTTTTCCTACCCGCACTTTGTCTTTTGTTAATTAATTGTTTCTTTCGTCACACACGACACACACGTGTCTTTTAGGGAGTTATATTTAATAGAAATATCATCACACGGCATTTATGACGCGACAAACAGAATCGCATGAAAAGCAAAGCGTGTGAAAATTTTTGCGAGAATCGGCGTCCTGGTCGTATCTGCTGATTCAGTGCTGAAGCATGGTTTTATTTTTAAAAGCTGAATTACTGGCGTTCGGAATACGTTATGTTATATTTTCTTGTTGTGTAATTTTATTTATTTTATTTTTAGGCCTCCGTACCTCAATAGATCAAAACGGAGCCCTTATAGGATCACTTTGTTGTCCGTCTGTCTGTCCGTCAAGACCATTTATCTCGGGAACGCGTGGGAGGTATCGAGTCGAAATTAAAACCATGTACTCAGGTCTACAGTCCCTGTAAGCTGTAAAAAAATCAAACTGCTAATTTTAAAAAAGATACGGCCGTTTATGCCGCAAAAAATGTGTATTTTGACATTCTCAAGGGAATAAAAATTTATAGAGTCTTTACTGTTGACCTAAAACTATGAAATTTGGCAAGTAATACCGTCTAGGGTACAAGTATAGGGAAAAATCTGATAACTATACATTTGTAATTAAATCATAAAAAATACTGTCTTTAACGGAACCCTCGGTGGGGGATTCCGACTCGCACTTGTTTCAGTAGAATAACCGCCCACTCAATTAAATGCCTAGAAATAACAATGAACTGTTTTTAAATAAGACAGTTTTTTAACTTTAAAAAAACCGCAAAATACGGAAACTTTTAGCATAGGTTTAAATTTTTAGCTAGACTTTGTTTATGAAAAGGCAGATTGTGCAAGCAGGCTTTCTATAATAATTCCAGTAAGAATTTTTAATTTTTTTTTAAGTGGTAGTAGCAGCTCGAAGAACCTTTAAGCACTCTTTACTGGCACCGATTTCGAGAAATCTTTGAAAAACTCCAAAAAATGCATAAGGGGGGGCCCTTATTTCCGAAATTGGTGAACCAAAAAATATGAAAAAAATGATGATTATTGGTCATAACCGGCCAATTACAGGAAAAATATAGCGATTTAAAAAAAGCTGATAACAAATGAGAAATATTAAATAAAATGTAAAATAAATAAAAAAAATATTTCATAAAATACAATGTATATCAAATTGTAGATATTAAGGAGCTTATTATAAATATATATACTTTTACTATATTTTCTGGCACCGATTTTGAGAAATCTTTGAAAAACCACAAAAAACTGCATATCCCCCCCCCCCTTATTTCCGAAACTAATGAACCGAAAAATATGAAAAAAATCATGGTCATTTGGGATTACGTAAACATTACAGGATAAAATAGAGTGGGTGAGAAATTCAAGATAACAAAATGACAAAATTAATTTTTTCAGCCACGTCTTTTATTTCTAGTACGGTATAAAAATATTTGAGTCTCTCTTTTGTGGTACAATAAATTCTATTTTTAGATAACATAAACAGTCATGGGCAAGATTTTAAATACCTTCTTCGAGCCTGACTCGCAGCTGATCGGTTTTTTTATCATGGTTATAGTATCTTGACCTGAACAGATAAGATGACGCTTCTGTTAATGGTAATGTCGGTTATCAGCTGAGACTCTGGGAGCAATGAGAGCACTTCTCAACCGGCATCGAACACAAAGGGATGGGGAATCGCGTGAGTAGAGACCGAGGTCGAAGCACAAAGAGTCGAGCTTTAAAAATACGGATTTGTTTTTATGGTTCCGTAACGAGTACATCATAAATAGACTTTTAACAAAAACAAAACTGACTTTAAATGTAACAGCTGACATTCGCTAAAAAGTTTAAAATAATTATGTACTGACCAAAATAACACTTTTGCCGCCTTCTTTTGACAAAATCTCGAGCTTTGTATGGTGATGCAGCTAGAATCGAAGGTCAGGTGGCATAATGACAATTCTAAAGCAATATCCTGCAAAGAGCACACTAAAATAAATGATTTCCGAAATCTCGGGCTATGAACTGTCATCCGTTTAGGAGTTCTATGGTGATAAGGCCAGGATGGAAGGTCAGGTGGATACATGTCAATTTTCAAGGAACACTTTGCTGTCAGCACCCTGGTACAAAGCGTTTGCCGCAATATCGAGTGATGTGCTGTAATCCGTTGAGGAGTTCCACTGCCTATCTCTGAAGGCCATCATCAGATCCTAAGTAAACGAAAACGGAACTTACATGGAAGCACATTTTTCGAAACAGGAAAAGGAAAAGAAATACAGAGTTATGGAGTTTTTTGTAGTCGGTTAAAAAGGAACCAATATTGTAAGACTTCGTTGTCCGTCCGTCCGTTTATATGTATGCCACGCCTCATAAGTTGAACTTACAAACTGGTACAAAAAAAGAATTTATTAGCCCACGTAAAAGCGAGGGCATATTTTTTTCTTATATAAAATAATTTTAATTTTTAAGAGGTTTTTTAATAATTGTAAACCAAGTGACAGAGTTTCTTAAAAATACTTTATGAGTATCAAATTGTATGCGTCAAGGATAAAATATAAAAAAAAATAGGTATAATATATTTACCTGCAATAGCAGCGGAAAATATTCAAAAATCTACCAATAAACATTTCCCCCCTCCTTTATAGTCGAAAAACTAATGGACAGAAAAAAATGGTCATTAATAATAATGTTATTAATGCAGGAAAAATAAAGCAATCCAGAATTTTTTGTTATCAACGGTGTAGTATAAGTACATATATTTTCAGAACCATCATATAGATGGCGCTGGCTGTAAATTACATTGATGTAATTTTTTAAGTATAGTACGGAACTTTTGGCGCGTGAGTTTACTCACACTTCACCAGTTTTTTTTTTAACTGATGCTTTATTGGATCTTTCATAGAGCCTCTGTGGAGGCATAGGTATCTGGTTCCGGGATAAATGGTTCGGTCAATTGGGCATAATTCTGGGAAAAACATCAACATTAAGAAAACAACTTTTTATATGAAAATTTCAGTTTTCAGTCGAAAGGTCTGTTGCTTGTGTGTTTGATTTATGTAAAAGTACGACTACATAGAATATTATACATTATTTTTTCGGAAATATAATGAACTAGCTTTTGCCTGCGGCTCCGCCCGCGTGTTATTCGGTATAACGACATGCTTTTTTCCGGGATAAAAAGTAGCCTATGTGTTAAGTTAGGGTATAAGCTATATCCACTCTAAATTTCATCCAAATCCGTCCAGCCGTTTCAGCGTGAAAGAGTAACAAACATACACACACACACTTTCGCATTTATAATATTAGTGTGATGAAAATAAATGTTGACATTTCAGTGTAATTATCTTTTTTTCTAATGAACTTTAAGATTAGGAAAGGTAAAAGAAAAATATTGTAAAAATTTGAAAGCTACTGGAAAAATATTTTAATTTATTTTCTTTTGAAAACGATTTTTTTTCAATACCCATCACTATCTAGAAGCATTCTATATTTCTATTGTAGGTTTAGATAAAGTGTGAAACATGTGCTTCTGGCTTCATCAAGTCAACCACTCCGCTACTTCAACCACTTAGAAGTCTAGACTATACAATTACTACGATTAGGCAAGTCACAAAAATAATATAGAATAAAGTACGTGAAAAAGTCGTGTCTCTATGTACACTAAACATATATTATTTGTGAAATTTTAAATGAAGTGCTATATTAGTATTTTATTGAGGCCAAAAATATATTTTTTTCAATTTTGTCGTGTCTATCTTTCTGTTCCGTTTTAACTCAAGAATCTCTTTACGGATTTGGATGCGATTTTCTTTATTAGGTACCACCGTAGTAGATCTTGATAAAATAACCGCCAACCCGAAAACTGTCGATATAAAATTTTATCTAAAAGATTTCAAGGCGACCGAAGTCGTGGGCAAAAGCTGGTAATAGGTAAAGCAGTATTAAACGTCTTAAGTCCTAGACAGACAGCACTTAAAAAGAAATTGAGCGTAAGTGCATTACTTACTTACACTTAGATACTTACTTACACTTAGTTAAACGCTTTGATCTGCAACAAAGTTCTAATAATTGCGTATAATCTTACGATTTCATTTAGTTTTTATCACAGACATATAATTATTACTAAGTAGCAGACCAAACATAAGGATTAAATAGCGTGGCAAGTTTCCATACAAAAAATAAGCTACATTTAGGCTTCATGGTACGAATAAACGTACAAAAATGGGTTGTTTTAGCTGGCTTATGCTTGGAACATATAGGGTGAAATTTAATCAACCGACCAAATTCATACTAGGGACTCGGTTAGTGATCAAGAACTAGGTTCAGTAATCCTTTTGGCCAATTTCGAAAAATATTTTTTTTTGCTCCCGTACTGGTTGGACTAGTTTAAGTACAATTCCTAGTGCAGGTTCTACGGGTAAAAAAAATTTTTTTTTCGAATTTCACTTGGTGGGTCATTAAACTTTGTTCCTGATGACTAACCGAGTCTCCAGTATGAATTTGGTCGGTTGATTTAATTTCACCTAGTATTTGTTAATTGCTAAACTAATCTCCAGTACCTATATATTTTGTTTGGATATATAACAATATTTATATTTAAAAGAGCCCGAAGTTCACTGAGCTAAAATTGCCACGCGACGACTCCATGCGTTTATTATTAATGTTGGGTCTGCTACTATATAGGTCTTATACGTCTGTGGTTTTTATACAAGAGAATTCAAATAAATCCCGAAATAGATATATGCCAGAAAATCAATAAGAATTCTTAAATGGGGACGTACGTTTAAGTACATTTTTTGTTAGGGATTTATACTTATTCAATATTTTCCTGAGGTCTGCACGCGCCTCGCTTTTCATCGAATACCTAAAAACTTATGCATTCATTTAAGTGTCTAGTTGCCTCAAAGTTTCAACCTAGGCAACAGTGTCTTTTTACACCTTGAGAACTAAAACGAGTTTGTTACGCACTAACTGACATATGATTCCCATTTCTACGTGATTGAACGACCTCCAGCTAAAGGAGATGCAACTCTATTACAATGTGGTAAAGATCACAATATTGTAGGTACGTTTATTCCATTATGGACCCGATGCATCGGTTTACATGGTAATAGGAATCGGCGATTTTGTTGCTAAATATCTGCCAGAGATATCGCTGATTTTGGAAAGTGTTTTCTTCTTTGACGGCCTTTAGTTGACTTACGCGTGTATGGCATTGTAAGTTTTATCAGTGGTGCTCGGTTTCACACGTTTTACGCATATTAGTATGCTTATGGCATTATTATTTTGGGTTTACAGGATTCTCACTAATTATAAAATTATATCTGATACTTAAATTATTAAAAGCCTAAATATCATGAGAAACATACGTAAAAATATATTTAAAATAATAATTTGGCCAAGTGCGAGTCTGACTCACAGACAAAGGGTTCCGTACCACCACACAATACGGGTACGGAACCGTAGGAACATGTATCAACAAAAAAGGTGATATACATAACATAAAGGCGACAAAAATCAAGGCTCTTGAACGGTACCACTACAAACAATTTAGCACTCTCTAAGTACGGAACCCTAATTTTATTATTTGTTGTTTTAGTTTATAGTATGTGCAATAATGTGAGCAAATTTGGAACTTGTATGTATTACCGTCTTTAAGATACAGCTGGAACAAATAACATTTATAATATATGCATGTTTTTCCGGGTTTATTGTGAACTTGGGTTTAATTTTTTTATATTTTTTTTATATTTTGTGATAGAGGCCATGGTACCATGTATTTTGTCAAAATTTTAAGTTTCTGCCTATTACGGCTGAAGCTGTAGACCCCTGTGCAGGGTCTCCAGATGGAAAATTTGTCATTTCCCCGAATGAGACAAAAAAAAATCCCCAAAAAGATACAATTTCAGCATTTTTCTCCAAATATCTTAAAACTATTCTTTTATTATAATATTAAATAAAATACCATAACTGTTACTTAATATTATGATATTACTTAACCATAATTATTGAAATGTTCACACTCAATACTTTTAATAAAAATATAAAAAGTAAAAACTGATGAGGCCGTCAATCCTCGCAATGGATTTTAACCACATTTATTCATTTATTTTGAAATTAAGTGCATGTAGTGTGGGTGGATATAGTAAAATAACTGTATCCTACATGTTTTCTAAATTTCCCTATCACCCAGTATCTAAATTTTCTTCCCCGAAAAATTCCCCAATCTTTTCGTTTCCCCAAAAGTTCCCCAGAACTAAAATTTTTCCCCAAAATTGCGAAAAAATCCCCAATCTGGAGACCCTGCCCCTGTGATAGAAGGACAGACAGACAGCGGAGGTTTAGTGATAGCACAGATAAATTAATGATAATAGTTGATGCTCGTGATTGTTGGCACTTGGTGGAACTTTTGATACATTTTTGATTGAAAAACACTTGTACTTGTCCACTTATTTATATTATTAATATAAAAAATAAAAAATAATGTGTTTTTCAATCAAAAATGTAATGGTAATAGGGTCCCGTTTAGCACCCTTCGGGTACAGAACCCTAAGAACAAACAATTTATTGGAAAACAAACATTTTATATATTGGTTCGGGAAAAGGTTCTTCGCATTTTATATGAAAATTCAAAACATTTTTTAATAAACTTCATTTACATATAACTAAAGTATGTAGGTGCCATTTTGTTCGACAACTTTCTGCCATCTTGTTATCCCATTGCTATAGAAATTCTGGGGCTTCTGATCAAAAACCGCGACAAGTGGTTTTGGTAGTCCTCTCGTGATGTTAACCTGACACTGCCTAAAGAATTCTGAAGAGACCGAAACAAGTGGAAATCTGAAGGTGCAAGGTCAGGACTATACGGCGGATGCATTAATACGTCCCAGCCAAACTCTCTTAATTTTTGCTGAGTGGCTAAAGATGTGTGAGGTCTAGCGTTATCATGATGAAAAACCACACCCCTTCTGTTGACTAATTCCGGCCGCTTTCTCTCAACTTCTTGCTTAAATCTCATCAGTTGTTCGCAGTAAAGTTCAGAATCGATGGTCCTGCCTGGCGGTAACAGCTCATAATGAATAATGCTCTTCCAATCCCACCATACACACAGCATTACCTTGTTGCGAGATAACCCGGGTTTCACCAGAGTCTGTGAAGCCTGACCAGCCTTTGACCACGACCTTTTTCGCACGTTCTTGTCGTACGTGATCCACTTTTCATCACCAGTTATCAGGTTTTTCAAAAATGGTTCGGTTTCATTACGTCCTGATAAAGAATCACAAATGAGTACACGGTTCATTAATTTTCTTTCAGTGAGCTCACGAGGCACCCAAATATCGAGCTTTTTTTTGTAACCAGCTTTTTTCAAATGCGCCAAAACTGTTTTGTGGTCAATCCCCAGTTCTTCAGCTACATCATAACTACTGATATGCCGATCTTGCTCGACTTTTTCAAAAATGGCATCCATTTTATCCGTAACAGGGCGCCCAGAGCGAGATGCTTTTTGACATCAAAATTTCCGGATTGAAAACGCTTAAACCAAATTTGTGCTACTCTTACAGACACTGCACTAGGTCCATAAACATCACAAATGTTTTTCGCGGCTTGCGTTGCATTTTTACCTTTTTTGTAGTAAAATTTTAAAATGTATCGAATTTTTTCATTAGATTCACTCATCTTAACAATAAGAAAAACAAATGAAAATCACACATTTTACCTAATTTGAATTTGGAATTATCTTTTTTAAAATTTAAACTTTTTAATAATACCAAAACCAGCCAGATACAAATGCTATAGCCAAAGAGATTTTATTATAAGTTCATACATACTATTTGCGAAAAGAGTTTTTTCCCAACCTATTAGAAAATTTGGTCCTGCTAAGTTTAGTGATAGAAGCAGTGATAAACGTATATTTTTTCGTAAATTAACATAACACATCATATCTACAAAATCTTAGTATCTACATCACCACACACAACATATGTACACACAAACAGACACACATGTAAACATACCACTACGTTTCAAATTAAACAAGTTGTTAGATTGCCGCCTATTTGCTCTAGCAAATGATAAGAAACATCTTCTTTGGCCGGACGACCCAACCTTGTAATGGCGTATTAAAAATTAATGAGACACTCTAGCGAGGGTGCGTTAATAATTTACCAACTCAACTCCACGTGGATACATATTTTTTTGGGCTTCATCAAACCCTGGGAAGCGTGTTTTTCAAGTTAAATTAATCGCTTGATGAGTGTACTAAATATAATATTTGAGTTTGAGATAATTGCAAATAACAACTTTTTTTATTAATGTCAATATTGTTTTTGTTATCGGTAGAGATTGTTATGCCACGTTGCCTATCTATTCAACATACACGATAATATATGTGTGTTTTATAAATTTTGTAAAATTTGGCGTAAGTTTATTATATTTATTTTGGAGCAGTTTATCCTAAACAGATAAATCAAAATGTATAAAAAACTATTTTCATTATGATAATATGGCCAACTATCGCAAGTAACATATCATGTAACAGCACAATTTGGTTGAATGATAATAACTAAAAAATAATTAATTAGTAAGCGAAATTCAAGGACACGCCTAGTTAAACTACTGTTTTTACCTACACTGTGCCTGTACGAAAGCTGGCAGGCGACTGAGCCGCGCGTGCGAGTTTATATGACTGAACAGCCTTAAGTCTGTTACCTTAAAATGAAAAAACACGACTTATACTGAAAGTATATATTTTAAGGTGTAGTGAATTACTTTTCAAATTCATATAATCGCCAGTATTCCATCCACAAGCATCAAGAGTCATGTGCCCTGCCATTCCGTCGTTAACCTTTAACCTTCCATTTCCCTGGTATGTGACCTTTCGTGTAGCCGGGTAAGATACTTAACTACGTAAGTATCACTTAACTGGTGTACTGAAGTAAGGTAAATAAGCATTAACTTTAATAGAAATATCACGCCGAAATTAACTAATTTTCGCTAACCAAAAATTAGGTGGCATTTAGAGAGGTTTGGAATTAAAAAAATTATGTCGAGATGTACAAAATTAGATGTGATAATTATGTTTATAATCATAAGCACGTGAAAGCTTTTAATATAAAAGTTTTCCAGATTCTTCAGAACTATAGTTTTGTCTCCATGAAATGTATACTTTTCAGCAGAAAAAAAAAACTAAAATTTATGGTCGAGATTACTCGAGATATAGCAAGAAGTTTTACAAAATTGTAAATTTTGTTACTAGAATCTGAATGAAACTAAGCATACTATAAAATTAACAAAATTTCAAAGTCGACATTTTGCTCATAGATTTAACCTATGTTTCATTGTGACACAAAAATCTTCAGTGACATGAACAACCTGTTGTATTTGGTCAATCTCATTATTTTTTGGTGTCCCCTACAAACGCAAGTCCAGCCCCGAGTCATTTACTATGGGGGGTCAACATTTTATTTTGCATTTTTTATCCTTTGGCCGAAAACCTTTGAGAAATCTTTAGCTACGTACATAAGTAGCAATAAAAAAAATTGTACTATCAATATCAAGTGTCACTGACATTTGATATATCCTCACAGAATTAAATAAATTTAGGAAAAGGGTCATCGATACGAGTCCCTCTCTTAGATTTTAGCATACTCTCATATTAGCGGGTAAATATTTTAAAGTGTTCTGGATTATAATTATATTTTACTACAAAACAACCTTACGTTATTATCACCGACTCTAACAAAGTGTATCCTATTAAAAGCAAATACCACGTCTTTGCAACGTCACAGCGCAAGGAACAAGTCGATAAACAGTGCGCCCAGTAGTCAGTGTAATCGGATGCGCCAGCGCATACGGCGAACTATGCGTTGAATTTCAAATGTGTGAGTGAATTCAGAATATTTTGGTGCTAAAGTGTATTTATTCATTTTTGGAAAGGCGTGACTCGAACACAATAATTTTGTTAAAATTTTGTGTTTAAATAATTCGTTTCTTATACATTCTCGCTCGTGAAACTAAATACTTCAAGTTTTATAAAAGCGATTTCGTTTAATACATTTTATTCTCACGATCGTATAAATAATTGCATTAGTTTAAGTATAATTCTCAGTTTTATGAATAATACTGAAAATTAAAAAAATAATTCTCTTATCGTCGATATTTCAAATGGGACAGAATTTTGGTGAGAGAAGATTTTGCATCCCATTTGATCTTTCTGCGTAAAATAAAACAGCTGGGAACTTTCTTATTTCTAAACGGCCTAAGATAAGAACAGTTTAAGTTAAAGTCGAGAGATCAGAGATATAAGGTCTGGAGAGATTTCATTATGAAAAATCAAAGTAACGTCTTTCTATGTTCAGTATGCCCGTTTTCACTAACGACGAACAAGGCGACGCCTAACTAAGTAACTCCTAATTTAGGTCCATGCTTACCATAAAGTTCTAGTTCACCAAACTATTTTTACTATGTGATTCCTATCCCAAGAGTAGCCCAAGTTTTTGATACTTGTCTTTGGTTTTGTTTGTGAAGTTGTCTGTTTGCGGTTTTTTGACGTTTCACAGTATTACAATAAACTTAAATCTCAAAATTGCGACTGTCACATGCATGTGTCAGTTTAGGGGCGCCCAACTCAGATAATGTCTAATTGTATATGGCGCCTAAGCACTACGCATCCCCGAATCGGAGGTGATTCGTAACGTCGTTACTTAAGAGTTAGTGAAACGTGTTTTTACTCTAGGAAACTCCTAAATACATAGGCATCTGATTTAGGCGTCTCCTATGGTTAGTGAAAACGGGCATATGTGTTTAATTTAAAGATGTCCATTATGTACCTAACAAACTTTTTTCTTATCTCCAATTATTCGGATGCCAACAGTCTGTCTAAAAAGTGCGCCCTTGTTCGGTATCTTAAATAATTAAGATTCTTCATAAATATCTAGATCAAGTTTCATATAAGCGGAAACTACATTATTCTCCGACCACAGATAATATATGCTGGCCCCGACGTAGACGACTTCGATGCATAATGATAATGACTTATTTCACTGAGGTGACTCCGTCGGAAGAATTAACTATTTTCGTGGTGGCTGAAATTTCGAACAAAGCCCTATTGAAATAATGTTCTTAACAGCTTGCACTCAAACTTGGCTTACGTTAGGCGTTCCGGCTGACAAGCTCGAAAATAGTGTTTTTTATTTATGGCAAATAGAATAAAAAGAATTTCCAAAAAGTGAGAAAACCATGTCGCATAATAAGGTTTTGTTTGGTAGTTTATATATTTTTAAACTGTTTCGATAAAAACTGCGGCAGTTATAACAAAAAACTGAGAAATAAGACTGAATTTAGAGTTTCTTTTCTTCACTTCTATGTATTTTTCTTCTAAAATGTTTCTTTTAAAGTGCTAAAAGGGTCTCTTGGCATGTGGATATAATCATTGGATGTCATATAATCTTAGATTAAAATATATACATACAGTCCGTAAAATATAGCTTGAACCCTGTGACATAGTAAAAACAGAATACTAAGCTATCTTCACAAAAGGGTACCGAGCACGGCTAATATGTGTGCGTTCCAGTACGAACAACAGCACGTACACAACGGCAACATTTATGCTTGTTTGGCCGGTACAAAACGGGGCTGCTCATTGTTAATTTATTTTAGTTACTTTGGAGTTTGTTGTTATGAAAACATTGATTCTTGCAGAGGAAATCAAATAAATTATTAACAAGAATGATACATACGTATCCCTATGGTTTGATTTTGTAACAGCTATAAAACTATTAGAGACTTCGCAACAAAACCAAGAGTAACAACTCTGCAACAGTATGTACAGATGTCCTACTATTCTGTTTTTACTATGCCTGTGACAGCAGAACAACGCTATACAATTTGTATTTCCAACGAGTCTACAATAGAAGACCGAAAGTCATTTGACCGAAGAACGATTGACCGAAAGTTCATATGACCTTGTAAATCAGAAGACGAAAAAGACATTTGACCGATATACAATTGCCAAGATCATTTCACCTAAAACCGTATGAACGAATATTTGTTTTCAACGACTTTGTAATGTCTTCTACAATAGACATACAAAATTGTATTTTATTCTACCCTCATTCTTAGAAACTAGTTTTAAACTAGTTGACTAAATTAGTTTTATTTTTCAAACAATGACACTGGCCAGTAAGACACGATTGCACAAAAAAATGAATAAGTCTCATGAAAGAAAATGGCGGTGGTAAAATTATCTTGTTGGAAACGTCGTTGCAAACACAATTTTGTACGTTTTTGTGTTTCCTGGCGTTAGTGATGAAAAGTAGAGTGTTACATACGGGTGTAAGTGATCAGTTGAACCCTCGAACCATATAAATAAATATCTCGGGTGCAATTTATAACTTACCTCACTTGTATAACTATCTGCTATTAATTCGGTTATGTTTGGTTTTGGACGATAATACCAAAAAACAAAAAAGTCGCATTATTTAATTTAAAACAGCTGTTAAATTAGAAACTCCTTGTTGAAAAACAATACATTTTATATTTACACCCCGAAAACGCGAGTTTTTTGAGCGGCCCGCTTCCACTGATCATAGACAAGTGCAAAATGAAATTGTTGGAACAGCACAGATTTATCTGAATATCCTCGCCTTAAAAAACAAATTACAGTTTTATACTACCCAGTACTAACAATTACAACAATACAACTAGATTGAAGCACTTTTGTTATTATCACAGTAAAGTGGTTTTAAAGCGTAGTTTACCCTTAAATTTTATCGATTTTGTTTGCCTATTGTTTAACTTTGGCGTGATAAGAATGTTAAGGTGCAGTTTAATTAAATGAAAAATTGTATTAAACACATAAAAGCTTTAAAAATGCGGCAGTTATTACTTGTTTAATAAATTATAAAGATAATAATTTGAATAGGAGTGTAAGTGCAGTGACGAAAAATTTCGAACCAAAACAGAAGCGACACAATCTGTGCCTATCACGATCGGACGTTAGGAAGTGCTGTGACATGAAACTAAGATGACGTCACTCGGCATCCCAACAGAGGCCCCCGTCCATACAATACTTTTTACATCAGCGTCGGCGTATGCACAGAAGGTCGTCAAAAAAGCACCGAAACAGGTATGTGATGCTTCATGCCTCGTCGTCTTAGATCATGAGTGTGCTTTACTCGTACGTACAACAGGTAGGTCTGATAAGTCAGGATGCTTTTTTGGTTTTATGTCACTGCACTTTTCTGTTTCAGTTTTTGTTTTTGTCCAGTATTTGAGGAAATCACTAACCTAACCTAACCTAACCTTCTTAATTCATGATTGTTAAACGCTAGCAAATAAATGAGACTTGGTTTTGTACTGATTTACGTGACAAAGTTAAATATAATTTCTCTCAGAGACGCGTGCGAGGTTGTGTCTGTTCTGTGATCGACGTCCACGATCTTTGCGAGCAATTAGCTTGTCCTTTGAGCAAACTGCTTCGCCTGCAGGGAAAGGGGGGAGAGGGGAGCTGGCTGGAGTAGGTAAATGGTTGAGAAAACACGAATTGCGTTCTATGCAAGTTTGTGAAACGTTTATTTCGACGCTGTTTTGTTTTTGTAGTTTCACCCCTTTTCTTTGTTGTGGCGTACGTAACCTGTTATTTGTGGAGCAATAGAGTCGATACCTGGTAAATTTGCCAGTATATTTTACCAGTATTTTCCAAACAATATGGAAGTTTTTATCACTATTATCAGCATGTTAAATTCGCTCATCTTCCTCATTCATTTAGTAGGCAACAGGCACATCTCTGGGCACTCCTTGGAAACAAATACCGTAATGATATTTAGTAGGCTTTTTCAAAAACTTTTCGACTCGGTCTCAAACAACCTACAAATTAAAAAAATCCGGACAAGTGCGAGTCGGAATCCCCCACCGAGGGCTTCGTTAAAGACTATATTTTTTATGATTTAATTACAAATGTATATAGTTTTCAGATTTTTCCCTATACGTGTAGTATAAGACGGTATTACTTGGCAAATTTCAAAGTTATAGGTCAACGGAAAAAAATACCCTATGAATTTTCATTCCCTTGAGAGTGTCGAAATGTACGTTTTATGCGGCAGAAACGGCCGTATCTTTTTTTCACGTTAACTTAGAAGTTTGATATTTTCACAGCTTTAAGGGACTGTAGACTTGAGTATATGGTTTTAATTTCAACTCGGTGCCTCTACGCGTTCCCGAGATGCGGTCTTGAACTCTTGACAGACAGACGAAAGGACGGACGGACAGAGACACGGACAACAAAGTGATCCCATAAGGGCTCCGTTTTTTCCTCTTGAGGTACGGAACCCTAAAAAGATCGGGTTCCTGAAATGTAGTTCGCACATTTTAGTTTTTCTCTTATAAGGAACAGTTAGATTATATCTTGGAAACGGGATCTTTATTTATCTATACTTTCTATGTTTTTAATAAAGTAGTAAAAAGTCATGTACATTGATCATTTTCGCGAAATGTTTAATTAAATGGGTTATTACTTATTAGTATTGTAGGTACTGAGGGGAAAACCACAATTTTTAGAATTTTTGTCTGTCTGTGTGAATGTTAACTCGAGAACCACTCAGCGGATTTAGATGCGGTTTTTATCATTGTAGTGACCATAGTCAACACATAGGTGTAAATAATATAGCGCCCAAGCCGAAAACGGGGCAATGATGGAATAAACGCTCTTAACTCGAGAACCACTCGACGGATTTGGATGCGGTTTTTTCATTATCATCGTAGTGACCCTGGGCAACACGTAGACGATAAGTGATGTTCATAAAATAACGCCCAAGTCGAAAACAGGGCAAAGATTGAATAAACGACGGAGCTGCGGGCAAGGTTAGTGTATTTATTTATCTGAGCTACAGTGTAATTAAAATTATACTGGAAGGTGCTCCCACGTCGAACATGATATAAAAAAAATCATACTGAAGACTCGGTAAACTCAATACCTGCACGCGTTCCCGAGATAAAGGGTCTTGACAGACAGACGGACAACAAGGTGATCCTATAAAGGCTCCGTTTTTTTTTCTATTGAGGTACGGAGGCCTAAAAATATCGATTCCTGATAACAAGCCTCCAGTATTGACTCGGCTGCATAAATAAATGTCACCTTTTAATCTAGGCGTATTCAATTCCATAATGGAATCTTCCAGCTCTTACATACACTACAATGTAAAGATGATTCACATCTTCAATACGTGCTTTATTTGTTCCTACACATATACAAGTACATGATTTATTTGTTCATCCTTGATAAAATTATGCGGTTAGTCTGAAGCGATTTTTCATACGCGATTTTTTACGACATCGTTAAATCATGAAATTTTCCGATCGAAGTGACGTCATGATAAATTGACGATAGCTAGTCGAACCAAATCTCGGTGAAAAATGCACATCATAATATTGTTTTCCTTACTTTTGAATAAAAAGTATGCAAAAATTTCGTTTTAAAGCAATTGGCAAAAATTTACTAGTAATAATTAAGTTTTCACATTTAAATTCTATCATTTTATGATTTATATTTTGATTGCGTTCGGTTAACAAACTTAAAGGCGTATTTATCGTTGTAATCGAATGTAATCAAAATGTAAGGTATAAAATAACATAATTTTAATGCGAAAACCCTATTATTAGTAATCAATTTCAAAATTCAAAACCAATTTTTGCATACTTTTTATTCAAAAGTAAGGAAAACAATATTATGATGTGCATTTTGCACCGAGATTTGGTTCGACCACCTTAAGTTCTTGTTTTTGGAGTTATTTATAACTAGCTTTTGCCCACGGTACCGGCCGCGTGTTATTCGGTTTAACGACATGCTCTTTTCCGGGATAAAGAGTAGCCTATGTGTTGAGTTAAGGTATAAGCCATATCCATTCTAAATATCATTCAAATCCGTTCAGCCGTTTCAGCGTGAAAGAGTAACAAACACACACACACACACACACACACACACACACAAACACAAACTTTCGCATTTATATAATAATATTAGTGTGATTTCTATTAATTTATTTGCAAAACGGAAAATTTTGTAAAAAATAAACCTATTTGGGTTATTATAATTAATCTTGACTACTTTTTCGATGCGAAATTAGTGTTAATTTTTTGATATAATTTTAAGCAACTAAAACGCATTTGGCTATACTCTTTTGATGAACAACCTTAAACCTATTTTTGGGGGGGTTTGTTGTTAAGGTATGGTTCAAATTTCCCAAATTTTAGTTCTAATTTGGCACATCTATGTACTTAGCTATTATAAAATCATTTCATAGACACCTCATGATTTTGTGTTTCCTTTTGTATGGAGGTTTGCGCGTGATGACTATCCTTAATACCTACTGTTGCAGGGTTTTCCTATCTCTTTTGATTTTATAGCGAAGTCTCCATTAGTTTTATAGCTAATACATCAAATACATACGGATACGTATGTTGTTTGTTAATAATCTCTTTAGTTTCCTCTCAAATATTCATGTTGCGAATTCCCAACGAACCGGTGACAGTATAATTCTCATACAAACATATTTATATCCCAGCTTTACATTACAGGAAACTCCAAATAACTAAAATAAATTAACACTGAGCATACGGGCATAGTATAAGTAATAGTATTCTATCTCCATACAAACGGGCCGAAATGAACCCCCCCCCAAAACTCGGTTCAACTCGGTTTACGACAGTCGCGGTCGCACCGCAGTTACGTATGCACGTTGTCACTGTGACGCTCCCGCGCATTTATGGCACGAAATAACAGAGTATGCTGTGCATTGTATGGTTGCTTAAATACAACTTTTATAATAATAATATAGCATTATCAAAAACGTAAGCAGTCAGTTGGCAGCCCTAGCGTGTATTAAGGCACCGAGCGGCCGTAGGTATTGATTTCAAGGACACCGCCTAGTTACACTACTGTTGTTACGTATACTGTGGTACGGGCAAAGATTTATCATTAGTTTTGTCACAGTATAATTAAATGAAACAGTATTACGTTTTCATAGAAACGGCCGAAACAACGCGCTTCCAAATCTCGGTGAACTACGGTACCGACAGTCGCGAGTGCGTCGCAGTTACGTGTGGACGCGGAAAGTGTAAGACGTTCCCGCGCATTTATTTATGTAAATTATGGCATGAAGTTATCGATTGTATTTTTCAGGGTATAGATGTTTAAATTCATCTATTGCAAAGCCAGAAATAACCCAAGAAAGACCGTCAGTGGGCAGCCCTAGTGCGTGTTTACGTACCGAGTGGCCGTAGGTAATTATTCCAAAGACCCTGCCGAGACAAAATACTGCTTGGTTTAATTATACTGTGGTTTCGTTCGTGTTGATAATGTCATAGTAATACTGTGATGATGTTTAATGTAGTTTCAGTGAAATAGTGGCACATATCGTTGCGACGCGCGTCATCGCGTTTGATTTTCAAAGTGCCACCGTCACGCACGACTTTAAGTCTACCGGGAGCTCAGTGCCATTTTTCAACTATATGTAGTAGAATACATACAATACCACATCACGTGATAATGTACATAGTTAAGTATTGCGCCCAAGTCCGTATGCATTTGCTTTGGCAGGCTGTAAAGTATGAAATCAAAAATCTTTCATCAGAAGATAAAAATAGGGACGACGACGAGTAAAGCGAGGATGAGCGTGTCAGGTTGCCTGTGATCATAAATTCGGTAGCCAAGCGAAGCGGAGCGGAGCGAGGCGACCTCTATAGTTCTTAACATTGCTCTGAGCTGTGCAAGAACTGATATGTTTATTTTATCATTTCACTGATACCAGATTTGGAATTTGATCAAATCAGTTGATTAGTTTTGGTATTTGTCGATAAAATCACTAGATTTCTTTAGAGAAATTAGAATACATTTATTGCAGTTTTTATATCTCCCGGCATTTTTTAGCATCTCTGAGAGATTCGATCAAATCTCTGCTTTTATCGTATTCTTGCGACATCTATACATAATAGAATTTTGCTGTGTTTGAACCCGATAACTTATTTTTGTATACAAAAATAAGCAGCGAAAATATTTCGAGTTAACTAAAATAATGTAATACTTTATTGCTCCAGCTTATTATAATGTTCTGGCAAATAAGTTTTCTGTCTAAGCAATTTGCATGACAATCAGCTAATTTGTTAATTTAATCTGGAAATGTTAATGCTCCTGTAGCAAGTCTGTATACAGAACGCGCGCAAATAGTCATTAGACGCTTTAGAGAGACGTAATTAAATCCATCATGTAAATTGCGAATGGAATAAAATATTTGTTTACTCGTTGATTACCAATTCAGGAAATTTGTCACTGAGATTCAATGTTACGATATTCTAGTAAACACACTGAACCAAGTTCTCCAAGAAAATGTTCGTAGCTACATTCAAAACTACCCTTTGCCCGCGGCTCCGCCCGCGTGGTATTCGGTTACGTGACGTGCTTTTTCCGGGATAAAAAGTAACCTAAGTGTTAAGTTAGGGTATAAGCTATATCTATTCTAAATTTCATCCAAATCCGTTCAGCCGTTTCAGCGTAAAAGAGTAACAAACATATATACACACACACACACCCTCACATACAAACTTTCGCATTTATAATATTAGTGTGATGTGATGTGATGTGATGTGATGTGAAGTGTGATTAGTATAACTTTAAAGGAAGGGTTTTATTTTTGCTAGTGTTTTCTTGTCTGAACATCCTAAATTATTGAATAACACTAGTAAATAATTGTTATGAATGAGTCCTAAATCATGATTTCTTCATAGGTGTAAGGTAACAGTATTAACAATAAAGCTTCAAAGTCATACAGAGATAGAGATATCGAAGTTTTACACAAACAAACAAATACGTACTCTTTATTGTGCACCTTATTATAGAAAAAATATATAACAATAGACAAAAAAACAAATGTTAAAGACACAAACCCAGCTGATGGTTCGTGTTGTAACTATACTTCTCTTTTCAAATTAGTTTTAATATTTTATTTAATTTTTAATATTTGGCTTCTAACATGAAAAAATATACCTAAAAACTATATATGACATAACTTAATATTAATATAAAACTAACATAAATTATATCAAAACTAAAGTATTTATAATAAATAAAAAATGCTTGCCAAATCGCTGGGAAAGGTTCCCAAAAGGCTGGCGGCGTTGTCATGGATGGCCAGAGTTATTCTTTGGCCAAAATAGGCCCCAGCCCTTCGGTCACCCGAAACGTCGACCAGACGCGACGAAATTTCTTTGTAGAGTCGCCGCGCGTCCGGCCCCCACGGCCCGAGGGTCTCTACACCAAATGGCATAAACAGATAACCCTCGCCCAGGGCTTCATATTTATGCCGTTTCAGTGTTTCTGCCGTGGCAGCTGCCGCACCTGCCTTGATGGCGGTCGCTTGAATATGGGACAATGCCATTGTATCAACGCACGTAGCGTCCCATACCAAGGACCGCCAAATTAATTTTAAACCAATATATAGTGATAATTAAATTTTGTAAAAATTATATGTCATTCATATTTAACTCTTATTTCGGTCGTTCGATACACGATTACTTACATTTTGCTCGATCCAATTAAATCGCAAAGATAGGTCTAAACTATGATCTAAATATCATTTCATTTCAGTTATATTAAGTTTTGGATAATAAAAAATATACTAAAATAAACGTCGTGAAAAATGTTATGTAAAATGGCCATCATGTTAAAAAACTCATCCCTCTAATCCCAAAATAATAAATAAAAACACATCGAAACCGCGAGTTTTCTGAGCGGCCCGCTTCCGCTGAGCAGGATAGAAAAGTGTAAAATGACAGCGTTGGAGCAGGACAGATTTCTCTGGATAACCTCGCCATAATGAAGCATGTACTTTAAACTAAGGACCAATGACAAAGTTTTAACTAAACAGTACTTAACCCCATCGGTCCGTGTTCCAAAGTCGATGTTCCCGAGCAAAAATTATTATATTTGTACGATGATATTTCGATGATGTACCTCAAGTTTTGGAACCTTGGCGTCAGCTTCTTTGAATCTTCTTGATGCCGTAGGACACCTCGAACTTCTTCAGCTCAATTCTGTCTTGGACAGCGGCGGGGAGTTCCTGGGTAGGGGATGCTGAATGAAACGATCATCCTTAGCTCGAAGTTGTCTTTTTTTAACAGTCCCGGTCTTCTCATAAAAGCATTAGTCTCGCTGAATCGTTGGATACTGCGATAAATTGTTGAAACAGGGTCGGCGAAGAATTCAAAGAACGCAATCTTTATAAAAAAAAACGTAAACCATAAAAGGATAATCAAGGGAAATTCATGTAAGTTCGAATGAAATAAAAACAATCGCATAAAAGGTGATGTTCAATTCCATCCATCCATCCATCAGCCCGTGTTCGTCCACTGCTGGACATAGGCCTTTCCCAAATTTCGCCACTCATGTCGGTCCTCCGTCCTCCTCATCCAGCCGCTCCCCGCAACGCCCTTCAGGTCGTCGGTCCAGCGGGCACGAGGTTGGCCTACACTACTCTTTGCTGTACGTGGTCTCCATTCCAGAGCCTTTCGGCCCCAACGGCCATCATCTCGGCGACAAATATGGCCTGCCCACTGCCACTTCAACTTACTGATTCTGCAGGCTATGTCGGTTACTTTCGATCTCCGACGGATCTCCTCGTTTCGGATTCTATCCATCAGAGATACCCCAAGCATAGCCCGCTCCATAGCTCGCTGAGCGACCTTAAATCGGTGGATCAGGCCCTTTGTAAGAGACCACGTCTCAGCGCCATACGTCATCACAGGAAGGACGCACTGGTTGAACATCTTAGCCTTTAAGCACTGCGGTATTGACGACGTAAATATGTGACGCAACTTTCCGAATGCTGCCCAACCCAAGCATATTCTTCTGTCAGTTGAAGTTGAAGTCGTCGAAGTTGTTTTTATCCAGCTGTATGACTTGACCCAGATAAACATATTTCTGAACAACTTCGATGCTGACATTGTCGACGGTTAGTGGCCCTTGGATGACGTGACAGTTGGACATGACCTTAGTCTTCTCCAAATTCATCCGCAGGCCCACTCGTCTCGAAGAATCGCTAAGGCCGCGCACCATTACCTCCAGTTCCTGCAGCGATTCCGCCATTATCACGATGTCATCGGCAAAGCGAAGAAGAAGAAGAAACTGAGAGTTTACGTTTATGCCTCGTCCATTCCAGTCTAGTGTTTTAAAGACGTCCTCCAGCGCGGCGGTAAACAGTTTTAGGGAAATAACATCTCCCTGTCTCACGCCGCGCTGAAGATGTATCGGTCTTGTTTGTACACCCTGTACTTGGACGGACATCGTAGCGGAGTCATACAGACATTTCAACAACTCCACGTAACGCCAGTCAACTTGGCATCGCTGCAAGGACTGCAGAACAGACCAAGTTTCGATGGAGTCGAAGGCCTTCTCGTAGTCCACAAACGCTAGACATAAAGGCTGATTATACTCTTGGGTTTTCTGTATAACCTGCCTTAGCGTGTGAATGTGGTCAATGAGTTCAATTGTTTTCTCAATTTGAAATAATTAGTTCTAAAATAAAACGAACTTAAAACCAGCCAGCAGTGTTACAGAAACTAGATTTTCTACCTTTTTTATGTTCTGTTAAATTTGTATTTGTATTTGGTTAGTAATTTGTCATTTTGTAGTAATTTAAAATAAAATTATGTTATCTTCGATTAGTTTTTGTACGCATATAAGGTATAATAACATTTAGATTTCAAGTACTATATGTATCTAATGAAAGTACATGCCAGGTTGGAAAAAGAGAGAATAGCTTTTATTTCCTTAATGCGTGTAATATGCTTTTCTCTGAACCGACTTCTACGACTCGTGAAGCCCAGTTTTTTACGAAGTAAAAACAATTTTATAGACAGACTGTTGAGCAATAAAATTGGGGATCGAGCACTTACAGCAACGTGTTCTTAAATAAGAGCTTATCAGACGGACAACTTTTTGTTGAGCACGAAATGTCACTAAAATGGATTCTTTTCATGCGATACCTTCTAGATTTGCTAAGACATTCATGTTTTAAAATGAAAAATTTAGTTGTTTACACACAAGGCATAAAATGAGTGATATCTTTTAATAAAATCACATAATTCACTGATCATATTGGTGGACTACTTTCCAAAGAAACTTAAGCAAAATAAAAAAAAACTCTTTATATTTTCCAAAGTTCAAGCAACTTCATATTTTTTTTCATATTCCCGTTTGTGTTTTTTGGGGAAAGTTATTCAGGACCAATGTTAGAGCATGTGGTTTTTAGTAAAAATTATTCATACTTTGAGTGTTTTTACGTCGGGATATCTATCATGTCCTTCAAGTTTTAAATTTTTAGTAGACGTGTCAATAGTACCTTTGTTTTGAAGGGCTTGAGTAGTAACTGTTTGATTATTTTCTGGTACAATGCCTGCTACGCTGCTACGTGCCATAGCACTTTTCTAGCACGTAGCTACGTGATGTAGAACGCTCAAGAAATTGTTGCTACACAAGAAGTCTCTCGTTTGTACGGAGTTCAATGTTTTACTTTATGATATTTACATACAAATATCAAATAGTGCAAGGTGACTTATTTTCAGCGTACTACATTATACTACTTTAATATTATCTTTTTACCAGAGTTAAGATTTGTATACGGGCTAGGAAACACGTCTACTTTGAGTGAAATTGTGTCGAAAAAGTGAATTGTAGTTGCGTCTTTCCAAATAACAAATATTTACGGGCGTAATTATTGGTATCGTAAATGTTCAAGTGTTTTAAATATTTAGAGATCTTGAGATTTTTGTAGATTTCCTTCTGAGTAATTTAAATATTTACGTCAATGGGTATTTCGGAGTCAAAGTACCTCATTTATAAATAATTCTGTGATTTTACACAGAGAAAAGATTTCGGATAAACTTTTTCTTTATATCTCGACAAAAGCGTCTTGATACTTAATATATAAATTTCCTGACTGCAACAGCGCATGAAAGGTTGATCAACATTTTGCGCCCGTCAGTGTATTTGTGTTTCCACAGTTTGACGCATTTTTTCATTGTTTTAGAATAATTCGAAGAATGTGATCCGCGATATCGTGAATATGCTCAGTTCCAAGATGGAGGAGATCGTTCTGAAACCGTTAGAGTTAGAAGCGAAGGTAAATAAAAATATTGCTGTAAATAAAATGCCTTTTTTTCAGTATTACTATAACTCAACGAGTTTTGCAAACACTGTTCCGTCACGCACCTTTGTTATTGTAAATAAATCACAGCCATGGTATGCATACTACGCATACATATTATTTATGAATTGTGTATATTACCAAATATTGCAGATACGATAAACACGCCTTTTTTGCTTTTCATGTAATTTACGTGAAACATATTTTTATAATAATTTTTTGGAATAAAATTTATTTGATTTGGATTAAATGTGAATATTTACAAGGATTTCTGTTTAAAATAATAGCAGATGTTCATTACCGCTGTTTGAAATGAACGCCATTTTGTTATTTTTATACATCCATAAAAAATAATTGAGTAAAGTTTAGGTGGTGTTTATCAATCTGTGCGTTACTCGAAAAGGGCTCAACCAAACCCATGTATCTGGAAAAAGAAAATTATACGGAAGCTGTGGATCAAATAAGGGAAAACTTCAATCTAGCCATGTTTTGATAATTTACAAAAGCCACGTACCACGTACATTTGACGGACTTTTTATCACTATCTCTATAAGACAAGTACGTACTTGACAATTCTAGTTTGTGACTAACACATTAATTTTGTTTATTTATTTATAAGTTTATGAAATCTTTTTTTCGTTTCCACAATTAAAGTAAAGTAAATACTAAAAACAATTAAACATGGAAATATCGGGCAACCTATGGGTATATACGGAAAGATAGTTGACGATATAACCTAAGGAAGGTGTAAACGCTAATCATGCGCACCTTTTACATGGAACCTTGTCATTCTTAGTGTTTACTACTCGTACTCTGCTGCTGTGCGTTTTCGTTGTGTCTGATAGTGATATTTTTTTCTTCATTCGATACCTTGTAAGTCCCGACTTACAAAAAAATGTTTGATCATTGAAAATAACCCTTGAAAATAAATTTTCGTCGCAGAAATCTCAGAATTATAATGACAACTACCGTTTTTTTTTGCATTCATATTTCTATACCATTGAAATCGAGCATTTTATTTATACTAGGTAAAATTAAATTAACCGACCAAATTAATACTCGAGACTCGGTTAGTGACCAGAAACAAGCTTCAATTAACCTTTTGGTGAAATTCGAATGAAATTTTTTTTTGCTTCCTTATACTGCCTAGACTAGGAATTGTTCTTAAACTAGTCCAACCAGTAAGGAAGCAAAAAATATACATTTTTCGAATTTTGCCAAAAGGATTACTGAACTTAGTTCCTGATCACTAACAAAGTCTCCAGTATGAATTTGGTCAGATGATTTAATTTCACCCTATCACCTTAGTTTTCCATAAAAGAACGATATAACTACAAACGCCCTATCCCCACGAAACTCAACTCATAAATATAAACAATAAAATTTTCTCAAGATATATTTCGGACCCGGCATCAGTTGAATATACAGTTAGGGTCCGAAATATATCATCCATCCATCCATCAGCCTGTTTCGTCCACTGCTGGACATAGGCCTTTCCGGGATTTCACCACTCTTGGTGGTCCTCCTGGAAGAAATGCCCATACTCACACACGCTGGGCAGGCGGGTTGGTGAGCGCGGTGCCGAAACCCTTGCACCAGTGACGCCGCTGCCCGTCACCAGTCTGTTTTATATAAGGCTCGGCAATTGGGAATGGATAAACCGCCATCCATCGGTCCCAGGCAATGGTGGGCCGCCTGGTTTTACCTGAGAGCTGTTCTCTTACTCTCCCCCGAATAACTTCGGGAGGATTTGCGAGTAAGATGGTGGTACCTCCACAGTCGAGCCCGGCATCAGCTCTACCACCTAAAAATAAGATATAAGAAATATCTCTTGATAGAATTTTATTGTTTATATTTATAATTTTATTATGCGTAGAAACGCAGGAAAGGCAGTCATTGGGTTGGAGCTGCTCTAAATCTATCCCAGGAATCACTACATAAATCGTGTGTACTTGATTATTGATTAATAAATTGCATGAATAAAATCGCATGTGTATATAGTTAAGGTACCTTCGTACCTGTGATTCAGAGGAAATGGTCCTCAACCCACTACGTAGAAACTTTGACTCTCTTAGGGGAGTCCGTTTCTACGCAGGAAGGCATAACTCTTGAGCTTTTATTTGTATATTTTAAAAGCATTTCTAAATGTAATTTCAGGAGATTGTAACGTAGGTTGCAGTTATCCGTTGATGCTAGTAGATGCGGCCGTCTTACCGCTGCATCCAAGAAAATCACATGGGGTACGGTCAGCAAAACTTTTAGGATATCAAAATGTCACGTAACGATTCCGGAAAACTTAATTTTCACATTTGTGTACCCTACAAATATTTTGAATGAGACGTAGTTGGACTTTAATGCAATAAAACGGATATGTTATGTTATATATCTTACTGGGTATCTGTATAATTATTTTTGGAGCGCATTAAAAACTCATGTTTTAATAAAATCATAAATTTTATGAAAATATTGAAGAGATTTGTACTTTTCTTCTCTGTCAGGACTTTGTTAATATTAAACAATTATCAAATATATCACTAAAATCAGGGTGAGTGTCCATTATATAAACGAAATAATTATTTAAGCTAAGACTCACTCTGAGTTTCTCGTAAAAATCCATTTTTTTTGTTCTCAAGAAATAGTTGTGATATTAAAATAAACGAAACTTAAATCTCTATTAAAATGACAAATAAATAATCCTAAACTAAAAACCTAAATAAAATGACACAATTCAAAATATTTACAACTAGCTTTTGCCCGCGGCTCCACCCGCTTTTTTCCGGGATAAAAAGTAACCTATGTGTTAAATTAGGGTATAAGATATATCTATTCTAAATTTCATCCAAATCCGTTCAGCCGTTTCAGCGTGAAAGAGTAACAAAGATACACACACACACAAACTTTCGCATTTATAATATTAGTGTGTTAGGCATGTATTTATAAATAAAACTACTTGTAAATAATAATCAGGATCTAGAGTGATGCCCCGAGACAGAGTGCCTTGGTAACTTTTGTTGTTTTATTATTTAAAGGGGTAACTTCTTAGAGTGAATAATGAAATAAAGAATACATGGGGAAAAGATGATCACAAATTCAGAAGTCATAAAACAAGTAATTTCACATTCTGTTAAAATGAGTTATATTATAACCCGAAAGTCAACTCTGTATAAAAACTTAAGCAACTCGGTTTTAGTGAATATCATCCCTATTCCCCTTTAATATGTTCTATAGCAAACGAGCGATGTGCAATGAAAACGATGTTTAACTAACCATATAACTACAATAAAAAAATCTACTGGGGTTTTAATTTACATACATCGTCACGACATGAATCCCCGACGGGGTCTCAGATACTGTGGTTCCGAGTGTAATCTGTCACTAGCAGGCCTAATATGGTTGCCACTTTAACACCATTTTAAGCACAATTTGACAGTAAATTCCATATATTTACTGTCAAATGGTGTTCAAAATGGTGTTAAAGTGGCACCATGTTAGGCCTCTAGGTGTGCGTTCCGAGTCACGACATAATCGATTATATCGCGTCTATCGTCACTCAAAGTCACTGTTACTCGATGGGTGTGAGTATTTTGATGGTAGTTTTAGTACTGTTAGCCCCATTCGGAACACGGTGTAGAAGAATCAACGCTCGTACACCCTCTTTTCATAGATGATTTTAACGTTCCAACGTACCTCACAGTGTTATCCTTCACCGTCAACAAGTGGTAAGTGAAAAAAACTATCGGCAGAATTGGAAACTTGTTCACAATATTGAGAGTTCAGTGTCCTACGGATGGAGCTACCGCTGTTTTAATATACTACATTCATATCAATATTCTGTCCCAGTAGGATAACTAATAAAGGAAACTCATTACGTAGGAGATCAGTATCAGAAAACAATTTGTGGCTGCGCTTTTTCTGCTATCTCTACTTGTGTACAAATTGCTTGCTGGTGCGTGGTTCGTGAAATTACTTCTTCATACCCATGGACATGATTCTCGTTCGGAAAGCTTCTTACGATTCGGTAGTTTATCCAGGGTTACTATGTGGATTTGTTTGAGGTGAAAATAAAATTACTCACCTAGTTTAAGGACGGTCATCAAGAGCGCAGCAACTCAGTTGATAGCGTGACCGAATGTAATGCTGTTTCATTTCGCTATCACGTGCACGTTGCATGAAACTTACGAGGGTAGAACAATCGCACCGAGAAACAAAATCTTGGCAACAGATACTGTGACAGTTTTCAAACATAGATTACATTTTCCATGCAGAATTAGTATTGATTTTTTTAAATTTATTTTTGCAATAATAAAAACACATTTGGCTACGCTTTTGGTAAAAACCGTTAAATTTCTTTTTTGTTTATGATTATTGTTAAGATATTATTAAAATTTCCCAATTTTTTAGTTATAACTTGGTATAGACATAGATAATAGCTCAGCCTAAAATATTATAAAAATTGTCCATAGACACCTCACAATTTTGTGTTTGCGTTTGTATGGAGGTTACCGCTTGATGGCTGTCCTTAAGAGGAACCGTTTCGATCTCGGTGCAAAATGCACAACTAATATTTATCTTCTTTTTAAATAAAATCTTATTTTGCGACTATTGTTTAATAATTATCAGGGGTTTTAGCAGAATTGCAACATTTTATGGATTATGGTTTGCGGAATATCCATACCAACTTAAAATCGTGTTTCAAGGTTGTTGTGGACATTAATTTACAACTTAATGCATAAAATTACACAACTTCGGTAAAAAAACCTAATTGACATTAAACTATGGTCGCAAAATGCTATAAATCACATCTATTTAGTACTTTTCAAGCAATAATAAAAAAAATCATAGGTTTCGCATTTTGCACCGAGATCGAAACGAGGAACCTTAAGAAGAGATGAGATTTACATTGCACGTCCTCCTTCCTCCCAAATGGCCGAACAACCATACAAAACAGTGCCAAGGAGATTAGGTTGATCCACAACATACAAAGCAGGGGAGCCAATGCAAGATTTCAACGTCATCTAAACATCAATAAGTACATAAAACGCAAAAATTTGATAATTATTTTACTTGGTGGTCTTAAGTACCTAAGTAATCAATTCATTTGTACTATTATGCAAACGGTACTTTTGAATCCCAATCCAATCGTGGAACAATAATACCATCCAATCATCTGCTGATTCACTGCACTACTCGGACGCCAACTGTTTCAGATATGTTTATTTCGTTCGTTGTGTGATGGACCTGTTGCGCCTTAACAAAGTGGTGTATCAGCCTTGCGCTCGTTAGTGAGATTGTACCTACCTGTCATACTCACGCCTGATTTGCAGAGGGATAGAATAGGCACAGGCCACCGATCTGCATATGCTATAATTTTGACACACAAGTGTATTATATCACCGTATGATGACAAATGTAATATATCACCGTATGATGACAAATGTAATATATCACCGTATGATGACAAAAACTTTTTTTTTCGCGAAAATACAGTTCCGACATGTACATGCTTATCTCTCAGAGGAGTAGCCTGAGACGATCTCTATATACTACGATCGTGAGTCCTGACACACGTTTTCCTCTTACTGAACACTAACCATTTTCCACAATACACCCACGATGAAGATATAACGAACTCGAGCAATCCATAATACAACTTTCTAATTAGAATTTCAAAAAAATCTTATTGCTTGGGGAATCCTATACCTGCCAAATTACAAGTTTATAGGCTCCACAGCTTTGGTTTTTAATAAGAGACAGTGTGAGTGGTATTTTACTTAATTTCGCCACTAAGCCATGTTATTACAACCTAACCATGCAAGTCACAGTCCACCACTTGGTACACCCACATAGTGTGAGTGGTATTTTACTTAATTTCGCCGGTAGGCAATGTTATTACACCCTGACCATGCAAGTCACAGTCCACCACTTGGTACACCCACAGAGTGTGAGTGTTATTTCACTTAATTTCGACGGTAATCCATGTTGTTACACCCTGACCATGCATATCACAGTCCACCACTTGGTACACCCACAGATTGTGAGTGTTATTTCACTTAATTTCGCCACTAAGCCATGTTATTACAACCTGACCATGCAAGTCACAGTCCACCACTTGGTACACCCACAGAGTGTGAGTGTTATTTCACTTAATTTCGACGGTAATCCATGTTGTTACACCCTGACCATGCATATCACAGTCCACGACTTGGTACACCCACAGAGTGTGAGTGTTATTTCACTTAATTTCGACGGTAATCCATGTTGTTACACCCTACCCATGCATATCACAGTCCACCACTTGGTACACCCACAGAGTGTGAGTGTTATTTCACTTAATTTCGCCACTAAGCCATGTTATTACAACCTGACCATGCAAGTCACAGTCCACCACTTGGTACACCCACAGAGTGTGAGTGTTATTTCACTTAATTTCGCCACTAAGCCATGTTATTACACCCTGACCATGCAAGTCACAGTCCACCACTTGGTACACCCACAGAGTGTGAGTGTTATTTCACTTAATTTCGCCACTAAGCCATGTTATTACAACCTTACCATGCAAGTCACAGTCCACCACTTGGTACACCCACAGAGTGTGAGTGGTATTTTACTTAATTTCGCCGGTAGGCAATGTTATTACACCCTGACCATGCAAGTCACAGTCCACCACTTGGTACACCCACAGAGTGTGAGTGTTATTTCACTTAATTTCGACGGTAATCCATGTTGTTACACCCTGACCATGCATATCACAGTCCACCACTTGGTACACCCACAGATTGTGAGTGTTATTTCACTTAATTTCGCCACTAAGCCATGTTATTACAACCTGACCATGCAAGTCACAGTCCACCACTTGGTACACCCACAGAGTGTGAATGTTATTTCACTTAATTTCGACGGTAATCCATGTTGTTACACCCTGACCATGCATATCACAGTCCACGACTTGGTACACCCACAGAGTGTGAGTGTTATTTCACTTAATTTCGACGGTAATCCATGTTGTTACACCCTGACCATGCATATCACAGTCCACCACTTGGTACACCCACAGAGTGTGAGTGTTATTTCACTTAATTTCGCCACTAAGCCATGTTATTACAACCTGACCATGCAAGTCACAGTCCACCACTTGGTAAACCCACAGAGTGTGAGTGGTATTTTACTTAATTTCGCCGGTAAGCAATGTTATTACACCCTGACCATGCAAGTCACAGTCCACCACTTGGTACACCCACAGAGTGTGAGTGTTATTTCACTTAATTTCGACGGCAAGACATGTTATTACACCCTGACCATGCAAATCACAGTCCACCACTTGGTACACCCACAGAGTGTGAAAATATTGCACTTAATTTCGCCGGGAAGCTATTTTATTACACCCTGACCATGCAAGTCACAGTCCACCACTTGGTACACCCACATAGTGTGAGTGTTATTTCATTTAATTTCGCCGGCAAGCTATTTTATGTCGTCTTATTTACATATTACGTCTCAAAGTGATGGGTAGTCATATCTATCGCCGTACATAAGGCACAAATGGACTCATAGCTCAAGGTGCCTTCTGAAGCACAGAGATAAAAAATCAATGTTGCATCGCAGAGATTGAGAACACGACCTCTGGGTTAGCAGGCGCACGATCTACAACTCCACCACAGAGCAACGCATTTTAGTTTTTATTCAAAAGTAAGAAAAACAATATTATGATGTTCATTTTGCACCGAGGTAAGAATTATGCAAGCATTTAGATTTTAAATTAAAATGGATTCCGATGGGAGAGACGGAACTTATATACAGCATACGGCGGCCATATTTGTTTTTTTTTTGCTGCAACGCCACAGCTTTTCCCGGTCGATCTAATCCTGCGGGATTGACTCGAACAGCGCTCCATCTAATTCTGAAAATCCGAGATTTATTTCAAAGCGCTGAAAGAGTTGTTATTTTGCGAGTTTCCGTGTGTAGGTTTCTTTTATGTTGTTTGTTATTTGAAAGCTTTTTTCGCGTTATTAGTTGAATGCCTAGTACGGGGTTAAACAAGTTCAGGAATTAATTATCAAAACTTAGAAGGCCTGTATTAAAAACTCATAAAAAGATGCTTGTATGTGTGAAAGACGGGAAAAGTTACAAAAATGTGGTATTTTACTATACGTTTTTTATGAAAACCACAGTCTTAAAGAGAAAGACCCCACTCTATGGAATAGATTAGAAAAAAATACGTGTATGGGAGACACCGTTAAAAAAAATCATTTTGATATTTTTTTACCGTTTTGTTGGCGTGATTTATATGTATGCCCATACTAAATTACAGCTTTCTAGTACTAATAGTCTCTGAGCTAAGCCGTGGGCAGACGGACATGGCGAAACTTTATGGGTTCCTTGTCGGACTACGGAACCCTAAGATGTCAGGACCCCACATATAAAGTTGTCTCTCCCTCACTCTATCGGAGAAAAGCTCGAGTAAATAATGTATATATGTATATAAATGCTTGTATTAATACAGCTTAAGCACTTTAGCAGCTCATAGATCAATCTTAGCCAATTATTTCTAGGTGAAAATAAGGTATTTTTATTTTTAAGATGTTTTCGCGTGTGCCTAATAAACTCAGTTATTACAGCAAAAGAAGCAATTACGGAAAATGTTTTGAAAATATAATTTTAAAGTCAATGAATTTGTTTGGTAAACAGAACTCTATTTCAATTCAAATGCCTCGTGGCGGGCGCCGCGGTTTCATCTGGGCTAAAGTGGCAATCAAATAATTGCGTTCGTTTCACGAATTCTACCATTTTAGTTTTGAATTAGCTTTTGCCCTTGGCTTCGGTCACGTGGAGTGTATTTCAATCTTTGAGTAGCATTAATAGTTTTTGGCATGGCGGTTTTTTACAGTGTTGTCTAGCGGTTCTATTATGTAACTCAGTGTCGGTTACAATCTGCGCATTGGAAATTTTGGCGACATGGATCTCCATTTTTCTTAGCAACAAAAAAACAAATGTAATTACCAATTTATATACTAGATTAAGCATTTCATTGACATCATTTTGCCCGAAGGTTTAGTTGATTGATTAATTTTCATAGCAGAGAAAAATAAATTTAGAAAATCCTCTTTTAAAACAGATATTTCAATTTTACTGACAAACGGGAGCGAATGAAGCCTCTTAGTTTTTTATTTAAATTAGTCTACAAATACACTTCAATATGGCCGATTGGATTTATTAAATTACTTATAGTTGACATTTTAAATGAAAAATACTGTTTTGTCGCATACTCTCATCGAAACTATGATAGAATAGTACATTGTTCACCTAGTGGAGAAAGAGGCCGATTACAGAGGCATCGCACTTTCTCCCGAGTGATACATAGTGCTTTATACTACACCTGAAAATAAAAGACAAAATCACCCATTCTTCTATATCACTACTAGACGACATTTTGAGTTACTTTTAATAAAGATACAACCAAAGAAACAGATTGATGACTCGCGTTCGATTTGCAGTTTTTAATTTCTTTTTTAATTATGTACATAAATAACAAATGGCCAGTATTATTCTGCAAATTTAGACATGAAAACTCTTTGACTTTCACTTTTTTATGATCATAAATAGCAAGTGGCCAGTATTATTTTGCAAACTAAGGCATAAAAACTTTTTGTCTTTTGGCATTATTGTTCAAGCTAGGTTATGTACCAAGAAGTTTATACCCTTTTTAATAGGTAACATTTATGCTTATCGTACGGATGTTGTCAACAAATAAAAAAAAACAGCACGTTAACAATAGATTTTCATATACTTTTTCTGCCCGCTCAGCACGTTAACAATGGATTTTCATACATTTTTCCGCCCGCATATTGGTATGACAGTAATGACGTATATTCTCCATCGTTTTCGAAAAAGTAAGGAGGATCTTTCCAAGCAGGTGTAGTATAAATAAATTTAAATATTGGATGGATTCGATTGATGGTTCTTGGTGGAATATCATCTTGAATAAATAAAAGTGCAAGTAAAAGTACAAAATAAAAGTACAAGAATTTTTGTATAATTTATTAAATAAATTTATTTAATTTAAGCACTTGGCGATTTATCCATCGCGAGGAGATAACAAATCAAAATTATATCATTGCGCGGAATAGAAAAGCAGAAAAGTAAATCTAGACGTGAGGAGCTCTGAGTTTTAAAAATGTATAAATTAATTTCTATGATAGTTGTGTGGGTAGTAGTGAAAGTCCTAGGTGGGTAACAAAGTGGCCAGGGGGACTAGCCCCCCTGTTGTTACGCCAATCACCCACGGTCAGAAATGCATGCAGTACAGAATCCTAAATCTACGAATTTTAAACGAATAATATAAATAGTATTTTGTTTTTTCTAATTTTGCGGTCTGGCCCTCCCTGGCTTGGAGACTGGTAGGCCTACCATGAGTTTTACTAACTATACACGTTACCGTCTGCGTAAACGTCTGCGTATTTTGTATGAGAAATGCTGGTTCCTGTAGTAAGCCGCTAGGGGCGCTGCACAATTTCTCATATAAATATTTTACGCAGACGTTAACGTGTAAGTACCTATATAGTTAGCAAAACTCATGGTAGCTAGGCCTATGGATGAGTTGTAAACGGTTTCAACGGCAGTGAGAATGATAGGCAGCCTGTCACACTAGCGTCCGTACCGTACACGTAAAATTTTTTCCCTTTCAGTTCAAACAGCTCAATAATTTCGTACGGGATGTTAGTCAGATAGACACATGGATGAAGAGATGAATAAAACATGATAGGGGACGGGGGCAGTTTTATGGAGCTTTTGAATTTAACAGGGACGTAGAGAAAGAAGAAGACAACGAAAATATAAAATTTGTGTATCCATAACAACATCTGATTTATATATTCGATATTTTAAAAAAAATCTCTTCGTGCCCTTTAAAACCTTAAAATTTGTAAATAAATTATCGACATTTGTTTTTGGAGTCGTTTGTTACTAAACGTACCAATATTAAAATTGTCCAAAATTAATTTTGTTTTTGTTTTTTCTGTCCCCGATATAGTAAAAATTCCCTCCTGTTTTTAGACGTCATTCACAATATTAATATAAAGATTATAGTTCCAGTATCGTATTAGAATAGCCTGTAAGGATAAGGTACCTGTTTATATAATAATAAAAAATCAATAAATAATAAATAAATAAATGATACATAAATAATAAATAAATAATTTAAAAAAGTTATAGGTATTACAGTTTGCGTCAGATAAAGAGGGGCAAACTGGCTTGAACTGTTTCTTGCCAATATAAACGATTCGCGGAATAGCTTTCTTTAACTGTTTTTAGTAGACAGATTTTAAAATAATCATGCATATGATTTTCTGAATAAAAAAAAACTATCTGAAACGCTTATAAAATAGGTTTAAACGTACGAAGATATTTATTATTGAAATTACATATCTAAATTGATCTATTTACATTGATTTAATTACAAATGTACAGTTTACAGATTTTTCTCTATACTTCTCTTATAAATTGGTATTACTTGGCAAATTTCATAGTTCTAGCTAGATCAACGGAAACTATCGTATAAATTTTGATTCCCTTGAGAGTGTTGAAATTTAAGTTTTTTGCCGCATTTTAAACAGCCGTATCATTTTTTCACGTTAAATTAGAAATTTGATTTTTTCACAACTTCAAGGGACTGTAGACCTGAGTATATGGTTTTAATTTCAACTTGATACCTTCACTCGTCCCCGAGATAAAGGGTCTTGACAGACAGACGGACGGACAGACAGAGAACAAAGTGATCCTATAAGGGCTCCGTTTTTTCCTCTTGAGGTACGGAACCCTAAGAACACCCGAATTAGGTATCGCTAGGTGCTGCTTCAACCTGCGGCTGCCTCTAGCATAAGCCGCGATCACACCATCCGATTTATCGGCATCCTAACTAGGAAAGGATTGGACTTAGGACAGTGTAATCGCGTCTAGTGTAAGACGGTTTGTTTCTTCGCGCGTCCTAATTGGGATCTAAGTTTAGGATGCCGATAAATCTAGTTACCTACGTAGCTATTCCTCTAGTCACTAGTTCACTAGACACTAGTGGATACAATGCTTTAAAAAACCCCGCTTTTATACTAAATTTTTGTTATGTCAAAGCAGTATCCCTTTCACAAGCTTTGTAGGATTTCCGTGTCTTCATCTTCAAAGGTTTGAAAAGAACCTTTAGAAAAAGAATGTGTCGTCTTGCAAGTGTACTTATTTACGTATTTCACTGTTAGTTTTATTTCTAAAAGGGAACTTCGCACTGGTAAATTATCCATTTATGATTTTATACAGAGTGTGTGACGTGTTCATTTGCAAAAGCGCACCGTGTAAATTGCGACGAAAGTCATTCACTATATAGGGTGAAATTAAATTAACCGACCAAATTCATACTGGAGACTCGGTTAGTGATCAAGAACTAGGTTCAGTTATCCTACTGGTCAATTTCAAAAAATATTTTTTTTTCTCCTTACTGGACTAGTTCAAGTACAATTCCTAGTGCAGGCACTACAGGGCAAAAAATCATTTTTTTTAATATCACCTGAAGGGTCATTAAATCTTGTTCCTGATGACTAACCGAGTCTCCAGTATGAACTTGGTCGGTTCATTTAATTTCACTTAGTATTAATGTAGAGGCAATACTTTTAGTCGCTCAAAAGCGGAAAACTGGAGACAGTACTCGTTAGAATTATTATTATTTAAAATTAGTCATTTGTATGTTTATTAGTAAAAGCAAAAAAAAACATACAGTTTAAAGCGCTATATTTCAACCCCTTAGGGGGGCGGTCATAAGGGCGAATAAAGCGCATTTTCTTTGCTTTTACAAATAAAAACACAATTAAATGAAAATTTCAAGGAACAAATAAACAATTTTTGAATTTGAATTTTGAAAAGCCATTTACTGATTTTTTGGGAAAATATATTGATTAAATTATTTTAAAATCAGTTATTCCATATTTTAAAATCCAAATTTTAGATGAAGTAGGTACCTATTCTATGGCACTGCTGATTTTTTTGTCGCCATTTCAGAGTTTTCTCTCAGAAAGAATAGCAACGTAACTCCAAACAGAGGTAGACATTGACCTTGACCTTTACGGTAGTCTGGAAAGATTCAACCATGAGACAAAGTGGATGTGACAAGTCTGATGAGATCACAAATGGGATGTAGTCCACCGAATGTTCGCCCTGAGAATCTCAGATGTCATAAACTTGAAATAAATATATATAATTTAGCTATATAAAGCCTTTAGTTTCTTTTAACTTGTATTAATAATGAAAAAAAATATTGATTTTCGAAATATATTTCGGCCCACTATGGGGCCGGCATCAGTCGAATACTCAAATACATCAGTATTCGACTGATGCCGGCCCCATAGTGGGCCGAAATATATTTCGAAAATCAATATTTTTTTTCATTATTAATACAAGTTAAAAGATGTCATAAACATAATTTATTAAATTTCACGTTTCAAGTAAATAATCTGTACACGAATGAACGAATAACACATTATTTCACAGAAAATCAAAGTAAAAACACAGAATGCAGAATAACAAAAAGTAAGGGCGGATTTAACCGCAAATAAATTTTTACAGTCAACCGATGGTATTAGAAAAATTTAACAAATTAATTGTTATTTGTGCAAAAAGAAAACAACTTTCTTCAAGCCTATTCCATCCATCCATCAGCCTGTTTCGTCCACTGCTGGACATAGGCCTTTCCAGGATTTCGCCACTCTTGGCGGTCCTTCTGAAGAAATGCCCATACTCACACACGCTGGGCAGGCGGGTTGTTGAGTGCGGTACCGAAACACTTGCACCAGTGACGCCGCTGCCCGTCACCAGTCTGTTTTATATAAGGCCCGGCAATTGGGGATGGATAAACCGCCATCCATCGGTCCCAGGCAATGGTGGGCCGCCTGGTTTTGCCCAAGAGTTTGTTCAAGCCTATTACTTAAATATAATACCATACCTACATACAAACAAAGTAGCATAGTCTGTCGTCATTCAGAGAGATGAAAGGTAGTAATTTTTAAGGTTATATCTAAACGAGGACTGTGGACACAGAAGGAAGGTTCTTAACTCAGTTACTAAGATAAATGGATCTTAATTACTTTATATTCTCTTCGCTTTTTAAGGCACTACTATTATTTTGATGCTGAGCCCGCGGGCTGTTTACGCGGTGTTTGCAGTTAGTAGAAAATGTAAAAAACGTGAACTAGGCTATATTTTAGCCTCACACCACTAGATGGCGCACCATTTATGTGTGACGTTCCATTTTGTGTAAGATGTCTTTAAACTATTACACTTCCGTTTATTCATAGTACTCTTTGGCTGTTTAGAGGAGAAATTAATTTCGATAACATAAGGTGTCTGCATATACATGTCTGTACTCGTATTGTCTGTGCAATAAGCGGATGCTGCAACGGTTTGCATTTAAAATTTATGACCATAAACATAACACTATCTAAAACTCGCGTGAGCTGACATACATACAGTATGCTGACACAGTAGAAACATAAAAAAATTGCTTTTGATTTTTGTTATTAGTTTTAATTTTATGTAAAAATGATAATAGTTTTTATTTATCTATTTTATTTTTTGTATCAATCATTTAAATAAATTGTATGTTATTTAGAATTAGTTAATATGGACCTTACTACTATAAAATACATTATTTTATTTATTTGTTTATTGTATTAAGATAATAAAAAGAAACTGATTTAACACTAACATTTTATTTTGTCGACTACACGCCAACTATTTTACTGAATCAATCACGGCATTTTCTAAAGATTACTACGCGGAGTTCGCCTTGAAAATGCCGAAAATACAACGGTGAAACTACCTATACTTAAAATGTTTTGTACGAGCGTACACGATTTACGGATAAATATTGATTGATGTGTCATTAAATAGAGGGAGCAACATTCTTCTGTTTCATTTCATCCCATTATAATATTTGCACCTTCAAGTGATATCGTATCATATTTTCCAGCCAACGCCCTCAGCCGGTATCCCGTAAAGCCTAGTTCTGTATGGAAATTGCAATTTGCAGCGGATCTAATAAAAGCCATTTCAGAATGCCTCGTTAGGTTGGTAGATTAATGTTGTGTTCACGTACATTTTCTTTTACCCCTTAATTGGGTCGAAATAAAGCACATTTTACTGTAAACTTCTTTGCTTTTACTAATAAAAACACAATTTACTATAAATTAAAAGCCAATATCTGTGTTTTTTACTAAAATAATAAAAAAGAACGAATTAAACCAAACAATAAACATCATGTCAACCATAGCGCTGAAAGTACTTGTTACAGCTCGTGAATAGATGGCGCTAATAGCGGCTTTTCAACCTTTTACAGAGAGTCATTGGTGTGCTGGTATATGGCGCTAAGGGTAGATTGTCAACCTTTTTGTACCATCATGTTTTTATTGAAGAATTATTTGGCATGTATGCATATGTATGTGATCTCGTTGTATTGAGGATTATCTCTATTTATCTTTATATGACCACATAATCGAGAATAGATACTTGATGGCTACATGAGTCGGAGCCAAGCCCCCCCTAGTTGCAAACCCTAGTTGCGCCACTGGTTACAGAATAATCAAAACGTTACGCACATGTTTTTAAGGATGTCATGTGTAAAAACAACAAAAAGAAATTTGGGTTATCAAGTTTACTTTGTAATGTGTCTGTAAAATAGAAATTCGCAATATGTTAGTGGTGTTTTTAGTTACGAAAGTTGTTGACTCGTCCATTATTTCCCAAAGGAACAAAACAATTTGTAGAAATTGTAACCGTTGTTACTCTCAAAGGGATTAATAATATAGGAGAAAAAGAACTTTTATTTTTTGTAGCACATAAGAAATAACAAGAAAAATCAAAATAGTACGGAGGCAGACAAAAATAGAAGTGTTTTCTTCCAGCCAACTGTCTAACTCTAACTTTTAATATCATTACATTTTGGGGGGAGGAAAGGGACCCCAAAATTCCGATTTCGCTTACAGTCGTATATTTAAAAGCAAAGCTCTTGTCGGTGTAGCTGTTTCCATTGAGGTTTACTTATTGCCAATTCCTTCAGTTCTTGGTATCACATGACTCCACCCTTTTCCTTAGATCATCTTTGGTCTTCTTCTTCCTCTCTTCCCTTCCCTATAATATTATAGTTATAAAAGAGTCGTGCCTGTTTATGTGTCCGACCGTTTTTAATCTTTGCTCTCTTACTCTTTATCTGATTTTTTTAAACTACTTTATTTTAGTACAGATTGTTTCTATAGGTGTAACCCTGTCTGTTTTCCGAACTAATTTTAAAAAACTACATTTAATTATCTATATGCCGTTCTATTTTTTAATTTGCGTGGTTATGTTAAGTGGAAATTTTTTGATTATATTCACTAGCCTAAGTGATTTAATTTCAAAGATACCTGCCCATTTACACCCGATATTTATTTTAGTGTCTAACCTACACGAATTTATCTTATCTGAATGCTTTTACGATTTGTAAATATAATAATTTGATCTCTGACGCACGCGGTAGCCCAAATAAATAAATAAGTCAAATGTTTTACCTGTGAAAATAAGAGATAACTTTTGGAAGGATTTTTAAGGTTCCGCACTCGAAGGGGGCCAGAAGGGACCCTATTGCCACAGTGTAAAATATCGATTTCCGAACTATGCTATTATTAAGCCTCCACTGTCTCTCCGTCCGCCTGTCACTGGGGTTTATTAGCTTCAAGCGTTTTAGGTAGATAGTTGGAACTTTCACAGAATATGTGTTACTATGGCCTCTATCACAACAAATAATAAAATATAAACAATTAAATTCAAATTAAATTTTCCCTTACAAGAAACTTTGGAAAAACAATAGTACAATTTGATGCAAGTGCGAAAAGGTTGATATTTAGGGTCACGATTGACTTTTTGAGAAAAAACAGTCGGGACGAGAAGTCGAGAAATATCAACACTTTCGCACGTGTATCAAACGACGATTTTTAATAAACTTGCGAAAAATTACATGAAATAATAAAATAAAAGCAATTTTGTTGCAAATCAAAACAGATACAAGACGACAGAAGAAAACGCAGTCTGATTGGCGCCAATCTGTACTACAAAGACTAATGTCTCTTTCTAAAATCTTTTTAATAATAATTTATAAGATAGTTAAAATAGTTGTGATGAAAAAACACTTGTACTTTTCCACAGATAATATTTAATACTACACTACCCAACCTGTTTCACTATATAAGCATCATCAGGGGCTTTTTAATTAACTAATATACATAATTATTTATTTAAACAATGTTTCTGTTGCTAGATGTCCGTGCAATAAACGATATAAATAACTTGCGGGTAGATTGAATACGCATGACAGACAAACCTAAGATTAAAATGTTTACTGAATTCACCGTTTTGTTAAAGATAGCTGATAATGTGGTTGGCATTCCGCATTTTGACTAAACGTTGCGTAAGAGTTGGGTATGCATCAAACAGTTGTCAAAGGGATGTCACTCTAAAAAAACTAAAAAATTCCCGAGAAAGTCGGGAAAATAAAATTTATGTCGAATAAAGTTAAAGACAAATTAGCAAATAATATAATAATATTAGTGAATATATAGCATCGAAGAAACATGACATACACCTAAGGAAATTAAGAAACTTGAGATCCAGACAGAGAAAAATATTTTATGATAATACGGAGTTGCCAGCTCGGGAATTTTTCCCCAAACTGCAAAACAGTACGAATGTTATTTTCAACCAAGAGGAGACTACATTACTTGAAAAGGGTTTAAAGTACTCTCCCAATGTACCAATAACTAATAATGATTTTGATAACTTAGCCGCAGATTTAGAAGTCGCAACCACAGAACCTCTTTTAAAGCACATCGGTAGTAATTTACTCAAAGAGGAGTCTATAAAACTTTTCATTAAAAAGAATCCAACTAAACGGAACGAACTAAGAACTATTAAGAGTATAAAAGATAAAGCAAGCAAGAATAACCTCATTATTACTAAAGCGGATAAGGGGAACACCGTCGCTATAGACACGAAGGTGGAATATGATAATAAATTAAATGATTTCCTCTTTGATCCCTCATTTCAACTATTAAATAAGGATCCTACCAGAAAGTATAGTGATATAGTGAAAAACACTATTAAAACTGCGAATAGCATTTTTACGGAGTCAGATATTTATAGATTGAAGATAATGAACCCTCAAGTCCCAAAACTACATGGTTATTATAAACTTCACAAACCAGGGACACCTATCCGCCCTGTAGTTGCCTACGTCGTCGGCGCACCAGCTTCTCTTATTGAGTCGCGTGCGACAGAGATGGCAAAAGAACCCGTGTCGCGACTACTAGTTTATGAACGCACCTCAGCGGGAGCCGAATAGTTTGTCACCATTTTAGCGCTTTGTTTTGTGTAGCCTTGATGTTGCTAGAACATCTATAATATTGTTATTTACCATGTTTTTGGGGTTTACGGGTGTATTGTGTGATGGTACGGAACCCTTTGTGCGTGAGTCCGACGCAATTTTTTTTTGATTATTTATTTATAAGACCGTCTCTGTGGTCCAGAGTTGGAATATCTCGATCACTAATCTAGAGGTCGCGAGTTTAAACCCCGTAGAGTCAGTTTATGTTCAGTGTGAAAGTCATGTCAGGATGTGTGCCCGAAGCAATACAGTGGTAGGACTGGTAAGGGGTTACTACACATCTCGTTGGGATGTAATAATCGTCGGTGAAACGTGGGTTTACGAATGAGGCCTGTGACTGAGATTTGTGTCGTGAATATTTACTATTTGTGTATTTAAATCTGTGTTCTCTGCCAGCCCCTCTGGAAGGCGTGAGTAAATGTATATATATATTTTTCATGTATTTAACGAATTATTTCTTTTTTCAGGTAAGTGGATTTTAGCAAACTAGTTTTTTCAAGACTGTAAGTTATTCTCTCATAATATCTAGTACTAGCTTTTGCCCGCGACTTCGTCCGCGTGGAGTTCGGTTCACCGCCTTAGGGGGCGAATTTTCAAAAATCCTTTCTTAGCGGATGCCTACGTCATTACAACTAACTATCTGTATGCCAAATTTCAGCGAAATCCGTTCAGTAGTTTCGGCTGTGCGTTGATAGATGAGTCAGTCAGGTTTGCCTTATATATTCAGATAAGTATAACGCCTCAACTAAGAAGGGTAAGAACATTCGTCAGTTGCGCGGTATCCCACGTGCAGCAGGTGCGGTATACTACCTTGACCTGTAACTTTAATTATGAATAACAGTTTCTTATGTCTTACTACCTCGTCGACGCTCCAAAATGTGCAACTGTGTGTGACAAAAGCCGTGACTACAGTATCCGATTTATCGGGATCCTTACTAGGATCCTAATTAGAACGTGCGAAGAAACAGACCGTCGTAAATGCGATTACACTGTCCTACTCAAATCAAATCAAAATATTTATTTTGTAAAATAGATACATAAAGTGTACTTTCTACAAGTCAAAGTTAATCTTTACAATAAATATCTTTAGAATAAAAAAATATATAAAAAAATAATATTTTATATCACTCATTTCATGTTACGGGCGTTACCATTTGTACGCCTTTGACACTAATTTTCTTTGATGTTCCTATTTCAATAGAGCTAATATAACTAATAAAAATCATCCTTTTTATTACATTTTTAATTGAACATATAATATTTGGGAATATTGTTAAACGTAATGGGAAATGAATGAAAAAGCACTCGTTACGTGCGTTACATAATTTTGCCTATCTCTTTTGACTAGCGTGACAAAACATAAGAACTCTGCGAATTTTGGTAAACAACTGGATGTTTTTTAATTATTTGTTAAAAGTGTGATAAATTTCCTATTTGCATTACACATTTAAATGGATCCTCTCACTTTAGAGGTATAAATATTTAAATCAACATGACGTTACGGGCGTTACAGAAAAATATTACGGGCATTACTCGTACGAATTTAAAGAAGCTTGCATTACTATTAAGTGTTTTATTGAAAGCCTTAATAACTCTAAAATTGTCAAAAAATCCTTAAAATAGCACAAATTACATATCATTTTTCAAAAACGTCGACTTCTTGCTTGAACTCGTAATATGTGCGATTGCCTTTGGATTTTAAAGATGGGCAAGGTAACTTGCAAATAATATCCTCAAAAGGCACACCTGAGATATCATTTTCATTAGGGATAAACATTCTGGCGTTATATCCTGTCATTTTTTAAAACATTATTCGTACATCACCGTCATCATCATGAATATAGCTTTGACAGATGCCAACATATTTGTAAATTCTATTCGATTTGCGAGGTTTGTCAGAAGTAATAGTTTTTACTAACACAAACATGTTTGGTTTAATATCCTTTACATTTAGTGTCGTATGTTTGTGTTCATCATCTTCAGAGTCTGTATAAATTTCATTGTAGTTTAGTTTTTTCTTTACTGCGTTAAGAGTTTGAATCAGACCTGAGGATTGAGGTTTAAAATACTCTAGGTCTAATGGTTCATCATTTGATTCAAGAAGCAGCTTTTGTAATGATAGAGGCTCCCCAAGAGCTAATATATATAATTCTTTTGTCTGACTACCCATTTAAACTTATTCATTTTGTTTGTTGGGATATTTGTATGTTTATTTAGTGTCTTTTGTTTAAAATATGATAGTTTATTCTAAGTATGTTCATTTTGAGTATTATACGTACTGTTTATTTATTGTATATAACTATATGTGTAAAAATATATGTATATTTGTATGTATTATTGCTACACATAAGTATGTATCTATAACTTAAATTTCTTTTTTCTATTTAGTTTTCTGTATTTAAAGTTGTGCACATTTATTTGCTCACCATTCTCACTACTTTTTCAGCACATTAAAGGTTGGCTGGAAGAAATTTCTTTAGAAATAAGCTCGCCCTTGTACAAACTGTTGTTCCTGTATATATTTTGTTACTTAAGTTTTTTTTTTTTGTGCAATAAAGAATAAAGAATAAAGGCTGCAGATCATCGGCTGTCCAAGCATCGGAATCATCCGACCTCATCGGTTCATTAATGTCCTCTTCTGAGTGCTCTTTTGGCAATGCTGGAAGTTGAAAGTCTTCTTCCCAAACGTCAAAATGTGCGGTTAAGGCACAAGTACTGGATGGGAATGTCACGATTTCTACAGAGGATGATGCTGCTATGCGTGCTACAAGGAGACTATTGTCTCGTACTTTAAAGTGATGTTTGGTTTGGATTTGCGGTATCTCTTGCACTCTGTTCCATAAATCATTTAAAAATGATTTTTCTTTTTCTATTTCCTCTTTACTGACATATTCGGCATGGATTCCCTTTGACTCATTTTTAACATAATCGTAAAATTCTTTTGCTGGATTTTGGAACCTTGCGTGATTTTACCGCTGTCCGGACTAGCCTTTTGACCGTCCCCCCAATGCCATCCACCGCCCCTTTGCCATGAGATGACGCAAAAAAATCCCATTCTAATTCCTTGGGGTTTGCGATTTCTTTAATCAATCAATCAATCAATATAATTTATTTGTCCAACATAGGTATGTTAAAAGATGGAGTTACATAATTTGTAGTGCGCTATGTTCCGCCGTAAAGGCATACAAATATTTAAAACTTAAAAAATAAAAAAGGATTACATTAAATTAGGTACGCTACCAAATAATAAATTCAACAATTAGTGTCATGCATGAAAGAAAAAATAATTAAATTTGGTAGGTACACAAAAAGGCAGAAAACACACCAAAAAAAAAATTCTATTAATAAAGTTTTTAATTTATGTTTAAACGTTGAAATATTTTTAGAACATCTTAAATCCGCAGGCAATTTATTAAATATTTTTGGTGCCATTCCTAATATACTTTTACTGAGCAGTGCTTTTTTTGAAGAATATGCAGGGATCATGTTTTCGTGGCGCTTACTTCTAAATGTACCAAATAGGTGCCTGTTCATTATGACGAAACAAGCTACCTCCAATATATATACACAGAGCAAAGTCAATATTTTAAGCTCCCTAAAGTGAGGACGACAGGTATCTCTGGATTTGATTTTAGCAATCGCTCTAATGCACTTTTTTGTGCTTTGAAAGCCTTTTCTTTGTCTTTAGCGTTGCCCCAAAAAATAATACCGTACCGTATAGTGGAGTCAACATATCCATGGTATGCATGTAGAACCGCTTTTGTGTTAACTATTTTAGAAAGCATGTAAAGTGCATATGAGTACCTATTCAGTTTTGTACAAAGCCCTTCTATTTGTGATTGCCAAGTCAATTTACTATCTATTGTTAATCCTAAAAATTTTGTTATGTCAATTTCGTTTATTTTTTCATTTGAATGTAAAATGTCAATTTTTGCTGGTTCCACTCTTTGTCTAAAATTCATTATTTTTGTTTTATTTAAATTAATTTGTAAATTATTTGCATTTAACCAATCAATTATTAAATTCAACGAGTCATTAATTTCCTTTTCATGGTTGCTATCTTTATTTGCCGAGAACATGACAGTGCTATCATCTGCGAACAGGACCATGGGATGGTTGATTGCAATGACCTTCTACACAAGGACATCGCATCGGCGCCCTGTTGGCGGGACGGCAAAATTGTGCTTGAACGCAGTTTAAGCACACTTCTTTCGCAGTCGTGTTTTGATCGCCAAGCCGTAAGGATGCCGAAGTGTGTCATAAAAAAGTGCCGAAATAATACCCTTACAACGCAAAAAAAAAGATGGTGTGACCTACCACCGGTAAGTAAATTTTATCTTAGAAAGATAACAGGCAAAAATGCAAGATATTATGTAGTAAATCAATTAAATTTCAAATAAAAATCATAAACAATCACAGACAAGAGCAAACAATGCACAAATATTCCCATTCTTTTCACACATACGAGCCAGAAAGAGACAGGTAAAAGGATGCAACAAGAACATAGTCAGAAAAGAAAACTATAGAGTCGCTTTTTTTTAGTCGCATTTGCTTAGTTTTAAGTGTAAAGGCCTTTAGCTTTTGTTGTTATTTTAGAGTTCCGTAGTACCTAAAAGGTACAAAAAGAACCTATATGTTGAGACTCCGTTGTCCGTCCGACCGTCCATATGTCACAGCCTCATAACTTTAGCACCGTTAAAGATAAAGAATTTAAATTTAGCACAAGAATAGCATTAATTTGCCAACATCACATGGTGTAAAAAAAGATTAAAAAATTTAAAATTGTTGAAAATATTTCCAATACAAAGAGAGAAAAAAAAAAACTAAAAGCAATAAAAAAACCGGCCAAGTGCGAGTCGGGCTCGAACTGAGGGTTCCGTACCACCACACGATACGAGTACGGAACCCTAAAAACATAGAAATTAACTCCACCTATCAGTTATAACGACCAACTTAACTTGGCACTTATGATTTATTAAAGTCTATGCTTTTGATAATCTTATTAAGTTGGTTTTATATAACTCCCAAAATAATTAAATATTTTCACACTTTTCTGTATGTGTATTCTATGAGACCTATCTGTAACTGAAATTTCAAGTTTCTAAGTCTAGTATTTACATCTTTGGTAAAAATTGGATTTACAAAGATATTTTATTTTGAATATAAAAAAATAGTTTAGGTTAGTTTATTGGTTCTTTAAAAAAAATAGGATTTTTATAAAGTTGTGCACAAATGAGCTATATAAAAAAAATATAACATGGGTATCAAGGTATTAAAGGGCTGATTATAAAAATACGTAATTTAGCTATATTTATTTGCATCTATTTCGAGAAATCGTCGAAAAAAACCAAAAGAATGTATGTCTGCCCCTTATATCCAAAACATGAAAAAAAACATGGTAATATTTGCTTACGTAAAGATTACAGGAAAAATGTACCGGGTAAGAAATTCAAGAAAAAAAAAGACAAAAATAAATATTCAGTTCCCAAAACTATCGAATTACGGAACCCTAGATACGTGGGTCTGACTCGCAACTGGACGGATTTTTAAATTTGTTATGCAAATAAACAGGGCGAATATCTTCAAAGTTTGTGAAAAAAAAATACTTGCTGTTTCATACGAAGTGTTTATACCTACTTGGTCAAAATGTTAGTATTGTACAATCCACAATGGCAATTTATTTTAGCTTTCCTGTACACGAGATTATGAGAGAGAATTGGCGCAAGTTGATAGCAAGAGAAAGATCTGAAGAATTTTTCAAACCAAATAAGTCGAGCGTCATTTGCTCAGAGCATTTCCTTGAATCTGATTTATATTGCACCACTAAAGGATATAAGCGTTTAACAAAGACAGCTGTTCCGCATATTCAGGTTAGTAGTAAGTAATATAATATTTGGCGTCTTCCCCCAACTATAAATTACAGTTCCAATTATTTCTTTTTAAATTATACCTTTAGAATTTTTATAATATATATATATATATATTTTTATTATTTACCTTCTATTATTGCTCGTTAGTGTTCAACTTTTATTTTAATTTCTATAGATTTCTGTATTTGGCCAGTTATGACATTTTATTCATATTTTTTGGTCTACCAGTTTTGGAGATAAGGAGGTGAGCCAAACATTTTTTTTGTATTTTTTTAAAGATTTCTCGAAATGAGTGCCAGTAAATATGATAATATGATACCTAAAATAATTATTTTTACAATCAGCTCTTTTATATCTACAATTTGATACCCATATTGTGTTTTTAGGTTTTATTTTTAAATACTCATAATATAGTACTGGAAATATTTCTAACAATTTTAAAATAAAAGAATAAAATATATTTTTGTATACCATTTGATCTGGGCAAATCAATGCTTTTTACGTACTACGGAACCCTAAAAACGAAATATAAGTACATTCTGAAACTATAAAAATCTTTCTCTAATAAAGAAAAAAAAACGAAAAAATATCAGCCCGTTTCTACTCCACAGATATCTTTGCTCCTGTCGGCTTCTAAAATTAGCTTACGTAGCTTCGAGTGCGTAATTGTTATACATTACTGCTAAATCACCGAGGACATTTTTATGCACTGGAGTGTCAGCGGCAATGTATGGATAGAGCAGTCGAAGCTTAATATGCTAAAATTAGAGGCACGTTCCATGCTTGGGCTTTGTTATTATATGACGTGATTACTCCTTGTGTATAGAATCTCATTGGTTGATTGCTTTAGGAGGGTCGTTAATATACACATTAAACAGCAGAGGACCGAGGACACTTCCCTGAGGCACGCCAAGCCTTGTGTATCTGGTACTTGACGAAAATGTTTCTTGAGTTTTAGTTTTAGGACATATTCTATTTATTTCAGTTCTTTGACGACGATTACTCAGATAAGATCGAATTAAACCGCTAGCATTTCCTCGGATGCCATAGCACTCCATCTTTTTTATCAGTAAATTGTGGTCCACGTAATCGAATGCTTTAGTCAAGTCCATGTATAAAGCAGTGACAGGGATGCTTTTATTCATGTTTACTAAAATTTTACTTAGAAAATCGTATATCGCCATATTTAAGTCTGCAAAGAGCTGATAGAGTGAATCTATTTTAGAACTGGGCAGCACAGTTATAACTAAATATTTTAATAGCTCTTATAGATTCGTCTTTTAATTTTTGAATGTAAAAAATTACCTTTCGCAAAAAAGACCAAACTGTGTGTTTGCTGTGCGATCTATCATCACTTATTATGACAAGGGATTCATGGACCTCATCACCAAAAAACCAAATACAACATGTGAATATTGTTACTTGCTCATGGTTCCAGTTCGCGCTCTGAATCTCGTCTTGACTTATAAGGGAATAGTTCTCTGCGAAATTAATTTGTACAACAGCTTCATCTACCCGAATATTTTCCTTTGCCTGCTCAAAGTGACGTGATTGCAAACGTTTGACAAAACAGTGAAGCTTGAACTTATTCGTCGTATTCTTTAATTCATCCATTGCTTCAGCGCATGTGCCTGTAATGCTAGTAACCTATGGATAATTGCTCAGATGTATCCAAACTTACACTGCTTCAGCATCAGACCTGTCGAACTTTTCCCAAAAATCTTTTGGACATTTCTGGCAAGAACTTGTCATACAATTTTCATTTGTGATATCACATGACAGTTGCTTCAATAATTCGTGATGAGAATTAGGGAAATTTGGGATAAACTTTGTAATAGCGTCCATTAGGTAAATATAATTCAAATGCTGTGCCACACACAAACATTGTGGGGTGTCAAAGCTACTGGAAGTACCTCTATTGGTCGTAAGTCAAAAAATTTCGATGTCTTTATATTAATCTCTGCATTAATTATACAGTTTTAAAATACTCAAATGCTTCTGCAATAGTCGTGACCATATGGCGTTTCTGTTGTTTTGTTCGTTTCCCAGTTATGGGATCCTTAACAGTTTTAAAGTCCTGCATGCCTGGAGCTTGCCTGCTCACATCATCTCTGTAATAGAACTCTTTTACAACCTGTTTAGATTCTTCAGTAACCTTATTGCATTTGTCTTTATAATAATTTATTTTGAATAGTTGTTTGCCAATATCAGGACCCAATGCATCTGACACAACTTTTTTAACAACGGCTTTAAGTTTATTAGGCGAGTTCGGTGGGACACTTTTCACTTTTTTGACAGCATTTCCAAAGGTTTGCAGGCATTTATAGTGCCTAGTGGAGAAGAAACCACATTTTTAGACTTTGTTTTTTTCATTAATCGATGTTTGCGGACCCTATCACGATTCTTCAAGCGAAGGTAATCACGAAAATTTTCATCATCATTTAGTTTAGCCTTTTGTTTTTCCCGCTTTATTTTATGTCTCTCCCTTTCTTTGCGTAAATATTCTTCATATTTTTCTTTATTTTCTTTTAACTTTTCTCTAAATTTCCCAATTCTTTCCTTACCAGTAGCAGGCATCGTAATACTTGTAAATTACCTGAAAAAAACCACCCACATGATGACCACCCCAACAAAACCAAGCAAGCATAGTAAATAATAAAGAAATAATCATTGCGGAAAACAATTATATAAAAATGCATAGTAAAATAGTTACAATTCCATAAACATCAAAGGGTAACGCCCGTAACGTTACGGGCATTACAAAAGAACATCTAAGTAAAAAACTGATTAAATACTTATTTTGAACAAAAGATACTTGATAATTAGGTGAACAAACCATATGTCACTTTTCCCATAACAAAAAGCTTACATAGAAGTTAATGGTATTCATATAAAATAAACTCTTACCTCGTTTTCGTTACGGGCATTACAATGAGATGACACGCAGTAAATGCTTCATTAAACACATTAAACAAGAAAATTTTAAACAAAACTCTGTATGGAAATGAAGATTGGATTTATAACTTCAAAATTGCGCCATTTTTCCTAGTGACAGGCACCGCAATTTCTTTTTTTATTAATCTTGTCACTTGAAGAAAAAAATAATAGTACGACAGTGGTTCTCGATTATGTTAACATTCGAAAAAGAGAGAAAAATACCTGATCTTTTTATTATTTTTTAATCAAATTATGAAAGTCCTGTATGTTTATTAATGAATTATGCATACAATTATTTTCTACTTCAATATAAAAATAAAAGTGTTGAGTAGCTTTTGTCATGGAATGAGTCATATACTAATAAGGGAAATACACACAAAAAATATTTAGGTTGGGCTACAAAAATTTAATTATACACCTACATAAAATAGAGAAATCTAGGAATAAAATGTATAAATAATAATATATATAAATGATGCAACGAACAAACAAGTTGATAAATAAATACGGGAAATACATCCAAAAAATATTAAGGTTGGGCTACTAAAATGTAATAAAGTTAATATAGAAATATAGGAATAAAAATATTATATACATAATGCCTAACCATCCGCACCATTCGATTAGTATTGCTAAGAAGAAGGGCAAGAAACTTAGCAAACATGAATTTTTTCATTTGTGACATAAACTTAATCTATACAATTTTCTTATACGTACTTAAGTAAAGGAAAATATAAAACCATAGGAATTATGTCCAATAGAAAAAAAAAATATTGATCTTAGTCAATCCGTCTTACATTGTCTATTACCTTTTACAGCAAAGTCAGTTTACATATTAATTAACTTTAAAGGGCTTAAGATTAGCCTTTAGAGGAACCAAACATTTCGTATTAAAACTTGCTAATTATGACTTACAATTTTGATAAAGATTATTATTATTTATTACACCATGCTTTATTATCGTCCATTGATTTTATAATAAGCTTTTTTAAGTAGTCCCTGCTTAATGTATAGTTTGAACTTATTTTCAGGCAAACTAAGGACCTCCTTTGGAAGTTTCTTGTAAAATCTTATACCATGTCCTACAAAGGAGGTACCTACCTTGTCCATTCCTAGTCCATTCATATTCTAGTTAGGATTCCGATAAATCGGATGGTGTGATCGCAGCTTAAAGACAAATAAGATTTTGCGGGACTGACCCGCGGGGCGACTGACGCTGGCGGGGACGAAGTACTCTAAACGTTAGCGGGGGGCGGGTGGTGTACTGGGAGGGGGAAGCGCGTGAAACTGCGTAGTCGAAGCTTCCCCGCCCCCACCAACGTCTGTCACCCCGCGGGACGATCGCACACAATCTTGTCAGTCTATAATCATTGATACTCGCCATCTTAGGTGATGCAGAAGAAATAGCATGCCATGAACTTTTAATGATTTTTAATACAGAGAAGGTTTCTTTAGTGACCAAAAAGCAGTAAAATATTATGACTGTGATTCATATACTTGTAGTTATCACATAAATTCTGAGCAAAGAAAAATAGAACAAAAAATTTTTTTTATAGATATACTGCACAAAAACTGACATTACGCAGGAAAATTCGTGGGCAAAAGCAATACTTACTTGATTACGTGTTATCATAGACGAAATATAGTACAATATTTCATCTATGGTGTTATTAAATACAAGTCTAGCCGTAAGAACCCAAATAAGTCCATAGAGAAGAACAAAGTTTACACTCTGCGATTTGCTTATTCAAACTTTTTACACTGTATTAATGGTACTGCATCCCTATTTTTATTTACTTTTTATGAAATTTCGTGTTAAGTTGTCATTTATCATGATATTTATTTATGCAGCCAAATTCATACTTTAGCCTTGCTAATTTCGCAAAATACAATAATGATCCCCCATAGTAGTTGACTCGGGGCTGAGCTTTAGTTTGTAGGTAAAACGAAAATAATAATTTTAGAATTTCCCATAAGGGGTCATCGAATCTTGATAGTCGTTATTATGTGACAGCAGACATAAGCATGCCAAGCTTTTTTTTAATAATCCATTGGCAATGAACATTGACTTTTGAAATCCTCAGATGCGACTTACGTCCTTTTAGAATGAGTGAATAAGAAAACATAAATTATGCAGGAAAAACATCAAATAAAACAAAATAAAAAATACATAAGCTTCTTTTTTACGCAGACTTTCAATATAAATATTAAAAACAAATGGTTAACTAAAATGAAATGTTGTCGATTATCACATATGTGTGAAATGATGTATTACGAGTGGTGGAAAGAAAATGTCGGTGGGGGTGTGTAAGTGTATATATGTGATATGTATATAGTTTATTTCCTGGGTAGGGGCCGTTCCAATGGGATGTAAAGTCAGACATATAAAATCATTTCCATGAGCACCAAAAGCAAAATCAAATACATTGTATAAAGTTATTAGTTAAAAAATATTAACAGGTTCGATAGGACTACCCAAAACAAAAACTAATAAACGCGATCGAAGCCGCGGGCGAAAGCTAGTAAGTAATATTATGGTATGTGTGAAAATAATCCTTTAGGCTTCAATGATGACTTCTGCCAGAAAGGTATTGGAGGTTCGAGATACGAGCTCACATATCATATTATATGCAAAGTAGGGCTGAGATTTGCATGTAAAGAGGAGACATTCATATGAAACGGGGTTAGTCAAATTGTTTGATTTAGCCAAACATTCATCTGTATCATAGCAGAGCTTTAGTGACTATCTGTTTATTTGCTGCATATAACTTAAGAGCCCGGTCCGCGACGACGACAACTTTGATGAAAAGCAATGTGTTAAATATTTTTCTGGCCTTTATTGCAATGTTTTTGGAAAATCTAGGGATATACACCACTTCATTTTGGCCGTCTAAATGAAGGCCTGGAATTTATTTGATTGAATTGTTTCTCCTTTGCGAGTTATTTTGGTACTTACGAGCCCGCTCCGAATCGATATTCATAATATCTAAGTACCAAAATGACACGCAAAGGAGAAGCAATTGAATCAAATAAATTCTAGGTCTTCATTTGGCCAATATGGACTGGTGTATGTCCCTGAATTTTACAAAAACATCGCGGCAATGACAAGAAAAATAATTAAAATAATATTTCGCATCAAACGGACGAAAAATACGGAGCGGGTTCTGAAGACCACCTCCGTGGCCGAGGGTAGACTGGTGGTCGTTGGTTCAATGGTTCAATCCCCGCGGTGCACATAAAGTGTTCGGTATAGGGCTCACCATCCATCACGTTTGGGACGTAATAATCGTTGGTGAAGAGCGGGTGTACCAAGTGTATTTCACGGCTCCCACTTGGGAACACCTCTGACACCCTCTCAGGGATTTATGTCGTGACGGTATATGTAACTGAAGAACGGCGAGGCTGATTGTCATGGAATTTGGCGTGAAAGTGAAAAATGTATCTGGGATTTCGGGAGAATACGACCGGTTTTTGAGGCAAAATAATAAAAATTTGGCCAAGTGCGATCTGGACTCACGCACAAAGGGTTCCGCCCCACCACATATTACGGGTACGGAACCCTAAACACATTATGGTACATAACAAATGACCGCGGCATGACCACCTCAGCGGCATCTATCATTTTACTAATGAACCTCGGTGCAAAAAGGTTGACAGCTACTCTTAGCGCCATCTACTACTTCAGTAAAAGCGTCAAACAAGTCATCTCAGATGGTGCTATGGTTAATTGTATGAGCACCTTGGGTTTAACTTTTTTAATTTTTATTATTTGTCGTGACAGCCTATAGTAACACGCATATTGTGAAAATTTCAATTTCAGCCTATTACGGTTGAAGCTGTAGACCTTTGTGACAGACGGACGGACAAACAGACAGACAGCGGAGGCTTAGTAATAGGGTCCTATTTGGCACCCTTCGGGTACGGAACCCTAAAAATTGCAACAGTGCATACTGATTGTTCTTTGAAAAAACCAAAGAACGTACTCTAGTATTATAAAGGTGCTGATTAACTGATATTCAAATAAATAGCATTTGTGTCTATTGTAAAACAAAGTAGTCCTATAAATTAATGATTCAGTCAGCAATCGTACGATTTCAGCAACTAAATAACATCACAACAGCTTCCGGATTTGTGACTCAGCGTCCTATTTACATTTTAGCCTCCAATTTGGTACTGTGACCTGACCTAACCTAACCTTAAATTTAGAGTTGAAAAACTTTTATTCATCTGCATTAAAACCTATTTTGCAATGAAAAGTTTTAGGTTATGGCAGCTCTAAATCTAATATTTGCTACACAAGAATAGGTGTCACTATGTCTACTAACTGTGTTCTAAGAAAAAAGCAACAAATGACATCAATAATTGATTCGGCATCATTGAAAATATTCTTTGCCTCTTTTCGGTAAATCCCTAATGATGACAGATTTAGACTATTTTTATATCGGGGTCCATCTTAGAAACTTAAGTAGTCGAGAATTTATAAGAGAAAATAAATAATTATGAGGTATTTATGGTCTAAGCATAAGCAATATATCCTTCTTATTTAATAGATAAATCATTTGAAGATTCATTTAAATATGCTTGGATTGACAAAGAACAAGTCTCACACAATTTTTCTTTTTCTACTTAAAATTATATTAAGTAATATTTTTTGGGAAGTTTATTTCAATTATCGACGTTTCGGCTTGGCGGTTAATTTATCAACACCCCTTATAGCCTATATGTTGACCAGGGCCACTACGATGATAGTAAACAAAACCGCATCCAAATCCATTCAGTGGTTTTCGAGATAAAAAGTAACAAACATAGAGAGATACAAATTAAAAAAATATATATTGTTTTGTTCTCAGTACAAAATTTTAAATGTCGCAAAAATATTCTGCGTTCAAATGGGACTTTTTTATAATTTTATTATTCCATCCATCCATCCATCAGCATACTTTCCAAATTTCACCACTCATGTCGGTCCTCCGTCCTCCTCATCCAGCCGCCCCCCGCAACGTCCTTCATGTCGTCGGTCCAGCGGGCACGAGGTCGGCCTACACTACGCTTTGCTGTACGTGGTCTCCATCCTAAAGCCCATGTAGATAGATATTGCTATATTGTCAGGTACAGCACCAAAAAAAAAACACAAATAACTTCGCCGGTAGGTATTTATTCTTTTGATAAAAATCGGCCAATATTCAGTCCCCATGCGTGACTAAGCTGAGCAAAATACATTACATTTATGTTCGTTAATGTAATTATAATTTTTACCGTAGGTCTCGCGCGACTACTTTTTGTAGTTAATACCACAGAATTAAGAATAATAGGAAATATTAAAACCACTTGTACGTTGTTCCACGAATATTTACTTATTAAGAATGATCACGTTACCGGTTTCATCGATTTATTGACATCTTCAGACGAAGACAACAAGGAAAAACATTAAATACAATTATATACGTTAATTATAAAATAACATGTTCGATGACTAAAAACAGAAAAAAAAGAAAAGAAGGGAGATGGAATATCTAGTTAACGGTTCGTCTTTGCAAGTAAATAGTAAAAAAAAAGTGACAACTACTATAATGTACATAAAATATCATGAAATAAAATAACAATTCAAAATGTCAGATGAGAAGATATAAAGTCATATGTAACATTAATAAATCATTTATGTCGCTGAATAATTCAAAAATTTTTCGTCTCATTAAATCAGTTTAATGAAAACAAATTCAATAGTGGATAGGAGGACAATGATGCCTGGCCATTCAAGAGTAAATTTGGGTTCTGAAGTCAGGGCTTCGAGGGAGTTTAACTAGCGTCCCTTTTTACCTTTTTACACTTTTGTAAAAATTTAGATTCTGTCTGGAACAATTCGGACGAGGCATCATTGAAAATATTTTTTGCCTCTTTTCGGTAAATCCCTAAAGTTGACAGATTTAGACCATTTTTATATCGGGGTCCATTTTAGAAACTTAAGTAGTCGGGAATTCATAAGAGAAAATAAATAAATAAATTGTCACTAGCTGTAAGTATAGTTATGTACCATACACTTTATCAAACCAGAAAAAAATACTAAAACCCCCACTATATTATACTTGTAATATATTGATGTGGGCTCCACCCACTGTATCTGAGCACACTGCTTATTGGGTAAATTTTTTGTGTAATTTATTGTGATGCTCAGATAGATCACATGTGATATTACAGCAGCACCGGTCCATTAAAATACGTAATTAAAAGTTAATAAAAAATAAAATATATAACAATACCAATAGAAGCTATTATGTGTTTTTGCGTAATGGTTTAATCAACATCAGTTCGAATTATGTTTGTTGCCAAAATCCAATAGCGTAAGTTATTAACTTATTATCTTTATCCAAATGATGAAACTACTGGTAGAGTCAATCTGTATAATCCCTTTTGTATTAGTGATTTAAAATAATTTTTCCAATCAGATTTCTAGTAGTTTTTTGTACGAACTAGTTCGGCCACACACAGCTGCTATATCAGGATCTTAAGGGCGTATCAAAACATTTCTTACATCAAAAGATAAAAAAAGTTGGGCGTTTAGAAAATGCAATAAAACGTGTTTTGGAAAAAGTGTTACTTATTTCGGGGACAAATACACGCCTTTTAGGGCATGCAGGTTTCCTCACGATGTTTTCCATTTTTCCCTTTAATGGGACGACATTCAAACTTTTATTCCTACGATAAAAAATTAATACGTAATTATGTATGTTAAGTACCAACAACTAAACTAAAGGAAAAGCTAAGACCAACGATAGTGTGATACCCAACGAAATAAACAAAAATAACAACAATTCATTGGGGAAACAAAGCCGAAGTTGGTAATCTCACACATCCCCCTTTCTGGGGCGTGGGTATTCAGCGTCGGGGCGGGTGCCCCCTTGCTGAGGCGTCTTCCGATGCCCATCACTATGGGCATGTCTTACGGTTTGTCTTGTCCGGTGGTGTTTGCGGCTCTACTCTCGAGGAGCACGGCTCGACTCAGGGAGGAGCTCAGCTCGACTCAGGGAGGAGCCGCGGGTGTTAGGTCCTGCCCGGCGCGGGGGCGCGCGGCGCGGGGACGCGTGGTGCGGGGGAGCGCGGCGCTGGGGACGCGTGGTGCGGGGGAGCGCGGCGCTGGGGAGCGCGGAGCGGGGGCGCGCGGCGCTGGGGAGCTCGGCGCGGGGGAGCGCGGCGCGGGGGCTCGCGGCGCGGGGTGGAAACAAAGCTTTTAATTTGAAACTTACTTAAACGACTACTAAAACTTGTAGAACTTTATTAGAGTTAAAAGTTTTTAACAAGGCACTCATATTTTACTATTTAGTGAACTTTGGCACGATTTTAATTGTCTTATACATGATAACCTATAATCTAAATAAAAAATCGAAGTAAGTACTAGGGCACACTTTACGTTTGAAAGTTATTTGATTAGTGTTATAAAATTTGTCAGTCAAAATCAAATTACATTCGGCTTCATTAAGTTGTACGTATTTTACGTGACTCAGTACTCAACACATACCATTTACACTGAGATCACTCTTTCGTCTTCAAAACAACCAAGATATAACTTGACTCAAAAGAACAACAAAAACTAAACCTAGAATATTGTCCGCTGCCGAGACAGGGGTAGGTGGGACGTAGTGACTGGCATAAATGCCATCCCAAAAGACTCTTCGTTGTTCGTGGGGTCCAATGGCAGGAACCTGAATGAAGACAGACAGATTGGCTGACACCTCTCCACCCTCCAACTTCAGATAGTTGATAGTAGGCACACCAGCTGTAACCGTGAGAGGGTCCCAGTTTACCTGGGGGCCTTCTGTGCCCGTTGTTGGGACACTGAAAATTATAATAAGTTGTTATAAAAATTACATATTTTCTCAAGATACTGAAATGATAAACTAAGTGATACCGATATATTATTTTAGATGTTTTATTATTTCTTATATCAGGGCAAACAGCGAGATATCTTACATTGAGATTTAAAACCTAGAAACCAGCTAAATTATGTATCTTTGAATCGGTTGCTAATTGGTTGTTAACAAACGAAAGCACACATTTCCTATCGAATATACTTTCGCATTAGGAGTGACGTCACAGTTGGTAAATAGGTCAATACCTATAAGTACTGAAGGCAATTTTGTAAGTTCAGATTTTATCTATACTATTTCTGGTGGTTTGCAACCATATGGCAACCGATTTGAAGATACATAACAGGCCCGCTGGCAAAATTATGATGTGATTGCATCTAAACTTTCAGAGAAAAGACTGAACTTACCCAGTATTGGCAAAGGTCACCCATCTTCTAAGTAGACTTTCTTGGACATCGATATCGCTTGGCAATAGGTCATAGTCGAAAAGGTAGTTCAGCACACTGCCATGTCTTGCACCAGTAATGGTTACACCTGCAAACGCCCAATCCGAATTCAGGGTTCCTCTATACTGGAATTCATAAAGCCTCACTGGAGCCTGGGATGTCAGAGCCCTTTCTCTTGCCACTCTAATCGTTGAAATCAAAAACATTGTATCTCCTTCATAGTCAAAATAATCCTCGATTGCTGCTAAGTTGATAATAACTGATCCGAAATAGAACTGTCTTATAGTCTGAGCTAAAGCTGTTTGATTAGTAGTGGAGTTAGATTTTATATCTGCTGGAAGTGAATCCGTAAAATTGCTCTGAAGTTGTCCAAACCAGTCTTCGAATAATGCCTGGTGCGTCCTTAAAGTACCTTCCCTATTTGTGTACCCTGTTATGTATGGCACATGGCTATAGTTTCCAGATCTGATGATATTGATGGGTGCATCAGGAAGAGCGGTATCGTTTTGCAGCAAAACATTTTCTATGCAGGGAGCAAATAAGGCTGTGTTATTCAGGAAGCTGAATCCAGACAAGGAGTTGCCAAGAACAGAAAAGTCTGTTGTCGTAAAAGCTTGTGCCAGTTGTGCAGCACTCTTTTCCGTGTATCCTAATTTAATTCCTAATAATTCAGCGTTTTGGACAGGGTTATAAGCTACGGCCCATGGTGCTAAAGCGTTTCCGCTGGAGGCAATAACTTTGTGAAACAAATTTTGTGCTAATGGTGACAAGGATACCAAGTCAGCAATAGCAGCACCAGATCCATGTCCAAAAAGGATGACGTTGTCTGGATTTCCGCCGAACGCCGCAATATTCTTGTTGATCCACCTGAGTCCAGCAATTATGTCTTTCAGTCCAGCGTTTCCCGGTGCTTCTTCAACACCCAAACATAAGAATCCAAATATCGACAATCTGTAGTTTATCGATACAACGACAACATCCTTCTGAACTAATTTTCTATAGGAATATTGTGAATTTAATGGGTTGTTAGTGTAGTCTAGTCCGTCGATCCAGAGTATGACAGGCTTGGGAGTTGTCAAGTTTTTTGTGAAGATATTGAGGTAAAGGCAGTCTTCTTCTCCAATCAAGCCATGCTTTGTTGGTTGAGCGCAAACTTTGGAAGAATCCGTCGCATGGAAATCTCCAGGAAAGTTTGGGGCTGCTGTTGGCGCCTGGAAATTTTCAAAATGATTATCCTCGCTATTTTGTAATCAAATGTAAATAAATATCTAACATATATTGATGGAAAAAAGGAGTGCCCTCAAACAAAGTATAGGTATATCGTATGGTATAACAGCCTGTACTTTGCCTAAGATACGAAAATATTGCTAAGTACTAAACGACCAAGACAAGTAGACAAATAGACTAACCAATATTCGCCTTTAACGAGAGGTAATAAATAAATAAATAACCGTACCTCTGATTGTCCTGTTTACTAGATATCGCGTTAACAGACAAGTTTTATCATGATAAGAAAAAGTTGAATTAGTTAACACCGATCGCTCGGTAATAGTCCGGCCGGATTTAGGGGAGGGCAACAAGGGCTGAGGCCGAGGGGCCTCCACACAAGGGGGGCCTCTACAAGTTTGTAATGTTCCACACAAATTGTTTCTTCGAATAAACAACTCGTCGCATATAAACTTTTTATGCTCACTCTACATAATGATAAGTATATTTTTAGCCTCGCGGTCTTAGAGACCACGATGTTTTTTTGGAAATGAATGAACAAAAAATTGTCTTAAAATATCAATTTAATTACAACTAAACATTTTGCTACTTTGCTGAAGAGCCTCACGGCCCGCTAATTGTTTAGTAGACATTAGAAATAGCACTCGGGGAATTCCCCATAAATACAATGCTGGTTTATTTTTATCAAAGATCAAGTGACAGCTGAACTCTATAGACATATCAGCATAAGATTCAATTTGCTTTGTCTAAAGAACGACTTATAGAATTCTACGAATCACTCAAGTAATGTAAACACAATACTCGTATTAGTAAATTAACAAAGGCATTCAATTAACTAAACAAATTAAATAAGTTTATCCGCGACGAAATAAAGGAAACATGATTGTATGTAGAGAAAGAGAGAAAATAGCTTACGTCATCATCAGAAGGTCATGTGAGTAATAAAATAAAATAGGGAGTTTAAGTAAAATGAAGAGGCATATGAAAACAAACTTTATGTCAGCTGAAAAGAGGTCAAACTACCTTGAACCTGTTGCTTCCACTTGGATTACCAGCATAAGGGATCCCGTAGAACATGTAATAGTTTCCATCGCTAGCTGTCAGTCCTATAACCCGACCCTGTGCAGTGGTCACTGTTGGCTCATTCTGCGCAAATATTGGACTGACTAATGCACACACTACCACAAATGATATCATTATTTCACACATTTCTGCTGCACGTGGTATTATAAAGCCACGCGCATTACTGATCGATGTGTTTCGCACGGCAGTCCGTTGCATACTAAAGTTGTTAGAAGGAGTTTTAAGATAATAGCTTTCGTACAATCGGCCATACTAAGTTTTGTCTGATTTTGATCTTTACGCGGGCTGCGTAAGGGCTTAAATAGTATACCATGTCGTTGAATGTTGACAAGATAAGGATAACAGTTAAACATTTACATAAGGTGTCAACGATAATGTTGTCTATGTGTGTTAGACGTAGACCAATTTGAGACCAATTTAAATTAGTCCTCAATTCATCACATCCGGTATAGAGCTGATAAAACTCTGTAGTAGCGTCTTTACCTCTATAGTCATTAGTCATAGAAAACCGGCAATGTTCACAAGACATATTATTTTCATTCCATTATATTCTCTCACTGATTAGATATGGTACAATAAATTTGTACATTTTTACCACCTTAGCCGTGCCGTCGCCGTCGCCGTTACCGGTGCTTGCCGGTAAGTGGAAAAGGGGCCATTAGAACATAGAATTCCAATAACCCCAATCCTCAACAACATTTTAGAGGAGTCATTATCATAAAATAACAGGTTAACAATTATTTTTAAATAAAGACAAATTACATTTATTCTGTCAAGATGGTTCCGAGACTTTCGAGGATATTGGACTGTGTATCTAAGTACTAGCCTTTGCCCGCGGCTCCGGCCGCCATTATTGAATCTCTGCCCTGTTTTTAGTTTGGGCGTTATTTTTATGAACACTCCTTATAGTCTACATGTTGAACAGGGTCCCACCGATGATAATAAAAAACCGCATCCAAATCCGTTGAGTGGAACGGAACGAACAACGGAAGGGAAAGCGAAATATACAAACATCTGACAGCAATGGAAGAACTGTCGGCGCGTTTGGTCGACGCCTCTGGTGACCCAAGTTTAGTTTAATGTTTTAGGGCGTATTTATCTATTTAATATTATTAGATTTATTTTATATTTTTATTTCTTACACAGCAAGACAAACATTTTACTTTTAGCCTTAGTACCCATTAATTGAAAATTTCGCAATTTTTTACTACTTTACTATTAGTGTAGATTAACTATTTCTATCCTGTATACCGGATAAATACACAAGTAACACTTATTTAAAAAACACGTAATCTGATCATATTGAACTACATTTTAATTTTTTTTGGGATTCCTTACCGTCAAATGAAAAAGAGAACCCTTATAGTCGACGGAGAGACGTCTCACAAAGTCTTTTCTCGAAGCCTATACATACAACAAAGGAATTTGAAATTATTATTAAAAAATTATTGTTAGATCTTGTTGACGTGCACAATAACATAATTTTAAAAATATTTTAGATTGAAATGGGGTCAAGTATTAGGTGCAACGAAAAAATTAATTAAATTATCTTAAAGTAGTGAGGTATCATTTGAAAGAGCTAAGGATTCTAAACATAAATATATTTTTATTATTACTCCAGTAGTGTCAACTTGAAATTTTATAAAAAAACCGGCCAAGTGCGAGTCGGACTCATAATCATGTCTGTTGTATGGAAGTGCGCAGGTCCGACCCGCACTTGGCTGGTTTTAGTATTTGTTGTTGTAGCGGCAACAGAAATACATCATCTGTGAAAATTTCAACTGTCTAACTATCACGATTCATGCATGAGATACAGCCTGGTGACAGACGGATGGACGGACAGCGGAGCCTTAGTAATAGGGTCCCGATGGTTACCCATGTAATGTCGGTCTTACTCTGTAAGACTACAGCATATGCTGAGTTCTAGCCTTTTTGTCTGCTTCGACACATGATTTCATTTAGCTTTAGTCACATTGTTTTATTCTTTTATGTTATTTCCTTGTGTTTGACTTTATAATTTGTTTTTATAATTTATTGTGTTGTGGTAGATAAATAAATGGATATTCTATTCTATTCTATTCTATTTCTACCCTTTGGGTACGGAACCCAAAAAATGTACTTGATCCTCCTGTCGAAAAGATACTTTATCCAATTTAAGCTGTTATTTGTTTTATTTTTTTGTTTTATATGTAATCTCTTTGTATGGAGGGCTCCAATCCCTCTTGGATTATTGGTTATCTTCATTTCATGGGTGTAGCTAGAGGGGGGGGGGGGGGGTACACCTTGGACCTGATGAGGCAGAGACGGGAAATGTCTTCAGATTCTGCAGATTACTCCCTTCTTAACAAGCGCGTTAAAAGGCAAATTCGTTTTGACCTGCGCCAACATAACACTCGCGTCATTGAAGACGCGATCAAGCGAAACAAAGGCTCAAATGTTTTTGCCCAGCAGTTAGGAAGGACCAATCTGACGAAGCTGAAGACATCTGACAATAGAACCGTTACCTCAAGGCCAGAGATCCTCGCCAAAATCGAGAAATTTTATGGGCTCCTATATTCTTCACACGCTCCCAAGCCAACTGCTCGCGATAAAGACGACAAACGTGCACCTCTAGTCCGCCACTACACCGACGAACTCCCGGATGTCGAAATGGGTGAGATTAGGATAGCTCTTGAACAGCTGAAAAACAATAAGGCGCCGGGCGAGAACGGTATCACAACTGAACTCCTGAAAGCTGGAAGTTACCCTATACTCGGACAGCTACAGGACCTCTTTAATGCCGTTATTCGTACAGGTACTACGCCAAAGGAGTGGAGCAGGAGCCTGGTCATTTTGTTCTTTAAAAAAGGGGACAAAATCCTACTAAAGAACTATAGACCAATGGCACTCCTGAGCCACACCTACAAGCTGTTCTCAAGAGTTATCACGAATCGTCTCGCTCAACGATTCGACGACTTCCAACCTCCAGAGCAGGCTGGGTTTCGAAAAGGCTACAGCACCGTGGACCACATTCACACGCTAAGGCAGGTTATACAGAAAACCCAAGAGTATAATCAGCCTTTACGTCTAGCGTTTGTGGACTACGAGAAAGCCTTCGACTCCATCGAAACTTGGTCTGTTCTGCAGTCCTTGCAGCGATGCCAAGTGACTAGCGTTACGTGGAGATGTTGAAATGTCTGTATGACTCCGCTACGATGTCCGTCCAAGTACAGGGTGTACAAACAAGACCGATACATCTTCAGCGCGGCGTGAGACAGGGAGATGGTATTTCCCCAAAACTGTTTACCGCCGCGCTGGAGGACGTCTTTAAAACACTAGACTGGAATGGACGAGGCATAAACGTAAACGGAGAGTACATTTCACATCTTCGCTTTGCCGATGACATCGTGATAATGGTGGAATCGCTGCAGGAACTGGAGGTAATGGTGCGCAGCCTTAGCGATTCTTCGAGACGAGTGGGTCTGCGGATGAATTTGGAGAAGACTAAGGTCATGTCCAACTGTCACGTCATCCAAGGGCCACTAACCGTCGACAATGTCAGCATCGAAGTTGTTCAGAAATATGTTTATCTGGGTCAAGTCATACAGTTGGATAAAAACAACTTTGACGCCGAGGCAGACAGAAGAATATGCTTCGGTTGGGCAGCATTCGGAAAGTTGCGTCACATATTTACGTCGTCAATACCGCAGTGCTTAAAGGCTAAGATGTTCAACCAGTGCGTCCTTCCTGTGATGACGTATGGCGCTGAGACGTGGTCTTTTACAAATGCCTGGGTTACACCCTGTGGAGGGTTAAGGCTTAACTTTCAAACCCAGGGTAACCCTTTAGTAGAGTTAAGCTTATGCATGGGTTATACCCTATCAAGGGTTAACCCGATCTTAGGCTTAACTCTCAAACCCAGTTAACGTATAAACAATCTAATATTGTAAATCTAAGGACATAGTCATTGAGGCTTCACTCTCACAGAACTTCAAGCACTCACGCATCACATCCGTCAATATATCATAGAAAAGATCACATCATTTGTCCTTTAAAGCTGTTTTATTGGTTTTATGATCCAAATTCAGGCCATGCTCTATCCATTCTCTCCAGCCAAGAAAAGTCTGCCGGAAAAATTATTATATTACGTTTTACGTTACCCAAATTTACAAGCAACAGCTGCTTGGTTACTGTAGGCTTAGCATGAGTTTGTGTCTTCTAGATACTCGTTAAAAACAGCGTAAAATATTTTTTATGAGAAATTGTGGTTATTCTCGCAAGCCGCTAGGGGCGCTGCACAATTTCTCTTACGCAATTGATAATGAGTACAGTAGGCCTACCATGAGTTTTGCTTACTATAAACGTTACCGTCTGCGTAAAATATCTTGTATGAGAAATGCTGGTTCCTGTAGTAAACCGCCAGGGGCGCTGCACAATTTCTCATATAAATATTTTACGCAGACGTTAACGTGTATAGTAAGCAAAACTCATGGTATGCCTACCGAGGCCTAAACGCAATGGTAGGTCTAAAGTAATATCAAAATTTCTTAAAAATATCTTTTTCACTGGACGTAGTGGTTATATAATTTCTAGCTTTTGCTCGCGGCTCCGCCCGCGTGTTATTCGGTTTAATGACGCTTTTTCCGGAATAAAAAGTAGCCTATGTGTTAAGTTAGGGTATAAGCTACATCCATTCTAAATTTGATCCAAATCCGTTCAGCCGTTTCAGCGTGAAAAAGTAACAAACATACACACACACACACACACACAAACTTTCGCATTTATAATATTAGTGTCATGTGAAGTGTGATTTTACTGAAAATTCACACTGAAAAGTAGTTTGAGTAACAAAAAACTAAACTCTACGTTGTAAGTTACCTTAAACCCATAATGAAAAATTGTATATAAAACTAAAAATAAGGTTTCTTCCTCTGCATATTTTACCGAAATATCCAAGAAATAGTTGAAAAGAGATCGCAGAAAACGTCAACCTTGAAACAATCTATTTTATATATTTAGCTTTACTATTTTTTTCATTACAACAACATAGCACAGAACGTGAAAGTTAGATAAGAGCTCGCAAAGTGCACACCCTTCATCACAAAGTTGGCTGCAGTCCAAAAGGTTGCAAAATATATTGGGTCAACAGGCCATGGCATACGCCGTACGTGCTCTGAACACACATGTCCACAGAAGGCTTTGGGTGTCATTAATTACGTTACGTAATATTTTAAAGGTTCGACTTGAACCATCTTAATTCTCAAACATATCGACATAGACTCCTAATGGGTGTGAGAGATGTTCCCAGGTGTGAACTGTGAAATACGAGTCACTGTCCACACTTGGTACACCCACTTTTCACCGATGATTATTACGTCTCAAACGTGATGGGTAGTGAGCCTTATCGCCGTACTTCGGGCACAAACGGTGCCTTCCGACTTCCGACAGACCCTTCCGAAGCACTTTGACCGAACAAAAAATTATGTGCATCGGGGGAACTGAACCTACGGCCTCTTGGTTAGCAGGCGAGCGCTTTGCCACTTGGTCACAGGGGTGGTCTTCCCAATATCTCTAAATCAATGAATCGCAGTCACTGACCTCTCATAACAATCTCGCTCAAAAAGTGTCCGCGATGAATTTTGTCACCGCTATGGGGTGACAAATTCGAATGACGATTTCGTACAACTAACATTGCACCTTATGTAAACGACATAACGTCTTAATTTGGTTGAAGATTTTTGCCACTATGCACGTCGCACGTTCGGACACTTTCTGATGAACTTTTCTTAGAGACTGTGTGTCTTGTTGTTTTATGAGAGGTCAATGATCGCAGTCTAGATCGTGGCTCATGGGGTTATATATGAAATGGAAAAACCTTGCTGGTAAGTAAAGTTTGTAAGGATACGTACTCAAATTATGGCCAAGTGCGAGTCAGACTCGCGCACAAAGTGTTCCATACCACCCCACAATACGGGTACAGAACCCTAAAAACATTATAGTACATAGCAACAATATAGATGCCCGAAAAATAAGGCGCTAAAATGATAGCGCCTGAGAAACCCTCTGAGTACAGAACCCTAATTTTTATTATTTATTGTTTTATTTCAGAATATCTATTAGAATCTGTTAAAATCTGAAACTTGCAAGTATTACCATCTGAAAGATATAGCTGAAACAAATAACGTTAAAAAATGCCACATTTTTGTTGTAAAATGCTACATTTTCGTTAAAAATGCTACATAATGCTGTTTTATAGGGTGACATAAATTTATGCAGCCAAATTAATACTGGTGGCTTGGTAAGTGGTGACCAGTAGCACGGAACGATACCACTTTTTGCTAATTTCGCAAAATAAAACGTTTACCATGGACGACATACATATGTTACGGGTAAAGCTCAAAGTCAGGTAAAGGCCGAAAAAAGTCAAAAATAGGTGCGACGACGAGCGAAGCGAAGAGGAGCGTGTTAGGTTGACATGTCAATAAACATTGGGCGCCGAAGTTTTGTATAGGAGTACCCGGGTAAACCTAGGTTTAACCTATCTTCTATTATTACCCGTATCAGATACATCATAAGTCGTTGTTTACCATCCTTAGTAATTGAGTCATTAAAATTAAATTAAAAAAATAATGCCTATTTCACAAAATGTTTCATTGAGCTTTGATACTGAGCACTAATCGAGTCTTGAGTATGAATCTGGCTACATAAATTAATGTCACCTTGTGTAAGTATTAATTTATATAAGTTATACATTTTCTAGTACACGTGTTTTTGCGATTAATATTATTATTGATTATCTTTTTCCCGTTGGATTTGTTGGAAGATATCTCTTTTTAGGGATAAGCTCGCTTGTGTACATACCTCCTAATTTTTTATGTGTGTAAACTTTTTTTCTGTGTAAAATAAAGAATAAAGAAAGTGTTGCTAGAATTGAGAACTTTTCTTTGTTTTATTTAAGGAAAAGTAAGTGAAGGATTTAAAAAAAATAATAAAAAAATTCGCAAAGTTGCACAAATATGAATAATTTATATAATGCATATGAATAAGACAAAACTATGGAGTACTATACAATGAAATATGCTCTAACAGCTTTTCTTGCTTGCTCAAGCGATATTACAAAATGTAGCTTGATATAGGCAGCGAAGGAGATGCGATTTTGTCCTCGTGATACCTTTTGGGTTTGGACAAATATCCAAATTATTTTCAACTCACTGTTCATACATAAACTTTGATTTTGATTATTTTTATAGATAATAATTTATATTATTTTTATAGATAATCATTCAAAATCAAAGTTTATGTATGAAATATATTATTGGCGAGAGGGTTCGGACCCCGGTTCAGAGCTCCTCTCGTCCAGATTTACTTTTCTGATTTTCTATACCGAAATGATATAAATTTAATTTGTTATCGCCTTGCGATGGATAAATCGCCAAGTGTTAATAATATAGGGTGAAATTCAGTCAACTGCCCAAATTCATACTGGAGACTCGGTTGGTTATCAGGAACAAGGTTTAATGACCCTTCTGGTGAAATTCGAAAAAAATTTTTTTGCCCCATAGTTACTGCACTTTTTTTTATTTCGCCAAAAGGATCGTTGAACCTTGTTCCTGATCACTAACCGAGTCTCTAGTATGAATTTAGGAGGTTAATTTCACCTTGTATGCACGTTTATTTCTATCATAGTTTTATATTATTTTGTTCTATAATCTTTCATTCCTTGCATTTGGAACGGGCCTTATTGATTTCATTTGCCGTCATGGCCGTCATATTGTGTAGGCCTACCATGGGTTTCGTTTACTATACACGTTAACGTCTGCGTAAAATATGTATATGAGCAATTGTGCGTGCAGCGCCCCTAGCGGCTTAATACAGGAAGCAGCAATTCTCATACAAAATATTTTACGCAGACGGTAACGTTTATAGTAAGCAAAACTCATGGTTGGCCTACAGCTCATCGGTGAAAACTATGATATTAATTATTATAAAACATAAATATACTTTTGTGAACTCGGACCTGTTTTTCAGAGAGGTAGGCAGATAAATTTACTTCTGCATGATCCTAACACTACTTCTCTTTCACCTGTTCCGTATTCATCAATTTAGTCATACGAGGTCTTCTATTCCGGGTACTTTTGACTTTGCCCTTCATCAGTCAGTATTTCGCCAATTTGGTCGGCATACGTCCTAGGGCGATCTACTTGACCTTTTTGTCCTGCGCAAGTTGTAATAATTAAATTGTACTATTATTATTTATGATACTTTATTCCTGGTTAAAAAAACAAAGATTAGGTTTCACTCAGAGTAAAGTTATGAAAATAAAGAATATATGATAATATTGATTGTATTTGTAGGGAAGAAACTCAAATAACATAAATAATGATTATTAAATAAAATTAACCTAATATATCTACATAAAAATTGAATAATAATATATAATAAAAAAAACTAACTATACTTATTTTTATTATCTACTGACAAAAATAAACCATTTCTTACAAAAAAGTTAAACTCCCAAGCAAAAACCGATCAACTCAGCCAATTCGATGGTAGGTACTCGTAGCTAGTAGAAAAAAAACACATTTATCCTTGAAATGAGGTGAGGGTAATTTTTATCAACAAACTAAGCCTTGCTTTAAAGTTTGGCTTGTTTATAAAACGTTACCTTGTAAAGCTGCTGTATTATAATATAATATGTAAAGATCATCCACGTAATCGAATTTTGCTGAATAAACCTGTAAAATTGTATTGTTTTCTTGAAAGCGAGCTTTATGAAACTTTGGAAACTGTAAGAGATCACGTAAAAGATTGCTGAAGTTACAAATAGTTACGGTCATTCGCACGTATTTCTGTCAGAGTTGGAAAAACTATTTAAGGAGGTTGAGTTTTTACTCTGTTTTAACCGCCGAGTAGTCCGGTAGTCTAGTGTTCGGTGAGCGTGATTCGGGGAGCTCGTAAAGCTTTTGTTCTATATATTTTGTATACGACAATATGGTTTATTTTCCACCACGCTGGGATCAAATCAATCAAATTTTGTAAAATAGATACATGAAGTATACTTTTCACAGGTCTAATCTTTATAAAAACAATAGAATATTATGAAACAAATATAATACGGGAAATATTGTACATAAAAAATCTATATTTAAGTTGGTCTAATAAAGTTATATATATGCATAAAATAACGAAATATAGGAATGAGAATATTTTTATATAAAATGCAATGAATAAATAAGTTTATAAATAAACTAAATAGGGCATAAATAAATATAATGCCTAACCAAATATATACTAACATATGTAAAAAAATAAAATATAGTACATACCTACATAATGCAATGAATAAATAAGTTGATAGATAAATAAACTACAAATAGATAAAATGCCTAAATCCACCCATTCGATTAATCTTGCTAAGAAGAAAGGCAAGAAACTTAGCAAGATCATGTTTTTTTATCATTTCATGTGTTTTATTATGTATGGAAGTATATTAAACAAGGCGTTTAACTTTAATAAGTAAAGGATAAAAATATAAAAGACCGAAAGAAATTGTGTCTTGAGGAAAAAAAATACATCTTAGTCTACCTGTTAAAATACTAAGCAAAACATCATTCACCTGTCTCATATAGTTTATTAATTTTACAGTCAAATTTATCAACTAATGAACTGTAAATAAGTTGTAAAATGTTCATGTCAATATGTAAAAAGAAATGTCAAAATAATAATAAAAAACAATATATGTAACAATATTACTTTACATAAATACGTAATAATGGTCGGTGACACGTGGAACTGAGTGTGGACTGTGACTTGCATAATGGTCGGTGACACGTGGAACTGAGTGTGGACTGTGACTTGCATTATCGTCCATACTCTGAAACACATCTGACATCCCTTCAGGAGTTCATCGCGTATGGAAGTATTTAAATTAATGAACTGAGCACAGATATTCTGTTTTACGAAGTCATATATATCCTAACAGTATTATTATGAAAGTAAACAGTATTATTATAGGTGGTAGAGCTAATGCCGGGCTCGACTGTGGAGTTACCACCATCTTACTCGAAAATCCTCCCGAAGTTATTCGGGGGAGAGTAAGAGAACAGCTCTCAGGCAAAACCAAGCGGCCCACCATTGCCTGGGACCGATGGATGGCGGTATATCCATCCCCAATTGCCGAGCCTTATATAAAACAGAAGACTGGTGACGGGCAGCGGCGTCACTAGTGCAAAGGTTTCGGCACCGCGCTCACCAACCCGCCTGCCCAGCGTGTGTGAGTATGGGCATTTCTTCCAGGAGGACCGCCAAGAGTGGCGAAATCCTGGAAAGGCCTATGTCCAGCAGTGGACGGAACAGGCTGATGGATGGATGGATGGATGGACATGCACTTTTTTGTAGTGTGCGTAACCTTTGTAGCACGCGGCACACACACAAAACGTGCTTATCTGTGCCACCACTACAATCGTATACAAACGAACTTCGTGAGATAGAATATAATGTGTAAAGTTAAACGGGACGAGATACTTGATGGGGTGATAGCTTAGGTCTTGATCGAACAAACCCGGGAGCGTCTTCATGCATACATTACCATAGCGCTACCTATTTAATTTAATACCTACTTTAAACTTATGCACTTAGGGAGTAAGTACCGTGTAAGGCCTCCGTGGGATAAATTAACAAATATAAGGCAATGTGAAATGAAGGAAATATAATAGCGTTCTTGTATATAGTATAATAACATACACAATTAATATTTAGAACTAATCTTTGTCCGCGGCTCCGCCCGCGTTTATTCAATCTTTGCCGCTATATTGGCCTGGGCGTTATTTTATGTACACCCCTTCGCCTATGTATTGACCATTGACTATGATGATAATAAAAAACATCATCCATATCCGTTGAGTGGTTCTCGAGTTAAAATAGAACATACATACCTACAGACAGACATAAAATCTAAAAATTGTGGTTTCCCGATATATTTTTGCTACTTTTTTACTATTTTATTATTAGTATAAAAAAGAAGATATTTTTTGGGAAATAAAGTATTTTTTGTACCTTTTTATGTCATGTAAAAAAGAAAATTGTCACTCTATGTCTGTCGTGAATATCGTAAAAGGCGACTAAGGGATCATAGTGTGCATTAAAAAAATAAATGTTTGTTAAGTGAATGGAAGGTCTAGTACTGCATTTGAACTAGTCTTATTTCCAAGAATGCCGTTATGTTCAATTCATAAAATCAAGTTAATTTTAAAAGAATACGCCGAAATAAAAGCTGTTTAAATAAAAACCATACAATTTAAAAAAAAACATGGCGAAATGAGTTATTTGCTTTTTTGTTTAGGATCATGGCAGTTGGTGGACCGCAATTTCTCGTTTTAACGGCACGTTCAAAAAATCAAAGTACGTGCATTATACAAAGCGCAAAAAGTTGTATCTTGGAAAAATTGCATGATGTTTTAAAGCCCAGGGGTTTTACAGTAAGTTTAAAAAAAAACAAATAAATTGTTTTGAACATACGAATGACTGCCACCTTGAAAACTGTTTCACGCCACCTCTGATCTGCGAAGAAGTCTTTATTGGCTTTGGAATATGAACCCAAATGCCTTAATTCATCGGACTCCAGTGGTGGCGAGGACTCTATGATTGACCATTGTCATTATGTCTTTTTTTTACTTTATCGTTCCGATTCATGCTGATAATGCTTACGAACTTTTCATGCAGCTCAGCTGTGTAACTTTGTACAAGCTGAGTAACTTCATACAAAAAAATATATAGAGCAATCACAAAAACGCAAATATCTCTTTTCTCCATACTTTTAGCTATTAATATTTTTGATACAGCTTTTATTTCAGCAAAACCCTTTACATTTAACTTGATTTCATTAATTGAACATCACGGATTCAAGGAAATAACACCGGGTCAAGTTCAGTACTAGATGGCGGGCCATTCGCCTTTGTACAAATGTACTTAACTGTATGGTCATTCGTTATGTGACGTAAACGTAACGTTGTTAGCACAAACAGGAACGCAAATGTTGAAGAGACAATTTAAGTGTATGGCATAGGCTAGGAAAAAATGTAATTACTCGTCCAACACAAAAAGGCCAATGTCAAATACTTTATTAGCTTTTGATAGAGGCGATTATTGGTTAGCTAATAGACCATTTTCAGTAACTTAAGTAAACTACTTTTATCAAAAGAGCTGCCCTTCACGTGAATTATGGTATACTTTTTATTGTTTTATGATGACAATTGACCAAATGAGAGCACTTTAAAGTTAGCTCGAATCACGCGCAGTACAAAACGGCAGGTTCAACGTCGACATCCCGCAGTGACGTCATAAACAGCGAGTCGAGTTTGAACTATAGGCAAATTGCTTGAGCGCGCGAAATTATAAATAAATATGAATGTCTACAACTAAGCAACAACCGTATAAATACTGTATCGCGTCAAAATGTAAATCCACAATAATTTCTACACCGGATAAAACTTTTATCTAAGGAAAAGAAAATTCCGAAATAAAAGGCTGAAAGTGATAAGAAAGGAAGAGTTGTCTCTGAAAATATCACCTTACTGTTGTATGTGAGGATCATTTTGACGTATCTAAGTATTTATTGAATTCAAATCTATACTTACTACTCATGTCAGTACTCTTTCTTGAAATTAAATTGTACCTTTAATCTGGTTATAAAGATGGAAAATATTTGGACACAACACAAAATGTGTTTGTAATATGAACAAGGAAGTAAACAATAATTACCAATATTATCTATTTCGTATTAAGTACCTATACCATATGAGTAAGTAGGTTTCTAAAAAGTTTGCTTACCTCTCTGCTTTAAAACTCCTCATTTCGGCACTGAAGAATCTTGTGTTGGTAGAAAAATATTCTGCCATCATTATGCCATCTATTTCTGGGAATATTGTCGGATTGGCCCTTACTAAAGCCCGCTTTGGTCATTTTATTTAAGTTTAAAAGTGCATGGTTTCTATGTATTCACTTCTTAAAAGTTTTAAAGTAAAAACACTATGATAAACCAGAAAAACAACGCCAAATCCGTATAACGCCTGCACAAGTTGGCAGATTCAACGATAGTGACGTCACATCGGCCGCGTGACCTTGAGTGCACTCACCGGCCGTTTTTCGATACATGCATTTTATTACAATCTTTTAATGTAAATATCTCTCAAAGTAATGGGTATTTTTGGATGCTTTAAAAAGATTTATTTCATAAAAAAATACGGCGAAGGCAATGGGTTTACTTACAAACAAAAATAATGTTGTTGAAATAACTCTATTATATCCAGCAGTGGACGAGACTGGCTGGTGGATGGATGGTTGGATAAAAAAGCCACGCAATTTTTCCACCATGCATTTTGTGCTTTGTATAATTTTAATACTTTGTCTTCTTGACCATGCCCGAGAAAACGAGAAAATTGCAGTTCGCCATCCGCCATGATCCGAATAATATTATAAATTACACTTTAAAAATATATTTTATTAAATTGAACTAAAATTTCAATTTATAATTAACCTAAATATTTGTTTCAGGTTGAAATTTTGGATAAATAAAGATTTATCTGTTTTATTTTAGATAGTGTAATTTATAATATTATCCATATACACCGGACCAAAAAGGCTTGCGGCAAACCTATTTATATGCCAATACTTATCCTTTGTTCGAAGTACGAGTTCTCTTGTCAGCCCAGGCGTCGCGTCGGGGACACCTTATATCTTCGACAAGACGCCGCCAAGTCCCAAAGGATTTTACACCAACGGCACAAAAATCCATCCCCCTCCGAGGTTTACATATTCTATCGGAAATACACGTACCTCAAAGGCCGAATATCTTTCAAAAATGATTTCACACAGCGATTATTTCTATTACTATGAGAGGTATTGCTATTTCTGTCAACAGTACGAAATTCCTAAATTATTTTCAGAGACACGATATTTTACTAACTTTGGGGCCTCGCCTTAATAAAAACAACTTGTTGGGCAATTTTCGTCTTTAGATAGGTGACATAAGAACTGCTTTTGTGTACTGAGATAGGTGCCAGCCCAGCTCAGAGCTACCGCTGAGATATGCTTTGATTTATTGTCTCTTGTGTTTCAAAACTCGGTTCGCTGATAGGTTAATCTTTTGTGCTTGGTTTCCTTATAAAGCTATTTTTTATTTATGTAGGAAAATATTTGTTTTATTTTTAAACAAAAACCAACAGCAAATACATTAACATTACTGATACTGATACCAAATATCGCGTCAGTAATGGATTACACAATGATTTTTATCTATTTATTAAATCAGTAGACATTTACAGCCTGTCAAAAATTTGTTGAAATAAATATTGAAGAAACAATTTTTCTTTCGCATGGTTACACCAAACAAACAAGCACAAAATCTGTTAAATCGAATTAACCGCGTTGTTATGTCATGACTATATTACCTAAATTATCCTACTTGAACGTTTAAAGTTCAATAAAGTTCATTAAAGTTCAATATTCATTTCAACACTTTTTTGACAGACTATATTTTCGCTCTGTCGCTATGGGACTGTGTTAGTCAAATGAAAAAAAAGGGGAAAAAGCGAGTCGGACTCGCGCACGAAGGGTTCCGTACCATTATCTATAAAAACCGGCCAAGTGCGTGTTGGGCCACGCGCAATGTAGGGTTCTGTAGTTGCCCGGTACATATAAGTTGGTCAACTAATATAGACCGCGCCAAACTTCTGGTCCCATACATTATAGGGGACCAAAAGTTTGGCGCGACCTGTACTCATAAACCTGCAAAGCCTTCTTAGCTGTGATAGTTTTCCTTTTAAATTGATTATATATAATACTTCTGTGAATTTTTTCACTTTTTTATAAACAACCGTTTACCCAGCAGGGGGGGGGGACGCTCCACTCTAACTAAAATTTTCTCTTTAAAGCTTAATATTTGTTATATGTTAAACGGCCTATCCAACGATACTATGGGATAAACGAGAAAAAAAAATGCATCCCCAGTTTACTTGTATGAGAGGTAACCTTAAAAAAATTTTTTTCGAGATTTTATTTTAACATTTTGTCGGCGTGATAAATATTTATATTCATACCAAATTACAGCTTTCTAGTATTAATAGTCTCTGCGTTAAGCCGCGGACAGACGGACAGACGGACATGGCGAAACTATAAGGGTTCCTTGTCGGACTACGGAACCCTAAAAACAGCAAAAAAATCATTTCTGTTGTATAGGAGTGCACAAGTCCGACTCTAACTTGGCCGTTTTTTGTATTTGTTGTTATAGCGGCAACAGAAATACATCATCTGTGAAAATTTCAACTGTCTAACTATTACGGTTCATGAGATACAGCCTGGTGACAGACGGACGGACAGCGGAGTCTTAGTAATAGGGTCCCGTTGGTTACCCTTTGGGTACGGAACTCTAAAAAGGGTAATGAATGACAAATAATTACTTAATTAATAATAAATATAAAATGTAAAATGTCTACCTTGTTTACCATTTTTTAAAATTTACAGCAAGGTTTTAATTTTTGGCCAGTGATATTATAATATATAAACTAGAACTAGGAGCCCCAAAACCCCGGATTTTCGAGCGTAAGCTGAACACTTGTTAATTCTCTTTTGTCTCACAAATTGAATTAAATAGGTTTCAATTGTTATTAATTATTTATAAAGAAAAATTTGTACCCACTTTGGTAAATGTCTTTTAAAAATTAACTAAGTGTTATTTTACCGTATAAGGAATATAAATACTGGTTACGGTAACAAAACACAAAATTTATCAAACAAAAAATTATAGGCACTATAAAAAAACCCGGACAGTATGCAAAATCACGCACCCCGAAAGCTATTCAAACTAGAAAAAACTGGGGAAACCCGGACGGATGGCAACTCTAGGTGTATAATTTTTTTATTAAATAAATCCTTCATCCATCCATCAGCCCGTGTTCGTCCACTGCTGGACATAGGCCTTTCCCAAATTTCGCCACTCATGTCGGTCCTCCGTCCTCCTTATCCAGCCGCCACCCACAACGTCCTTCTGGTCGTCGGTCCAGCGGGCACGAGGTCGGCCTACACTACGCTTTGCTGTACGTGGCCATTCTGTCGGCTACAATTAAATTAAATAAATATTCTATATCTATACTAATAGTAAATTAGTAAAATAGTCGTCTCTATACATTGAATATTTTCGCGAAATTTTAAATGAAATGTTTTCCATAGTAGTATTTTGTACTGAGGACAAAACCACAATTTCTTGAATTTTTGTCTGTCTGTCTGTATATATGTATATTTCGTTTTAACTCGAGAGCACTCAACAGAAATCTGTTATCTGAAATTATTTTGTTATATTCTTATATTATATTCTTTGATCTGAAATCAAATGGATGCGTTTTTTTATTATACCTATAGTAGTGACCCTGGTAAACACATAAGCTATAAGGGGTATTTATAAAATAACACCAAACCCGAAAACGAGGTAAACATTAAATAAACACGGGCGTAGCCGCGGACAAAGGCAAGTCTACTATAAGACTGGATCGTTTGACATAGAACAAGTTACTAGATGGTTAAACTTGGCTACTTCATCACTTAGATCAGAAAATAAATTGCAGCATAGATTAGAAAGTTCTGTTTCATAGTATAACGTTGTATAACTTTGCTGTAATAGGATGTTCAAAGTAAATGGCTTAAATATAAAATACGCGTTATTATATGTTTTACATGTTTCTTAAACTGTGTTTATTGTTTAATTAGCCTTTCAAAACCTTAACTCTTGTATCTGTTAAAAGCCATGTAAAATTTTTAGTAGCCTTCCGTTCGCGGTTTTGAAAGCTTTTATTCAGTCTCTGTCCCGTTTTCAGCTTAGGCGTTGTTTTATCAACACCCCTTCCCTTTTTAGCCTATAATGTTGACCATGATCACTAGGATAGTAATAAAGAAAACCGCATTCAAATCTGTTGAGTGGTTCTTATGTTTAAACGGAACATTCATCTAGAGAGACAAAAATTCTAAATATGGTAATTTTGGCTTCAGTACAATACTAATAGCCCATTTCATTTTAAATAAAATAAAAAAAATTAAGTGTACAGACATGACTTCTTACCACTTTATTATTATTAGTACAGTTATATAGGTACATAGATATCGTTATATTCTATTGAAATGAAATAGTCTCGTAAATTTACGGGTACACAATATATGTATAATGTATATAGTTACGGACAGCAGGGCTTGAAACTGGTCGTTGTGTGCGTACACAGACAGATTGTATGTAAGTGGCCACCTTTCGTTCACTACACGCGGAACACAGAACTCTAGACAGCTCGCTGTGTCTCTGGCGCATACATACTTAATCCTGCCATAAGTTCGGTCCCTGTTTTTATGGATAATTCTAAGGTTCCCAGAAAACCCTAAAAATCAAATCTATATTCACAGGAACGAGTAGGTTTCAAACTACAATAAACAAGTGATTGTAATATAATATTATAAAATATGTATTTTTGAACGAGTCTCCAAGTAGCAGATCTATATTGTAAAAACACGGTTTGATTTTGGGTCTAAAAAATTCCATTGGGATGGGTAAAAACGAGTTAAAGGTTTAATTTTTATGCCAATGATAGGATAGACAATGACAATATTTTTATTATAAGCTATAAATCCTCAAAATAATTAGTAAAATCGCTAAGCAAAAAATTTTTTCTTCTTAGGCATCAAATTGACGTGATTTGTTCATAACTGTGGTGCTGTAAAATTGCTCTCAAAATATTTCAAACTCATTTGTTTTCCAACGTTTATTGACTTATCTCCAAGAAAAAATAGTCACCACAAATTCTAATTGTAAGGGCTATGATTGAAAAAGTTTGACGCGAAAAGCTGAAATTGTGTCGCGTGTTTTAAGATGCCTGCTTCGGACGCTTCAATGATAGTATTTTTTTTAATGGTCACTGCTTTGAGCAGCTATAATATTTAAAAAGTGTTTGATTAGCTAGCCAACAAATTCCATTCATTAATTTTACTAGATTCAGTCTGGGGAAAAATATCCAACTTAATGTGAGGGACAGAATTTTTGGCAGGACTAGGTAGATATTGTAATGCATAAAAAAGCGGACAAGTGCGAGTCGGACTCGCCCACCGAGGGCTCGGTTAAAGAATATATTTCTTACGATTTAATTGCAAGTGTATAGTTTTCAGATTTTTCCCAATACTTGTAGTATAAGACGGTATTACTTGCCAAATTTCATAGTTCTAGGTCAAGGGAAAATAACCTATAAATTTTGATTCTCTTGAGAGTGTCGAAATATACGTTTTTTGCGGCATAAACAGTTGTATCTTTTTTCACGTTAACTTAGAAGTTTGATTTTTCACAGCTACAAGGGACTGTACACCGGAGTATATGGTTTTAATTTCAACTCGATACCTCCACCCTTTCCCGAGATAAAGGGGTCTTGACAGACGGACAACAAAAGTGATCCTATTAAGGGCTCCGTTTTTTTCTTTTGAGGTACGCAGCCTTAATAATGGGTGATGGGTGTCTCAAAATCTACTTTACTTTTGAATATCTAATAATTTTCGTTGTGTCTAACATGGAACGCGGATATATTGCGTTGGAATAAGCACAGTTTGGGCGTTTTTCAGTCAAGCAACAAGACACCTTTATTATTGTCTTATATCATACTTAATATTATTCTTAGTCAAGCTTATAATTTCTATTAATCACGTTTCTTTAAGTTCGCATCAAAATAGCTTGAAAATATGCTTTATTTGTTATATGTTACCCAAGGGTGCTACACGCGCCGCATGCCTGAGTATTCCTCGTAGTGTAATAAAGGTCACTCGTAAGTTAGACCGAAACGTCCGGTTTATCTTATAGTATGACCTATTTCACTATCATACCATGTAATTTTTGCTTTGAAATTAGATTTTCGTGTTTTGACGGAGCCCATAAATAAGCATACTTCATATTTAAAAGCTCTTTGGAGATTTCTTAAATTAAGTAATGACAAATCTCAGCTGAAACTAAGATATTTACTGGAGAGACAACCTATACATAGTTAAATTTTGATATTATTTTATTTAGGTATTTATTTACAGATACAACTATTGTATTCAAATATACACTTCAACATTCCCTATTTATATATTTATAATAATAATCTACTCTCGGTGGAATCTGTGCGCTCGTCTGCAGGCGATGGCAGAATAACAGCGCCGCAAACTTCGGTTTTCTCTTTATCGCGCCACACGTACCACCAGAATGAACTTTTACATTTAAATACTGTGTTTTAGTTATTTAACTTGTGTTAGACATAGAAGTTAGTTTGTTAAATTATGTTTTATTTATATTGTTACTTTGATTTGTAATATTTGTGTTGTGATTTTGGGAATAAAAGTTATATCTATCTCACTATCAATTTAACTTTTCTTAGCTTTCCGAGTTTAAATGAATAGCAGTCTAAACTGAATTCGGATATTTGCACTCTGACCGAACCACTGCATGACCTTTGAAACTGTGTTGCGTGCTGTGTATGTAGAATAAATTGCTCGAGAAATGAAGACCTTATGTCTTTACTATGAGGTTCTATTTTAATTTATTAAGTGGATTTCAGCGGAACTTTGGCAAAATGCATTCGTGATAAGAACAGGTAAGCTGTTGCGTGATTATAAGCACTATTATTACAACAGAGTAGTGTAGGTAAGTAGCTTTTGTGTTGTTGCTGATTGCTTATTTTCATGACCAACACTGGTTAAGAATAATTACTAAAGTGAAATTATCTTTAATACGTACAAATAATGATCTTCACTAATGTTATAAAGTGGAAGTGTTTGTGAGTTTTGATGTAGGATGCGATCTCTGGAACCAGTGATTCGATTTCAAAAATTCTTTCACTAACAGACAGCTCTATTATATTTGAGTGCTATGAGCTATCGTTCGTTGCCTAGGGATGCGATGCCCTAGAAATATGGCATTAATCTCTTAACTTCTGAACCGATTTTGAAAATTCTTTCACTGTTGTAATTTTTAGACTTTTTATTTGGTTATAAGCTATAGTTTATTCTGTCAATATGTTATTTAAATTCACGCGCGTTATATGTTATATTATTTTAATCTTTTAATGGTTAAACTCTCTTCTTGGACACAGCTATAGTTTGCTCCATGGGGATAGACAGTTCGAAAAGACTACCCTAAAACTAAATAATGCGGGCGAAGCCGCGGGAAAAGCTAGTCACGTATAAAATGTTACAGCTGATTTTTTCGGCTGCACTATATTCCTTATAGTCTATTATTTTTATACACAGTAGGCCTAATCACGCACGCTTGGTACGGCTAAATGAAAAAAAAAATTTACTTGTCAATACAAAATTTACAGTAGGTTTTCAAATACTAAAGAGACGTGAAAACTTTCTTTTCAATTGCGCGGTAATTCTTCTTTAGGAAAGTCGCTTAGTATGATCAATAGCTTCTGTGGTATCGTTTGATGATACCAGCCCCTTTATTCTGTATCGTAAAATCAGTCGCCAAACCGAGTGCCTGTCGTCGAAGACATACATATCCCCTTTCTGAGGGTACGTTCGCACTTGAAATGACGTCACAATTCGTAAATAGTCCAATACCCATTAAAGGTTATTTTGGAAGTTCATTTTTTAACTTTTTTTGGTACTAATGAGTTATTTTGAATGATAATCAAATTAATATTTTAAATCAATACATTTGACCGTATATCACATCTTGATTACCTCACGAACAATGACGGAGAGATCAGCGCGAAACGAGTCGTGAAAATTGAGAAAAAGAGATGTCACAGCGTAGCTAAACTAGTAAGTCAGCCTTTGACACATCAAAACGCATATTTTTAGCATGTATCGATTATTTATATCTCTGGCCCCAACCATGTAATGCTAAGTCATTTTTAATAAGATAAAGTATAACAAATTGTTAACAAAACTGTGTTGTCGGTTTAAAAAATATGTAAATATACAAAAGCATGTTTTTCCCATGTGCCTCTCAATTGGTGTTTCTGGAAGCCTAATCCAGGATTTATTAATAATAAAACAGACGACAATATTCCGCTCAAGTGATTCAGAAACGGAATCTATTCAGTGAATCCAAGTGCCTATTGAGTTAATGAAACTTGAAATGAATACAACCATGCCAGAAATAGGTTAGACCAACTCAAGCGCAACTTTTAACAATGGTAGGTCTGCTGTTTGTTATTTACCTCAAAACATGAATTTAACCGCTCCTACTCGTATGTTTAGTCAAGAGTTGAAACAATTGATTTCATTGTTACATTTTCTATGAACGCAGCTCATGGGTGAAAGTTCACTTATCATTAAAGTTGATAAAAATCCTTATTCATATATTGCTATATATTTTCAAGTTTAAGTATATTTACTATTGACGCAACCAACAACCGTTCGCTCTTTTAATCAACTACTAACAGGTGGTTGCAGTCGTACCTGGATCCGTTTTGTACCTTCGCAGGATCATTCATTGCCACACTTCTAGACAATTGGCATGGGTTACTGAGAAAAGAAAGAAATTGCTCTGAGGCTGACTTCTATTTTTGATTAGGCTACATTACTCAATGAATCAGCCTGCAGCCTCCTTTACAACTTTTCTATGATAACTTTCACGTACACGAGTAATTCCGTAACGATATAAAGATTCACTGCTAATCTTTAGTAGCAATTTTAGCAGCTTTATTTATTTTACCCACTTTCACCTTTTGGCTTTAATGTGATGCACGGCTTATACCTGAATATTAGTTTTCCGAGCTAAGAAGATTAAGCAGCAATATCGTTGCACCATATTTCAGTCTGCAGTTGAGCTGTTATATGAAAAAAACTTTTTCTTTTTAAATACAAATTTTCTTTTTAGGGTTCCGTAGGCCGACAAGGATTTATAGCTTCGCCATGTCCGTCTATCCGTCCGTCCGTCTGTCTGCGGCTTAGCTCAGAGACTATTAGTATTGGTACTTAGCTGTAAATTGGCATGCGTATACATATTAATCACGCCGACAAAACGGTAAAATAAAATCATGAAAAATCATGTTTCTATTTTCTTTACACGTAAATTGGGGATGATTTTTTTTTCTCATCCATCCCATAGTGTGGGTTATCGTTAGATCCATCCGTCCATCTATCAATCCGTTTCGAAGGGTTCGTCCACTGATGGATTTTCCCAAATTTCGCCACTCATGTCGGTCCTCCATCCTCCTCATCCAGCCACCACCCACAACTATCGTAAGATAGGTCGTTAAAAAACATAGTAGGTGTGTGAAAAGGGATCCGTTGGCGAAATAGCTTTAAAGTGCTAATTTTTGTTAGAGTCAAGTGTGCTTCCCCCTGCCTGCTAAACTGCTGTTTTGTTTATGGATATGAAAACTATCACAGCTAAGTAGGGTTTACGAGTACAGATCGTGCCAAGCTTTTAAACACGGGGCGATTCGTATCGGCAGGAACAAAATGTATGTAACAATTCCTTCGGATGAGCGACTTCCGAGCGGAGTAGAATTTTGGCGCGATCTGTATTAGTAGACCAGTCCGCATATTGTTTAGGGTAACTATGGAACCCTACATTGCGTGTCGTCCGACACGCACTTGGCTGGTTTTTATTTGTGTGATATATCTGGCAACAGCTGGTACCAAAATCATTCAGACTGCCATATCTATACTAGCAATAAAGTAGAAAGAAATTCGTGTCTGTAGATTGAATATTTTTGCGAAATTTCAAATGGGTTATTTTAGTTTTTTTCAGGTTTTAGAAATTTGTCTGTCGCTCTGTTCCATTTTAACTCAAGAACGTCTCAAAGGGTTTGGATGCGGTTTTATTAATGATCATTGTAGTGTTTGTATGGTGTCAGTATATTTATATTATTAAGAAAGGTAAGGAAAAAAGCGATCTCTTAAAAATATAAGAATAACGTAAAAGCAGAAACTACAAACGATCGACGCAGACACCTTAGAAATCTAAAGAATCAAAAGAAGTAAAAGGCTGTAGTTATCTGTAGACTCTAACTACCCCTGTGGGAGACAGGCGTGAGTATATATCTGAGTAGATATTTCATTCCAACACTGTCTAAAATAGAGCATAAAGCTCTGCTTACTAAGCGTCTTTGTCTGACTATCCCAACTCCACTGAGAAATATTCGCCAATTTTCTCTCTGTAGCAATTTACGCGGTAATTGTACCTAACGAGCACTTTCTGTACGGCTGGTATAGTAAAATAGACTTTACTGCGGGAAAGTTTTTGTCGAATACTGTGTATAGGTATAGTCATATACTAACAAGCTGTGTTTGCCTGTAATTAGGCTCTCAAACCTACTTTATATGACCATAAATAAGCTGTGGTGGAATTGTGTAAGACAATCGTATTCATTTGACAGCCAAAACGTACGATTTCAATTGATTACATTTTTACGACAAATGACTATAGGAAATTCATTTTTAGTGTTTCATAGTCCGACAAGGAACCCTATAGTTTCGCCATGTCCGTCTGTCCGCGGCTTAGCGCAGAGACTATTAGTACTAGAAAGCTGTAATTTGGCATGGAAATAAATATTAATCACGCCGACAAAGTGGTACAAATAAAATAAAATAAAAAAAATTTAAGGGTACCTCTTATACACGTAAACTGGGGATGATTTTTTTTTCTCGTCTATCCCATAGTGTGGGGTGTCGTTGGATAGGCCGTTTAAAAACATTGTGGGTGTGTGAAAACCATTTTTCGATTTAGGGATCCGTTGGCGAAATATTAAGGTTTAAAGTGAAAATTTTAGTTAGAGTGGAGCGTCCCCCCCTGCTGGCTAAACAGTTGTTTATAGAAATGTGAAAAAATTCACAGAAGTAGTATATATAATGAATTTAAAAGGAAAACTATCACAGCTAAGTAGGCTTTACAGGTTTACGAGAACAGGTCGCACCAAACTTTTTACAATGTATGGGATCAGAAGTTTGGCGCGATCTGTATTAGTAGACCAACTTATATGTACCGAGCAACTACGGAACCCTACATTGCACGTGGCCCGACACGCACTTGGCCAGTTTTATTTATTGAATGAAAACTGTACAAATTATTTCCACAGAAACCATTAAATACGAGTATGTGTGTCCAAAATTTTAATATTTAATAAATAAAATTTGCCGTTTATTATTCTCATGTCATTGTTCAGAACAAAATGTTTAATTATTCTGAAATAGTACCGGAGAAACCAATAAAAGAACTCCAAACAGAGCGCATGAGCTGCATTATCGTTATAAAACTTAAACACTTGGTTTGAAGGTGTATTAAGCAGATTGGAATGATTAATAACTAAGACAGTTTTTTCTTTATCTACTCCTAATACTATAATTAGGTTATTACATCTAATATAGACATTGTTTGTTCGATGTTAAATACCAATATTATAATCATTGTTATTCTGCGCTCTAATTGGCCCAATTTATTATAACACCACTAAGATAACCAATTAGCGACTAATACATTTCTTATTTGGCTATCATTTAAATGGTCAGCAAATTAAAAAGGTTTTGGTCAGCTCCAAAATATATTTTGTCTGCAAACAAAGTGAATTGAGCTGCCTCTAGTCGTCGGCAAATATAACTAAATTGATCAGCAATTAATGTGATATTGGGCAGCTTTAAAATTCATGTCATAGGAAATTAAATGTATCTGCAGCAATATTAGTAATAGAGCAGCAAATCGTGATTCGGATTTTATTAAATTTTAGCAAGCTGTAAAACTTACTTTGATTTACTAAATAATTTAATTTCTACAGCAACAAGAGTGTGCAACTTTTTACTGCATTGAGTTATTGTGAAATAATTTATTGTTATTAATGGACTGATCACTTTACCTATCATTTGAAAATAAATTACAATAAAACTAGGAAAAACATCAATCTAAATGTTCAAATTTATCGGAATGGGTATTGTACTAAAGCCGAAACTAAAATTTTTGAACTTTTATTTTTGTGTCTGTCGGTCTGTATGTATTGTATGGATTTATTATGATCCGTTTTAACACGAGAAACACTCAACGGATTTGGGTGCGGATTTTTCATTAATTTCATCATCGTAGTAACCCTGGTCAACATAATAGGCTATAAGGGGTGTTCATAAAATTACGTCCAAGTTGGCATTTTTAACCATTCACTGTAGAAGTAAAAATAAAATAACAACATTATGTGCGTTCCATTTTTGATATCAGGTTTAACGTGGATTTCCGTAACATGATGCTTGGCCTTTAAAATATTATTATTGACCTAACCACCTAAAGAAATACGTACGTAACTATACAATAATTGTCTTTATGAGAATTTGCCCTTAAGAGAATTTGCCTATTTGCGAATTTGCCTTTTTGCGAAGTTGCCATTCTGCGAACAAAGGGATTTAACTATCCAAAAATAAGTAACATGCCGAAACAGCTGTTTTGTGAAACTTTCAGTTTTGCTGTTCGTAGGTATGTTATTTTACTCTAGTATACGACTAATGTTTAATGAGCTTTCTGACAAAGCTCGGCATCTAAATGCTTCCCCTATAAAATGCTGGCTTCCCTGGGTACGGTGACCGCTGAGCGGGTGCTTCGAGCTAAATGGATATAATAAAAGATTACTTAGGCTTGGTTTAAATATATCTAATAAATATGTTTTTTAGCATAGGGCTCATTGCGGAGGGATACCTGGTTGTGAATTCCAAAATGGGCAAACCAAAATGCCTTTTGCTTCAACACTCCTAAATTTAAGCATATTGCTATGAGGGCAAGTAGTAAGCATCCCTAGTGCAGTGCTAAAGCATCTAAAACAATTGCGTAAGGATCCCTCTTCGATAAAAGTGCACATGTTAATGTGATAAACCTTGTAAATTTTCAACGGAGGACGCTTAGCATAGTTGCTAGGGGTGTTCCGAGGTTATTTAGCCTGGTAGGCAAGATGAGCGAGCTTGCAGGTGACCTGGGGCAGAGGGGGAAGCTGCATCCACCGCGCCTTATTCTGAGCGTGATATCTGAATACATTAAGCAACTAGATCGAGTTTGGTGTCATTTTCATATAATTCAAAGATGACGAATTCAATTCCGGAACAAAATTACCACTCGGCAATAAAAAATAATAGAAATTTCAGCAAAAGATCAAAAATAAATTCAGTTTCGTGTATGGAAATCTTCACCCAGTCTTTTTAACAGTAAGAGTAAACTCTAGATTTTTTTGAATAGACCTCAGGATTCATTCTTGTTTCTTTAAGCCACTCATGATCGTACTTTACGTTCCTTTGTTTGCTCCTAGCAACTCCTGCTCGCTCTTCAATTTTTATGGTAACTTGTTTGCTGTTGAACCTGCCAATTTGCCATCACGCGGGCTTACCTGTCTTAAAAAGTTTAGTAAAGGATAACTTTCTTTCTTTGCAATCTTCAATCCATCTGCGAGTACCTATGCTACTTTTATTATTTATTAACTTATGGTTATTCAAGAAATTTTTGTATTTATAAACATATATATGGAAATATAAGTTTACTTTATTGTTTACTGTATTTAAGTATGAGTAATGACAATGAGTATATAATATAAAATGTAGTAAGCAAAAACTTGTTGAATAATCCATTATTACTTTTCATAAACACCACCTTGACGATTTCTCTCATTGGCGTCATTTTCACCCAAAGTTTATCTAAAAGAAATAGCTTCAAGCGATAAGTCCACCAATGGTTACCTACCTTGTTACTTGTTTTCTTTTCTAGGTTTTCTTATAAATATACACAATAAATAATTTTTGTCTTGTCGTGACCAGTCTTATTTATTGGTTGATTTGTGATTATCACTTTTGCAGTTCTTGTTTTGCTTTAATTTTTACGGCAAGAGCTTAAAGATTCTTATCTCGCTTCACCTTTCAACTTAATTCTTGAAACTCTTATTTATAAGAGTTGATACAATCAACTGATGTCGGGCGCAGTAGGGCCCGGAATATATCTTGAAATATATATTTTTCTTTTGTGTATATACCCCAATATAATAAAAAACAAAATTAAAAGAACAAACTATAAAAGTTTATATACATATATTTCATCTAAAAGAGGTAATATTAGCAGTCTGCTTGTTCTTGACTTTTGATGGTTGATATCATTAAGCAGTTTAGAAGCTTCGCTAAGATTTGTTACAAACAGTTCATTGTTTTCAATGTTTACAGAGATTGCTTGCCGCACTATGCTGTACTGTGGCACTACACTGAGACATCGATCTCTAATTTAAGAGCTCCTGCCACCAATGCTGTTGTTTCCTCGTTTAGAATTTCTGCACCTCTTAATTCTCTGGCAGTTAATATTTTTTGAGGATGGATGGAGTGCCTTTTATCCTTAGCAAGGCCATTAACTAGAATACAATTCTAACGTTTACATGTTTCTGTTTGTACCTTAATTTTTATTATCACAAGCTGTTCGTTGACCTTATCAAAAATCTGGTCAATTCCTTCAGCCTGGTATGCACCATAAATCTACATAACCTGGTCAGCTCCATCGAACTCTGCAACCTGCTCGTCCTCTTGATCTGAAAACACATAGTGTTTCAAGCAGATTGAATGTATAATCGTGTTCCATCTCGCAGACTACGTTTGAATTTTCAAATCTCATTAATATTCTTTAAATGTTTGAATCTCGTTCATACTCGTATTGGTACGGGTATTTCGTACCTAGTTTGATCTTCATGTTAAAGATATCTCTTACCAACACGGTAGTAGTTTTTCTTTGCATCTTCACCTCGAGTTTTATAGGTCCTGTTTTCTGAGGTTTTTTACTTGTGGCCACCATTTACTTCTGGGTACGGCCGACAGATTCGTGTTCTTCAAGGCATGCTGGTTTATCTCACAGTATTTTTCGTCACTGTCTTCACCACGATGTAAACATAAACTTCGAAAAACTCATTGGTCCGATACTCGATCGGCTACCCTGGTCTCAAGATTTGGAGACGTGTATCCTACTAAGCGACTGCTGATTTTACTGCTACTTTATTTACTACCATGAAATTAGTATTGTGATAAAAAGACATTAGTACAAACGGTAAATTATTTACATTTACAAAGTTTCGCCATAACATTATGATTACAATTTTCTACGGATTCTAAACCTTTATAGGATAAGGTAATTTAGGTTTTCGAACTCTTATTCAATGATTTCCACTCGGTTTCGAAGAAATTATGGTTGAACCATCTTTCCATTACTTGTGCTATGGATGATCCCCTTGGAATACCAAACAGAGCCATGAGTCCGACGATAACAAAGATTAGTAAAAATATTACCACTGTTAAACCAATGAATATTAGAGTTATAATCAAACATGCGTGAGCCATTTTAATAAATAATTTCTATTCTAATATGCTTCTTTTTTGCAACCTGTCGTGGCCAATGCCATACTCTATGGTCTTATGAGTCTATGGAGCATAGATATCATAATAGACTAAATAATTTTAAAAAAAAACGGCTACATCTGCCGATCATGCTAAGAAACACTTACGACTGCAGTACTGAATAAGTTATGTACAGTGATTTAAACAGACATTGAAAAAGATTTGTAATCACTTCAGTAGATGATTTATAAATTAACTAGAATAGAACTTTCCCGTGACTTTGCCTATGCTGAATAAATCTCTGCCCTAAGCTAATCAAGTTAGTTTCATCTTTCATAACTGCTTAAGGAAAAGTTTGTGTTTTAAACGGTATTTAAGGAACCCTCGCACTTAGTTTTAAATATACAGGATGAACCAAACGAATGTCCCCTGGAGGGAAAGTACCTTAAATATTAGAGATAGCAAATTTTACTAAAGGAAGTTATTTTATTATTAAAGATAAGGAAAACTGCATTCAAAGAATTAGATATACATATATAAGGTCACTTTAATTTATGCAGCCAAACTCTTACTGAAGACTCGGTTAGTGCTCAGTAACAAGGTTCGATGACCATTTTTGTGAAATTCGTAAATTAATCTTTTCGTGTTCCTTACAAACGCAAGCTCAGCCCGAGTCAATTACTATGGGACTTCAAGATTTTATTTTGCAAAATTAGCAAAAAGTGATATCGATCCGTGTTACTGATCACTTACCAAGCCTCCAGTATGAGTTTGGCTCTATAAATTAAAGTCACCTTATATGTATATACTGACACCGAAGTTATTTTTAAAGTATCAACATTTGGACTGTGGACTGTGACTTACATTTCTCAGTTTACACCCGGAACACCTCTGACACGTCCTCGGGGATTCATGTCGTGACGATATATGTTTTATATATATATCAATAATAAATAAATATTTATAGTTGTGGTAGAATGTAAGGTACCAGTTTACATAAGGAAGCTAAATCAAGAAAATACTCATTAAGAAATCTTTTACCATTTTATTATCTTAAAAATATCACATGATCTAGAAGATAGGCGTGAGCATGTGAATGTAATACCTAATTGTATTCCACGAGTACAAAACACCGTCTCTTGCTATCTAAGGTTATATACTACACAACATAGCAATTTGTTGATCCTTGTTCGTTGTCTTCATGCACAGCACAATTACTTATAAAGTTGTTTGTAGTTCTCACCACAGCGTAAAGTGTCCCTCGGCTTCCGCCGCACCCGGTATATCTTTCTCGAAAATGCCTCTTAATATTTTTGTACCGTTATTGTATGAGTAATTGAGTTTTACAATTTTGCTTCCTAAATAATAGTCAACAAGGGCTATTGTCCCGAAGATGGAACCAGCTAGAAGGATGAGGAGCAGCGGACAAATCACACAGACTACGAGCACCACTGTACAAGTGCCCATTTTGATAAAATTTTGACAAAATAACCATTTGGCGGCTGATCCTTCGGACGATATTTTGACATGTTTAATTTAACCAGAGATAAATGGGAATAAATCCCACAGAGCAAAAACTTGCTTTGCAGGAGATTTAGACAAAGAAGTTTTATTTTCCCGCGGTGCGCCCATTTTTTCGATACCGCACGGCGGAGTCGCTATAGAAGAGCCAACGAGAGATGGCACCTATGACAGCTGCGTTTAGTGATGAGGTGCATTTTAATTTCGGCAAAAATAAAAATCAAGTGCGACTAGCGACTTGAGTAAATAAAATATCGATTTATTTGACACGTCACACAACATGCGTCATAATAATACAAATGGCAAATGTGCATTTGCTTACATTAACAAAGCAGCCATAAAATCTAGAAAACTAGTTTACAATTTTTTTATCATAAAAAGATGTAGTTTGTAAGCAGACGGAGCCGTACGATTAAGGAGAATAGAACCCGTTATTTACTGATTACAATTTAGCCACTAACATTCCTCATGAACCTTGAGTTTTGAAAAGATTAGAAAATGTTGCTATAGTCTTTGTAAAATCGAAAAATGATGATCGAAACGAATACTACGTCACTTTTCGCTGCCAGCAACAATGAAGTATTAGATTATTTTAGTGACTCGTACCCATAAACAATTATGAAACTTGGTAGGCATTTAAACGTCATAGGTGCCATCTCTCGTTGGCTCTAGTTTAGTCTTTAGTTGGAAATGAAAGTTGAGTTTATTTTTTGTTACATTACTGAGTTTCTTTAGTCTTTAATGTGTAGCCTTATAAGGGTGACATTGTCAGCATGGTCAGACCTTATACATCACTTCCGGTGCTTCCGGAATAACTTTTTTTTAACAAAGAATAATTTTATTTCTGACAAATATCACTAGGCTTTTTAATAGTTTTGCACATTTAACGATTTATTGCTGCAAAATCGATTGCATAAGTTTCTTTTTGTCATTGGTCGCACGCACCTCGGAGCATGGTCAGACCTTATACATCACTTCCGGTTCTTCCAGTTTTTTTTTTCAACTCAGATAAAGAACGTTATTCGATTCGTTCGTTATCTGAGTTTTTTAACAAACGATAATTTTATGTCGCCAGAAAACGAGGGCCATAGAGGTGATATCACAGAGTACCTTTAGATGGTGATATCCCTTTGCCGTGAATTTCATGTCTGTTAGTTTGCACTGGCGTTCAAGAGTATGTATGTACATATACGAGTATCTGTATGGGCATATCTCTTAAATAACTGAACAGATTTTGATTAGACTTTTTGCGTTTGGTTTTAACTTTGGTCACGGTTAAATAATAATTAAAATCGGTCCTGTAGTTCAAAAGTTGTATTTTTATTGCTTAGGTGTTCTATGTAAATAGTGAATATTGATGTTTTTTGATTTTTGTTTTTGTTACTTCGTCAACAAAAAGAAGCTAAAGCAACTAAAAAGAGCGAATGAAATGGTTAACTCTATTTTCGAGTTAAACACATATTTGCATGAGCAGAGCCTTGAGAAAAATTTAAAATAAAATACAAATTTAAATAAAGGAGTTTTAATAGATAGACATGCAGGTGAATGGTCAAAAAAGTGATTCCATATTAGGGCCTGGGGTTTTTTTTCGACCCTTAAATTCAATATAAGTACACAATTTAAAGGATTATAAATCGATGCTTCATTTTTGGCCACTAGTGTTTTCGTGACTTTGTAAAAGCGTTAATTTTTCCAGTTTCGGAGTGCACTTTAGTACCCGCATCATAAATAGATAAATCAGCATATCCATATATAGGTATGTTATGCCAGACGTTGTACTTTTTGTCTGATATAATCACGCATAAATAATTATGGTTACAGATTTTAACGACAGCCATTCATTCTTAGAAAGACTTGGATAGACGTGTTTTTTCGTTCACAGGAGGCTGTACGTAAATATTAAATTTCAAATAATTTATCGCTGAAAATGAAAAAAATATATATAATGTATTTAGGTAATGCCGGCCCGAAATATGTTCTAAAGCCTATTATTTATTTTATTTCCCTAACTAGCAAAGGCAAACAAGGATTTTATATTTTGCGGGAACCTTGAAAATGTAAAAAAACCGGCCAAGTGCGTGTTGGGCTACGCGCAGTGTAGGGTTCCGTAGTTGCCCCGTACATTTTGTAAGTCGGCCTACTAATACAGATCGCGCCAAACTTTTAGTGCGCTCGGAAGTTGTCGTTGCCGAAGAACGGCCGTTTTCGTGTTTAGACGGGACTAAAAGTTTGGCGCGACCTGTACTCGTAAACCTGTGAAGTCTACTTAGGTGTGGTAGTTTTCCTTTTAACTTTGTCATATCTACTTCTTTTGTGAATTTTTTCACAATATATATTCATAAACAACCGTTTAGCCGGCAGAGGGGAATACATGACTCTAACAAAAATGAGCACTTTAAAGCTTATTATTTCGCCAACAGCTCCCTAAATCTCAAAATGGTTTTCAGACACCCACAATGTTTTTGAACGACCTATCCAACGATACCCCACAATGGGATAGACGAGAAAAAAAAATTATTCCCAATTTAAACACATTAAACATTTTTTTTTTCGAGATTTCATTTTGCCATTTTATTGGTGTGATTAATGTGATATCCATGCCAAACTACAGCTTTCTAGTACTAATAGTCTCTGAGCTAAGCCGCGGACAGACAGACATGGTGAAACTTTAAGGGTTCCTTGTCAGAACACGAAACCCTAAAATCAGCGAGGAAGCTTTTGGCATTTTTATGGGCAAGCGGGAGAATCATATATATTCTTAATGCCAGCCACAGTCGTGTGGAGCATTTTCAAACATTGGAGCTCCAGTCTTAAAGCGAAATCCTGTGTAAGGACAAAAGAACGAATTCTGTCCCAAGCCTTTCTTTATAGCTGCTATTTCCCAATTCGTCTTGGGCCTTAAATAAATAGGTACCGTTTGCTACTTCTTTTAAAAGGATTTCTCAATTTTCTAAATCCCTTTGGCTCATTTTATAACTACTGCAAAATAAAGAATTTTGGTAGTGGATGGGCGGATGGATAGGCCTTTGTTCGAATCTATAAAGGATATAAAAAAAATCACGGCTGTCGTACATATAACGAAATTTAAATGAAAACTATCAAAGGCCTTACAAGTTAAGAGGCAGCTGGCATTATCATGTAAAAATTTAACATTTCCAGCTCCTAATTTACCATTTTAAGAAAGACTTTAATATTGTTGAATAGTACATTTCAAACATAGACCAATTTTTTGTATCGAACATGAATGTAGCAGATTTGCTAATACTACTTTGTATTTTTTGTTGTGGTTAATCTCCTACCCAAGGTGGTAGAGCTGATGCCAGGCTCGACTGTGGAGGTACCACCATCTTACTCGCAAAACCCCCTAAGTTATTCGGGGGAGAGAAGAGAACATCTCTCAGGCAAAACCAGGCGGCCCACCATTGCCTGGGACCGATGAATGGCGGTATATGCCTTATATAAAACAAACTGGTGACGAGCAGCGGCGTCACTGGTGCAAGGGTTTCGGCACCGCGCTCACCAACCCGCCTGCCCAGCGTGTGTGAGTACGGGCATTTCTTCCAGGAGGACCACCAAGAGTGGCGAAATCTTGGAAAGGCCTATTTCTAGCAGTGGACAAAACAGGCTGATGGATGGATGAAATCTCTTAAAACCTCGTTTACAGAAAAATAACTTCAAAGAGCTAAATATTTAATTCAAGTTCAATAAAATTGCTGAAAAAAATTGCCAAAACATCAGATATATCAATTTTTTGGAGCATACCCCTTCACTCCACGATAAAATATACATAGCCCTTGTGCAATCTGTACTTAACTATTGCATACCAGTTTGGGAGGAGCTGCAAAATCTAAATTTATTGAATTGCAGAGAGACCAAAGAGCTATGTAAAGGTTATGATTGTACTTTAAGCCCTGCAGATACCAGGGATCGAAAACCTATTCGGATACCGGTTCCGATTGTTATGAATTTAGGTCATAGTTTTGGTTTTGGTGACTTCAACAAAAGGTAGTTGAAAAAAATACCTTTAAAATGAACATGTTACCCTCAATTGGTAACCATTTTCATAAATTTGTTATATAAGTTGACTTTCGTTTATGCAACCAAATTCATACTGGATAAAATGTTGATGGTTGTCGGCACTTAGTGGTTCTTCAGATACACAACAGATATATTCTTTTTGCGAGCTCTTGTCCGTAAGAAAATTGTATATTGCAAATACAGTCCTAAAAAAGAATAAAATTTCTGTTCTCGACCCACATTTTTCCAAAAAGAAAAAAAGAGACAACATTACTATACTTCCATTTTGCAAATACTTTGCACGCAGACAATTTAACTATCAGTCAGCTTATATTGTTAGATAATGATTATTTATTATTTATTTAAATATTTATCATATATCGTATGTACAACTTAATAAACAGAAGTCTGGAAATAAGTACAAAAAGCTACGAAGAGGCTGAAAACCTAATAACTTACCAAATTACTAAGAAATAAAATAAACTAGTATGTAAATATATTAATAAAGAATATACAAACAAAAACACACACACCCTCCCCTCTCACCCTCATACACACCCTCACACACCTTCACAAACACACATACACCCCCTCACACATACTTCCATAACACTGACGCATGCAGCATGTTATTTTTGTAAAAAAAAATATAGAAAGCAGTTTTCTAAAACCAAAGCTGCGGACAGAAGGAGCGGAGTCTTCTGATACAGGTATTTTTTACTTAAAAGAAGGCTCCGGTTGTAATTGTAGTTATGAAAATATTTGGTTATATCACAATAAACATTTTTGATATTGATTTTTGATAAGTACCAAAGATTTTATTATTTATTACATTAATTGTTGAAAAACATTACCGTAAATTTTTATGATTAATTTCGCCAGTATACCATGATTTTTTATTTTGAATAAAGTATAATTATAATAAAAAAATCATGTCTCAATAACCTATTGATCCTTAAACAATATTATTCTGCAATTATATATTACGGTTCACAAAGGAACTCCATACAAAAAGCGTAATTTGCTGGAATGGTTCTTAACTCAATTTTGCAGTTTCGTTTCATACATTGCATAAGTTAATACATTTTATTCAAATCGCTTAAGTCTATTAACTTATTTGAATGGTACGGAATCCCAGACCACTGACGGAACCCCCTGGCGCAAGTTTTATTCGCACTTGACCGGTTTTTAAATAAGTTAATGCTTACTTTATTGGAATCATTAAAATATATGTATATATTTTTTATTATGGCAACTGCGGTCTTTATAATAAAAATATTGAAATGATCTCGTAAGCAAATGCGACTGACATATCATTATGATATCTATGGCCGCCATTGATTCCAAACTCTGTGATTGTGGAAAAAGGCAACACAGGAGTATCCACTTAAATGATTTACGGCTGTATCTCTGACACGACCCGCTGCTATTTGTTTATTTTGAAGAGTTATTGTGTGTGTTTTTACCCGATCTAGTATGAAATTATGGATATTGTCATTTGTATATAAACATCAGCAACACCGGCATAAAAAAGTTTGTCATTTGATCTGTTAGCTAATTGCAAACTAAAACATCAGTAAAACATGTGGCCACGTGTAGTCAACAGCTTAAAAATGGAGAGGGTGGTGTGTCAAATATATTTTAATATATAGAATTAGCTGACCTCCGAATATCCTGGGCACTTCAAAGTGGGTCATGGCCTTCCTGGCCTCTGGTTCGCCGAGAGGTGGCCCACTGCAGTAAAGGTGCAGGTCTCTACGAGAAACTGTTCCACTTTCGAAGGCTGTAACTATCCGACCAGTTGCACTCGGGAACAGTTATGTCCAGCTGAAAATCTCGCCTCCTCGCTTTCTATTTTGATAAAGAAACGGACTTTTTCTCAACGAAAAACTTTTACAAAAAAAGCTATTTATTTTCCTGAACGCGGCCAGAAACATATTCCTACTTGAGTAGTAAAATAAGTCAGAGCAAAACGCGACGTAGAGGCGGAGTTTCTCGTTCAACGCGAGTGGAGTCGTGTGCAAAAAGCTAGGTTAAGATGTTTAACCGTTTTTGTCATGGCTTTTTTGTATACTTATTCGAAGTTAAATATCTATAAAAAATACAATCGAATAAAGAACCTGCTCCTTTTTTTTTAAATATGGCAACTACGGTCTTTGTAAAAGGGCCAGTTTTGCCAGCGTCAAGTGAATTAAAAAAAACGTTACGGAGAAGGTCTAAAGGAGGAATTATTACCTCTCTGGTAATACATAAAATAAAAATAATATATAAGTATATATAGTTAGATAGTGCTATTTAAGGATAACCGTAAATTTGAAGTGAAAAGATAAACATACGCAAGTATATATTGTGATTAAATAAAAATAATTAAGTACATGATAGATATAAAAATAAGATCGTGATAGCTTAAATAGAAATATTATTTTAATTAAAAATGAAGTTAACGCTTTAATGGCATCTTTATCATTCAGAGATAAAATAAAGGAAGGACTAGTTGGGAGAGTGACTTTATTGCGGATTAAAAGTTCTAATAACGGAGGAGAGTTATTTAAAGGGCAATTAAACAAAATATGATCTATAGTCCCATCTTCAAGACCACATTCGCAAAGGGAGTTTTCTCGAATCTTTATTCTTGCAAGGTGAACTTGGGAACAACAGTGACCTAAACGTAACCTTGATATTATGGAGGTGATTTTTTTACTGAATTTAGTTTTAGAGAACCAAGGCTTTAATTTAATTGAAGATTGGATGTTGAATAGGTGTTTGCCTTTAATGGTGCTGCTGGATTTCCAGTGTTCCATGATTTTGAAACAAATTGAACTGGGAGAAGAATTAGGTCATGAGAAAATATTTTGAAGTTATTTTTTACACCATGAGTGGTGGCTGTTTTAGCTAAAGAATCAGCGATTTCATTACCTATAATCCCAGAATGGCCTGGAATCCATGCAAGACTAATATCGAGATTGGAAAGTGAAGCCCAAAATGTCATTGGTGAAGCCAATCCTTTTTTGAAGGCGGGTTAATAAGAGCCACTTGATGCTCTATGGAAACAACCATAGACATTATAACTCGTGATTTTGATTTAGACGTAAATTTTTGTAAATAAAATATCAATACCTATTTAAAATCAGCGCTGTTTCTAGCGCCGCGCTAAAATTGCATGCTACGATTAATATACGAGCTGTCAAAAAGGCAGCAACTACAGCGCCGCAAGTGTTATGAACACGAAAATTGTCTTTAGGAAGAGCTTGCAGATATAAGGTTATGATCAAAATATTATAATATTATCCTAGAAAGTTATTTTAATTTGCTAAATACAGGTTGCACGACATTATGCTAGTCTTTTTAAGATCGATGAACACCATACTCCTGTTAGCAATAAGTGCGACGATAGTCCTTATGGTATTTATGTATACCTTACGCACTGTTGAACAAGACTTCTGCAAATTCTGAAGAATAGATCAGTCTTTCCGACAAATGCGATGACAAATAATAACCAGGAAGATCAATTTTCTACATTAGAAGGATCCAGAGAAATATAAATTCTACGAATAAATAATAAAATGAAAGACTTTTTTCTTGGAATACTTCCCCTGGAAAAAAAGTGTAATGAAATAACGAACTTTTTATTTCAAAACGACTTTAGGAAGTTGTGGGTAGCGGCTGGATGAGCAGGACGGAGGACAGCCAAGAGTGGCGAAATATTGGAAAGGTCTATGTCCAGCAGTGGACGATGACAAGCTGATGGATGGATGGATGATTTTCGTCCGAAATTTAGTCCGAAAGGAAAGGTGGGGCCCACGCCCTACCGCCCACCAGACATAGAAAAACACCGCACCGAGCACACAAAAAAAATTGAGATTTGAACAGTGGATGGACCTCATGAAAACCCAACATGCAACCCATGCCCAGCAACAAGCAACATGATCCCTGTCAGGCAACAAATAATCAGAAAAACATTTAGAAGTAAAAATATATTATAAATTGCCAAAGGTACCGTCATGGGTCCGACACAGTGTATTATGTAAGCTAGTGAAATACATTTATTTATTTTTATTAATTTATTTATTTCACTGGATTAAATCGTAACTTATATGATTACTTTGCAAGATAAGACAAACAATACATAATTTATGTATTTCACTGGCTTTTTGCGGTTATTCAATCTTTGCCCCGTTATCGGCTTGTGCGTTATTTTATGAACACCCCAACCCATATGTGTTGACTGACCACGGTCTCTACAATAATAATAAATAAATAAAAATTAGGCAAGTCCGAGTCGGACTCGCGCACAAAGGGTTCCTTACCACCGCACAAAACGGGTAAGGGACCCTAAAAACATGATACTAAAACAACAATATACCATAGCAACATAAAAGCGTTAAAAAATCCGCTTAAATGATTTAATTTTTTTCATTCACAATTTAAGAGCTGTGCTCTTGACGGTGGAGTCTTCTCCATTCACTTCTGCTAAAATGATACCGCCTGTCAAATAATTCGGCATCCTTCGAGTAAAGAATCCAAAGTTTTAAGATAATCCTTTACTTTAGACTCTGTATTCGAAGACTTTATAGTATGTATAATAATCTGACCAAATTTGAAACGTGTATGTATTACTATCTTTAAGATAGAGCTGAAACAAATAACCCTCTTTGTGTTTCATATGTCAAATTTTTATTATTGATCGTGATAGAGGTCATAGTAACACGCATTCTGTGAAAATTTCAACTGTCTACCTATTAGGGCTGAACCTGTAGACCCCTATGATAGACGGACACACAGACAGACAGCGGAGGCTTAGTAGTAGGGTCCCGTTCGGCACCCTTCAGGTACGGAACACAAAAAACGGTGATGCCCTTCAGCCCATCTCGTTTATCCTCTTCTCTTCAAAACATTCCAATATAATGAGCTCGGAACCGTGTAATAAATTTTTAATCTATTCTCCTACCCTCCCGCTACAATTTATACCCTCAACACAGTTGCTAGGGTATATTTTGCAACAAGTTTCGAGATATAATCAAGTAAGGTCAGGACGTAACAGGTGGACGAAGGGCGATTAAGTTTTTCGTCGGATGCTGCTGTAAAACGTCGACGTGAAACATTTCGTAGATATATTTTTAATATTCGAGTATACTCACGCCTAGCTCATCTGCTACGGTCCTGACACACCATGCCCGCTTGTTTTTCGTTCATCAGTTAAATTATCTAACCAAGCTTTTCTATTCACAGTGTTTTTGAATTGGCCGATAACTATCTGTAATACAACACGACTTTAATTTGATTTTTATAAAGTTTCAATTTTAATATTTGTGTTATAAGAAACCTACTCACTGAATTTTAAGTTTTGTACGCTCTACCGTTCGATAGATTTCATAAGTCACTGATTGAGCTTTATTTCGCTTTTACATAATATTATTTGTTAGTTTTTTCATCTTGTTTTTATTGTTATTATTATGAGCACAATATGAATATCTTACTCATATCATTAGATATCTTTCTCCCTTGGTCTGCTGGAAGAAATCTTATTATTGAGATAAGCATGCCATTGTACCTAACTTTTAAGATGTATTTTATTAATAAGTTTCTGTGTACATTAAGAATGAATAGGCGCTAATAAGGCGTCTGTCTGTCTGTTTGTATGTTTGTATGTTCCGTTCTAACTCAAGAACTACTCCATGGATTTGGATGCATTTTTTTTATTATTATCGTAGTGATCCTGGTCAACACATACGTTATAAAAAGTGTTCATAAAATAACGCCCAAGCCGGAAACGGGGCAAAGATTGAATAAACGTTTTTTATAACTCGAGAACCAATCCACGGATTTGGATGCGGTATTTTTACTATCATCGTAGTGTTACAGTTAACACATGGTTCATAAAATAACGCACAGCCAAAAAGGGGCAAAGGTTGAATAAACGCTTTAACTCCGGAACCACTTAACGGGTTTGGAAGTGTTTTTTTTAATATTATTATTGTAGTGACCCCAATCAACACATAAGCTATAGGGGTGTTAATAAAATAACGTCCAAGCCGAAAACGAGACAAAGATTAACTGAACGCGTTCGAAACTGCGGGCAAAGGCTAGTTGATATAAGATTAGATTACTGATTATTGAATAAATTATACACAAATTCTTGTACTTTTATTCCAAATATATATGTGGAATAAAAGTACAAGAATTTGTGTATAATTTATTCAAGATGATATTCCACCAAGAACCATCAATCGAATCCATCCAATATTACTGATTATATTATTGCTTATTTACTGATTATAACAAGTTTGAAACATTATGTTAGTCCATTATTTATATAGTCCAACTTTACAAGCAGCGAAGATTAATGGTCACTCAAAGAATTCATCAAATGAATGGTGTGCCTTTTCCACAAGTTGCTTTTTTATTGCTGAGATGAATGCCGCTTCACTGGGAGAGTCTATAATTGATTGTAGCAAATGATTATACACACGCGGTCCTAGTATTGTTACAGATTTTCTCACCTTTGCGAGTATACACGAGATTATAGCCAATTTTTCCTTGTTTCTATCGTCCCCATTTCGTCCCCATGGAACGAGCTATAGCCTATGTTCAAGTGAAGTGTCTAACCATTATAAGCAATGAAAGATCTTTTTTATATTTCAACACGATATATGGTACATAATATACGGAAATTTTAAATGCTTGACTAATTTGGTTTTAGCAACAAAAATGGTCTAAAACCGGCCCCACATTTATTTATTTTTTAAGAAAATTAATAATATATATGCACTCTACTATTCAGCTCATTGAAGCTCTATACAATAGCAAACCACATGCCTATTAAACTTATATATATATAATAAAATAAAATAAATTATATATAACTTAAATTTATATTAAACTTTTTTTTCGGCTCATTGTTCATGTGGAACCCAGTTTAAAAATAATTTAAGTGAACTTCCAATTCAATATTCGGTTTTGGGTCAACATTTTACACAAAATTTCCAAATATTAGTCTGTGATTAATTCCGTCTATGAGCTAGAGACCCGTGACATACGGACGGTCAAACAGACAGCGAGTGACATTAATCCAAACACACTCCAACACCCCTTCGAAGTTTCATGTCGTGACGAGGATAAGAACAAAAAAGCCACAAAAAAAAGAAAAATTCTCACGAAACAACATTTTACTCTTTGCTTATTGTCTTCTTTCCAAAGCTACGCCTGCTTTGAATACAGTGTCTATTTGATTGTTTCAGGTAAGGATTCCAGGCTCTCAACGTATTGCTACGAAACTTGGCGTAGCACATCATTGCTACGAAACCGTGCGTAGCGACAGCAATCGACGCGTGTATTTGTTACGCTATAGCGGTGCATTTATTGAAGGCTGTTTGAGAAATAAAAGTGTAAAATAACCCTTTCAAAGAGACATGAATCTGAAAAAAAAAACTTTATTGTTAATTGGCCCGGTTTATTATCTTCTTCCTATGTTTAGACCACATAAGGAGTCAAGAGAGATTTCTATAAAAACGAGTTTGTGCATACTTCTAACAAGTGCCGGAGAAAACATCACTACTAAATTGGTACCAGTCAAGTTGATGATAATACAACAGACACATGCTGTAGAAAATCGGCTTCACTTTCTTGTTTGTGGGCCTCCGTCTTAACTTCTCATTTGGTCTGAGTTCCAGTTTCTTATTCACCATCGCATTTTCAGAAACAAACGACGTATTCTTCAATAACAGAAATCTTTTTTAACTGTGCGCATGGTATAAATGAATAACATAGTTGCACCCACAACACATACTGCTAACAAGATTACACTGTTAACCAATTTTAAAAACGACCACATATATCATACTATGCATATCGTGCAACTTGCAAATTTAAATAACTGTTTACTTTGCGTAAAAATATATTTGATTTATTTTATGGTATAACATTTTCACAAGTTCTTCTTTGCGACAATTTTCGGGTTCTAAACAAATTCAGCGCTTTAGTTATCTGCCATTCCGATAAATCGTTAACCATGGATATATCATAAATTATATGTCAGTTTCATACATAAAATAATCAAAGAACGCCATTTGAGCGCAGCGTTACAAACAGCGTCGTTTTAAAACTTCATTAAGCGTTTTTTATTATCTGTTCCATATTCCATAGATCTCATGCGTCCAAATCAAAATCTATTCCGTTCCACAGAGCATCAAGCGTCCTCTTTCTGTACATAGACCAACGTCAACGTATACATTCTTAATGTTACGCGCTGAGGTTACGGGTAAAGCCCGAAGACGGGTAAAGGCCGAAAAAAGTCAAAAATAGGTGCGATGACGAGCAAAGCGAAGAAGAGCGTGTTAGGTTGACATGTTAGTAAACATTGGCCGCTGAGCGAAACGGAGCGAGGCGACCCCCGAAATTTTGTTTAAGATTACCCGGGTAACACATACATTAATGAAATCACATAGACTGAAGAAAAAGCTAACAGCTCCTCGTGGTCTAGTGGATCCAATGATGTGTACATACTAGGAATCCAACTAAATCACATAGTGGCATGGCAAATATATGTTTGGTCTGCATTAATTAATAAAGCACGTTAAGCTCTTTCTTCACATTTGTGCGCGAAGCACGGTGATAAGACTCACCACACATCTTGCTGAGGCAAAATGATCGTAAGTGAAAGTCATCCCCGAAAACACTTCTAACACCAGGGATTCTCGTGGTGACAATGTTTATTGATACTAACTCATAGATATATGCGATTTTTCATCCATCCTTTTGCTGACTGCTCCGCTCGGGGTAAAGGACAAACACTCCGCATCCATACGTCGCGCAGTCTGTCGTAAATGATGATTACTACTTAACTTCTTGAAGTTAAAGCAAGATGTTGTTTTGGCTGTAAAATAATCTTTTTTACTCGGCACAAGTTTTTTTTTTAGCTTTAGTCGTGAAAAATGACGCCTGCATCAAAATAGAAAACGTGGTGGCAAAATTTTCAGCTTTTTATTGTAGCGACCTGCCCTGGACTTGCACGGGGTGAGATTAATAATTATTAAATTTTCGTGCGTACATGTACAGTTCATCTAAGGGCAACTATAATTTAATTCGATAGAGATTAAAAGCATGTCAGTTCCTATGTTTCAGTTAGTGTAAAAACAGTTTTTGAACAACTTCATTACAAAACATTAATATTTATTTTCTTCTTTAGACTAAATGTGAATATGTTGTACATAAAAACAATCCACGTGAAGCATTCTAAATAATGGTGAAGTCAATATTAATATATAGGTCTTAATTGAATACACAGACTAACACGTGAATAACGATCTTGTTTTATAATTCGTTTTTGTGTACTCCTATAAAATCTCTTCATATTTTTCTAACCGTTTATTTTATAGTACCTATATGACTGAAAGATTTTTTTGTCTTAGTATTTAAATGAAATGGGTTACTGGTTTTGTACTGAGGCCGAAACAACAATTTTTAGCATTTTTGTCCGTCTGTCTGTATTTTTCGTTTTAACTCGAGAAGCTCTCAACGGATTTAGATGCGGTTTTTTTTTATAATCGTTATAACTCTGGTCATCACATAGGCTATAAGGGGTGTTCATAAAGTAACGCCCAAGTCGGAAACGGGGAAAAGGTTGAATAAACGCTTTAATAACTCTAGAACCACTCAACGAATTTGGATGCGGTTTTTTTATTATCATTTTAGTAAACGTGCTCAATATATAGGCTATAAAGGATGTTCATAAAATAACGTCCGAACGGAAAACGGGGCAAAGATTTAATAAACGCTTTAACTCTGGAACTACTCAACGGGTTTGGTGGTGGTTTTTTGTTTTATTATCATTGTAGTGACCCTGGTCAACACCTAAGCTATAGGGAGTGTTCATAAAATAATGCCTAAGACAAAAACGGGGCAAAGATTCACTGAACGCGGGTGAAGCTGCGGGCTTGTAAATTAATAAAATCGCACAAATACTCACTGAACGAACAGAGTAAGATAGTTAGTGCGTAAAGTATTATAGTAGATATGTACCCGATTAAATTTTACTTATAAAGTAGAATAGGTAATAATAAATACAGAAACAAACGCTTCTTTCTACATTTACTTACTTATAACTTGCAAATATTAGTTCAAAGTAATACCAGCTACATATTACAGAAAAACCTCTACCTCAGAAAAATCCTACCTACTAATAGGAGACTTTAATTTATATAGCCAAATTCATACTCGAGGCTTGGTAAGTGATCAATAACACGGATCGATAAAACTTTTTGCTAATTTTGAAAAATAAAATCTTGACGTCCCATAGTAATTGACTCGGGGCTGGGCTTGCGTTTGTAAGGAACACGAAAAGAATAATTTACGAATTTTACAAAAAGGGCCATCGAACCTTGTTACTGAGCACTTACCGACTCTTCGGTATGAATTTGGCTGCATAAATTAAAGTCACCTTGTATATACACCCGACCCGCGCCGGGTTCGGTTGGCGTGCTCCCCCGCACGCCCTCTGCCATCCTGCACGCCATCCGCCCATCTAACATGCCGTCTAGAATTTTCAAAGCCCTATTAATTTCAATTGAAGAGTATGTGTACCAATATTCGAGTCAATTGACCCAGAGAATAAAAAGTTTCACAAAAATTTCAACCCCCTATTTCACCCTCTTAAGGGTAGAATTTCGTAAAACCCTTTCTTAGTGGATACCTACACTTTACAAAGAACACACCCTCCAAATTTCATGTCTCTAGGACCAGCGGTTTAGTCTGTGGCTTGATATATCAGTTAGTCAGTCAGGACTTTGAATTTTATATATATTGATAGAGGTATTGACTTAATGTGCATTACACGAAGAGGACTTAAAATAGCATTTTTACATGTACACATTATTCCGCTTTAAAAAAATAAATAATTTCAATGTAAATAATTACAAATAGATTCGAGGAGAAATAGACACGTTTTGCAATGGCGTAGCCCTTTGTTTCCTCACTTTGTGTGTAGTGGTCGTTGCAGTGCGAACGCAAATACGAGACAGACGACAAGGGCAACACGTTATGCATAAATAACAATGATGACGTCCTTAATTGAAAATCTCATAATCCCTTTTTTTGAGCCATCTTAAAAGGATTTAAAAATGGAAATATTTTATCAATAAAAGTAAAATAGAAGTGCATAAGACGAATAGGGAAATAACAGCTATAAAGTGGAGTTTCAGGGACTCCATACACCCCTCTGAAAGACAGGCGTGAGCTGATGTATGTACCGTAATGTAATTGTAAAATAAAAACACTTGTAAAGTATTATTTATAAATTATCTCCTTAAGAAAAAAATGAGGCATTGTAGTTTATACAAATCAATATTAACTGAACTTGACTTCACTTTACTTATTGAGACAAAAGATCATTTTTTTTTAAATAAACGTCGCATACGTAAAGCTATTTTAATAGAAAAAATGAACCTATAAGGGTTTCGTTTTTATTCTAAGCAGATAAAAGTCTGTCAACCGTAAGGTAAAAGAACACAATTTACGGGTTCCGACATTGACGTCTACGTCAATGGGTTCTGATAAAGACGCTTAATTTCTTGCTCTCTTAAGTTTACGTTACTTTTTTATATTGTTTATTTTTCCACTTTTCGTGTGCAACGTAGTATCTGCATTACACATGCTCGGATAAATCTATTTCATTTCAAACGTTTTTTAGTGCACCAAACCCAAAGGTTGCCAAGACACTGTTGGTTAGCCTCCACTAGCTGTATCTCTGTTCGTCCTTCTATCGAAAGGGTCTACAGTTTCAGTCGTAATATAATAGATTAACGGTTAAAATAAAACGAAAAAACAATATTATTACAAAACAACATTTTACTCTTTGCTATAATCTTATGTATGATTTCGTAGCACCATGCATATCGACTTGTTTCTAAAGCGAAAGCTGCTTTTATTACAGTGTATATTTGTTTTTTCAAGGTTTTCAAGGCTTGAGTAGTGTTCGATAATTTCACTTCAAACCACAGACGTATAATATAGTAATTATTAAATGTCTATGATTGCTACTCGTACAAAGCTTGGCTTAACACATCATTGCTACGAAACCGTGCATAGCGGCAGCAGTCAACGCATGCTGAGCATAATTTTACGGTGCTACGAAGCTTGGCGTAGCATATCATTGCTACGAAACCGTGCATAGCGGCAGCAGTCAACACATGCTGAGCATAATTTTTACGGTGCTAAGAAGCTTGGCGTAGCATATCATTGCTACGAAAGCGTGTGAACCTGGTGTGAACCGACAGCAGCCGATGTGTGCTGTGACTATTTGTTACGGTTTGAGGTTATGGTGGAGCGGCCGATTCAATGAAGGTTGTTCGAGAAAAAAAATGCAAAATAACCGCTTGGTAACTTATAGAAAAGACGTGAATCTGAAAAATATAGTAATTTATTTTATTGTTTATCTTTATCTGGCACCTTCTTAAATAATAAAATGTTCTCCCTATGCTCAAACCAAATAAAAAAATAAAACGGAGCTATTTCATACAAAGCACTGAAGCAGGCCAAACTGTGCTTGGGGTTTGTAGCATACACGAGATATTTGCAATCAATTATGCCACAAAAATCACTACCAATCTAGTCAATAAGGTTGCGGACTGCGTACATTTCCTCTGGTGGTAACAGACACAAATGTTTACAAAATCGGCTTCACTTTCTTGTTTGTAGCTCTTCGTCTTGAATTCCCATTTGGTCTGAGTTCCTATGTTTGTTATTTACCATCTTCAGACCGGTCCATTCTTCAGAATTTGCAGAACCCCTTATTAGTTGCGCGCATAGTATAAATGAATAACATCATTGCGCCCACAACAATGATTGCTAACAAGACTATACTGTTAACCCATCTCATAAACGGCATAATGTCGTGGCGTGGAACTTGCAAATTTAAATGGCTTGTTCCTTTGCCTAAAATTATATATTATTTTATAATTATTATAAATAACCTTATCTTCACAAGTTCTTCCTTGCGAAAATTTTTGTGTTCTAAATACATGCAGCGCTGTAGTTATCTGCCGTTTTGACAGCTCGTAAACTAATTATATAATAACACTCCATTTGTGTGCAGCGCTACAAACCACGTTGTTTTTATACTACATAGAATACAACTCATACAAGCACAGCTTTTTTTAATTGTCTTTTCCATAGATCTCATGCGTCAAAATCATAGACATCAAAATCCATTCATCCCACAGAGCATCAAGTGGCCACTTGCTTGTATTATTATAATCTTTGCACTTACAGAGAAGGAATATAATAGGTTGGGGAAAAACTCTTTTCGCAATTAGTATATATGAACTTATAATAAAATCTCTTTGGCTATACCATTTGTATCTGGCTGGTTTTGGTATTATTAAAAAGTAAAAATTTTAAAAAAGGTAATTCCAAATTCAAATTAGGTAAAAATTTTTTTTACTGTTAAGATGAGTGAATCTAATGAAGAAATTCGATACATTTTAAAATTTTACTACAAAAAAGGTAAAAATGCAACGCAAGCCGCGAAAAAAATTTTTGATGTTTATGACCCAGTGCAGTGTCTGTGAGAGTGGCACAAATTTGGTTTAAGCGTTTTCCATCCGGAATTTTGATGTCAAAGATGCACCTCGCTCTGGGCGCCCTGTTACGGATAAAATGGATGCCATTCTTGAAAAAGTGGAGCAAGAACGGTATATGAGTAGTTACGATGTAGCTGGAGAACTGGGGATTGACCACAAAACAGTTTTGGCGCATTTGGAAAAACCTGGGTACACAAAAAAGCTCGATATTTCGGTGCCTCATGAGCTCACTGAAAGAAACTTAATGAACCGTGTACTCATTTGTGATTCTTTATTACGACGTAATGAAACCGAACCATTTTTGAAAAACCTGATAACTGGTGATGAAAAGTGGATCACGTACGACAAGAACGTGCGAAAAGGGTCATGGTCAAAGGCTGGTCAGGCTTCACAGACTCTGGCAAAACCCGGGTTATCTCGCAACAAGGTGTGCTGTGTGTATGGTGGGATTGGAAGGGCATTATTCATTATGAGCTGTTACCGCCCGGCACGACAATCGATTCTGAACTCTACTGAGAACAACTGATGAGATTAAAGCAAGAAGTTGAGAGAAAGCGGCCGGAAATAGTCAACAGAAGGGGTGTGGTTTTTCATCATGATAACGCTAGACCTCACACATCTTTAGTCACTCAGCAAAAATTAAGAGAGTTTGGCTGGGACGTATTAATGCATCCGCCGTATAGTCCTAACCTTGCACCTTCAGATTTCCACTTGTTTCGGTCTCTTCAGAATTCTTTAGGCAGTGTCAGGTTAACATCACGAGAGGACTGCCAAAACCACTTGTCGCGGTTTTTTTATCAGAAGCCCCAGAATTTCTATAGCAATGGGATCATGTCCCTACTTACAATATGGCAGAAAGTTATCGCACAAAATGGCACCTACATACTTTAGTTAAATGTAAATAAACTATATTAAAAAATGTTTTGAATTTTCATATAAAATGCAAAGAAACTTTTTCCCCAACTTAAATTTCAGCCGTAATAGGTAGCCGGTCAAAATTTTCAAAGAATAAATGGTATTATTATGGCCTTTATCTCAGAAAATAATAAAAATTCACAAACTGAAACCTTAACGGGGTCCCCATACAATAAAATCTTCTAACAATATTATTTGCTTCAGCATAATCTTAATAATAATAAATATACAGTTTTAGAAATTGGTCAGATTGTAGTTGATAATCTAAAGTTATCCATCCATCCATCAGCCTGTTTCGTCCACTGCTGGATATAGGCCTTTCCAGGATTTCGCTACTGTTGGCGGTCCTCCTGGAAGAAATGCCCATACTCACACACACTGGGCAGGGGGGTTGGTGAGCGCGGCGCCGAAACCCTTGCACCAGTGACGCCGCTGCCCGTCACTAGTCTGTTTTATATAAGGCCCGGCAATTGGGGATGGATATACCGCCATCCATCGGTCCCAGGCAATGGTGGGCCGCCTGATTTTGCCTAAGAGCTGTTCTCTTACTCTCTCCCGAATAACCTCGGGAGGATTTGCCAGCAAGATGGTGGTACCTCCACAGTCAAGCCCGGCATCAGCTCTACCACCTATAAATCTATAATGTAGTTATAATTATAATTATCATTTTAGCGGCTTGTTATTCGATTCGTACGGTGCATATTGTCATAAAAAACTACGCGTATTGTGTGGTGGTTTATGGAAGCGAGTCGGATACGCACTTGGCTGGTTTATAAGATATTTTAGCCATTAATATACATAAAGAATGTCTTCGAAATAAATTTTGTCCCAATTATATGACCGATAGGGTAAAATAAAATAAACAAAAATAAATATTTTCGTAAGATCCATGCCATTGGGCGGAAATATAATTCGAAGACACATTTTTCATGTATTTTATTGCCGTAGAAGAAAATAAAATAAAGGACTCTGCATGTTACCAGTATCTTGAAACGTTAATTTACACGTAAACTTAGGGATGCTCTTGGCAGTGGCAGGACACCAACTCATATAGTTTCTTATTTAATGCCAGCCACATTCGTCTGAAGCACTTTCAAGCATTGGTGCTTTGGGCTCCAAACGAAATCCTCTTTGAAGAAAAAGGAATGAATTCTGTCGTAAGTCTGGTAGCCTCACTTTTTAGCTGCTATTTCCCGATTCGTCTTCTGCCTGAAGTAAATAGAATTCGTTTGCTGCACTCCTCTTTTACTTTTCTTATAGGAATTCTTTGTTTTTGTAATCCTTTATATCTAGCTCATCTTAAAACTACAGAAAAAGTACTATACAATTTTCAAAAGCGCTTGCGCATAAACACAACTTGACCCAATATCTGATTAAGGACACGTAGCCCCTGTCACGTATTTGCGTTCGGACTACGACGTAGTGGGTCTACAAATCCCGAAAACTATTGAATCATAGCATTTGCTACGCGCCGTAGCAAAACGTGTATATCTCTTCTCCAATATTTATCTCTCCAAATTCAAATTATTTATTTGTAGCAAAAATGTGCCCGGGATTTGAACCCGCTACCTCCGGTTAAATAGTTGAGTACTCGATCTACTAGACCACAGAGTCTGAAGATTACATTTTTCAAATACTTATTAGAACCCAATAGATAAAAATTTAAAATTGATGTGCCATATACGAGTACTGTATAGGTGAAAATGCCGATTAATAACGGTTAAATTATTATTTTAGGTCCTCTCCATATTATTCCCATGGGGGCGTACAGATACTTCTCTAAATACATAGACATTATATTACTATCTATGTCTAAATATAATAAAACAAATCTTAATTCACCTTTTTCTGTGTATTCCATATAAGACCAACGAGCTATAGATGCTTAGGTCGTCGATTATGACCTATAAACTGATTTCAATGCTGACTTCACCATAATATACATATATAAAATATTTCAATAAGATTTTTTATATACTAATATACATATAACACATTCAGATTTATAGAAGGAGAGAAACGATTTTTCGTAATCAAGTCGCCAAGGAACTAATTTTACACTGACTAAACAGATAGAACTGCAAAGCCTAATATGCTATAGAAGACACAAAGTTGAATGAAAATTAAAAAGTTGGCATAAAGGTAATCAATGTATGATATTTTAGAAAAATCCTCAAATGGGGAAAGTCGACATAAGGGTAATAACTCAATTTTACTGCCCTTACTTGAAAATATCTCCGACACCCCATTGGGAATTAAGTCGCGACAACGTATAGACCCAAAAACCACAAAAACACCATTTTTACGAAGCAAACATTTTCTCTTTGCTATATAGTAATTATATCGTCTTCTTTCCAAAGTTACGACTGCTTTTTTTACAGTGTATTTTTTATTGTTTCAGGTAAGAATTGTAAGATCGTATTTCTACGAAGCTTGGCGTAGCACATCATTTCAACGAAACCGTGCATAGCGACAGCAGTCGACGCGTTCTGTGCATATTTTTCACGATGCTACAAAGCTTAGCGTAGCACATGATTGCTGCGAAACCGTGCATAGCAACAGTAGCCGACGCATGCTATGAGTATTTTTTGCAGAATAGCGGTCCATTTAATGAAGGTTGTTTGGGGTATTCAATTGTAAAATAACCGCTGGATACCATTTGGAAAAGAGGTGAATCTGAAAAAAATATAGGAATTTATTTTTTTGTTTAATAGCACAGTTTAAAATGTAGAAAAATGTTTCTCCTATGCTCAGACCTAATAAGAAATCAAGACGGAGCTATTCTATACAAACGAGTGAAGCAGGCTAAATTACCCCCCCGATTTGTAACGTACACGCTATACGAAACATGCGCAATAAACTACGCCAAAGGAAATCAGTAACAATCAAGTCAATAAGGTTGTGGGCTGCGTACATTTCCTCTGGTGGTAAAAGACACACATGTTTACAGAATCGACTTCACTTTTGTTTGTAGCTCTTGTAGTCTTGACCTCTCATTTGGTCTGAGTTTCTTTGTTTCTTATTTACCATCGCATTTTTCGGAAAGACCGTTATATTCTTCATAATTTGCAAACTTCGTTATTATTTACGCGCATCGTATAAATGAATAACATCATTACACCCATAGCAATTATGGCTAACAATAGTACACTGTTAATCCATCTCATAAACAACGCCATATGGCGTAGCGTGGAACTTGCAAATTTAAATTACTTGTCCCTTTGCCTAAAATTATATTATTTTTTATATTCTTTTATAACCTTATGTTCACGAGTTCTTCCTTGAGAAAATTTTCGTGTTGTAAACACAAGCAGCGCTGTAGTTATCTGCCATTTTGGCAGCTCGTAAACTAATAAAACACGCCAAGCGCTAAAAACAGCATTGTTTTTAAACTGCGTTTGTGCTCAACAAAGATGTTTTTTTAAATTATCTGTTCCATAGATCTCATGCGTCAAATGGTCAAAATCTTTTCAGCTCCACAGAGTATCAAGTGGGTGGGCCCTTTCTGAACTTACTCGCAGACTTTGCAAAAAAGCTAACACTTTATCTGTGATCTAGACACTGATGCTATCCGTTGAGATTGTGACTTCTTCAATAAGAACGCAATAGCCCCACAAAATTTGTTTTTTAATAATCGCAGATGTAAGCACGAATGCAAGCTCAAAAGATGATGATGGATGAGTATGGAAGTAGTACAATAAATATTAAGACAAGTTGAAAAACAAAAAAGTATGAATTTAAACAGTGAAAACCTCAAAAATGCGTGGGCGTGACCAGAGCATAAAATGACGCGGGTCACCGCGGGTGTGCGCTGAGAAGGTTTGTAGCGCACAAAAGTACTCTGTGCGCACTGGCGAGCGAAAGCGCCCGCCCGCCCGTCAAGGTGGCAATGGGAGCAGTACTTCTAACATGAACGACCATATCGAGCTCGATAGCGCTTGATACAGTGCTCTGTTTCACTCTGTTGATCTACCTAAACAGGGACAGACAGTGGTATATCGAGCTGTCAAACCCAGGTTCTTCGTCTCTATCCCCTCACGCCGCGGATCCACCGCTGCGCTTGCGCCTGGACAGGTTCAGCGAAGGGACACAAAATAAATACATATTTTGTGGTAGGGATGTTTGTAGCTTACCTGTTGTCCGCCACATATTGTTTTGATATATGGGTCTATTGGATCAAACTGACCAGTTATCGGGAGGTTACAGTTTCAAATTCCGTAGGGGTAAATAAATATATTTTCGGTCTCCGTGCTTGGGAAGGCACGATACTCTATTGGTTCATATTTGTGCCTGAAGCGGGGCGATAAGGCTCACTACTCGACATGCTGGGATGTAACAATCGTCAGTAAACGTGGGTGTACGAGTGTGGACTCTGCCTTACACAAAAAGAATAACATAAAAAAGTTTGCAAGTTGTTAATTATTAATTAACCTATTAACCAACACAATGTGATAATTCTTTTGAAGCCATCTAATCTAATACGAACCCTTATTATCAGTCTGCTGTACTGTATGTCTGTCTGTCTGTGCGTTCGTATGTCAATCAAGGCGGGTCTTTAGCTAGTAGACAGAATGAGTTACAGACCTTGATATTCTGTGAACAGTGTTGACCAAAAACCTAATATTGAATTAGAAAATTGATAAAATATTTTTCTGGGGTTATCATTTTCAGCGAGACATAACTGTTCTCGAGTGCATGTAATGTGATAGTTGAGATTTTCAAAATGCTCCAAATACACACGACTGTGGCTGGCACTAAGCAAATATTGAGTTGGTTTCCTCAAATGATATTTTATAATACTAAAAACCTCATGGGTTTCCTCCCCCTCGCTCATAAAAATGCCAAAAGCTTCCTTATCTTACTTGTAAATTATGTTTCAATGTACTGGCAATACGTACAATCTTTTACCTATTCGAGGGCCATAATAGTAGTTTATGAAACTGGTACATAAAAAGGTTATTAAAAACACGAGTGTCAGTTTAAAAAACGAGCCGAAGCGAGTTTTTTAATCGAACTCGAGTGTTTTATTACCTAGTTATGTGTAGTTTCATAAACTACTTTATCTAAACTCATGCCTAACAACCTGTTTTCATAATAATCTTAATAAAATTTGTCGTCACACATTTTTGATTTTTTTGGTAAAAGCTCGTTCTAAAAGTATTCGTAATTTCCGTCCTTATTTTCAGGTGCTGTCAAATTATCGTCACCATCACTGCTGTTAGTAATTTTATGGCAAAATAATACTTTTGGTTTGACCCATAAAACCACAGTAAATAATAATTTCCACGTAAGCTATGGCAACAAAATCCAACAGTCCACCACGCATGTGTACGCGTTGCGCGCGCCGGCAGCCATAGAGAATGCAGGCCGAAAATAATATTAAGTTGTGACCTTCTTTGTCACGCCGCAAGTATGTTAGAGAATATTATATGATAACCTCATTGGTATTTGATATTAAACCTCAGACATGGCTATTTGGGCTAACTTCCCTTTGCCTTCCTAGTTAGTATCACATGTATTCTTCTGAGAAAGTCTGTAATCTCAGGAAAAGTTTTTAATTGCAAATTTATTTATATTTTTATTAGCATTTATAGCATATTTTAAACTGAGACTCGTGTAATAACCTTTTTATGTACCAGTTTCATAAACTACTACGAAATATAGCAAGCGTCGATTTAAAAAGTTCTATTAGTTTAGATCTTTAGGGCATATGAAACAATTTGACGGGTAGCACAAAAAAGGAAGAGGTGTTCTGACGTCATCTTTTTTTGTATGGAAAAAAAATCGTTTTGTTCCAAAACATGTGTACAAATGAAAGGGATTTTTAAGCCGATTCTAAAAATATATTACATCATTACATTTTATACACTTGTTTTAAATTAAAATAATAATCATTTTCAAAATATACCAAGTTTTGGCTCCACCAGATACGACACGGCTGAATATTTTTTTGAAAAATATACCTCAAGTGATACGTAATATCCTCATTTAAAACCTTAAGAAAGCAATTTTGAAAATATTTACATTTAGTATTTTTCATTATTACAAAGTTGAACTTCAGAATTTTACGAGACTTATGGTTGCTGTTTTTATTCTTATTCTTATAGAAAGATTTAATATGTTGATGGTTGTGATTGTCGGCACTTGGTGGAACTTATTATACATCTTGTTAAATAAGACACTTGTACTTGTCCACAGGATTATATTTTCAATTAATACGCCCGACCGGTTTCGCTTATAAGCATTGTCTAGGGCTTTATTTTTATGTAATAAAGCCCTAGACAATGCTTATAAGCGAAACCGGTCGTGAAAATATAATCCTGTGGACAAGTACAAGTGTCTTATTTAACAAGATGTAAAAAAAAGATTTAATAATTTTTTTTTTTTAAATGATGTAAATCTTTGTTGAAAAGGATGTTCAAAAACCGTGTTACCTGTGTTTTTTGCAGTTCACCCTCCCTTTTTGTTTTTTTTTTTAGGAGGATTGAATGAAGGCTCGGTGCCGCTACTCATTGGGTTCAATTACTATTAAATATAAAGACTTAAAGTCGAAACACACCACAAATTTGAAAAACTGCGAATAATAATGCGTATATTATTTCTAATAATGAAAAAATAAATACTAAATGTAATTTTTTTTTTAATTTCTTTCTTTATGTCCGATATGAGGATAGTACGTATCATTTGTAAAAATATTCAACCGAATCATATCTGGAGGAGCCCAAACTTGGTATGTTTTGAAAATGATTTTAATTTTAATTTAAATAAGTGAACGAAATGTAATGATGTGATATATTATATTTTGGATGTCTGTGGATATATTTTTAGAATTGGCTCAAAATGCCCTTTCATTTGATACCACACACGACAGGTTTTGGACCAAAAAAAATTTTCTCCCGTACAAAAAAAAGATGACGTCCTAATAACACCGCTACATTTTAATTTTTTTTCGTGCTACGGGTCAAATTGATTCAAATGGCCTAAATATCTATCGTTCCGATTTTCATATATTACTTTAACACCATTTGCAGTTATTTACTGAATTTCAGTTTGTACCGCTAGCACCAGTTGAAATTTTCACAAAATACTTAAAACTATGGCTTCTATCAATAATATATATGCTTCTATCAAGAGAAATTAAAAAAAAAATTATACCATCCTCAATAATTCATATAGATAAAAAAACTCGAAAAAGTTGGAATTTTTAACGTCATTTTATTCAACTATATATTAAAGACTTTGGTTTATGTACATAATGAGAATTAGAAGGGTTAATTATACTTTCATTTTAAATAAGTTTCAAACCCAACAATTTGCCTTTTTATATTTGCGTGACTGTCGACTTCACGTGGGTGATAGAGTGCTAAAGTTAATAAGGTAGGACCTCACGGAAGGGTGGGTACAATGTTGACTCACTCGCGATCAATTATGTTGATTAAAGTTTCAACCAAACCTCAATTGCCTGTGATTTGTGGTCGGATTCTTTCAATTCGTGTTCAAACTGTTGCATGTGACATTTACTTAAGTTCAAAACAATTTGTGGCTGCGTGTTCAAATTAGACTTGACATCAGAAATCTTTTACAATGGATTGTGCTCCTTATTTAACTGTGCAAGAAAACACGGGTCGTGCTTTCGATGAGATTATGACGATAAGACACTAGTTAATTGGGATGTTCATTTGTATTGTATTCAAAAATAAAGAAAGAAATTTCTAATTGTAATTTTTTTTTATATATATTCTTTATAAGAAAAAGGTTTTGTCGCACAGCGATGATGTCACCCTTATAAGGGTACACATTAAAGACTAAAGGAACTCAGTAATGTTACAAAAATAAACTCAACTTTCATTCCCAACTAAAGACTAGTGACTTCCGCCGTGCGGTCCAGCACCCATGTCTTGAGTTCTGGCTCGCATACCAAAAGCCATCAGTTTGTAAAGTGACCTTGCATCATCTGACATAGGGTCAGACAATACAAGGTTACATACACCGATATTATTAAATATACAATTGTTATAAATTTGTCTTCTTCGAGACTCCGTCCTGACACATTCCATCAACAAGTGATACACATCTTCTATTACTCCACATTCTGTGGAGTTTGGCGAATCTACTTTGCGCATCAAGTGTGCAAACTTGTTGAGTGGTAGGTGCCCGGAACGAGTTCTCAAAGCAGCTACCACTTCCGATCTGCCCATCGAGGAATTCTCAAACCACGGTCTACGTGGGAGCTCCCGTTGTATAGTGCGATACCAAATTACTTTACTCGAACTATTTAAATTTATCATAGTTTCGAACTATTTTCCTCATAAATGTGTTTCCACGAATCATAGTCTTTTTTAACATTATGTACTAAATCAAGATAGAATGGAGGAAAAAGGGTAAGGTAACCATCTTCACAAGCTTGTTTGGCAGCTCGGTCTACCTCTTCATTACCCTCTAAGCCTACATGGGATGGAATCCATTGCAGAACTAAAAACTAAACTATTATTTTTGTGTCACCAAAAAGAATCAAATAAAACATAAAATAATAAGTCCATCCATCCATCCATCAGCCTGTTTCGTCCACTGTTGGACATAGGCCTTTCCAGGATTTCACCACTCTTGGCGGTCCCCCTGGAAGAAATGCCCATACTCACACACGCTGGGCAGGCGGGTTGGTGAGCGCGGTGCCGAAACCCTTGCACCAGTGACGCCGCTGCCCGTCACTAGTCTGTTTTAAGGCCTGGCAATTAGGGATGGATATACCGCCATCCATTGGTCCCAGGCAATGGTGGGCCGCCTGGTTTTGCCCGAGAGCTGTTCTCTTACTCTCCCCCGAATAACTTCGGGAGGATTTGCGAGTAAGATGGTGGTACCTCCACAGTCGAGCTCGGCATCAGCTCTACCACCTAACAAAAAGAAAAAAAAAAAAAATTAAAATAATAAGTGACTAGTAATATTTAAAGAAAATAAAAAGCTAAACATAGCAATTATATCTTTATTTATATTATAAAATAATAAGGAGATGTATGACCAAGTTTTTATATAAATCTATGGATAGAACGCCATACCGCAAGAATATCAGTCAAATTGACACATCAACATTATCGTCAATTTTCTGTATCTGAAAGTGTTGGAAGAACATAAGGTCTGAATAGAAATACTTTGCAAATGTGTTACCTTAGAATCGTGAATACATGCATGCTGCTGTGGATAGCTGGTGTTCTTGTAGCTATCATAGTAATGTACTCTCTACGAAGAAACTGGGATTGTCCAGGTGGAAGGATGGATTCTGACTATGATGACTAATTTCATGATACTGAAGAAGTTCTTGGAAGAAATCTGACATTTTCTTCGTTTGTTATCTTGGTTACTGGACTGAGATGGCCAGCCTGAAGATACTAAGCATTTAAAAGAAGATTGATCGCTACAATGTCACGTTCTTACTTTACTTAGATGCCGGCATCGCATTATAACACTAATTAAAGAAAGAAATAAGAAGTAGCACAATCGTAACAGCATATAAATATGTAAATATTATGTCTGCGATTATGATCAGAGTCAGAGCTAAAATTGTACTAGAAACATGGGCATCCTCGCGCCTTTACCTCAGAAGGAAGGGCAAAGATTGTACAAATCGACATTTCCTGAGATTTTGACAAAACTCACCCTATAAGAATATTCTATAAAATATTATATGATAAAAGCTCAAGACATTTATCAATCGTGTCATGTTAGCTTATCTGTTCCGTGTGCTTTTAGGTCAAGCAATAGCAACGCAACTTGTAAATAGCTTTGAGTTTTCTCTAAAAACTTCATATTTTTCCAGTATCTTTAAATCTCTATTTCCAATAATATGCAAGCTACATCACGTACGGATGCTTACAGTGTATACAACATCTGGTACATGTTTTCACTTTACTGGCTCAGCAAATATGTATCAGAAGGTAGAATGGACTCAACCAATCAGCTTTCCGAGGACCGCTCGGGAGATTTTCAATGATTTGTATGCTAGTCGAATTTATTTTCAACAATTTTGTTACGGCGTGCATTATTAAAGTTATATGTATACAGCGTGTATTATTTTTTCACCTTATTATACATTAAAACAAATTTTAATTCAAATTCAAAAAGTTCTTAAATAAAATAGATATAAACTGTACTTTTTACTGGTCAAAAATTAATCTTTATGGTTTCAGATATATGATTAAAAATAATAATAATATGGGAAATACATAAAAAACACACTTGAAACAAACAGCCTCATAAATGGTATCAAAATGTATGGAAATCCGAACCCTCAAAACTCTACACAGTCTGTGGTATAAATGGCTTGTCTGATCAGTTGGGTTCCTTAGGCGGTCTGGATCTCGTCCATCCGTGCTCTAGATAGCTCCTATCAGATCTCATCCGAATCGTTACCTGACGGAGAACCGAGGCTTCAAAATTACCACATTTATATGAAAATGTTGCTCTGTTCCGCTAATTGTGCCGCTGAGTGTATATTTAGGTTGGGATACTAAAATGTAGGTACTAAAATTATACACCTGCATAAAATAAAGAAATATAGGAATAGAAATATGATATATACATACATTGCTAATGCAGTGAACAAATAAGCTGATAAGTAAACTAAATAAACCAATGATAAATATAATACCTAACCATCCGCCCATTCGATCAGTCTTGCTAAGAAGAAAGACAAGAAACTTAGCAAGACATTTTTTCAGTTCTTCTATTTTAAAATTTTTTTTTTGGTACCTAATTTTATTATACCTACTTAAGTAAAGGCATAAAAAATATAAAACCGCAGGAATTATGTCACGAGAAAAAAAAATCTTTAGTCAACCCGTCTCATATTATATGCATTACTGTCTATTTTTAACAGAAAAGTCAGTTTACAAATTTCGGTTTAAGAAAACCCTTAGTTTTTTCGACGGTAAGCTCAGGGAAACTAAATTGTGAACCTCTGGAGGTTCCAGTACCTTATATTATATGCACGAGGGAGGAGTCAGATTTAAAAATACACGAGGGTCGGAAAATGTGTGTACCATTCCTCATCTGAAAAGATTCGCCACGGAAAGTGAAGCCAATTTCTTTCAGGCCTATTTTAAGATTTCTTGTGCACGATAAAACTTTTCTGTGACACATTTTCTGCAGTGTAGAAAATGTGCTCTAATTTATGTAAGTTATTTAAAAACCTACATGGCAGTGCTGATGCCAGGCTCGACTGTGGAGGTACCACCATCTTACTCTCAGATTCTCCCGAAGTTATTGGGAGAGTGTAAAATGAGAGACAGGCACAATTAGGTGTCCCACCATGCCCAGGACCGGTTGATGGTGGTATATCTGTTACTGTGATTGTCCAAAGCGCAGTGTATCTCAAGAAACATTGTTGTATCTTAACAGCCACCAATAACATGTTTGAAAATCTTCACAATATTTACAAAATTTTGTTTCTCCTAAGACACGTTTTCAATTTGTGCCTGCGACAAAATCTATGCGATTGTTTTGCCTTCGCAGGTTTATATCAATGCTATGTGAGATGGCAATAAGAAGGTATTACATTCCACTTACTCGAATAAGTTTGTCTCTTTACAAACATACATATACTTGGATCTTTATAGTTTTTTTCTTTTAGTCTAATTCAACTGAAAGTATCAATAAAGCTGAGCTAATTTGTATGAAATTTATTTCATAAAATGCAATAACATTTTTTCGCGTTGAGTTGATTTTGTAACAGCATTAAAGGGCCATAGATTTCTTTAGAAGGTATCAATTTTAACTTAATATCTCTAACGGGGCCGGAGGAAAAATATAATCTTGCTTGACAGACAGAAGAACAAAAATGTGATCCTATAAGAGTTCCGTTTTTCATTTGGAGATATGGAACCCTAAAAACAAAAAAGCAAACAGAAAAACAACGAAAAGGTAAAAAAAAACCGGTCAAGTGCGAGTCAGACTCGCATACTAGGGTTCCGTAATTCGACAGTTTTGGGAACAGTCAGGAAAAGAGTATTTAAAATCTTGCCCATAACTGTTTATGATAACTAAAAGAAGAATTGATTGTACCACAAAATAAACACACAATATTTTTATACCGTACTCGAAATAAAACTCGAGGATAAAAAATTTAAGTTTGTTATTTTATCATCGTGAATTTCTCAACCGCTATATTTTTCCTGTAATCTTCACATAATTTCAAATCACCATTTTTCTCGGTCCACCAGTTTCGGAAATAAGGGGGACATGCATTTTTATGTGATTTTTCAAAGATTTCTCGAAATCGGTGCCAGTAAATATCGTAAAAGTATATATTTTTATAATCAACTCTTTAATATCTACAATTTGATAGCCATATTTTTAGGAATTTTGTTTTACACCATATTGTGTAGGCATGTGAATGCTATTTGTGTAGCAAATTTCAAATCTTTACCTTTAACGGTGCTAAAGTTATGAGGCTGTGACATACAGACGGACGGACAATGGAGTCTCACCATAAAGGTCACTTTTACCTTTCAGGTACTACGGAACCCTAAAAACAAAAAACATATGAAGTTATATGGAAAAAAGATTTAAAAAGAATAAAAATTTCTTCCAGTAGGACTACCGAAATGTTGCGAAACCTCGTAAACGCCTATAGGTCCAGCAGGGGACGAACAGCAGGCTGATAAATGGATGGATTCAAAAAATATGAAAGTTTGATTCGTTCATCGCCCCGGTCATCCCATTTTGTTGAAAGTCGCAATTTGCTACGCAATTTTTTTTATAACCCTTTCACCAAAGAAGTGGGTAACGCTTAGTTTTTCCTATCACAAAAATATAAAGTTCAACGTGTGCATGTTTTAAGTTTCAATATCCGTTATTTTGAATTCTGCTGTCTAGGTGTTTCGTAATAAACATTTCAAGCTAAATGAGTACATTAAAACTTACTTCATGAATAGTATTATTTATATACTTTTCGTGTACTTCCGGTGATTTTAAAAAGTGGACTAGATTGTTCTCATACAAAGTACTTACGTGAAGTGTTTTATTATTATTAGTTTTGCTAAAACAGCAGACAACCTTTCAAGTCTTACATAAAATTGATAAGGGTAGAGGTTGTCAAAAAGGATATTCTGCAAATGAAGATACCTTTTAGAAGACAAGCAGGTTTCGTTATAAATCTATTTATTTTGTGTAGTTGCATAATTACAACCTGTTTGGTGACATGGAATTTGAGATCATACCTTTTTGTTCGATGTTATTATACCCAATTACGAAATCATTAATGAGCACAAATTGGACATGGTCTCGAAATAACAAATCCCATCAAAAACATTTCATGTAAAGGTCGCCAAGACACAGAAGCTCATAACGCTTTCACGGTTAAAAATTTATCAGATCTCATGTAGAGCCAAGCCCTTAACTCTACAAGGCCATAATCTATAAGCCTTAACTCTACAAACCTACATCTTCGTCAAAAAGTATGGCTTGGCCGTTTCGCGGCCATCAGACAGACACTCCCATGGACTTATAATATTATGTCATGCAATAGTTTCATGAAACGGCCAAGCCATACATTTTGACGAAAATGTAGGTTTGTAGATTTGGGGCTTGTAGAGTATGGCCTTGTAGAGTTAAGGGCTTGGCTCTACATGAGATCTGATAACTTTTTAACCGTGAAAGCGTTATGAGCTTCTGTGTCTTGGCGATCTTTACATGCAATGTTTTTGATGGGATTTCATTTCTTTTTGTAAGATGCTCTTCTTTTTTTTAAGGCTGCATTTCTTGTGCTTTAGCTATGACTTTTTTTATAGCCCCATTTCAATCTTTGGAATGACTTTAGGAAGTTGGAAATATATTTTTATAATAATACAGAACCAGACCCCCCTTAAGAGGGTTTGGAGGGTGAAAATTACATATTTCTTAATTTATTTGTTGTTTGTGTGCTAATCGTAGCCTGCATACCAAATTTCAGCTTTCTAGGACTTCAGGAAGTACCCTAGAGGTTTTGATGATCATCAGCGAGTGAGTGAGTGATGAAATAGACGTATTTTAGGCATTAATAAAATTCAAAGTATAAAAGCTAGAAAAATGAAACTTATTGTATTTAATGAGACTGCTTACTGCATCTTATCTTGAGAATTTAGTATCTCTAGTATTATCCAGGCCGAAGCTATGAGGGTTCGAAAATACGACGAAACGCTTTGAGAAAAGGTACGTAGTGCCCCACCCGCTTTTGGCTCGTCTTTGCGGGGGGCACTACCGTGCCCACAGATACAAGTTCAACAAGTTACCTTGTTGCGTACCTGCTTGCTACTCGTTTGAAATGTGTACTTACTTATGAATTATGATACATTTTTGGGTTATTTTAATAAACGATAAGTATTATATGTTAAGTTGGTTGATATTGGGTTTGTATGACATGTGGTCCACAAGCAAGTGTTTTAAACGTTACGAGTAAGTTATTTGCTGTTACCCACGTGCATCATACTTCGTTTTTCAATGCATAGTGTGAGTAAATAAACTAATTAACAAACGATAAATACTCCAAATGAACTTTAGGCGGGCATCCTTTTTCTTTCCTGCACGCAAGTTGCCAACTTCAAGGAAATAAGATGCTTTCAGTTTGATGCGTTTGTAGCTCATTTCTATCAAGTCAAGACTATTTATGGTACACAAGGAAAAACTGGCAACTTATATTCAATATTTTTTGTTTGATAAACACTTGTACTTGTCCACTTATTTATATTATTTCCCTTACCGGTTTCGCTGTTAAAGCATTATCAAAGGTTTGTTTGTTATATTCAATAAAAAATAAACCACTAGTTTGGTAAAGTTGACTTTGACAACAGTTTCAAGCATATAAAATAGGTCTTTACGAGCACGTGCATTGAAAAAACAATTATAGTCAGCTAGACCAATTGATCAGTGACAGATTCAGATTGAAGCCCTCCTCCAAAATATACGTTATATGCCTCACAAATTTTCTTATTATGTTGTATTACAATCTAACGTTTTTATATATGATATGGATATGGTAATTGTACTATGATTTCCAGAAAAGGCTCGATGAAACCTTTTAGAACCCGCCATTGAAATTGGTTGTTCTAAAGTTTTTACTGGCGTGCGACAGTAGCCAACGTCCATTTAAAACGTGTACTTCCAAAATTTGTCGGTTCCAAGTAGTCCCGACTGTACCTTTACATGTTGATTGTGCAACAAACTAACGAGACTTTTTGAATTCAAAACGGAGTCGAAACTTGCCCGAGGATTTCATTTCTAATGATGCTTTGTTTGTATAATGAAAACTTTCATTTAGTACAGTTCTGAGTTTCGTTTTTAACTCGTATGATGTGTTTGTGTAATCATACGTTGTGTTGTTTTTTTTATTATTCTCAGTGGGTTTTCGCTTGGCCATTACTGTGGTAGAAGTGTAGCGTCGATGGATCCTAGGATGACACGCGCTTGCTAAGATCGCTATTTACTCTGGGTCTTAGCTAGGAGTATCCAGAAATATAGATGCTGGCAGGGAGTTCCACATCTCACCAAATGAACATTTGAAACGTTGTGTTCAAGCTGGCGCAATACTGACAACATAATAATATGGATGAAACTTTGCAGCGCGTCGGCAATTCCAGTGGTAGAAGGGGGATGAGGGAATTAGGTCGTGTTATGAATGTAATTAACTGAATGGTTTCATATAAAAACGGACGCGCTTGTTTACGAAAACATTCGCTGCTGTTTGCAGCATTTTTGTGACACGTAGACCACTGAATTTGTTTAAATATTAAAGAGACCAGAAATACATGAAATTTTGACAGGCTTGACAAAGTGTTACATTTATTTTCTGACGTGCTACATTGCATAAAAGACCACTTATTAAAGCATTCAAACATTTTATCATGGCAGTTATTTTTCCCGTGATAGGTAATCTACAAATGTATCTAGCAAAAAGATAGTTAATTTGTTTTATTTTATACCAGCTTTTGCCCGCGGCTCCGCCCGCGTCGAAGAGATTTTCGTGGAAATAAAAAAAACAAAAGGATATGATTTTTTGAACGACAAAATCCATCGGTCACCGTGTTTTAGCAAAGTGCTAATAAATACCAATGAAATAAGCCCTAAGTCGAAGGGTCTGCTGTTGTCCGTTGAGGAGATCCCGTGCCCATCTTCCAGTCCCACCATCAGACCCTGGTCACCTTTTTTTACAAAAGAAAGAAAATATATATTCTGAATATAATATAAAAAAATAAAAAGTGAAAACAAATTTTACCAGTCGGGGTTTGAACCCGCGACGATCGGCTACGCTACGGCGGCGAACCTTCCATGTTTCCCTAAATTTCTTATTGCTCTATTGTCATGATATAGTCGAAAGACTAGTATACGAAATAGTATTGTACTATTTTTATATTTAAATTAATCATTGATTGCATTAAATGTCATATTTAGCAACTTCGTTACTCAATGCCATCTAGCGGCTTTCACGTGCATTTTCTGCTCATCCCTGATTCTATTCAATATACTCTGCGTTCGTTTTTAAATGTCAGTGTGTTTGGTACACTGCGCACCAGATGGCTCTTCTATCATGCAATTTTTTTTAAATGACTTGTTAAACGTAGGTTTTACTAGTTAGTCGTAACATAAGGTTATATATATTTTAATTAACTACATTTAAATCCTTTATTCCACTGATACCAGCCCCAAAGTAGGCCGAAATATGTCTTGAAAATATTCAATTTATGAACTTCTATTTGAAGTGTATTGAGTGTATTTAACTCAGTGAAAAGCTTAGATTATATAGCTTATTCTTAAGTGTATTTAACTCAGTGAAAAGCTTACAAAAGCAAAATATTTATATTTATTTGATATTATTATAATGGAAAACCTACTAAAATCATAATGTACGTCTACAATCAGTGTGAACTGTTCGTACAGTGCTGAGCCACTGTTTTTAAGCGCCAGATGACGCCAGGGTACTTGTATTGTGTAAAAGGATAAATATTACGTCAGCTTTAATGATTTTTTCAAAAAAAATACTTTATTCTGAGCCTTATAAAAAATAAAAAGCGAAAAATGTTTTTACCGGTGTGGGGGATTGAACCCACGACGATCGAATACGCTACTGTGGCGAACCTTTCACATGTTTCACTAAAACTCTCATAGCATTTCATTTGTCATAGCGTGATGATACATAGCCTTAAACCTTCCCAAAGAATTGCTTTATATTTCAGTGAAAACTGCATCAAAATCCATTAAGTGGTTCCCAAGTTATAAGCGAACGAACAGACAGACCGACTGACAGACAGACGTTGCATTTTATTTGTATAGAGATGTATTTATAACACTTTTTGCACATTTACAAAAATTGAAGAAATAACATGGAAGGTGTAAATGCAAATCATAAAAAAGGAGACTAAGAAGAAAATACTTAACAAAAAATTACTTATCTAGGGCATAAACGGTAAAGTAGTATAGTAGTAAGCAAAAGGTATAATTTCGTGTGTAGTGGTTAGTTATGATAAAATATCAACAGAAAATAAATGCTATACTCAGTTATTCGGTTTACAACTAACATAATGACACTACGTGTTGTTTGTGTGATTATCGTGCTTGTTATTAAAAAATCAATAATGTGAACAATTTTATTCCACCACGACGATTCCACTACGACGTATTTGTAAGACTGTTATATTTCATAGCGATGTCAATTCATAGAAGTATGTCATATAAATAATCAAAACGTTAGTTCACTTCTCCTGCAATAACAGAAACGATATCACCATTACATATATGAATAAAGATATGGGTACTCTTTTAAGCTTTATTTAATTGGAGATAGTTAGCAGATAATAATTGTAAAAAACAAAAAAATATATATTTTTCGTTATATTTCGGCCCTCGGTATGGAGCCGTCATCAGTTGAATGAATTTGACAATGATATAAATATGTAAAAAAGTAGAAGTGACAAGTTGCATGAGTTTTTGTTTATGGAATGATACGAGTATGCGCTAATGATGATGATCACTGCTCTTCACATAATACGGCGGTGGATAGTTGGTGTTGTGAGGTGGTAAAATCACTTGAAATTTTGAGCCGTCTAGTTTGTCTGTCAGTGTCAGGTCATGTCTGTTAGTGCTGTCTGATAGACATTATATATCTGGCCACTTAGTGCTCATTAAGGACCTGGACTCTACAGACAGCACTAACAGACATGACCCTACACCGACAGACATACTATACTGCTCAAAATTCCAAGTGATTTTACCACCTCACTACATCAACTATCCACCGCCATATTATGTGAAGAGCAGTGATCATCATCATCAGCGCATACTCGTATCATTCCATAAACAAAAACTCATGCAGCTTGTCACTTCTACTTTACTATATATTTATATCATTGTCAAAATGTTTCATTCGACTGATGACGGCTCCATACCGAGGGCCGAAATACTTATATCTAAAAAAATATTTCTTTGTTTTTTATAATTATTACCATTACACTCATACATTACACGTAAGTATCAAAAAATATATTATTTTGTTTATTATACCACCGGTTTTTCAGCGCTCTGACTGTCAGAATTTTATTAAACGATTGATTTCATTTATCGATCAATCTGTGGTTAAAATTTGCTTTCTTGTAATTCCGAGTAAGCAAATAGTATCCGATTTAAGACCAAAGAGAACGGAGTGGCAAAGTAAGTCCTGCTATTATTATAATCTGTAGTCTTGGTCTAACTGTTAAGGGTGCCCCAGGCGATTTGGGGTAGTCAGTTCTTCAGATAAGTTTAAGCCACTCTCGGTGCCTCTCTTCATGCAGAACAGACGTCTATAATATTAAGCTCTACACGTCTCTTTACACCCGATTACACACACTAAATTCAGAAATTTCAGAGCATCTCTATCCACGACCACTTAGTAAAGAACTCCGAAAACATTCTGTTCCTTTGAGTATGATTCAGAGATACGAATAGGAAAGAGCAAGACATATTAGACGCTTTAGTAAATAGGTAATTGAACCTTGCAATTCTTAGCGGAAGTTATATCCAAGGAAAGTTTGTCCAAGAACATCGTATTTGCATTAGCTTGATATGCCTTCGACAAAGCCTTTAGGTGCGTGGATATAAACTTCAACACTCACCTCTAAGTAAATCGTTTCTTAGGGGGTGCCGTGCGGCTTAAGGAATATTTGCCAAATTCCAAGTTTGTATAATGTGCAAATGTGAGCAAAGGAAACTTGAATCCACAATTCCACATGCTGAAAGAGCCTTAACGTACTGTCGGCTACATAAGCGTCTTCGCTTAGTCTTTTTTTAAACGTTATTCGCTAATGTACAAATTGTATTTTTGTCGATGATAAATAACATAAGAATAATAACTATACTTTTAGCTGTTGAACAGTTAAATTAAACACATGTATAAAACGCGTTTTTGAGACTATTAAGGGCTGATTCTTCAATTTTGTGATAAAATATTGAAAAATAATTTTATAACTTTCAAAACACAACTGGCTAATGACGCATTTGGTATTTAAAAAGTAAGACGTTTTAAATAAACAAAATCGAGTTTCTGAAATGTAGTTCACAAATTTTCATTTCTTTCTCTGATAAAGCTCTTTTCTAGATTATTTCTTAGAAACGGGATCTACATCTAGGTATACTAATAATAAACAGGAAAAAATATCTGTCCGTCCATTAAATATTTATATTTTATAAATTTTTAAATGAAATTAGCATCTAATTAGTATACTGTACTGAGGCCAAAACTACAACTTTAGAATTTTCGTCTGTCTGTTCCATTTTACCTCGAGAACCATTCAACGGATGAAGATGCGTTTATCTTTATAGCCCGGGCGGTAGCGTTGCATTTTAGGTATTGATTTTAAGCCGATTGATTTCCATCTTTTTCAATAGATCTGGAATGGCTAATAACAGAACCAAGTGACAGCTGACGCACTCGCGGTGAGTTTGTGTGTGGGAGGCAGAGGAAGTGGTAAAAAAAGTAATAGTACGCCGGCTGAAACTTTTCTCACAGATAGTTGATATCATACTGAGCTGAAAAAAAATCATCAGCTGACGCACCCGCGGTGGGTCTGGATGTGAGAGGTTGCGAAAGTGGTAAAAAAAAAGTAATAGTACGCCGGCTAAAACATTTTTCACAGACAGCTGACATCATACTGAGCTGAAAAAAAATCGTCTGCTGCATCGTGGATTCGTTCGTTTTTTTTTAGCACTTTCGCAACCTCTCACATCCACACCCACCGCTACTTGAGCAGCTGACGGTCGATTCACATAACAGTCATGTGAGATCTACGATCGATGTCAATATCAGCCGGCTTACTATAACTTTTGTATTTGCAACGGTACCTCCCGGATTATTACCGAGCTTTTGTCATGCAGAAGCGAGCGGTGCGTACCATTGTACGTGTCTACGACCAGTCTGTCACGGCGAAACCCATATTTATTGACCAGAAAGTTATGACTCTGCCTGCAATGGTCGTTTACCACTCTTGCATTTACGTCCGCAAAAATCTAGCGGACTTTCGATGTAATAAAGATAACCACAGGTATGCGACAAGGGGCGCCAACAGGCTTGTTTCTCACATCCACCGACTTGAGAAAACACACAAATGTACTCGCGTTTTCGGTGTAGCTGTGTATAACTCGCTGCCTACTGAGATCACGAACGCTCCATCACTTACTAGTTTTAAAAGCAAACTTAAAAGACTGCTAGTCGAGTTTGCGCCTTACACAGTCAAGGAGTTTATGGACAGATGATGGTACGTACTCGTACCTACAAAGCATAGAAATCCTTTTTGACATAACTTGTTTATTATAATTTGTTTTTATTTTTATCATGTAATTTAATAGTTATTTTTATAACAATTATACTGTAAGTATTAATTAATTATTTTTGACATGTAACATTATTTGTTATCAATAAATAAATCTAAATCTATATCTAAATCTATTATTATCATCGTAGTGACCCTAGTCAACATAATATGCTTTAAGACGTGTTGATAATATGAACATCAAGCCGAAACTGACGATAACAGATCGACTACCACGCGGTTAAAACCGCAAGCAAAAGCTGTTTATAAAGAAGAAAGAAGCAAAAAAAAACTTAGTTTCATGATTATTTTTCATTGTATTTGATCTTAACAGAAACATGCTCTGAAACACGTAATATGTTTATCATCTTCTTGGTCGCCTTCGACCGTCTTCTTAGCCTGTTGTTAGAAACAAGGCCTTAGCGATTTAAAATCTTAGGAGCAAAATGTGTGTCCGTTCTGGGTGCCTCGGAAATGACGTTAAACCTTCGGCACTGGTTACTATTCAAAAAAAGAAGAACGGTTGTTGCTTCCCTTCGCAAGAGATTGCACTGGAGTCCCTGCACGCAAGCCTAGGGTTGTGTTAAAAAGCACAAAACCTGGTGTCCTCAAAGTACAATAAAAATAGCTCTACAACAAGGCCCCTAACCATTAAGATTTTAGGTGTACTTGTAAGACGAATAATAAGTTTAATCTGTATATATTCGATGAAACAGATGTTATTACTTACGCATGCACATACAATTTTATCTCGCTGTACGACACATGGTTCCATTTTATTCTGAAGTCAGTTTCAAGGAGCGAGTGCGGTGTTTGCTTCCTCCGACGCATTACGGGATATATTGTATGCAGATTGTATGTATTTAAGTGTCATCCTTACTTACAGTAGTTAAATCTGAAACTTCAGTCTGCTGGTTGACACTGTAACATTTACTTGTAGTTAATGTGTTTTTAGATAGATAGTTTTAGATATTTTAGGTAAAAATAACATACAATACATAAAAACTATACAATACACTAGTTAATTACCAAAAATAAAACTAAAATTGGGCCCCTTTTTAAGCTTATTAATTAAACTATAGTAGAAAATCAACATTTCTGTACAACGTTATTTAGGAGTAGAACTAAACTCAAAACAAACAAACACCTACCTCTCTTTATCTAAAAATATATAATTATTGTGGTGTGGTACCGTTGTGAAAAACACCTAGTCTTTTGGAATTTCAGGACAGTATAGTGCCATTACTGGACACTGCACCAACGCAAAATTCCGGGACTTTCCCGGATTTTTCGGGCGTTTGGCAACCCTATCATACACCAGTGAGCTGATTCGAAAGTCGGCACCACTAGTTTTGATCGTGAGATCATGAAAAACAGCAGTCTTTATTATGTAACAAGTATTGCCATCCCACCTCCGATACATCATGAATGTTCGAGCATATAGCCTTTAAAAGTTTTCTGCGCTTTTCCCGCTAATTTTTCAACTACTTTTTGCGGAATTCTCAGCTTGACTTGACTTTCCTTTAGATTCTGAATGTTAAATTTGGATGTCTGGATACTAAGTAGCAGCCTTTTATTCCCCACCCCATAACACTTGAACCTAACCGGTGTGGCCTGCCAGATCGAAGATTCTCGTAAAAGGTAAGGGTAAGTATCTTCAGTTTCAGTGACTATAAAATCACCTGAACAGTTTGATTGTCAGCTTTTAGTACATTAGTAGTAAGAATGTTTCAAAATTTCAAAGAGCAGTTTTTACAGTGTTGGATCAAAGATAAAACCGTAAACTACTTAAATTGATACTTTTTAAGGCGCAAAGGCACGCCACCGTTTTAGTACAAAATTTAGTTAATGAATTTACAGTTGTTTTTCGTTATAAACCAAAGGTATAAGACCTTTATCATCTGGTACTTTTAAAAGGCACCATTTTACCCAAGTTTTAATACTGTATTTGTTTTATAGATATCAAGCTAGACATATTTACTTACAAGAACAGTTTGATCGTCAGCTTTTAGTACATTAGTAGTAAGAATGTTTCAAAATTTCAAAGAGCAGTTTTTACAGTGTGCCACCTTACGCCTGCCCAGCGTGTGTGAGTATGGGCATTTCTTCCAGGAGGATCGCCAAGAGTGGCGAAATCCTGGAAAGGCCTATGTCCAGCAGTGGACGAAACAGGCTGATGGATGGAATTTACAGTTGATTTTTGTTATAAACCAAAGGTATAAGACCTTTATCATCTGGTACTTTTAAAAGGCACCATTTTACCCAAGTTCTAATATTGTATTTGTGTTATAGATATCAAGCTAGATAGATTAACTTACAAAGTTTTTTTCTTGCCCTCAATTGTACCTATACCAAAATTTTACCTTTCAGCCTGATAGTGACTTTGTAAATGCCTGTATTAAACTATAGAGGCGTCAAAATTTAATCTATAACGAAAAATAACAGGGAAACAGCTTATCAAATTTTGTGCCAAAACGGTGCCAATGCCATGCTTACGCGCCTTAAGTCACCTCTATACTATAGCTAAATTAAAGAGGAAGAAATTGATGGTGGCCATTGATATCATAATTAAATATCAGTGATGGCAGCACTATCGCTGTCGAATCGTTACGAAAGAACTCCTTTGGCAAAGTACTTTCATATTATCAATTACTAAATACAAAAATACTTCTTTCGTGAAGTCTGTTCCGGAAGTGACGTAGGTACAAGTTCTGAACATGCCCCTCTATACGAGATGCGAACGTAGAAGTTCAAAATCCACTTCTAAATGTCGATCTTTAATACTATCGTGCTCACTTCTCTTTACTGCTATTATAAAATTTTTACCCCTCGATATACGACTCCTACTTTATCTATGTAAGCCTTCCTTTAGCTCGAGAACAAACCCACGTGACATAACTGCGGACGGAGAGCAAATAGTGGACGCATTTCAGTGAGTCCTAAAGCAAACCTACTACGTGCCGTGCGTTCTATGGTCCTTTACTGATGAGTCGACGCGCACTTTTAGTGTCTGTTTCGATTGGCCCATGACATTACACTACCTTCTCCCAAAGGGGTAGACAGAGATAACAGACTTTCATCTGCTACGATCCTAACATACGTCTTTCGGCTCTTCAACATACATCAATCCATTCATATAAGCTCTTCCAGCCCGGGTGCTTTTGACTTTGTCTTAAAAGTTGAACAAAAACTGACCTACAGATAGCGCGCGAGTTCATGTCCATCCTGAGGAATGCGGTAGTGCTGTGACCTAATCAATTATGGTTATATCGATCATTACTACGGATTTTGTCAACAGCTGTCAATTTGGTCTATTGTAACTCAAGGTAATTTTGCAAATTATAAAACTAAATAAATACTTACTGGTTTATTGCTACTAGAGAAACATTTTTTTTAATGGAATTTAATCTTATCAGATGCAAAGACAACCGACAGAGCAGAGTCGGAATCAATATCTTCGCCGTCGCTGACTTCAACTACGAATTTGTCGATTGTATTTTCCATTAGTCCATCTTTTCAATAGCGACTAATTTTCGGTATCGATAAGCGCGCGTCAGAACCGACAAGGACAACACTCGACTCGACCACAGAGCACATACTGCAGACTAATACGGCGAGGTGTGTGAAGGCGGAGCGAGCTGCCCCCGCGCGTCGCACTATGGGGCAATTATCAAGAAAAGCTGGTCATAATTCACTTCACCACTTAAATGTGGTTTAGATATTAAATTATAGTAGATTTTAATTCCAAGTAGATACATGATTGTCTTATAAACGATTGAGTGAGTTAGGTTAGATAAAATAAATATTCCAAGCATGTTAACGTATTTCCTTATATTTCACATACACATATTATCTTAAATTAAAATATATCAATACAAAACTAGTAGAAATACTGGCGCCACGTGATCCTGAAACAAAAAAACAATAAATTTTATTTACTTAAATGTATTTATTTATTTGTTTAAGAAAAACATACAGCATTAACTTACACATAAAAAATTGAAATAGAAGCTTAATACACATGCCAATGAAGTTTCCACTGATTAAAAAAGTAGTTCATTTTACACAATAAAAAGAGATATACACTAGTTGCAAACAAAAATTTATACAATTAAGCTAAAACAATTATAAAAGTAAACAAAATATGGTTAAACAGTTATATTATTTGGTAACAGAACAGATAAAATTTTTGTAGCTGGATATTTTATCATTAAAAGGGTCAGCGTTATTATAACATTCATCATATTTACAGCAAGATCTTATTATGAATAGACTTTTTGCATAGTTTGTCTTGGAAAGTTTTACAGAATATAATGATTTTGTACGAGTTCTGAATGTTGGAGTTCGAAAAGTAATTTTGTTAAGTAAATGTGGTGAGTCAACTAGGCCATTTAAAATTTTATACAGGAATATTTGATCTCGGTGCTCACGGCGTTTAGAAAGTGATGTGAAATTACAATTGAATTTTTTAAATCGATACTTAAGTCTTTTTAAGAATTTATTCTGGATACGTGCTATCAGTTCAACATATTTAGTGTAAAGAGGATTCCACACGGTTGACGCGTACTCAACATGAGGTCGGACAAATGCATTGTATAATAAAACAAGTGTATTGGGATCTTTAAAATCTTTACATTGTCTGAATATGAACCCAAGCATTCTTAAGGATTTAGCAGTGATTTTATTTATTTGAGTAGTAAATTGTAGCTCACTGTCTAGGTGGACTCCCAAGTCTTTGACATCGGTAACGCGTTGTAGGTTTCTGTTAAATAATGAGTAATTAAATATAATTGGTTTACGTTTCCTTGTAAATGAGATCGTTCTATCAGTTCAACATATTTAGTGTAAAGAGGATTCCACAAGGTTGACGCGTACTCAACATGAGGTCGGACAAATGCATCGTATAATAAAACAAGTGTATTGGGATCTTTAAAATCTTTACATTGTCTGAATATGAACCCAAGCATTCTAAAGGATTTAGCAGTGATTTTATTTATTTGAGTAGTAAATTGTAGCTCACTGTCTAGGTGGACTCCCAAGTCTTTGACATCGGTAACGCGTTGTAGGTTTCTGTTAAATAATGAGTAATTAAATATAATTGGTTTACGTTTCCTTGTAAATGAGATCGTACAACATTTATCAACATTTATATGAAGCTTATTCAATGAGCAGAATTCACACAACCGCTTAAGATCATCCTGCAACCTCTCACAGTCTTCAATATTTTTAACTTTATAGAATATTTTTTTATCATCAGCATATAATAATAAATTTGTAGATCTTATGAACTCTGATACATCGTTGATAAAAATATTAAATAGCAACGGGCCCAAGTGAGAACCCCGCGGAACACCGGAAGTCACAGGTACATAGCTTGAGGTATATCCTTTGACAGCAACAGCTTGAGATCTATCCCTGAGATATGATTCCAACCACCGTAATAGGTCACCGTGTATGCCTACCGCACTTGTATATTGTGAAATTCTTAAGTTACGACTTTCCGTAAGTTTTAATTTTTTTTTGTCCAAATGCGCAATTATACTCAAATTATTGACATCAATCTGGGTTATGTATAGAATGAAGGTTAAAAAAAGAATGTTTTAACATGGTGAAGTGGGCTGAAAAAAACATAATGCACAAAAATTGACAAAAACTAGATAATCAATTAATGCATTAGAAATAACCCTGCTGTATGTACCTGGCGGTATGAATTATGAATATATTTATGTTACTTACCTTCAGGTGGATCCTCCATCTTGATGTAATAGAGAAGATTACTCAAAAGTAGCACGATCAACAAAAAATAATTTTTGAAAACAAGAAAGTTTTGCTGTAATATCGGACGAATCATGCAACACAGAGATGCCGACTGACATTACACAAAATGTCGGCGCGTGATGTTATTGACGTATAGTGGGCTATCTCTCTCACACTTACAGCCCTCAGAGTTACAATTATAAAAAAAAAGTGAATTATGACCAGCTTTTCTTGGTAATTGCCTCATAGTGCGTCGCCTCTGGCCCCGATGGACAATATGGACATGAACTCGCGCGCTATCTGTAGTAATGAGCTCGCGCGGTCTAGCGACAGAGTAATTTAAGAAGGTTATCCCGATTTTGTCCCTTTTTAAATTAATTTTAAACTGTGAAATGAAAACTGAAAAGATTCGGTCATTGACCTTAATATTTCAGCGATTCGATACACCGATTACTATACTAGCATTATCCTGCATCCAATTAAACTAGAAAGATAGGCCTAAACTATAATCTAAATATAATTTAATTTCAGTTACATGAGGTTTTGGACAGTAAAACTTATAGCAAAACAAACGTCATAAAAGCGTAATATATATAAAACAGCCGTCATATTTAAAACCCATTCTTCTAATTTCAAAATCCTACTAATATTATAAATGCGAAAGTTTGTGCGTGTGTGTGTGTGTGTGTGTTTTCAGGTTTAATAATTAGATTTAATAGTTTAAATCTAATTAGACACCTTATGAATGAAATAACAAAGCCTTGTCTTATTTTACCACAATCGATTGGACCCGCGCTAATTAGACACCTGATTTTTCAATGATATTGATGTATCCTACAGGAACCATGCATTTTTCCGGGATAAAAAGTGGCCTATGTGTTAAGTTAGGGTATAGGCTATATACATTCTAAATTTCATCCAAATCCATCCAGCGGTTTCAGCGTGAAAGAGTAACAAAACATACACACTCACCCACAAAGACACACACACACGCACAAACTTTCGCATTATAAATATTATATATATCAGTGTGATGTGATAGTGTGATGGTACGGAACCCTTCCTGCGCGATTTCGACTTGCACTTGGCCGGTTTTTATTACACTTCAAAACAGTAGTCTGTCCAAAGTAATAAAGTGAAAATAATAATAATAACTGTTGTCAACATATATTATAAACCCTATTATCTAAAAAGTAACAACGCGTTTTTTAAATGATGTCGTGTGAATTTGTTTGAAATTTTATTCACTAAAAAACAGCAATATCGAACCTTTTCTTGATATACCGCACTATTCGGCCGCGCACTGTTTCAGATATGTTTGTCTCTTTCATTGTACGATGGACATAATGCGATTTAATAACGAAATCCTAAAAGGAAACTGCTTCTTAAATCCAAGGAGGTTAGAGTGAAAAGTTTGCACGCTTTGTGATGACGACCGAAACCGATTTCAACCAGCTTACCCAGCTTTAGCCAGCTGCCAAGCTTTTATGTAAATTGTGGAAGTCCTGAAGAGAACTCTGATTGCTTTATGGATCACGTTTGCATAGGAATGGCAGCGTTTCAAAATTTATTTTAAAATATAGAGTTTGGTCTGATCATTTAATTTTGTGCCCTGCTCCATGTTTTTCATTCTTTCTTTTCATTTTAATAAATTGAGCTATTTAATTAATACGGTAAAATGAGGGCGTAGAAAATTCTTATAATTAGGCGGAAGTACTTAACTTTATATTGATACTAAATACAACCCTCTGCCTGCGGCTCCGTCCACATTTATTCAATATCTGCCCTGTTTTCAGCTTGGGCGTTATTTTATCAACACCCTTATAGATACATAAGGTGACTTTCCTTTATATAGCCAAATTCATACTGGAGACTCAGTAAGTGGTCAGGACCAAGGATCAATGACCCTGTTTGTTAAATATGAAATATATTTTCCAGAAAACAATTTGGTCGTGTAGCCAAGCGCCTATACGTCTAGTGATTTTATAAACGTTTTATTACAGTAATGTTGCTTACACTTTGTCTTATTGTGGTACATAATCGTTCTGTTTAGTTTTATAACTTTCTTTGCTTATAATAATGTCTTAAAGACGTCTTTTCGTCTATATTATATATGACACTTATAAACTAGTCCTCACAACGCCGTCTACAAGCCTCGTTGGCGTGTAACGGTTACGGTTGTGTTGGTTATAAAACGTTTATACGTTCAGTGGTCACTTATACGTCGTGATGCTAACCATTATAAAACAATCAATTGAAGAGTTAAGATAGCCTTATATGTCCTCCAGAGAGCTTATACGCCCCCTATACGTCACCTAGACCGGTAAACGTTTTCAAATAGACTTTTATAAAACTTCCACTATTTTGAATGTGTAATTGTTTGTAAAATAGATCTAATGAAAAATTAATGAAAACCATTGCATTAAATCTCATTATAAATCTTATTATTATCAGATAATGGCTGGTTTTATATATTTTTTATGAATTCTAACTCTACTGCAAAGTGTTTTAAAAACCCTTGTAATCGGACATTTTTACGGAAATCATGGGTCCATATAGATAATGTGTCTTGAGTGCAAGAGTAAAACTCCCCCAACTTTAAGTCATCTTTACGATGACCTTTTAAAACAAGGAGACGGGACGAGGACGTCCACCGGACCACTAGATTGTTTACGGGGTTGTTATGCCTCTGTACTTTTTTACTCGGCTCAATTAGTATGGGAAGACAAAACTTCATTTTTTGCTAAAGAACACATTTTACACGTCTTTTTTAACGGCACAGCAACTTCTTACAGCTTTCGATTCTGCCAATCTGTCGCTTGGTCTGTTAAATATTTCATATTTATGAAACAAGTACCAACAGTTTTTTTTCCACGATGTTTGTTAAGGGTTGTAATTTAAGGTTCAAACATCGAACGTTGTTGGGGTCCCCAAGGATAAAAAGGTTCTCGTTTGCATTTAACCCGTACTCAAAACACTACGGCTTACACGGTTCAATGCTCTAAGGGTAAACGGTATATTTCAAACTAGTCTTTGCCTGCAGCTCCACCCAAGTTTATTCAATCTCTGCCCCGGTTTCGGCTTGAGCGTTATTTTATGCACCCCCCTCATAGCCTATATGTTGAACAGGGTCACTACAATGATAATAAAAAACCGTATACCAATCCTTTAATTGGTTTCGAGTTAAAACGGATCATACATACAGACAGACGAAAATTCAAAGAATTGTGGTTTTGGTCTTGATAAAAATACTAATAACCCATTTCATTTAAAATTTCGCGAAATATTCAATGTACAGGCACGACTTTTTTACTACTTTATTATTAGTATAAGGTAGACATAGATAAAATAACGCCTTTGTGGTCTATCCTTCCATCAGCTTGTTTTGTCCACTGCTGAATATAGGCCTTTCCAGGATTTAGCCACTCTTGGCGGTCCTCCTGGAAGAAATGCCCATACTCACACACGCTGGGCAGGCGGGTTGGTGAGCGCGGTGCCGAAACCCTTGCACCAGTGACGCCGCTCCCTGTCACCAGTCTGTTTTATATAAGGCCCGGCAATTGGGGATGGATATACCGCCATCCATCGGTCCCAGGCAATGGTGGGCCGCCTGGTTTTGCCTGAGAGCTGTTCTCTTACTCTCCCCCGAATAACTTCGGGAGGATTTGCGAGAAAGTTGGTGGTACCTCCACAGTCGAGCCCGGCATCAGCTCTACCACCTGATTTGTATAATTACCCCGTTTGCATAATAGTACAAATGAATTGATTACTTAGATACGCGTAAGCCCATCAAGTAAAACAATAATAAACATTTTGCGTTTTATGAACTTAGTGATGCTTAGAAAAAATTATTTATCAATAATATTGCTTCTCCAAAATATGAAATTATGGCTGATTGCTGAATCTATTTTCAACTGTTTTATAAATGAAATCTTAAAATTTCATTTGACAAATCTGTCACTATTTTGCATTGATGATGAAGTTTGAACCCATGAGTGATTTGTCGCGTTTAACGTGTTTGCATCGCTGCAGCGATGAATTGTGCAGCGGTTGCAGCGATGGATTTGTGTTAAACGGCCATACGTCAAAATTACAGATAGCCTATACGCTGCAGGGAGCAGCGGAAATTATTTGCGCTGCTCGATGCTTGTCAAAGCGATGTGAAATGGTCGTTATAACTCTTTGCAGCGGCTGCACAATTCATCGCTGCAGCGATGCAAAAGCGTTAAACGCGACAATTGATCATCAAAACAAATGGCGAGCTGACATTTTTTTTTTAATTATGTCATTTTGTTTCAATTCCACGAAATAATATTTTAGTTAAATGTTACATTTTCTCCACATTATAATTTGCAGTACTGGAAAAGTTTTTACGTATTTTTGCACATCCTACATTTGGTAACTATCATTTCATACATTCGCGTAAAGTTGACGATCGCACCTCATTCGCGATCCAAACGTGGAACAATAATATGGTACACGACTACTAACCCTCAATAGGGCATGGTAATACTAAGCATGTTCAAAATTTTTTCTGAGCAAATATGTCATACGGATATGGGATTGATAACTGAAAAACAGAAATACGTTTTTGTATTTTCAGTTTTTCATTTAGGCGTGTGGGAATATAATTCCTTTTGCCCATTTGGAACGTCGATTTAAGTGGTATTGAATACTTGAGTGTGTAAAAAAAACAATTATATATAATTTCAATTATATATAAAAATTTTAATGACAGTGACAATGTTGGAAAAAGTTTTCCTATTACTCTTTTACAACACGAAATATAATGTGGGAATAATATTATTCCTCTAGCCCTATTATGGGCTAACCAGAGGTCACAGGTTCAAACTTCATTCATAAGGCACATTTGTGTACAGACTGTGTGTTCCCCAAGGCATGTTCAGTTGTGAGTCCAATTTGTGCTCCAAGTACGGTGGTAGATCTGACCGACCATCACGCCAGGACGTTATTATTGTCGGTTAAAGGTAGGTGTACAATTGTGGACTGCGGATTGCATTGCACAGTTCACACTATGATACTCTCTCGGAGATTCACGTCGTAATGATGTATTTCGCATTAAGAGGCTGTTAAAAATTTAAAAGGAACGCAAACGTCATCTGTCTCATTCACTCTTTTGAGGTCTCTGTCCATACATCAACCCGTCTTCGTCCACTACTGGACTGGACATAGGCCTTTCCCAAATTCTGTCTTTCATGGCGGTCCTCCGTCCTCCTCATCCAGCCGCCACCCGCACCCGTTCAGGTCGTCGGTCCAGCGGGCACGAGGTCGGCCTACGCTACGATTTGGTGTAAGTGGTCTCCATTCTGCCTTTTGGCCCCAACGGCCATCATGTCGGTGACAAATATGGCCTGCCCACTGCCACTTCAACTTACTGATTCTGCAGACTATGTCGGCTACTTTCGATCTCCGACTGATCTCCTCATTTCAAAACTTAACTTATGAAGAGACCGAAGCTTTGCTGAAATCTATTACATAATCTCATTATTATTATAATTTTTATTTGCATATCCAAATTATTTTTTCTCTATATATATTTCATAGTATTTTTATTTTTGTTTTTTATTATATTTAAGTATATATGTACACAAAAGAATAAAAAAATAATAATTTCAAGATATATTTCGGACCCTACTGGGCCCGGCATCAGTTGATATAATAATGACATTTACAATGAAATGATGGCACATAAAATGACATGGTGACAATTAGTATTAAAAAGAGATCTATCTATCTACCTACCTTTTTTTTAGAGATGAGTATGTGAGTGGGGTAGGGAGAGAAGGTGTTTGTGAGTGTGTGTGATTGAGAGGGGATGTAAGAATGTTAGTATGAGTGTTAATATCAGAAAAATTTCGATGAGGTTGGTCTGTCTGTAAGTTAGTGCTGTTTATTTAGTCCAGGTCCGTAATGGGCACCAAGCGGCCAGATGTAAGACGACTCCCATGTCCTGAGCTGAATATCAGGCAATAGTGGGTGGAATGATTTTATAATGCGGACGGTGAAGCAGTCGTCGAATGATTCGTTGTGTAGGCGGGCATGAGTTGGGATGGGTAGTGTATTGTTTTGTGTTTTAGTTGTGAATCTGTGATGATTGGTGTGGATGTGAAGTGGGGTTTTTGTTTCACCTACATAGAATGCCGGGCAGAGTCGACATTCTAGTAGGTAAATACAATTTTTTGTTGTGCATGATGTGTTTGGGTGAGTTTTGTGTTGGTGCGTTGTGTGGTGTGTATTGATGTGTGTAGATGTGTTTATGAGTGCGCATGTTTTGCACCGTGGCCGTTGGCATGGAGTTGTGCCAGAAGATGTGGTGGTAAGAATATTTGTGTTTTCCATTTTTGTTTTGGTGAGTGTAGATTTTAGGTTTTTGTTTTGTCGATAACAGATTGGTGGATTACTGGGGAGTAGGGATTTTGTCTCATCGTTTTGTCTGAGTAGAGGCATAAAGTCATTTATAAGTTTTTTTAGTTTATAACTGCCTTCAAAGTATGTTGTTATGAGTCTGAGTTGATTGGATGGTTGGGAGTGTTTGTTTTGTGCATTATGGAAGCTAGGTCGGTCGTAGAGATGTTTTTGAATGAATCGGTCTGGGTAGTTCCGGTTGCGTAAGCCTTCATGAATAATTTTGTGGTAGTTGTTAAGTGTCGTTTCGTTGCTGCATATCCGACGGCCACGGAGTGACATGGAATATGGGATGGAAATTTTTATGTGTGTGGGATGGTAGCTATTAAAATGCAAGTATTGTAATTTGTTTGATGGTTTTAAATGAACAGATGTGCTGATTTGGTTGTTATGGTCTATTGTGATGTCGACGTCTAAAAACGTGATTTTTTCTGATGAGATGACGTGATTGACCTGAAGCGTACAATGATTATTTAGTCGTTGAAAGAAGTCATTAAGGGAGTCGCTGCTGTGGAGCCAGATCATGAATATGTCATCGATAAATCTCCGCCAAACTAGTGGTTTCAGAGGTTCAGTGTTGAGGAAAGCTGTTTCAATAGAACCCATGAAGAGGTTAGCAAAGCTGGGGGCCATCCGAGTTCCCATAGCAGTACCTTTTATTTGATGGTAGAATGAGTTTTCGAATGAAAAGAAGTTATTTTTGAGAATGATTTCCGAAAGATTAATGATGAAGTCCGTTGATGGTTGATGTGGTGAAGGACGCGTGTCTAAAAAGGTACGAAGTGAATTCAGGCCGGCATCATGGGGAATGTTTGTATAGAGTGAAACTACGTCAATTGTAACTAGGATTAATTTTGTATTCGTTGGTAGTTGTTGTGAATGGATGATTTCAAGAAAATGGTTTGTGTCCTTTATGTGTGATGGGGGGTCTTTCACAATTGATTGAAGGTGGAAATCAACGAAGGCTGAAATTCTTTCAGTGGGTGAATCATAAGATGCTACTATAGGTCTGCCGGGGTTGTTTTTTTTGTGAATTTTCGGAAGCATGTAGAAGTTTGGGGTTCTCGGATGGCTTGGGATCATTAGTTCTATATCAAATTCGGATAATCCCTCAGCTGTTCCTGTTAAATGGAGAAGATCACGGACTGTATCCACGACCTGCTCACATGGGTCGCTTGGTGCAATGGAGTAGAAGGTAGAGTCGGTCAATTGCCGGAGTCCTTCGGCCACGTAATCACTTTTGTTTAAAATCACTGTTGCAGATCCTTTGTCCGCGGGACAAATGATAATATCGTTGTTGTTTTTAAGTTTTTTTAGCGATTGTCTCTCTTTATATGTGAGGTTTTGTGTTTTATTTTGTAAGGTTTAAATGAATCGGTCATCAGATAATTTTGCTAGGATACTTGATATAAATATCTCTATGGGATGATTTGGTGGAAGGGGTGGCGGTTCATTATGTGATGCAGGTTTGAACTTTTGTAATGCTTCATGTGTATTGTTTCTGTTTTGATTTGGATGATTTTGCCAGTAGTGTTTCCATTTAATTTTGCGGCCAAATTGTACAAAGTCATTCATCAACTTTATACGGTCGAGGGTTTTAGTTGGACAGTAAGACAATCCTTTGCTAAGTACTAATTTGTCGTCAGGGGTTAAGTGAATTGAGGAGAGATTAACTACTGTATCTGAGTCTGTTTGGTGATAGTTAACTTTTGGTGGAGGAGGAATCGAAAAGGGGTTTGTCAGGTCCGTCGGGGTTAGGTTTAGATCTGAAGGTATATTCAGATTCTGGTTTGTTATAGGTAGATTTTTTCTATCGATAGATAGATTTTCAAATTTTTTGGACAATCTGAGATATACATGTGACAAATCCGCTTTGGCCTTGAAAATTATGGTTTGGATTTGCAGGAAAAGGTGTGGGTAGGCGATCAGACTTTCAGAAGCGCGTCCAGCTTATTTTTCAAGTCAGTGCATAGATAGAAATATTGGTTGTATAGTGTGTACGTAGAATTTAGAGCATTGACATAATTTGCCACGACCATGCTGTTCCTTATAATAGGTGGAATTGCATGGAGTGCAACTTTTGGGATCAGCCCTTTTGGTGCAGCTCCGATTTATTTATTTATTTCATAGTATTTCAAACTTTCACACCCATTTTTTCTGATAGCTTACCTAATTGTATAGTTTTAATAATCATGTTTAATTTTGTCAACTGTAACTGTGAGCAAACTGGCAATTCTTGTTTTTCTTTAAGATTTATTGTTCTCAGGTACTTGTACCAAATCTGTTCTTGTTTATCCTAATAAGCGGAGTTTCAAAATAAAGATGTATTGAAAGGATATGTGTAGGCGGCAGACGCTGGTATCTATAGTACAGTGTTAACCACTAGCATAGGCACCAACGAACTATCCTTATAAGTTAAGTTATTTACTAACAAACATCTGTTTCGTGTAACAATTTATATAGTTAAGGATAATATTTGTTATAATTTAAGCAACAATAAATACATTTTTATCTTTTTTTATTATTTTGGATTCTATCCATACCCCGCTCCATAGGTCCTTGAGCGACCTTTAACCGGTGGATGAGGCCCTTTTATCCCATTGTGTTTAATTACCAATAATAAGTCCCTTTTAATAAAATCAATATTTATTACTAAGAAACTTAGACTATCATTCATTACACGCTGGACATAATTCAATAGTAAAGTAACACGTAAAATACAACACACATAATCATTACCAAAAATAAAAAATAAAAAAAAACTTACCTAAATACCAGTGGCGAACGGCGAACATTTTAAAGAGGAAAGCCGAACAAAAAGACTCCTTACTCAGAAAAGCAACCAAGAAAGAAAAAAAGAAAGGTTTATTTAAAAAGAAACAACACAGTTGATGCTCGTGATTGTTGGCACTTGGTGGAACTTTTGAAACATTTTTTGTTTGATAAACACTTGTACTTGTCCACTTATTTATATTAATTTCCCTTACCGGTTTCGCTGTTAAAGCATTATCAAAGGTTTGTTTGGTTGTTTACGTACAATATATGAATCGCATCGAATCGAAAAGTGTTTATCAAACAAAAAAAGAAACAATACATTAACAGGAAAACATGCAAATTTTTGTACTTTGCAACTCCCTGTCAGCCAAGTGTATTTGTCGTATTGAGATTTATGGAAATGTTTGACAAAGCGAAGAGCACGGAAAGAAGAAATGTAGTATGGATCCTAAGCAAGCCGATGGGAATCGTGTTATATGAATCCTTCGCCACTGCTACATACATAATATATCATATAACCTTGTCTCATTATATATTGTCTTGTCAATAATTTATTAAAGGCTTCCCTAGTAAAGTCTTTTCATGTTCTGTTTTACGACAGGGCGTAGCACCGCAGGTTTACTACGATACGGCGTAGCACTGTAGCACACTAATTGCGTAGTGTAGAATTCTGTTCTCAGTTACAAGAAAATAAAATAAGAAATAATATCAATTTACCTATAATATCACATCATTTTACAGAAAAGGCCAAAACAATCATTACATATTTATAGAACATAAAAAATCATGTTTAGTAAATAGGTAACACGCGAGACTACGATTAAACCAAAAGCAGTGGTAGCTTTTACAGACTTCAAGGTAATCGTACAAAACACCGAGGGAGAATAGAGATATTACGAAGTAGGTTATTGTAAAATAATTGGGTCCCTCGACATTTGTGAGGCTTGCTGAATAAACCGACTACAAAATGAAGCTCCTAAATAAATAGCTTTAAAGTTACAGTTTGGCGCTTGTTAAAAGCTTAATTTCGTTTGTAACTTTAGGAAATCGAAGGACGTTGAGCTACTTATGGTCTCGTGGTTTGAGTATTCGACCAACTAATCCGTAATCCGCTGGTCGTGGGTCAAGTTTATACAAAGTAAACATAAAATCACCACCCCAGCAGTTTGAAAGACAACAATTTCTGTTTCTCAAATTTTCATGTTTGGGCTGTACATATATACGACGTATATGCTCATGTTTCTTCGTCGTCTTTCAGCTCGACAAAGTTATGTTCTGGCTTCTTTGGAAGGTAACTTGAAGAGAAATTCCTGCTTAAATGGGCCAAGGTGCCAATGCCGATCGCTTTACACTTAACATACTAGTAGTAGCGCATTTTTCACACATTACTTGGTGCCTATTGTATGACTTCAACATCTAGCGCTATCGCTTTTAAATGTATCGTGATTGATAGAAAAATATGGGTGATGTCTTTCCTAGCTAGTCACAATACATTTGGAAGTAGTGTTGCATGACTATCGGTAGTTGATGTATCGATAGTTGACCTTGGAAAAAAGTAACAATATCGATTGTACTATCATTGGTATCGAATCGAGGGTATCGATTATATCGCTAATATCGATAGTACTATTTGCGTTAATCAATGAAACAATCGATTGTATCGATAGTATTGAAAGTATCGATTATTTTGGTCCTTCGATAGTCCATTAAATTTTGATAGTATAAGGGACTAAAAGGAACACCTTAAATAGTACATAATCATATTATGTATTACATCGTGATTTGATATTCCACTTTTAAAATTTACAAGATAAATACGCACAATGATTAACATTTTCTTCAAACAAACCTTCGCTCGATCTTGGCTGGCAAGAGTTGCCAGATTACAGTTCTCAAAATCTTTCTTATTTTTTTACGAAACCAATTGAACTTTAATAAGACCTTAATATTTTTATGCTTACCTCGTTGACAAACAAAGCAATTAGACAGAGCAATAGTATTTCATTTTCATAGACTATCGATGGAGCAAAACAATCGATACTTTCAATAGTATTGATACAATCAGTAGTTTAATTGATGAACTTAAATAATACTGTTACGTAGTACCGGCGCACGAAACAAAAATCTCACACATCATGGAACGCGTAAGAAAGTTCGTAAATAATCTCAGCGCGGATGACGTGTGGACACTTCCGGGCCAAGATTACAACTGGACAATGCGAGAAGTTTCCGCCATTAAGCTCGAAATGTCTCGGACAAAGAAGTGAGAGGAAGCATTCGGGTTGGAAAGGGACGGATACAGACTGGAGTCCTTGACACGCTGACGTGAAGCGTGACGCGCGTTCCATAATGCGCGAGAGGGTTCTAGCGACATCGCGTCACTTAAACTGGAAAGAAGTGGGAGAGAGATGGATATAGGCTGGGATCCTTGAATCGTGTTCCGTAATGTGCGAGAGGATTCTAGACAGATCGCGAAGCTGGCGTACGGTATATAAAAACGGGACAGATAGCGGTCGAGAGTGCAGTTCAGTGTTAACTACGAGACAAAGCGGAAACTCTAGTGAACTAAAGGACAACTCTAGTAATGACTAGTGAAGTGCGACTGTATAGAGCGAATATAACCCGGTAACAATTCTAGTTAGTAGTGGTGAGACATTTTTCAAATTATAGTACGGATAAATTAGGCATTCCAGCAAGTCCACTGAGTTCAGTTAGTAATTCCAGTTGTTATTTAGTTTCAGTTCATCATCATCATCATCATTTATTAACAAAACAGTGTTTACAATAAGACTTATATACTAACAGTGTGACAAAAACCAGTTTAGGTTTGACCGCACACCGCATTCACACAACATCACTCATTACGTAGGTACTTATAGATAAGGTGCTTACATTCTATACAATTCACAGCTAGCTTTTGTTTGTGTAGACACACTAGGTGATTATTTTTAATGCTTATTTACGAAGATATGGATTGTGAGAAGAAGTGTTTTAATTTGATTTTTATGTTGGTTTTTGTGATTTGATTTTGTATGTTCAGGGGAAGTTGGTTTATTAATGTAGGTACTTGATATTGAAGTAGTTGTTTTCCATATAAGTTATGGAATGGAGGAACTTGCAGTTTCTTAATTAATGCACTTCGTGTATGTTTTTGATTCTGATTCCGGATTATGTTTTGATAGTTTAGGTTAAAGAAATTGTCAATTAAAAGGCTATATTTTACTTGGTTATGTACGGGTATGATTTTAAAATGATGGAATAGTTTGTGTATTAGTAGTTGTGTTTAAATAGTGTGTGTGATTACAAATAAAGACAGTTAGTGGTTTTTTGGTACAAATTGGTATAAAATGAATTTATCCCGAACCCCAGTTCGTAACAATACTATGGATAGTATCGATAGTATTGCTAACATATAATCGATACTATCGATAGTATTATAGAATTTTCGCTATCGATACTATCTATATAATCGATACCATCGATAGCACAATCGATATTGTTACATTTTTCCAAGGTCACGATAGTATCGATAGCCCATCGATAGACTATCGAATTTTGTTCAACACTATTTGGTAGCGATAGCGGTAGGTGTTGAAGTCATACAATGAGAGGGCTGCGCAACCAAGTCCCGCTCGATCAAAATAATTTAGGAACAAATTCGTACGTAACAAAGAAATCATACAAATCTTCAGCGATACAAAGGAAACGAAAAAGGAAAGAAAAGTGCTTTTACTCCGATATGGTTCGAACTAGAGAGCCAGGCAGATGCTCTACGAACTGGGTTACTAAGGTGCTTATAACTAATGCGAAATGTTGCAGTCTTATTCGATTATACCTAGGTGATTTTTTCGTGAAAGCTCGCAGAAAATGTCTTTTCACAGAGATATGACCTAGTTGGATCTATTTTTCGCCGCCGAAAACCTCTATACTATAAATTAAATTAATTTTTGTAAAGCTTTTTTCTAGAAACCGATTACAAATATATATATACAAACTAGCTTTTGCTCGCGGCTTAGCTCGCGTAGAAATGTCTTTCAGTCAATGTATATTGCATGTAGGATAAAAACTATTATCGACTATTAATGCTTGGTGGTTATTTATTAACAATCCTTATAGCTTATATGTTAATCCGGGTCACTAAAACGAAAATGAAAAAAAATACCGTCTTCCAAATCCGTTGAGTGGTTCTCGAGTTAAATCGGAACACGCACACTGACAGACTCACAATCAGACGAAGAGCCGGAAAATTCTACAAAAAAAAAAAGTTTTTGCCCCAGTACTAATAACCCATTTCATTTAAAATTTCGCAAAAATATTTATTGTACACACATGGCAATTTTACTACATTATTATTAATATAGATATTACATTAATAAAATAAATTGCGTTTTTTAAATGGTTAAAATGAAGCTGAAAAAACAGTGAACGTCGTTTTCGAGAATACCGGGCGGTGCGATATAATAGTGTTGGATATTTGTCAAAAAATAATATAGTACTCTTATAAGTAGTACGATTAAGAATTGGGCTTATTACGTATCGATTCTTTTGTATAGTAAGCTAACGGGTATAAGAGCAACCCATCTTTTGCCCCTTGTGAACCACTGAGGAATGAAAGATAACAGACTAAATTAATTCTCAGTTTAACATGGTAGCTAAGATTAGTATGGCAATTAATATAATTATGTTTTTATTGTTTCAGGTAAGATGCACGTGAACATTATTAACAGGTGTCATGTCTAGAAATGTTATCTTACAGTAAATTAATAACCTTAAAGTAACGTATTATTTCAGAGATATTCTACAACTAGATGAACCCCGTGCCTTTAAACCTTAAAATGCCTTACGTGCTAAATATGTGTCGCACTTCCTGGTATCGTTCTAATATAGTCAACGAGCCCTCCTGGGAACCGGTCCAGATTTTCTATCTCACAAAGTCTGTTTGGCTATGTTTATAGTAGTGCGTGCGCAAGCAGTTTATTATGTGTGCGTAACGTCGAGAAAGTTACAAAACGCACTTATTTGTATACATCACTTTGAACAATCATAGCCAAACTCCGGACTCTTGAGAACGAATATCTATACTGGTAAATTAATGTTTTGAGTAGTATCGTTCATAAACAGGAAGATGGACTGACAAGTAATTGCGAAGGGAGAAATTTGTAAAATTATTCGAATATTCTTACGTGTTGTTTACTCGCATAACTGCTCGTGCAAAATGTAGCCTGTGGAACCGCAATATTACAAAACTAGTGTTTTGATAAACGTATTTCTGCGCCGTTTGGTGTTTCAACTTACACAGTTCTGTTATTAATAAATAATTATTTAATAAAATAAACCCAGAATACTAAGTTTTTGGTAAGTGACACACAAACACACACGCACTCTCTATACGAGTATATATGTTACGGGTAATACTAAAAGCTAGGGTAAACCTAGGTTTACCCGGGTAATGATATCTATCCTTTTTATGAAAAATAACTAATTTAATTTTTAATTCAACTTTCTGTTTTGGGTCAAAATTTTACACAACATATCGAAATTTCAGACTGGCAAGCTAGAGACCCGTGTCATATGGACGGACAGACGGATAGACAGCAGAACGACATTAATAGGGCTCCGTATTGCCCTTAAATCGGACGAGAGAAAAAACTTAGGACACGAATTTGTAAATCCAATTGGATAGAAGCTTAACGTCAAACTGCCGACAAATGACGAAAAAGTTAACGACGGGAAAATCACATATTATCGGATTAACCCTTTTCAATGCCTCGTTGAGTTGAAGGCTTCGAGGGAATCCTCTAGTTGAGATGATAACAGTTAATGTACGGTGGGCAAAATGGATGGCACTGACTGGACACGATTGGTGTTTTTGATGTGTCATTGGTTTTTTGAGCATGGAGAAAGTTGTGGCTTTGATTTGTGGGCTCCATCAAAGATAAACTTTTATCCTTGAAATTGAAATATATGATTTATATAATTATCCTTTGCTCTACTTGCCTTACAGTGTCGAAATAACCTGCATATTTAACATTTCTTGGCTCCCGTATAAACATGGAAAACATCAAATATACTAGTGGCGAAAGGGGAAAATTTTAAAAACGGACAAGTGTGAGTCGGACTCGCCCACCGAGGGTTCCGTGCAAAGTTGTAAAAGTTTTAAAAAAATCTACAAAGATTTGGTCACCCGTACAATTATGACCGCGCATACCGTTGCTTAACCTCGATGATTTTTTTATGATTTAAGTACAAATGTGTAGTTTTAAGATTTTTTTCCTATATTTGTAGTGTAAGACCGTTTTACTTGCCAAATTTTATAGTTCTAGGTCAACGGGAAATACCCTATAAATTTTGATTTCCTTGATAGTGTCGAAATATACGTTTTTTGCGGCATAAACGGCCGTATCTTCTTTTAAGTTTACTTAGAAGTTTGATTTTTTCACAGCTTCAAGGGACTGTAGATTTGAGTATATGATTTTAATTTCATCTCAATACCTTAATGCGTTCCCGAGATAAAGGGTCTTGGCAGACAGACCCTTTGCCAGTGAAATATTACACCAGTTTCAGTATTGTATGGGTTATTTTGCTGTTAATACTTTTCAGACATCTGAGTACAAGACTTTATTCAGCAGGCTAAATAAAATAAAATATAAGCATCGATTATATTTTTGTGTGTACATACAAAAAAAAAGCATTAAATAAAATTCTGGGTAAGTACAGAAAAAATCAGGTTGAAACTCAGTTAATTTGATTATCAACGAAAGCAGAGAAAATGACACTTAAATAAAAAACTGGACAAGTGCGTGTCGGACTTGCCCACGAGGGTTCCGTTAAAGACTATATTTTTTAATGATTTAATTACAAATGTGTAGTTTTCAAATTTTTTCCTAATACTTGTAGTATAAGATAGTATTACTTGCCAAATTTCATAGTTCTAAGTCAACGGAAAATAGCTTATAAATTTTTATTCCCTTGAGAGTGACGAAATATACGTTTTTTGCGGCATAAACGGCCGTATCTTTTTTTAAGTTAACTTGGAAGTTTGATTTTTTCACAGCTTCTAGGGACTATAAACCTGAGTATATAGTTTTAATTTCAACTCGATACCGCATTCTCGAGATAAAGGTTCTTGACAGACGGACGGACGGACAGACAGACGGACAACAAAGTGATCCTATAGGGGCTCCGTTTTTGTCCTCTTGATGTACGAAACCCCTTAAAAGCAATAATATTTTAGAAGATACGAAAAAAAAACTATTCATTGCGTATTTTTACAAAAAAATCTGTGGGTGATGGAATAAAACTTTTAAGGGTAGTCAAACGTGTACAACAATTATTTAAACGCTTAGATTTGAAATTTTTATAAAAAACATATAACCTTTGATCTATAAACTAAACTTACAATAAAAGTGTACTAGGTACATGATCATAAGCTATTATGCAATAGGTATACAAATACATATAAACTGAAACATATGAATAAATATATTACATTAAATAAAATAAGCCACATATAATTTCTTTTTTACTTGTATACATTAATAATGTATACAAAAAAAAACACTTAACTTTTAATTCTCTTTTAAAATACAGAAAAACAGTGTCTTTTATGGTAATTTTCGTTTAAGTATCCAAATTCATACCGGAGACTCGGAGTGGTCAGTACTTGCAGGGTGCCTGATATCACATTATGTTCTCTGGGGCCTATCACTTCACATAATTCGGCATAACGTTCTGGTCCCTATAACTACAAGTCACTACTTTAAAGACGGTACTCAGAACAATGTCCCAGAATGATGTCCCAGCAATCAAGCTCGATTAGCTGCTCAATCAAGCGACGAATTCCAATCACAGCGCACTGCGTAGCGCTTCAACTAGTTGTAGATCGACGATATATGGGATTATTACATTTCCGTTATAAGAGTTTTAACCAAAAAGTTGTTTGATTGGGACATTACTCATAATGTTATACCAAACATTTCGGGTAACAATTAAAATATAATTATGTCTGAAAAAATATACGGATGCTTTGTTTCTGTGTATATTCATGAAGTAAACGGAAAATTGTAATGAATTTTTGGTATATGCATTTTGACTATATACTAGGGTTTTGATTTTGGAAAACAGGTTTGGATACATTTTCCTCGCTAGAAATAATAAATGAAATGAGGTCTTCAAACACACTTTTTCCCCTCGTTTGACGGATAGGGATCATATACAGAACTCAAACAAATTTTATTACATGGGTTTTAAGAATGTCTATATTTGATTTTGGAAATTTTGCTACATAGGTATTTTAGTTTTTTTTATAAAATTAAAAATATTACTTTTTTATTTTTTGCGCTGAATCCGCCCCTCTCGCACTGCGCGTTTTTTCGCTTGGAGTGAGAGTGACAAAAATAAAATTCACATAGCCCCTTAAGTAGGTTATGCCCGCAGCTTCGCGCACGTGGAAGTGTCTTTATATAAATGCAGGTCGAATCTTTGAGTTGTATCGACAGTTTTCGGCTTGGTGGTTATTTTATCAACACCCCTTATATCCTATACAGGTAGATTATTGCTACACATAAGTATGCATCTATAACTTAAATTTCTTTTTTCTATTTAGTTTTCTGTATTTAAAGTTGTGCACATTTATTTGCTCACCATTCTCACTACTTTTTCACCACATTAAAGGTTGGCTGGAAGAAATTTCTTTAGAAATAAGCTCGCCCTTGTACAAACTATTGTTCCTGTATATATTTTGTTACTTAAGTTTTTTTGTATAATAAGAATAAAGAAGAAGAAAATTGTCCAGGGCCACTACAATAATACTAAAAAAACAACATCCGTTAAGTGGTTTTCGAATTAAACTTCTAAAATTGTGGTTTTAGGCTTAGTAAATTTCACAAACATATTCAATGAAACCACTTAGCTTCCTAGCAAAATCTAAGGTGAATGAGAGTTTTTATGTATCCCTGGCAACCCTAATTTGCAGCAGAATATTGGATGAAACCTTAAGTTTTCGTCATATTCAAATGTTTCTCCTTAAAATGTTTTTTTATTATTTTTATATATAACCGTGTAGCATTTACAAAAACCTCAAACGTTGCTTGTAGCAAGATTTGCTAGGCGATACATTGTTTACCATATTTATAGAATGGACAACAGTAATTTCCGTAAAATGTGCTTTCAGTCAAACGGAAAATGATGTTGAATTTATCGGTATTCTTTTCGTTCAGTCTGTGTAATGGATGGAATATTTGACAAAGCTAACACCCGCTTGAATGTGGTAATAGCTTAAATTATTTGCTATCTATTGAGATTTGAACGAAAAATTATCTTTTGATACCTAACAGTTTTAGATTTAGCTTTAGCTAGTTTGCTACAGAGTATCAATGTAAATCGGGAGAACCAATTTCATGTTTCATACATTAAATCACAATACTTATATTCATTTTAAAGTAATATCCACAACTTATTGATACTAAGGTGGTAATAGGGGATCTCGGTGCAGAATAGTGTTGTTTTCCTTACTTTTGTACAAAGTATACAATAAATGCGTTTATCTAACCTCATATCGTAAAATCCTCATTACGAACTCAAAACTACTGGCATAATGAAAAATATTTTTCATGAACGTCTCTAAAAAATTAAAAAATTAAAGTATAGTATAGGTCTCCGAACAACATAATGCTATAAAAAACTTTTTCTGAGATTACAGTACATGTGATACTAACTAGGAAGGCAAAGGGAACTTAGCCTAAACAGCAATGTCTGAGGTTTAATATCAAATACCATGTCTGAGGTTTAATATCAGATATATAATGTTCTCCAATACATACAAAATAGTAACGAATTTATTTTCGGCCAGGTATTGTCTATGGCTTACAGCGCGTCAATGGATGAACTGTTTGTTGCGCCATAGTTTTCGAGGAAATGTATTTATTACTTACGGTGGTTTAATGGGTCAAAATAATTATTTTACCCTAAAATTACCAACAGCAGGGATGGTGATGAATGATATTTGACTCCACCTGACATTCTGGAAATAACGACGGAAATTACGAACACTTTCAGAAAAGCTTTTACAAGAATAATAAAAAATGGCTGACGACAAATTTACAAAAATTATGAAAACAGGCATTAGTTTAGATAAAGTAGTGTATGAAACTATACGTAAATAGGTATTAAAACACTCATGTTTGTAATGACCTTTTTATGTACCAAATTATAAACTACTATTAATAAATTAATTCAATTCGCGCAAACTGCTTATTAATAGTGAGGTGGTCACATGAAAATTTTTCGATTTTAGGCGTTACATTTTGACTGCATTACATTACAACTTAAGCACGCTTTAAAGTTTGTTAATGTAAAGCAAACAAAATCAAAATTGATATTTAATCGATACGCTGGCGCCCCCCCCCCCCCCCCCACGTCCCCCGATCCATCAGGGCCGCTGGCGTGGCTGCTGAAACTGCTGAAAACTCCAAACGGCGCAAATATGAGTCCTTAGGAAGCTTTTATATGTTTCAGCTGTTTGGGGTTGAAATTTCGGCCCGTGGAGTCCCAGCGCCAGAAAACTAGTACAAGATCTATCACTTCTTTTAGTGAAAACATCGGGTGACCAGAGGGCTGGCGCATTCCTCGGCCAACGTATAAGTTTGGCCATTCAAAGAGGAAATGTGGCCAGCGTTCTGGGCACCATGCCGCAGGGGTCAATTTTAGAACAGGTAAAATAAAAAAAAATAAAAAGATGTTTATTTGTCTTCAATTGAAACAATATACAAAAAAAAACTTTACAAAATAGTGACAAGATTAAAATTAAATTAGAAAAAATAGACATACTTAGAAAAGATTAGATGAAGATAAAAAGGCTTAAGTTTCGGTATGTAGCTGTTGGACATGCAAACAGCTGCCGATTTTCAAACTTAACCTAAAAGGGACGAAGAACACAATAAATCATTTTAATAATAAAATAATAAACCAACACAACTCTGAAATTGGAAATAAACAATATTAAAAAGATGTCATTATAATAAATAGGTGTCAATTAACAGTAGCAATAACAAAAAGTATATTATTTGTAGTTATTTTTAAGCTTAAGAGTGTAATTTATATTATTAGGTAAATTTAGTTTAGAATAAGTTTTTTTTTGTTGTAAATTTATGAATTCATTTCATTAAAATTATTACAACTAAGTTTCAATTTGTTTTTTATATTAAATTATCGAAATTTTTCCGCAAATTGCTTTTATTTAAATAATATAAAATTAAAATATTAATATAATATTAATATTAATATTAATTTAAATATTATAAAAATAAGTTATTATACTGTGATTCACTGGAACACTGAAAATCCACGTGGCTGCCCTGAGCGTCTCTTGATTTAGGCCAAAAATACTTAACACCATGCGAAGCACTGACAAAGCTTGATAAGCGTCTGATCCACACAATGGTCTAGTTTTGAGAGGAGAGAGGGTAAAGTGATTGCATTCTAAACGTTGTTATTTTTTCATCTTCTTTCATAGTGTTAAGCCTAGATCCAAAACCTCGCTTTTGTGAACGTGCCTCTATATAAGGTGACTTTCGTTTATATAGCCAAATTCATACTGGAGAGTCGGTAAGTGGCCAAGGCTAAGGTTCAGTGACCCTTTCCGTCAAACACGCAAAATAAATTTTAGGCTTTCTATACTAATTGAGTGAGGCACAAACATTTTTTTTTGTATTTTGCAAACAGTGTCATTGAATCTTGGGCCTGATCACTTACCGAGTCTCCAGTATGAATTTGGCTACATAAACGAATCACCTTATATTTATTATTTGATAAAAGCCTGGTACCAGTAAATGCGTTTTCATCTTAAAGGCTAAGTTACTCCAGCGCTCGTGGGAATAGTCCACGTTATAAGGTAACTGCAATGTACAAAACGTGCCGTCGTATAAATTATAAAGGTATGATACATCGTGTTGAAGTTTATATCCACCCGCCAAGAGAGCCTTCCCGCACTGGCCTCCCAAAGAAGTAATATCTGAGGTACCTCGATTTAGATTTCCAGCTTCTTTGATAGAACAGGGCAGCAAATGATAGCTATTTTTAGGGTTCCGTAGTACCTGAAAGGTAAAAGGAACCTTTATGGTGAGACTCCGTTGTCCGTCCGTCCGTATGTTACAACCTCATAACTTTACCATCGTTAAAGATAAAGACTTGAAATCTGCCACAAAAATAGCTTTTTACTTAAATACATAATACGGTATAAAAAAAAGTTGCCTAAGATATTTCCAATACAAAAGAGAGGAAAAAAAAATATTATAAAATACAATATGGGTATCAAATTGTAGATATTGAAGAGCTGATTATAAAAATATATACTTTTACTATATTTACTGTCACCAACTTCGAGAAATCTTTGAAAAACCACAAAAAAAATGCATGTCACCCCCCTTATTCCCGAAACTGGTGGACCGAAAAAACTGTAAAAAATCATGGTTATTTCGAATTACGTGAAGATTACAGGAAAAATATAGCGGTTGAGAAATTCACGATAGTAAAATTACAAAATTAAATTTTTCATCCAAGAGTTTTATTTCGAGTACGGTATAAAAATATTTGTGTATCTTTTGTTGCTATACGTGAAAATAAATATATATTAGAAAACATACTTTATCATCCATCACAAACTGTAAGCGTACAATTTGGTACCGAATATGCATATGTCGCAGTAAAGTAGTTAAATCAGAGAGTTAGTTGAATCTCTAGACAGTTAATTAAAGATCGACATTCAATCAAGTCGCTAAAGTTCCGTCAGACAAGTGAGTGAACGAAACGTTTAACGAGTTTCCTAAACGTTCCTAGGCGCATTTCAACTTTGGTAGGGTGACCTTTGTGAGGCGTCCCCGAGTAGGATACTAAATAGTCGCATAATGGATAGGTCGAAATGTATTTAAAAACACTAGGTTAGGTTAGGTTTGAACATTATGAAACAACTCAGAGCCGAGCGAAGCGGAGCGGAGCGAGGCGTCCCCGAGTAGGATACTAAATAGGTGCATAATGGATAGGTCAAAATGTATTTAAAAACAGTACGTTAGGTCAGGTTTGAACATTCTAAATGTAATCAGCTGTTGTCGTGTAATCAGCTGTTGTCGTGACCGCCATCTTGTTTTACATTATTAATCAATCAACACGCTGGCTTTCGGTAAGACAGATAGTTAAACGTTTTCGACGCTGCTTTATTTAAATCAAAATGCTAGCGACTTGATTGAATGTCGATCTTTAATTAACTCTCTAGAGATTCAATTAACTCTCTGATTTAACTACTTTACTGCGACACATACACAACCACCATCATGAGCTTTGCAGCTCGATAATACACATCCGGAAACTAGATGGCGCTGGGAGTTCTCTACATAAAGAAGGCGAAGAATACAGGATGCGCGTAAACAACTTATAAAACTTGCCCTCGACTATCATCTTAGCTTGCTTTGGCGATTTTAATATTGATTGATTTCACTCAGATCAGAACTAGAAGACCTTTTGACAATTTGTCCTATCGATTACCATAATATCATCTAGGTATTGTAATAAGTTTATCATTTTTATTTTGACTGCCTTTTACCTAAAAATAAACCAAGACGGCTAATTTAACGTAATCTAATAATAAAGAAGGAAAAAGTGTACAAATAATATTTCTTAATTTTCTTAAATTAAATGGGTTTTAGTATTTAACTGAAACCAAAACTAACATTCTTACCATTTTTGTATGTCTGGCTGTCTGTCTTTCTTTTTGTCTGTATATTCTCAACAGATACACTCAACAGATTCGGTAACCGTTTTCTTTATTATCATCGTAGTAACCATTTATTGTCAAATTATAATCTATTTATATTTATACTAAATTAAAGTAGTAAAAAAGTCATGTCTGTACATTGAATATTTTTTCAAAATTTTGTATGCAATGCTTTAATAGTATTGTACTGAAGACAAAACTACCATATTTAGATTTTTCGTCTGTCTGTCTCTCTGTGTCTCTCTGTCCGTCTGTATGTTCCGTTTTAACTTGAGAACCACTCAACGGATTTGGATGCGGTTTCTTTATTATCATCGTAGTGACCCTGGTCAATACATAAGCTATAAGAAGTGTTAATAAAATAACGCCCAAGCCGAAAACAGGGGAGAGATTGAATAAATATAATAGGGGATATATACATTTATATAATAGGGGCTCAGATAGTTGTAATTCTAAAAACATTTGAAAATCTGGGATCTCCGTACTTTATTACCTTTTACCTGTGTAATTGTAATTGTACCTATTCCTGTAATCTACTTTCTGCTATGAGTGTGTGTAACAATAGGGATTAGTACAAACGACGGTACGGCTAGCGTACAGAGGGGCCGGGATCAACCTGTTATACAGCACACGGACACAAAACTAGGTCAATTGTTACTAACGTTAGTTATGATAAAGCCTTACTTGCCTATCTCTCTTTGTGCTTGCAGAGGCATTTTAAGGTTTTGTCACAAAATAAAAACCGTCAAAATTGTTGGGATGCTTGATATAGAATGTTGCATGGGAAGTGAAATTTAAAGGAAAAGGATTTAGAGCATTTAAGGTGACATAGGTGTAGTACAAAATGAGATTTTAAAACAGTAGTCCTAAACTACAATAGATAGGGTTCTGAAAAAAACATGTTACAAAAGAGGGCTTTTCCAAGACGATAAGCACAGCCCGAAATGTGGTAGAGAAAAATTCGCTGCATCGAAAAAAATCGGTCACGTGCGAGACAGACTCGCATATTAGACCAGTAGCAGTAAGGTTCGAACTTTTGATATTATTAAAGTGATTTATCTTTGTCCTTTGAATTAACTTCATATATTTATAGCTAAGTTTAAAAAGTTAGAAATCTTAGAACCTTGCTGTAGGTATGATTTAGGTATTTGCAATTATTGAATTTATAAGCGTCATTACAGAATTAAAGTTAAAAGTTTAGATTGTATCTGACATTATTCATGCGTATCTTGTTGTTATTAATTTATTAGAAAGATTGCATACATGCAACATAGGTAAACTGAAAATTGCAGAATATTCTTTCAATATAGTATTAAAGTGAGTAAAGTTTATTTAAATCACATCTTATCATATTTATCTTGACCTATTATAAAAAGATTAGAAATTTATTTAGTATGCTTTTCGATTTTATTTAATTTCTTGTCATATTTTGAGTAATATGAAATTAGAGTTCAGAAGTTGGCAGCCACGTCATCATAATAAAATACCCGATCATCGTTTAAAAGATTAGAAAAATTAGAATCTGGATTTATAAGAAAACATGATGTCGCTGATCGCGGCATACAAACTCACGCGCGGGGGGGGACACGCTATACTGGCTGCGTGCCGATCGTCGATAAAAATGTGCCGCGCGGGGCCGAAGGGCGAGGTGGCGGGGTGAAGCAAGAACGTGGTAGAAGAAAGTACAACAAGAGAACCATGCAATACCTTCGATTTTGCCAATTGTTGTATATTTTGCAACGAAGTCGCTGTTTTGTGATTTTATAAAAGCTCTAGGGAAATATCCAATTGATATTAGAATCACTGTCAGCCAAGTCACCAAGATAGAAACGCAAATAACCATTTTAAATGCTGCAACAACACACGATGATAATTGAAGCCATCATGTAAGTATATACTTTATACCTTATATTATTGTTCAATGGCGTAACTATACCATCTGAGGCCCATGGCAAATTCATTGGATGGGTCCCCCAATAAAAATCTTCAAGTTGTAATTGAATTTTAAGATACCCAACCGTATACTAATAATATTGCGTGCATTTTTGTTGAATATCAAATAAATTTAATGAATGAGTAGCAGATAAAGCCCTCCGTATTTAAAAATAGAAATCCATAGTCCGCGAACGCAGAGCGCCACGAATAAAGTACTGCACGGGAATTCCCCGAGCATCACTAGCTCGCCCGCGAGCCCGCGCCCCACAAAAGTACTACCACAAAAAATTAAGCAACCGATGGATAAAATTTATCGACATCCTTTTCTTACGAATGCGTAATTTTCGTAATTTTGCTGGCATACCCGAGTGTGAGGCGTAGTTGTTCCTGGTCGCTGGTGCCTTATCAGCTGTGAAAGTGCAGCCACTTAGTGTACTCGCCCGGTAAGCGGTACCGTGTTTGAATCCCGGTTCAGAGCTCCTCACACCCAGATTGCGTTTTTATACCACCAATTTCTATAATTCGCCAAGTGTTGAAAATATAGAAATTAATTTATTATTCCAATATTTGAATGCAAGCCCCATATTCGAATAATTGAAAAAAAAAATGAATATCGAATAATTATTCGAATATTCGAATAATTTTAGTAATAAACTTGTCCGAATATTTGAATTTTTATATTAAAAACTGCGGATATTCGGATATTCGACCGATAACCTGAACTGCAATCTCGGAACTCTGATTTGCTCAAATTCTATTATTGTTAAAATATTCCATCAAGATTATAACAGTCAAAACTTATTGTTCTTAAATTTATAACTAGGATTTTGTTTTGATTCAGAGAAATTAGACTCATAATACGACATTGATTGAATGAAGACATAAGAATAATATCCGAAGAAAGTGGAATATTCAAATTTAAAAAAAACGAACACTTGAAAGTCGAATATTCGAATACTAAAAATTTTCGAATAGTTGAAAATCGAATGACGTGGATGCTCGCACAAGATGTCTTGGACGTCTGCCGCTCTTTAGTTAACTGAGCAGACTTTCAATAATTATCATGGTAAAATTTAATTTTCTTAAGTGGTAGCACTTTCACAGCTCATAGGGATACGTCCCTATATAATACAAAAAATATACTTTACGAACAAGAACCAAAAGACTAACTAACTGGCTGCTATTGCCATTTAATGTAGAATTAATGATCTGATTTTCATTTTACATAAAAAATAAACAAATGCCTAAAATTACTTAAGAAACTTCTGACAATTTAACTTTGTTTCATTGAAATATCACTCGAATGACGAATTTATTTGATTATTTCAGGTTCTGCTCCGTAAATCCAACGTCGATCTTTTGAAAAAAAAAGCAGTTTATCATAGTCATTGCTATAAGAAATTTTGTCATCCCTATCGAGCAGATAGATTGAAGCGAAGACGAACTCAATCAGCGCAGAATGCCATGGCAATGGATCGTGTTTACAACTTTTTGGAGACAAATAACGAGGGTAGCCAGTTCTCTTTAACTGATATACGAAATGCTTTATCAGGTGTGGAACTTCCAAGCACCAAGTAATAAAACACAACTTAAAGTAAAGCTATGGAGATAATATAATTATCACTTCTGAAAAGCCATCTATGATTTGGTTTTTACAAAACTGTGTCCATAGGATTCAAAGTAGTTGGTACGAAGCTAGAAACAAAAATGATATTGTAGAAAAAAGATATAGTTTTCATGTGCTTTATTTTGGATCTTTGTTTTTTGTATAACAAATAAAACAAATATGTTGATTTTTATAGCCATGTTGTTATAGTTGCAAAGTTTACATATTTGAATGGTATTTATATGTGATTTGATAAAAATGAGACTGAAGAGATCTCTATACTTAAGATTTTAAACTTTTTAGTACATTTTTAGGTATAGTTTTTATGTGCTTTATTTTAGATCTTTGTATTTTGTATAACAAATAAAACAAATACCTATGTTGATTTTTATGGTGGTGTTCTGAAGTTGCAAAGTTTATATATTTGAAAGGCATTTGAAATCATTAGTAAAATTTTTAAAGCATGGAATAATATTTGGTTTCTTATTTTTGGTTTTAGTTTATCCTAACAATGTAACCAATTTTGAAAGCTTTAACTTAACTTTTAGTTCTGTCAAAACTAAAATTATTCTAATGTGATGTAGCTTGTTCTTTACACTGAAGGACTATATTCAATAAAGAAAATTTGGTTTTGACAGCACTTCAACTAAAATTAAAGCCTTCAAAATCGGCTTTACTACCTAAATACTTACAAATATTTGTGATTTGAAAATAATGAGAGTGACAAGATCTCCATAGGTCAGTTTTTCATGCAGACATGTTAGGCCAACCGCATTTTGTGCTTTATTTTGGATCTTTGTTTTTTTTTGTTTAACAAATATGTTGATTTTTATGGCCGTGTTTTTTATGGTATAATACTTAGGTTCTTATTCATAAAAAAATTGTCTACTTAAATACTTACAAATATTTTTAATTTGAAAATAATGATTCTGACAACATAGTTCAGTTTTTTAAGACTTTATTGTACTTCGTTTTAAATCTTTGTTTTTTGGTGTAACAAATAAAACAAATATGTTGATTTTTATAATGGTGTTTTTTTAGTTGCAAAGTTTATAAGTATATTTAATTTGAAAGGAATTTGAATATTACAAGTATTTTATTTATTATGTTAGTTATTAAGGTGTTGTTAGTTATCGCGAGTAAGACCCCAACAAAAAGTTAATAATTACAAGTATGGTTTAATAGTTGGTTCCTCATTGAAAAGGTTTATTCTGAAACTACCTAAGTACAAAAGTTTAGTTTCATACAAACATACACATTATAGTGAAACACTTTACGAGAATAGAATTTAGTGCTAAAAAGGCTGCCGCCAGGCAAGCCTGGAGACAGCCCCCAAATAAAAATGCTGAAAAACCTCGTTAAAAGTATAATTTAAATATCAATAGAATTTAGAAATTAACAACGAAAAGAAAATAAAAAAGGTATAAAAACAAAACTGTAGAAGAGTATATCGTCGAGGATAAAAATTTTACAATAAAATTTAATTTAGTAAATCACCTTTTCGCTACAGTTTAGACGTGTTTTTTTTGGCCAACCTCAATTTTTAGGTACTTTATTCTGAATATTTGTTTTTGTGTAAAAAATAAAACAAATAATGATATGTTGATTTTTATAGTGGTATTGTTTTAGTTTAGAAAAGTATATATTTTAAATGCCTATGTGTTTTAATTTAAGACAAACTGAAATTTGAAAATAAAGTCTATTTTAAAAAAATTGGCATTTTATTTGGTCCACTCTTACATCATTCAAAACCTTTAAAATACCTTAAATTACTTTGGGAACTGATTCTGCAACATATTAAGCTTTCGTGTTGGTTTTTGTACTGTTATATCATAGGGCTGGCAGGCTGATGAATGGATGGATATCAAAGGGACTGCACTGACTCCTAGATAATTTGTATGTTTCAGGGAGAAAGATGTGCGTAAATAGCTATTTCAGTGCCATCATAACTATTTGAACCTTTTTGGTGAATGTCTGCATTGAAAGTGAGTCATATTTTTTTTTGTAAGCACGCTGTTGATTTAAGTCGACACATGGGGTATTATGACAATATTTAGATAGCATCCTGCAATTAGCACCCTGCCTGACAAAAAGTGATTATCTCAATCGTTAGTGTTGTGCTGCATGTCGTAATGTATTTATTATTCGAATAATACTCAAAAAAGAAATCATATTCAAATACTAAAAATTTTCAAATAGTTGAAAGTCGAATATTACAATATTATCAATTTTCGAATAGTTGAAAGTCGAATATTCGAATACTAAAATTTTTCGAATAGTTGCAAGTCGAATATTCGAATACTAAAAGTATTCAAATATTTGCGAACCCTACTCGCGTGGTAGGTAGCAGTAAAAGTGAAATTTACAGCTCTTTGCTATGGCCGGTATTGAGGTACTTCAACTGAAAATACCGGTTTGCACCTTTACATGCTAAAGGCAACTCAACATTTTTTTGGCTGTCTATACTTTCGCTCTCATGCCGCGTCTCCTGATTAGAATGTCTGTAACGTCAACATATGGTATCGTAAATTCTTTAAACTTTATTTATTATAATTATATGGCAACAAAAATACACACTCTGTAAAAATTTCAACTGTCTGCGTATTATGGTTCATGCGATACAACCCCCTGACAGACAGACAGCGGAGGTTCCATTTGGGCACCCTTTGGGTACGGAATCCTAAAAATGAATTTTAACATTTTATTTCTTGACCTTACTCTGCTAGCCGCGGCCGCCCCGCCGCCGCCGCCGCGAGCGTCGACGATCGGCACGTGGCCTAGCGTCCCCGGCCCCGCGTTTCACCCCGCGCGTGATTTTGTATGCCGCGATCAGCGACATCATGTTTTCTTATAAATCCAGATTCTAATTTTTCTAATCTTTTAAACGATGATCGGGTATTTTATTATGATGACGTGGCTGCCAACTTCTGAACTCTAATTTCATATTACTCAAAATATGACAAGAAATTAAATAAAATCGAAAAGCATACTAAATAAATTTCTAATCTTTTTATAATAGGTCAAGATAAATATGATAAGATGTGATTTAAATAAACTTTACTCACTTTAATACTATATTGAAAGAATATTCTGCAATTTTCAGTTTACCTATGTTGCATGTATGCAATCTTTCTAATAAATTAATAACAACAAGATACGCATGAATAATGTCAGATACAATCTAAACTTTTAACTTTAATTCTGTAATGACGCTTATAAATTCAATAATTGCAAATACCTAAATCATACCTACAGCAAGGTTCTAAGATTTCTAACTTTTTAAACTAAGCTTCAAATATGCGTAACCTAATCCACGGTCCAATAACTAAGCACTCTAATAATATTAAAACTTACATCGCAATTTAAACGTCCGGCTATCGGTCTATATCTAGAGTTCCGTAATTCTACAGTTTTGGGAACAGTCAGGAAGAAGGTATTAAAAATCTTGCCTATAACTGTTTACATATGGTAACTAAAACAAGAATTGATTGTACCACAAAAAATATTTTTAAATTTTTATTAAATAAAAAACATTTCAGGGACTACGGAACCCTAAAAATGCAAAGTGAAGGCTGTTTTTTTCAGTTCAAAATAAACGTCCGTCCAAACTAATAAAGTAAAAATAACAATAATGGCTGTTGTACATAAACATATATCTAAACCAAAAAACGCGTACCTACTTTTTAAAACGCTGTCGTGTGATATTAAATAATATACCTATATTCACTAAAAAGCAGCAATAATCCTTTTCGCGATTAATTGCACTACTACTTGGTCCCGGACGCGTATAGCCAAAACCTCTGTATTTATTTATTTATTTATTCAAGGAGAAAAAACAGAAACAAATACAGCTTAGACTTAATAACTATGATATTTAAACTAGTTTAGATGTATCTATTTCCTTGACATTCTCACAGATAGGATCAGACGAGTAAAATTATGTAGATTGAGAAAGTAACTATACTTTTTTAAACTTAATCATAACTTAATTATAACTTAAAAGTAAGCATGCGCATGCAATCTTAAAAATAAAAAGAATAAATAAACATAACATGGAATCTACATGAAATTTGAATTACTGTTTGACTTTGTTGTTTAACGCTTTCTTAACTTTATTTTTAAAACTATTTCGTGAACAATTAAAGAAATCGATGTTCAAAACATTTACACTCTTGCACATACGATATATTGGGGCTCTTTTGCCATTTTGTGTTCTAGTCCTCCTGAGATAAAATAAATACTTGGATATAGTGCTACGTTGACGGAGACTTGGAAGACGAAAATCAACTTGAGATAAAAGATCTGGGCATTTGTATTCTCCAACGCATATACTACGAAGGACAACGGAGTCGGCCAGACTTCTTCTGTCGGTAAGAGACATTAGCCCAAACTTGACTAAAAGATCATTGTAAGAAAGACGGCTATGCCTGAGACGATAGTTTAAGGCGCGCACAAATCTCTTTTGGATCATCTCAACTTTTTGGACATAATAGTCATAGACTGGATTTCATATCGAAGAGGCATATTCCAAATGTGACCTAACTAAAGATTTATATAAAATGATGTAAGTAAAGGGATTTTTAAAACATTTTGCTACTCTTAGAATAAAACCCAGCATTTGATATGCTTTCTTAACCATGTTTTCGATATGGAAATTAAATGTTAATTTTGTGTCGAATAGTACGCCCAGGTCCCGAATTTGCGTGACATTTTCTAAGGTGTTATTCCCAAGTTTGTAGTTAAATATGCGTTTTGTTCTCTTCTTAGAAAAAGCCATTACCTTGCATTTATTCTCGGCAAGTACTAACTTATTATTGATACAGTAAGCGTATAATCTGTCTAAGTCCTCCTGTAATTGCCGAGAATCGACATTGGTATCAATACGTTTATATATTTTTAAATCATCTGCATACATTAAAAACTGAGAGTGATGAAAACAAACTATAATGTCGTTAATAAATATAATAAAAAGTAAGGGACCCAAAATTGAGCCTTGTGGGACACCAGACGTAACAGTAGTATACGGTGAAATATGACCATTAAGTGCAACTGCTTGGTGTCTCATGCATAAATAAGATGAGAACCATCGCAGCAAATTGCCTTTTATTCCATTTAAGTAAAGTTTTCGCAACATAAGTTTATGGTCTACTTTGTCAAAGGCCTTGCGAAAGTCAGTATAAATGGAGTCTACAGCCAATCCATCATCCAATGATTTAAAAATAAAGTTTGTGTAAATTAGAAGGTTTGAAACAGTTGATTTCGACTTCACAAAGCCATGCTGTCGTTCATCTAGAGTTGGTTCGAAATAAGGATATACTTTATTATGTATTAATCTCTCAAAAACTTTGGGTATTATACTTAATATTGAAATGAGACGATAATGTTCAACATAATTTTTAGCACCACCTTTATGAATAGGCGTGATGTGAGCACTTTTCCACCTTGAAGGAATGATCCCCTCATGCAGACTCAAATTAAAAAGCAGTGACAGCGGTACACAGATTGTCGAAGCTGTTTGTTTCAGAAAAATAGAGCTTATTTTATCCGGTCCAGGACCTTTATTGCAATCAAGATCAAGAAGGGCTTTCTCGACTTCAGATTTAGACAATTTTATTTGTGATAAGGGAGCACTCAAAGTAGTGTCATCATGTAAATCTGTAAAATCGGTGTCATAGGCATCATGATCTGCTGGTTCAAAAACGGAAGAAAAATAATTCGAAAACATGCTACAAATATCTGAAGGACTATGGGATGATTGATCCTGAAATTTCATTGTAGAAGGATATCCAGTATTGGTTATTTTCAAGGAAGATGTATATTTCCAAAATCATTTAATATTGGTTCTAGTTGACAACTCGATATTTTTTATATATGATGCGTGACAACTGTGAAGCAGCTCTTTCACACGAGTCCGAATTCCAGAGAAACGATTATAGTCAGACAAACAACCGTAGGTCTTCCAGCGAATCCAAGCCTTTTCCTTTAGTCTCAACTCTGTAATTAATTCACGCGAAAACCAAATAGGATACTTTGCAGGCTTTACTCTAACTAATGGGACTTCAGCATTCAGTATTTCATATAACATGACATAAAAGCGATCAACTGCATTTTCAATAGTTAACATACTAAGTTCAGTCGTCCAGTCTATATTGAAAATTTTAGAGTTAATAGAACTGTAATTAGCTTTGTAAAAATTATACTTCGGGATTTCTACATTAGGTAGGGAATTAGGAATTATAGGAAAAGGTAAAGTCAGTGTAAGAGGAGGATGATAGACATCCACTTTTGACAGCGGTGAATCGCAAAGTGAAACGGTACATGTTGTGTTAGAGAGAACAAAGTCGAGTATGCGGCCGAAATCATTGAATATGTTATTGTACTGTATTAGATTTAGGTATGACATCAATGTTTCGAGTAATCGGTCAACTCCAGTGGAAGGATTGCTTAAAGTTCCTTGTGAATTATTATTATTATCAGTTGAAAAGCTCCATTCGATATCAGGCAGATTATAATCGCCTATAAGAACGACGTTATAGTCAGGGACTTTGACACTAATGTCATAAATTTTACTAAAATGACTGTCATAAATAGTTTTCTTTGAATCGGGGGGTATGTAACAGGCATTGAGAAATAGACCTTCAGTACCGAATGGAAATAATAGCGCTATCTCTTCAACAAACGGTGATTCCCAGTCACGACGGCGTATAACGTTAAATTTACTCTTAACTGCAATTAATACACCTCCTCCATCGGTTTTTGTATGGTTCCACGCTGAAGGTGTTGAGCCCGCACAATTCGTGTCCTCCCTTTTTGCTCTTTTGGGAATTTAACATGAACAAAATCTGTGTACCGGTCAACTCAGCCTGCGGAAGGTGTTGAACCCGCGCAGTTTGTGTCCTCACTTTTTAGCTCTTTTGCAAATTAAATATGCTCAGAAATTGTTTACTCGTTAACTCTACGTGACTTTTATTCTGTTCAGTAAATAATCAGTAGGTACCTACCTACTTTTGCCATGCTATTAACAGTTAATCAAAGTAGTTAATTTGAAAGAAAATATGTAGGTTATACGAAAATATTCATTTTAAATATTTATGTAATTAGGTACTGTTCTAACATTAATATTTATTTTCTAAAATATGACAATAAAATCCGAGTAGTTTATGGAATTGCAGTAAGGCATTGTTATTTAATGCTATTAAGTGAGTTACAAAAATCTTTTTCTAGTGCTTGTAGGACACTTTGAGAAAGACAATGCGCGCGTTTCTTATTTTCCTTTTCCGCCAGTCATAGATAAGAATGATCGTAAGTTGCATGTACCAAAAAATGTGGTATCTCAGTCGCTCTACTACTGACGCACGTTGCACTAACACCTTACGCACATATACAATCATACTTTTGTCTCGCTCACACGCACTGTAAGCGTCCGCATTGTTTCAGTCATGCACACGCGTGTCAATGCGCAACTGATTTTGACTCCACGCATTTTGAATTCATTTTATGGGCCAATAATGTTGCGCTCTAACGCTTTGATTTTTTCAAGATTCAAGATTATTTATTTGTGAACCAAGGGTATAAAAGTAGATGTAGATAACAATATTATGTCTCCTCTCAGCTCTGCCCTGCAGGGCGTACAAATATTTTACACATGCAATAAAAAACATAAATGAAGAGCTAACAAGCAAAGATCTATCATGAAATTTTGACCAGCAGACATGATATACTATAAAAACTAATATACAAAACTAAATATCAAAACACAACGTAAACAAATTATAATTCAAACAAACAAGACCAGTACGGTAGGTATTATAAGAGTCAATTTTTACAAACACAATACAATACAAATACAATCTTAGCCTATTAATTCTAATAAAAAAATCAACAAATCGAGCCAGGTTGCGTTCAAAAACCATAAAACATTGTGTATTACCGACTTCGTCAGGGATAGTTTTGGATGTAGGTCGGTTCAATAACTACTTAAAAATATCAATAAAAAAAAAATTAAAAAAATGTTTCATACAATTAAAAGTTTAATTTGAACCAAAATAATGTTATATCTATATAATCTAATGTAAGGCCATAATAACTGTGTACACGTATTACTTATTGAAAATTGTCCAAAAGAAAATTTCTAGTACTATAATTAATAGGCCTTGTCAATTAATAACTTTTTTAATGTTTTCTTAAATGTATAAAAGGCTTTAATGTCACGAATAGAACTTGTTCTTCTCGATTGTGACCAAGCCAAACTATGTTGCGTAAAAACTGTACAACATTAGGCGTTGATGCATACACAGATTTTGTTCAATAAGTGAACGCCAAAGTCTGTGTATTGTTTAGCACATAACAGCGTTGAGCCATACACAGGTTCTCTCTTTATGCGCCCCGGGCTTTTTCTGATTATATCTTTCGTTGTGCGATGGACCTATTGTGCATCAAAGATCCTCATTAATACGGGTTGAGCGCCGTAATTTGGCTCGAGTGTACAAGTATTGACTGTTCTAATGAAACAATCCACACTTGGTAACACCTCTGACACCCCTTCATCGATATACGTCGTAACGATATTTATATTTCTTCTATAGCAGTTACCTTTACCCAAAATCAGACAAAAGCAGGGTTTGGCATTCTCACTTTAGATGGTTAATATTAAAATTTCTAAACATAATAAATACCACTTGCTACCCTATACATTATATGTACATCATTTTTTAATTGCTGTTAAATTTTATAGTGGCTTACGAAAAAACCAGGAATTTTATGAAAAACTCTCGACTAGCATTGCCGCATTCTCAGTCATTCCATCCATCCATCAGCCTGTTTCGTCCACTGCCGGACATAGGCCTTTCCAGGATCTCACCACTCTTGGCGGTCCCCCTGGAAGAATTGCCCATACTCACACACGCTGGGCAGGCGGGTGGGTGAGCGCGGTGCCGAAACCCTTGCACCAGTGACGCCGCTGCCCGTCACTAGTCTGTTTTAAGGCCTGGCAATTAGGGATGGATATACCGCCATCCATCGGTCCCAGGCAATGGTGGGCCGCCTGGTTTTGCCTGAGAGCTGTTCTCTTACTCTCTCCCGAATAACTTCGGGAGGATTCGCGAGTAAGATGGTGGTACCTCCACAGTCGAGCCCGGCATCTGCTCTACCACCTAAATCAATTCTCAGTCATTATTGTGATTTAATTAGAGACACAAAAATGACCAAACATATTTCAGAACCATAGTAAGACATTAAAAAACATGATACAGAAAACAGCTTTCCGATACGAATTTATAGATTTTCTGCACTACGTAAACATGTTGCAAAAACGTCAAAATAACTGAGGCTCTGTATGCACGGCTGTTGATTAGAGCGAGATAGACTATTTAAAAAAAGGGCTTCTTTTAGCAAGCGCCGAGACTTGTACCCACCCACTAGCGTCACAGGTGTGACAAACATAAAATATCCCCTTCATTCTTTAGCTGCAAGTGAGCATATTGTAGCCCTATCGTAGAAGTGGCCATATTATGACATCTGTTAAAACTACAAGAGTCGCCCCGCTCCGCTCCGCTTCGTTCGGCTCCCGAATCTATGATCACCGGCAACCTAACACGCTCTTTCTATTTTTCTCTTATTATTAAAAGACTTTTCTAAATATCTCATTTCAAACTTCATGTTGGTAACGGCATCTACACCACCATGTGGGGTCACTCACAAATCTTTCTGTCGGTCGATCACCCTTATTTTGACAGATAAAAAGTCGCCGGTATCTCAGACTGCATAAAACTTACGGTGGTAACAGAGGATCTCGGTGCAAAATGCACATCATAAGATTTTTTTTATTAATTTTGAATAAAAAGTATGCAATAAATGCGTTTTAAAGCAATTCGCGCAAACTGCTAGATAATAGTAAGGTGAGCACATGAAAATTGTTCCATTTTATGCGTTAAATTTCGACTGCATTACATTACAACTGTAAACACGCTTTAAAGTTTGTAAATGTAATGCAAACAAAATGTAAGACATTTCATTACATTTTTTTGTGACGACTTTATTTTTAATGAATTATTGCTGCAAATTGCATTAAAACCCATTTATTGCATACTTTTTATTCGAAGTAAGGAAAATAATATTATGTTGTGCATTTTGTACCGAGGTAAAAAGTCTTAAATCTTGAGACCCAGGTTCGATCCCGGTCGGTCATGCACAAATAAGATTTTCGGGATTTGTGTGCCTACTACTTGCTAATATTTACCACTTGCTAAACGGTGATAGAAAAGACAGTAAGGAAACCTGCATGTTATAAAAAAAGCGTGCATTTGTACCCGAAGTACGGCGATAGAGTGGGTTCACCACCCATTACGTTGGGAAGTAATTATCGTCGGTGAAACGTGACTGTAACTAGTATGGACTGTGACTCTGTATTTCACAGTTCACATTCAGGAACACCTCTGACAGCCCCTGCGGGATTCGTGTCGTGACGATGTATTTATAAAAAAATCGGGTAATTACCCGACAGAACGAACCTTAGCCGAAGTATTTAGCAGCAAATATATAGGTAATTATGCAAATACATATTTAGTTAAAACAAACTGAATCCACGGTCCAGTTAATTTAGACCAGATATTTGTCGTTCAATTGTTGGTATTAGTTTCACATTACTGCGTGCAGTTGAAAATCATATTGAAATTGTAGTAAAGGTCAACTATTAATAATTTGCTTTGTTTCTGTTTGAACGTATTTGTTTGTCATTTAAATTACTCTCCTATGGTACAATATACAGGGTATCGCATTGAAATAGGGCAGTATTATGGGGAAAATCTAAACTATATGAGATAGAGTCGTTTTAGAGAAAAGCAGCATTCAAATTGCAACCAAAATAATCCCAATATAACAAAAAAGTAAATAACTAATAGATACAATACTTTTTACAGGTAAAAAATAGTATGAATTCCAAGAAAATACAAAAATAAGGCATTTCCATTAACTTTACAAGACTTGGTCCTAGTTAGCAACGGTATCGATCGATACCATAATTCAGGCTGATTTGTTTTTTGGAAAAAGAGCAAAGGTGCGATTGTGTAAGCCAATGGTATTCAAATTGATTGTCAAATGGCTTTCGGCACAGTATAGGTAAGTAACAACAGTAGTTTAACTAGGCGGTGTCCTTGAAATCAATACCTACGGCCGCTCAACTAACTGACTGTTTACGTATGATAATGCTATATTATTATCATAAAAGTTGTATATAAGCAATTTCTTAATGTAATTTCTCTTTAATTTCGTGCCATAATTTACGAATATGCGCGGGAGCGTCACAGAGACAACGTGCGTACGTAACTGCGGTGCGACCGCGCGCGACTGTCGTAAACCGAGTTGTACCGAGTTTTGGGGGGGGGGGGTTCGTTTCGGCCCGTTTGTATGGAAATAGATAACTATTACTTATTTGTACTATGCTTTCGGTTAAGCAAATTAGCCCTATTGACACTTGAAATCGTACATTTTTGGCATTTTTTCGAATTTGAATACCATTGGCTTACACAATTGCACCTCAGATTCGATTCCCAGCTAAGGAAAATAATTTTTAAAAAAGCTAATGAATCCACTTTTTATTTTCTCCAAAATCGATGACGAGAGGCCTTTGAGTAAACTTCTCGATCTCGAATCGTTTAGGTTTTTCCATACTGCCTTATCTCAATGCGCTAACCCGTACATATAAGGTGATTTTGACTGTGCAAATTTATACAGGACACTGTGGTCAGGATCAAGGTCCAATAACCCTTTTCTTTATTTAAATTGTTTGCAGGAATAAAAATAGCGCTGATTGGCCTATGACTTATTATCGGCGCGCTGATTCAAAACTAGTAATCGTTTGCTTATAAAACCACTCGAGTAGTTAGTACTTAATTATGAAAAATACTGGCACGCTAGCTCTAGTTTTTTTTTGTTTATGGTTTTCGTTTTCATTCAGCCAGTTTTCTTTATTTTAAATTGCTTGCGAAAATAAAAATAGCGCTGATTGGCCCATGGCTTATCATCGGCGCGCTGATAGGGTAATTTAATACTAGTTTTCTATGTACGAATCACTTGGGGTTTGCAGCTTTAGATTTTTAAGGCATTTTGGTTCATATTCCAACACCAAAAACTGACATGGGACTTCAGTGGTGGCGCGGCAGTAAAGTATGTATGTAAATCCATTATTGTATTGTTTTCAGGGCAATAATGGATTTTCAGATATATTTTTCTGCTTTATATTGCTCTGGTGCCGCGTTGTGCACACCATTTAGACTAGTAATGCCCAAATTAAAGCAAAGTTGGAAGAAATTTATATGGTTATATTAAAAGATAGCAGAAAACACCCAGTATAGTTGAAACTATTTCTCATCTCTAAAATTGTGACCTATACACGAAATACCCTTAAGTTAAATACGGGGTCTGTACATAGACAAAGACCCTTTGAAACCTTGGGCCTTGGGTGTAAGTAACAACAATTTATAATTTACGCTACACTCAGCAACGGACTATGAGTTTCTTTGTCTATTGTGAAACCTATTTTGTTTCATTATAACCTGTTTCCCATCGCAAGGTTTTATCGATTACAACTTTTACGATAACTTGTTATTGGCTTCATTTCAATTGAATTAGTCGCAATAATTCATATCTATATATACCTATATATTTTATTAAAAATGTGAATATTGATATCTAATTGTATATTATTATGTACATAAAGACACAACATGTATTCATTTTATTGTACCAATTACATTTGGTGGGTCAGATCAGAACTACAGACCATTCACTATAAGAAGTCCCCTGGCTTAGGAAATGGTAGCACTGCATAATATTATGTTGCCAATGGCTCACGTAGCATTCACTCTACTACACATTTCTAATATTTACTTAACTGCGTTTTTTATATATGTATTAATTACACTACTCTTTAATGAAAATAAAATGTACAGAATGACAAAATGAAAATTATGAATTATTGATTGATTTGTGTTTCGCAAACAATACGTATGATCTAATGGTATGAATATCTATACATGTATCTCTGTACTAAAACGGTATTTTTTATTTCTTCTTCTAAATCGTCGAGCTCCCGATTTTTACGTTCTTGACGATTTTTCCCAGGTGACTTAATGTGAACGCTTTTTTCCGATATGCCTGCAAAAGAGAATAGCTAATTATTATTTGCCCATAAAATTGGCTTTATGTTAAAAGCTGGTATCCCTGTTTTACTAACCCGTCATGGCAGTGACACGAGATCGAACCTGATCGAGAGGAATCACTGTTGTTGAATCGCATTGTTTGCATTTTCTCTTTCACAAAAGGTGTACCTTCAACACAATCTCTTTTGCACTATTTTTCAACGGCTTTGGCAATAATAATACATAATTTATCAAATAATTTTGAAAAATCTGACTGACAACAATATGACAGCAAAAGCTTGACAAGCAGTGATGCCAACATGACTCTAAGGGACAAGTTATGATGAATGATCTATATGTCAAAAGTCTAGTTTAAATCAATTAGTATCTAGAGTCAATAATTCTACAGGAATCGTTAAATCAAAACAAATCAAGCCGATAATTTATTTATTTATTTAAATTTATTTGATCTATCGATACCTATAATAGCAACAATGATTACATTGTGGACATGTTTTTACTTTTCTTTTATAAACAGGGTAATATTATGTATCTTATTACTACAAAGAAATATACTTTAATGTAAGCTTTTTGGTAAAATAATATTATTCAAATCACTACTGGAACAATCAATTCATATACCCGGAAAATTATATGAAAACATACATTTTTATAAGAAAATAAATACAGAAGTGGCGGTAGCTCAGGTGGTACAACGCTGGTCTGGTTCTAGTGAGTCAAATACACAAATACTATATTTCTACAACATTTTCACACTATTTTGAAACAGTCGCTTCTCGCCCCAAGCTCGTACAAAACTTTCAGTCGCAAAATAATGGCCTTTTGTAAAGTCATTCATATTCAAGTGCCTGCGTTGCAGTACTATGAGTTATGTTATTATCAAAAATATGTTAAGTTTACAGCACACCCATTATACGGGTTCTGACTTTTGCTTTTTTTCTGGGATCATCATCAAATTTTGCACTTGCATACGAGAATGTGCCTTGCAGTTCAAGTATGTAATCACGTAAAAGTAAAATCATTCTTTGTTGTCTCTAACCAGAAAATATTTTGCAAAGTTTCACCCATATGATCGTTCGTATGCAACGTTTCATATCTCAAAGCGAGGCTTCCTGGATTAATATCGACAAAACTAGTTGGGTGACTAGCGACTTCTTCATTCGTGTGAAGCAAGCTCTTCTTATGCGGCTGTAAGCAAATATTCTTCAGTTTGTCAGGGGAAAAACTAATTATTAAAAGGCAGCATTATATTTTGAACGATATTGTTTTGAGAATATGCTTCAGGATGTCAGACAGCCACAAAAAGGTTTTCGAGCATTCAATAGAACCTTAAAAAGCTTTGTAGGTGAAATGTAGCCCTGAATAATAATGTTTTTTGTGAAGCAAATATGTTCAACCACATTTTTAAACCCGCATGCTATAATTTAAAATACACCAGGCAACTTGAAATTAATTTTTGCATTTTACGAGTGAATGTGTAAAAGGTACAATGAGTGAAAAAGAAAGGAAATCTGCTTCGAGGCACAAAGTTGGATCCTCAGAGCATCGAGCAGCATGGATTCTAAAGTAGAGTCCCGAATAAGTGCCGACATGGAATTTTTTTCCACAAGTTATCATCATTACTCTTGACTACGAGAAAATAAACAGTATGATGGTATATTTGGATGACCTTTTTATTATACTTACAAGTAATCGGTAAAAAGATACTGGCTGCTTTGCCGCAGTTTTCGAAATTTCGTTTGGGTCTAAGACGGTGTTATTACATAGGATGTTTGGCAAAGTGTCCGCATTTTGTGGTTTTTGTTGCGAGGAAGCTGTAAAACGATGTTGCTCGATATTGAAGTGAAGAGCGTGCCGTAAAGAGCTCCTGTATCAGCTCCCTAATTCGCTAAATTGTCGCGAAGGTTCTACGGAAGCAATATCACGTGTACTTTTCGGGTTTTGATAGTTTCAAGAATGTGGCAATATCCTTTACCATCGCATCTATTTTCTTACTCCAAAATGCTCAGTACATTTGTAATCGGTTTTTATATCAGCATGCTACGAACTTGATATTTTTTGAGAATTTTTACGTATTCCTGCCATATAACGGAGTTTCTATCAATTCTTGTTTTCGTATTATTTAAAACGATCAATAATTAATTGTCCGATTATTTCTGGCTGTCCCGATTCCAGACAAAAATTTGCACGGCCGTAAACAAGAAATAAGATACTTATTAACTAGCGGACGCCCCGTGGCGTTGCTCGTGTGGATCCCGTTTCTCTTGATCCCGTGGGAATTTTCGGAACTACTTTTCTTCGTCATTTCCATTCGGATAGCCGTTTTAAACATGCCACTAATTTTGAGTAGTTTTGAGTTTGATGAAGTTCATCGTGGCCATAGTTATTATAGAATACGAAAAAAAGTGTCGACGGCTCTTTCGGCTAATTCGTCGAATTAATTGCAAAAAACAGACTTTGAGAAAGAGTTGGCACCATCCGTGATTTTCAATTTGCAGAACAAATTTTAACTTTTTAGGAAAGAATTTCTTCCGAGGTTTTGGAGGCAACAAATTACGAGAATCTACGATAATTGCTGATTTAGTGCGACTTGGTTTTGGAATGTCTTATTTTCATAGACATAGAATATACATTCTATATGTATAATATATATACATATAGATTCTATACATTCTATTTATATGATCATTTTAGTCACGTGACGAACTTATTTTATTACTTATAGATTTTTTTAATTACCTACACACTGCGGCAACGGCAGCTAACTAAAATTGGCAGTTTTTTTATTTGGGCTACGTACTCCTTAACAGCCAGCCATTACGTTTAGCACCTATTTTTATTACTTTTTTGTACATCGGATATTCACGCTTGTTCCAAATTTAAAAATGCTTTATTCATGCCTTCAAAAGCACGCGGACTGAACGTAAATATGTGCACTGCGGGGATTGAACCCACGACCTTTGGGTTAGCAGCCGAGCGCTCTACTACTTGGCCACGGAGGCGGTTTGTTTAATATTTCTTCAAAATAAAAACACTGGGAAAAAATGAAGAGGTATATTTAAATTAAACTACATACTTTAGTGATCATAAAGAAACATAAAAACGCAAATTAGAAATAATTTGACCAAGTGCGAGTTTTTTTCTTTTATTTTAGAGTTGTATAACAATCTTACCAAATTTGAAAAATTGCGCATATTACTCTAAGAGCTGAAATAAAGAACCTTGAAATATATACCTTTTCTTCAAGGTTTGTATTTTTTTATTAACTTTCGTGGTAGAAGCCATAGTAATACGTATTCTCTGAAAATTTCAACTGGCTACCTATTACGGCTGACGTTGTAGATCCCTGTAACATACAGACGGACAAACAGACAGACAGACAGTTAAAGATGTTAACGTTTGATAAGTAGAATAATGTAGTTTAATTTTAACATACCCCTCCACTTTTACTCTGCATATTCTAGTCGTGATTCTAGAGTTAGTCTAGTGTAATCAGATTCTAAAACCTTACAAAATGTAGAACTTAAATCTCTACTTTATTTTCAGGTTTTAGCTTTAATAGTTTAGCAAGATCTTGTCTGACCTTAACGCGTTGTTTCACCCCGGTTTAGCTTTTCTTTTTAGGGATCCCCGGGAAAATTTGTTCAGCTGTTTCTTTTCATTAAATAAATTGAATTTCTGAAGATACGTTCAATTTGTTGAACAGTATACAAGAACAAAGGTACTGAAGTGAAAAAAACAACCACAAATAATGATACTTTAATTTCTCTTATCGATGCATAACTGATTACTATGTTACCCAAAAATATAAGCACATATACTTATTCTTATTGTGTTATATTGTCTATGTGATGACTTTAATTTATACAGCCAAACTCATACTGAAGACTCTGTAAGTGCTCAGTAACAAGGTTCGATGACCCTTTTTGTGAAATTCGTAAATTATTCTTTACACGTTCCTTACAAACGCAAGCGCAGCCCCGAGTCATTTACTATGGGGCGTCAAGATTTTATTTTGCGAAGTTAGCAAACAGTGTTATTGATCCGTGTTACTAATCACTTACCAAGCCATACAAGTATGAATGGCTGCATAAATTAAAGTCGCCCTATATATGTACTAGGAACGACACTCTTTGTGATAACAAATTCAAATTAATTTTTCGGAAAAATTTAAAAGAATAAACCAATAATTTCAGTGTAATTATCTTTTTTTATAAGCTTAAATGAACTTTTAGATTAGGAAAATATCAGAATAATATTGTTTTTTTTTAATTACTTTTCTTTTCCGAACAACATTTTTCCATTACCCATCATCATCATCATCATAAATACTTTATTGCACAAAAAATAAGTACAAAAAGGCGGACTTAATGCATAAAGCATTTTCTACCAGTCAACCCACAGATGGTACAAGATAAATAGGTAGGTAGGTGGGCGTGCAAGAAGAGTAAAAACTTTAAAATTACAAATTAAATGAAGACACTACTCTAAATTTATAACTATAGGTAACAATACCTAAAAAGAATATATGTTAATACATAAATAAATACAAGTTTTAATAAGTATATTGTAAATAAATACATAAATAAATACATACCATGACTGCAAAAAATAATAAGAATTAAAGAAGTTCATATTTGTGTGTTTTTGGAGAGGTAGTGTCTGTGCACAGAATACTTAAAAGAGTTACGGGAGGGGGCTTTTCTGACATCGTCGGGAAGTTCGTTCCAGAGACGAACAGCAACCACACTAAAAGAATTGGATACAAATCCGGAATGATGCAAAGGAATCGAGAGAAGAAGGTTATTTGAGGATCTGAGCATTCTATCGTGATTGTCAGACAAGAGATGTATCATTGACTTGAGGTATGAGGGGGTATTTGGATCGGTAATTATACTATAAAGAAGGCAAACAATTCTTAGGTTTCTACGGTCGCGAATAGGAAGCCAGTTGAGTTTTGCACGAAACTCTGAAACGTGGTCATATTTCCTCAAGCCAAATATGAAACGGATGCAGGTGTTAAGCAAGCGTTCCAGTTTATTGAGATGCTCTTCTTTAGCATCCAAATAACAGGTATCAGCGTAGTTAATAATAGGGATGAGAAGGGAATTGGCGATAGAGATTTTCGTTGAAATAGGTAATACGTTTTTCAGACTTAAAAGAGAATGGAGAGAGGCATAAAATTTTCGAGAAACTTTTTCGATTTGAGCATCCCAATTAAAATCCTGATCGATAACTAAACCTAAATCATTAACGGTAGAAGAGAAGCTGATACCGCAATCGTTATATTTCAACTGTGGCAGCGTGTCAAAGTCAATTTTTGTAATTTGTTGTGAACTTCCGACAATGATAGCCTGACACTTGTTTGGGTTTACCGCTATACCGAACCGCTCTGACCAGAATTGTATGCTACGTAGATTAACGTTAAGATGGTCAATACAATCGTGAAGGTCATCAACCTTAGCCTGCCCATAAAGCTGGAGGTCGTCAGCATAAAGATGGTAAGAACACTTAAGGTAGGGTGTAGCTAAATTAATAAATATTGAAAATAACAGAGGGGAGAGAATGCTACCTTGAGGAACACCAGCATCTAAATCACAACAATTGGACAGGGTCTGATCACAGCGAATGGCCTGCCGGCGTCCTCGAAGATAGGAAGTGAACCAGTTTAAAGCAGGGAGAGATATATTCAAACGGTCAAGGGAAGCAAGTAGGAGGTCGTGATCGACAGCGTTGAAAGCATTACTAAAATCTACTAGAACCAGCGCAGTTACCATTCCCTTCTCCATTCCTAATCTTATGTCCTCAGTCACTTTAAGGAGCGCTGTGGTTGTGCTATGACCAGTTCTAAAGCCAGACTGATAAGGGTTTAAAAGATTACTCGTCGATAGGTAATATGTGAGCTGACGATGAACAAGGGATTCGATGACTTTGGACAGAAATGGAAGGACAGAAATCGGACGGTACTGAGTTGGAAGTTGGGGGTCATGAACTTTTGGAAGAGGAATTACATGCGCCATGCGCCACATGTCGGGAAATATACCAGAAGTAAGGGAGAAATTGACAATGTGAGTGATTGGAGGAAGAAGGACATCAAGCAAATGAGTAATCATAATGCGACCTATGTCATCGCAGCCAACGGCTTTTGATTTTAGGGATAGTATTATTTTTACCCATCAATAGCAAAAAGTGTTTTTGACCCTTGCGTGAGAAATACAAGAATGTCAACATCGCACATTTACATATGTACGTATGTAGATTACCGCAAGATTTTAATTCGTAACTTTTAATAAGAGATCAGTGTTTTAACAATGTTATTTTAGGTGTATACCTTCACTTTAAACATATTAGGAAAAAGGGACTCATCATGTTAACTTTTTATATTTTCCTAAGTTCTCACCAAAGTTTCTTTAACCAAAAGTATCCCTTACCGTGGACATAATATTACGCCACCGTTGGCGGTCCTCCGTTCTCCTCATCCAGCCGCCACCCACAACGTCCTTCAGATCGTCGGTCCAGCAGGCACGAGGTCGGTCTACGCTACGATTTGCTGTACGTGGTCTCCATTCTAAAGCCCTTTGGCCCCAACAGCCATGACGTCGGGGACAGATATGGCCTGCCCACTGCTACTTCAACTTACTGATTCTGCAGGCTATGTCGGTTACTTTCGATCTCCGACGGATCTCCTCATTTCGGATTCTATCCATCAGAGATACCCCAAGCACAGCCTGCTCCATAGCTCGTTGAGCGACCTTAAACCGGTGAATGAAGCCCTCTGTAAGAGTCCACGTCTCAGTGCCGTACGTCATCTCAGAAAGGACGCACTGGTTTCAATTCTTAACCTTTAAGCACTGCGATATGGACGATTTAAACATATGACGCAACTTCCCGAATTCTGCCCGCCCTATTGTTTTGTCAGTCTGGGCGTCGAAGTTATTTTACTGGATAACTTGACCCAGGTAAACATATTTTTCAAAAACTTAGATAATGACATTGTCAACGGTTAGTGGCCTTTGAATCACCTGACAGTTTGAGTTAATCTTATGCAAATTCATCCGCAGACCCACTCGTCTCGAAGAATCGCTTAGGCCGCGCACCATTTCCGCCAGTTTCTGCAGCGTTTTCGCTATAATAACTATGTCATCAGCAAAGCGAAGATGTGCTAATGTATTCTTCATTCACGTGTATCCCCCATCTATTCCAGTCTAGGCCGGCAGTAAACAGTTTTGGAGAAATAACATCCCCCTGTCTCCAATTAAGGCAACGCCACGAAATTTTGGCGACATGGATCTTCATTTTTCTCAGCAATAAAAAAACATATGTAATTACCAATTCATATACTATATTAAGCATTTCATTGACTTCATTTTGCCCGAAGATTAAGTTGATTGATAAATTTTTACAGCGGAGAAAAAAAAAATTATAACACCTCTTTTATAACAGAGATTTTTATTTTACTGATAAGCGGGAGCGAATGAAGGCTCTAAGTTTTTTATTTAAATTATTCTACAAATATACTTATAGTTGTCATTTTAAATGAAAAATACTGTTTTTCCGCATACGACCTTACGGCATAAGCTAGTTCATAAGCGCATATTTGTATGGAGTAAGTCCCCCTCACTCCACTCCCCTAAGGCGCCGATTTTAAATTAAAAGGCCTCGCCTTAACCTATTATAGTGTTGCAACAACTCTCACCCCGGTCGGTTACCTTTATCAAGGCATGTTGTGATATTGCTACGAGGCGAAAAGCTAGGAAAAGATAATTTTTTTACATAGACGCGATGGAGGGAAAAGTATTTCCATCGCCCATTCTACTAAGCTATATTTTACTTAAATTTGAAACAAGAATTATAAAAACCAAGCGAGTAGTTCCCGAGTTAAAGCAAATTTTGTTCCAGAACAAGCATAATTTTGCGTAATAAAATTCATAAATTCTTATAAGCTGCAGAATAAAATGCATCATTCGTTTTGTTTTCTTATGGTTTTGTAGGTTATATTATAACGTTTTTTTTTGAAGTTTTGCTTGTGCCGTTCAAGAGTTAATTCATTTTCAGTGGAAATGTGCCATTCGAGAGTTAATTAATTTTCAGTGGAAACGCTTGGAATATCCCTCTTCAACCGCTCCGTGCAGCTTTTAGTGCATCACGGTATGTTTACAATAGATTATGTATCTGAAGACACTAATTATATCATATAGCACTCAAGCACAGTAATAGAAGACGTCATAAGAAGATAACTTATTACTAGACACCGGATAAAAAGTCTAGAAAGTGTCTCGCCTCCAATTGCCATAATCAACAGCAGCAGATTAAAGTATTCTTCGACTACATCAGGCTGCCACATAATTGCAAGTAAACCACAATAAATAACAGTACGTGTATCAAAATACGAATATTTTCGTTGTATTGACCGGAAACCAGGTTGGGCAATCTGGCGTGTTAATTATCAAGATCCATTGCAACAACTGAGAAGAAGGACTTTTCTTTTTTTATGGTTTTACTTTTTTACTTTTATATCAATAATTGGAAATCCAGTGACCATTCATTTCTCGACTCTTCTTCGCCTTCGACAGCTTTCTTATCAAGCGCTTTAATCTGATTTCCGATTTAATTCCTTATCCATTAACCTAAAATATCTCTCCTAAGAGCTGTCACACTGAAACCTTGACAAATTCAAAACATAGACAAACTTTTTAACGACCTTTATTTGTACTACGAATCAACCTATTTTCACCACAAACCAACCAACCTCCATGAAAGAAATACTAAATAAAATAAAAAATGATGCCCTGAAACTAGGAAAATACTATACACATTTGCAATATCTTGGAAAATGTCTAGAAATCGGCGCTGCACCCAAAGGATTAATTCCCAAAATAGGACTTAATGCTATTCCTCCAATACTGAGACCTAATATAATAACTACTAACTACCTAAACGCTCTTCATACTACGCATGTACTTCATAACGAATACTTTAAACTTTGTACCCATCACAAAAATAACCTTAATGATCTCCTAACCATAAGTCTTATCGCTTACCCACATCTATTCATTAATATCCAAAACATTTTATTTAATGCAAAAAGCAAACTCTTCTCAGATAACCAAAGGCTATCTAAAAAACTAACAGAACTACAAAACTACTATAGACAAAACAATATAAACTTACCGATTCAATTTCACCTTAACAATGTACCGGCTAACTTCAATCTAACACCAACAAATCTTTCAAATATTTTCGGTATACCCGCTCCACCTCAGATACAACTAGAACAAAACAGTTACCCAGATACAATAGTCAATCTATCCACACTACAACTATCTCCTTCTGATAAATCTGTCCTAAATAAAGGACTATCATTCTGCCCCACCGAAAAATTTAACCGAATCAAATTAGTAAATGACTTTGTCCGCTTCGGCCGAAAACTAAAATGGAAACATTATTGGCAAACGCGTCAAAATCAAACCATTAACACAACCCATGCAGCACTTCAACAATTTAAACCCAATGCGCAAAACGAACCACCCGCACTCCCTCCAAATCATCCTATAGAAATTTTCATAAGCAATATCCTTGCTAAACTGTCAGATGATCGATACATAAACAGCCTACAAGAGCCCAGACAAAACCTAACACCCGGAGAAAAAGACTCATTAAAAAAACTAAAAAACAATGACAACATTATTATCCTACCAGCTGATAAAGGCTCTGCCACAGTTATAATGGAAAAATCCGACTATGACACGGTCGACCCGTGCGACCAGATCGTGGAAGCCATTTGGGACCTCTTGCACACAGACGGGGAAACAGAGGGTCTATCTGAGGCTGACATGCAGCTAATGCTCCCAAGCCATCCAAGGACCCCCCATTTTTATATGCTACCAAAGATACACAAAACCAATAACCCAGGCCGACCAATTGTAGCATCCTACGATGCCCCAACCGAACGCATTTCCGCCTTTATCGACTATCATCTCAAACCACTTGTGAAAAATTCACCATCATACATCAAAGATACTAATCACTTTCTCGAAATTATAAATTCCCTACAACTACCTGATAATATAAATCTTCTACTCGTAACCATAGATGTCGTCTCTCTTTACACCAACATCCCACATGACGCAGGCCTATCATCTCTTCGAACTCATTTGAATACCCGTCCTTCACCTCATCAACAGTCAACCGATTTCATTATTAAATTATCGGAAATAATACTAAAAAATAACTTCTTCCATTTTGAAAATCAATATTATCAACAGACGAAAGGTACAGCTATGGGGACTCGGATGGCTCCGAGCTATGCTAACCTATTTATGACAACCATGGAAACCAACTTCTTAGCCTCGGAACCTATGAAACCTCTTGTGTGGAAGAGATTCATTGACGACATTTTCATGATCTGGCCGCACAACCGACAAACGCTGACCAACTTCTTAGACCGACTCAACAACCACAGCTCATTAAAATTCACCCATAACATCTCATCCAGGAAAATCACGTTTCTAGACGTAGACCTGACCATTGACAACAGCAACCATATTAACACCTCCGTTCATTTCAAACCGACCAACAAACAACAATATCTACACTTCAACAGCTGTCATCCCGCTCACATCAAAAAATCCATTCCCTATTCACTTTCACTTCGTGGCCGTCGAATTTGCAATAACCCAAATGCACTCAAAGACTACCACAACACCATCCACAAAGCTTTACTAAACAGGGACTACCCAAATAATTTTCTACAAAAACACATACACCACAGACCAAGATTCCACAGAAACAGACATACAGACGTCTCCAAAAACCAAACACGACTTGTCACAACATACTTTCATGGTAGCCACAAACTTAAAACACTGATCAATGACAATTTACCCATTCTCAGACAAAACAATGAAACTCAACACCTACTACCCAACACTCCTCAAATTTGCTATAGACAAAATAGAAACCTTAGATGCACACTCAACAAAACAAAACAACGTTCTCACATCATCCCAAACTCAAACTCATACACCAGTGGCACCTCCCCATGCCGACGGCCTCGCTGTAAAACATGCATTTTAATCAATACAGACACACACATCAACACACACCACACAACAAACACATACAGAACACAATCCAACACAAATTGCAAAACTAATAACTGCATTTACCTATTAGAATGCCGACATTGCCCGGCATTCTACATAGGTGAAACTAAAAACGCATTACACATCCGCATGAACCAACACAGACACACTTCAGACACTACACAAAACAACATCCTGCCCATCCCCACTCACACTCGCCTCCACAATCAACTCTTTAACGACTGCTTCACTGTGCGTATCATTAAGTCATTTACTCCACCATTGACCGACATAGAACTGAGGACCTGGGAGACATCATACATCTGGTCACTTGGCGCACACTATGGACCCGGACTCAACAGACAACACTGACAGACATAACTCGACCGATTGACTCATCATCATCATCATCATCATCATCATCATCATCATCATCATCATCATCATCATCATCATCATCATCATCATCATCATCATCATCATCATCATCATCATCATCACACATTAATATTGTAAATATCATTATTTTATTTTTTTATATTTTTTTTCTGTAAATAGTCTTTAACTGTCATAACTGTCACTCAACTGATGACGGCCTCATAGAAGAGGCCGAAATATTTTGAAAATTGTGTGTTTATTTAATTTTTATTGATATAAGTAATATTTAAATTACATAGGTTTAAAATACAGTGAGTTGTTTTTAAATTAGGTGATAATAGGAACAGATTATGCTGTAATTAAAACGTTTGAAAAAGGCAATATTATGATGATTGATCACTGTAAAAATTGGTCGCAGAAAATAAGATTATCACTTTGGTATTACATCAAGCCTTCCTCATAAAAGTGGTCCGTCACACTACGGTATGCTTACTGTTACTATAGAAACTTTGACGGAGCGCATAATTCTGTCTGCTTCCTACAAAGTCATAGTGACTGTGCGTCATACATATTATAACGCTAGCAGCAGCAACAGTAGTTTCATCGTATTTTGTTATGATGTCCGTATGCTCCGACTTTACGTGAATCATCATGATTTTAGCTGAATTCACTTTATTTTATGATGACCAGTTTTCTCAGTGAGAAGAAAATATTGACATTTATGTCGTAAACTGCGTTATCGCGAAAAGCCGCTTTTTAGTAAAAAAAATACTGAATTATAGAGTTAACATAGTCCCAATATTCCGCTTTTTTGCAATAAGCAGATTTCGTCACGAAAAAAGAGATTACGAGCCTTTAAAAAAATCAAAAATAGGTTTAAATGTAAACAAATTTGGAGACCGCAGTATAGCGGAGCGGAACGAGAAAACACCCCATTGTTTTAACGAAATAAGAAAAACTTAATTTATACTTGCGATAAGATTGTGATTAATTGTGATAAGAAAAACTGGCCGGGTGCGAGTCAGACTCGCGTACGAAGGGTTCCGTACCATTATCTTTAAAAACTGCAAAAAAATCATGTCTTTTGTATTGGAGTGCGCGGGTCCGACTCGCACTTGGCCGGTTTTAGTATTTGTTGTTATAGCGGCAACAGAAATGTATCATCTGTGAAAATGTTAACTGTCTAACTATCACGGTTCATGAGATACAGCCTGGTGACAGACGGACGGACAGCGGAGTCTTAGTAATAGGATCCCGTTGGTTACCCTTTGGGTACGGAACAGTAAGAACATTTTTTATGACCGCGTAATAAGCCTCAATTTATGCTTTCATTTGATTTTTCACGATAAAGCAGTCTTCGCCATCATTCGACAACATATATAAATTGACATTCGTTTTCATATCCAAATTCATACTAGAGACTCGGTAAGTGGCCAGAAGCAAAGTTCAATGACCCTGTCGAAAAATATTTTTAAAAACACGAAAAATATTTTTTGTGCCTCCGTACTTGTTGAACAACCTCGGATTTATTAGTATAGGAAGTCTAAATTTAATTTTGCCTATTTCCCAGAATGGGTCAATGAATCTTGGTCCTGACCATTTACCGAGTCTCCAGTGTGAGTTTGGCTATATGAACGAAAGTCACCTTATACCGGGTATGCAAAGGCAAGAATCCTTCAAGGGTGTGTTAGTATGATCGGTAAAGATATTATTTTAAATACTGGGATCTCTAAATAAAGTAACAGTACCTCATGATAAGACGATTTTCAATACACTAATAAACTAAACACTAAATACACTAATCGCGTGGACACCCTCGCTGGTCGCTGGCCACTGATAGTGATAATAACGTCGTTATTAGCGTGTGTGATCGAGCGCGAAAATGAAAGAGAATTTGCAACGGTGCGGCTTCAGATTGAGGCGCTGCACGAATTGGCAACAGGCGCCCACTGCATACCCCGGCGAGGTTGGCGGCGGCGGTCACGTGATGTATGAGGAGGCCGGGAGGTCGGATAGCCGCTACGGGATTATTAAATTTCGTTGATAATAATGCGTAGTCATACCTTAGAAAACTGATGGAATTTTGGTGAAAATTCAAGGTACATATTTTTTTCTCGCAATGACATCAGAGCTGCGTTCATAAACTAAGGGTCTCGACACGGGTTCTAATGCCATCTCTGTCGCACGCTTCGAAAATTGTATACGCTATCCTGCTGTCAGTGCTAAAGGGATTCTTGAGTTTGCATTTCCAGCCTGTATAAAATTGGGATTTATAGGCAACCCAATGGGCTGATTATGATGATGGAAATTTCTACATGTTCCACGCAAATAAAACAAAAAACATATCGTCACGATATATTACTATGCCCGAGGGTTACCAGAGTAGCAACAAACAGAACAGCTGCTGTTCTCAAGTGTGGACTATTATTGGTAAAAGACTAAAGTCCCTTTCAATAGAATCCGGCAATAATGTAAACAAACCTATTTAAACACGATTACTCCGTAATTACTTACATTTGAATATCAATAGGGAGCATATTCACATTTCAAGGAACCATACATTGTTCTTACAATCATTTCGACACCAAATAACTTCTTTATGATAGTTATTTTGATAAAAAATACTCGGACGACGAAAATTTCAATAGTTTTGTCCAATTTCATATTAGTTTTTTAATCATCAAAGTCCTATTTGTCTTTGGAAAGTTAGTGTTTTTTATTGTTTTGAATTGATTTTTAAAAGATTTAAACATTTGAATCAAAGATAGGTACAACAGTATGATCATAGATAACTGTCAAATAATTGGTTTGTTTACATTATTGCCGGATTCTATTGAAAGGGACTTTAGGGGTGTACTTCTGCCGTACTTCGGGCACAAGTACACCTTTTCAGGGCATGTAGTTTTACCTCGCGGTATTTTGCTTGACCGTTCAACAAGCGATCTGGATACAAATTCAACGGACACATGTAAATTGCGATAAACTTATTGATGGATGCTTAACCTGCAGGTTTCGAATTCGGCTGTCATAATTAAGAACGTGGCGTCCTAGGAACTGAAATACCCCTGCAATAGGCATGATGACTAAATTTTTTTTATTAGTCCTGCAGTTACATTAACAGAAAATATTGGACACGTATTTTTCTTTTTTCAGTTTAACAAAAAAATGATGAAGATATAGCCCGCTGAACTTCCGCGTGACGTCACACCTAGGTACAATTTTACTTAGAAGTGACGTCATTTTCCCCCACTCCCAAACTTTGACGCGCTTTATCTCTGTCATTTTTTGTTTGATTGACAAAAGAAAAAATACGTGTCCAATATTTTTTGATAATCTAAACGACGGACTAAATAGAATAATATTTTGTTTACCCTGTCTACAAGCTTATTCGGTATTAGTAGCATACCGGATTATTAATACACCGGAATGATTGCGTGAGTGATGGCGCTGATAAATATGTCATAGTGGTAATTTTATTGATTATTATGATTATACTAAATAATATATTGCATAAGGATCCTTCTAAAAATGTCCTACATTTTATAAATAGTCCTAGAGCTTTAGTTTGGTACACCCACGCTGTCGATGAACAATAGGAGACTTGGATTATTCGATAGTTATAGTTGACCCTTAATAAGAATAATGTCATGATGTATTTTTCTTTTTTAGGGTTCTGTACCCAAAGGGTAACCAACGGGACCCTATTAAAGATTCAAGATTCAAAGATTCAAAATGTTTACTTGTAAAATAGATACATAAAGTATACGTTTTACATGTTAAATCTAATCGGTATAAAAATAATATTTTATGTTGAAACAAATATGATACGGGAAATAAAAAAAGAACTATATTTAAGCTGGGCTACTAAAGTTATACACATGCATAAAATAAAGACTTATTGGAATAAAAATATTATTATACCTACATAATAAATAAATATAATGCCTAGCCAAATATACTATACTAACATAAGTAAAAAATTAAAATATTGTATAAATGTACATACCTTCGTAATGCAATTAATAAATAACTTAATAGATAAATAAACTATAAATAGATATAATGCCTAAATCCGCCCATTCGATTAATCTTGCTAAGAAGAAGGGCAAGAAACTAAGACTCTGACTTTGCTGTCCGTCCGTCTGTCTGTCTGTCCGTCTGTCACCAGGCTGTATCTCATGAACCGTGATAGTAAGACAGTTGAAATTTTCACAGATGATGTATTTCTGTTGCCGCTATAACAACAAATACTAATAAGAGCCAAGTGTGCCTGCGCACTCCCATACAACCGACATGATTTTTTGCCGTTGGAACCCTTCGTGTGCGAGTCCGACTCGCACTTGGCCGGTTTTTCTTACTTAGCTCAAAAGTTATTTAAATTTTCATAAAGCTCTTAGCCCAATAAGGAGGATTATTCCTTAACAATTTTATATGTTAGAAAACAAAGTTTAATAAAATATCGTGTTGTAAGCGGCCGTCTCGAAACAGGTTATTTATATTTTTTTCATCACTAATGCTCTGAAAGTAAGTCATATATAATTCGAAATACGGCAGGTAAATTTGATTAACCTGCCTAGGGAGGTAAGTAAATTTGAAATCAAACGAGTGTCCCTTACAGTCACTATGTCACTACTTTTATGTAAGACTTAAATCAAGAAAAAAATATTATTATTGTTAAATAAATATTGTACCATTTGTTTACTAAAAAGTGTTTTGTATAGTGTGGATATAAATTAAGTTAAATTAAGAGCTTGCCGACAAACCGCGATAGTGGTTTGGCAAAATTGTAATAATTTTAAGTATTTTTTCTAGAACAATAAACAAATTCAATTCAATGTAGTCAATCACTCGTATCGCCAAATGACAACGGAAAATATCTGTTCTGCCTATTTCCTTTTTTATTTTGTTATTTTGTATTTTATTTCTATTTATTTATTTATTTATTTATTGGGAAAAAAACAGTTTTCTTATCACATAATACAATCAGGAATAGCTAAAATATAAAACCAAAAAAGTTTCCACATAAATCTTAGCAACAAAATTAATTAGTGCACGGACATTTACAACAACACAAGTTACCAGTAAAAAAAAAAAAACACATACAGCGATTTACTAAAATCAACGGAAAACAAGATACAAAAAATTACTATTAAAAAACAAAATAATACAAGAAAAAGCAATAAAATTATTATGGAAACATATGACTTGTGTATACATGTAAATATGCTAAGTAAAACCTTAAAAAGACGTTTATGACTTAAAACAGCCACTAAATTAGTTTTATTTTTAAAACAACCACACTGGCCAGTAAGACGCGATTGCACAAAAAAGGTAGTCACATGAAAATAAAATGGCGGCAGTAAAATAATCTTGTTGAAATCGTTGTTGCCAACATAATTTCTTCAATGATTGCACTTCGAGTCAATTTTTATATCCCGCAAAAAAGTGCTATTAGTTATTTAATAGACCCTTGATAATAATGTAAAGCCGAAACCGGTTAATTACTGTGAAACAAACAAGTAGGTACAGGTGCAGTTAATCATCATGTTATAATTTTGTAAATTTTATTTATTTCCTCGCATTAGTGATGAAAAGTAGAGTATTACACACGGGTGTAAGTGATCGCTTACCTCCCTTGGATAACAATCTACTATTTCAGAATTCATAAATATTTTAAAATAACTTTTTTTACTTTCAATAAAGGCCCAACTCTTTTATGTCGCGAAAAAACAGCTGTTTCATAGAAATTTTAAATCCCACTCGATCAAAATGTATGACATGGCTGACTTATTTTTTTAAATTTCAGGATTGACTCCATAGTAAAAGAGGTTCATATTTAATGGGGAACACCCATTTTTAAAGAAAAAGCTTAGATATCATCATAGCATAATATACATAATTTACTTTAAGAAAAATCTCATTTTGAGAAATGTAACGGGGGATAAATACTATGCTGCATTAAGATGTAGAATTATTTATGTTATTTTAATATGTATATGAGTAGATTTTCGTTTATACACCCAAGTTCATACCTACTGGAGACTCGGTAAGTAGTCAGGACCAAGCTTCACTGACACTTTCTGTAAAATACGCAAAATTAAATTTAGATTTCCTATACCAAAGAGAGGTTGTTCTTATACAGGTATAGAGGCACAAAAATGTTTTTTCGTATCTCGCAAACAGAGTCATTGATCCTTTCTCCTGAGGAATTACCGAGTCTCCAGAATTAATTTGGCTATATAAATAAAAGTCACCTTATACGTATAGATAATATTTATGGCTTTTTTCTACATGATAGTAAATTCAAAGATAACATTCAATTTACACTACATTTCTGGCACAATCTATCCTTTGCAGCTGCGGCAGGCTGCTTCCTGCATCTTCATAACCTCTAATCGCAAGTCATAGCTGCAAGCCGTACCTCTTCAAAGCATGAAGAGGTTAAACCATGCCCGGGACACGATGTAATCCTCTCGTGAAATTTGATTGAGGGTACTGAATATAGAGATTGCGATTAATTCTAAATGTATAGAGGTACAGTCATCCGCAAGTTAGACTGATCAATGGTAGATCTTATTATGCTGTGAAAACGGTGAAAATCGTATGAAACGTGTAGCTTGGTACATTTGTGAGTACAGATAACACGAGTCGAGCTGGGAGAATCTGCTGGGAATAAAACTAATTAGGATAGATTTATTGTTGTTGTTAGGATTATAGTTGATAAATTTTGTTATTATTGGAAAATGTTTTGAGTGAAATCATTATTACTTTGAGATACTCATAAAATAAGTTTCGCATGTGCGAGCAAACTTTTTAATAAATGAATATTTCGCTCTTTAAAGCTTTTTGTTTTTTATTTATTTTACAAAATATATTTATAAATAACACGAAAAATAGAAATTCAAGATATATTTCGGGTCCGATCTGGACCCAGCATCAGTTGAGTGTCAGTTGAGTATAGTAGGAATTTTTTTAAATGTCGGAATCGGCTTAAGAGCTTATCTTCCAATGAATGGCATTGTTCTATTGTTAAGTTCCACCATTAATTAGCAGTGCATAACGAATCGCATAAACAACAAAATATTCTATGTTAATAGCAACTTTAACGCCTGAACAAAAAGGCTCAAATTTGAACGGCAACGCATTCCAGATAGTACTTTTTGAAATTGAAAGCGGCAGCAAGGTACAGGTGTAATACAGGGTGAAACGATTCAAGATTCTTACATAATTTTATATGCATGTTAATGTTATTAAGAAAAACAGTATGTAGGTTTAAAAAAGTTCCTGTCACACACACACATTTATTGTTTATTAAGTAACTATGTTTACTTATACTTATATAATTCCAATAAAAACCAGTAAGTACCTACAAATACAAAAAAAATGTATAGCTGCAATCTACGGCAATTATTGAAGTTACATTTAAAATTACATACATTACATGTTTGTACCTCTTATTCCCGCTAAATCAAAGTTCATATACACAGCCGGGCCGTTATCGAACACACTTTCACAAAAATCCAAATAGTAAGCAATTAAAATTCTATAAACTTAAGCCAGGGTCAAATTTACGAAATATCCAGAATAAAACAGAGAGAAGCATACGATATTAAGATCCAAAAGCCATTACTTAATCATCCTGTAACTGACGCACAAAATGGTTGCAGCTTCCAATTTCAAAAATGGAATCTGAAATGCGTTGGCGACTTGGCGTTCAAATTTGAGCCTTTTTGTTTAGGTTTTGTTATTAACATAAAATATTTTGTTGTTTATTTGTTTCGTTATGCACTGCTCATTTAGCGGTCGAACTTAACAATAGACAACAATGCCATTCATTGGAAGATAAGATCCTAAGTGGATTCCGACATTTAAAAAAAATCCTACTATATCTAATGCCGGGTCCAGACCTGACCCGAAATATATCTCGAATTTCTATTTTTTTTTTGTGTTTTATAAATATATATGAGGAATTAAGAGGTATGGGCGGTGTGTCAGGATGCCGATGGTTAGAGTCACATGCCACGTGGTCGTTGATACATTGATCTCGTAAATAATAGCACAGTCAGGTGGTTCACTATGGCTGTATTGATAATTTAATGTTACACATTTGCAATACAACGCGATGCACTAGACAAAAGGTGATGTTATGGGTATTGGCCATGATGAAATCACAGTAAGAACACAGTCAATAACTAAAGCCTCATAGTGGGAACACTTAAGTTAAAGACAAAAGAATACAAAAGTAATTCGGTCCAAAATGAATGAAAATGAAAAAAAGGAAAATATTTATTTCTTTAACAAAAGTGGTACCTAGTTATATCTTGGTGGTTGTGACCTTTTATTAAGTGAAGAACACCTGTATTAAAAGAACACACTCTTCCATATCCATAAAGTTATCGTACCAAATAAACTTACACTAAAATATTTATCTTACATATAGCATGGATTAGTTTAACTTTAAATTAATAATAATATTAGTAATACGTGGGACGCACTATAAGTTTCCGGAATGAATATGAAAAAATACTATTAAAGGTACAAAATTAATTTATTGTTTTTCAAAATAATCTCCCTTGGCGTCTATGCACTTTTTCATTCGATCAAACCAGTTTTGAAAACTTTTGTGCCACTCCCCTGTGGTGACCTCTGAAACGTGTTTTTCATACTCCTCGACAGCCTCTTCTGGTGATGAAAATCGTTGACCGCGTAATTGATTCTTAATTTTTGGGAACAGAAAAAAGTCACAAGGTGCCAGGTCGGGACTGTATGCAGGATGACTCATGAGTTCTACATTTTTCGTCTTCAAAAAGTCGTTTGTCTGTCTGGCCGTGTGAGAACTAGCATTGTCGTGGTGCAGGATGATACGGCGTTTACGGTTATTTTTACGGAGTTCGTCAATAATTTCCGGCAAACAAATGGTCGTGTACCAGTCACTATTCACGGTACGACGATTCTCTAAAGCAACAGTAGCCACGTGTCCAGTTTTATTAAAAAAAGAAGCAATCATCCGCTTAGATGCACTTTTTACGCGCGCCACTTTGGTTGGTTTCGGCTCATCTTGAAAGACCCATACGCTCGATTGCTGCTTTGTTTTGGGATCGTAGCAATAAATCCATGTTTCGTCACCTGTTACTATGTCCCACACCAAATTTGACGCACCTTCGTTGAATCTGGTAAGCATGGCACTGCACCAAGTGACGCGGTCCGTTTTTTGAGCCTCGGTCAAGTTGTGTGGGATCCACCGCGAGCACAGCTTTCTCACACCCAAATGTTTGTGTAGGATTGATTGTATTTGACTCATGCCTATTTCTAAGGATGCGCGAATTTCATGGTAGGTCACATGCCTGTCTGTTTCAATCATACGGCGCACAGCATCGATGTTTTTGTTGGTCACAGCGGTGGACGGCCGACCATCGCGAGATTCGTCACTGAGATTGATACGACCACGCTTGAATTCTGCAAACCAGCTATAAACAGTCGTCTTGCATGGTGCTTCATTGCCAAAAGCTGTTTCAAGCCGAGCGATGCTCTGTTGAGCTGTCAAATTACACTTAAAATCGTAGAAAATCATACTACGAAAATTTTCCGGAGTTAAATCCATGTTGATGCAGACACACAATTTTTTAAATGGCGCCGCAAGGTAAAAACAAAAGACAGTCAGATGAAACAAAATGCATTCTACAGCCAAAGAGTTCTATTTTCAAATGTAGCAATAAATTTTTAAATATTGTTTATGTAAGTGGCCAGTTCCGGAAACTTTTAGTGTTACCTATGTAGTTTTTAAAGTGTAGTGTGTTTGTGTGCGAGTGTGTGAGTGAATGAGGGTGTGTGAGTGAATGAGGGTGTGTGAGGGGGTGTATAAGGGGGTGTGTGCATTAGGGTGCATGTGTGTAAATGTGGTGTTAAAATTGTAATTAAATTATACACATTAAGTTAAGTTAGCCCTACGAAGTTGAGTTTTGGGATCGATTAGTATAATCACTAACCAATGTAATTAATTAACCGTTATATTTTATTATATTATTTTTCCATCTTAAATAGATCTTCGGTTTCATCGTAATTTAACGTTTTGAGTCACTTAGTTATAAGTACTTAGTTAAAATACTCGTTGTCGGCTGGTAGCTTCACATCTCCATTCAACATATATATGTAAAATAAATAAAAATCATAAAATAAGTAAAACAAAGGAAATAACACCAATTCCTTTTGCTTTCCGAGAAAAACTTTCAGAAATCCGTGTCATCTCCATCCATCTTTAGGGTTGTGTACATCAAAGTGAGAAAACGGAACCCTTATAGGATTACTTTGTTGTCCGTCTGTCTATCTGTCCTTTTTTTCTCGCGCCTCGTAAGAGATCACGTTGAACGAAACTAATACTTCCTACAAAAGTCTACGGTCACATAGCGCTATTTAAAAATCGGGCTTCTAACTTAAGGCGAGGTTATCCAGAGAAATCTGTCCTGCTCCAACGCTTTCATTTTACACAAGTTTATCCTCCTCAGCGCAAGCGGGCCGCTCAGAAAACTCGCGGATAGGTGTTTTTATTTATTATTTTAGAATTAGAAGGATGGGTTTTTAATATGACGGCCGTTTTATATCACATTTTTCACAACGTTTATTTTAGTTTAAGTTTCATTGTCCAAAACTTAATATAGCTCATATGAAATTATATTTAGATCATTTAGATATAGGTCTAAACCTATCTTTGCAATTTAATCGGATCGAGGGAAATGCAAGTAATCGTGTTTCGAACGGTCGAAATATTAAGATCAAAGAGTGAAATTTTTTACAAAATTTATTCGTCGGTATAATTGGTTTAAAATGATTTTGAAAAGAGACAAAATCGGGATAATCCCCCCTTAACGCGCAAAAATAGTTATAGCCGATTATGTAATCAATTTTACACAAATTAGCTCACCATGAAAACCTACAGGTTTTCAGTTGACTTAGAGTGCGGTTATGAATCCACAATAAACTACAATTTTCTACAATGAACACCCTCGATTCGGTCACGAGCCTCATCAAATGTCAAAAATCGTTGGGAAAAATTAGCTGTCAAACGTGTTGTGCGGCTAACTTTAGGCCACACGAACGACCATGCTAAGGACTATGGGGGTCGGCTGAATGTGTTTATTTTCGAGACCGACATTACAACGATAGCTGAAGGTGATTATTCTGTTGGAAGTCATAACCGCACCCTTAGATTAGGTCTTACAGCATCCGTCAAGGTTGTTTTCTTGCATTTTCTAATATTGTTTTTCTTTTACGTTTTTTGGTCTTTTTGTTTCCGAGATAAAACAACACACATTTTTTGTAGGTCTTTTGTATCTTTTACCTCTTTAATAACAAATTTTTTAAATAATCTCGAATATAATAACTTGCATCCTTAAACTGGCTTGAGATTTTCGTTGACGGCAACACAGATGATATTGTCAAAACCTTTCACGATATTTTAAATTCCGTAGTTGAACAGTATGTTCCTCACTTTTACAGCAACCCAGACGGTTATCCAGTTTGGTTCAGCAAACCTTTGATAAAAATAATTAGAGAAAAAGATAAATATCACAAAAAATTTAAAAAGACGGGTAATCCTCGAGATTACGATACATTTTCCCTGCTAAGGAAACGGCATAAAGATATGCAACGTAAATGCTGGAATTCTTATGTTGACAAATGTGGGGCGTCCATTGTTGAGGACCCTAAAAAATTCTGGCATTATGTTGGGAGCTTACGCCGTAACAGTGGTATCCCGGCTCAAATTACTTACGGTTCTAGGGTTGCTAACAGCGGTTCCGAAGCCTGCGATCTCTTTCTAGAATATTTTAATTCGGTATACGTACAAGATACGGGCTCCGCTTCATTGATCCCCAACGGTGAAGCAAATCCTCTCAGCTGCTTGAGCTCCATCGAAATATCACGTGATATTGTACTTAAATACCTCAAGCGTATTAACGTCAACAAAGGTGCTGGTGAGGATGGGATTCCGCCTATATTTTTTCGTAAATGTGCCGAACAACTTGCTGAACCACTATATTTAATTTTCAAAAAATCCTTTAGTGAGGGTATCTTTCCCACCAATTGGAAAAAGGCCTTTGTTGTCCCCCTTCATAAGGGTGGCTCTAAGCTCATGGTGGATCATTACAGGCCTGTCTCAATTCTATCAGTGGTGAGTAAGCTTTTTGAGCAGATTGTATATGACCAGGTATATCCAGTAGTGGCCCGTAGCATCCCCTCTGCCCAACATGGCTTTATGCGAAATCGATCTACATCTTCCAACTTGGTGGAGTTTGTCGACAAAGTTGCAGGTTTCATGGATAAAGGTTGCCAGGTGGATGCCGTGTACACCGATTATTCCAAATGTTTCGATAGATTGCAACACCATATTATAATTCAAAAACTGGCTATGATTGGTATACACGGTGACCTCCTGCGCTGGTTTGCCTCCTATCTAAGGAATCGTAGTCAGTCTGTCAGACTTAGTTGCTTGCAATCTAGGTTTGCAACAATTCCATCTGGCGTTCCTCAGGGCTCACATTTGGGTCCACTGTTATTCAACGTTTGCTTGTATGATATTCTTAACTGTTTTTCTAATGCTAGCTTCCTCATGTATGCCGATGACACGAAGGTGTTCATGCCCATTGTTGATTACGAGGACTGTCGCAGGCTGCAAGAGGACCTAGACAGGCTTTCAGCCTATTGTGTTCAAAATTGCCTAGATCTCAACAGTAATAAATGTCAAGTAATTACCTTCAGTAGGAAGATTAATAATTCAATTTTTGCATATAAACTTAACGATCAGATTATTTCACGAGTGTCCGAAGTGAGGGATCTAGGAGTTTTATTAGATTCTAAATTGACATTCATTGCACATTTTGATCAAATAATTTCTAAGGCTATAAAGGCATTAGGTTTTGTATATCGTGCTACAAAGCTATTTCGCACAGTAACACCGTTCAAGCACCTCTATTACTCGTATGTAAGAAGCATTCTAGAGTATGCGTCAACTGTCTGGTCTCCTCAGTACGCTATTCACTCCAAGCGGTTGGAATCAGTGCAGAGATCCTTCATCAGACAGCTCAACTATCGAGCCAAAGCCATTCCACAGACTTATGAGGAAAGCCTTAAAACAAATAATATGTTAACGCTCTCGGACAGACGGACCATAGCGGATTTAAAACTATTACACGACGTCATCAGCGGCAGGCTGGACAGTATCGAACTGATAAGTCGCGTGCTGCTGCGCGAATCTGGTACTCGCTCAAGACGACAACATCCACGGCTACTTATCCACGCCTACGCTCGCACTAACTACGCTTCCAACTCTCCTCTCAACCGGTGCATAGATACACACGAAGAGCGTTTTTCTGATGCTGACGTTTTCTTCCTGAAGCGCGGTCAATACATATCGTACATAATTGAGCAATTACAAGTACAGAGCAAAATTTATTGGGTTGCCTATTTATGCCCATTATATATATATATATGTATAATATACGCATGTTCACAGATTCTTTTTTTTTTTTTGCCTACACACACTCTCACACACATACACAATCTCTCACACCCTCCCTGACACAAATACACCCTTACACAATAAACACAAGTATATAATTTTTTTTTTTAAGTACTCAGTCATACACCTAGCAACTCTCACATGAATTAGTTTAATTTTGCCCTATGTATCACTTCAATTTTTTTTTTTCTGTTCTTTTTGTATCGTCGCATTTTTGTTTGTTATTTCTATAAGTATTTCTATTATTATGTTGTAAAATTTTACTTTTACCTTTTTTTTTTTTTTCTTGTTATTTCTTAATTTGTGTTCAGTCTGTGCAAACCTGCAAATATTTAAATTATTATCAAATTTTAGTTAATTAAATTCGTTATTGGCATTTTTAAATTTGTATCCTATGAATATTTATTGTGTCCATTGTATTTTGCTGTGAATTTAATAAATGTATGAAATGAAATGAAATGAAATTTCGAAATTTTTATGTGGACAAATTTATTTCCTATCCTTCAGGTATGGAACCATATAAACTTGAATCGTTCATAACAGAGAAGTTTTTGGTCCGACTTGCTCTTGACCAGTTTCATTGAGGACCCAAACATCTAAAGAGGTTCTTTTTTAACGGACCCTTATCACAGGTCCTAAATAACGTGACTCCTACTTTTTTCGTTTTCACTGAATCTGTGATTCTTAATTTTCAACAAAAGCCCTATTTTGTAAAAGGTTGTGTTCAACTGGTCATCAAAAAATACTAAAATCTACACCAAAAATACGTATGTTCCATCCTAACCTTTTGGTGTAAAATCAGAAATTTTGTGTGCACTTTAGTATTTTTAGGTGAACAAATAATTATTTGTCTTCTGTAAACTTTAGGTACTATATAAACCATGCAAGTTTAAAATTCAATATAATAAAAGGATTACACAATACCAGATATTTAAGAAAGGCCATTAAAAGTAAATATTCGAGTCTACTCGATATGAAGAATTTTTTTTTTCAGGTCTATTGGGGATACTCTTTCACCTGTAAAAAAATCACTTTGAATTGCAGGACTTTATCTATATATTTGCTCTTGACTTGGTGGGTTATTGGAAAGCGTCAACGAGACGGACAGAAATGACGATCTTGCTTAAAATCTACGGCAGTCTGTGATAGACGAATGACTGATACTCTTATGGTGAAACAAAACCTCAGAAGAAGGCCAATTTGGAAAAATTAATTAAAAATATTATGATGATTGTAAATTATTTACAGATTTTCTATCTCACAAAGTCCCCTTGTCTTTGGTCGTAGTAGTACGTGATAAGCACGTTTTGTGTGTTGGCACGTTGTGTAGCGCTTCCCAGGTTATGCACACTACAAAAAAGTGTAGCCAAAGGGACTTTGTGGGATATAATATTCGTAATTGCATTAAGTTTTTCATTGCAACAGTTGCATTGTATGGCAGCTTGTAGTCTACATCTATTTATAGCACTTACAATGGCTTAGCAGGGCTAACATGGTTGCCACTTTTAACACCATTTGACAGTAAATATAATGTGGAATTTACTGTCAAATGGTGTTAAAGTGGCACCATGTTAAGCCTCCAGGTCGAACTTTTAATTTCCAAGTGAGTTTTAGTCGTCTTATCTAACATTTATGATTATTATGAAGTCAAATATTTAACAAATATCTCCATAAATACACACATGTTATGTTTATTTCAAATCACATTCGATTTTTGTGCAGTTTTTCGCGACGGAATAGTTTGTTTGTCTCCGGCAACCAACCCTCGAAATGTTCTTGGTAATAAATGGCCCCATTACTTACTCTGTGTATTCGGTTTTATTTAGGTAGAGGTTCCGTAAATAAAAAACGTTTACTTTTGTTTTCTACGTTAAATGTTTGTGTGAATGGCCAAATATCACACAAGCAAAATACATATATATATATATATGAAATCCTGCTTCTGTAAAAAAGTCGACAAGAAATATTTCCATACCGAACTAAACACAAAAGAATTTTCTGAAAATATCTTCCTAGTGTATCCTTCCGGATTCCTTCCCAGGATATTTTCGTGACAATTCAGCAATATTTTACCTTTTCTTTGAATAATAATATGACGCTGTAGCAGAGTTTCCTTAAATCGTACATACGGAAAAAATCATAAATAATGTATATAATTAGGAGTATCTATTCGAATTCTTTATTTACTTCATTTTATTTTTACAATTTCTTCAGATTCTTGTAGAACAGCACTTTATTTTTCCCAACAGAAATACCAATTCCTTTACTCGTTTTATATAAATGCTCGCTTTCAGGTCGGATTTTTTGCTCAATTGCTGAAACTGGTCCAGCAATCGCTAATTCCCTGTTCTCAACAATAACTCCTACATCGAATAAAAGGCGTTACGGCCTATTTCACATTTTTATGCGAGTAATCCAAAATTTCCAGGGCCTAATTTTTATTTACAATGCCATCCATCCATCATTTCGCCACTCTCGGCGGTCCTTCTGAAAGAAATGCCCATACTCACCCACGCTGAGCAACCCTCCCTCTGAAAACCCTCGCGCCAGTGACGCCACTGCCCATCAACAGCCTGTTTCTAGAAGGCCTGGCAATCTCTGGTCACCTGGATGTGTCTTTTTGAGAGCTATCGTCTTACTTTCCCCCGAATAACTTCGAGGGGGGTTCGCGAGTAAGACAGTGGTGCCTCCACAGTCGAACCCAGCAAAAGCTCCACCACCTGGTAGTAATTTATGGTTCTTTATTTTTTTGTAGTGATCATTATCCCACACTTCGTTTACAGTAAAATAATTACATTGTCAACTTCAAAAAGCTAAGGAGGAAGCTCTCTTCTAAAGAGCTCAAAGCAAAGTTGCGTTATTTTATGCATTACCTTGTAAATGATCCTACGAAACTTTAAAGCGTTTTTATAGTTGCTGTGCAGGATCATTTACAAATTTATGCATAAAATAACATAACACTGGTAGAAAAGCCTAATTGACATTAAACTATCGTCACGTAGTGCCATAAACCACATTTATTTAATACTTTTATTTGAAAAAGAGAAAAAGAAACAAGTTGTGGGTTTGGGTACGAAGCCCATCGCAGCCACCGTAAGGACTTCTCAACGCTGTTACATCGCCAAATGACGTTTTCCGTGAAGTTAAGTGATCTTTCAGATTTTTTTTCTCGGTGGTTGTGATAGTTGTGCCAAATCTGACAGACACTCGATTTAGTTAAACTTCTTAACTAATTCTTATTCTGAGTCGGTACACTCTTGACAGAGTGGTCGTGGTCGCCAGGAAGTTTGTTGCTGAGTGACCCTCTCCTCGTGCATTCGTGCAAGGGTTTGTTAATGGCAGCTTTAATCTGGTCTGCCCATCTCATCGGTGCTCTACCGCGTGCTCTAGTGCCTTCAATCCTTCCCTGCACCACTTGACCCTCAATGGATTCACTACGCCGAGTTACGTGACCAAAGAACGTGAGAATACGTGCTTGGACTATGGACGATAAGCGCTGCTTGATGCCGAGTTCTTCAAGTATGGACACGTTTGTGCGGAATTCGGTCCATGACACTTTAAGCATCCGTCTCCACCATCACATCTCGAGAGCGTCTATTCTTTTCTTTCACACACAGTGTCCATTTCTCTGAGGCGTAGAGAAATATGGGAAACACCAAGGTTCTGCAAGCCAGATTTTTGTGGCTTTGGTGATGTTCTTGTTCGTACATATTTTTTTCATTTTGTCCATTGTAGACCTAGTTATTGCCTAGCGCCGCTTAATTTCATCTACGCTTCCACCGTCGTTGGAAATTAAAGATCCAAGATAAATGTATGACTGGACTGCCTCGCAATTTCGCAATACCCTACAACCAATATAATTGACTGTTATTACATTGTACAATGTACATAATATAATAGATTATGAAGCTCATGAAGAGTTCAGAGCTCCTCACGTCCAGATTTACTTTTCTGTTTTTTTTTTTACCGCAGTGATATAAATTTAATTTGTAATCATGAAGATGTCTTTAAAAAAGTATATTATGGACTGTCTGGATTACCTTGATTGCCAGATTACCTCAGTTCTGGATTACCGAGGCTCTCAGTTATGTAGGCTGTGTATAATGGCGTGTTGAGAAAATTAAACCACATGCTCTACCGAGAACTGAGAAACTTTAATTTTACGACTTTTTCAAATACATGTAATTGTTTTCGCTTCCTCATATAAAATTACGTGTATGCCTATTAAACATAATTTAATATTACTCGTAATTTATGTGTTCCCCTAGGAATTTATTTCCATATTGTTCCCTATTCGGAAAACTCTTGCTGAACATTTTGAAATAATTACATATAATGTTATTATAATTGTAAATAATAATAATAAATAATAAAAAGCAAAATAAAATAAAATATCACTAGCCTGCGGTAAATTTCCAATTTTTTCCGCCTCTTTTCACAAAAAAGTAATCGCTTGGTTCCTTTTAAATGTAGCGCAAAAATTATTTATCTTTCATAAACACTTAATGAACCCTTCAGATCATAAAAACTGTAAACGACTCGAATTAGTTCTCTAGACATAATGAAAAACATGTACGGACTAAAATTAACAATGCTGAGCACCTTTTAGTTATGGCGCAATAATCTCTCTCAGAAAATCTGCATACTAATGTTGAAAGTTGCAGTAGTTCTTAACATCTATCGCAATCACCTTCAAACGCCCCGTGATTGGCTAGAAATGACATCACACATTATTTTTGGCCAATCACGTCGCTTCTTAAGGATAGCGATGAATATTGAAAGACGGTAAGAGGGCTGGTTGCCCCGTTTATAGAAGTTTATGTTTTAGGGAATTTACTTTGTATCTGGCCTTATAAAAAATAATCAAGTTCAGCAAAAATGTATTCTTTAGAAGGTACGTTTTTTTTCAAGTTGGTACTTCGATTAGTCAATTTATAACTACAGATATAGGTAGCTATATTACTGCTATGCTTCCATATAAAAAAAGCAATCCATGCAACAGTTTTTCATACAAATACAAATTTATTTACTAATGCCAGAAGTAAAAATAAAACAAAAAAAAAAAACAAAATTTTAAAATCTATAACAGTGCTTATTAAACTTACAATGAAAACAATAATAATTATAAACACAAAGTAAATTTATTAAAATTAAAGATAACCAAGGTAAAAACAATATGTTGTACTGTTAATGGCTGTTCTAAAAAAAATTTGGTCTGGCCAATAAAATAAGTATAGAGACTTGTTCGACGAGTACATGGACCAACTTCTTTCATCGGCGCGAGTGGCAACCATTAGAGTGGTTTATGTGTAAAAAATAGGGAATTTCGATAGAGTACAAAATAATTCATAACTTCTGAACTAATATGTACCATTAAATAAATAGCCGCTGACCCGCTTATCGCACTTATTACCGTTGCAATACTTGCAATAAGTAGGCCTGTGAATTTTTCTTTGACAGTACAGAGAAGAGACGTCACTAGTCCGGTTGGGAATAATAAAACAATTAACTATAAGGTTAGACTCAAAACAAATAATTTATTACTTTTAATATTTTCAACAAAAAACTAAATCAATATTTAATATACCTTATATTATATAAAAAAACAAATAAAGTACGCAACAATACACGCAGATCCAGTAAAAACGAGTGCATGCTTATCACGAAGAACAATAATATAAAATAAATTCACTACATAATTATTTCAGTGTAGTGAACTACTGGAAAATGGTGATACAAAACGTTAAATGAAGGTACAGTTTTCAATGTGCAAAATTATGCAATAAATTTGAATCATTTTAAAGTTACTGAAATAAACGAAAGCCTTTTTTGCTGGAAAAATACAAATTCAAATGCAGGTGAGTAGAGAGTGTTATTTATTATGTTATGAGTGTAAAATATAAATATAAAGTCGTACATCTATAAAAAGGAATTACAAAAAATTTACTGCTGCCACAATGACATAAACTCGCGTTCCTGTTTATTTTAGAAAGCAAATAGTAAGGGATTTAGGATTTATATTATATTGTTATTAGATCTTGGAAAAATAATACAAAATAATACTTAACCCGTCTTATTATACAAGTCACTGTAAGCTATTTTATTGTTATTAAAAATCAATCCAAAGAACAACTTATGGGAGAGATTATGTTTTGAATGCGAAATCCATCGCTTTTGAATACTCTAAATATTATTATTAGAGTGCATTACAAACCAGAAAAGATAAATTAGAAACAAATGGCAAGCTTCATTACGATAGCTAAAACCTGCCTCGGTTGTGATTACCTTGATAATGTTTTCACTGCAACTTAATAGCTATAAAATAAACGCGTAACAAAGGAAATACCAAAAACAATAAAAATAACAATATTGTGTACTGTGCACCAAAAGCAGCTTGGAAAATATAAGTTAATTTTAAATCAGCTCCATTGCTTTTGTGTTTGACGTTTTCTGTTATTCTTGGTCCAAGCTGTTGAGTTCCTGTTCATACTTCGTGGAGTAGACCTGAATGAAGAAATTTATAATTTATTTATGGTTCTTTTCTCTGTACTAATTTTAGGAACCTACTGTAAATTGTATAATGGACAGTTGCAATTTTTCTTCATTTGCGCGGAATGATATGTTCCTATGAAAAATTATTAAGAATTATCAGTAGAGAATGAGATTTCATTAAAAGAGAGCAGATGCTATTTACACCCGTCATAATAGTACATTATGATACAAGTGAGCTGAATTGGACATTACAGTAGAGGCACTGACGCACCCGCCAAACAGCCAAATATAAAATATTAACGAACTGAATATTTATGTATTTACAACAAAGATTAGAGATATATTATTGATAAAAATAAATAATTTGTTTGGCGTGCACTTGGTGCAGCCGGTTTTCATGACATCGGTTATACAGAGATAGATAGATACCTTCTTGGGATCGTACTTCTCGACGAGCTGGTTCCAGTAATCGGGCTCGTTCTTGATCATGTGACTGATGACGCGGCGGGCTCCGTACTTCTGGTTGGGCGTGCACTTGGTACAGCCGGTCTGTAGCGCGTCGGCTATGTGGGCTGGGGGGAGGATGACGAAATGTATACCGTATAATGTACAAACGAATATATACCAGGTGTAAACAGATAGGAATCTTTAAACGAAACAACATTGTCTGCTGATTGTACTAAAAAGCTTTTACAAAAAAACACGCTATCGAAAAATAAATTGTTTCTGCCCACTGGTTACTGCCCATTCACAGTAGGTTTTCAAAACGAATGAAGTATTTTTCATTTTATTTCCGCAAGTACCTACTGAAGTATGTTTTTATGTAGAAGTTGTTCAGATTATATGATATAATTTAAAGATAGCTGTCCATTTACACCATTTAAAATGTAAAAAAATACATCGTCGCGACAAGAATCCCCAAGCGGGTGTCAAAGATTCCGAGGATGTACTGTCAAATTCAAGTCACGTACACCTACGGCCCACTAATGATAATTAGGTCCCAGTGGGATTTACTGCTATCCCAATTGCCGTATTTTGGTCTCACTGTGAACGTGCCTCCCGAAACATGCAGACTGGACATAAATGAACCCCTACGGGATTTAAACCCGCACCTCCGAATAAGTGGTATAGGAGTTCAAAGTACTAGACTATCGACATATGGTATATCGATTTACTAGACCATTGACATATGATATGTCGATTTACCAGACCATCAACATATGGTATGTCGATGTACTAGCTAGACCATCGACATATGGAATGTCGATTTACTAAACCATCCACATATTGTGTGTCGATGTACTAGCTAGACCACAGTGATGGAATAAATTACCACGTCTAAGTATTAGAAATTACGTTTATTTTTAATTTATTTTCAAGTACGAGTAATATGATGGATTAATTTTATATAATTATTTATGTAACAGTACACGAATATATATACTATTTAGTTTTGTATTTATCACAATTTTTACATCCCCAGAGTTATACTGGAAGAAAGAAAGAGATAAGTTTGCCTTTGTACATGTCTTTTCCTAGTAAAAGGTTGATGTTTCGTGTACACTAAAGAATAAAAATAAATTTTGACGCACAGGCAGACCAATTGATACCACCAATTGATTGATTTTCTGTTGTCTTAATATTTCAATGTTTAAGCGATTGATTTACCTCAAAACATATTACGCATAATAGATCCTAAACTATCTTTACACCATGTAGACGACGCGTACGCATACATATGTATATTGTAAGGTAGATAGATAAGTTTAATAAATGTTTAATAATAAATACGAGCTGAGGGTAGGGTAAGGTAGGAACCGCGCTCGGTTTTTTGGTTAGTCTTCAACATGAGATGAGGTGATACGCGCGCGCCCTACCTTGCTCAGCCGCCACTCCAAATTTCAGTATTTACTTTGTTTTTTATTCACAACCCCAGTGCCCATATTAGATCCGTTACACACCACTTATGTGATGATAACAGAGCTAACCTACTCTTATAAATATTTAAAAACGGAAAAGCCCCACTTTTTAACTTTGCAAGGAGGCACAGGTCGACCTTTAGATGAGATTATGACTCATCATCATCAGGACTTTTCAGGAGTACTTTCGCGCACGGCGGTCAGTCGAGTACTGATATTCTTATAAAGTTTAAATGAATGTTCTTTACTAAGAAGCTACTATGAACAAGAAGTCTTTTTTTTTATTAAACTCTACCCTCAGCTGTAAGCAAAGCATAAATGCAAACAAACCAATTCAAAGAAACATTTTATTTTCTCTATGAACCTATTACTACATAATTTACCCAACTGGCAACAGGTTGCGACATTACAAAATGGCTTTTGTTTCAAGCCATCGAACTTTAATCGAATCGAAGTCCTATTAATGTAGCTTGAAAGGAAACAATACAGTCACTACATTTCACGAAAACTAGTTGAGAATAATTGAAAATCTTACCTTATCCTCTCATATAAATAATCTATTACCTTTGTTATATGTATAGGTACATACGCATTAAAATATTTCATGTCAAAATTAAATGGTTGCCAAAAAAACCTATTATTGCATTTCTTCTCCTACGATTCAAAGAAACAGATTTTTGTAATTTGCTGTTTTGATATTTTTTATTCATGGACATGCTCTGACATGGATGATTTTATAGGCTTTACAACATAAAACGATAGAAAATAAATAACAAGCAATATCGCAAAATTTATTTTCACCAGGGCCTGCTGCGATATCTACAACGCTTATGATATGACCGATTTCGGTCGTTAGAATACAAAAACCGAATTTTACAATTTGATTTTTGTCTCTTCTGTCAAAACTGACGATTGAAATCGATAGAGCATTCAGAATTCTCTTCCCATTTCAGTCAATAGGTTCGACGATAGACAAAATCGTTAAAATTTGATTTTTAAATCGTACGTAAAGCGATCGCAATCTTTTTCGAGACTGCAGGCCCAGGACAAAGCCCCAGCGCTGAAATTGCAATGCGTCTAGAGATTTATATATATTTCTAAAGTGAAGAAATACCTGAGAGGAGAAATTTCAAGATAATGGAAGAGTCACCGCAGTGCAGGAATTATTACGTTTATAAGATGAAGGATATTTTAGAAAGGGTTCAGTTTAGAAAGAAGGAAAGCTTCCCATTATTTTTAAATGTTAAGTGTTAATAATATTAATAGACTAACTTTTGCGGTCTTTACCCGCGCAGAAATCCTTTTAATGACTACTATATTTTTAAATTCACCATTGTCGTGTAAATAGAAACACGATATACTCGTATAATACCAACCATGGATGACGGTCCATCTTTTAATATATATCAAACACAGGAATAAACTTGATCAAAAAGTAAATTGATTTCCAGAAAGGATGGTGGGATCCATCCATCCATAAGCCTGTATCGTCCACTGTTGGACATAGGCCTTTCCAGGATTTCGCCACTCTTAGCGGTCCTCCTGGAAGAAACTCCCATACTCACACACGCTGGACAGGCGGGTTGGTGAGCGCGGTGCCGAAACCCTTGCACCAGTGACGCCGCTGCCCGTCACTAGTCTGTTTTTTATAAGGCTTGGCAATTGGGGATGGATATACCGCCATCCATCGGTCCCAGGCAATGGTGGGCCGCCTGGTTTTGCCTAAGAGCTGTTTTCTTACTCTTATGGTGGGATAATATAACAATATTACTTTAAATAATTACAAAATATTACAAAATAGTAGTTTATGCTATAAGTGCGTAAAGGAGGCAATAGCTTACGAGGAACGATTTGAAAGATGAGCGATAAGTGAGTGTTTTAAACGTTACGATTAAGTTATTGACCTTACGCACGAGTATCATACTACGTTTTTAAATGCATAGTGTGAGTAAATAAATTAAATGTAATTAAAGAAACAAACAAACAATAAATACTCCAAATGAACTTTAGACGGGCATTCTTTTTCTTTGGACGCAAGTTGCCAACTTGACGGAAATAAGCTGCTTTCAGTTTGATGCGTTTTACAAACATAAATTCGACTCCACCAGCTTATTCCAATTATGTGAACTACAATGGCTGCCCGAAATTGTCTAATCTTTATGTACAAAGAATGTTATTAGCAAGGAAAACCGATGGATAACATTGTTTTTTTTTTTTAATAATGTACAGAGAATGCAAGTGGCCAGTATCATTTTGGGAACTCGCACATTAAAACATTTTGTCTTTTGGCATTTTAATCAAAAAGTTGTTATTAATATTACGATTAAATGAGGTTACCTACCAAGAAGTTTATTTTAACCAGATTCCAGTATCCCTCTTGTTACCCATATATTATCAAAAGAAATTAAAAAGTATAAATCAGGCGCGAATTGGTTGACTAAGTCTGAATTTTCAATTTGTAAAGTTACTATTGTACCTACTCAAAATGTCATCTTAACAGTTTTCATATAATTTCATCAAATTGAATGCAGCCTACAAACGCATCAAACTGAAACCAGCTCATTCCTGTCAAGTCTATCTATGGTACACAAGATAAGACTGGAAACTGTTTCGATAAATTAAGAAAATAAAACATACTCAGACATTGCTGTATGAGCTAAGTTCCATTTGCCTTCCCACTATGTAGGGGAACAAAGCTAAAAAATTTTTATTAACTTATTTAAGTTGAAAAAATAAAGCACTCGTGCGGTAAAGTTGACTTTGACAACAGATTAGACGTATATAAAACAGAACTTTCTAAGCACTTGCATTGAAAAAGTATATGAAATAACCTCACGGGTAATATGAAAAGAATCGATTCTATTGCTCTTAAACTAACAATGACAATAGAAAATTGAATATACCCCTGCAGAGTAAATACTTTTCGAAGTATGTACGAAAAGCTCCCGTGGCTGCATAATATTGGTTCCTTTGCACTATTACAGAATAATACGAAGAGTAAAACGGGGACTATACAATTTTCCAATCAATTTTAAAAGGCAATATTGAAACAGGTTTGATGCAAACTGCTGGAAACTTTATGCTTCTTCTTGTGTACTTTTATGTCGTCGTCTTTTTACTTAAGCAAATTGTAATTCTGTCGCGTTCCATGTTAAGAGATATTTCAACTTTCAAGATGTAATCTGCCTCAGGCAGTTTTACTAAATTCCATTAGATAGAATTTTATTAGATGTACGTTATATAGTTAGTAATTCTCATATACAAGTAACTTGAAAATCGCTTACCGGATAAACGGTAAGTAGCCGGTATCAAGGTTCTAAAGCACGCAGACCGAACACACGTGCCCCTACGAAATTCTAACCCATGACCTCCAGATACTTGAGTACCTACTCGACCAACTAAACCGCAGAGGCGGCAGCTAAGTAACCACAACATACACTGAAATAATGGAACTGAAATGGCGCCTCGTAAATAAATGCAATAGAAAGAGATGTCGGCAAGAAGCTTATAATAACCTTCTTGTATGTGGGAGTTGTCAGTTCTGTAGACATTGAAAGACGGAGGCCATTGGCAATCCCATTCTTTATGCATATTTTATGATGTCCTCCTTGACGTATCTGTCAAAAGCGAACGAAGCGCAGATGGCTTGCAAAGCCAAATTTGTCTTAAAGTCCTGTTGCAGGGCGTAGTAGAGTTATATGGCTTGGGGCAGTTTTTTAAGAAGCTGCTTGGTATCGAGATCTTGTAATCGATTTAGTTTAAAACATGTTACGGTTTTGTTAACAGAGTTGCGCCACTCTTGTCTCTGTTGCGCCACTCTTGTCTCTGTTGCGCCACTCTTGTCTCTGTTGCGCCAGCTCGTCCCAACCTTCTGAAGGAATGTTACAAGCTACGACGAAATTAAGTATCTTAGCTCGTTGGAGGTAGGTAAAACAATTGTACCATTTAAAGGTAACCTTTGGAATGTCGCGGGCCAAACAATCATATGCTCATGAATTCGCGGGCTATAGGTTGATGCGTACTTGTACAGTACGAGTATACGAATACAACCACGCAAGTGGTGAAAAGTAGGTTTAATTTTTACTTAATGAGCCTGATTTTCAGATGCAAGACTACTAATATTAGAATCGATTCCACTAATGTATAGGCAAAGAATTTTGGAATTTTTTGTAGGTCAGTCTGTTGGTTCGTAATGTTAGTCCGATTTCAAATTGTGCTTCGCCGCGGGCCGTATTAAAAACAGTTACGAAGAAGATTCGGCCCGCGGGCCAGTGGTTGCTTATATATGATTTAAACGTTGGTTACAAGCTATGCTTGAGCACGTCTCTGTAGCGTAGGAACTGACTTTTTTTTCTGCGCTTTCCTCCTTCCGCTGATTTAGGCAACCTATGAGGTTTATGGTCACCTTTAGTTGTCCCTCAATAAACATAGATTCTATGCCACTCAGTTAGGTACGTTGCAAAACGTACATATATCATAGATAATGCCTGGGTGACCAAGAGCTCTGCTCCATTAAAATACTTTGGGACAAATACGTACGCAACAAAAAAGGAAAAGCGTACAAATCTTCGGGGACAAGCTGAAAACATAAAAATAACATTTTATCTCTGGCGTGAATTGAACCAGGGACCTCTTGCGCGCCACACAGATGATCTACCAACCAAGCTATGACGTGCATAAAAACTAGTACGAAATTCTCAATCTTGCACGAAATTAAGAAAAGACAGGTGATTTGCTCATGGAAGCTCGCAGAAAAAGACTTTCGCAGAAACGAGGCCTAGCTAGATCTATTTTTAGCCTTCAAAAACCCCTACACTGTAGTTTTATCGAAATCCTTAGAGCTCTTTTCTACAAAATATACGGGATGTTATGATAACACAAAAATTCTTGGGCTTTTTATTCTACAAAAAATTGTTCTAGTGTTAAAGATAACCTTTTTCCTTAAAACGAGGTTCCTATTCTTTTATTATTATACGGACCCACCCTGAAATCGTAAAAAAATCAGTTAACTTTTCTTTAGTACAGCTGATTTTATTTTTAGAGATTCAACGGTTGGCGTTATAGTAAAAGTATATTCATAGGTAAAACAACCTGTTTGAACTAAAAAGGTTTTTAAATTCACACTCTGTACATGTAAATATTATTCGTTTAAAGGTTTTGGATGGAATAGGTATTTTAATACAAACAGTATAAGGTTTCAAGGTGCGTTCCGCAACAGTTTATTGATTTTCATTTACTTGGTAAACGAAAACTGTTATTATACCAACAAAAGCAGCTCACGTTAATTATGGACTGACGGGGTTGATTACTGCGTTCATAGATGGGTCGGGGAACGAAGATTCAGACTAGCCTTTGCCCGTGGTTCTTCTCACGTTTATTCAATATCTGCCCCTTTTACTAGGTTGACCAGGGTCACTATGATGATAATAAAAAAATCGTATCTAAATCGATTGAGTGGTTCTTGAGTTAAAACGAAATACAGAAACAAATTAAAAAAATGTAGTTTAGGCTTCCGTATAATACCAATAACCATTCAATTAAAACTTTCGCAAAAATATTAAATGTACAGATACGACTTTTTTACTACTTTATTATTAGTAAAATTTACCTTTTGCCCGCGGCTTCGCCTGCGCTCAAAAAGCTATAATTGTAGCGCTTATTCTACGACCTATGCAGCTTCCATGTAATAGGAATTCGTTCCTGGATATTTATTTACATATGGCGCCTTTGGTTTACTTACAAAATGCAATATAACACATCCCGGGAGTAATAAGTATCTAATAACTTTGTAGCGGCGAGAATCCCGAAAAGACCTGGTGCCTTGCTAAGCAAATGAAAAATCTTGGTTCTTTCAGAATGCATTGCGAGAAATAAAATCCATTCAGAAATCTAATTCTGTAAGAAATAGTAGTTTATGCAATAAGTGTGGTAAGGAGGCAATAGCTTACGAGGACGGTTTGACGACCCGTTTATCAAAACTTTATATGTAAATTTGTACAGCTTTATATCTTTAAATCAAATCAAATCAAAATATTTATTTTGTAAAATAGATACATAAAGTATACTTTCTACAAGTCAAAGGTAATCTTTACAATAAATATCTTTAGAATAAAAAAATATAAAAAAATAATATGTATATACTAATAAGGGAAATACATACAAAAAATATTTAGGTTGGGCTACAAAAATTTAATTCTACACCTACATAAAATAGAGAAATCTAGGAATAAAAATATTATATATAAATGATGCAACGAAAAAACAAGTTGATAAATAAATACGGGAAATACATCCAAATAATATTAAGGTTGGGCTACTAAAATGTAATAAAGTTATACATCCATCATCCATCCATCAGCCTGTTTCGTCCACTGCTGGACATAGGCCTTTCCAGGGTTACGCCACTCTTGGCGGTCCTCCTGGAAGAAATGCCCATACTCACACACGCTGGGCAGGCGGGTTGGTGAGCGTGGTGCCGAAACATTCGCACTAGTAACGCCGCTGCCCGTCACTAGTCTGTTTTATATAAGACCCGGCAATTGGGGATGGATATACCGCCATCTGTCGGGCCCAGGCAATGGTGGGCCGCCTGGTTTTGCCTGAGAGCTGTTCTCTTACTCTTCCCCGAATAACTTAGGGAGAATTTGCGAGTAAGATGGTGGTACCTCCACAGTCGAGCCCGGCATCAGCTCTACCACCTTATAAAGTTATACACCTGCATAAAATAAAGAAATATAGGAATAAAAATATTATATATACATAATGCCTAACCATCCGCACCATTCGATTAGTATTGCTAAGAAGAAGGGCAAGAAACTTAGCAAACATGATTTTTTTAATTTGTAACATAAACTTAATCTATACAATTTTCTTATACCTACTTAAGTAAAGGCAAATATAAAACCATAGGAATCCGTCTTATATTGTCTATTCCCTTTTACAGCAAAGTCAGTTAACATATTAATTAACTATAAAGGGCTTAAGATTAGCCTTCAAAATCAATATGCAACATTTTGGCAAAATGGTGCCATTTAAAATATCAGTACCAGATGATAGAAAACAATTGAGAAAAGGATTATACAATTTTGTACTACAACGGTGGCGACCCTCATGATGAAACCATGCCGCAAAGCGAGCCGTCATGTTCCACCATGACGTCATCAGAAGCCGTACCGGGGAGTGGTTACAGGCAGTTACGTAGTACCAGTAATTTGTCCGATTTCCGTAGATTTTTCGGAAGTCCCTGGACCGACTGAATAACGTTTCGTCTGCTTTCAACCTCCCACTTTATGGGCGAGCGCTCTTCATCCTTAATCTCATCGACGCTTTCCATCAGGCGCGGTAATGGCCAAGCGTAAGCCCATTATATATTTAAAAAACCGGCCAAGTGCCCGTCGGGTCGCGCGTTGTGCAGGGTTCCGTAGTTGCCCGGTACATTTTATAAGTTGGTCTACTAATACAGATCGCGCCAAACTTCTAGTCCCATACATTTACAAGAACGTCCCATACATTGTCGTGCTTAGAAGGGATTAAAAGTTTGGCGCGACCTGCTGTAAAGCCTACTTAGCTGTGAGAGTTTTTCTTTTAAATTCATCGTATATACTACTTCTGTGAATTTTTCACATATCCATAAACAAACGTTTAGCCGGCAGGGGGGAGACACTCCACTCTAACAAAAATTAGCACTTTAAAGCTTAATATTTCGCCAACGGATCCCTATATCGAAAAATGGTTTTTACACGCCCACAATGTTTTTGAATAACCTATCTAACGATACCCAACACTATGGGATAGATGATTAAAAAAATCATCCCCCATTTAGGTACGTGTATCATTAAACAAAATGTTTTCATGATTTTATTTTACAGTTTTGTCGACGTGATTGATATGTATACATGCCAAATTACAGCTTTCTAGTACTAATAGTCTCTGAGTTAAGCCATGGACAGACGGACGGACAGACGGACAAGGCGAAACTATAAGGATTCCTTCTCGGACAACGGAACCCTAAAAACCAGTCAAGTACGAGTAAAACTCGCGCTCTGAGGGTTCCGTACCATTCTTATAAAAATTGCTAGACTTGAATAAAATTGTGCAAACTTAATTCTGCAGTTTTTTTTCATAATTTTACGTATAAATTAAAAAAACAGACTAAGTTGGTCAATCAATGTCATAAATGAGAAATTAATGATAATCGGATTCACTCCTTCACATCACACTTGCATATCGTCACGACATGAATCCCCGAGAGTGTGTCAGAAGTGTTCCCCAGTGGGAACTGTGAAATGCAAGTCACAGTCCACATTCGATTCAACCGCGTTTCACCGACGATTATTACGTCCCAACGTGTTGGGTGGTGAGCCCTATCGCCGTACTTTGGGCACAATTACACGCTTTTTAGGGCATGCAGGTTTCCCCACGATGTAATTCTTCACCGTTCAACAAGTGGTAAGTATTAGGTAAAAACCATTGACGTCTCATAAACAACAAGACTCACAATCTCGCGCAAAAAGTGTCCACGATGCATTTTGTCAACGCTATGGCGTGACAAATTCGAATGACGGTTGCGTACAACTGACATTGCATCTTATGTTAACGATTTAATTTGGTTGAAGCATTTTTGCTATTATGCACGTCGCACGATCAGACGTTTTTTGACGAAATTTTCTAAGAGGTCAATGGTAAGAACACAAAATACTATGCAAATAAATACTGCAAGCTCATTGGTGCATACCCGACCGGGGATCGAACCTGGGTCTCAAGATTGAGAGACCAGCGTTCTACCGCCTGAGCTACCGCCGTACTTGTAAAGGCAATTTAAAGTTTTCAAGTCACCTGGAAGCCTAGTGCTCTATAGGTTTATATGAAATTCATTGCATAAAAGGCAATAACTTTTTTCGCGTTTCTTGTTTTTTGCATCATTGCCGTCTTTAAGTACAAGCCGAAACAGAAAACGTGAAAATAATCCAACCTTTTCGAAATTTCTCGTATGAGGAACGCCCTTTGGATTTAAATTTCTTAGATATTTTATTATTTGTCGTGATAGAGGCCATAGTAACACGTATATAAATTTTCAACTGTCTACCTATATCGGTTGAAGCTGTAGACCCCTATAACTGACGGACAGATAGACAGGCGAACAGCAAAATTACCCTATAAGCGTTCCGTTTCTTCAATAACCAATGACCTGCTCTATCGGGCGGGTGCTGCAGGACGACGACTGCTTTGTCTGTTTTTTGGGGCCATTTCAAACAAACCACAGACCGATAGGAAACCCGCAGAAGGTCTAATTGGAGGCATAGGCGTAAATAGGGGGCCAGAGGGGCACGCTCCCCCCTTAGAGTAGCTACGGGCGCCCCCATAAATACAGGTGACATTGATGTAAAAAGATGTTTTATTCATTGTTGTGATTAAAACACTTGTACTTTTCCACAGATAATATGTAATACTAGGTACACTACCCAACCGGTTTCACTATTTAAGCATCATCAGGGGCTTTTGAATGCCTTTAAAATGCCTACATAGTGAAACCGGTTGGATAATGTACCTAGTATTAAATATTATCTGTGGAAAAGTACAAGTGTTTGAATCACAACAATGTTTGATAAATTCCACCAAGTGCTGACAATCTCAACTATCAACTTCCATGTTTTATTCAGTTAATGGCGTTATTTGTCTCGTGTATTTGGTTTGTATGTGATCTCGTTGTATGGAGAGTTATCTTATCTCTATACAGCTTATTACTGTCGTAGGCATCTGGTTAAATTCAGTGACTTAACTAAATGACAACGCTTTTGGTTTAAATGGTGGTCATAAAAAATTAACCACGAAGGTTACGTATGGCGGTCACGTGACTACGTGGCGCGACTCGCCATGCCTAACCTTTAAACCTAAGCTACCACCTCTCTTCTGCTTGATTTAACGATCACATAATTTTACAACAGATTTTTGTTGATGGCTTCATAACCTGGACTTGGAGCCAGGGGCCACATCCCCCCAGCTACAAGTCTATGTTACGCCAATACTTGGAGGACCAGAAAGTTCCACTCACATTTGAGCTCCTTGCCTTCAGTGGTGCACTTCCCCTGGTCCAGCACACACTTGGTGTATGAGAGGAGCAGACGCCTGTTGTTCAATATCTCGTCCAGGTCCATGTTGTCGTACTTGTTGGTATACTTGGTCTTCTGGGTGAAGACCAGAGTGCAGGAGATGGCGAAGGCAATGGCTATCAGCAGCAGTTTCATTCTGGTGACAGAAAGGTCTACTCTTAATTTTGTGCTCCAAAGACTAGAATAACTTTACAGAAAGGTCACAATCGGCGGCCTTATTAATCGATTTATGATAAAAATGTCTTTACTTTTATGCCCTGCGTCATATTGCGCTAAAATCTACAACAATGCGTTTCAATTAGGGTCCATCAATGACCTAAATTAGCAACTCGATGGGTGTCGATACAAATATCGACGGAAAAGACATTGAAATAAAGTGTATATCAGCGCGCACTGCAAAGTGGCTGTTACGACGATCGCTGCGTCTTCAAATAGCGCCAAATAGTAGAAAATAATAATTTTCACATGGACGCGATTATGAATTCGAAAATTTTATTTGTGTAATATTTATATTATCAAATTATCTAACCGTCCGTGTTTTGCTCGAAAATAAATAACACCAATTCGAAGTAGACGCATGAAATCAGTAATTGTTTCTAACTTTAGTAATTCTTTCAAAAGCAGATATCTTAAGGTATTTGTAAGTTAGAAAATAATCGATTTGTGGAACTGATCGGCGACATATCGGAGATAAGTGCTGTATAAAAAAAAACAAAAGACAATCTTATGAAATAGACTTCCCAATAACAAATTTAAAATAAAAAGGTCATTGCTTAAATATTAATATTTTTTTGGCAACAGGTAACACGCTTAGCTGTGCTGCCAGATTAAAAAAAAAACCGAGTTAATGTTAGTTGAAAGCGAATTCTTCCGGTCCACCTCGAAAGTAACTAGCGAATAGATTTTTGAAAGCCTGTAAAGTAAACTTCGTACACTACAGATGTGAACTCCTTGAGAATGAGCTTGCATTACTCCCAACAGGACTTTTATTTTTTCAAAGACCGTATTCTCATTTTTTTTTCAGGATCCTCTTGTAAATCTAGTCAAAACATTGAGTTCTTGAGCTATGCTGCGGACGGGAGGAAAGGTTTCGTCTAAGCCTCTAAGGTCTTCTATTTTTGACCGAACCTTAATCATTGTGTATGATATGAGTTTGGTGAAAATCAGCGCTCAATGTAGCATTTAACTGCATCAGTTACCTTTTCGTAACTATAACACAATGTGCTTCCAAGCAAAATTCCCGAATAAATTGCTGACTACGCCACAGAAAAAATAATAGTTAGACTACGTACGGAAGATCCACTCTTCAAAGAAACCTAAATAAAAATCTACCCTTGCTACGCTGCAATAAAGTGCAATTCAGCTCGCACAGCGCTGCGTGGCTAAAATTTTATTCACCTACTCGCCTCTCTATCTTGTAACTCTATCCTTCTTAACCCAATAAACAGGAGGAACCGGCGCCGATGTATTTGTAGCTTCTTGTAGCCTTGGCGGAGTGGAACAGGCTTTTATGCCGAAAATTAATTACTATTTTGTTAGAAGAAAACTATATAATTGAACATGCTTTTCTTGTTTACAGGCAAGCGACAAATTTAATTATTAATTATGAAATAAATAAATCTTTACTAGAAAAGCAGTGATAAATATTCGCCCAGTGGCTCAAAGTGGTACAAAAGAAGCTATGCCGTCACAACGACAGCAGAATAATCAGCGGTGAATTGGTGTACATCTTATCCATTTACAAGTTCTCAGAACGCCTCATTTTTGTGTCATTTCTCAAAAAGATTTGATGGATGTTTTTTTTTTCTGTAAAATCGACAACGAAATTCCCTTGCGCAAATTTTCCCCATACTGCCCCATCTCACTCAACGGGCTGACATATTTAATACAATATTTATTTTAATTCCCATCCATCCATCCATCAGCCTGTTTCGTCCACTGCTGGACATAGGCCTTTCCAGGATTTCGCCACTCTTGGCGGTCCTCCTGGAAGAAATTCCCATACTCACACACGCTGGGCAGGCGGGTTGGTGAGCGCGGTGCCGAAACCCTTGCACCAGTGACGCCACTGCCCATCACCAGTCTGATTTATATAAGGCCCGGCAATTGGGGATGGATATACCGTCATCCATCGGTCCCAGGCAATGGTGGGCCGCCTGGTTTTTGCCTGAGAGCTATCCTCTTACTCTCCCCCGAATAACTTCGGGAGGATTTCCGAGTAAGATGGTGGTACCTCCACAGTCGAGCCCGGCATTAGCTCTACCACCTAAAAAATTTTAATTACATAACGTTAAAGGAGATTTATTTTAAATATTTCATAAAATCAATGTAGAGAGTATTAAAAGACACTACAAAGCGAGTTGCGCGAAAATTACTAAAGAAACATTACCCAGGCCATGGCCTGACCTTGACCTGTGACCTTTAAGAATTTCTATAATTTTCATTGCTTTGTGTACACAATATTGTAAAAATATGCTAATACAATTGAACGTTAAAGGAGATTTATTTTAAATATTTCATAAAATCAACGTAGAGAGTATTAAAAGACACTACAAAGCGAGTTGCGCGAAAATTACTAAAGAAACATTACCCGGGCCATGGCCTGACCTTGACCTGTGACCTTTAAGAATTTCTATAATATTCATTGCTTTGTGTACACAATATTGTAAAAATATGCTAATACAATTGAACGTTAAAGGAGATTTATTTTAAATATTTCATAAAATCAACGTAGAGAGTATTAAAAGACACTACAAAGCGAGTTGCGCGAAAATTACTAAAGAAACATTACCCGGGCCATGGCCTGACCTTGACCTGTGACCTTTAAGAATTTCTATAATATTCATTGCTTTGTGTACACAATGTTGAAAAAATATGCTAATACAATTGAACGGTATTATCTACTTATGGGAAATAGGTCAGTTTACCATCTAAAATTTGCTTATATTTCAGAAAAATTAACTGTGTAAAAAACAACATATTTTAACGACATGAATCCCCGAAGGGGTTTTAGAGGGTTCCCAAGTTGAACTTATTTCATAGAAGTCATACGTAATACACACTTGGTACACCCGCTTTTCACCGACGATTATTACGTCCTAAACATGATGGGTGTGAGCCCTATCGCTGTGCTTCGGGCACAAAATGAACCAAACAAACTTCCCGAAGCACGACCTCCAAAACTGAATAAAATGTTGATATAGGAGTACTACTCCATTTCGTTTTAATTGCTACCTGATAATTTATTCACCTTAACAACATTGAATGTAACGTATCACATGACATGACATTGCGGCGTTGAAGCCAATCAAACTAAATAGCGTTGTTTTCTTTTGAATTTCTTTTCATTTTTTTTTTTCATTGCCTTCTGTCTATTGAAGTACATAATTATTATGTTACAAAAATAGGTAAGGTTAAATCTAGGTCTAAAAAAAGCTGGTTGGCTAATGTTAGGTGTTGAGCCAAAACTTCGGAGTTTACCTGCATGCACACATACCACACGAATATATCTAGGTTTAACCACTTCATGTTTAAGGGTCGCCTCGCTCCGCTTTGCTCCAGTCGTCGTCACACCTATTTTCTTTTTTTTTCTTTTCTATTAATTTTTTAATCTTTCTACTATTACACAACCAGCGTTGAGTTTATCCATTTAAACGCCAAATTTTCGGCCTTTATTTGATATTAATATAATTTAAAATTACACATGATTAATTAGAACATATGTACAGAGGCGAGCTTATCTCTAAAAGAGATTTCTTCCAGCAAACCTTAGCGGGAAAGAGAAATTGTATTAAAATAAATAATCATACCTATACATACGTGTACTACAACAAAATATATGACACAAATACATCACATCACACTATAATATTATAAATGCGAAAGTTTGTGTGTGTGTGTATGTTGGTACCCTTTCACGCTGAAACGGCGGGACGGATTTGGATGAAATTTAGAATGGATATAGCTTATACCCTAACTTAACATATAGGCTACTTTTTATTCCGGAAAAAAGCATGTCGTTAAATCGAATAACACGCGGGCGGAGCCGCGGGCAAAAGGTAGTATTTCATAAATCAGCTAGTAAATTCAATAAATATAAATAACTTTGTTATCATAACAAAATATGTCAAAAAATAAATACGACAAATATACATATAAATAATTAACTTACCAACTTTAAGACAGCGAAAGTTAGTGCTCTTTTGGAATTTTCTTGAAGAGGCTGCTAGTGGGACAATCGCGAATATTGTGAGGTAACGAGTTCCAAAGTCTATGGCTGTAACATTATAAGTTACCTATAAGCCGCAGTGTTGTGTACGGGAGTTTTTACTGAACACATGTTATTGGAACGTGAGGGCTTATCCCGAGAATACATTCTTCTAACTCTAACTGTGACATAAAACATTTATTTCTATCTATATCCTACAGTATTCGATAGATAAATTTTCTTTTATTTATTAAAGCCCAGCGTGTGTGAGTATGGGCATTTATTCCAGGAGAACCGCCTAGAGTGGGCAAATCCTGGAAAGGCCTATGTCCAGCAGTGGACGAAACAGGCTGGTGGATGGATGGATGGATTTTATCTGTTGGACTGCTATTTAAACAGTTTTTTTTACAATTTTTTTCTTACGATGAGCCGTCCGAATAGACATTTTAAAACAATTAAATGGGAATCATTATCTTTTTCCAGGGATTTTTTTAAATTAATATAAAACCATTTGAAAACGTCAAAAAAAATGCTTGTTCTTGTAACGCAATTAGAAGTAGGTATTTTCCCTAACCGTATAAATAATTAATGCGTAGTATTCATATTATTTACCCAATATTAAAGCGGAGGGGTGCTACAAGTTATGAGGAATTAATTAATTAACGAACAAAGCGATGCCCTAACTTTGAGCAAATTTCGAACGTTACTTCCAGTGTTGTTTAATTTTCAGAACATGTGGATGTATTTAATTAAATACTCTTTACGAATCATGCCTTTGATTAAATGATTTTAATTATTTTGGGATGCTATGAGAACTAAGAACCCCGAGTTTAAAATGTCTGGCTCTGGTTTCGGTAATAAGAAAGTCAACTAAGCCTATAATCAATTATTATCTATATACGTTGGGAAAGTGATTGAAGGCCGTTGCGCCTATTGCGCATATTAGATAGCGCGCGATTTGAATGCAGGCCTAAAAATGCGCTAATATACTAGGGTGGATCGATTTTTGTGTTTTTTGGATTTTCATTTAGTCTGGGTGCGGAAAAGTTACTACAAGAAAATAGATAAATGAAAAAATTGTTAAAAAATATTTAAGGCAGTACGCCTTTGATTTGTTGAAGTTTAACAAAAAGTATGAAAGCAAAAAAAAATATTCTCGTTTTTAATATTTTTTATATTTATTTTAGTTAAATCCTTATGTAAGCAATTTACAAAAAATATTTTATGAAAATTCTGTTGCGTTCCGAAGTCGTAAGATAAAAAAATGTGATAATAACGCCTCAATTATCAATCCATTAATTTGCACAGTTTTTACTTAATTTGAGACATGTGAATGGACGTATATTTTTATGATTATTTTTATGTGATATACTTTATATGGCTTTAACTAAAACAAATATAAAAAATATTAAAAACTATTTATTTTTCCTATTTCATACATTTTTTAAAGTGTAAAGCCCCGTGGGGCAGTACAAAACATAAAAATATTTTTTTTTTTCTATTTTGTTTCATTTATTACACTGGTCTACAGTGGTTTTGTTGCCCCAGATATGAAAATTATTTTGGGTCCATTTATGCACACGATTCATGAAACTATCAATGATTTTGTTAGATTTGCTCTGATTTTTTTAAAAATCTTTATTTTCATTTTACATTACAAAAATCAAGAAACGAGAAATAAAATAACAGATATATTTATAATGTCAGTAATATTTTGAGAAATTAGGGTACATCGAAGTAAATAAAGAGGAAAATGTCGAAAATATATTTCATATTTCCATAAAACGCCTTTTATGAGCTTTTCTTTTATAATTTTTCGAGGGACAATCTCTTTTCAAAGACCAGCAGTAAAATTGTTCAAAATATAAGGTATGCAAAAATCATGAAAATACGAGCACATTGAGAACTTTCATGAATATATTCGTAATCTGGGCACTTGAAAACGTAAAAATTTGCGATGATATCCAGGGCAACAAAACAAAACTTTTTTTTTGTAGAGCTGTGTTATCTGTTTTCTTGTAGCAACTTTTCCGCACCCAGGCCAAATGAAAATCCAAAAAAAGCAAAAATCGAACCCCCTTACATACACACACCGCCGTTTTCTCTACAGCGAGGGGAGGTGCTCCTGCCCTTCACCTCAGCGCCTGACTGCATTCAACTCGCGCATTTTCTGTACTTTCGTAGACTCTGGACAGACAGAGTAACGCGAGCGCGCTTTATCCTTGGCCTTATTTACGCTTTCCATTAGGCGTGGTAATAGCCAAACGTTATCCTATTGAATGTAAAAAAACACTCAAACTAACTCAAATAAGTCCGAGAGAAATTATTCATACAAATCGGACTTTGATTTTATTATTTAACGAGACCAGAAAGTAATAAATAAATAGGAGTAGAAAAACCTAGGAAAATCTTCGCGGATGGAATTTATAATGAGAGTTCCTTCTGCAACGTTTATTTACACAAGTTCGCAAGGTAGTGCAAAATAAACAAGTTAAGGTATAAACTTATTTACATTTTTGCAAGAAACTCAAATGGAAGTAATAAACTTTTATTTGTTTGTAAATATAAGGAGAACTTCACGAATTACATTCAGGCCGGCTTGCACTAAGATACAAAATCTAAATTTTGTCGCTAAACCGGATTTCGATCTGTCAGTCAATAGATTTCTAAATCTAGATTTAAATATTGGTCAGTCTTAGCGTTGAAAGTACAAAACAAAACAGCCTTGCCAAAAACAATTCATGACTTTTAAGAACTTTACCACAATAAAGAAAATCTTCCAACATAAAAAGTTGACGTTTTGTTCACAAGTAACAGTTACTTGTTGATACGTTAGTGTAACAAGGCGCTTCGTTACTAAAAAGAGTAATAGAGAGCAGAGAAAAATGGATATATCCCCGTGGTATATGTCGTAAAAATAACTACTAACGTTTCTAATATGTAGCAATTCAGTTGTTTTTTAAACTTCAATGTGCTATTTTTGTCTGCTTTTTGAAATAAATATATTGATTTAGGAATGTGATTTCAATACTACATTTTTTCATACTCTTAAACCGATTTTATAAGTATTTCAATATTTACAGGAAGTGACGTCATCATATTAATGTTAAATGGTCGGATCCTTGTCAATCTTAAGGATGCGTTAAAGAAAAATTTATATGCCTATGGAAATGTGTGATGATGACGTTACTGGAAGTCAAAATAAGGTCTTATTTGTCACTGAAAGTCTTAATTTAAAATCTTTCAATTAAAAAAAAGTTAGGGAAACTGTTTTCGAATCGTAAAAATTTGTAAAAAAAAGAATAGGACACGTTTTCTGATATAAAAGCAACTCACTTGATGTAGTAATTATCTTCAACTAAATCCAACAAAAGAAACAAGCACTTCACACAACCAGGGAAGTCGACTGTGATTGGATTATAGACTTCAATCTCTTTTTATATCAATTTCAAGAGGAAAGGCTCTTCAAAGAATAGCGCATAAATTTCAATAATTCTAAGGCTGATTAGAAGGTTAAAGGGACCTTTGTAGAACCTAGGTCTTTGAGACATAATTATAGCGGTTTGTATGAGAAATTAAAAGTTGATCGATAAATCGATATTGTTTAGTTTTCCCACAATTATCATTGTGTTATAAAAGGTTTAGAGAATTTCCCAAGTATAAGTGTTTTTAGAATATGCTATGAAATTAATTAGGTAATCTATTTATAACTTTGAACCATTAACAGCTGCTTAGGTGGTATCACAGAGGAAAGGGTTTTATACTTATACATATTGCTCCTCTACCATCATAATCAGGCCAATGGCAAAGACTCTGTTAGCTTTTACATAGAAAACCCACAACCCCAATCCTCGCTTTATATACTAATTATATTTATAATATATTAATCACTACACGTAATTTGTTAAAGATAAAAATCACAAATTATTTATATAAAACCACTTGAAACTTTATTCACCTCACATTCTACACACACAAAATATCATACTCTAGTTTCCTCACCTGAAAATTTTAGAAATACCTAATCGATCGTTTTTATCAATACGCATACAAATTGTAATTTATATTAAACGCGGGGGTTTTAGGTTCGACCTAGTTTGGGGACCATTGTCAATCATAGATTGACCTATTTTCTTTGTAAAACATTAGTTAAACATCTCTAGTTCTGAGGTGTGTTGGGTTGGGTCGCGCAGACTGGTAGTAAGTCTTCTTCATAAGTTCTTGGTGTGCCAGGTGAGGGGTGTCGCCGTGGCGTGCTGTTATCTGGGTGCGTGCCTGGCACGCAGCATGTGCGGCGGCACCTCCCGACGCTCAACGGAGTAAGGAGAGTGACGTAACGATGGAATAGTGAGGTCGAAGTTATTCCGAGTTTATTTGTAAGAAAATATTCTCTCCGTATTCTCACGTTGTACTCAGCATAACTATTCTTGGTATAAGGATGGTTTAGTACATTTTTATTAGTAGGGGTGTTAAAGGTTTAGTCTGGTTTTTAGCAACGCGCTTACCGAGCTGTGTCATGTCATAATGTTATGTCGATTTTGATTTACTTTTACTGAAAAACATATTTTTATTTTTGATGCATTTTTTAACGAAAAGCCATGGAAGTACAAAAAAAAGCAGGAGGAATTTTGCAAATCAAAAATTGAAGCACCTATTGTAAGCGTACTCGCGTGTACGCACGGGTCCGGCACGCACACATATACATCATTGTAAGCCTGTTTTTTAAAAGTGGAGTCATGTCGCGAGGAATTGAAGAAGGAGCGAGAGATCATGCAGCTAGTGGCAGGTCTACAGCTGGGACCTGACGAGGTTGAGCGTCGCGAGGTGCCGCCGCACATGCTGTGTGCCAGGCACGCACCCAGATAACAGCACGCCACGGTGACATCCCTCACCTGGCACACCAAGAACTTATGAAGAAGACTTACTACCAGTCTGCGCGACCCAACCCAACACACCTCAGAATTAGTTAAACATGCACTTTGTAATATTTTTCTTTTGGTAAATAAACGTTTATTATTATTACTTTGACAAAGTGATTAATGGTCCTCTCATTGGTCATTGTGATGGCCGGGTTATGCAAGGATTTTTTTCTATGACTTTTACACTTGCAATCTCCTTGTCATAGTGATTCACCGATATATTTTCAAAGTTCTTCAGTATAACCAGTAAGACCTCTGGCATATGTTTTGAAGCACGCCATCAATAGTAGGTTGCATTGATGGCGTACACAATCACATTCATCAGGGATCTTGTCGGGATAAGCCTCGGATATTATACAAGGCTGCCTGTTTGCCATTAACCTGCCAACATCCTTGTTAGGGATTTCCTCCACCGACTACACTACCATTATACCGGGTGTAAATGGAGAAGAATCTTTTAATGAAGCCATATAATCTACTCATTATACTTATCAATTTTGCCAAAGAAATGCACAAAACGAACAACAAATGAGAAATGCACCTACTAAATTTACAGTAGGTTTATAAAATTGGTAGAATTGTATGTTTATGTGAGTATGCGCATTTCTTACAGGAGGACCGCCAAGAATGGCGAAATCTTGGAAAATCCTATGTCCAGTAGTGGAAGAAACAGTCTGATGGATGTTTTTTTGGAATTGCGTTTATTATGCTCTGCAGTTTTATATAGTTTTATTAAAAAATACCTGTTAATTTTGCAATAGAATCCAACAATCATGTAAACAAATATGGCGGACTGACATTGACAGCGTATTGTTTATGCCCATAGTGATGTCATAGTGTTCTAATTTAATTTTAATTAAATTTATTTTTCTAATTATTTTAATTTTAAGTCATAGACTATGGCCCATAGTAGGATAGGTACTAAAATAAAACTGACTAAATAGATTAAATATATAAGCCATAGACTATAAATCTATTCAAATAATTAGTTACGAGGGCAATACAATATTAAAGTGCGTCTAATAGATTTCCGTTGTAGGTAATAGATCTAAATCATTCTTACCTCCTGATTACTCCTTGAGAAAAAATACCAATCGTATGCTATATCAAAGTCCGTGATGCCGTGCAAAGGTCGTCGTTCCAAGAAAAATATGTCCAGCCAAATCGTAAAGCAAAACAAAAGTCCAAAATGAGAATGCAAAGTCGTAGAAATCGGAAACAGAAAACGGAAACAGAAAACACTAATGCACAGCGAACCCACAGAACAGTGAATGACTGTGAATGACAATTCTAACAAAATGGCCACCTGTCAATTTTTAAAAACTAACCATTATTTTTATGGCTTAAGATACAATCCGTTTTGGTTAATTATATTAAGCTCTTGAAAAAAAATTTTTATTGTATTCAAATAATATTAAATTAAAATAATTTATTAAATTAAAAATAAAAGATAACTTCAGATTACGAACAACACTAACTTTTCAATGACTTATAGAGTTCGATGAGTAAAAAACTAAGATGACAGCTTGTCAAAAACTTCGAAATTTTTACGTTGCAAATGTTTTAACAAATTTAACTTATAAATACAAGTTAAATCGTGTTGAAGATAATGTGAAAACAATGGTGCGTTCGTTGAAATCAGACTATGTTCATAATTGATCGTCAAATGTATGTGATTACGGAGTAATCGTGACAATTTGGTTTGTTTACATGACTTTAGTATAGTTAGTTTTCATTTGACGGCCAAAACGTACGGTTTCAATTGTCAAACGGGCTAATTTGTTTAGCCGAATATCCGTTCGACAATCAACATCGTACGTTTTAAGCCGTCAAATGAATACAATTCCCTTACACAATTGCTCTTTTGGTGTCTGTTTTGTGAAATAATCCGGGTTAGAATTGATGACTGTGTGCTTTTCCATTTTACTTCAATGACGTACATCAAAGACGGATATAGATGGTCAACTATGATTGTATTATAGTCGGTGTAATTACAAAGACCTTCTCTTAATTGCGCTATTGAATGTCTTACCCTGACTCATAAAATCTGTAATATTTTTCATGTACAATATTAATTTGAATTTTCTGACGTCGGTTAAAAGTGTTTCACGTTATTGGAGCGCATTAAAAACCAACCAAGTACGAGTAAGACTCACGCCCTGAGGGTTCCTTACTATTGAATTATTTAATTTGAACAAAAATTACACACTTATCAGTACCTAGAAAATTCACGAAACAAAACTGCAAAATGTATAATACAAATATTTATAAATATAGGTATAAACAATACACCCCAAAGGTAAGGGTAAAGTTTCATGTCATTCTGTATACATACATATAATTGTGATGAATATATGTAGTAGATATAGATTACACAAATAAATACACATAGTTGAGGTCTACTTAAGGATTGTTAAAAGAAAGCCAACTTAATTCCTAACACGCTTGGTTACCAAGACCTGTGAGGTCAGCCATAATTTCATTAAGTTAGACCACAAACACGACCATACGAGTCCCTTGGTACGACACTAGGGTAAGAAGGACTTATTTATTGGAGGTAAAAGTGTCCTTTACCTCTCGTCGCTTAGTTACCTACTTGTCAGTTGACTTTGGGAGACACACATTAACATATGGATTGAATTAATTAGGTAGGTCAAAGTTTGTTTATTCCTTTCACTGTTCGTTCGTCTAAATAATATTCTTACATATTTAAATTAAACCGATTAAACTGGGAAGAAGGTGTAAAGTTACATAGGAATTCCGGAATACGAATTCTGCGGCCAAATTCTTTACCAGATTTTTAAATAAGAGCCTCAGAATACCATTTCGATAGAAATGTGGCTTGGCCACAGATATACAGACTAAACTCAAGAATTAAATAACGTTGGCAAGTTTCCATACAAAAACCAAGCGACATTTAAGCCACATGGTACGAAGAAACGTATAAAAATGGGTTGTTTCGGCTAGCTTATACTTGAAACATATTTGTTAATACTTAAACTAATCTCTCGTATATATTTTGTTTGGAAACAAGCAATATTTATATCTAAAAGAGCCCGTAACTCACTGAGCTAAAATTGCTTCAAGTCTACTCTACGCGTTTATTATTAATGTTTGGTCTGCATGTATGTGGGCTTGGCATAACTAAGGCTTGACCGAAGAAATGTTTTTTCAAAAAAAAAAACAAAGAACTTATAATAATATTCATTGTATAAATAAATGAGGAGTGTGTGTTCAAAAGGAGACATTTACATTTTGACAATTTTTGAGTTACAACGGAAATCAGTTTTTTGCCCAAATCTTAGCGTGGACTTCATGATAAGCCAACAAGAGGGGGTATTTTCTATACAAAATCGGCTTTGAATTGTCCAGTTTCCATCAAAACGGAACATTTTCTAAATTTCTGATAAACATATTTGAAATTGTTTTCTTTATAGCACATTTAAAATGCACTTACACATATAGGGTGAAATTAAATCAACCGACCAAAGTCATACTGGAGACTCAGTTAGTGATCAGGAACTAGATTCTGTAATCCCTTTGGCCAATTTCGAAAAATATATTTTATTACTCCCTCACTGATTGGAATATTCCAAGTACAATCAATCTCTAGGCAGTAAGGTAGCAAAAAAAAAATTTTGAATTTCACCAAAGGGTAATTCAATCTTGTTTCTGATCACTAACCGAGTCTCCAGTATGAATTTGGTCGGTTAATTTAATTTCACCTTGTATATTTACATATATATGCTGTTTTGTATGATGTATTTTTAGCTATTTATTACTTATGATACAAATTCACTCATGTATGTATATAATTAGACATCAGTTTCTCTTGATTCCTGAAAATTTGTGTTATAGGTAAATGTCCCATTTTGAACAGACACTCCTCAAAAAAGTTGTTTGTGCCGTTTTGTCTTGATGACTGTACATTTTTTACAAAATCTGTAATTACAGAAGTAAAATATTCTGAAAGCTAGGTTTATTCTTTTGAGAACTTTTCCTTGTGGCTATAAAATTTCTAGTAGTTGTCCTTTGTGCCCTAGTTAATTTTCCACCGTGTATATTATATGACGTATTAGTACATTACGATACGAGAGCGATGAAACGTTTTCTGACGAGTGTGAGTCGAGAAAAACTTTCTCGCACGAGTATCGTATAATATTTTATAGCAAAAGTGCGGAAAATGCCGACTTTACGCAAGCGCAGCGTCATCAGCGTGGTCATTTTACGCACGGTGTGCTATAAAAGTTTATTTAACTATGAAACTTACGGGGTTAAAACGGTGTAATGCGTTCAAAATGGTTACAGTTACAACTTCCACGCGAGTGGGCAAAAGCTAGTAATATTTTATAGTACTAAAGGGACCATAGGCACTTTAGACATAAAATAGTAACACGAGTGGCCTGGTGTCAGTAAGACTCGTCCTCGTCCAGTTCGACCTCTGCCTCGCTAACGAAAACCATTTTTAACGGACACTTATTAGAGTCGAATTTCGTGTGTTGATTTCGTGACTTGTAATAAAAATCTAAAAAATATATATTCATTTGCAGGTAATTCTCACTTTTATGGAAAACCTAGGCTTACGAAGAAAGTGCCCGATTTATTTATTTATTTATTTATTTATTTTTACATAAGAACCTTAGCCTACTTACAGTGCTTGTCACCAACTCGTAAGCTAAAACAGTCTTGTTTTCAACAACATATATTACCAAACTAAATATTAAAGTAATAATAAAACTAAATGCTTAAAAAAACTCTTACATAGGCTATAAACTTCGGTAAATTGACATTAAGAATGTCAATTTCCGGATATTTACTGATGAGCAAATTTAACAGTGTACACGCATGGAAGGTGGGCGCAAACCGAGCATGCTGTGTGCGTACCACACCCGTCGCGAAAAGCAGGCGCGACCGCAGCACCCCGTACCTTTCCGGTGCCGCCAGCGCGCAGCCCGCGAGTGCAGCGGGGTCGTCCACTCGGTTGTGTAATAGCAGATAATAGTGCACTAATAACGCTAGCCTACGTCTCAGCTCTAGGGTGTCTACTCCTACCATTCCGACCACGAACATGGATGGGAATAAATAGGGATAATACCCATACATTTTTTTATACAGGTATCGAGCAAATTTACGTTGGACTCTTTCCACCATGAGCTTGTATTTAGTCGATGCCGATGCCGCAGGCTGTACTTTTTTGCTATATATTCTTAGATCTCTGCAACGACAGCTTATTTTCAAAGGGGTACCCGTAGTTTGAAATTAATTTTTGCGATTTTCAAACACTTTTATTTATTTAATTAGTGTACTATAAGCAATGCCTAGCATTTTTTTGGCTTTGAGTCTGTTTCAAAAAGTTACTCTTGATGTCAAAAATGTATACTTAAGCTAATCGGGGTGAAAATTCGCCTTAAAGATCCGAAACCTATTTTGCGTGCCAATTTTAGTTTTAGTGAATCTGCACAGCTTACTTATCTATACTATTCTCTTACTACCTTACTAACTAAGTGTTACCGTTTACTTTTATTACCATTTTGACCATTAATGAAAATACGAGTATCTGGAAACTACGAGTAGTATCTGATCCAGGCTTGCTGTATGGTATGCCTCACCACAGCATTAACAATTTGCAGCCTCAAGAGCTGCAAACTTCACCATATCTTAAAGTAGATAGAATATCTACAAGGGGCCCGCTGAAAATCACCGCTGTACGGATTTTTTTATTAAGTATCCGAGAGAAAATGAGGCCTTTTCACAAACGAATCTGATTTTAATGTATAATTGCTAACTTAAAAATATATTTGCCTTTGCGGTTGCCTGCTCCTAATTTATTAGAAATTAGTTTATTAGTAATTTTAAGGGCATGGGTGACTCGAAACAGAGCACCTCAGTTTACATGTAGAATTGAACCCCAAGACTTATTATTTATTTTTGTTTAAAATAGCGCGCTTTGAGCTGTGCCTGTTAAGACGACCGAGTTTTTAATATTTTACTCCCCTGCTGAATCCCAAAACCGATACTCGAGAGAAAACCAAGAAGTCTAAAACAGAATAAAATAGAGTGTTACAAAAGATTTCATTTACAGTACATAAATACGTACATCAATTGACGTGGTTTTTTCAATCATACTTCAGGTGTATTTTTTTAACTGTGGGTACCTTTATTATTGCAACAAAATCATCCTAAGTCTGTCATTTTAAGAGAACAGGTCGCGATTGCATTGATCACTGTTACTCCATGCCGAAAGACCCGAAGCGCGAGAGAGATAGATTCTTGAAAAAAGTCAAAATGACGACTTATATCGTAGCACGAATTAAAAAAAAAAGACTAATTATGATATAAAATATCGTTCGTTTCAAGGTTTAATAAAGTATATACAGATTTTAATCCACAAATAATATGATGGGATTTTGCTCAAATAACCTTAAAACTCGACATGAAAACTTTTTTATAGTCATCTTTTGTTTTTTATTATTCAATATTGGAATGACGTCTTAAAGTTTCTGTTTCATTAAGAATGTACATTATATTCATGGCAAAAGACCAAAATTATTAAATTATGTATCATTAAAAAGTCTGCAGTGCTTTTCTGATTTCATATTCATTGCCGTGAAATTCAAAATACACATCGAAGACGCCTTGGTGTTTGAGGTCACTTCCGTAGCTTTTGACAACCCTAGCTTTTTTTCGAATCTTGTTCAGCTTCCCTTACCGAGTAGGAGCTCGTTTAATAACAGAAAGTTTGTCCACAAAAACAACCAGAGTGCTACTAGGGGCGACCAATTAGGAAAGTTTTAACAAGATCCGTCTAGCCAAGTCTTGTTGTTGACCTACGCGATTGGATATTTGCGGGGTTGTGAAGTTTTCATGAAATTATACATTGCGTCACTGTTTTGAGAAAGCCTCGTATCTCATATTACATGCACAAACTCACATTTATCGCAACCAACTAAATATAATTTTAAACAAAAAGTTATGGTACGATTTTCCCAGATTTTCGTTTAGTCAGTCGTTTTTAGGGTTCCGTACCCAAAGGGTAACCAACGGGACCCTATTACTAAGACTCCGTTGTCCGTCCGTCCGTCTGTCACCAGGCTGTATCTCATGAACCGTGATAGTTAGACAGTTGAAATTTTCACAGATGATGTATTTCTGTTGCCACTATAACAAAAAATACGTCGGACCCGTGCACTGCCATACAACAGATAACAGATTTTTTTGCCGTTTTTATAGATAATGGCACGGAACTCTTCGTGCGTGAGTCCGACTCGCACTAGGCCAGTTTTTTTTTATTCTATTAGGTGAGTTTGCAATGATGTATAAATAATCTGATTCAATTCCCAGTAGACTGGAACTGGACTAGCAAACTCAAACTGAAACAAACTGTTGAGTTTATAAAAAATATTTTGTACGGTTTAGCTGTTTGAAATTTCATCATTTCTGTTATGACAAATATGCGATTGTTTATTTTGATCCTATTTTAATTCAGATTTATTAGTAAATTTATTTTAGAATTTAATTTGATAGATAAATAAAGATAGGTAACTTTTTTATCAAACAGCAAAACTAATTTTAAAGTATTTTGTGCTAGTGAAAAGGCTCCTCAACTCAGTTTGATGCAGAGGCAAGCCACTGCGCTGATTTTTAGCTGAGGCCCATTTCCTTAATAAATGGCAATAAATAACATGTTCAAATATATAGAAACCCAGTATTTAAAAATAATTAAAAGTAGATACATTTATAAATGTATAAAGAAATACAAAGTTAGAATAATAATCTAATACATAAATAACCGTATCTGTCTCCGCTTCGAGTACTAAACTATTAAACTGGAGTTCGCGGGTTTAAATTCCGTAGGGGCACATTTGTGTTAGCACGTTAGACTCTGACCTCATAGTTGTGCCCGAAGAACTGGGATACCGCTCAACCAACCATCACGCTGGGACGTAATAATCGTCGGCGAAATGTGGGTGTCCGAGTAAATAGTGTGCAGCTACTTTTATATATATTTGATTTACATAATTAGTCAATGCATTGAAATATTCAAAACAAACACATTTTATCATAATAATTCATAGGATTTACTATTTATATTTAGGTATTATTATCATACTCATAGGTGGTAGAGCTGATGCCGAGCTCGACTGTGGAGGCACCACCATCTTACTCGCAAACCTACTGAAGTTATTCGGGGGAGAGTAAGAGAACAGCTCTCAGGCAAAACCAGGCGGCCCACCATTGCTTGGGACCGATGGATGGCGGTATATCCATCCCTAATTGCCGGGCCTTATATAAAATAGACTGGTGACGGGCAGCGGCGTCACCGGTGCAACGGCTTCGGCACCGCGCTCACCAACCCGCCTACCCAGCGTGTGTGAGTATGGGCATTTCTTCCCAGAGCACTTCCAAGAGTGGCGAAATCCTGGAAAGGCCTATGTCCAGCAGTGGACGAAACAGGCTGATGGATGGATGGATCATACTCATATCGGGTGAACCAAAAAAAAAAATTCCAAACGTTATTTATATTTGATGTCACCTTGTAACACCATTAACACTGCAAAATTATGTAGGTGAAGCTATGGAGTGAAATGTTATGGGTTAATTAAAACTTAACTCAATCAGATTAAGCAGCTACAAATAAGGTTGATGAAATACCTCGTTGATAAAAAAACCAAAGATGTAATGTAAGGTGAATATGATAAACTGTTTACTTTATGTAAAATCCCCCCGGTGCACTGTAAAGTGGAGTATCTGATTGGTTAAGAGACTTACTACAGCAAAGACTATAAGGTTCCTAAAACAAACAGACACTCTACTAGGTCGGTAACAAAACAAATTTAACATGAGTACTATTAAACTTAAATTAAAAAGCATATTTCTAGCTGAGTTAAGTAAATAAACATGTAATCACTTAATTTTAAACAACTGTATATAGTTACTAAAATGTTCGTAGAATAAGGTACCTACTTGTAAACTAAGGTTATTCAACGTAAGAGCGTGTTGCCAACAAACTGTGTTGTGGTATGGCGAAAATTATTTATAAGTATTTAATGCTTTTGTAAAATATGAACAAATAAAAATAAAAAAAAAGTAGTTGATGCTCGTGATTGTTGGCACTTGGTGGAACTTTTGTATATTGTACGTAAACAACCAAACAAACCTTTGATAATGCTTTAACAGCGAAACCGGTAAGGGAAATGAATATAAATAAGTGGACAAGTACAAGTGTTTATCAAACAAAAAATGAAAAAAAAAGTACGTAAATATGATTGTCACTTTAAAAAAACAAGGCCTTTTTAATTTTGCCACTACCTAATTTCTAACTGGTTTTCATAAAACTTGGAATTCTTATGAAAACTTTCATAAAATCTTAATTAGGGTATGACTTTTAATAAGTTCTTGATATTTAAGAAAGTAATTTTCATTTTCAATTTAGGATTTCAGATTCAATTACGATAAGTATCTATGGAATCTTATTTTCTATTGGTTATGACAAAAACATAGAAGACGCCTTTCTAACAAAGTGTCACTCGACAATGGTAACAGACACTAAAAAGGCTCATGATTGGTTCGTACTGCCTGTCACGCTACACCCGGCTAGCCGTGATTGGCTAACTAACAGTCACGGTGAACGATATTGGAGCGGACGCCGTACTAAAAATGTGTCCGGCACAGTTTTCAAGGCAACCAAACGGGACCGTATTACTAAGCCTTCGCTATCTGTCTGTCTGTCCATCACAGGGGTCTACAGCTTTAGTTGAAATTGAAATTTTCAGAGAATACGCATTAATATTGCCTCTACCACGACAAATGCTGAAAATATGATTAACAAAGAGACACCTTGCTACATTTTTCATGGTTATTTGTTTCAGCTCTATCTTAAAATCGGTGATATACACAACTTACAAATTTGGTAAGATTGTTATACATAGATACTCTTAATTAAAATGAAACAAATAATAAAAATTTGGGTTCCTTACTCATTACTTATTTGACAGGTACTATTATTTTAGCGCCTTTTTACTAACACCTTGATGTTGCTATGGCATACTATAATATTGTTATTCTTTATCATGTTTTTAGGGTTCCTTACCCATTTTGTGTGGTGGTATGGAACCCTTTGTGCGTGAGTCATATTTGTCATGTTTCATATTTTATCTTCATTCCTTTGTTCGAAAGTTATCCCTTAAAAGAAAAACCTTTCACCCTTATCTTTATAAAACCCGTTTCATTAAATATTCTTTTTATCTTTCCGGTCGTTAGCGTTAGAATATTTTACGTTCAAATTGATTAAAACGATTCCTTGGGTTGTATTGAAGCTATGTCGATTTGAAATTCTAATCCTAATGAGGATTCAAATGATTTTTCATCCCTTGCTTCAGTCAAAGTTATAGATATTTTTAACGAAAACTTGTTTGTTTACAGGTAAGTTTCAAGCAAGCGGAATCGATCGCCATCTTGTTATACAGGATAACAGGTATGGAAATAATGTAGCATTTCGAGGGGAAAGTGCTTCCTTTTCAAATCAAATCAAATCAAAATATTCATTTTGTAAAATAGATATATAAAGTATACTTTCTACAAGTCCAAGTTAATCTTAACAATAAATATCTTTAGAATATAAAAAATATATATAATAATACGGGAAATATATAGAGAAATCTAGGAAAAAATATATATTATATTTAAATGATGCAATGAACAAATAAGTTGATAAATAAATACAGGAAATACATACAACAAATATTTAGGTTGGGCTACTAAAATGTAATAAAGTTATACACCCGCATAAAATAGAGAAATATAGGAATAAAAATATTATATATATGTACATAATGCAATGAACAAATGTGTTGAAAAATGAACTAAATAAACCATAAATAAAAATAACCATTAGATAGTATTGCTTAGAAGAAGGGCAAGAAACTTAGTATACATGTCTTTTTTTCAATTTTCCTTTTTTACAATACAAAATCATATTTTATACAATTTTTTTATACCTACATAAGTAAAGGCATAAAAGATATAAGAATGCAGGAATTATTTCTTCAGGTACTATCTAGGCAAGCGTCCTTCGTCTTAGGTAAAGTCGATGCATTCCATTCCACGGTAGTGGCCGAGCGGAAGTGGTGTATGTAACACGACTTAACTTATTGGACAGAACTAATCTTAATTCAAGCATTCCGTCTTTTTCTTTCTGTATAAAAGGACAAGGACAGGACCCTTAAAATAAGGTTAATCCTGTCAAATAGTGTAACACCGAATCGACACCTATGTTAATTAAAAAAAATCCTTACCGGACATATAAAATCTATATAGGTCCTACAGTTCAAAGTGATTGAGTATCGAATGAACCACTTTCCAACGAAAATAATTTTCATTAAGGCGAGGAATTAAAAGTTTAATTTCAAATTGGCGCCTTAGGGGAGTGGAGTGAGGGGGACTTACTCCATACAAATATGCGCTCACGAACTAGCTTATGCCGTAAGGTCGTATGCGGCAAAACAGTATTTTTTATTTAAAATGAAAACTATGTATAAGTAATTTAATAAATCCAATCGGCCATATTGAAGTGTATTTGTAGTCTAATTTAAATAAAAAACTTAGAGGCTTCATTCGCTCCCGTTTGTCAATAAATAGAAATAAAAGAAAAATAAATAAATAAAAAAGAAATAAAAAAATATTGAAAAAGAAAAGAGGTTTTCTGCTTATTTTTTTCTCTGCTGTGAAAATTAATCAATCAACTAAATGTTCGGGCAAAATGATGTCAATGAAATGCTTAATCTAGTATATAAATTGGTAATTACATGTGTTTTTTTATTGCTGAGAAAAATGTCATGCCAAGTCGCCAAAATTTCCAATGCGTCGCCTTAACTTTTTTACTTTTCCATAGAAATTTAGTCAGCTGATTGAACAACTTTGTACTGGGAATTTAAAAATAATACCCAAATGTTTTTCTTCTTCTTTAATGTCATCACATCAGTTAACGATAGACAATCTACCCTAGAATTATTTTCACTTATTATTGTAGGACATTATACATTGTGCAGCAGGTATTTTAATGAAATCAGTATATTGATCAAAATCCTAGGAAAAAAGTCAAAAATAGGTGCAACAATAAGCGAAGCGAGGAAGAGCCTGTGATCATTAATTCGGAAGCCAAACGCGAAGCGGAGTGATCATTTCATCAAATTCCTAGGATTTTCATCCTAAAATGTTAAAAATTAAGAACTTTAAAGGTTGCCTCACTCCACTCCGCTTAGCTCGGCTCCCGAATTTATGATCTTGTGGTCATATTCCTCGCTTCGCTCATCGTTGCACCTATTTTTGACATTTATCCCAGGATTTTGATTAAAATCTGGTTTCATTAAAATACTGCCACACATATCAGGCCCTACAAATAATAAGTGAAAATAATTGCGACGTATAAGAGAATACCCCACTGAGTGACTATCGACGCCTCACTAGACCAAACGGCTGGACCTATACAACGTGAAATTAAAGTCATTTTAAATATTTAAAAACGGATAGGACTCACTTTTTCAACTGTGCAAGGAGGCACAGGTCGAGCTTTCGAGGAAATTATGATTTATGACTCATCATCATCAGGACTGTCATTTTGTTAACGAAAACTGGTGATAGTACTTGTCCATATGAACAACTTTTACGATAAATCCAACCCTGAAATCGTGAAAAATATCAGCTGTTTCATACATTTGGGTCGAGTAGGTATTTAACTTTTCTATGGAACAGCTGATATTTTTTTCACGATTTCAGGGTTGGCTCCATAGTAAAAGTTGTTCATATGGACGAGTACTATCACCAGTTTTCGTTAGCAAAATGACTTAAATTTCACGTTGTATAGGAATATGTTTGGACTGTAAGTTCCTTGTATGAAGTAGACATCAGCTACGAAGGGATTTCGGGAAATTACCATGTGTTCTAGAGAAACGGGATCCACTCAAACAACGCTGCGGGGTGAGTAGTGGTGAATATGTTTGTTTTCTAACAATGTTTTATCTTGTTATACCAACGAGTACAACGAGTACCATATTTAAATATAAGTATATTGAAAAATAATATTATTCTTTTACCATAAGCCTGCCAAACTTTTCACACACAAACTAAACATCTAATCACGCCTGTGTTTCTGAAAGATAGGTTGAGATTTCAGATCTAAATCTGTTACGGTCCTGAGATATCTTTCCTCCATCGAGTCGTTTAAGCATTTCAATTTCCTTTTATAGAATAAAATTAGTTAGAAAACATCAATGTAGGAGTTTATACAAAAAACACAACCCTTCGAAAGGGGATTTAAAAGTTCACATTTTCAATTTACAAAAGGGCCTTTAGCTCATTTTTTGGGCACGAACAAGGTCGGTTTACAGAGCTCATTATGTACCAGAGATAACGCAGCGCGCCGGGAAGCGTTGAATGAGTAAAGAGCGTGTTTAAAAATGTTGAAAAGTGTGCGATGTACATTGTACACAAATCGTAGGTTTCATTTAAACCTAATCTGGAATCACTCGACTTTTAGCTCGCTTGTTTTAAAACATCATGTTTAATAGTAGTTTTTTTTTCTCGTATGTGGCTCTTTGTTTTTATTTCGCAGACGTTTGTTTAAAGCTTTAAAGCAAACGCTTTTTTATCCTTTATTTTTTACAAACGTTTTTCCCACGGTTTTGCTTGCGCTGAAAGAAGCAATTTTGTGCAGCCCTTATCTCAAAATCCTTTTTAGATGGTATATGAGTTGTATAAAGGGACTTTCGTTAACATAGCTAAATTCACACTGGAGACTCGGTAAGTTGTCAGGACCAAAGTTTGCGAAACACGAAAAATATTTTTTGTGCCTATACACTTGCTCAAGAACCTCGGCTCAATCAGTATAGCATGCCTAAATCCTATTTTACGTATTTCATTTCACATGAGGGGTCAATAGACAGACAGACAGACAGACAGACAGACAGACGAAAATTCTAACAATTGTTGTTTCGGCCTCAGTACAGTACCAAAGAGCCATTTCATTTAAAATTTCGCGAAAGTAGTCGATGTACAGAAACGACTTTTTTACTAATTTATTATTAGTAGGTTATATAGATTTATGATCTAATTAATATTTTCATTGTACTTATATTTGTACTTTATATTAAATGTGTTCGGTATTTGCTTAGTTTTCTTTTATTCAGGCCTCCCGTTATAAAAGGCTATCTGTTTTTACGGACCCCTAAAGTATGGCCGCGCCAAAACTAATTTGGTGTTTCATCAGAGCGTGTTAACCACACCTTCGTAAATAATTTAACCTGAAATAATGACACCGGGCCTCCGTGGGCTCGAGCCTCGTTACCCGGTTAACTCGTTTTGCACACTGGCTTTTGACCGCGACTTGGTCTGAAAAAAAACCTAACCTAAATACTTGCTTGGCCAGTACAAGATTCTAGTTCTTAGGGTTCCGTGCCTCAAAAGCAAAAATGGAACCCTTATAGGATCACTGTTTTGTCTGTCTGTCCTTCTGTCTGTCAAGACCCTTTACCTCGGGAACATGTGGAGGTACCTAGCTGAAATTAAAACCATATACTAATGTCTACAATCTCTTGAAGCTGTGAAAAAAATCAAACTTCTAAGTTGACTTAAAAAAAGATATGGCCGTTTATGCCGCAAAAAACGTATATTTCGACACTCTTAAGGGAATCAAAATGGGGTATTTCCCGTTGACCTAGAACTATGAAATTTGGCAAGTAATACCGTCTTATGCTACAAATATAGGAAAAAATCTTAAAAGTGTACATTTGTAATTAAATCATAAAAAAATCATTGAGGTTAAGTAGCGGTATGCGTGGTCATAATTGTACGGGTGTTGTAGATTTTTTTAACTTTTACTAATTTGTACGGAACCCTCGGTGGGCGAGTCTGAATCGCACTTGTCCGGTTTTTTCTTTTAAATCATTATGTATGAGTTCTAATGATTTATATGAAGTGACTTTAATTTATACAGTCAAACTCATACTGGAGGCTTAGTAAGTGATCAGTAACACGGATCGATAACACTTTTTGCTAATTTTGCAAAATAAAAGCTTGACGTCCCATAGTAATTGACTCAGGGGTGGGCTTGCGTTTGTAAAGAAAACGAAAAGAAAATTTTACGAATTTCACAAAAAGGGTCATTGAACCTTGTTACTGAGCACTTACTGAGTGTTCAGTAAGAATTTGGATGTATAAATTAAAGACACCTTAAATAAGGGTCATGGTTTTTAGTCTTGCCAACAAACCTGGAGGTTGAATTAAAATACTTCATTTTGTAAAATAGGTACATTTAAAACACATTTTAGACGTCAATAATAATCTTAAAAAACAATAGAATAATATAAAATATGAAATAGCACAAAATAATGAAATCTTGATTTAAATTTTTATTATTTATTAAGAAAATTAAACAAATACTCAATAAAATACGCAATATTTCGACCCATCAGTGGGGTCGTCATCAAGGGTCGAAATATAGATTTTATTGAGTATTTGTTTAACTGTCCTAATAAATAATAAAAATTAGAAGCCAATGACTGGTTTGAAAGAAAATATATTTATAATCTTATATGAAGGATTTAAAAAATATATATAATTCGGGAAATTGCAACAAAAGTATTTTAAAGTTATGCTTGACTAAATTTAATAAAAATATACACTGACATAAGTAAAAAAAAAAAAAAATCCGCTCATTCGATTTGTCTTGAAGAAGGAAAAGAAACTTAGCAAGATCATGTGAAAATGGAGTTGTGAGTCCCTATTCATGCCCGAAATAAGGCGACAAGGCTCACCAGTTGACACCATGACGTTGGGACGTAATAATCGTCGGTGAAAGATGTAGACTTGCATTTTACCATCATTTTACAGTTCATATTCACATTTTTTTTGTGAATTTTATCGCGTTTTAAAACTAAAAAAATATGATTCTTAAGTCGATACTCAATTAGTTTTAGTACTGTCAAAACTAAACTTTGTTTTTTCCAAAATATTTCTTTAGTGCTAACAAGGAAAACTTACTTTAAAAAAATATATATATTTTGATAGCACTGAAATTAAAATGAAAGCCTTCAGAATCGACTTTACTATACAACGTGAGATCTAAGTCATTTTGCTAACGAAAACTGGTGATAGTACTCGTCCATATGAACAACTTTTACTATGGAGCCAACCCTGAAATTATGAAAAAAAAATCAGCTGTTCCAAAGAAAAGTTAAGTACCTACTCGACCCAAATGTATGAAACAGCTGATTTTTTTCACGATTTCAGGGTAGGCTCCATAGTAAAAGATGTTCATATGGACGAGTATTATCACCAGTTTTCGTTAACAAAATGACTTAAATTTCACGTTGTATAAAATATTAGACTAATGACGGCCCCATCATTGGGCCGAAATATATCAAAAAAATATATAAAGTATTATTTAATATTAATAGCTGTCCTTAATAAATAATAAGGCATAAATAGAGTGAAATATGTGATTACTCATTCATAAATATTGTATTTTAATATCTTTAATTCAGTCTGAGGCCAAAACTACAATTTATAAAAAAACTGTCTGTCGGTCTGTATGTTTAACACGAGAACCACGTGATTTGGATTCCACGTGAGCGAAGCCGCGGGCAAAAGCCAGTACCTAAAATATAAATAGTCAACACTTCGAACATCTCTGATACAACTTTGAAAATATGTGAATATTATTTTCACGTTCACCCTACTCACTAAAACCTAAGTAATATCTTCGTAACATAGGTGAATATTTCAAATTAACTTAGCTTCGCTGATTTAATTTGTAACCGTATTAAGCATTTTACGAATTGGTTGTTTTGTAGTAAATAATGGAACTCAGAGTGAAGAGAATGAACACGTCATAAATATGTACGAATGTTTCATATAAACTAAATAAAAAGTAACACCTACCCTACACCACAGCAGATACAGGCTGTATGACGTGCTCAATAAATTAAACCACATGTTCTACTGATCATCATGAACCACTTCCATAGAAAAAAATTTGATAAAACGCGAAAAAATATAAAAAGTTCCCATAGAAAATGACAAGTAGGTATGGGGAAGTGAATTTTTATTTCGCGTTTTTTCAAAAGTTTTTCTGTGGGAGTGGTTCAGGATGATCAGTAGAGCATGTGGTTTAATTAAATGAGCACGTCATGATTACACCCTGTATATGAATCAGTACGTAAACTCTAAGGAAACACCCTGAATCGAGACACGCACACCGACGCGTGCTTTTACATGCCGTCTCGGGGGTTGTCGCGGAACGTTAGCATCGGATGGCAGTCGCGAGCGCTGCACCGTGCCATAACGTTGCTATAAACGTAAATATAGTATAATATAATATAGCTCTAACGTAATTATCTTGAGAACACGGTGGAGTTTCCCTCCTGTTATAAGGTCCTACAATTCAAAGTGTTTTTTTTTACACATAATAGAGTATGCTTGGGGTATCTCTGATGGATAGATTTCGAAATGAGGAGATCCGTCGGAGATCGAAAGTAAGCGACATAGCCTGCAGAATCAGTAAGTTGAAGTGGCAGTGGACAGGCCATATTTGTCGCCGACATGATGGCCGTTGGGGCCGAAAGGCTATAGAATGGGAGACCACGTACAGCAAAGCGTAGTGTAGGCCAACCTCGTGTCCGCTGGACCGACGACCTGAAGGACGTTGCGGGGGGTGGTTGGATGAGGAGGACGGAGGATCGACATGAGTGGCGAAATTAGGGAAAGGCCTATGTCCAGCAGTGGACGAACACGGGCTGATGGATGGATGGATGGAGTATCCTTAATAGACAACATGCCACCAAAAAAATTTTTTTGAGCAAATAATTTTTTCTTCTTCTGGATTTTCATCAGTTAACGATACATGATCTACCCTTGAATTATTTTCACTTATTATTGTAGGACCTTATATAATTACAGTGCCTATACGCTGTACCTAGATTTGATAAGGGTGGGTGGGCACTAGATAAATAGTTTAACACATCCTTCACACACAACATGACGTGACGAATGTTCGCGTGGTCCTATATAAAACTAAATTCTACTGAAAAGATAAGCCTGTTACTGTCGACACGAATAAATCGTAACAATTTAGTACGCTGTATTATAGTTCAAAAACCGGCCAAGAGCGAGTCTCGCTCGCACAATCAGGGTTCCATACATTGTGCAGTAAATAGACTGGATAAAATATATTATTATTGATATGATTTTCTTACCTTTGACTTGCGATAAACATCCATCCATCAGCCTGTTTCGTCCACTGCTGGACATAGGACTTCCCAAGATTTCGCCACGCTTGGCGGTCGCCTGGAACACTGAGAAAACTGTTCATCATAAAATAAAGTGAATTCAGCTAAAATAATGATGATTCACGTAAATTGCTGCTCCTAGCGCTATAATATGACGCACTGTCACCCTGACTTTGTAGGAAGCAGATAGAATTATGCGCTCCGTCAAAGCTTTTATGGTGACAGTAAGCATACCGTAGTGTGACGGACCTCTTTTACGGGGAAGGCATGATGTAATACGAAAATGATAATCTTATTTTCTGTGACTAATTTTACGGTGATCTGTTGTCATAATATTGCGTTACTCTACCTCAAAAACTCGATTATTTCCTCAAACGTTTGAATTAAAGCATAATATTTTCCAATTATCACCAAATTTAAAAACAATTCATTGTATTTTAAACTTGTGTAATGCTATTTTATAATGAAGCCAAAAATACATTTTTCTCAGTGAAGAAACGGCCATACTCACACACGCTGGGCAGGTGAGTTGGTAAGCGTGGTGCCAAAACCCTCGCTCCAGTAACGTTCGGCCGGCATTTTGCGATGGATATATCAATGGTCCCAGGCCCGGGCCATCTTGATGTGCCTGTATAAGAGCTGTTTCTTCTCTTACCCCTAGCTATGCCAACAATCTAAGTCTTCATAGTGTTGACGGTCATAAGGTCATCGGATCTTAGCTCAGTCTGCAGAGACGATGTCACCTATTTACTGGTGATAAGATTCGGCCTTGGCTTGTTACCACCCTTGTGACGAAACCATGAAGGATAAAACAGGTCATCAGTAGCATGTTAGCAAGATCTATAGGAATTAATTCTGGACAAGAACGATGGAAGATGGTACACTGACAAGAGCTAGATGAAACTATGTAGGTATATGTAAATAGTTCTGTAAATTTGGTGGTCAATGTGGACGAAGCCACGAGCAAAAGCTGGAGGATATTGTAAAGACATAGTTTAGTCCACAAATTTTCTCCAAATCAGAATGCGACGTTGACCGCTGGCCATCGCAATATAAATGAAATATAACGCTATTTTAGCTATTTTTGAGAGATTTGTAGTAGCGTGCGGCCACATTTAACTATGGTGCGGCCGTGTGATCGGTTACGTACGATTTGCGAAATGAGACAATTTGCGAAGGCCGAAAGCTCTGAAGAAAGGTATCAAACTTTTAAAATATAAACCTGTTGTCCGTATTCATAACATACTCTCCTTCTTATCGTGTGGGCTGCAAGACCTATCGGCCCGACAAGCTCTGGTGTCAGAGTTTTTAAACCGCCTTACGGCCTCTGACGTGGTTTATGTAACGACCACTCTACTAGAAAATGGCCGGACCAATGCCTTAACGTGCCTTCCGAAGCACGAAATCATCTTACTTATCGGCCAATCCGGTGATTTAAGCCTGCAATGCCCTAACCGAACTGAGAACAATTCACAAAGTGACTTTCCACTATGTGTCTTCCTCGCGGGAATTGAACCCACGACCTCCGGGTTGAGAGCCTAAGGCTCTCACCACTAGACCACGGAAGTAGTTAATAACATGCTTAACGTGTTTTTAAAGGAGTTATAGATAATGGAATTATCATCACACAGCATTTATGACGCGATAAACAAAGGCGTATGAAAAGCAAAGCTTGTGAAAATTTTTGCGAGAATCGCCGTCCTGGTACATCCGTCTCACTCACTTGCACAACTCGTCCCGTATTGATATCTCCGTCGCTCGACGGAGAATCAAGTTGCGAACGCGCTAAAATATACCTAAATTAATTAATTACAATTATCATAACTATATGAATAAGGATATGTTATACTCTTCTGAGCTTTATTTTATTTGTGATACTTGAGAATAATTATAAAATATTTCCTGTTATTTTTTATAATTATTCTCAAGTATCACAAAAAAATTAACATAAATAAAATTCTTAAAAAATAAGCAAGAAGACTAATTTGTTGTGATAATATCTTTAATTTGGCTGTTATTTATTTGCATACTTAATTAATTAAATGGCATCTTAGTCTTAATTTGGTCCTTATCTTGGCATTTATTTTGTTAAAGACCTTAATAAATGTTCAAAATTCCAATCAAGGTTTATCATTTTAGATATCCTGTGGTATATCATGTATTTTTTTAAATTTTTTATTCAAATAAAATTTAACCGGCCCTTAATTGTGGCTTTGAATGTCATTATAACCCTCTTAAACAACGCTTGGCGTGGTCAGTCTTTGGATGGATGACCATTAGTGGCAATCTACGTCTCACGTCTAATTTACTTTGATGATACATAGCCTAAAATCCATATTATTCCTGGAAACTGTTCCTGCAATGTATAAAGTATATTTGGCTCAGTAACAGTAGTTCAACAAATCTAACATTTAATTGCATTGTTCGAGAAACTCTTGAAAATTTTCTGAAAACAATAACTTCATCTACAAAGCTCGAAACCCCGTAAGAGAACTGGAAAAGCCAATAAGTGTATTCAGTGAACTAACAAATAGAACTTTGTATCTATATCTATACTAATAAATGGAGTAGTAAAAAAGTGTCTGAACATTTAATATTTTTTAAAGTATTGTACTGAAATCAAAACTACCATTTTTAGAATTTTGTATGTATGTATGGTAGGTGGTAGAGCTGATGCCGGGCTCGACTGTGTAGGTACCACCATCTTACTCGCAAATCCTCCCGAAGTTATTCGGGGGAGAGTAAGAGAACAGCTCTCAGGCAAAACCAGGCGGCCCACCATTGCCTGGGACCGATGGATGGCGGTATATCCATCCCAAATTGCTGGGCCTTATATAAAACAGACTGGTGATGGGCAGCAGCGTCACTGGTGCGAGGGGTTCGGCACCGCGCTCACCAACCCGCCTGCCCAGCGTGTGTGAGTATGGCCATTTCTTCCAGGAGGACCGCCAAGCATGGCGAAATACTGGAAAGGCCTATGTCCAGCAGTGGACGAAACAGGCTGATGGATGGATGGATGGATGTATGTATGTATGTTCCATTTTAATTAGAGAACCACTCAACGGATTTGGGTGCGGTTTTCCTTATATAACATCGTAATGAACCTGGTAAACATATAAGGGGCGTTGATAAAATTAAAATAGCGCCCAAACTGAAAATGAGGCAGATATTGAAGCCTATATGTTTACCAGGGTCATAACCGCATCCAAATCCGTTAAGCAGTTCTCTAATTAAAACAGAACATACATACTTAAATGACATACATACAGAAAAAAATCAAAACTTCAAATTCAACATTTTAAAAGTTTATTTGTAAAATAGATACATAAAGTATACTTTGGCGAAATTTGGGAAAGGCCTATGTCCAGCAGTGGACGAATACGGGCTGATGGATGGATGGATGGAATAAAGCAGAGAGTAGCATTTCCGAGGGATATATAGGAACAGATAATTTAGGCATGTTAGTAGCATCGTGTTAAGTTATACGTAAGACACAAGTTACTTAGTTTTACCCCAAGGTAATTAAACTTTGCCCATAAATGTGCACATTGTAGGAGATAAAGCTGACATGTTAATAAATTAGCACTACTTCAAACCTAATGAGGATATCAGTGTGGATATGTAACATTAAACGTATCCACATATTCTACTGATCAGACTGAACAATAAACTAAAGGTTCAAGTGAAAACATTGGGCCCGTTCAGGTCGGCATTTAGTATTATAGGGTGGTGTTTGACTCTGCATTTTGAATAATCGCAGTGTTAAGACAAACTAACGTGAGTTCACTGACACTAATAAAGGAAAAAAGCACAGCAAAAGTGTTAAGCGAAATATTGCAAATTATTAATGATGAATTGGCATCCCTAATGGATTTTAACCTTACTTAAAATGGATAATAAAAGAATAATTTATGGATAATAAAAGAATAATACCTAATGTAATCATACTGATTCGGATTTCATTTCATTCATTGGTTTAAATGTTAGAGCAAGTGAAATTTCCAGAAATTATGGTCACCCAGAAAGAGGTGGGATAGTGCGGTAGGTGCGGGGGTGAGTTGTGCGTTGAAGACGTAGTGCTGTACTCGATTATTAGTGTGATTAGTGTGTATGTATGTAGTTCCAGTTTTATACGGTTCACATTTTGATAGTTAGACTATTTACAAGTTGGTAAGTAACATTTCCTAGTGCAATTTTTATGTTTTGTTATCTAAAATGTATTCTTACAATTTTTAGATCTAAACCCAAAAATTATTAAATTTACGTTTGAAGTCAATCTATGCAATATATACAGGTTGTTGTTTTTTGTCAGCAACTTCCGTCAGGGTACCTATTTTATACTATTTATTATAAATTTTTATTCACGATATGTTTGGGGCAACATAAAAGTACGAGCAGGGTAGGTAGGCACTAGTGCTTTGCTGCAGTAACCATTTGTCAAGAGAATTTTGGGATAAATAAAAAAGGGCTTAATTATCCTATTGGTTTTTGCTTTTGTATTCTGTATTTTGGAACGAGCATAAAGTACATTAAAACGTAATATTGAATTTCAGCAGGAATCATTTTTGTGACCCTATCATATAGTAAGTGCATGGGAAACCCTATTCTTAGTGTAAGCCTATCCGTGAGTGGTCACTATATAAATTGAGGTATTAATATGAGGTTCTTAGAGCTTGCTCGCTAAGGGCAGTGCGCAAATTTTTGCTGAAAAAGCAATGAGAAGGTCAAGTTTGACGATAAAAATAACATTTCAAAAAATTTTAAACCAATTATAAAAATATTTTTTTTCTCTGATATCATGTACTCTAGGGTAGGCGTGCCTACCCTGGCGTCATACAAATGATGATTTTTCAGAGTGACATAAAAAAAATCATGGTTTTTTATTGTCAAACTTGACCTTCTCATTGCATTTCCAGCAAAAACTTCTATGCACGCCACTGGCTAAAGGTATCTTTGTAACTTTCTTAAACAGCTACCCATAAATTTAACGTTACTGCGAATAATCTAAAATTGCATCCCTAGAAAACCTGATCAGATCAGACAAAAACAGAAAATGGCACGAAGAAGGCCTAACTTTTTGTTAAAGGACGGTGTTGAAAGACTTCAAAACTTTGTATAACCCTACCCTATGAAGGGTTTCAAACCTAATGTTACCCTATGATAGGCTGGGTTACGCCCTACGCAGGGTTAACCCTTTTTTTCGAGTCCTTAAATTTCAGTAAAGCTTGATGCGTACTTAATTATATTTTTTTTCACATTACACATCAAATGTTTTTTATCTATGCCAAGTCGTATTAGTTAAGCCACTTGCAATTATAACTCAGGGTCGGCTTGAACGATTTCAGTTATCTCTGATTTGTTGGATTCGTCTCCGCTCCGAATAGCAGAATAATTAATAAAGGTCGGAAAAATTCACGTAAAAAAATAGTTTTTTTTTTAATACTTATATCAATTCTGTTTCGTACTCCGCCATCTTCCGCAATTGACAGCTTTGATTAACTGTTAAGCGGTACGAAGTTCACTTAAATAAATGTACCGGTTATCAGGATTCTGCGGGACCACAGGCTCGCGCAAGTTTCATTCGTTTTGAAAGCCCCACCTGGGGCTTTATTGTCTATCTTTAACATCTATTCCTATCGCTTTCAAAAGTATCGTGATTGGCTAAACATGATGTGCGATGTCATGTCAATCACGATACATTTGAAAGCGATTGATGTTAAAGTTAGATAATAAGAGGGCTGTGCCTTCTCGCACAGTTAAACAAGTGAGTTTTACCCGTAATAAAAACAATTATGATGTCAACTCACTCTAACTTCAATGAAATTATTTATTACCCACAAAGTCCTCATAAATGTTCCACCAAACATCTTAGACGCTATACATTATGATTTCTCTTTCCTTCACCTTCCATTTCACTCAAACAGGAGTCCGCTTCGTGCTGCTGTATACTATACCTAAACCAGACAAGATAGGTTTCTTCCACAGCAACACCTTATATAGTATCTTTCTAGAACAATTTATTTACACTGGAGCCATTGTTGTGTCATAAAAACTTAAATTACGTAGTATTCCTACAAAAATAGAAAAAAAAAATTATGGCAGTCCAGTTTTTTTTTACCGGTGTTAAAAGTCCTACGCACCCAGATAGGCGGGTGAAAATCGCTACCGAGTGAACGTCAGATGGATGACGGCTACCGATATGGCCACGCAGACCAAAAAGACGATAGCGGGACGATCTCTAATAATTTTTACCGAAATGGTCGGAAGTAGCAAAGGACCGCAATGTTTTATTTCAGCAAAGGGAGGCCTTTGCCCAGCAGTGGGACACTTTAGAGGATATAAACCCATAACCCAACCCAAAAAAATCAACAAATATACAATCATGTTAGATCACAAAACTAAGTTTTTGCAAACAAATTATTTGCAAATTGGGATATAAATATGACAAAAAAATTTACCGTAGGTCGGATCTATCTTACTGATTAGATGCTTTTTAAAACAACTAAAACTCCCTTAGAAAGTTTAAATACTTACAAGTACGTTTGTACGAATAGTATACGTAAATGCATCGAATCGTTTTATGTAAAATCAATAAACTACTAAGTATACAAATAGTTTTATGTTTTTGTGCAAGAAATTTACTGACTCTAAGTCTTTAAAAAAATCAGTATCTTGTATCATGTCAATTTCATCGTGCCCACGCGGCGACGGTCGTAGAGGTTGACGTAGCCTCGCGTTTTGCTACGCTGTTCGTGTGCTACGACGTAGTATTGCTACGTTCCATGAATCTTTTATGTCAGGAATATTACACAACTAGCTTTTGCCCGCGGCTTCGCCCGCGTTAATTAGTTTTTGTATACTCCTATAAAATCGGTCAATATTTTTCAGCCTAATTAGTTTCTAGCTATATTTGCTATAGAAACTTGACACCCCAATGCCATCCCATGGGAACTGATTTATGGGATAAAAAGTAGACTATGTCCTATTCCAGGTCTACAACTACATTCATGCAAAATTTCAGCCTAATCGATCGGTAGATACGGCGTGAAAGAGTAACAAACATCCATCCATCCATCCATTCATCCATCCATACACCCAAACTTTCGCATTTATGATATTAGTGGGATTAGTGAGATAGTGGGATTAACACTCTTGTTTGCCATCATTGCTAAAACTATTTAAGATAAATAATATTATAAAAGACTTCTGGTTTTATACACATAGCTAGCTTAGCTTTTAACATGGGATGGGGCGGTTGATAGTTGCGTTTTCAACACAAGGAATATATTGTGTTTTACACTGGTACGAGTACCTCAAATAATACGTTTATGTTGGTGCGTTGACAACCAAACTAGACAACACGATAATATTAGCAATAATCAGCAGAAATAGTCTAATTAGCAGGATACCTTAACAAGTTTTATATCTTTAGTATTTTATGCAACAGTCACATAATCAAATCCATTAAGACACATGTGCATAGTTTTGTGGCAACATGAGGCTTACCGAGTACCCAAAAATGTTTTGAGGCTTGGCTTATCTATGGTGCACTATAATCTTACTGAGTGATTTTGAACTTCAACATGTTATCAGAAAGTCTACATTAGAACGCTCGCTTCACGTGCTGCTAGCACGCATAATCTCCCAGAGGTTGAACTCTCTGTTCCCTCTGAAAACCAAGGCAAAATTGTAAAGGTCGAAAATAAAAATGGTCAATCAAAAAAAAAAAAGCACGCGCAATCAGTGAATTTTCGAGGTTTTTCTGGATTTTACGAAAGATTATCTGGTGCAAGTATTTTATAGCGTTAAATTCGAAAATAAACTATATTTTCTTGCTATAGCAGTAATTTCAGACATAAAACTCAAGCAGCTAATATAAAAAAAGTATTTATCACTTTAAAGGCATCATTTTCAAAAATTAAATCTCTAGAGTGAAATTTGTCCCATTAGGTAAATGTATTTAGAAAAGAAAGATAAAGGTGAAAAAACATGTCTGTGAGTTTTACATTGATCAGGTAACTAGTGGACTCAGCATATTTAAGCCTAAAAAATTCTAAATTCGTGGCGGGGGCGATGAGTCCTGCACTGACTCTCCGTGATCGTGAGTATTGTGCACTTCCCCCCGGTCAGTTAGCCCAGCCAGGACAGCTCCTTGAAGTAGAGCCGAACAGCTTCAGCATGCTGACATAAGAACTGGTCCAGTGAAGGGAAGGTGGAGCTCGTCGCTATCCCTGCCTTTTGTCTGGTATCTTCGGTTGCAGAGCAATAGAGTAGCACATGCTCCACTGTCTCTTCCTCTAAAAGGCAACCTCTGCATAGAGGGCTATCGGTGCCACCTGCATTTAAAAGGTGCTTATTTAAGTTACAATGTCCAGTTATGATACCTACCATGTCCCGCAGGTCGGACCGTTTTAGTTTTAGTAAGTATCGGGTTACTTTACCATTTGAATTCGGCATCATTAGTCGTGACAGTCTACAGTCTTTTCGTTCTGCCCATTTACTGTTGTGTACAGTCAGAGTGTGTTTCCGCAATTCTCCCCTGATAGCTTCTGCTGATGGTCGACGCAAGTTGATACCCTGAGTCGTTACCTTCATATGATATGCTAGTTTAGCAAGAGAGGCTGCTTGTTCGTTACCTTTATTTCCGTTGTGTGCTTTGGTCCAGCATAGCTTTACCTTGCACTAGGTTGACAGGTTTTGCAGTTGTGTATGGCAATCTGCAATGATTTTCGATCTACTTACAGGTTTGCTTAGTGCTGATAGTGTAGCCGCACTGTTTGTAGTTATTGTAACCTCTTCTATGTCGCACGGTCTGCTTGTGCAAATCGCGATCGCAGCCTTAGCTGCTGGGAGTATACCTGCTGTCTTGGTTTGGAAAACCGTTGTTATCTTGTTGAGTGGGACTGATTTACCCAGCCCTAGTTCAGGTGAGACGTAGCTGCAACCAGCACCACCGTTCGTGTTTTTAGAAATATATATTTTTTTTTTATTTAAGCCTAATTGTTTTTACAAATCTAAAATCCGGATGAGTTAATTATCATGAAAAAGTCACAGTTTCAGATCTCTGAAAGACAGCGGTAGTAAATGTAAACATGTAAGTAGATTTACTGTCTGATGTCCTCATCAAGTACTCTTTATATTGACCACCGTCCCGCGGGGTGACAGACGTAGGCGGGGGCGAGGTAGCTTCAACCATGCGGCGACTGTCGGTCAGTGAGTGACGCGCAGTTACACGCGCTTCCCTCTCCCGCTACACCACCCGCCCCCCGCTCACATCTATAGTACCTCGTCCCTGCCAGCGTCTGTCGCCCCCCAGAACAGTCGCCCACGATCTTATCCATCTATGGTAGAACACTACATGAACATTTTATTTCTAAAGGACTATTGCAAAAGTTCTCAACGGAGTAAACCAACAAGAGCTCCATCGAGAATTCCCTCTTTCATATTTTCTGTATTTCACGTCTTTCCGCGGGCATTATGAAAATTGCACTGTCAGTCCTAGGCGGGAAGGAATGTTATTGTTTGCCGACATCTTTTATTGTCACTCGTATTCTGGGGAAATAATGCCGACTAGGAGATGGCACGTGTAGCAGCTTTTTGGTTTTGTATGTTTATTAATATTATTGGATTCGATTATTTTATTCGTACTATGCGGTGACTTTGCAGAATCGAAATGTGTCAACCGAAGTTCGGTTTTGATTTGTATTTTTCCACCTAAATCCAACAATTTTTGTAAGTTGCTCAGGGACGAAATGAATACAAGTGAAAGACATGTGTCGTTTCCTGAATCCACATTAAAATGCACGTAAAAGAAATATTTGAATGTCAAACGAATATAGGTGAACTGTGACCTTAGCGTGCAGAGATAAGAATTTACTCGTAGCTTAACGCTAAAATAAACCTTTCTACCGCACGCTGAACCTTGACCGTAACTTTCCAAAATGATGCGTGTGTCCCAAAAAAATAAAATATTCGATATGATCTGTTAAATATGTGTGCATGTCAGTTTTATAACATTTTCTTTGTGGTTTTATCTATTTATTATTCCCTAGCTTTTGCCTGCGGCTCATAGTATCGACAGTTTTCGGCTTGGCGGTTATTTTATCAACACTCCTTATAGTTACGTATACCGGGTGTAATCGTTAAGTGTGACCAGCCGATTATTCCGTAACAGATATCAAATAATTTTAAACTGATATCTAAAGTACGTTACCTAATCAGTAAAATCACATCAATAACTTTTTGAAAATCAAACGAAAAGTATTCAAATTTTTTACTTTAAACACTCTCATACATTTAATTTAGTATGAGATTAACAAGGACGTCACTTCAAACATCTGCTTTGAATGCAAAATTTTGCACTTACTAAGGAATAAATATTATTCAAGAGAGTTTTATTACTTTGTTTGGTTAATAAACAGTTTCCTTTAATATCAGTACTAAGCTGACATAACCTTTTAAAATAAGGAAACTAAAACCTTTCTACTAATCTCATACTAAATGTATGGTTAATGTCAAAATTTTGTATACTTTTCGTTTGATTTTCAAAAACTTATTAAGAATAAGAATAGAATAAAAATGATTTATTACCAAAAAAGCTTTACATATGTTTTGGTATATACATAGATTGGTGCAAAAGGCGCGCAGAATGATAAATAAATAAAATTTTAAAAAATATATATAAAAAAGGAGACTTCCACAAAAGTTAAGTTCTTAAAAAAAAATTGCTTTAAACTAAGTTTAGTATTAAAACTAACAATATATTATGTAATTTTACTGATTAGGTAACGTACTTTCGATATCAATTTAAAAAATTTTGATATCTGTAGTAGTTACGGAATAATCGCCTAGTCACACTTAACGATTACAGCCTGTATATATTGACCAGGGTCACTACGATAATAAAAAGAAAACTGCATCCAAATTCGTTCAATGGTCTTTATGGTTCTAATGGATAGACAGACAAAAATTCTAGTAATTGTAGTTTTGGCCCCAGTACAAGATTTTATCAGTATTTATGTAAAATTACGCATACAATATTCAATGTATAGATAAGTGGCTGATGAGACGATTATCTACTTCTGGGTATACCATGTTAATACAGCATCTTGCTGAGTTTAAACCATTTTGGTAGCAGCAAATATATTTAAATATATTTTAATTAAATTTATTAAAATTTTAGATAATATTATATGATATTATAATATTGCACGTGACGATGGCAAGAGGCTCGACGGAATGACACTCGTTCCCTGGAAAAACGGACACTCGCTGGTGTGGGATGCTACATGCGTAGATACCCTCGCACCGTCCCACCTCCCAGCAACCGCAACAAAGGCAGGCGAGGCGGCAGCAACGCAGAATCGGCTAAGCGGCGCAAATATGTGGCAGCCAACTACATATTTGCGCCGTTTGGGGTCGAAACCCTAGGGCCGTGGGGGCCAGGGAGCGTATTTTTGAGCATGACCCTAGGGCCGTGGGGGCCAGGGAGCGTATTTTTGAGCATGATTCGCATACGAAAACTTAAAATCAGTATTTTTGAAAATTCATTCCGTGAATTTTGCAACGCGTGGTCTGACCCACTCGATTTCTGATTTCTACTAGTAGAATATACGCAAGTGACATGACTGACATTGAATTGACAAGTGAAAATGTTTTGATGCATATTTAAATTCTTTATTCATATCCTTATATTTATAAATTTATTTATTTATATCTATATCTATAATTTTCATTTTTATTTTTTATTTGTGTGGAATAAGTTCTGTTGTAAAAATCCTTTTGTATGCTTGCTGCCAACCTATTTCGTGTATTATCTTCGCGCCTTGTAGACGCCTCGGGTGACCCAAGGGCTGGCGCGTACCTCGGACAACGGATAAGCCTAGCGATCCAACGGAGTAACGCAGCCAGTGTCTTGGGCGCCCTCCCATTTGGCAGCGATTTGGAAAAAGTTTTTTACCTAATTTAATTTTTCTGTTTTATATATGTAGGTTTAGTTTGTAGATTTTTTTGTTTTATAGCTTAGTTTAGATTTTAAAGTATTATTGTTATTTTTATAGATAAAGATCTACATCTACTTTGTTATTTCTATCATTAATTTTGTGTGTTGCCAAATAAGTTTATTTTCTTTCTTCTTTTTATTAACAGTAGTAAAAAAGTCGTTTTCACATAGGATATAAGTTTACATAAGCTTTTATAATAAAATTATCAAAGCACTCACTTTTTTATTAAATTTTCTACCTCTTATGGGATATTAGGATATTACAAAATATTGCTGCCGCTCTCTATCGCAATTAAGGACCTAAGTTTGGTCGTTATAGACAAAGCTCATCTAAAATTAATGGGAACATTTCCTTGATGACAATTCCATTAACATAGAGTTCACTTATTACGGTCAGTACGACGACGTACGACGACGAATATTCTCCACTGATTTATTATATTCTACGTATCAGCTACTAACAGTAAGAAAGCTATATATTTTAAATACCACCTTGAGGCTACATAAACATTTAACGTTTGACCCTACTGTTCTAAATAAGAGAAGGATGGACCTCATAACCACATCTGTATCTAGCACAAAGACCTCTTTCGCCAGACAGCAATATACTAGACAAGCAACATATCTTTATAAAAAGATCAACAAACAGCTTAACATATATTCTAAAACACTATATGAATGTAAAAACTTAGTAACTACTTGGATAAAAACATTGAATTATAACGAGACGGAGAATTTATTAAATGTCATTGAGTAGCATTCGTAAATATCATACGGTCATCATACTTAAAAATTATGTAACTTATTACTATGGTTATCTTCAACCAAACTGATATTGATTTCAATTATTAGGTATTGCAGAAAATTTAGGTATTCACACACACAGTCACACACATTTCACATCCACATACACACCCTTCTTAGTGTCCTTTTATACATCCGATCCCAAGACAAAGTCATAAGGCTAGGAAGGATACACAAATAAAAACATCCTTACACAATCTTCATGCATACTCCCTACATACACAATTCACACACACCCTCACACACCCTAGTAGTAATAAATATTAAAATATATTAATTTGTTAGGCACTTTTGTAAGTAAAAGTATATGTTTTGTTTCTTTACTTAATTTCGTATTTTTAGCTATAGGAGAGCGGGGACTCCTACTACAGGTATTTTCATACCCAATTGGAGAACTCGAACTTAATGTATTAATTGTTTAAGCACGTTAAAGAAATAAAGCATTTTTATTTTTTATTTTTTTTTTTTATAGTGCTGAAGTTTATTGAACTTAGGCAGAACGGACTATCGAAGAAAAATCCGCAGGCCCACTTATTACCCGTATTGTGAAAAGTAGGTCTGCGGGAATGTTTTTGATGGCACATAGTACTTAAATGTATCAAATAACGGACTTATTTTAGTTTTAACTGCTCATTTTGATACGTGGACAAATTGGTGTATACATTTTTAAACTGTTATGAAGAATGAACCGGGACCTTTTAACCTTCCCACGTCCAGATTTACTTTTCTGATTTTCTATACCGCAATGATATGATGTTAACTCCTTGCGATGGATAAATTTCCAAGTGTTTAAAATATACCTATAGAAATTTATTTCTAGCATAGCTTGAAATACTTTTACTTTTTCACAAATATCGCGTTGGGGTTTCTAAAACATAAAAAACAAAATTCCCACTACAAAGTGATTCAATCAGCTTAATTGTAGGACCGTAAAGAGGTAATATGAGGTGATCTAAAAATATCTGCCACGGCTGCAATGGGAGACAGTATTGTGTATGTAGATTATAAAAGTAAAGAAATTTTATACCGCGGAATAGTTAAATAAATTTAAGAAAATAAAGTAAATAAATAAATATTTACTATATTCTGCATAAAGTGATTCACAAACTACGCGCGATGTGTCGTTTCATCGATGAAAATAATTTCTATCTCTTTCCAACTGTTTTGTGTTGCTACGGGACCGTTTCATACAAGTAAATCAATTCCAATTTATACGCACATTTTTGCTGTATGAAAAAATTTATGACGTTAGATAAATAAAATATCGTTACTATTGTAATCTATACAGGATGTCTCATTTAAATCGATCAGTATGGGAAAGTCTGAAACTATAAGACATACGAAGATCTGTTCTTAGGAACCATGTCATCGATTTTAATAGCAAGTAAAACTGCATTCATACATTTTTTAAAAACCTGTACCCAGCTCGGGAATCGAACCCGGTTGTTTTGAAAAAAATAAACTTATACTATTTCCATTTAGATATCGATTGTGTAGGTCTTAAGCAGTAAATGGCTCTATGAAACATGATGTCTCAAATGAATAAAACGCGTTGCTTACACATACTTTAATTTATTTTCGAAGTGACCACCGCTACAATATTCAACAAGTTCGGGCATGTAAAATTATCTCTATGGTTGTTTGCACCTCTTTGCTGGTGTCGCAACTTGTTACATACACCGCTTTACGTATCATGGCATTGGCATTGCATTAAACATAAATTAAAGTATGTGAAAACAGTGCATTTTATTCATTTGAGACATCATGTTTCATAGAGCCATTTACTGCTTAAGACCTACACAATCGATATCTAAATAGAAATAGTGTAAGTTTATTTTTTTCTCAACAACCGAGTTCGATTCCCGAGCTGAGTACAGGTTTTTTTAAAATGTATGAACGCTGTTTTTCTTGTTATTAAAATCGATGACATGGTTCCTAAGAACAGATCTTCGTATGTCTTATAGTTTCGGACTTTCCCATACTGACCGATTTAAATGAGACACCCTGTATATACAATACACTCTCCCATTGCAGCCGTGGCACATATTTTGATAGCACCTTATAGAATACAGCGCTATGTTATATATGCCAACCTTGAATTGTAAAATCCGGAAGCATACATATCAAATATCTCACTTTATCAAAGTTAAGGCTAAGCTATCAAACATAGGGTGTCGCAACTTAACTTGCGGGCTCCAGATTACTGGAGGGAGGCACAAAGACGCGCGAGTAAAGCATTTACTTTTTGGTTGCGTTCCAAAACATGACATTTACTATAATGTTGACTATATAAAAATAATAATAATATATGGTCGCGACATGAAACCCCAAGGGGGTGTCAGAGGTGTTCCGAGTACGAACTGTGAAATGCAAGTCACAGTAATACTCGGTACACCCGCGTTTCATCGACGATTTTTACGTCCAAACGTGATGGGTGAGATGAGCCCTAACGCCGTACTTCGGGCACAAATACACGCTTTTTAGGGCATGCAGATTCCTCGCGATGTTTTTCTTCACCGTTCAGCAAGTGGTAAGTAAGAACAAATACTATGCACATAAATTCCGAAAAACTCATTGGTGCAAGCTAGACCGGGGATCGAACCTGGGTCTCAAGATTGAGAGGCCAGCGGTCTACCCCTGAGCTACCGCTGCCTATAAATAATAATAATAAACATATAAATAATAATAAATAACGGCTTCTATATCGTTAAGGGATCGTATGATGGGGCGAATGTTTTATAAATGAATATAACATTGTTTTCTTTTAATTATTAAACAATTAAAATAAAATCTGTATCTCAGTTATAATGTTGAATATTTTAATGTCAATAATTTTATATGAATTGACCTGTAAATATATTTTTTAATTTATAAATGAGTATAAGTAATACATTTACGTTATATAAGAGTATAACCTGTATCTAGCATATCGACTTTTCACTATTATTACTAGGGTGCAGACTATAAGTTTAATGAGCAAGTGAGCATGTTTTAATGGATTAGGTGAATTATTGACCAGATTTAATGCACTGCAAAATGCAATGAGAGAAATAATATTTGTACCGCCGATTTAAATCCAGTAAGTAATACTATAGGTATATTTTTATCGAACATTTTCTTCTTTCCTTTTGAAAAACGAACACAAGAAAAGCCTCTTCGTTGCCCCAGGAGACCTTTGAATAAAGGTATAAAAATCCACTTTTGTCCTAGGGAGAGAATATATATTTGAAAATCAATTTTTTACCCGTTACGACGAACTCTTAGAAATTCAGCAACTATATACATCCATCCATCCATCCATCAGCCTGTTTCGTCCACTGCTGGACATAGGCCTTTCCAGGATTTCGCCAATCTTGGCGGTCCTCCTGGAAGAAATGCCCATACTCACACACGCTGGGCAGGCGGGTTGGTGAGCGCGGTGCCGAAACCCTTGCACCAGTGACGCCGCTGCCCGTCACCAGTCTGTTTAATATAAGGCCCGGCAATTTGGGATGGATAAACCGCCATCCATCGGTCCCAGGCAATGGTGGGCCGCCTGGTTTTGCCTAAGAGCTGTTCTCTTACTCTCCCCCGAATAACTTCGGGAGGATTTGCGAGTAAGATGGTGGTACCTCTACAGTCGAGCCCGGCGTCAGCTCTACCACCTATAATACATATATACATAGTTACTAATAATTTGAAAATGATTTCTAGAGTAAATGTCATTTTGTTTTTGTACCTTTGATTTTAATTATCATTATTGTCTAAAAATGGACGCACGTTCACGGTACTTGAACCACCCAAGTAAGTTACTGTATATTTTGTTCTTATATCCATAAACAAGTAATTGAAAAAAACTACCGTTGTGTTTTTACTAGCTCCTAACCGTCCTCAGTTTCAGAACGTACTCAAAGTTGTAACAAACTTGATAAATACGCCACGGAGCTTAAAATTTATAGAGGTCAAATAATAGACGGTTCAGTACAAGTTGGGCTTGTAGTTGGTTATTATAAGGTTTTTGGGTCGCTGAATTATTGGGTGTAGTTTGGGCTTTTGTATTTTCTACTACACATTGCTATTTTACATTGTTTTTATTTATTTTATTTATTTATTTATTTATTTCTTTATTTATTATAATTACTACGGGCGAACCCAATTACAGCAATTATTTAATACTTCATCCATCCATCAGCCTGTTTCGTCCACTGCTGGACATAGGCCTTTCCAGGATTTCGCCACTCTTGGCAGTCCTCCTGGAAGAAATGCCCATACGCTGGGCAGGCGGGTTGGTGAGCGCGGTGCCGAAACCCTCGCACCAGTGACGCCGCTGCCCGTCACCAGTCTGCTTGATATAAGGCCTGGCGATTGGGGATGGTTATACCGCCATCCATCGGTCCCAGGCGATGGTGGGCCGCCTGGTTTTGCCCGAGAGCTGTTCTCTTACTCTCCCCCGAATAACTTCGGGAGGATTTGCGAGTAAGATGGTGGTACCTCCACAGTCGAGCCCGGCATCAGCTCTACCACCTTGAACCTAATGTTTACCTAATTAAACTTAACTTGTGGCTATGCAATGACTAATAAACTTACAAACTAATTGACATTTGCTATCAAAGAACACATCAGCAGACGGTTCGGACTTAATGAATGCGTTGAGAGCTTTCGTCATCTTACACATTGTTGAGGTGGCGAGAGTGAGGGTGCGGCTGATGGGTGCAGCAAACAGCTGCCGCTTCTGACACGAGGGCCATCGCACGCAATTGTCCGGTGCAAACAGCCTGAGGAGCCCAGTAAGCAACTCGGGACAGTCTATTTCTCCGTTAAAAATTTTTAGAGCGAAAATTAACTCGCAACTACTTCGCCTAGATTTCAAGGAGGTATTACCTAACATGCCGAGCAAGAAACTTGACGGGTATAGAAACGGATAGTAGCCGAAAAATTTCTTGTACATAAACCTTAAAAAAGCTTTTTGCACTTTTTGCGTTTTTGTTTTGTGGACTCATGTTGTACTAAATAGTAACTAGGAATCGAAATGTCGTTACTTTAATTTTATACGTGTAAGTAAACAAACAAAATCAGTAAAATTTAATTTTGCTAATATTTAAACTCATTTATTTGTATATCAGTTATGTATTTGGCCTAATGAAAAGACATTTTACACAATTAAAAATTTCATGGACTTGAATTTTCACTAACTTGTAAATTTTAATCGTGTAAATTTTTGTTAACTATTAATTTTATTATTTTTTAATTAATGATGCAAGTTATAAGTTACAACTTATATGTAGTTATAACATACTTGGTTTATAAGATATATATAATTTTTTTTCACAGTGTTTTACGGTAGATTATGCTGACACTATATGAGGTGACTTTAATTTATCAAGCCAAACTCATATCAGAGGCTTGGTAAGTGATCAGTAACACGAATCAACAACACTTTGCAAATTTTGCAAAATAAATTCTTGACATCTCATAGTAATTGACTCGGGGCTGGCTGGGCTTGCGTTTGTAAGGAACACGAAAGGAATAATTTACGAATATCACAAAAAGGGTCATCGAACCTTGTTACTGAGCACTTATCGAGTCTTTAGTAAGAATTTGGCTGTACAAATTAAAGTCACCTTATAATATAGTAAAAGTATCGATGAAACTTTGAATAGCGCTTGCCCGGAAATTACCAAAAAAGGTGGGAACTAATTACCCTTCCATTACCTACTGCTTTTCATGGTGCCATGCCGGAGCATTACAAGTCGCTTGAGCTCATTTTCCTTCATGAGGATGTGACCAGCCAGACCAGCCACGGCTAAAGTCTACCACCAGTTGAAGTGAAAGGGTCTGTCAGTAATTGGGGTCACTGTCCAGGGTGTATCCTAGATTAGGCAACTGGGGTTACTTGCATGCACTTAAATGAGTAGGATAATTTTATGTGTTTTTTAGGGTTTCGTACCTAAAATGATAAAGCGGAAACCTTATATAATCACTTTGTTATCCGACTGTCTGTCCGTCTGTCTGTCAAGGCCCTTTTCTTGGGCCCCGATAGAGATATCAAGTTTAAACTAATAATTCTATGATTCTATGACCTTTAGAAGTCTATGACAGCACCATCCATCCATCAGTTCGTGTTCATCCACTGCTGGACATAGGCCTTTCCCAAATTTCGCCACTCATGTCGGTCCTCCGTCCTCATCCAGCCGCCCCCCGCAACGTCCTTCAGGTCATCGGTCCAGCGGGCACGAGGTCAGCCTACACTACGCTTTGCTGTACGTGGTCTCCATTCTAGATCCTTTCGGCCCTAACGGCCATCATCTCGGCGACAAATATGGCCTGCCCACTGCCACTTCAACTTACTGATTCTGCAGGCTATGTCGGTTATTTTCGACCTCCGACGGATCTCCTCGTTTCGGATTCTATCCATCAGAGATACCCCAAGCATAGCCCGCTCCATAGCTCGCTGAGCGACCTTAAATCGGTGGATCAGGCCCTTTGTAAGAGACCACGTCTCAGCGCCATACGTCATCACGGGAAGGAAGCACTGGTTGAACATCTTAGCCTTTAAGCACTGCGGTATTGACGACGTTAATATGTGACGCAACTTTCCGAATGCTGCCCAACCCAAGCATATTCTTCTGTCAGCCTCGGCGTCGAAGTTGTTTTTATCCAGCTGTATGACTTGACCCAGATAAACATATTTCTGAACAACTTCGATGCTGACATTGTCGACGGTTAGTGGCCCTTGAATGAACCTTAGTCTTCTCCAAATTCATCCGCAGGCCCACTCGTCTCGAAGAATCGCTAAGGCCGCGCACCATTTCCTCCAGTTCCTGCAGCGATTCCGCCATTATGACGATGTCATCGGCAAAGCGAAGATGTGAAATGTACTCTCCGTTTACGTTTATGCCTCGTCTATTCCAGTCTAGTGTTTTAAAGACGTCCTCCAGCGCGGCGGTAAACAGTTTTGGAGAAATAATATCTCCCTGTCTCACGCCGCGCTGAAGATATATCGGTCTTGTTTGTACACCCTGTACTTGGACGGACATCGTAGCGGAGTCATACAGACATTTCAACAACTCCACGTAACGCCAGTCAACTTGCCATCGCTGCAAGGACGCTCGAAGGCTTTCTCGTAGTCCACAAACGCTAGACATAAAGGCTGATTACCACAGTGCTCTTTAAAAAATCAGGATTCTAACTTGATGCCACGAAATTTTGGCTACATGGATCTCCATTTTTCTCAGCAATAAAAAAACATATGTAATTACCAATTTATATACTAGATTAAGCATTTCATTGAAATCATTTTGCCCGAACATTTAGTTGATTAATGAATTTTCATAGGAGGAAAAATATATTTAGAAAACCTCTTTTAAAACAGAGAATTCTATTTTACTGACAAAAGGGAGCGAATGAAGCCTCTAAGTTTTTTATTTAAATTAGTCTACAAATACACTTCAATATGGCCGATTGGATTTATTAAATTACTTATAGTTGTCATTTTAAATGAAAAATACTGTTTTGCCGCATACGCTACGGCATATAGTTCGTGAGCGTATATTTGTATGGAGTAAGTCCCCCTCACTCCACTCCCTTAAGGCGCCGATTTGAAATTAAAAGTTTATCAATGCCTCGCCTTAACACGGAAAAAACCATGAAAATTAAATGAAATGATCACCATGAAAACTTCTGGTACAGTCCAGTTGACTTAGAAACTTGAAAGTCCCTTCACAATTCCGTTCCGTCTTATAGCACACGTCTAGGAAAAAATCTGGAAATTATCTAAAAAATTGTTGACCAAATTCATTAGACACTTTGGCTACATGGAGATTATTAATAGATCGTGTCAAATTAGTATGGAAATTAAAAACTGCTCTGTAGGCCTACCGTGAGTTTTGGTCACGATAAACGTTAACGACTGGGTAAAATATTTATATGAGAAATTGTACAGCGCCCCTAGCGGCTTACGAGAGGAACCACAATTTCTGAAGAAACATTGTTACAGGTGGCGCTTGGAGCGGCAAGCTGCTGTAGTTGTGACGTAGATTTAGTGGGATTTTTTAGTGTTTTTAATTTATGTTAACATCATGCTTTATTTTTAATTCTTATTATTGTATTATTTTTATACATGTCATAAAATAGTACAGAAAAGATTTTTACTGAAGTCAACAAATCAATTCAATAATTAAGGATTTTCAGCAAAAATTAACTAGAATGCTTCCACTTTTAAAGAAAAAATATAATAATTTAAATCAGTATCTGTAGAGATCTTGTTTGTTACAATTAACTGATTTACATTACATTAGCACTGCAAGATGGTCTTAGTCTAAAGCTTTACAAAGATTTCTTTGTCACAAATTCATTCTATCCCCTGTATAAAATTAATTAAATTTTATAATCATGATATATATACAATCAAGTTTCCAGGTGACAGTTTTTATTTAGATCGAGATGACAGTAAATAATATGCATACCTAATACCATAACACAGCTATACGTGACAGGAGAAACAAGGATCTCATGGTGTCTAACCACAACGAGACAAACAAGAGGAGCGAGGCTAAGTAGAAATGCAAGGATAACCTGAGCGAGTGCGGGTCGCAGCCACACCGGTGTAGGGAGCTGCACCGGTGCCCACTAATAATAAAAATTTTCACATTCGTCTCTTCACAAGTTACACGGTCTAGGGTGTCGATAACAAAACTTGCACTCTTAAAATCATGATAGATATCGGTTAGGTCCACCTCACGAGTCGCGCGCAGGAGGCACTGTGTCGGAGCGGCGTCGCGGCGCTCAGTTCTCCATGGCATACCATATTGTATTATTTATAATTCTAATTAGATTTTTGTTGCATTGTTTATTAATTTTTCGTTTGCTATTTAATAATTCTTTATAATAATCCCATGTTATTTTTTATTGATAAATTTTCCATATTATTTATCTGGCCAGGACTGAAAATCAGCTCCTACTTGTGTATTCACAAGCAGGACCCTGCTGAGCCCTGACTATTTTGTTTTCAACTTGGAATTTTTATTTAATTTTTAATTGTGTGTTTTGTTTTGAAGACAAATAAACAATTCTTATTTAATTTATTGATACAAATCGTATCGTGACCAAATCTCATGGTAGGCCTACTGGGAATACGTTTGATTATTAAACGATATGTACGGAACCCAGAACACGAATCCTACTCGCACTTGACCAGTTATTTCCACTTTAAGAAGGACCTTGTATGTATTAAATGAATGCCAGTCACTATTTTATTTAAGACTTATCTTGATGCAATGTTGGTTGTTAAAAAAGAAACAAAATACACGATGTCCGCTAATGGACAATTTCCGAGGCAGAAAGCCTCCAAAAATCTACTGGCTCATGTTTAAATTATAAATGGCGTGGTGTCAAGATAAATTACTTTTCAGAATATAATGCCACTTTTGGTGAAAAGGCCAGTCATTGTTGTTGCGGCCGAAACGAGAAAATTCATTTTGCGTGTGGAATCATACAAACTGATGTGTGAACAAAATTATTTCGCTTCTGAACAAAATTTTACTTGATAATGATTTTAGTGAGTTTGTAACATAATATAGTAACACAGGTAATCAAATGAAATTATCTGATGATTAATACAGGTTGAAAATGAATCCTCTAGCTTTATTGAACTCTATGAATCAGAATCAGAACACAAAACCGTAAAAAAAGCTTTGATCTACGCGACATGTAGACCGGTAATAGACCGTAAATATTCTCGGTGGTAAATAATGCACATAGGCTATGTACACATAGGTTTCGTAGAGCGTCGTCTTTGTCACCGTAGTATTAGTGCATCTTTGGCGGTCGATATCTTTTTTAAAATTATGAATCAAGAAACAAGTAACAAAACACATATATTTTGTTTCGAACATAGAACAGTTTCCTTTGTTATAGCTAGAGGATTCATTTTCAACCGGTATTAAAGACAACTAAATACAAAATGTTAAAGATAACCAAGTACAAATATTCTGTGTGTAATCAGCTCATAACTATTTTTATTAGGATAATAAATACCATGCTGTTTTGCGGTGGGGTGCTCAAATGGAATCAAGCTACGTGATGCTAAAACAAGGTCAGTAGCTAGGGTAAATGGCTTAATGTGGTTTCTGAGACCCGAATGAAACTTACTAAATTATATAACCAGGCCAAGCGGTGCTTATACCAAAAATCGTTTCGATCGGCTGCATGTTACTAATTGAATTAGTCACTCAAATCCTCAAAATAAATGTCCAAATTTCGTATCTAAACGAACAAAGTATATAGTTGTTGGTAAGGATCCCTAATGGCTCCGGGCGACCGCGGGGTACGAGAGGGCGCGGAGGACGGGGCTCCAACGTGCATACGCTGACACCATTCCGAGACAGATCATTCCATAGTGAGCTACCTACCTAGCCACTTATTACTGTATAAAAATAGGGCGTAATGATTGTTTTTATTATAATTAAAACATATCCATAGTCACAATGAAGAGGTGTATTACTGAAGCTCCTATCCTCAACAGTTGTTTTTCTTATTTTTAAATAAAAAGTATAAAATAAATGTGTTCTATGCCACTACACAACAATAGTTTAATGTCAATTAGGCTTTTCTTGCAAAGTTGTGTTATTTTATGCATTTACTTTGTTAATTATCCTGCACAACAACTTTAAACCGTGTCTATGTTGTTGTGCAGGATCATTTACAAAGTAATGCGTAAAATAACACAACTTTCCTAGAAAAACATTGTCGCGTAGTACCATAAAACACATTTACTTGATACTAGCTTTTGCCCGCGGTTTCACCTGCGTTGAATTAGTTTTTGTGTACTCCTATAAAATCAGTCAATATTATTCGGACTGTTACCTACAGTAAACACAGCTGGTGAAATGTGTGTGTTATGCGCCTCTGTTTCCCAATTTGTGTGTCTCTTTTATAGATTTTCCATGGGAACAAAGGGTAAAAGTAGTTTTTGTCCCCTTCAAAATCTAAAACTACATTTATGCAAAATTTCAGCCTAATCGGTTTCGTAAGCATGGCGTGAAATGGTGACACATCACTTTTCTATACAAATTTGAAAGCTCATTTTCATCCCATGGGAACTGATTTATGGGATAAAAAGTAGCCTATGTCCTATTCCAGGTCTAGAACTACATTCATGTAAAATTTCAGCCCAATCGGTTCAGTTGTTACGGCATGAAAGAGTAACAAACATCTATCCATCCATCCATTCATCCATCCATCCATACATCCAAACTTTCGCATTTATAATATTAGTGGGACTTATTTTACTTACTATTGTCATATTTACCAAAACGTGATAGCTTTCATTGCAGATTGTAAATAAGACATTAATAACTACAATCTGCTATGAAAGTTTTCACATTTTAGGTATAGTGTGCATAGTTACGAGTACTTACTAGTTATTATTTTTACTTGATGATGCCGTAAGGTAAAACCGGTTGGAGCTTAATACTGCTAATATCAGTGACAGTAAAAGTGTATATTTATTTGCTACTTTTTACTCCAAAATAATTATTACAATCATAAGTAGTGCGTTTGGGAACGAGACCTAAAACAATCACCTTACCATTTACAGGGCCTTGAAAACGGGCTTATGTCAGTAAAAGAAAACACTGCATCACACTAATATTATAAACGCAAAAGTTTGTGTGTGTGTGTGTATGTTTGTTACTCTTTCACGCTGAAACGGCTGGACGGATTTGGATGAAATTTTGAATGGCCATAACTTATACCCTAACTTAACACATAGGCTACTTTTTATTCCGGAAAAAAGCATGTTGTTAAACCGAATAAAACGCGGCTGGAGCCCCGGGCAAAAACTTGTTATAATACAAAAAAAAATATTGAAAAAGTCACAAAAGAAAATATTTTTTATTATAATTGGCACTTAGTGGAACTTTCGATACATTTTGATAGAAATGCACTTGTACTAGTCCCCTGTACTTATTTTATTTTATTTACCTAACCGTTTCGCTATTAAAGCATTTATTTTGATCTTTAGTGTTTTTTTTTGTTTATGCGACTTTTCCGTCAACTTTGAAATAAAAATGCCAATTTACTAATAATTTCTATATTGGTTTTTTTTTCACAAAATGGGCTAAAATATAGTGACCAATATTTATGGCCAAAGCCTCATAAATTGTTAGGAAAATCACATACTCCAAACAGAACAGAACGAACGCCATCGTGTGAGGATTTTGAAAAAGATTTACTTTTTACACACATTATCTTACTCCCCTTATTCACGTCACAGACACAACAAAAGCACATTAGCATGACTGACCAATAAGTCGCACCCAGTTATGCTTAAAGTAGGTCAACGATATATCACCTCGCTGCTGGATTTATGTCTAACCTCGTTATCTTGGGAGCGCGGACATTTCCATACATTACAAAAATGTCAAACCTTTGTAAAATAGTATAAAAATCCTTTCAACTATGTTACCCGTAAAATGACTACGAGTCACGATTTTGCCTGTTTTTATCGCTTAAATATTGTTTTAGCGATAGAGAATTTGATAAAGTTACGTTATTAACAATATTAAAACTTATTATTACAATATCGAAGAGGGGCGACAGAGTAGGGGGGGAAACCAGCACACGACCGGATGCAGCGCGCGCCTGCGTTCCATTGATGATAAATCATAGTGTCATCGAAAGCTCGACTTTTTCCTCCTTGAACAGTTAATAATTGGGTCCCACTACATTTATGATTTTAACTCACTCTGATATATATATATATGTATGTACAAGGCATGTTTTGGGACTCCAGTGTTTGGGGTGGTAAATTTGAAGCCTGCATTCCTGTTATTTAGGGGATGTTGATATTTTTATTTATATGATCCATTTACGCAAGTTGTGGCAAGTTAAGTATACAAAGCATGTTTTGAAACTTCATAGACGCAACGTCTTATTTAAGGTCTTTGTCCTCAAACTAATCTTTGGACACATTTTCACACTCACACTCATGCACTTATTTGTATAAAGCGTTTGATATGGGGACACGACCTTGAACAATATACATTGCTCCAACTGGTAGCCACAGTACAGCTTTAGAGTTATTTATTATATTTAGAAGCTCATTTCCTTAGAATGACGGTGAAACGAACCATAGATTTACTTGAAATTATTGTTCTATTCTTCATTCTGGAGTCTGCTTGCAGATACAGTAAAATCTCTTTATTCGCGGCGTATATGTTCCATAAATATGCCGCGAATACAGAAACCGTGAATACAGAATGGTAATTTATATGGGTTTATAGGGGATACGTTCCTAGGTGCCAAAATAAAAAACACAAATATATATTATAAGAAAATCAATTTCATCAGGCTTAGGCAATGGTTTGAAGAATTTTGTTATTTTCTCTTGCTTGGCAGTTTTTAATAGCTCCGACAATTCAGACTGATACTCAGCAGTCGCATTAGCAATTTGCCTCTTAAAATAATTAAGACTTCGTTCCATAGATGAATCAATTGTTCACAAAGAAATCGCATGTGAAAGATAAATAATAAAATAGGCAAAGCGGCTTTTACCAAAGAACGGAACAGCAACATTTAAAAATATACTTTATTTCTCCAGAAATAAGGTTGCTTTCTTCTGTTTGTTTACATTTTCAAAAACGCCGACCGCGGTGTTTGCGGCAAATGCGACAAAGGCGGCTTAGGTCAAAGTGCTCGGCGGTACCATTTGACGGCACTTGCAAAAGATATTGCGTTAAACACCTATTGGAATTTTGTATGAAATTTTAGATCCGCGAATAAAGAATTTTTTTGCCGCGAATAAAGAAATTGGGTTGCATTTTTTTAATCCGCGAATAGTGAAAACGCGAATGACGGAAGCGCGAATAGGGAGCTTTTACTGTATATCAAATATTACGTAATGCCCAGGGTTCGTGATCCATTACTCGAACTAATGTTTTTAGGGGACTATACTTTTACTGAAACATGCTTAGGGTATCAAATTTGATACCAACTAAGATATTTTAATATAAATAAAAAAAGTAAAAATCATTATTAACATTATGTAATGTTTACAGAAAGATGAATTGTCTCAAAATAAGTTATAAAACGTAGTAATACCATTGGGTTTGACGTAGTTTTAAAGATTTTTTAAATAATTTGCGCGGATAATTTAAAATCCTGAAAATGAGAGCTTGTGCAAAAAAAGAAAACAGTCTTTTCGAAATAGAAAAGTCTTAAAAAAAATATTATTTAAACCAATACAAAATTCATGATATTTTGTGTTAGGGGTAATAACCATCGAAAAAGAAACATAAACCTTCGGTCTAAATGCAAAAATAACTATTTTTAAATAATTTCGGAACCATATATATCGTAATTTCCCTTACACCAAAAAAAGTATGACTCGCATGTTTCAAAATCAAAATTGAAGAAACCAGCTACATGTTTTAGACAAGAATAATATCCAAAATAAATCATTTCATAGAGATTATAGAGAATGAACAATATCGGATGTAAATGAAAAACAATATGAGTAAAAAAATATAGCATAGACCTCTAGCCATCTAATTAAAAAATATATCGGAATTACCCCAATGCACCTTACTCTTTGTAAGGTAAATTTACATTTACTTCGCAAATCACGTAATCACATGTTTTAATTGTAATTGTATATTATTTGATAAGAAATTATTTCATTTGCAGATTACATTTTGAAGGTTTTTCCATTTTGAACTGGTATTTTTTTTCGATATACATATGTGCAACCCCCAGATGTTACGAAATTTGTCTAAAAGGATTTTTGCTTACATTTTTCGAGATGGGTCCAAAACTTATGTAAAATGTAACAAATTTATCCTAACGGCACACAATACAACGGTATGCAGGTTCACCGAGAGACCGCGACAATATGTCGCAAAGAAGTGTCAAATTTCACCATAACAAGGCGCGCGCTTATTTGCCATGTTCGAATAAGCATGATGTCAGTGGTGTCGTGCAATTTATTTTACTGACGGCGCACTTTAGTTACTTGTTGCGAAAAGTGACTAAAGTGGGCGCCAGATAAGTCTGCGCGCGACTGGTGGCGTTACTAACGTTTTACTACTTGACCTTTGGCATGATGATTGCCAAACTTGACCACTAAAAACTAATCAAAAAGATAGACATTCTACGCACTCACTAGGTACACCTGACATAACAACAACTTGGCGGCCTGCGATTTATGATTTTGGCCACGCGCAGACTTATCTGGTGCGCACTTTAAGTTGGCTGCGACTGCGATTCATTTTGACAGATATAACGTGCGACATACAAAGTCACACATTCGTCATGCTACGGCCGTTCGTTAATAGTAAGGATTTTGGAAATCTGCTGACATTGTCTCCGTATTTTTTTTTTGTGCATAAACTGACACCAATTTACTCGCTGGGCTCTTAGACTTTCAGTCAGCAAATGTGGTATTCAACGTGACGCAACCTTCCTGACGCGAAGATTATCATTTAAAATGCCTCCGGACCACAAGCGCCATTGGACAGTACCATCAATGGTACAAATGGCACTGATTTGCTTAATAAATTGTTAAAATTTTTGTGAGATTTCTTAAATGTTAAGTTTCTTTGATAATCATGAAATATTATAGCTCGAAATGATTCCCATGAGAGCTCCATCAAGCGAAAAACAAAACTGAACTGACATTGTCAGCAGAAAATGAAAAGTAAAAAAACACTGTACAAATGTTTGGATTCGTTGAATGCTTAATTTAAGACAATATGAAAAACAACGTTTTCGGTCCTGCCTTCTTTTGCTAGGACATACAGATTTTGTGGGTTGGATAGTCGTGAGCTGAGCGTGCCACATGTCGTTTGCAATAGAATCCAACAATCATGTAAACAAATATGGCGGACTGACATTGACAGCGTATTGTTTATGCCCATAGTGATGTCATAGTGTTCTAATTTAATTTTAATTAAATTTATTTTTCTAATTATTTTAATTTTAAGTCATAGACTATGGCCCATAGTAGGATAGGTACTAAAATAAAACTGACTAAATAGATTAAATATATAAGCCATAGACTATAAAATAAAACTGATTATATATAAAAAAGTGTTTATTAAAACAAATTTAAATCTTCGTCTTCGTCATCATCACTATTAGAAGTGTCGCCGGTGACCGTAATTATAAATGGAACCACTGTGTCATCGCTTGCCGTGTCTAAAATGCCGTCGAGCTTTTTCATTTCTTCCTCTTCCTTTAGGACGTGACTTACGCATTTCGACCATTGTTCGGCTCCGATTCTCGCCAACCCTTCGTTCAATAAAGTTTTTATTTCCGCCATTTTAAAAGATTTGTTATTTCTCCCAACATACGACTTAACCTGTGCCCAAATGAGCTCAATTGGGTTGAGTTCGCAGTGGTAGGGAGGAAGGCGATAGATCTAAATCATTCTTACCTCCTGATTACTCCTTGAGAAAAAATACCAATCGTATGCTATATCAAAGTCCGTGATGCCGTGCAAAGGTCGTCGTTCCAAGAAAAATATGTCCAGCCAAATCGTAAAGCAAAACAAAAGTCCAAAATGAGAATGCAAAGTCGTAGAAATCGGAAACAGAAAACGGAAACAGAAAACACTAATGCACAGCGAACCCACAGAACAGTGAATGACTGTGAATGACAATTCTAACAAAATGGCCACCTGTCAATTTTTAAAAACTAACCATTATTTTTATGGCTTAGGATACAATCCGTTTTGGTTAATTATATTAAGCTCTTGAAAAAAAATTTTTATTGTATTGAAATAATATTAAATTAAAATAATTTATTAAATTAAAAATAAAAGATAACTTCAGATTACGAACAACACTAACTTTTCAATGACTTATAGAGTTCGATGAGTAAAAAACTAAGATGACAGCTTGTCAAATACTTCGAAATTTTTACGTTGCAAATGTTTTAACAAATTTAACTTATAAATACAAGTTAAATCGTGTTGAAGATAATGTGAAAACAATGGTGCGTTCGTTGAAATCAGACTATGTTCATAATTGATCGTCAAATGTATGTGATTACGGAGTAATCGTGACAATTTGGTTTGTTTACATGATTGTTGGATTCTATTGCAATTAGAGTTGTATACGCGAAAAAAAACATGGTTTTATAAATATTTATTACAGAACGAACCGTTCTTCAAAAAAAGACTATTCAAAACAAAAACGTCATCACAGGCAATTTTTTCTTAAATGTTTTGCTAATCTATTATAATCTACCTTGAAAGAAAAAGCTGACCTATTACCTAATAACAGCTTATAATCCAGACGAATAACGCGAACATGTTCAATCCAAGTAAACACAGTCTATCTGGTGGATCTATAAAGTACCTACTCTTTGCCATCTTTAACATATAAATATTGTTGGAGTTGAGGCTCGTGATTGTTGGCACTTGGTGGAACTTTTGATACATTTTTGATTGAAAAACACTTATTTATATTATTTCCCTTACCGGTTTCGCTTTTATAGCATTATCAAAGGTTTTTTGTACGTATATGTCATATTGTACGTAAACAACCAAAAAACCTTTGATAATGCTATAACAGCGAAACCGGTAAGGTTAAATATATAAAAGTAGACAAGTACAAGTGTTTTTCAATAAAAAAAATATGTAAATATTGTTATTTTCGTTTGCGAGGTTAAATGACTACAAACTATGCTTTAAAAGTCACAATAAATTAGTCACAGAAGGTATAGTTTGAAGACATTGGTACTTCGGAATTGGCCCGAAACTATAACTAACCATTAGGTACATCAGTTCTTACAAATTCCAAAAAATGCTGTAAATATTGCGTATTTTATCAGAAAACCGCGGGGCAGACAAATATTTTCGATTTGTTAGTGTCCGTACATATCTCAAAATATGAAAACTGATTCCAGATTAAATTAAAACTACTTCGTTGTCCGTTAAGACTATTTTTCTTGGACGCAAAAAGAGATACCAAGTTGAATTAATAAGGTCGGTTATGGCAAACTCGCGTCTATCTCATGAAGAAGTAGGCAGCGACTATGTATTTCCATCTGCTACAATCCTGACATATGTTTCGTTTCTTCCACGTTCATCAAAACGAGTCTGTATGACTCTTCTATTCCGAATGCTTTATCTTGCCTTTCTCCTCGAAGCCTGTTCACGTAGATCTAATCCAAGCACTAGGAGCTCATTGTAACCTCAAAAAAGACATTGATTTCCACAAAAAGTCACGGGCTAGGGAAGACAAACCTCCAGGATATGAGCCAGCGCTAGTAGTGGAGACAATGTTGCGTAGACACTTATCATAGTCACTGATTTTCTTTTAAAACATTACAGTAAAATACAGTCTATCTGGTGGTGGATCTGTAAAGTACCTACTCATATAAAGTGAAAAAAAAAAATTAACAGATGATAGAGTATCCCTAATAGAGCACATTCTACTGAAAAAAAAATGTTTGGTCGTACTTTTTTTTCCTTTCCATAGAAATTTAGTCAGCTGATTGAACCACTTTGTACTGCGCATGAAATAAATATTTGAGTAAAACCTTTTTTATTCTTTTGGAATTTGATCAGTTAAAGATACATGATCCACCCAAGAATTATTGTCATTTATTATTGTAGGACCTTATGTAAATATTTTTATTTTCGTTTGTGTGGTAAAATGACCACAAACTATGCTTTGAAAGTCACAATAAATTAGTTGCAAAAGGTATAGTTGGAAGACATTGGTACTTCGGAATTGGCCCGAAACTATACTTTAATTGTATTAATAAGTCACAGTAAATAAGTCACAGAAGGTATAGCTTGAAGACATTGGTAGGTACCTCGGAAATGGCCCGAAACTATACTTTGAAGACATTGGTACTTCGGAATTGGCCCGAAACTATACTTTGTATTCATTAACATTAACCGTTACATCAGTTTTTACAAATTCGAAAAATGCTGTAACAATTTCGTGTTACACTAGTATTATAAATGCGAAAGTTTGTGTGTGTGTATGTTTGTTACTCTTTCACGCTGAAACGGTTGAACAGATTTTTATGAAATTTAGAATAGATATAGCTTATACCCTAACTTAATACATAGGATACTTTTTATCCCGGAAGAAATCATGTCGTTAGACCAAATAACACGCGGGCGGAGTCACGGGCAAAAGCTAGTCTTATCATAAAACCGCGGGGCAGACGTATATTTTTGATTTTTTAGTGTCCGTACATATCTCAAAATATGAAAACTGAATCCAGATTAAATAAAACTAGGTACCTACTTCGTTGTCTCAGGAAAGCTAATAAACAAATAGATGGATCAGATGATGTGAATGACTTAGCGCCGGCGATTCCTTTGAGGTGAGGTCAAAGGATGCCGACACGAGTGGATGGCACCTCACTTTACCGCGTAAATCTAACATTTACTGTAACTGTCATACATAACGTTCAGTCAGGGTACGCGTTACCGCCCGTTTCGATATCGTGATTTTGAGCGAGCCTTATCAGTTGTCCCGTCTATTAGGGCGCTTTCATACTTATTGCAACGTAATTAGAACTATGGCGTGAGAAAATTGGGAAGTATTTTGGTACGAATTTTACTGTCGATCGTAATGTTTTTGATTATTTATTTATTTAACATTCCAACAAGTAATATATAGAAATGTAATTATCACGTTAGTTCTATAAAACAATATTGTTTTGATCAGTTCGTGGAAACCGAGCATTGCTATTGCTAGCTAGGTGCTGCGTATTGGCGGCGTCGCCACGCCGCGCCGCCGACACCCCACGCTCTGGATCCACCACCGCGAAACGGTCGGTCGCTTGTCAAAATAATACGGAAGGAAATTTATCAAAAATAATTATATTTTTGCCTAGTAAATTAATGAAACAGAGGAAACGATAATTGCAACATTCAGAAACTAACTATACGAGCTTCGATTAAACATTTTTTTTTTCATCATTATATTTTTCATATTATAGATAGTTTAAGACTTGTCAGTGACTAAATATCCAGACTAATTAAAATTTAAATTACGGGTCTAACTATACCACACTGCAAAATGAAAATGTAATGCCCTTTCATGTTAGTAAATCGGAAAAATAAATAAATAAACTTTTAACAAAAAAATTACAACCGACTTCAAATATTATAGCAGCCATTTCCTAAAAAGTTTAAAATAATTATTTACGGACCGATGGTACCAAAATAACACTTGCCGACTTCTTTCTTCCTGAAATACATGTTCTCTAGAAGTCGGCGCTCTACTATTGGTTTTTGCGTTATTTACTATGGGGAATGCTGTTACAGCAACAAGTACACAATTTGCAATTGAAAACCAATCTGAAACAGGTAGAAATTATTGATTGAAAATCACCCCAAAAGAAGAATACAATCAAGCTAAGAAAGTAAAAATTTTGAGTAAAAAATCATTCTGAAATAAGAAGAAAGTCATGCTAAAAAAGTAAAAAATTTCAGGAGAAAATCATTTCAAAACAAGTTGACAATTTGCAGTCGAAAATCAATCTGAAACAAGTGGACATTTTCGATAGAAAATCATTCTGAAATAAGTAGATAATCATGCTCAAAAAGTACAAATTTTTTGTAGAAAGTCATTCTGAAATCCGAAGATAGTAATGCTTAAAAATTAAAAATTTTTCGTCAAAAATCATTCCAAAACAAAAACACAATTTACTGTCGAAAACCAATCTGAAACAGGTTGATATTTTCGATAGAAAATTATTCTAAAATAAGAACATAATCAAGCTAAAATCCTTTGTTCACCTTTGCACATATAAGACCGTTACAATTTTTCGGTCAACAAAATATTTTTCAGCAATAATTATGAATTTTACACTAAGGCATTTGATCCTCTCTTTTACAATAAAACTATTGATAGAATTGTATATAAATTTGTAACTTACAATTTTCAGGTATATTTATAATATTGTAATAATATTTAATAACTTAAACATAAAAAAAAACAAAAACTTATTCTAAACTAAAATTACACTATCACTAATCACAATATAAATTACACACTTAAAAATAACTACGAAAAATATACCCCATCTAAAATTGACCCCTGCGGCATGGTGCCCAGAACGCTGGCCACATTTCCTCTTTGAATGGCCAAACTTAACGTTGGCCGAGGAATGCGCCAGCCCTCTGGTCACCCGATGTTTTCACTAAAAGAACTGATAGATTTTTTACTAGTTTTTTGGCGCTGTGACCCCACGGGCCGAAAGTTTCAACCCCAAACGGCTCAAACAAATAAAAGCTTCCTAAGGACGCATATTTGCGCCGTTTGGAGTTTTCAGCATTTTCGGCGGCCACGCCAGCGGCCCTGATGGATTGGGAGACGTGGGAGGGCGCCAGCGTATCGACGCAGGTCGCATCCCACACTAGCGGCCTCCCCTGTCTCCAAGGTATTAAAGTCATACCGTCGGGTCTCCTGCCATCGTCACGCGCAATGCCTGTTGGTTCCAGAATAGCAGGCACGTTGACGGTAGCAAGAGCCCTTCGGATGATATCATTCAGGGCCGCATGGCGAGAGCGCCGACCCGCACTCAATCGACAAGACAGCCCGTGGTGTCCCAGGTTGTCAACATCGTGGCCGCAGGGGCAACGATGTGGGTGTGTTAAAGCCGAGCCAAGGCGCAGTGCAATGGCCACCCTGAACGAGTTGTCGTCCAACAGGGTTCCGATGTTGGACGACGGCAGAGCCTGTAGCCAGTAGCCCGACTCACGTGTTGTGACAGCAGTGAGACGAGCTCGGTCGATGTCAGAAGGACTAGAAGAAATTAGTTCAATTTGTGTTTTTTTACAAATCGGTTCCTCCCACTGCCTTTGGATGGCGGGTTTTTCCGGAGGATCTTCATTCGGGCAAGCCATCGACCAAGCAAGTTTGGCCTCCATACAGCAAGAGACCTCAATATCCCCTTGGAGCCGCCAATAATTATAAAATAAGAATTTGAGAAGAGTGGACTGTAGAATGCGAAATCGGCTAAAAATGGCGGACCACACTGGCGTGAAAAGTATTAAATAATGGAAAAGCTTGTTACCTCAAAATCCCTTGTGATCGAATCTCGTCCAGGATGCACACAGCACTGAATCTCCTGATCAGGAAGATGTCCTTGCAGGAACACGAGGGTCTAGGGTTATAGGTCTAGACGGTGCGCGCGCGCGTCCTTGGAGGTGGTCAATTCACAACTGACTCAAGGTCAGCTAGCGCGGGCGCGCGTGGTTGATCGACCGATGGTGAGTGCGACAGCATACACCAAGGATTTGATCAAATCCAAAAAGATGCCAAGGAACCAAACTATTCCTTGGTTATTTATACTAGTCCGCCAGCGTATATAAATAAAACATTTATGCGATAAACAAAGTAAACATACAATATATATTGGCGGAACCATTTCCCCGGCCTTGAAAGTACCAGGTTTCAAAACAAATTAGTAGTAAACCAATTAAAAACTAAAATTAAGCTTAACACCCTTACCCTTATTGCGAACACATAACTTTGGTGAATAAACCAAAACAAAAGTATAACCTAAAACTAAATGTCTTAACACCTAATAATTACGTAATAGGATATCACGCAATTACTGAGTTGGAAGGGGGCATAATTTCACAATAGGTCTCTTAAAGAGCCCGTGTTTAGTCTTGACAGTCGCTACGCGAACTATGCCATCCTTCCCTGGAAAGATTTCAGTAATGATGCCGAGTGGCCAGAACAAACTAGGGCCATCCTGCATTACAACTACGAGGGTATTTTCCTTGACTGGGCAAGCGGAGGTATTCCATTTTTGGCGTACCTGAAGGGTGTGCAAGTATTCGCTACGCCACCGCTTCCAAAACGACTGAACTAATAAATCTAACAATTCATGGCGTGGGAGGAGGTGAACAGCACGATCTGTTACCTCGTGCGACGGCAAATGTTTTAAGGGAGTCGTGTTTATAAAGTGCGCGGGGGTTAAAGCCATTGGCTCTGAAGGGTCAGAGCTGAGTACAGTGAGCGGACGTGAGTTAAGCAAAGCTTCTATTTGTGTGAGTACTGTAACAAGTTCCTCCTGAGACAGAATCTGCTGGCCGATGACCTTGAATAGATGGGTCTTGATACTTTTTACAGTACTCTCCCAACAACCTCCAAAATGTGGGGCGTTTGGCGGAATCATCTTCCATTCTATGCGATGTTCCGATAATTCATTGAAGTAATATTCTTTATATTCCTTCGAAAGAAACTCATAAAGCTCACGCATGTAGGTTCGGGCACCTATATAATTTGTCCCATGATCTGTGTAAAGGCACTTAATTGGCCCACGACGGGATAGAAACCTTTTAAAGGCAGCAAGAAAACTCACAGTCGTCATATCAGTTGCAAGTTCAATATGAACTGCTCGCGTAGTTAAACAAGTAAAAACACATATATATGCCTTTTTACTTCTGATACCCCTACCTCGCGTTGGCGTACAATAAATTGGTCCGGCGTAGTCGCAACCAGAATGCGTGAATGCTTTTTCAACAATATTGACCCTAGAAGAAGGAAGATCCGCCATCATTGGGAAGGTGGGGCGCGGTTTTGCACGAAAACAAAGATTGCAATTATGGATTCGCAAGCGGATAATCCGTCTAGCAGCGATAATCCAATACTGCTGACGAAGAATTGACATTAAGAGCTCTGGGCCCGTATGCAGGTAAAGTCTGTGATAATGATCCACAATTAAAGTCGTCACATGATCACGAGTCGGTAGTAAAATTGGATGCTGATAATCAAAGCTGACGTCTGAATTTGACAAACGCCCACCGACGCGAATAAGACCGTTCTTTATGAATGGTTTTAGCGGTTGAATGGTTGCACTGCAGGCTTTACCAATGCCAATATTTTGTAAATCCTGAGAAAAGTGAACCCTTTGTACAGCACGAATAATCTCTTGTCCGCTTTCAATTAGGTCTGATGCTGTGATCGGACCACGTGGCAACTTTTTGCACATCTTGAGAATAAAACATACTACACGGCACAATTTCTTCCAAGATGAGTATTGAAGCGACAGCTCATAGATGAAAGGCCTTACAGCTGCATTGCTATCAGCGGAAGTCACATGAGTGGCTAGTGATACAGGAACCGGTTTACTTTCCGGCAATTCGTTATCGTGGCTGGATACAAAAGGCTGAATTGGCCAGTCAGATTTAGGAAGTTTAGCCCATGGTGGGCCTTGCAACCAGAGCGGATGACCAAGAAGCTGTGCAGGTGACAATCCTCGCGAAAGACAATCACTTGGGTTTTCATCTCCTTTCACATGAAAAAAGTGCTCAGGAGAGAGCAATTGTTGAATTTTGGAAACCCGATTGGCCACAAATGTTTGCCATCGATGCGGTGAAGACTTGATCCAACTCAATGTTACTGTTGAGTCGGAGAAGGCATAGACACCGTCTATGTTAAATCGTGCAGAATAAGTGTCGACAACCTTTTTAATGAGAGTGGCAAGCAATAATGCTGCGCAAAGCTCAAGACGAGCAAGAGAGACCACTTTCAAAGGAGTAACCTTAGATTTTGCACATACAAGTGTAACACTGACACTATTCCCGGATGTGACGTGAGCATAAACAACTCCTCCGTACCCGACTTCACTCGCGTCAGCGAAACCAATAATGGAAACGGAACAATGGTTAGCTACACCGATATGGCGCGAAAACTCTAACTGAGTAATAAGCGGCAATTCGTTCTGAAACTTTTTCCAAAGGCAGACGATGCGCGGAGAGGGAATCTCGTCCCAACCAATTTTTTGTAGCCAAAGCTCTTTTATTAAGAGCTTAGCGTATAAGACGACAGGTGCGACTAAGCCCAAGACATCAAACAGACGCGCTATAGATGATAGCATATTGCGTTTCGTGCAAGGACGGTCGTCAGGAACAACCTTAAAAACAAAAATGTCTTCATTGGGAAGCCAACAAAGTCCTAGAACTTTTAAAGTGGCTTCTTTATCAAACTCAATACTTTGTTCCAATCGAAGAGATTCAGGAATTTGTGAGAGCACGTCTTTTGAGTTACTAGACCATTTTACCAATTGAAATCCGCCAGCACGGAATAAATCAATCAGTTGATGTGCTGCGGAAACAGCTTGCGTGGGATCTTGCAAACTGCTTACAATATCGTCAACATAGATATCTCTTGTAGAAATTTCTTGAGCAAGAGGGAACCGATCTCCTTCATCAGCTGCTAGCTGATGTATGGTGCGGATGGCCAAGAAAGGACTGGTGCGAAGGCCGAAGGCAACGCGGTTGAATTCATAAACCTGAAGGGGGTCATTCGTATTAAACCTATACAATATACGTTGATAAGGGCGATCTTCTTGTCGCACACTTATCTGAAGATAATGTTGTCTAACATCTGCAGAAATCGCAATAGGAAACAGACGCATATTGAGTAATAGCGTGAACAACTCAGGTTGGAGGCTCGGGCCTGTGTGTAAAGCATCATTTAACGCTAAACCAGTTTCGGTCTTTGCGCTACTTGGATCTAAAACTACCCTTAATTTGGTGGTAGCTTTATCTTCACGATAGACACCGTGGTGCGGTATAAAATATTGTCCCTCACTTGAGACATTAACATTGTCAACCAATGATATATACGTTTTATCTATATATTCTTTGATGACGGCATCATATAACAGCTTAAGTGTAGGTTTGGTTTCGAATTTACGTTCTAACGCTAAGAAACGACGTTTAGCAACATTGTACGAACGACCTAAAACTCCTACTGGATCAGCTTTGAAAGGTAAAGCAACTTCATACCTCCCTGTCGAATCGCGAGTTGTTGTTTTAGAATAAAACTCCTGACAATATTTTTCGTCCACACTTAAAGGTGGCGTAGATTCAACTTCTTCTACCTCCCAGAACTTACGCATGAGCGACTCAACCTCACATGATGCGGTTGAACAAAATGATAGCGAAGACTCATGAGGCGATTTGATCAGAGCATCCCCCATAATTATATAACCTAAGACGGTTTCCAACGCATCTGGGATGCCTGGTGGATTGACTATCTTCCCCGGCCGTAGCATCTCTGCAAACAGCTGAACACCGATAAGAAGATCAATGTTCCCTGGGATCGCCCATGTGTCGTCAGCGAGTGAAATATTTTGAAATGATTGGACCATGCTTAGATCAACTTGACAAGTAGGTAACTCACAAGTGATTTGCGGTAACACAAGTGCTTCGATTGTATACTGCGAAGACTTATCAAAGCGAGATCTAAAAGTCACATCCACTTTACCTTTAATAGGTTGCGGAGAACCACCAATACCTTGTACGGTAGTTAATGAAGTTGAACGAAGTGGAAGCCCTAGCATAGCACAACATCTTATGGTGGCATAATGCCGTTGAGAACCAGGATCAAGGATGCATCTAATATTAACATCCTTTCCACCACGACCTACAGCAAGTACCTTTGCGGTAGCAAGTAGTTCCGTGGAATGAGTGGAAGAAGTCGAAGAAACATTACAAGAAGAATGTTGCGGATTAGTCCCATTAGATGAGGACGCGGTAGTTGCAACAGAACCATTGGTATTATTATTACCACCTAAGTGGTCAACAGCAGGATGCTGCGATGCGGGTGCGGTACTAGGTGTCTGTGAATTATTAAAATGCAACAACGAATGATGCCTACCATGACATTTGCGACACGAAGATCGTGAATTACATTTATAAGCTCCATGTTGTGAGCTTAGGCAATTAGTGCATATTCTATTATCCTTAACGAACGAGTAACGTTCGTTAGGCGAAAGCTGTAAAAACCGGTTACAGGTGTACAGCTGCGGATGTGTGCCTTTACATAACACACACTTTGCATTAGGCGCGTGAGAATTCGATTGTGTACCCACATATGTTTGAGGCACACGCGGTGGTGCAGTGGGTGTACGTGGCTTATTTATTTTATCAGCAGCAATAGGCGCGTTGTGCGAACGTTGTGCAGAGCGTTGTAGTACTTTTGCGTGCTGCTGCACAAATTCAATGAATGAATTATAATTTGGTATGCCTGTGTCGTTACGAATTGATGATTCGTAACACTTTGCCGTGTCTGCGTCTAATAAATTTAACCCCATATAAACAAATATAAAATCACCCAAATCAGCAATTTCCAATTGTTTAATAGCGGTTATTGAAGCTACGAAACGATCAATTAATGTTTCCAAGTTATTAGCAGAAGGATTAGCGGCTAATGGTTTCATTGAAAACACTTGATTTAAATAAGAGGTAGCAAGGGCACGCCTGTCCTGATATTTCTTTATTAAGGCTTTCCACGTTGATTCGTAATTTCCCGCAGCGGGAGCCACGCCAGTACAAAAATCCTTTGCACGACCAGTTAAATGGCCAAACAAATAATGGACACGTTCGGAATCAGTTAACTCTTCATTGTCATGAATGACGCGTTTAAAAGTTTCATAAAAGAAAGGAAAATTTTGAATTTCTCCATCGAAGAACGGAATTTCGATTCGCGGTATTTTCAAACTTTTCTGTTTTGAGGTTTCCACAGGTGTGCCAATCGTTACCGAAGATGATGGTGCAGGTTTCTCCAGTTTTGCGTAATTCTGTATAACGTGTGCGTACATTTCCTCAAATGCTGACAGCGATTGATAATTAACCGTGTATTCCGGATTTAATTCTAATTGTAGGAAATTAATTTCATCTACTATCGCAATATATTCCGAACGCCATTTATCTGCTAATCGTGCCTGTGCCATAAAAGACTGTCTATTTTTATCACTTTTTAAATTAATTATGTAATTGAATGTAGTCTGCATGGAATTAAAATACTGTGCTCTTTTGCCTTCATTCAATTTAATACGTGCTTGCGTCGTCGTCATGGTTACGTTTGAATAATACACAAGTTTATTTTATTTATAAACAATCCAAATCTAGCAAACGATACTAAATTATTTGATTTTAAGCAAAGTGCCGCGCGATTATCAACAAAAATAACACCAGTTTTTTAATTTATTATGTATAACCAATACGTAGGTCGGTATGTAGCTTCCTTTTACAATTAAAAGTATAAAACCGATGCGGATATGTTAGGTATAACAAAATGAACTCGATAAAAATATAAACACAAAATCTAGGTATTGATCATCATAACAAAAAATGTAAACGCGTATTTACGTAAACAATCTCAAAAGCAACATTTTAATCAATGCATAATTACTCGTACAATGACTAAACACTGTTTCGATATTCAATACGTAAACAAGTAATGGAGAAAATATTCACCTATGTAGGTATTATGTTCAAAGCGGTAAGGTCTGTAACAGCTAATAACAAAGACCTAACAACTAAGTGTAAGGAAAAGGTAAGTAGTAAGTATCTACTTATTCAAGCGGTCCTGTTATTAGAAAATAACCGGATAAATATAATATAACAAAGAATAAGTAGGTAGGTACACACTTCCACGCGAATCAATAACTGACAAACCGTCACAGCACTAAGTGTAGATACGAAAACCTTATTACCTCCAACTAGTGCGAGAAAATAACAAACAAAAAAACAATAAGGAGATATATCGTTCGTATATATGTACTTGTGTATATATGTACGTATTTATTCGAGCGGTACGTTATAGGTGTAACTGTACGCACACGACAAACGTTGTCTGTAGTTAAAATTAAACCAAAAATACCGAAGCTGCGAAAGCTACTAATTGATGGGCTTATAAATAATTAATAATAGAATGTCTATAATTCGAAGCGAAAGAAATAAAAGTTCAAATAAAATACGAATTATAAACATTCGCGCGGTAAGCACAATGCTAATTTCTATGAGTATGTGAACGTTTTATTTAAAGTACACCGTGAAAATGATTAAAAGCATAATCGTGTGTGTGATTGCGTAGCAACAATAATATTGCTTTATAAAGTTACAATTTATATAGGTAAACCAAACAAGATTTACAGAGATCGATCAATAAGACAAAGAGATTTTGAAAACGTTTTCTCAAACGTAACGCTAATTTCACCTGTATGTGTACGCAATAAGGTCGATATTTATATGCAACTTTTATATAAATTTTATAGAAGCATAAAATATTAGCAAATAAGGCGAAATATGCTGATTATAACAATTAATCCGGCCGAAGGATCAAACTATGGAGCCGCCAATAATTATAAAATAAGAATTTGAGAAGAGTGGACTGTAGAATGCGAAATCGGCTAAAAATGGCGGACCACACTGGCGTGAAAAGTATTAAATAATGGAAAAGCTTGTTACCTCAAAATCCCTTGTGATCGAATCTCGTCCAGGATGCACACAGCACTGAATCTCCTGATCAGGAAGATGTCCTTGCAGGAACACGAGGGTCTAGGGTTATAGGTCTAGACGGTGCGCGCGCGCGTCCTTGGAGGTGGTCAATTCACAACTGACTCAAGGTCAGCTAGCGCGGGCGCGCGTGGTTGATCGACCGATGGTGAGTGCGACAGCATACACCAAGGATTTGATCAAATCCAAAAAGATGCCAAGGAACCAAACTATTCCTTGGTTATTTATACTAGTCCGCCAGCGTATATAAATAAAACATTTATGCGATAAACAAAGTAAACATACAATATATATTGGCGGAACCACCCCTAATGAGGGGTGTAAAATTTTCTTATACAAGGCCTCAGTGTTGTGTATGGAAGACAAAAATGCCGGAAGCGCGACACTTGCGACCTTTCTGATCCCTAGGCCACCAAACCTTATAGGGAGCGTGTCCTGGACCCAACATCTGTCGGTAATAGAACAATTTAGAATTTTTGTTAAGGCTAAACGGATTTAACAAAAAAAAAAAATGTTTCAAAAGTTCCACCAAGTGCCAACAATCACGAGCATCAACTCCAGTATTCAAATAGTTTCTACAAAAAAGTAGAAACCAAGGTAAGTGATGGGGATTTAAAAGGAGCGGCACAGCTTTTATTTTCCAGTGACGCGATCGCGCCCGACTCACCAGAAACACTAGTTGCTCTTAAATCTAAACACCCTCCACCTTCAGCGACTCTCCATCTTCCTCCTGCTCCGGGCCCAGACGAGGCTTGTCTTCAAGTCATCGGAAAAGACGTACTATCGGCCGTGATGTCGTTCAGGAACGGCTCAGCTGGAGGTCCCGATGGGCTAAGCCCTCAACATTATAAGGATTTACTTTGTGTGACAGGCCAAGCAGGTGAGTCGTTGCTGAGCGGCCTTACGGTCCTAATCAACATGATGCTGGCAGGAAAAGTGATTCCAGAAGTTACGAATCTGCTTTATGGGGCGAATCTCTGTGCCTTAAAGAAAAAAGACGGAGGTATTCATCCCATTGCAGTAGGCTCAACGATTCGCCGCTTAGCTTCCAAGATATGCTGCCGTCACATCCTCCCTAAACTTACAGACTTGCTTCCGCCAAAACAACTCGGATTTGGATCAAAAGGAGGGTTCGAGGCAGCAGTACATGCTATCCGGACCTTTCTGGAGTGCGATGGAGGGGAAGTGGTCTTGAAGGTGGACGTGCGTAACGCACATACACACTTCGCCTTTTAGGGGCGCCAATTCTTCCAGATTCCATACCTGATTTTCTAGAGGAAAAAAAGGCGAAGTTTCTAGATACCCTACCAAATCTTTCAAAAATTAAAACCCACATGGCTTTTCAAATCATAAGATTTTGCCTATTTGTTCCAAAATTTACGTATGTACTCCGTTGCAGTCCCATGTTCAAGCTAGAGTAGCTTCTCTCCGTCACGATTGATACGAATATCCGTTTAGCCTTAACAAAAATTCTAAATTGTTCTATTACCGACAGATGTTGGGTCCAGGCCACGCTCCCTATAAGGTTTGGTGGCCTAGGGATCAGAAAGGTCGCAAGTGTCGCGCTTCCGGCATTTTTGTCTTCCATACACAACACTGAGGCCTTGTATAAGAAAATTTTACACCCCTCATTAGGGGATATTGAGGTCTCTTGCTGTATGGAGGCCAAACTTGCTTGGTCGATGGCTTGCCCGAATGAAGATCCTCCGGAAAAACCCGCCATCCAAAGGCAGTGGGAGGAACCGATTTGTAAAAAAACACAAATTGAACTAATTTCTTCTAGTCCTTCTGACATCGACCGAGCTCGTCTCACTGCTGTCACAACACGTGAGTCGGGCTACTGGCTACAGGCTCTGCCGTCGTCCAACATCGGAACCCTGTTGGACGACAACTCGTTCAGGGTGGCCATTGCACTGCGCCTTGGCTCGGCTTTAACTCACCCACATCGTTGCCCCTGCGGCCACGATGTTGACAACCTGGGACACCACGGGCTGTCTTGTCGATTGAGTGCGGGTCGGCGCTCTCGCCATGCGGCCCTGAATGATATCATCCGAAGGGCTCTTGCTACCGTCAACGTGCCTGCTATTCTGGAACCAACAGGCATTGCGCGTGACGATGGCAGGAGACCCGACGGTATGACTTTAATACCTTGGAGACAGGGGAGGCCGCTAGTGTGGGATGCGACCTGCGTCGATACGCTGGCGCCCTCCCACGTCTCCCAATCCATCAGGGCCGCTGGCGGGGCCGCCGAAAATGCTGAAAACTCCAAACGGCGCAAATATGCGTCCTTAGGAAGCTTTTATTTGTTTGAGCCGTTTGGGGTTGAAACTTTCGGCCCGTGGGGTCACAGCGCCAAAAAACTAGTAAAAAATCTATCAGTTCTTTTAGTGAAAACATCGGGTGACCAGAGGGCTGGCGCATTCCTCGGCCAACGTTAAGTTTGGCCATTCAAAGAGGAAATGTGGCCAGCGTTCTGGGCACCATGCCGCAGGGGTCAATTTTAGATGGGGTATATTTTTCGTAGTTATTTTTAAGTGTGTAATTTATATTGTGATTAGTGATAGTGTAATTTTAGTTTAGAATAAGTTTTTGTTTTTTTTTATGTTTAAGTTATTAAATATTATTACAATATTATAAATATACCTGAAAATTGTAAGTTACAAATTTATATACAATTCTATCAATAGTTTTATTGTAAAAGAGAGGATCAAATGCCTTAGTGTAAAATTCATAATTATTGCTGAAAAATATTTTGTTGACCGAAAAATTGTAACGGTCTTATATGTGCAAAGGTGAACAGAGGATTTTAGCTTGATTATGTTCTTATTTTAGAATAATTTTCTATCGAAAATATCAACCTGTTTCAGATTGGTTTTCGACAGTAAATTGTGTTTTTGTTTTGGAATGATTTTTGACGAAAAATTTTTAATTTTTAAGCATTACTATCTTCGGATTTCAGAATGACTTTCTACAAAAAATTTGTACTTTTTGAGCATGATTATCTACTTATTTCAGAAACCAGATTCAACGAAGGTGCGTCAAATTTGGTGTGGGACATAGTAACAGGTGACGAAACATGGATTTATTGCTACGATTCCAAAACAAAGCAGCAATCGAGCGTAGGTATGGGTCTTTCAAGATGAGCCGAAACCAACCAAAGTGGCGCGCGTGAAAAGTGCATCTAAGCGGATGATTGCTTCTTTTTTTAATAAAACTGGACACGTGGCTACTGTTGCTTTAGAGAATCGTCGTACCGTGAATAGTGACTGGTACACGACCATTTGTTTGCCGGAAGTTATTGACGAACTCCGTAAAAATAACCGTAAACGCCGTATCATCCTGCACCACGACAATGCTAGTTCTCACAAGGCCAGACAGACAAACGACTTTTTGAAGACGAAAAATGTAGAACTCATGAGTCATCCTGCATACAGTCCCGACCTGGCACCTTGTGACTTTTTTCTGTTCCCAAAAATTAAGAACCAATTACGCGGTCAACGATTTTCATCACCAGAAGAGGCTGTCGAGGAGTATGAAAAACACGTTTCAGAGGTCACCACAGGGGAGTGACACAAAAGTTTTCAAAACTGGTTTGATCGAATGAAAAAGTGCATAGACGCCAAGGGAGATTATTTTGAAAAACAATAAATTAATTTTGTACCTTTAATAGTATTTTTTCATATTCATTCCGGAAACTTATAGTGCGTCCCACGTATATTCGTTTTTTTTGTTTTACCACTCCAGGAAAACTTCTACAATCGGTGCGAAGCAGAAGAGTCCGAAGATACTAAGTTTTTAGGTATTACTATACTATAGACTCTCGTCTTCAGTGGGTCCCCAAATAGAAGCTCTCTGCGGTAGACTTAGTTCAGCCGCATACGCTGTTAGACGCATAAGGCAGATTACTGATGAGGATACTGCTAGATTAGTATATTTCAGTTATTTTCACAGCATTATGTCATATGGCATAATGTTGTTGGGTAGAGCCGCGGATATAGGAGCAGTCTTTGTCTGCAAAAGAGAGCAATTCGGTCTATTTATAACATGAAGTACCGAGATTCATTAGGAGAAAAGTTTAAAGAAATTAATATATTTACGGTCCCATGTGAATTTATTTATCAAGTTATTAGATATGTCTGATTATATATTTTATATATTTCACCGACATACGGGCGAGTTTCGAGAGAGCGTCGTCCGTGAAACCTGCAGCTGTTTGAGGTCAACGCTCTCTCTAACCTCGCCCGTATGTCTGTGCGTTAGGGTTCACGCGTTTTTGTTTGAAACTCAATTATTTCCTAATCTAAGGCTGTCCGCGGGTATGACTCTTGAGAAAAGTGGTGCAGTAGGGTCGGTAGAATATGTGGTTTCATTTAATGGTCGCACTCTATTTACACCCGGTATATTTATAATTTTAAGCATGAAGTAAACTCGAACCCTCAAAACCCCTAAGTAGGAAGTTGTTTTAAAATCTTTTAAAGTGTTTTCAAACCATAGCCTTTCAGAAACCCTCTGAATATTCGAGTTAGGGTAAAGCTGCGATTATACCATCCGATTTCTCGGGATCCTAACTAGAATCCTAATTAGGACCAGCGAGCTTGATTGTATAAGGTCGTTGATTAGGACGCATGAAGTAACAGACCGTCCTAACCGCGATTACACTGTCCTTAGTCCAATCCTTTCCTAGTTAGGAAGCCGATAAATCGGATGATGTAATCGCGGCTTTAGTAGCAAATCTGTGGAAAGCAGAGCTCGAGTAGGTAACGCTCGTTTGCTGCGCGCGTATTTTGTCTTGTTTTATTACGATACTGATTTTCAATCAATATTGTTCGTTATTGTGGAGTTTATGGATGCCTAGAAAACGGAGAAACCAATAAAGAAATTTTTTAAATTTCCTTCCGATGAACCAACTTAAACTTTTACTTTAAAGCTTAATATTTCGCCAACGGATCCCTAAATCGAAAAATGGTTTTGACACACTCACAATGTTTTTAAACGGCCTATCCAACGATAACCCATACTATGGGATAGACGAGAAAAAAAAAATCATCCCCAATTTACGTGTATGAGAGGTACCACTAAAAAATATTTTTTTCAAGACTTTATTTTACCATTTTGTCGGCGTGATTAATATTTATATCCATGCAAAATTACAGCTTTCTAGTACTAATAGTGTCTGCGCTAATCCGCGGACAGACGGACATGGCGAAACTATAAGGGTTCCTTGTCGGACTACGGAACCCTAAAAAGGGGTCAACCTCGGAATGAGAGATAATAAGCTAGAAACTCGTATAATACCTTCATTTTGGAGTTCTTAAAGTTGGCTGAAAAGTCACATAAAACTCGTGTCTGCGTCGTAAGTTATTCAAGGTCAAAGGTCACAAATAACGTGTTTTCACGATTATCTAGGTTTCTATAGCTCCAATGATGTTAACAGCTATTATAAAATTGTAGAACAGAAAATTTGCGACAGATTTTGTTCCAAACATTTTTTCATGCGCTCAACCATTTTTGCGATCGAGGGTGGAGAACGCGCAGTGCTCAGCCATACATACTGTAATGCAAGGTCAACTGTTTATCTCGATGAATAATATCCTGTATAAAGCTATTAAATACGATTTACTTTCAGAGAATTAGTGTTGAAAAAGTTGACCTTGCATAATAGTATGTATGGCTGAGCACTGCGCGCGCTCTCCGCCCTTTATCTCAAAAACGGTTGAGTGCATGAAAAAATGTTTCGAACAAAATCTGTCGCAAATTTTTTGTCCTACAATTTTATAATAGATGTTAATATCATTGGAGCTATAGAAACTTAGATAATCGCGAAAAGCCAATTTTTGTGACCTTTGACCTTGAATAACTTACGACGCAGAGACGAGATTTTATGAGACTTTTTAAACATCATTTAGAACGCAAAAATGAAGGTATAGTATACCGAGTTTTCAGCTTATTATCTCTCTTTCCAAGGTGAAATGTTTAATACGAGTGGGGTATTGCTTATCTTTTGTGTAAAAAAATCCAATATTTTTCTGTCTATGCAAAAGTTACGGTAACCGTCATCATATTATGCAGTAAATATGGCCCAAATAACAAAAAAGGATCGGATATGCTCACCATCCATATCATCTTTCTCGCTCTATTTAGTGATGCAACTAAAACAGCTACATATAAATGCTGACATTATATGACTTGCGTAGAATCCTAGAGAAAAAATAAGGGAAACTTTCTGAATTGTTTTTATATTTTATTAGGGATGGAAATGTTACTCATTATACTTGAAAGAGCAATTACATAAGACTTAAATAGCTTAATGAAAACAACACCAAGCGACAATGTTATATTGCGCTAAATAATTAATTCAAATTAACTCGTTAAAAGTAAATTTACTAAACCCTGAAAGGTTCATTTAACGAAAATGGCACTAAATCAGTAAAAAAGTAAATTAACTATTAGTCTACTATAGATGAATGTGGATTATTTTAATTATTATACTTGTTCCTAAACAACTGGATTTTTCAGTAAAACTCATACATTATAATTTCTAAGTTAATTTCTAAAAGAGTTTTACTACAAAACCTATTCGTTCGGAAGCTTTAGTTTTTGGTAATAAATTACTTTGACATTATATAATTTTTGCGTTATCTTCATGAATTAGACCTTTAACCAAATGATGAAACTAAACATATGAGATATTATGTAGACAAAAAAGATTTTTAAGAAGCAACAGCACACAATTTTAATAATTCCCATTTTATCAAAATTACACAAATAAAAATATGGGTAGTAAGGCTACACAAAATTCAAATATTCAATCCAGGTTAAAGTCTACACCTATTTAGAATGTACATCACTTGCAGTTGAATGATATGTGATATAAAATATTATAAAGTACACCTTACAACACTATAAATTTTTCATATGCAAAATAAACACAAACACGAAAAACAAATTTTGATCTTAGTGTGGGAAGCCAGTCATTCACATTCACGCACGTAGGTATATCAAACGACGTGTTTACGAAAAGATACATATTATAACTTAATTATGGTTTGACAGACAAATGGCGGGCCCTACATTCTAACCATAGTATGACCAATGTTACAAAACAAAACAAAAGTATCTTTTCATTGACAAGTTCTAAGAGAGATTAGAGAGTACTACTTAGATTAGTAGTACTTACTCGTACATAAATTATGACGTCTAAAATCGTCATGAACTTGTAAATATCTTTTAAAATTTAATATCATTATAATATAATAGTTTGAAAATCGTAGTTTTTATGTTTATTCGGTTTCTTCCAAGAATACCAACATCTGCAGAGTGCGTACTAAAACGCTGTCAATTCTTGCCTCTAGATGGCGCTATTAAGTTTGAAATACGTAACTTTTTGCACGCTACACAGGTACAGAATCTAGCATATTCTACGCAGATGTATAAAAAAAAATCAAGATTTTCGTTTAAGCTTATTGTAAGTTTGTGAACGAATTTTCGCCTTCCTTTGGTTATCAATCCATGTTTTAATTTGCTGCGGTGTTCTATTTCTTAAAGCTTTATACTTTTTTGTGGCTTCAAAGCATTGATTCAATGATGGCAGCTTAGAGCATTTGATGGGATCACCAAAGCAATCCGTTATTGCCGCTTTTTCGTTGTTGTTCCACCTGACGCGCTTTGTTTTGCCAAATGGAGAAGCTGAAAAAACAAAGTCTGTTCAAATAGTAGTCACGTAAATAGGAGTAAGTACGTTAACTGTAGCCATAACGATTTTGATAGCTTCCTCTTGTGTTTTTTATCAACTTGCCATATACAGGATAGTACCAGATGTACCATTCACTTTGTTAAACCTTCTAGGCGTTCGTCCCGAGTTTGCGATTACCTCTTGTCCTACTTCCTCTCACCGCCAGCCTGCTCTCGCCCCATGACAGTTTTTGACGGTACTGCGCGGGCAAGAGCGGGTGGGCGTTGAGAGGAAGCGGGTCAGGAGGTAATCGCAAACTCGTGACGAACGGCTAGGACAAGTCCAAAAAAGGAACTTGTAGAGTTTTGCTTGTACCAGTATAAAATTAAACAAATACTTACTACTGCGCCGATGTGAAGATTCAACAAGTTCATAAGGTTCATTTGGTTCATTGTGATCAGTTGTATCATTTGAAAGTGAATCATCAGATATGACACGCTGATGATGCTTTCGAGGTGGTTTTATGGGTTCATCGTTTTCACTAAGAGTTACTTTATTTTCATTTTCAGTTAGAGTGTTTTCATCATTGCCCATGGCATCTTCTAATATTTTTGATACATTAGCCAGATCTCGTAATGGTACTGGGACTCGATAAATATTTTTATGGATATCTGTGTGGTGTCCCATAAAATTTGCAAGATCGGAAACTTCCCGCTCTTCTATGCCTAGCATTGCCGTGTGAGTTGCTACATGTTTACGAAGAGTAGTACCTCGAAGAGTGCTCGGCATTTTGGCACCACATTCCTCTGCAAACTTGCGCATAAGAGGGCAGGCCCGTAAATATTTTTTCTTATGGCTCCCTTTTCCTGCTACTGCAAATACATATTCGTTTTCAGAACCTATCCCTGCTTTAGGACGTAATGACAATATCATTTGTATGGATTTTACGATAAATGTGTCTAATAAAACTGGCACGATCCTACCGAGTTTTCCACGAATTGTAATCCTTACAAATTTTTTTGCGTGATTTCGTGACTCTTGAGTTATGTTATTGTATAGGTCAGCATTCGAGTGTTTGTCTACAGATTCTTGATTATTGTAATCTGAAATCAATAACCTTTCAATTTCTCCCGCTCGGCGTCTATTAAAAGTTTGAAGCAGAACTAATGTGCACTCTGTCAACGTGTTATATGATTCTATATTGAATTGTTTTTCAAGGTCATCGTGTGCTATTTCCATTTTTGCCCTCAAGAACGAGTTCAAACAGGAAATGTCATGCTTTGAAGGTAGTTGAACCACTTTATTCCTTTTATTTTTGATTTGATCCTCCAAAACTTTTCTGTTGATGGTGGTTGGGATATCATCCTCGAATAAAATAAGGAAATCATCTGCAGCCTTTTTAGAGAACTCATTTTGTGTCTTTATGCATTCAACCATATGCATTTTAAGGCATTTTTTGAGCAAGGTTGCAATTGTGGTTGCTACCGATGGTGCTTCAAACTTTCTTTTTTCAATATTATAGCTCGCACATGTTTTGATGCCCTCCAGGACAGTGTCGAAATATTTTGGCTGGAAGACTGAAGATAAATCCGTAATACTTTTATCTTTTTCCTTAACAGATGTTAAAAACCGGCCCAGGAGCCTAAGATGACTTCTAATCATATCGCTCTGATGGTCTAAAGTGTACTTTTCACACAACTTATTGCCAAATGTAATTATTAATTCATCATATTTAATTAATCTTGTGATCATGTCATCACGCAGCACAGGAAAAACCTTACGGCGAAGAGTGAAATTTGCTCGAGAGTGTATGTATCCAGCCAGTTTTCTTCCCAGCACCATCATCTGCTTGGAACCTTTTGGGTAATCATTTCTACAACATGTCTTTTTGTGTAGTCTCAATGTTTTTTTCGAAAAAAACCCTTTGCAACTTTTACAGCAAACATAGTCCTCAACTGAATTATTTTTCATTTGTTGTCTACAAGTAATTAGTATCCCTGTGTTATGTTCTTGTTGCGTATTATGAATATAGTTACCATGTTTGCGTATAGTTTCTATGATTTTTTTTCTTGCTGAGTATCCTTTAGGTAATGCTATGAACTTTTGCACTTCTTGTTGAGAATTATGTTTAAGTTCTAGATGCCTGGCAAATTTCGTTTGGAGTTTATTGCAATAAGGGCAAAAATATTTTTTTGGTGTTTTCGATTCCGGTACAGTTATTTTTCTGATGTCTACAGGTTGAGTTTCAATAAAAACTTCAGACTTTTGTAAAGTTTGTGAAACATCATTAATTGATACTGTAGTCTGGTCTGGTACGTAAGTAGAATAACTTGTGTTGGCTAATGTTATACTTTTATTTTCTTCAATAAAGTACTCATTCCTGGTTGGTAGAGATAATGTCTCATTAGCATTTTTAGATTCAATGATCTGAAAATCATCAGGACTTGTTATTTCATCAGAATTATTGTGAACAATTTTGCATTCAATGAGAACTTCGGGTTTGTGTAAAATTTTGAACGCACCATTTAAAGTTGTTGTTGTCTTATTAACATTTAAGATATCTTCAGGTAAATCATTGATACTAGAATTTAGACCATATATGTCGAATGAAGACAAATCTTTAAAATCTATTATAGGCAAATCTTCAAAATTATTGTACGGCTCACATCTTGCAGGCAGTGAAATATTGTCATTCTGTGTTACATTTTTAGTTTTAGTTTTTATTATTTTTGTATTGGATAATATCCTTAGACTCGAGCCGTTTTGAGCTTCCTTCTTGTGGAGCGTATCCTTTAGTTGTATTGGGCGAAGACATTTTGTTTTTTTTTTGATGTGTTTTCCTTTTCTTTTTTCTAAAAACTCTTTCAAATCTGAAAATGGAAAATTCTACATTAAGTCTTTTTATGACACCTTGTAAAATCACATCAGTTGTTTAAATATGCAACAATCGAATACCTTCAGTATATTTTTGCTTTATAAAGTTTATACATACATGCAAAGGTATGTAGAGATACAAATAAAACCTGTCCGGTCTAATATATACTTAAGTGGTACGGTTTATTTGGGATTGCGGGGCAAGAAGCTAAAGCTAATGTCACTTAGAGTTAAACACACATGAGAAGAAACATCCTAAGATAAACCTCTCGTGTGTCATACATAATAGTGTAGTAAAGAATGTGTAAGGGATAAAATTAAAATTTAATAGCTTTATACAGGATATTATTCATCGAGATAAACAGTTGACCTTGCATTACAGTATGTATGGCTGAGCACTGCGCGTTCTCCACCCTCGATCGCAAAAATGGTTGAGCGCATGAAAAAATGTTTGGAACAAAATCTGTCGCAAATTTTCTGTTCTACAATTTTATAATAGCTGTTAACATCATTGGAGCTATAGAAACCTAGATAATCGTGAAAACACGTTATTTGTGACCTTTGACCTTGAATAACTTACGACGAGGACACGAGATTTTATGTGACTTTTCAGCCAACTTTTAGAGTGAATAGTAGAATGCCAAAATGAAGGTATTTTACAAGTTTTCAGCTTATTATCTGTCATTCCGAGACTGACCCCTTTTTTATGCATTATTTATCATTGGTTGGTAATGCGTATTGAATCGTTGTAGTGTGAAACATCAATTTTGTTGTGGAGTGCATGATTTTTGAAGTGTTTAAAATTTTTTTTACTCGTGAAAATTACTTTGTAGTGCAAACGTATTATTTATACTTATATGTAAAAGTTTTTTAAAGCGGTAATAATATTTATGTATATATATGTATTATTTTTTGTATGGCTTTGACTTTTTATTATTGTTATTTACATTATTTTTAAAATGTGACGCCCCTTTTTATCCCGTGTGAACAACCAGTTCCCTAGCTAGAGCATCGGTGTTTTTACTATGGCATCGGTCGGCAACAGGCGGACGGCGGAAGGTCGAATTTTGGACCGCCGAAATATTATTAAATTACTTACCCACCTACTAAATTTAAAAATATTTCTACTATAATTGCAAAGTAGAATCTAATTTGAGTAGTTTAGATTTAGTACCTTGACGATACTCTTCGCATCAGCTCTTTTAAAATCTGGTTTAAGACCGCAGGTGTATTTCTAGCATTAATTAATTTTAAAGAATACCTTTAAGAATAGGTATAGTGTTTTATTTAATTACCTTATATGCAATAGTCAAAATAAATGTTTTATTATGAGCTTTTTTTCTGGACATCGAAAAAAATTTTTGACGGCATCCCGGACCTCATTTACAATTACTTCCCGACCCCTGCCCTAGAGGCTACACAAAATTTAAATCAAAGTACTTAAATTAATAAAGAGCTACCTAATCGACGAATCTTGATAAAACTTTCGCAATATAATAGCCTTTGTATGACCCGTACCAAAGCATAGTTATATCTCGTGAAAACAATCAGTTTACTAGAGACTGCACAAAAATAAACACCCTGCGAACTATAAGTAGGTAGGTGCCTGCCGGCGCGGCGTGATTAAATGATGTAAGGGTGGTAAGGGCTTACCATGTTTTTCTAGGAGTACTGCGGAATATTTCGAGCCTTTGCAGTTTACAATGCATTTTTTGTCTTGGCTTACATTTTTCACACTTTTTGTAGATACTACTTGCAGCTCGTTGTTGTCGAATTTCACCAAAGAAAACATTTTTCTGAAAGAAAAGCATAACAATTAGTGTTATTCAAAACGGAGACACTCTAGCTACCGTATCTATCAATAAATAGCATAATATTATTATTATAATACAGATGGAACAGAAATATCTAGCGTGTTAAATAAAAATATAATTTATGACTGTTAATTCAAAGATCGTGGGTTCAATCTCGGTGGGGCACAATTGTGTTTGGTCTACATACTTCGACCAAGGGCGGATCCAACCTTGCTGCCGGGGGAGCACAATCTCTATATTGAAAATAAAATCATTCATATTTTACATGCCTCTTGTATATGTTTGTATTGTTTCGTGTCATGTATGTGTATAAAACTTGCTATAATACATTTATTTGGCAAAATAGGCATTACAAAGAACTAAATATCACTGGTTAACCTAGTCCCAGGTGGAACCCATCACCCCCTGGACCCACCCTCGACTTTAGACCATCACGGTTGGGACAAGACAATGATCGGTGAAAAGTAGGTGTGACTTACATCTCAAAATTAATTATTTAAATAGGTACTAAAATACTTACATTATTTATATAGTAAAATACTTTACTACGACCACCGAATATATTATTTCGGACGCATGTCGTGCCGATATGTTTTGCTTTTATCCACAAAGTTACAAATCGGATGTAATAAACACAGGTTCAAAACAAGTACATAATTTACTTACCTTTACCAGGGAATAATTTTATTAGATAAGTATTTCGTATTTTCCGAAACTGAAATCACAATATTCGTAATTCCGCGTTACAGTCACACAAATAGTTTTCCACATAAGCAATAAGTTGTAAATTAAAATTATATGTCGACGGAAGCGGCAGATCACAATAATTAGGCACACAATAAATTATGAATGACGCATGTGACACTTCCTGCAGCAGTCAGCACTGCACTGACACTGTCAAGAACAGTTCAGAGGTCAGAGAAGAAAGAGAAGTGTTGGCGCGGGCGAGGGCGGGCGGGCGCGTCGCTTAGGCAGTGTCATAGATTAACCAAATAGGTACAATTAGGTGCACGTAAAAAGAGCTCCGAGCGACGACGTACCTGCGCAGTGAGCGAATTACCGACCAAATTGACGGTATGAGGTGGGGCGCGGGCGGCCGCGACAGGGAAAATACCTGGCCCGTGGATTTGCTGTCTCGCGATTGGTTCGTTCGCTTCACGGCGTTCGGTCGATCTCAAAATACAGTCACACGCCAAAATGTATTTGTGTTACGATGGGTTTTCAGAGAAAAAAGACAGAAAAATTACTTACAATGTTTACTGTTGCATGAGGAACGAAGCTGGTAGAAGTATTTTGTTTTCGTATGCATTTTTTTTAATAAGCAACATGTAGGTATATTAACATTCATGTGACGCAAGTTGTGGACCAAATCAACACCGACAGTATATTTTTGTTTCTAACCTGTTAAAAATAGCTGTTATACCGATGTTATTCTACAATAAACATTTTACTTGCGAAATCAAACAATATTATACTCAAGCCTTTTTGTGCGCGACTATAACCCCATGCCCAAACATATCCCTTCTGAGCCCCAGAGCTCTTTTTACCTGCGTTGACTTATAGTTGATATAATATTAGAACATTTTAAAAAAATGACACTCAACCAAAGTGTCACATATAACCTGAGTTGTTACTTACATTGCTTCACCGTTGAAAATAAAATGTTTTTTTATTTTATTTTGATTAACACTACCTACTGATGCGTTATAAAATAAAACACTAGAAAAATGTTTAAAGTAGTAATTATGTTCACATTCTATCTGAGTTTTCTTCAAAATTAAAAAAAGAAGATAAACTATGGGTGTAATATGTAATGATGTACATAATGAAATAGCATATTTTGACGCAGGTGCGGAAAATCTGTCGATCCTTTCGAGTTTTAATTGGTTTTATGTAAGATAGATGTCATTCTAGATTAAAGCGGTTGAATTGAAAACACAATACGAGGATTGAAATTTACGTACGTGTAGCTGATTTATATAATATTACACTTGCAAGAAAGTGACATAAAATAATTAAATTAAAATAACACTTCACACATTTTTTCGAAAAATTAAGTATTTCAATTTTTTGTTATTAGTCATTTACTGGTTTGTATCAATGGACGTTAGAAGTATCATCCCAAACATTGATTGTGGCTTCAACTCCCGAGGAAGGAAACCGATCTGTACATTTTTGACTACTTGGCTCAACGTCTAAATATGGACAACTTGTTTTTAACCGACTTGAAGGGATTCGACCGTATTTTTTTTTTCGGGTATGTTACTCCATAACTCTGGTAAATCTTAACCGATTTGAAAAACAATAATATTTGGGATGGTTTGCTTCCAGGTAGGTCCCATTTTAGTTTGGTCGTGATTTAATCATGGACTTCAGAGATAGGTAGCCTCCTCAACGGATGATGACATTCACTCGATATTGAGACAAATATCTCAGGCATATCTGAACCGATTTGAAATTATTTTTCTTGTTTGGAAGAGTGAGCTTCCAGGTAGGTCTCATTTTAGTTTGTGATCTGATGATAGTCTTCAGACATAGGCAGTGGAACTCCTCAATGGAAGACAGCATATCACTCGATATTGTGGCAAATACTTTGTACCAGGATGCAGATTGTTGATGTTACTTGAAAATTGACATAATCCATCTGAACTTCGATCTTGGCCTGACAAAATGCCCACTGACCTTCGATCCTGGCCCCATCACCGTAGAACTCCTGAACGAATGACAGCACATAACTCTAAATTGCGGAAATCGCTTTGTGTTAGTGTGCTCATTGCAGGATATTACCTACTTGAAAATAGTCATTATGCCACGGGACTTTTGAATTTGAAACTCCTCAAATGAGGCAATCAGAGTGCTGAGTGTAGTCTACCCATTTTTAACAATTTAACCCGCAACACTAAAAAGTGTGAAATAAATAAACTTTTACACAAAAAAAACCAACCGACTTAAATATTATAGCAGCCATTCATAAAAAGTTTAAAATAATTATTTACGGACCGATGGTACCAAAATAACAATTGCCGACTTCTTTCTTCCTGAAACATATGTTATCTAGAAGTCGGCGCATTCCCCATAGTAAATAACACGAAAACTAATAGTAGAGCGCCAACTTCTAGAGGACATGTGTTTCAGGAAGAAAGAAGTCGGCAAGTGTTATTTTGATACCATCGGTCCGTAAATAATTATTTTAAACTTTTGGTGAATGAAATTTTAGTGAATATTTGAAGTCGATTGTTTTGTTAAAAGTTTATTTATTCCAACAAGCACTCAAAGAATACTCAATACGTACTAATGCAGGTCCGGTAAAATACGGTCTATCTAGTGGTGGATCTGTAAAGTACATACTCTTTGATATATAAATACTTATCGTTATTTTTGGTTGCGTGGTAAAATGACCTCAGACTATGCTTTGAGATTCACAATAATTAGTCACAGAAGGTATAGTTTGAAGACATCGCTACTTCGGAAATGACCCGAAACTATACTTTGTATTAATTAAAACTAGCCGTTACGATGGTTTTTACAAATTACTAAAAATGTGGTTATTTCGTCATAAAACCACGGAATAGACAAAAATGTAAGGATCCGTGTATATCTCAAAATGAAAAAAAGACATATAGAAAAAATGATTTCCGTCTGCTACAATCCTGACGTATTTGTTTCGCTTTCCTCACACTTTTTAAATAAAAATTTAATATATATAAATTGTACAGTGTACAAAAGCAACTTTTATTGCTCTTAACAATATCTACCGGACAATCTTTGATGAATAAAAAAATGAAACTAAAAAGCTCTACCATGCTTTGACTTAATAGTTTTAATAGTTGTTTACATAAGTAGGTAAAATTCAAACTTACGTCACGATACGTCCTTGTATATATACTTTGTATGAGATAGTTTGGGGACAACACACACTAGCGTGTGATGTGTATAAATTTTAGCGTATAAAACATCAGGCTCCAAAGCAAACAATCAGTAAATTTAATTTTATATAATATCGCTGACCCCATAGTATACGTTGTATATATGGATACTTTGAGACCTGTCCTCAAACTATACAAATGTCCTCAAAGTATGCTTGCGCTTCAAATTATGTCCCTGAAGTAACTGTTGTACATACACACACATATATATATATATATATATTGAACTTTGTGCGGTAAATGTTGATCCAGTGAGAAGTTAGAACAATTGTTGATCCAACTATTTTACGTGTTTACTCAGATCCGCGTCGCGCAAACTGATATACTCTGATCCGTTCTAGATGCGCGTGTGACGTCGGTGGATCTGCACTTGCAGGTTTTCAACATACTCGTCGGTGATTTCACCAGTATTTGTTGATCCATCAACGGTTTAAAAAATCATACTGGATATGACTTTTTAGATCCAGAGTATATTCAAATTATATGCGACATTTACTTAGACAAAGTGGATCCGGAGCCAAAATTGACCAATAGGTACTCGAGCACGAAACGGCAACGTCGCGTTCTGCGTGCGACAGTTCACTTTTTCGCATCGCAAGTTCACTTGTTTGCCAGATTTCATTGCGATAAGACGACGTTTGCGCGGGTTTTAGTTATCTACCTTTCCTGTCGTGTGAGTGAATTTGTGCCTTGATTTGTGCTATTATGTTCGTTTGTCATGGATCAATCAGAAGATGATGGTGAGTATTTTATTGTTGATATCCATATTTGATTAACTATTAAGAAGTTACCTAGGTATTATAATAATCAGTTTATCCGTACGTGATCTCGTCTTAAATGCAGGGGGGCGGAGTTCTCAAAGTCTTTTTCTAATACTACCTTGATATAAAAAAGATGTGAATTTGATAACGAATAGGTACCTACTAAATCCTCATAGAGCTTGAAAATGGTAATATCTTTAGTTCTACCTATTTGCTACATTTCAAAACCTTAGTCAGATTTCGGGAAAACACAGGAAAAAATAGAGATATCTTTTCTAATTTTTTTTACGATCCTGGTTAATTTTAGGGATTAGAGCCGGTACACATTGGGCGATTTGAAACGCGCGTTTAGGTAACGCGCGCTTTTTTCTGTAGATTTCTGTCAAAGAGTACACATGAAAGCACGCGTCGGGCATGTGTACACTTTGACATAAATCTATAGAAATTGAGGTTCTCATAGCGCGCGTTTCAAAACGCCCAATGTGTACCGTACCGGCTCTTATTGTAGGTACTTATTAAAAGACAACTTTTAGGCTTACATTTTAATCGCATAGGTACCTATTTTTAATCCCCGACGCAAAAAGAGGGGTGTTATAAGTTTGACGCGTATGTCAGTCTGTCTGTCTGTCTGTGTGCCTATCTGTCTGTCTGTGTGTCTGTCTGTCTGTCTGTCTGTATGTGTGTCTGTCTGTCTATCTGTGTGTCTCGTGGCACCGTAGCTCCTAAACGGGTGGTCCAATTTCGATGCGGTTTTTTTAAAATGAAGGAGTGTTTGCCTGGGATGGTTCTTAGCCATGTTTTATCAAAATCGGTCTGGCCGTTTAAGAATTATCAGTTCCAAACTAAGGCAAGCATTTTTACGGCATATGACTCTGTGTATGACGTAGTAGCTCTTAAACGGGTGAAGCGATTGTAATACGGTGTTTTTCACTTATTAGCGTGTTTCCTGGCGGTAGTTTAAAGCCATGTTTCATCAAAACCGGTTCAGCCGATTAAAAATTCTCAGGTTTATACCAAAACCATGCAAGACATTTTTACAGCCCGTTACTTATAATTGAAGTAATGGGTATGGAAATAATTCAGATACTTTTAAAAAGTTTTAAATAACATAAAAATTACAAATTTTAAAAACCCCCTACGCAAACATTTATAAACAGCCCCTAAAAAGTAAAAAATAATATTTCATATTTTCACTTATTTGAAATATTGCATAGCATAGAATCAGTTTTGGTAGAGTTTTACATTCGTGTCGGGGTACCGCTAAATAAAATCCTAGACATTAATATTATTGAAAATTGTAGTGGTACTCCGACGCGACTGTAAAACTCTACCAAAACTGATTCTATGCAATGCAATATTTCAAATAAGTGAAAATATGAAATATTATTTTTTACTTTTTAGGGGCTGTTTATAAATTTTTGCGTAGGGGGTTTTTAAAATTTGTAATTTTCTTCTTAGTGAATGTGAATGTTAAAAAAAATCGTATAAGTACTTACTCAGAAGGGCTAGCACAGTTCGCCGCGAACGAGTTTGTCGCTTTTCGTCTCGTTCGGGCTCTGTTTAAAGTTCGCGAGTGTAAAAGGCAGAGCGGCGCGACAAGTGAGAAAACTCGCTCGTAGCTAACTGTGCAAGCCCTATACTAAAAAACGTAAAAGTATTTCAACACTTTTAAGGGAATCAAAACTTATAGGAAATAAATCAATATTTATTTACAGATAAAACAGCTAATGCTGTAGGGTTTCTTAACCCTTTAGATTATGTGTCTGAAAACGCGTCAGGAAGTTCGTCTGTCATATCCACAATTTCTGTCATTAAAATTCGTAAAGAAGATATCCCACAATCAGATGAAATGATATGTGACTCCGAATACGAATTAGAAGATGATTATCAAGGGTTATCAAAATCATCTAATACCATTACAAGTAGAGAAAATGCAAACCAGAAAGAAATTAAAGAGGACGTAAGAAATATTTACCTAATTAATTTGGAATCTCTCTACTTACTTATATAGGTACTTATATAAGGTGTTTCCTAATTAGATACAAATACTTAAACAGGTGATTAGACTCATGTTAACAAACAACTTCTACTTTATAACCTATAGACGGATCTCAAAAAAAATATTTGACTTCCCATGCAAAAGAAATCAGCTGATCGGCAAGTTACTATGGGAGTCAAAATATTTTTTGAGATTCAGCTATAGGTTCTTTAGTAAAAGTAGTTTGTTATCATGAGTCTAATCACCAGTTTAAGCATTTGTATCTAATTAGGAAACACCCTATATATTTTTTTTCATTTAAAAGGAATCAAAAATTTGAAGCTGGGAATTATTGGTACAACACGCTGGTAACACGTAGATATTTAGATTTATTTTGTACTTTTTAGAGGTATTTTGAAGTCGGGTTTTTCTTCTTAATGGATTTTTGGTCGGGGGTTTATAATTTTTTTTTTGCAGGCTTGCAACAAATATAAAATGGGTAAACAGATGGATGAAGTGGAGGTAAAATTATTGGGCGATGTACAACGAAACGAAGTTCCCTCAAAGCCTGAAGATGCATGTTTAGAAGTCAGTGGATTATCATCATTTTTAAATATATCTGGATTAACAGAAAATATACCTTCTATAAGTATGTCAGATGTGTCTGATGTATTACGAACCATTGAATCTCGAGATAATAACCAGGTAAATTTTTGAACCACTTTTTTATTATCTACTTACCTACAAATTATTTTATCTAAGTACGTACGTATAGTTACGCACCGATTATTATTTATTGTCAGCTTTAGGGCGTTGTCCCACCACCGCGTACGCTACGCACGTTTTGCACGAAAACGCCGGCACATCAGTACCTACAATAAGCCGCGTTTTCGTGCGCAACGTACGTAGCGTGTGTAGTGTTCGCTGCGGTGGGACCGCGCCCTTTTTGATTTTCTTATTCAACTTTGTTATTTGTTTTATCGTTTCAGATTACCCAAATGGAAACGAACACTGAAGAAAAAGACTTTTCACCGAGTGATGAATCCGATTTTGATCCCAATTCTGCTTACATAAGTGACGATGACATTGTAAGAATATATTTTCACTTGCTTACTTTAAATGATAGTTTCATAAAATTCAGTAGGTATAAGTCTACAGCTTACCACAATGCCTTTATTTTGTTTGTCTGTAGCCTATGTGATAACGGTACTTTCAACGAATTTTCTAAATACTTAATGTAGAATGTCTTAAATAGTTTGAAATTAAATATTTATATAATGCATCTTAGTATTTTAACACATCCAAATTACACAATTTATTTGACCATATTACCATTTCAGAGCACAAATGATGAATACTATGATGACTAGATAGTTAAAAAGCAAATGCGTCGAAATAGACGGAAGTGTGAAAACATTCAGAAAGACAAGAGCAGAAACACGATAAGTCGTCGTAAAAAACTCTCCAACAAGATTCAACGCAATGAAGATGAAGTAGTTGCACCGGAATTGCAGACAGAAGATCATGAAGTCATGTCGATGGAAATACAGACAGGAAGTCCTGAAGGAGTGTCACCAGAAATACAGAAAGACAGTTGTGAATATGAAGATGACAAGAAAATAAGTAAGCGTAGATGGGATAGAAGAAATGCTTGTTTTTATTGTCAAGAAATTATAACTAACTATTCAAGACACCTTTTGAGAAAACATCCAAACGAAATGGAAGTAATTAAATACAAATCTATTAACGACGTAGATATGAAAGTAAGAAAGCAAAAGAGGCAAGAAATAACGGACAAATTAAGAAACAAGGGAAACTTTTTACACAATTCTAAAGTTTGCTTTGATAGAGACGGAGAGAAAACTATATTACCAGCTAAAAGAAACACACAAGAATCAAGTCCATCAGCTTTTGCGACATGCAAGTTGTGTTTGGGCACATTCAAAAGGTCGACCTTTTTTAGACATTTCAAGAAATGCAGTGCCGGTGTTAATGATTGTCAAATTCCGGGTTGCAGAAAAAGAGTTTTGTACAATAATAGTATCACTATTATACCTAAAACTGAGTCGGCGAGTGTTGAACTCAGAGATAAAATTTTGTCTCATCTACGTTCAGATGAAATTTCTCTCGTTGTGAAAAACGATTCATTAATTCTTGCTTACGGGTCAAGACTACTTAAAAAGAAAAAAGAAAGGCGAAGCCGAAAAGCGATATGTTCAAAAATGAGAGACTTGGCTACTTTATTAATTGTACTTCGTAAAAAAGATAAAAGCATTGAAACACTTACAGATGTTTTAGACCCTGAAAAATATGACATCTTTATCGATGGCATCAAAACCATGTGTGGGTTCGATGAAGAAACGGGCTTCGTCAAAGTGACAAGTATTCCAGCTCGCATGCGGCCAGCTATTTTGGGTTGTATTGATATACTCTATACGCAGTCTATTATGTCAACAGAATCAACAGCTTACAAAGATGCGTTAAAAAAAAAGTTGGATGACTTCAAGCGTCTTGTTGAAATTAACTGGGAATGGGAGATTTCGTCAAATGCAGAAAAAACTAGAAAGCGGAAGAATATGACTAAAGAAAATATAATTCCATTAGAAGAAGATATTGCAACAGTTATGGAAAAAATACATAAATTAGAGGCTAAATATGCGCAAAGATTGAAGAAAAATAGAGATGCACTGAATTACGAAAATTTATGCACTGTAACAATATCTCACACAATAATGCTGGATAGAAAGAGAGCAGGTGACGTGGCTGAAGCCGAACTATCATTTTACGTTAATAGAAAAAATGAAGAAATACCAGAAAAGATTTTAGAAACTCTGACACCACAACAAAGAAAATCTGTCGGTGAACTCGACGTATTTCAAATTCCTGGAAAAAGAACCCGATCCGTGCCAATTTTGCTTACAAAAACCATGCGAGAAAACATAGATTTGTTAATAGCTTGTCGTGAAGATCTGAACATTCCAAGCTCTAATCGATATTTATTTGCGAGGCCTAACACGGAAGAACCTTTTGATGGTGGAAAATGTCTGGAAAAGATAAAAAAGTATTGCAATTTGAAAAGACCTGAAATGCTGACTTCTACTGGCATGAGACATCACATAGCAACCATGTCACAGATACATTCAAAACAAAACGATCAGTACACAGAGCATTTGGCAGGGTTTTTAGGACATGATGTAACAGTTCACGCAAAAAATTACAGATTACCCATGCAGGTCTTACAAAAAGCGGTTGTTGGGACGCAACTGATAGAGTATGAAAATACAATTAGATCACAAAATAAGATAGAAACGGTTACTTCACAGTCGAAAAATATCATACGAAACCAAGAAAATGAAAGTCCATTTGCGGAGTTTGAAAACACAAATACATCGCAGAGAAATCTAAACAAGATAGAAATTATTACGTCACGATTGGAGAATTTCATACAACACCAAATAAATGACAGCCCTAATGCTACAGTTGACCTCAACAATGCCCCTAATCGGATCGGATTATCTGAAAATATTAATGAAGACTCCGTTGATAGTAGCGCAGTTCCTGAAAATACCGTGACGAAAAATGTTGAATTAGATAAAACCATGAAAGAAGAAAACAAAGAACCTGTAAAACTAATCAAAAACACTGAAAAGGATGAAAAAGAGGCTAAATATAAATATAAAAAACGTAAAACTATAAATATAGAAGAAACGAACGAAAACAAAGAGACCGAATTGAATATTACTAAAAATGATAAACCAGGGAATCAATTAAAGTCTAAAAAATCAACAAAGTTTGTGAAACGAATTCAAAAGCAAGTATCTACTCAATCCAGCTCATTATCGGACAGTGACAAAAGTATTGAAGCTAATACAGATGATGATTTAAAGAAGCCTAAAAGATTTCAAAAAACACGACCTGTCAAAGTTTCCAAATTAACTGAAAGTGAGACAAGAGGAAAACTTAAGAAAAAGAAGTATAATGCAGATGAAAGTGACGATGAAATAATAGGCAAACTAAAGAAAAAGAAGTCTAATGCAGAGAAATGTGACGAAGAGATGAAAACTAACAATTCTGTAAAAGACTCCAGTTCAAGTGGAACTGAAAGTGACGATGAAAAAACACAAAGACGAAAAGTTACACATAGAAAATGGACAGACGAAGAAATAAAAGCAGTCAAGAAACACCTAAATTCCTATATACAGAAGAAAATAAACCCAGGCAAAGCAAAATGTATGGCAGTTTTAAAAAAAGAACCTGTTCTTCATAAAAGAACATGGATGCAACTTAATACCTACGTCAATAATATTTATAAAAAGAAGTAGAAGAAGAAAATAAAGAAGAAGAAAATCCATTATGTTTTTTTAATGAATATATATTTTATTTTGTTTTTGGTTATTGTTTTGATATACAGTACAGGGTATTGTTTCACTCTATGACGAAAATCAAAGGACTTATCTGCCCTTGAAACTGAACAACTTTCTACAAGAAACATGGGTCGCAATATGTAAAAAATAAATCCAACTTTTCATACAAAGTCACCGATCAGCTGATCGACATTAGTATGGAAAGATGATTTTGTTTTGTTGTATTTCGACCCATGTTTATTGGGGAAAGTTGTTCAGTTTCATGTGCAGATTACGTCCCTTGATTTTCGCCATAGAGTGAAACAACACCCTGTAGTGAAGCAATGTTTTCGTTTAATTGTAAGGACCTAAAGACTAGTGATTTATATAAGTAGGTAAGTAAGTGAGGTTGCAATGTTATTGATTATGTTTCTATAAAGGATTTTTTTATTAAACATTGTTTGAGATGATACCAATGTTCCAATTTTGAATAAAAATCTTTTGACTTTGACTTTAACTGTTTAAATAAAGCTACTAGCGACTTAAGTGAGTCACGTTGCGTATTATGTTATGATTGTGTTCCTTTTAAGGATATTTTTGAATTTTGTTTAAGATGACTGTTTTTAAATAATAAATCAGTATTCTTCTTTTTTTACTGTTTCGATAAATTCTAGTGACTACCGACTTATACAGGCTGTTTCCTAATTAGATAAAAATACTTAAACAGGTGATTAGATTCATTATAACAAACAATTTTTACTATGGAATCTATATCCAAATTTAAAAAAAAAGGGCCACTTCATAGAAACTTGCGATCGGCTGATTTATTTTGTGTGGGAAGTCTATTTTTTTTTAGATTTCGACAAATTGACCTCAGTAAAAGTTGTTTGTTTTTGTACGTAAAATCAACTCCGAAAGTATTTGTATCGAATTAGGAAACACCCTGTATAAGGGTCAGGTTGCAATATTTTTGATTATGTTTTTTGATACCTAGATACCTATTTTAAGTTTTGTTTGTGAGTATTTTGAAGTGAAGCAGTGTTTTTGTTTTCGAAGTGTCTTAAATGTTATTGAGTACCTATTTGGCTCTATATATCGTTTTATAGAACTTAAATAAATAAGTAGAAGATTTGTGGGACCTTGATTACATTTAGTAATATAAGTGCTATTAATCGTCCGATAAAAAACCGGACCGAAACACGACAAATGGGAACGGGGCGTTATAGCTCAATCTTTATTTTAACGTTAGATTCAGGTGTTCGCTTTGTTTACATTTTGGGTAAATTAAAAAAATTCAGACTCTTCTAACTTTGTACCTTCTGTTACTCGTACATACTTACTGCTTGCCTATGTTTAATTAAGTACCTGTTTAAATAAAACGGCGGGCAACTAAATAAACCTGTGTTTTATTCATATTCATACATAAGTATTTTATTAATTACCTACGCAATAGAACTCTAAATAGTAAAAAATAAACTTCAAATACCTATCAATGTACTTACTGGTACTTACATAAATAATGTCGCGACGTTTTTAGGGTTCCGTAGCCGAATGGCAAAAAACGGAACCCTTATAGATTCGTCATGTCTGTCTGTCTGTCTGTCTGTCTGTCCGTCCGTATGTCACAGCCATTTTTTTCTGAAACTATAAGAGCTATACTGTTGAAACTTGGTAAGTAGATGTATTCTGTGAACCGCATTAAGATTTTCACACAAAAATAAAAATAAACTATAAATTTTTGGGGTTCCCCATACTTGGAACTGAAACTCAAAAATTTTTTTTTGTCTATGGATAGGTCTTTAAAAATGATATTGAGGTTTCTATTATCATTTTTTTCTAAACTGGATAGTTTGCGCAAGAGACACTTCCAAAGTGGTAAAATGTGTGTCCCCCCCTCTAACTTCTCGTATAAGAGAATGATAAATCTAAAAAAAATATATGATGTACATTAACATGCAAACTTCCAACGAAAATTGGTTTGAACGAGATCTCGTTGGTAGTTTTTTTTTAATCGTCATAAATCTTAAACCGCAATCTTTTTGCGTCGGGGGTTAAAAAATAAACAAAAATACAGATCAAAGTTACAACGAACTACAAGAACTTTTATATGATGTTACTTGCTGCAACGGAACCCTTCATGAGCGAGTCCGACTCGCACTTGGCCGCTTTTTTTATAACTTGATGAAATACTTATGCCCACTTACGTACCTTAGTTAATTGCAAAGTAGCTTGAAACTTTCGCGACAAGCTTTTATATAATTAAAGTAAGTACCAGTACATTGATGGATATTTGAAGTTTATTTTTTCCTGAGCATTAATATAAAAGCTTGTTTTAATTTTTTTTTCTTTACGTTTATGTAATTTTATTTTCTACATTTTAGTCATTTGTATAGGCACTGTATTGCTCTGGTCAAAACAAATTCAATAAGCCCAAACACGATTTTATTACTAACACGGGTTATGTTGTGTAGTTCAGGAGATGTTATGGCCACCTTCAAGAAGCATCATCAGACCCTCGACACTAATAAAAATTAAAGCTCTTGTCAAGACAAATCCAACGAGCCCAAACTCGTCTAACGAGCCTAAAGACGATGGATTAAATGTTGTGTAGTTTGGGATAGTTTAAGATACAAAACGGCAACGTCGCGGCTGCTTTCAACCAATCAGATCGCTTCCTGTGCTCTGATTGGTTCATTTAAATCGGATCAACATTATCCGTAACTATCGCAAGGTGGATTTGTATATCGGATCAACTTCGGCAAACGCTAGGTAAGAAGTCCGATAGTGCAGATGTTGATCCGGTCGGAGCCACATTGGTTACCAGAGATGCATATTGGATCAACAAAAGGCGCCGGATCAACATGCGTTTTCGGATCAACAAAGAGCTCGCGTGAAGTCGCATCTGATCAACATTTACCGTAAAGGGATATCTATATATATATATATATATATATATATATATATAATATTATGTATGTCATGCCGACCGACCTTAAGGATAAATCTATTCTAAAATATCTACCTAGGTATACGTTATTAATCTTATCATATTCTCAGAAACTTGTCAGCTCTCATGCTAGGTGCTTTAACATAGTGACCCATCGCTTCAGAACTATTTTGCTACCTCTCGTAGCAGCGTATAACTTGCTCCGACATTTTTCAATACTATGGTGCAGAGGAAAAGACAGATAACTCTATATAGAAAAGACATGTTGCTTGAAAATTATGAGAAAAGTAGACTGTACTGGACTATGTTGTTCTCGACTGACCGCCTTGCGCGAAAGTACTCCCGAAGAGTCCTGATGATGATGAGTCATAATTTCCTCGAAAGTTTGACCTGTGCCTCCTTGCACAGTTAAACAAGGAGTCTTATCCGTTTTTTAGTATTCATGATGTCAACTTGCTTTAATTTTAATGAATAGGGTAAAATAATACTTTATACTTTGTTGTACACATAAATATAATTACAATTGCAGTTAGAAATAAGATGTACACAGGTGAGCTTTATCTCTAAGTAGAGATTTCTTCCAGCAAATCCCTCTGATAAATAAAAATCATAATAAATTAATAAGTAGACATTCATGTACACAAAACTACGTATCACACTATTAAATACTATATATATACATATATCCTTAATCCTTACACATACATTTTTTTTTCATTTTATTATGTACAGAAATCAACAGCGATACATAGCAGATATAAAATAGATAACAAATTACTTAATATTAAGGCCAATAACAGATTTAAATTTTGAATAAATTATACATATATGAGTTCTTAAACAGTAAAATTAACAAAAAATAAACACAAAAACTTAACCTAACAAAATAAAGGGGGGGGGGACTAAATTCGCTCAGTAGGGGTATTTTGAGAAAAGAGAGAAATTATGTTTTATTACCCTCACATCACATATAGGAAAATTACAAAACACAGCATAACTACATTCTATTACATACATGAATCTAATAATATGTTTGATAGTGAAATCTATTGCTGTGGATACTCTAAAATTAAGAGTTATAATATTAAAGTGCATTACAAGATAAAAAACCGGCCAAGTGCGTGTCGCGCCACCCACAATGTTGGGTTCCGTAGTTGCCCGGTATATAGAGGTTGGTCTACTAATACAGACCGCGCCAAACTTCTGGTCCCATACATTATAGGGGGCCAAAAGTTTGGCGCGCCCCGTACTCGTAAACCTGTAAAGCCTGCTTAGCTGTAATAGTTTTCGTTTTAAATTCATTATATATACTACTTCTGTGAATTTTTTCACATTTCTGTATACAATAGTTTAGCTAGCAGGGGGGGGGGACGCATCATTCTAACTAAAATTTTCACTTTAAAGCTTAATATTTCACCATCGGATCCCTAAATCGAAAAATGGTTTTTACACAGCCAATCCAACGATACCCCACACTATGGGGTAGACGAGAAAAAAAAATTCATCCCCAGTTTACTTGCATGAGAGGAACCCATTATTTTACCATTTTGTCGGCGTGATTGCTATGTATGCCAAATTACAGCTTTCTAGTACTAATAGTCTCTGCGCTAGGCCGCGGACAGACGGACAGACGGACATCCATCCATCCATCAGCCTGTTTCGTCCACTGCTGGACATAGGCCTTTCCAGTATTTCGCCACTCTTGGCGGTCCTCCTGGAAGAAATGCCCATACTCACACACGCTGGGCAGGCGGGTTGGTGAGCGCGGTGCCGAAACCCTTGCACCAGTGACGCCGCTGCCCGTCACCAGTCTAATTTATATAAGGCCCGGCAATTGCGGAAGGATATGCCGCCATCCATCGGTCCCAGGCAATGGTGGGCCGCCTGGTTTTTTTGCCTGAGAGCTGTTCTCTTACTCTACTAATAACTTCGGGAGGATTTCCGAGTAAGATGAAGGTACCTCCACAGTCGAGCCCGGCATTAGCTCTACCACCTAGTGGACCATTACCTACCAGACGGACATGGTGAAACTATAAGGGTTTCTTGTCGGACTACGGAACCCTAAAAAGAAAATAAGAAACCGATTTGAAGTAAGACGGCAAGCTTCTTGGGCACCCTGCCATGCGACAGCAACAACCTCGATAAGGTTTCTTACTTACCTTACCTTTAGATAGGTTTAATTTTAATTTATGTAAACTGTGGGTCTTTCATATATTAATTTAATTTGGATGTACAGTATTTTAATGACGTATCACTATTTTAGAAAAAAAATCTCGTACCAGGTTTTGAACCTGCGACGAGTAGTTGTAAGAAAAATCATTTGTGTCCCCGAAATAACTAGGTTTAAACGTTGTGGTACGTATCCCGTGTGCCCCGTTATCATGAGCCCGCTAGATGAATAGTTGTGACCCGTTTTGAATGTGGGGTTTATAATGGGCACAATGATGTATGATGATTAATGGTTACTTTTAGTCCTGGATAGTTATTTCAGTTGAATTTTAAATGAGCAGGCATCGTTAACTAGTTACCTCGTAGCAACAAGTCAAATGGTACAGCATCGTAGCTAGGGTTCCCAACCCTCCCGGAATGCCCGGGAGACTCCCGGAATATTGTTCTGCCTCCCGAGCTCCAGGAATGTACTAATTTCTCCCGACTTTCTAAAAATCAAACTAAATAAATCGCGCGCGCAATATAGTCGCCCGAAAGCATTTTGATGAACCTCAAAAAATTAAATCTATAACTAAAGTCAACAAATTTTTCACATGCTGTTTGAATTATTTACAAAAGTGGTATAATTTTGAACACCCGGAATACCAAGCAATGAAAATTTCATCACTGAAAGAACCGATTACAAATGACTCTCAAGAATTGAAAAAGCTTTGTCACGTTTGTTCTTTCTATTCCTGTCTATAATGCTTCTTGTAAACGCGTATTCAGCATGATGGAACAAGTGTGGAGCAAGGAAAGAAACAGAATTAATATAGGTATCGTGACTTAAAGCAGAGTTACAAATATTACAACATTTTGATTTTTCCTGTAAAACCATTTATGATTATGTGGTCAAAAACACACAAATATTAGATCCTTCTAGAAAGCAATCTAAATATAAATTAAAAAAATAAAAATTAACAACTAATGTACCGACTTTCCTTGAAAGCCCCACCGATTTATTCAAATCTCCCGGATTGGGTCCTTTGAGAGTTGGTAACCCTAATCGTAGCACTTAATCTACGTACGCGTCCTGAAGTAAATATGCGTCATAGCTACGATACGAGATATAATTATATTAAGATTGTATTAATTGATATAGTCATATTCATACTTGTTAAGTAATAAAAAATGTGGTCAAATTACAATTTTGAAGCTAGTTACAGTACAAAAGAAAGCGAAGTTTACAAAGCAAAATGAACCTGAAGCAAGCAAGCAGATCAAATGACTATTTTTGCAAATATCAACATTTACTGAAGCCAGAGAGCACTCTCTGGCTGAAACCCTAGTTTGTGTACTCAATTTTAATGTATTTGTAATCAGTTTGCTTTGTAAAATCTTTCTTTTGTACTTTTTTTTATTACCTAGCTCCAAAACTGTAACTAGTCTTTTATCTCATCTTAGTTATTAAAGTAGACTTTAAACCCATTACTTTATTTATATACATATAAAACCTTTGTTTAGTTAATGTTTATTTGCCTGATAAATTGTTAATTTGTATCGTGAGTTTTGTACACAATAAATAAATAATAATCTGTTATCCTATTGTAGGCCAAAACTCAATGCGGATAAAAGCAGAGCAAAATGATCATATTATTTATTGTACCTACACACAAAACATGGAGATATAGGTACATAGGTGAGCTTATCTCTTAGAAGAGATTTCTCCCAGCATATCCGGATTGATAAATAGAATTTATAAATGAGTAGACATACACACGCGTACACTAAAATCAACCAATACATCAATACATATTTATAAAATAAATCAGTAGAAGCCGCTGTGTCTATACATTGAAGAAAAGTTATAGAAATAGAAAGGGGATGACTAAGGAAGAATAATAGAACACATATCAACGATTTTTAGAATTCTTTTCTACATATGTCTGTTTGTTCACGCACATCTCTAAAACTACTGAACGGATTTTCATGTAATTTCCACAGCTGTACATAGCTTAGTTTGGAATAGAATATAGCCTTCATTTCATAAAAATCGGATCTCGGAAAAAAAAAATCGTCATTTAAAGATTTTTGGAATTTACTTTTCTAATAGTAGTGATTAGAAGTTATGTAGCAAATAATAATTCCCGAACGTTTGTAAAATTTGGTTAGAATTCATTTTTGGGTTATTTGATTGGTATTTATTTGCGCTTTGGTAAAACATGGTAACAGGGTCTGATGATTGGACTGGAAAGTGGGTACGGGATCTCCTCAACGAACAACAGCAGACCCCTCGAATTTGGGCTTATTTGATTGGTCTTTATTAGCACTTTGGTAAAACATGGTAACAGGGTCTGATGATGAGCACTTTGGTAAAACATGGTGACCATGGTCTGTGATGGAAATGAAAAATGGGTACGGGATCTCCTCAATGGACAACAGCAGACCCTTCGAGTTTGGGCTTATTTGATCGGTATTTATTAGCACTTTGGTAAAACATAGTGACCAGGGTCTGATGATGAGACTTGGAAGATGGGTACAGGATCTCCTCAACAGACAACAGCAGAGCCCTCGAGTTTGGGCTTATTTGATTGGTATTTATTAGCACTTTGGTAAAACATAGTGACCAGGGTCTAATGATGAGACTTGGAAGATGGGTACGGGATCTCCTCAACAGACAACAGCAGACCCCTCGAGTTTGGGCTTATTTGATTGGTCTTTATTAGCACTTTGGTAAAACATGGTAACAGGGTCTGATGATGAGCACTTTGGTAAAACATGGTGACCATGGTCTGTGATGGAAATGAAAAATGGGTACGGGATCTCCTCAATGGACAACAGCAGACCCTTCGAGTTTGGGCTTATTTGATTGGTATTTATTAGCACTTTGGTAAAACATAGTGACCAGGGTCTGATGATGAGACTTGGAAGATGGGTACGGGATCTCTTCAACAGACAACAGCAGAACTTTCGAGTTTGGGCTTATTTGATTGGTATTTATTAGCGCTTTGGTAAAATATGGTGACCATCGCATATAGTCGTTCAAAAAATCATATTCTTTTGTTTCCCTTATTTCCACGAAATCTTTTCGACGCGGGCGGAGCCACGGGCAAAAGCTGGTATATTAATATAATTACACGTTACACCCTATACGTTATAACAAACTACAATTATAATGTACCTACATACATTATTTTATTCTTGATAATAAATAAGAACACCCGACAAGTGCGACTCGGACTCGCTCACCGAGGGGTCCGTACAAATTTGTTGGTAAAAATTATAAATATTTTATGAAATTTAATTAAGTAAGTAAAGGATATATGAATATAATCTGCAATATTCCGCTAAACAATTCTTGTCGTGCTATTCAAAATGCAGACTCGTGCACCGCCCGCCCGCCCGCATAAAAACATGCAACAAGCAAGCGATACAAGCAAAGCAATCTTAAATAACAAGCAAGAAAACTTATCGACACGTGTTTCGCCTCTGAACGAGGCATCCTCGGGATGTGTTGCTAGCCCGGCTTCTCCGCAGCAACTGATATGTTGCTCGCCCAGCCGCTCCGCAGCAACTGATGACTAGCTGCTGAGCTGTCGGGCGAACAACATCAGTTGCTGCGGAGCGGCTGGGCGAGCAACATATCAGTTGCTGCGGAGAAGCCGGGCTAGCAACACATCCCGAGGATGCCTCGTTCAGAGGCGAAACACGTGTCGATAAGTTTTCTTGCTTGTTATTTAAGATTGCTTTGCTTGTATCGCTTGCTTGTTGCATGTTTTTATGCGGGCGGGCGGGCGGTGCACGAGTCTGCATTTTGAATAGCACGACAAGAATTGTTTAGCGGAATATTGCAGATTATATTCATATATCCTTTACTTAGTGATGGACTTCCGCAAGGTAACGCCTATTTCAATTAATTAATTAAGTAAATCTTTTGTGTTTTAATTACGAATGTATAGTTTTATCTTTTTCCCTATACTTTTAGTATAAGACGGAATTACTTGCCAAAATTAAATTTTTAGTCCTATGTCAACGGAAAATACCCTTTAAATTTTGATTCCCTTGAGAGTGTCGAAATATACGTTTTTTTGCGGCATAAGCGGCCATATATTTTTTTAAGTTAACTTAGAAGTTTGATTTTTTCACAGCTACAAGGACTGTAGACTTGAGTAAGTATATAATTTTAATTTCAACTCGATACCTCGACGCGTTCCCGAGATAAAGGGTTTTGACAGACAGACGGACGGACAGACGGACAACAAAGTGATCTTATAAGGGTTCCGTTTTTACTTTTTGAGGTACGGAGCTCTAATAAAAATAAATTAAAGCGAAAAGTTAAAATTACCTAACAATAGTACAAATGTTGCGTGTAGAATTGGGTTGATTGTATAGTAAGAAATCCAAAACCTTTCACCAAAATAAAAGAACAAATAGGTGCACGACGAGCAGAGCGAGAAGGAGCAAATATATTTGGAGGGCCAAGCGAAGTGGAGCAAAGCTAGGTGACCCCCCCTAGTTTTAGTAGAAATATGGGCAGAGCATGTTATGCCCAATTCTACGATGTACCGGCGCCATATTATCTATAGATACCGTGGCGAAGGGTGAAAATTTTTTAAAAGGGAAGCCGGACGTAGAAATTGCCTTAGTCAGAAAAGCAACCAAGGAAAACATTTTTTTTTTACTTTGCAATTCCTTGTCAGCCAAGTGTATTTGTCGTATTGAGATTTATGGAAATTTTTGATAAAGCGAAGAACACGGAATAAAAAAATGTAGTTTGGTTGCCATTTCCTAAACAAGCCGATGGGAATCGTGTTATATGGACCCTTCGCCACTCATAGATACCAATAAAATTTAAAGGTTTTCAGTTTAGTTTATTAACACTTATCAGTTTATTATTATTTAAAAAAATATCGAGTGTAGGGCAGTCTCGATCTTGTGTTGCTATAAACTAAAATGTACTAAATTTAGAGCGGAGTTATAACAATATAAATATATACACACGATCCAAGCCGAGCCTTTAGAGTAACAGGTGTTCAGAATGCTTGCACTAGAAGCCGATAGTAAAATTTCTCTCGAGCTCAAAACTGGGGATAATAATCCACCTTGCGAGATTTGCAAATCTCTGCCTGCGATATTATTGAAAACTATTTCATCCATACGTATGTACTGTCGAGGGAAATGGAGCAGGCAGAGCGAAAAGTGGATCAACGGAACTTTCCCCGCCAATAAAAGCATTATAACCACGTTTTTCTCTGTGGTATAGGCAAAGACTACATCACTGAGAAAACTGGTAATCATAAAATTGAGTGAATTCACCTGAAATAATGATGATTCACGTAAAGTAGGGAGCATACGGGCATCACAATAAAATATGATGAAACTACTGTTGCTGCTGCTAGCGTTATAATATGACGCACAGTCACTATGATTTTGTAGGAAGCAGACAGAATTATGCGCTCCGTCAAAGTTTCTATAGTAACAGTAAGCATACCGTAGTGTGACGACGGACCTCTTTTATGGGGAAAGCATGATGTAATACAAAAATGATAATTTTATTTTCTGTGACCAATTTTACGGTGATTTGTCATCATAATATTGCGTTACTTACCGTAAAAACTCGATTATTTCCTCAAACGTTTTAATTACAGCATAATATTTTCCAATTATTACCAAATTTAAAACAATTCACCGTATTTTAAACTTGTGTTATCCTATTTTATAATGAAGCCAAAAAGACATTTTTCTCAGTGAGATCTGCATTTGCTACAATTTTAACAAAACTATCCCGCCTTTTAAAACATTTCACATAACTTTCGTGGCCGGTTAAGATAACGACACACTAGGGGCACAGATTATTATAATAGTTATTAAGGAGGGGGCATAAAGAGCGCGATCTGCGTTCTAAGCAATCTGAACGCGCGTTCTCCTTGACCTCGCCGTGCCACGGTCAGTGTGTGTAAAGATTACAAAGATTACAGTGACCGCAGAACGCAAAACGCGGAACGTGGCTGTCTGGTCCACATTTTATTTTATTGTCCTCATATAATATATATTATAACACAACTAGCTTTTGCCCGCGGCTTAACCCGCGGTGAATTAGTTTTTGTATACTCCTATAAAATCGGTCAATATTTTTCAGCCCAATCGGTTTCATAAGTATAGCGTTAAAGAGTGACGCATCACTTTTCTATAGAAACTTGACACCCCATTGCCATCCCATTGGAACTGATTTATGGGATAAAAAGTAAAAGCCTATGTCCTATTCCAGGTCTAGAAATACATTCATGCAAAATTTCAGCCCAATCGGTTTGGTAGATACGGATACGGCGTGAAAGAGTAACAAACATCCATCCATCCATCCATACATCCAAACTTTCGCATTTATAATATTAGTGGGATAGTGGGAAGTCTGATACTTCTTTTAATTAAAATTGATGTAAAACTTTACATATAGTGTTCCGAAAGTGCATAATTAAATAAATTTCGGTTTCACATGAATAAATAGATTTTACAATTTAGTGAAAAAATGGTTTTGGTAGAAAACAGTTACAAACGTCAGTTTATGTACGTATCCATAACTCGTTGATGTATCCTTATAAACACAATATATGTACAGACATGCTTAACCATAACCCGTATCATGCTAATGCATGCTAAAGATGATGTTGTGACGAGAATAGAAAAAGAAATGCTAAGGTGGTTTGATTATGAATAAAAACCGGCCAAGTGCGTGTCGGGCAACGTGCAATGTAGGGTTCCGTAGTTGCCCGGTACATGTAAGTGGGTCCACTAAATACAGACCGCGCCAAACTTCTGGTCCCATACATTATAGGGGGCCAAAAGTTTGGCGCGACCTGTACTCGTAAACCTGTAAAGCCGACTTAGCTGTGGTAAAATTTCTATAAACAACCGTTTAGCCGACAGGGGGGGACGCTTCATTCTAACTAAAATTTTCACTTTAAAGCTTTCTATTTCGCGAACGAATCCCTAAATCGAAAAATGGTTTTCACACACCCTCAATGTTTTTGAAAGGCCTATTCTACGATACCCACACTATGGGACAGACGAGAAAAAATTTTTTCAAGATTTTATTTTATCGTTTTGTCGGCGTAATTAATATTTGTATCCATACCAAATTACAGCTTTCTAGTACTAATAGTCTCTGAGCTAAGCCGCGGACAGACATACAAATGGACATGGCAAAACTATAAGGGTTCCTTGTCGAACTACGGAACCCTAAAAAGGATGAATGAAAGTAGAGTGACTAATTTATGGCGCGCAAGTGGAAGGTAAAGCTTGACCGGGCCGCCCTAGAATAACGTAAGTCGACCAAATTGGCGATATACTAAAAAGGAAAAACCGGCCAAGTGCCAACTTTAACTTGGCCGGTTTTAGTATTTGTTGTTATAGCGACAACAGAAGTACATCATATGTGAAAATTTCAACTGTCTAACTATCACGGTTCATGAGATACAGCCTGGTGACAGACGGACAGACAGACGGACGGACAGCGGAGTCTTAGTAATGGGTCCCGTTGGTTACCCTTTGCGTACGGAACCCTAAAGGGGCAATATAAAAAGTACCCGAGGTAGAAAAGCTTTTATGTCTATATTGATGGATGTGGTGTGGAAGAAGCGAAGGTGTGTCAGGATCGTAGCAGATAGAAATCTGTAGTCTCCTCGGGAGACAAGCGGAAGTATATCTATGTAGGTACAAATGCACTATCATGCTTCTAAACAGGGTCATAATATGGAGGTGATAGAGAACACGGTGGAAAATCTGAACGTTTTATCAAAGTCATGAAGATGGCAAAGGAGGTAATTTGTTATTTTCCTTCATATTAAAGCTAAATCATGGCTAGCTTTAATTTATGTTTCTTCACTTTACCTCACATTTACTTCACAGTTTCATTTGATATTTAGTTTTGACATAAATTGCGAAGTATAATATATTCATGTGTCCCCGGGAAATTGTATAATTTAGTTGTGTATATGAACACTAGGTTTTTGTTAGGTTATTAATAAACCAACTAACTAAAACCTACCATGCAATTATAATGTCATCACATCACATCAGTCACTATTGAAATTACAGCTTTGACATAATACTGTTTCGAAACTACTTTAGGTATAGGATAGTTGTTCTTAATTTGACCTCTTAAGTGTTATAAATACACGAAAAGGTACAACTTGGGTGGGCGTAATTGGAGGTTGTATAAAAACGGGTTGTGTTAGTGTTAGGAAAAACTGTTTGCTTGAACTCAAATTGATACAAAACTTAAAAACGCGTTAAATATTTCTTAACCTTATATTTAACTTTACCATGTGCAGTTGAAACACTTTTCTACTTGGCAGAATTGTGATGGTGCAGTTACATTTGCATATCAGTTATAGCCCTTCTCCTACGCCGTAGAATAAAAAAATCGTAGCAATTTTTACGTTGCTACAAGTCGTAGCAAATGAAATCTGCAGCGATGCGTGCATTCTAGGTCACCATGTAAAAGCAAGTAATAAGAGCTGGCGTGTTTATCTATACTTATAATAAAGTAGTAAGAATGTCGTGTCTGTACATTGAATATTTTTGTGAAATTTTTAATGAAATGGATGTATTGTACTGAGGCCAAAACTAAAATTTTTGTTTTTTTTGTCTCTTTGTATGTATGTTCCCTTTAACTAGAGAATTACTAAACGGATTTGGATGCGGTTTTTTTTATTATTATAATCGTACCTTTATCGTATCCTTACATTATTGATACATTATTATAAGTTATAAGGGGTATTAATAAAAAATCGCTCGAGGCAAAAACGGGGCATAGATTGAATAAAAGCAGGCGGAGCCACAGGCAAAGGCTAGTAGTAGAATATGAGATTTACATCATTAAATTAAAGTTCAATTTATTCAATGGCTAAGCTTGTTGTAATATACTATATTGTTTTAAGCTTATTAAACTTTAATTTCATTAAGTGCCAGTTTCTGAATTAAGAAAGTCTCTCTAAGTGGATACATAAGTGACGAATTAGCCAATCACAGCGCTGCATTTCAAAGTTAAGCACTACTTGACTAGAAATTCTCAATTGTGAAATCGGGGGTAAGTGATCTTATTACTCGTAAGTCAAACCATACTTACAATATACTCGCAAATTTCCTACAAAAACGCAGGAATTTCAATATTGTCGGCAAGGCAAATAAACTTGGAAGATGGCTTTAAAAATGTTCAGGAAAATGATCTTCATTTTCGAGGAGGTACGAGTAAATATGTAGGCGTGTTTGGTAAAAAAAACGCGTTTTAGAAAGGAACAGCCTTGTCCCGATAATAGAACCATTCGTATTGAAGTCAGGCGCTCTCTGTGTTAGGTAATTGGTAAAACAAGATAAACAGAACAATTTGGCTTCGAAAATAACAATGTAGTACTCGTGTATGTATTGTTTAGGCGAACAACATCTACAGGGAGATTCAAAACTAATGAGTTCGACTGATGACGTCACGGTGAGAATCTCTCGGGTTCTCAGGTGCTTCTGAGTATGGATTGTGCAATTTATGTCGCAGTTTACACGCGTACACACACGTTTCATTTACGTCCCAGCGTGATCGAACCGTTTGGTAAAATTTGCTATCTTTAATATTTAAGGTACTTTCCCTCCAAGAGGCATTCGCTTAGGGACATAATTGTTTAGAAAGTAAAAAATATATATTAAAGAAGCTATACATAATATAACTAAATATGCTGATAAATGGATATGCTTTCCATCCATCCATCCATCAGTTCGTGTTCGTCCACTGCTGGACATAGGCCTTTCCCAAATTTCGCCACTCATGTCGGTCCTCCGTCCTCCTCATCCAGCCGCCCCCCGCAGCGTCCTTCAGGTCGTCGGTCCAGCGGGCACGAGGTCGTCCTACACTACGCTTTGCTGTACGTGGTCTGCCTTTCGGCCCCAACGGCCATCATGTCGGCGACAAATATGGCCTGCCCACTGCCACTTCAACTTACTGATTCTGCAGGCTATGTCGGTTACTTTAGATCTACTGGATATGCTTTATGCATTAAAAAATATTTCTATAGCGGTGATTTTCATCTAACCCCATTCTGCCAGTATGATTATTATTTAATATTTATAATAAGGCATCAAAATCAAAAGAACTTAGTGTTTACCTAGATACCGTATAGAATCGAAATAATCTTATAATCAGTTGCTGCGGAGAAGCCGAGCTAGCAACACATCCCGAGGATGCCTCGTTCAGAGGCGAAACACGTGTCGATAAGTTTTCTTGCTTGTTATTTAAGATTGCTTTGCTTGTATTGCTTGCTTGTTGCATGTTTTTATGCGGGCGGGCGGGCGGTGCACGAGTCTGCATTTTGAATAGCACGACAAGAATTGTTTAGCGGAATATTGCAAATTATATTCATATATCCTTTACTTAGTGATGGACTTCCGCAAGGTAGCGCCTATGTCAATTAATCATAATCTTATAAGCTTACAATTATAAATAACACATCAATTTTAAAAGGGCTTAGCATTACTGAATACCTAAAAATAACTAAACAGAAACACGACACTTGCTTACTTTGGAAAAAAAACATACCAATGACATGACCAATATATGATAATAAATAACCAAAACTTAAACGAAACATTTACATGTGCAAATTTCTTTTGTTGTTCCGAAAAGTTTTGCATATACTTTGTGTAAAATAATTTTATCTCTGATTGGTATACAACGACCCTGTATATTATCGATCGCGATGTTTGAACCGCTGCGTCACAGAGGTAAAATTTATTTATGCGAGTATGTAGATCAACTTACACAAGTATGACCTTACATTACCAAGTTATCGTGTTAATTTGACGTTTTTTCTGCTTACGTAGCTATTTATTGGATTAAGAAATGTTGATATAATGTAAATTGACCTCAAATATTCCACTGAAACCTTCACAAATACCCTGAAATATGATATTTAGATACTTTCTGCTTCCCCAGACGCTTCGAAGAGTTATTGCTTACCACCCACGGCTTAGGATTGAGTATAAGACCTAAATAAAACCCACAAGGTCTGTTAAGAGTAAGCTCGAAATATTGTGCAGGTTCTGACGATTTTCGTGGTGTTCTGATCTGATCGCCTGGTAAATAAATTAAGCCCTATTTCCTGTGTATCTTTTCTATGTTTTGTATGTTAAATACATCGTCTAATATACATTTTTTTAACGTAGCTATCTATTGTCTAATTCTACAACAATTTTTCTATCTTAGCTGTTTGTCGGCTAATTCTACAACAAGTTTTATATCTTAGGTATCACTCGTCTAACTCTACAAAAAGTTTTTTATTTGAGATATCCTTTGGCCAATTCGGCAACAATTTTTATATCTTAGTTTTATCCATCGTCTAATTCTACAACAAGTTTGTATCTTAGCTATACACAGTAGAATAATTAACAAAAGAAGCTGTTATACGAATCTGATTGGTTCAATATAAATATATATTACTTTGGCAGTGTGATGCTTTGCTTATGTTTTTATACGAAATTTATCGTCAACTATGAGTTCTTGATAAAAGGATAAGAAATAATAAATATGGCGGCGCGGCGTTTATCGTGCATTCCTAAAAAAAGTTTTTTGCCACAAAAGATTTACCAATATCTACAAAGCATTATACCAAAATCAAATTAAAACTTAATACTGAAATTCCCATGAAAGTCACAATAAAGCTACAAAATATTATGTACCCATTACTTCTGTATAATGCTTTTAACTGCAACCCGCCCCCACCATTTGGTGGAGTTACCGCGCTGCCGCCGCCGCCCGCCCGCCCGCCTACGCGAAGCAATAATAAGTAGTTATTACGTGCGCGTTATATTTTTTTGTCGTAAGTAGCTTTATATCCCGGTGATTCGATAACGATAAATCTTACAATATTGGACACATTACATTGTTTTAATTAAATTTGGTTTTCTCGTCCATCCTGAAGTCATCTAAACACTTTCCTGATTTATGTTTTGGCGTAAACTCAGTTTAATTTTTTGTAGTCTTTTTAATAATATTAAATCAATCAACTAGTTTTTAAGTAACCAGGAATAGCTTAACCTAATTTAGTTTGTAAATTTACATAAGAAGCCAATTTAATAAGACCTATCTATATCTTTAACTTAATAACTTTCTTTACATAAATATGTAGCCACACAGGAGTATACAAACAATACAGTACAGATTTACCTATAGCGATCTTTGAATATTGGTTTGCAAATCGTCGCTTTGGTAGTGAAGAGAGTCAACCCACATTTTATGCTAATTGAATAGAGACAACCCACCAAAGTAGTTATTAAAATACTTTGGTGGGTTAATTGTCTCTATTCACCAGAAGTTAAAATATTTTATTCTCATTCTAATTGTGCTATTTACTCAATTAGCATAAAATATTTTAACTTCTGGTGAATAGAGACAACCCACCAAAGTATTTTAATAACTACTTTGGTGGGTTGTCTCTATTCACCAGCAGTTAAAATATTTTATTCTCTTCTAATTGTGCTATTAACTCAATTAGCATAAAATGTGGGTTGACTCTCTCCACTACCAAAGCGACGAAATGTTAAGTTTCTAGGTGGTAAAGCTGATGCCTGGCTCGACTGTGGAGGTACCACCATCTTACTCGAAAATCCTCCCGAAGTTATTCAGGGGAGAGTAAGAGAACAGCTCTCAGGCAAAACCAGGCAGCCCACCATTGCCTGGGACCGATGGCTGGCGGTTTATCCATCCCCAATTGCCGAGCCTTATATAAACCAAACTGGTGACGGGCAGCGGCATCACTGGTGCAAGTTTTTCGGCACCGCGCTCACCCACCCGCCTGCCCAGCGTGTGTGAGTATGGGCATTTCTTCCAGGAGGACCGCCAAGAGTGGCGAAATCCTGGAAAGGCCTATGTCCAGCAGTTGACGAAACAGGCTGATGGATGGATGGATGGAAGCTTTGTAAATATGAGCCCTGAGACCTAAGTTTCTAAACAAACTGTATTTTAGGTTTCAGTTTCTCCCCATTTACGATTTAAAACATGAAATAAACTAAATACCTTTGAAATTTTTCTTAGTAAACGTATACTTTTAATTTTACCTACCGTCTATTCCCAATAAATCGTTACCTGTACCGCCGGAAACCCACCGGAAATAATCCGGGAATACTTCGGAACGTCCCGGAACTCGTTTGTCACCGGAAAACGTGAGGTAAGGCTTTGTGGTTCCCAACCGATCGCATCTCTGCACAACCCACACGCGTACTATCGGAGAAATTGCGAAACCCACTATTCGGTCAACAAAACTTATTCATACTTATTCAAAACTTATTATTACACACAAAATATTAATAGAAACAATAATTTTAAAATTTACACACTTAAGCCAGCTTATCTCTGAAAGAGATTTCTACCAGCAAATCCAGGTGATAACAAGATGCAGTATAAATAATACAAATGTACAAGAAAATACACAAGAAACCAATTTATAAAAAGCCAAAGCCTATGAATAAAAAAACGTAAATGCACAGCAAGGTCTACTTATACTAACTAAATACAATATAAGATAGTTTACTTGCTTTTTTGCCGCCATTTTTTTATTTTTTGTTTCATTCTTTCCTTGAATGGAAAAGGCAAAGGTTTTTGCAACCATGAAGACTAGACGGCCTTTTCAAAAATTGGCGCAAAAAAGGACTCAAAAAGAAAACAAATAATAAAATTAACATGACACGCGCTGTGTTCAAAATTGGCTGCAATGACTATGGCTATTATATCTTTGCATATTCCTTCTGGCCCGAGGCATAGTATTTAGATGTTACATGAAGCCTCGACCGAAATCAGAAAATATTCGAGTGTAAAATGTACGGTTTTTATCTTGTTGTAAATGTTTATGATATAACTTTTTGTTATTTCTATGTTTGTAATTTTCATGATTTAATTTTTTGTTAATTCTATTTGTATATATTAATTTGTATAACGAAATGGATAACTTGTAATGTTGTACAAATTTTATGTAAATAAATAAATAAATGAGTTTAACATAGATTTACTTACGCCTTACAGACTTTTTTTGTAAAATATAATCAGTTAGGACCGGAAAATATTGGTGTCTAGAGCTCTCGTATGAACCTCGTTTAACAAGTTTACCGCTGCTGCCATAAAATGCACCTCCGCCATTCCAAATTCACATCTATTTACTATGCGCTTAGAGTGAATGCAAATGTCTTTGAAGTTGTCGGTAATAGATGAAGACAGCACCTATTGGTTTAGAACTTCGGCATCGACTTTGTAGACATATAATTACTCGGAGAGTACCTGTATAATTGCAGATTGAAAATTTCAGTAGAATGCTCAACTGCTAAACTTTACCTGCGGCAGTGATTTCGCTTCCTACTGGGTATATAATATTGACACCGTATGATGACTTAAATTGCTTATTTGCGAAAAAAATGCTATTTCTTTTCATTTTATTTCAAACCTAATTATGGCGTAAAGGCGCGTTCATTTATATAAGATTACTAGGTTTTGCCCGCGGCTCCGCCCGCGTGTTATTCGGTTTAACGACATGCTTTTTTCCACGATAAAAAGTAGCCTATGTGTTAAATTAGGGTATAAGCTATTATCTATTCTAAATTTAATCTAAATCCGTCTAGCCATTTTGGCGTGAAAGAGTAACAAACCTACACACACCCTCACACAAACTTTCGCATTTATAATATTAGTGTGATTTCACTTGTCCGCCAAGAAGCAGATCAAATCTGAGATTTTCACAATTACGAATCTTTAGACAAATCAAAAAAACAGGTGCGGCTGCAAGCGAATCGAAGCAGAGCGGAGCAAGGCAACCTTTTCATTTGATTACGTAATGCATGGGACTCATGGGATTGTGTTCACGGCATAATTTGTATTTTCACGACAAAGGGCGCTTTTTCGAGAAAAAGCCGTTTATGCTATCATATAACGACTTAAACAGAATCGCGAGGGTTATTATCATTATAATATATTATGATAATATCTCCTTGCGATGAGTAAATTGCCAAGTGTTTAAATATATAAATTTATTTCTGTTATGGTTTTAGAACTACATTTAAACAAATATATGTTTTTTCATTAATAACAGCAAATAAATATACAATCAAATGCGCTATATTTCTTTGCTGTCATTAATTTAGACAAATAATTATTCACGCCGTCATAACTGTACCACGATACAAAATAATGAATAAGCGAGCGAGATTTGCTCTAAGTGGTCTACAAAGTAAAAAAATAAATAAACTTAATCTGCCATAGCCCGTTAAAACAAAATATAAAAGCTTTACTGAATGAACTTTTGTTTTGCAATATTTCTCGATACCCATCCTCTGTCGTTAATATTTTGCTCTCCATTTTTATCACGGAATACTTATTCTTTATTCTAGAGTTTTTCAATTTCAAGATATCATCGCTTAAGCTTTTAAGCTAAGCTCAACTCAAACACAAGCTTAAAATAGTTGAACCAAGTAACTGAATGTTTTAAGACTGCAGAATGAGTTCAAGTCCATTAAGTTATAAAGCTAAAGTATCAACTCAATTTCCTTGTTGTCATAGTAAAATAATTAAGAGTTCGTCTTAAAGTTTGGGCGCTTACCCTTTTTCATTGGTCTCTGTAAAGTATATTTTTGCACGAAGGAGGATTCTGACAGTTAGTGGAAATGCGCTTTTAACGCCTATGATGCATGACCTATTTCACATTGAAAATTTCAAAATTTGCGACAAAACGCATTTTCCACTATAACCAACTGCCTCCTCCTCCTCCTTTGAGCAAAAAATATACTTTCGTAATAGAAATATTTTTTTTTTATATAAAAAACATACCAATTTTTTCACAAAACCTGAACAAAATTTTCCTTTTACCAGCTTCATGAATAATGATAATGGTTTCGCATAATGACTGTGCTTCGCACACAACAGGTGCGGCCATGCATCACGCCTGATCCCCGGACGTAGCGATGATCGATATCGAATGTGGAATTGGGGGCTTGTTGCAACTTTAATAGGGGTTAAAGGGTTAAACGTGATTGTCTGACATCGTGTTTCGTGGCTAAACATTTTCGAATTTGTGTTTCACTGAGAACGCGGGTTAACTTGTGAACTTGGTGTTTATTAGCAGCGCCTTCGGAGTAAAATGCTGCTAGAAAAACAAGATGCTATGCTTTTGAATACGTCGAGTTGACGGTATGCTTAAATTTAACACTTACGTGTTCCTATCACGTATATGCATTTTGAATATAAATTTAGTACTTGCTATGCCGTACAAAAAAGAAGACGTGAATCTATAAAGCTGGGAGCACTAGCATATACGTCTTTTTAGGTACCACACTCTGTTTTGATTATTTTTTAATGCGATGGGCCATGTTTCTACTTTTCGAGCACAAATACATTTGTTTCAGATCCTGCACGTTAACCTTACAATGTTTTCGTTTTGGCGGTCGCGGCGCGGCGGTAGAATTCAAACCCTGATTTAGAGACAAGCACCCTATCGACTGACTAAGCTGTTCGGCTACGCTACGAAATCCAATACTCCCAGAACTATGGACGGTGAACAGGCAGCATTACTCTACCCCATTCACTAGTTCAATGGATTGTTGCAGCGTAATAACTTCAAGCTGCATTTATCCAATCTAACTGTCAAATATCGTTGGTGCTGTTAAATGAAGGGTATAATTGAAATGTCTCTGAACTTCCAACAACCTCAAGGAAATTGAGACTCTTGATAGAGATGGTCAAACTTTGGTAACAGTTTGAACAATCAGAACTTGTCGTTGAAAAGCGAGCTGGCGCGGCGGAGTGTGAGGTATGAGAGGTTAATAAATCCATATTTCATCTTTTAAACTTGAATTTTAAAACAGCATGTGTATCTCTATCAAATAGGAACGATAAGAGAAATTGCATTTATCTGGTCTCATTTAATCGTACATCCCATCCCACTATACCACTAATATTATAAATGCGAAAGTTTGGATGTATGTATGGATGGATGTTTGTTACTCTTTCACGCCGTAACTACTGAACCGATTGGGCTGAAATTTTACATGAATTTAGTTCTAGACCTGGAATAGGACATAGGCTACTTTTTATGCCATAAATCAGTTACCATGGGATGAAAATGAGCTTTCAAATTTCTATAGAAAAGTGATGGGGTTTCACGCCATGCTTACGAAACCGATTAGGTTGAATTTTAGCATAAATGTAGTTCTAGACTTTGAATAGGACAAAAACTACTTTTTCCCTTTGTTCCCATGGAAAAACTATAAAAGAGACACACAAAATGGGAAACAGAGGCGCATAACACACGCATTTCACCAGATGTGTTTACTGTAGGTAACAGTCCGAATAATATGGACTGATTTTATAGGAGTACACAAAAACTAATTCAACGCCGGTGAAACCGCGGGCAAAAGCTAGTAAGAAATAAAACGGTTCTTTGTTATAACCAGCGAAATGGGGTTTTATTATTTTTTCTAACGTTAATAATCTGCTTTCTTTTCAACTGCTAAGAAGAAAATTAAAGTTAACGATGCTATTCGCTTGTATCAGTTTCAATAATGTGTAACTGTAAAGTAGCATACTAATTTGGCTGTCGGTTTAACATTCGTGTTCGTTAAAGTAACTAATTTGTCCAAGTTTTCTAAATTTAGTTTGGTGAAATTCACATGGATTATAAATGTAAAACATACCTTAATATAACTGACGAATTTCAGATCAAGATAATGTTATTGAATGTTCAACTTGTAATTTGATATTATTTGGATCCCTTGTATGTATTTCCATGTTCGTAAAGTTACATTATGGTACCATGTTATTTATTAAGGGTTGTACCGACACCTACTACGCATAGGAATCAATCTTCGCCGCCCTTCGGCAAAGCTCGTATTTCCAAAACTAAACAATCTATGGCAGGTACCATTATATAAGTACTATATTCTTTTATTATATATCTTTGATCTATGGCAGATGATGCACGTCTGGTCGCTTTAGATTCTTCTAGACAACCAAAATGACAACGTGACAAAATGACAATGATTTTGTGGATATCATCTGAAATGACTTTGATTATATTTACTCTCTAATAAGTTTCCAATTGCTGGTGCCATGTTTAGGGCTCGTACAATTTATAATTTGTATTAATATGATATAAACCATCCATCCATCAGCCTGTTTCGTCCACTGCTGGACATAGGCCTTTCCAGGATTTCGCCAGTCTTGGCGGTCCTCCTGGAAGAATTGCCCATACTCACACACGCTGGGCAGGTGGGTTGGTGAGCGCGGTGCCGAAAACCTCGCACCAGTGACGCCGCTGCCCGTCACCAGTCTGTTTTATACAAGGCCGGGCAATTGGGGATGGATATACCGCCATCCATCGGTCCCAGGCAATGGTGGGCCGCCTGGTTTTGCCTGAGAGCTGTTCTCTTACTCTCCCCCGAATAACTTCGGGAGGATTTGCGTGTACGATGGTGGTACCTCCACAGTCGAGCCCGGCATCAGCTCTACCACCTATAGAATTTATAATTATTTCTTTAGCAGATATGTGCATGGGTAGGGATGGGAATAAATTTGCAATACCCCTGTAAAAATGTATGCTCATGCAATTCAAAATGGTCTAGTCTGGTCTAGGTGGTAGAGCTGATGCCGGGCTTGACTGTGGAGGTACCACCATCTTACTCGCAAATCCTCCCGAAGTTATTAACAGCTCTCAGGCAAAACCAGGCGGCCCACCATTGCCTGGGACCGATGGATGGCGGTATATCCATCCCCAATTCCCGGGGCTCATATAAAACAGACTGGTGACGGGCAGCAGCGTCACTGGTGCAAGGGTTTCGGCACCGCGCTCACCAACCCGCCTGCCCAGCGTGTGTGAGTATAGGCATTTCTTCCAGGCGGAACGCCAAGAGTGGCAAAATCTTGGAAAGGCCTATGTCCAGCTGTGGACGAAACAGGCTGATGGATGGATGGATGGATGGATGGATGGATGGAATTCAAAATGTAGACTCAAGCATGACCTTTATATTGAAATCATTTTTATTTCGATTAATTTAAGAAGCAGGTAACTCAGTCGGTCGGTCCGAACTCTCAATTTTTAGACCCGGGTTCGAATCCTTTCTGGTCGAGCCCAACCAATAAGTTTTTTTTAATTTACGTGCATAGTATTTTTTACTTGCTGAACGGTGAAGGAAAACCCACTGCGAGGTAAACTGTACACCATAAAAATTCTGTGTTTTTGCCCGAATTATGACGATAAGGCTCCTATAACCCCTGCCACTTTGTTACGTAAAAATGATCGGTGAAAAGAAATTATGTTCAGTTTCTAGTGAAAGTATAAACTTAAAAACACCACTGACACCATTTCAGAGATAAATGTCGTGTCGATATGTGTATGTAATTTATGTTCTCTTTTCATTACGCACTATTTGCATGTGCATGTCTTTACAAAAGACGGAGCCGGAGTACCTTCGCTCTAGTCTGCACTTTAAATTGCATTAGCATAAACCATTAGCGGAATATTGCTAATAGTAAAGAAGTGTCGAGTCTGTGAGGATTGTAGTACATGAAGATCTGTTATGCCGGTCTATATCTAAAAGATATACTTACCTATACATACCATATATGTAGGTATGTATATGTCAGCGTAAAATTGTAAAATCCATTATCAATTCACTAGGTTAGGTTAGGTTAATTTATAAACTACCTAACAAAAACTTACCGTTAAATGACAAACTCACTAGTTAAATTATCAACTATCAGATCGTACAATCAATCGGTGTCAATATAATAACATGTAAAATACTCAGACTATGATCCTGGCACACTCTTTTCGTCTCTTTCACTTCCATCAGTCTAGTTATACAAGCTCTTCTTTTGTGGATGCATTTGACTTACTTTCTCTCCAGTATGACGCCAATTCGATGTGCAAACAACATTCTAAAGCAACTGGCTTTCCCTTTGACTTGCGCACCATATATTTATTTCAAGGTTTTTGCATTCATCCTCTCTATATTGCCTGAACCACCGAAGCAATCCTTCTATTCGTATTCAAGTCACCACATTTTTACACGACACATGGACGCAACGATCCATTATATCTATATTTTTCTCATCAAAACACATACGTGGGACGCACTATAAGTTTCCGGAATGAATATGAAAAAATACTATTAAAGGTACAAAATTAATTTATTGTTTTTCAAAATAATCTCCCTTGGCGTCTATGCACTTTTTCATTCGATCAAACCAGTTTTGAAAACTTTTGTGCCACTCCCCTGTGGTGACCTCTGAAACGTGTTTTTCATACTCCTCGACAGCCTCTTCTGGTGATGAAAATCGTTGACCGCGTAATTGGTTCTTAATTTTTGGGAACAGAAAAAAGTCACAAGGTGCCAGGTCGGGACTGTATGCAGGATGACTCATGAGTTCTACATTTTTCGTCTTCAAAAAGTCGTTTGTCTGTCTGGCCGTGTGAGAACTAGCATTGTCGTGGTGCAGGATGATACGGCGTTTACGGTTATTTTTACGGAGTTCGTCAATAACTTCCGGCAAACAAATGGTCGTGTACCAGTCACTATTCACGGTACGACGATTCTCTAAAGCAACAGTAGCCACGTGTCCAGTTTTATTAAAAAAAGAAGCAATCATCCGCTTAGACGCACTTTTCACGCGCGCCACTTTGGTTGGTTTCGGCTCATCTTGAAAGACCCATACGCTCGATTGCTGTTTTGTTTTGAGATCGTAGCAATAAATCCATGTTTCGTCACCTGTTACTATGTCCCACACCAAATTTGACGCACCTTCGTTGAATCTGGTAAGCATGGCACTGCACCAAGTGACGCGGTCCGTTTTTTGACCCTCGGTCAAGTTGTGTGGGATCCACCGCGAGCACAGCTTTCTCACACCCAAATGTTTGTGTAGGATTGATTGTATTTGACTCATGCCTATTTCTAAGGATGCGCGAATTTCATGGTAGGTCACATGCCTGTCTGTTTCAATCATACGGCGCACAGCATCGATGTTTTTGTTGGTCACAGCGGTGGACGGCCGACCATCGCGAGATTCGTCACTGAGATTGATACGACCACGCTTGAATTCCGCAAACCAGCTATAAACAGTCGTCTTGCATGGTGCTTCATTGCCAAAAGCTGTTTCAAGCCGAGCGATGCTCTGTTGAGCTGTCAAATTACACTTAAAATGGTAGAAAATCATACTACGAAAATTTTCCCGAGTTAAATCCATGTTGATGCAGACACACAATTTTATAAATGGTGCCACAAGGTAAAAACAAAAGACAGTCAGATGAAACAAACTGCATTCTACAGCCAAAGAGTTCTATTTTCAAATGTTGCAATAAATTTTTAAATATTGTTTATGTAAGTGGCCAGTTCCGGAAACTTTTAGTGTTACCTATGTACTTCGGTGTTTACCTTGCCATATACTCAACATTCACAATTATATTAAGTACTTACGAGCCAACACTGCAACAAATGTTCTCAAAGACAATCTATACTAATAATAAAGTAGTAAAAAAGTCGTGTCTGTACATTAAGAATATTTTCGCGAAATTTTAAATGAAATGGGTTATTGGCACTGTACTGAGGCCGAAACAACAATTTTTAGAATTTTTGTCTGTCTGTATGTTCCGTTTTAACTTGAGAACCACTAAACGGATTTAGATGCGGTTTTTTTCATTATAATCGCAGTGACGCTGGTCAACACATAGGCTATAAGGGGTGTTCATAAAGTAACGCCCAAGCCGGAAACGGAGCAAAGATTGAATAAACGCTTTTATAACTCGAGAACCCATCAACGGATTTCAATGCGTTTTTCTTAATTATCATTGTAGTCATCTTTCTTAACACATCGACTATAGGGTGTGTTCATAAAATAATGCCCAAGCCGGAAACGGGGCAAAGATTGAATAAATGCTTTTATATCTCGAGAAACAATCAACAGATTTGAATGCAGTTTTACTTATTAGCATTGTGGTTACCCTGGTCAACACATAGACTATAAGGGGTGTTCATAAAATAACGCCCAAGCTAAAAACGGGGCAAAGATTATATAAATGATTTTATAACTCGAGAACCACTCCACGGATTTGCATGCGGTTTTCTTTATTATCATCGTAGTTACCCTGGTCAACACATAAGACTACAAAAGGTGTCCATAAAATAACGCCCAAGCTTAAAACGGGGCAAAGATTGAATAGACGCAAACGGCAAAGGCTATTGTTATATAAATCTATGGGAAGTCTGATTCGAATTTATATCCGAAACCCACGCGAACGAAGTCGCGGGCAAAAGCTAGTGTGTAATATAACAAGAAAACAATATTTTCGTCCTTGCCAAGTAGGGTAGCGTTCCAAATCACTTTTTCAAGATTAAAATATTGCTCGCTGTCGGAGAAAAGTAGCTCGATGCTGGTTCCAAAACCTAAAAGTAGATGTTTTGGAACCAGCATCGAGCTACTTTTGTCTGACAGCGAGCAATATTTTAATCTTGAAAAGTGATTTGGAACGCAACCTAGATAAAGAGATTTCCTTTAAACAGAAAACATAGACCTTGTAGGAAAATTAAATGTAAACATAAAAAATAATTAATCTTATTAACATTTCCAAAGATCTCTTTCCAGTGCTAGACTGTTATTTAAGGTTTCTTGTTTACCTTAATTAAGACGATACAGAGACGATGGCAGTGCGAGGATTAAAGGATTTTTTAAACATCCCAAATACGATTATCTAACTAATTAGCAACGGCAATGGAAAAAAGTAGGGCGTAGGCCCAAAAGATATTTCTAATTCGTTATATCAAGACAATTTTGTTACAATACCAAGGACGTGGGAAAATGAAATGAAATGAAATAATTTAATTACTTCTTTGTTATTGCAAAGGAATATAAATATATACGAGTGTATTTGATTTAATTTATCTACGTACCCGATGTCAAACATATTTTCTGATTTAAGAGTCCTTGTACCACGTCAACGTCTTGAATCGATACTCTCCATAAACATGCCTTATCCATTTAGTTATCTGACAAATAAATAGATACTACACTCCGAGAACGGATGGCTAATCGAACTCGATTTAAGCTAAATAAAACAAGACACATACGAGTACATATCGCCTCGACATTATAAACCCAAAAGGCGTGTTCTCTAATGCTTCTTCATGTCAAAAACACTTGTATCGCGTTGTGCTGAAGAAGCTTTTGAGCAGACAAATTGTATATACGAGCTACAGATAGCGCGCGAGTTCATGTCCATCGGGGCCAGAGGTGACGCGCGGGGGCAGATCGCCCCGCCTTCACCCACCTCGCCGCATTAGTCTGCAGTCGAGTGTTGTCCTCGATGGTTGTGACGCGCGCTTGTATATATCGAAAATGAGTCGCTAATAATCTAATCTAATCGAAAATACGATCGACAAATTCGTAATTGAAGTCAGCGACGGCAAAGATATTGATTCAAACTCTGCTCTGTCGGTTGTCTTTGCATCTGATAGTGATTAAATTGCATTTAAAAAAATATTTTTCTCTATCATCAATAAACAAGTAAGTACTTATCACATTTATTTTATTTCATAATCTGCAAAATTACCTTGAGTTACATTAAACCAAATGTACAGCTGTTGACAAAATCGGTAGTAATTATCGACATTACCATAATTGATTAGGTCACAGCACAGTATAGGTAACAACAGTAGTTTAACAAGGCGGTGTCTTTGAAATCAATACCTTCGACTGTTCGGTGCCTAAACACGCCCTAGGGCTGCTAACTGACTGTTTGATAATGCTATATTATTATTATAAAAGTTGTATTTGGGCAACCATACAATGCACAACACATTCTGTAATTTCGTGCCATAATATACGATAATGCGCGGGAGCGTCACAAAGACAACGTACGTAACTGCGGTGCGACCGCAACTATCGTAAACCGAGTTGTACCGAGTTTTGGCGTGGGTTCGTTTCGGCCCATTTGTATGGAGATAGAAGACTATTACTTATTTATACTATATGGTCACAGCACTACCGCATTCCTCAGGATGAACATGAACTCACGCGCTATGTGTACTTATACTTCTTATAACACCACACATAAGCCATGTCGAACCTAAGAAGGCAATGCATTCTGATGGCACATTACTGGTTTCCTAACCATTGTGTAACTAGCTGATGCCTATATTTTATCAACATTTTCACAAAGCTTAGTTAATAACTTTTAGCAACAAATACTACAAACTGCACTAGTGCCATATTTATTGTTTAAATTTGGCATAAACGTGATAAATTTTTACTGAGAGGTTTTCTGAGTGGGTCTGAATTTCTTCCAGAAATATGCTTACATATACGAGCAAAGGCTCTCGAACACAGTATGCCAATAATTTTATCGAGCTTCGCCAAAACAAACATGACCTCTCTAAATGGGCCGTAAAATCTTTTTTCCGGTAAAATCTTTTACCTTGCTCATATATGTACAATTACAACTTTATCCATTTCCGTAATTGTTTGTTTTATGTTTGCTGTTTGGTTCGTTTATTTGTGATTTTTCAATTTCATTTTCTGAATTGCGAGATAAAAATATTACAATGGATGTCTATTGTTATTGTGACGTTCAATAGACGAATCGGTATATTTGAAAAGAAAAGGTTAAAAAGTAATAAGTGCTTAATAGTAGTTTATGCTACGAGTGCGTGAAGGAGGCAATAGCTTATACGAGAAACGATTTGAAACACGAGCGATAAGCGAGTGTTTTAAACGTTACGAGTAAGGTATTGCCCTTACGCACGTGTATCATACTACGTTTTTCAATGCGTAGTGTGAGTAAATAAATTAAGCGTAATTAAAGAAACAATAAATACTTACTTCAAATGAACTTTAGGCGGGCATTCTATTTCTTTGCACGCAAGTTGCCAACTTGAAGGAAATAAGCTACTTTCGAAGGCTGCTTTCAGTCATACATAACATAATTCGACTCCACCAGCTTATTCGAATAATGTAACCAACAATGGCTGCCCGAAATTATTCTTTAGATACAAATAATGTTGTTAACAAGGAAGACCGATCGATAACGTTGTATTTTTTTTAATAATTTACAGAGAATGCAATGTATCATTTCGCGAACTCGCATATAAAACTTTTTGTCAAAAAGTTCTTATACATATTACGATTAAATGAGATTACCTACCAAGATGTTTATTTTAACCCATTTTTAACCAGATTTCAGTATCCTTCTTGTTACCTATATTATTATCTGGCGGTAGCTTAGGGGTAGAACGCTGGCCTCTCAATCTTTGAGATCCAGGTTCGATTCCCGGCCGGGGCATGCACGCACGCACCAATGAGCTTTTCAGAATTTATCTGCAGAGTATTTAATACTTACACTTGCTGAACGGTGAAGGAAAACATCGGGAGGAAACCTGCATGCCCTAAAAAGCGTGTATTTTTGCCTGAAAAACGGCGAAAACTCAACACCCATCACGTTGGGACGTATTAATCGTCGGTGAAACGCGGATGTACCGGGTGTGGACTGTGATTTGCATTTTTATATATTATATCAAAAGATTGGTTGGTTAAGTTTCATCTGAATTTTCAATTCGTAAAGTAAATGTATATTAAATTAAATGTAAATGTCGTCTAAACAGTTTTCATTTCATTTCATCAATCAAACTGAGCGCATCAAACTGAATCTATCATGTCTATCTATGGTACACAAGATAAGACTGGCAACTGTTTTCGATAAATAAAAAAAATAAAACATACCTCGGACATGGCTGTATGAGCTAAGTTCATTTGCCTTCTCACTATGTAGGGAAAACAAAACTAAAAAAATAAATTGAAAAAAAATTAAAGCATTAAAAACTCGTGCGGTGAAGTTGACTTTGACAACGGATTAGACGCATATAAAACAGAACTTTACGAGCACCCGCATTGAAAAAATATTAATATGATGGGAATAAAACAAATACAATCCGAAAGAAAAACGTGTGTTCGCGTAGTAGTGTTTTTCAATCAGTGTATATCTTTTAAAAACAATTTTATCGACAGTATTCGGCTTGACTGTTTTGTCAACACCTCTATCTATCTACATCTACACTCTACTTGTTTGTGTGTTTGTTTGTATGTTTGAGGTAATCTTTGGAACTACAGAACCGATTCCAAAAATTCATTCTTTTATAAGAAGCTACACTATTGTTGAGTAACATCGGCTATATTTTATTTTAATAAAAATATGTATTCAGTGTGAAAATTAAATATATGTAAATCAAGTCGGAGAAAAAGCGCTGCTTAGCTGCTTAATCGGCGTGCATTGATCAAAGGGTTAGTTATACGTGATAAAACGGGTTATTTTTCCATAAGAGAAAACTGTAACAGTTTAACCTGACTAAAGATGTCTATCTACTACGATCCTGACTCACCTCTTGCTCATATTTATCTTGAAAAAGTGATTACAGCCAGGTTTAGGTAATGAATATTTCCCATACGAAAAAACTGTATCTGACTACAGATTTTCATCTTCAACAATCTTGACACACCTGTTGCAAATTTTTAACCGACTTCAAAAAAGAGAAGGTTCTCAATTTGATTGTATTTTCTTAGAGTTATTTTTTTGGGTATATAATTCCATCACTCCGTCATTTCTTAGCCAATTTGTAAGATTTTTTTTTCTTCAGAAGGTTGTGCTTCCAGGTAGGGTCCGGTTTTAGTTTTGTCTGGATCTAATGATTGTGTTCAGAAGTAGGTAGTAGAACTCCTCAGTGGGTGACAGCATATCAGTCGATATTGAGACAAACGCTTTGTATCAGGATGCTGATTACAGGATGTTATTCGAAAATTTACATGAACCCATGTGACCTTCGATCCTGACCTCATCACCATAGAACTCTTCAATAGATGACAGTACATAACTCGAGATTTTGGCAATCACTTTATGTTAGTGTGCTTATTGCAGGATATTACGTGAAATTTGTCATTGTACTACCTAGCCTTCGATCCTGGCCTCATCACCATGGAACTCCTTGATGGATGACATCACATAACTCGACATAGCGGCAATCACTTGTGTTAATGTGAGCACATTACATTACAGGATAACTTAAAAATTTTCCTTATGCCACTTGAACTTCAATCCTGTGGTGAGACCACGATAGAACTCCTCAACCTGTAACACCACATAATTCAGGTTTGTGGCAATCATCATGTGTTAGTGTGTTGATTGCTAAGTATTACATGAAAATTGAAATTACGCCATATTCGATACTCTTCAATGGATGACAGCACACCATTCGCGATGGCAAGAATTGCTTTTTGTCAGGGTGCTGATTGTAGTATACTACTTATACTTTGTCATAATATCACCTTGACCTTCGTTTCATATGAACAATGCGCTTCCACTACCCAAATGTCACAATTCAACCCGTGATTATAATCGATACGACATGAATCCCTGATGGGGTGTCAGATGTGTTTCCAAGTGTAAAGTATGAAATACAAGTCCACACTTAGTACACTCGCTTTTAACCAAAAATTGTTTCGTCCCAAACGTAATGGGTGGCGAGCCCTATCGCCGTACTTCGGGCACAAATGGGCCAACACCTTATTGTACCTTTCGAAGCATGCAGACCGTACACAAATTAATGTGCACCTTAGGGATTGAACCCACGACCTCTGGGTGAGCTGGCGAGCGGTCTACCACTGGACTACAGAGGCAGTCACACATAAAATAATTTTCATAAAAACCAAAATTCAAAGATAAAGGTACCTATGTATCTGTACACTAATAATCAATTAGTAAAAAAGTCGTGTTTGTTTACATCTAATATATTTTTGAAATTTTAATTGAAATGTATTGCTGGTATTGTACTGAAGCAAAACCACTTTTTTATTTTTGAATGTCTATCTTTCCCTCTGTTTGTATGTATGTTCCGTTTTAACTAGAGAACTTCTCAACGGATTTGGATGTGGTTTTTATTATCATAGTAGTGATCCTGGTCAACATAAAGGCTAACCCTTCATAAAATAAGGCCCACCCCGAAAACCGGGCAGAGTTTGATTAGACGCGGGCGGAGCTGCGGGCAAAGGCTAGTAACCTATATGTTGACTAACCAAGGTCAATATGATGATGATAAAGGAACGCTTCCAAATCTGTTCAGACACATACAGACACAAATTCTTAAAAAAAATTGTTTTAGCTTCAAAACAATCAGTTCGCAAAAATATTTAATCCACCGACCTGACTTTTTACTGCGTTATTATTAGTATAACGCGGTTAATTGGCCTAAGTTCTCTATAATAACTATTTAAAAGAGCTTGTTTTGTCTTTTTTTAACAACCAATATTCATAAAGGTACGATTTACTTACTCTCAAGAGTCTTTTTAAAGAGCCTTAACGTCCATTATCAACTAAACCAACAAATATTTTAGTAGGAATCCCCAAGATGAAATTATAATATTTAAATTCAATATTTTCATTCTTACTGAGACCAGAAAACAGTGTTCAAAGAGTTTCCGCTTTTATTAAGTTTTTCACAGTCGCTTCCTTCATAAGATTAAATATAAAATCTCATTCTTTTGTCTTCGTTATTATTTTTTGAAAAACGTTAGCAAAAACCATAGACGTATAAAATAGTAGCAGACATAACATAAATAATAAACGCATGGAGTCGACGCGTGGCAATTTTAGCTCCGTGAACTTCATGCTCTTTTAAATATAAATATTACTTGTTTCCAAACAAAATATATACTTGAGATTAGTTTAGGAATTAACAAATATGTTCCAAGCATAAGCCAGCCAAAACAACCGATTTTTATACGTTTCGTCCTACCATGAAGCCTAAATTATTTTTTGTATGGAAACTTGCCACGCTATTTAATCCTTATGTTTGGTCTGCTACTTCGTAATAATTATATGTCTGTGGCAAAAACAACGAAAATATATTTTTGATGATGTCGCCTGGTTTCAAATGAAATCACTCGACTCTGGAATAAATTTAAATTTTAATGTTGGTATCTCATTTCTTACAGTAGGTTAGTAAAGAGAGTTAGAATAGGTCTTTTTTTTCATTCATCCATTATTCTGTCCTGGTCCATCATGGACATGGACAAAAGCCCTTCAAAGACTTCGCCGCATCATTTTGTTTAAGACCCGAAAATTGGGGTATTTTTGGGTGTTCAAAGTATGTATACGTAAACATTTTTGTTTATAGCACGAAGTTTGCGTTTTTAAGGCCTAAAAAGCCCCTTGACAATGAAACCGGTGGAGTTAAAGTGTTTATAAAGTAAATAGTATATTGTAAGACAGTACGAAGTGAAGATGCTATACCGCCATCAATCGGTCCCAGTTATGGTGGGCTACCTGGTTGTGACTGTTTGAGATCTTTCCTTTTACTATCCCCCGACTAAATTCGGGGGGGTTTGTAAGTACCATAGTTACTAGGTGATTACCTCTACAGTCGAGTCCGGTATTAGCTCTAACGCCTAATACGGGTATAGACTGACAATTGAGCAATTCGGTCGTTTTAAAAACTTTAATGTGCAATTTTTCTCTGCTTTTTAGAATAAATAGATCAATTTAGGTATGTATTTTCAATGATTTATTAAATAATATAAGATTAAATGGCCGACGAATGGATGCGTTCAAAAAAAATAAAATATGTCTATGGAAATGTGGGATGATAACGTCACTGAAAGTCAAATGACAGAAATTTTAGAAAAAGGGGTCGGGATTACTACAAAGGCAGTGCAGGATTGTCAGCTTCGCCAAAGAAAGAATTGAGATGGAGGTTCCTTTAGTCATAATTCCAATAATTTACAGCGTTTTTCACTTGTTTTAAAAGAAAGTTTGTTGGGGTCTTTGCTACTTTTTTTGAGAAAACCTCATTCACATTCTTTTAGCTAACGAGTTAGTTTTAAAACTATCAGTTTTATCAGATTTCATGCTATGGCGAATCAGATCATAAATTAGTAAATTCTACGATATTTCCACGACATAGACATCGAGAATCATATTATATATTGCCAACACAAAAACTTATCTTTATGTCGTTGTGCCAACTATAAATTTCAAAACAAAAGCAAGATAGAACTGTTCAAATAGTACGATTTATCTCCCAGCCCCCGTTTGCCATTTATATTCAGATTATTCCTAACATACGTGAGGTCAACCGAGCACTTTGTCTTCCAACAATGTCAATAAACCACATAAACATAGTATTGACAGGCTCTGTTCTGACTCTAAGATAAGCCAACTACATCCATACAAAATACCATACCTACGTACTGACCAATCAAGAAGTCGGACCTGATTAAGCCGCGTCTCATTTTCTCCCACGACTCGTCCCGTATTGATCTCTCCGTCGCTCGAACGGGAATCAATTTGCGAACTCAATAATTAACTACAATTATCATAACAAAAATTCTCATTTGTTGTGATAATATATTTAATTTGACTAAGTTGGAAGTTGTTTCTTTGCATATTTAATTAGATCTTAGTCTTAATTTGGACTTTATTTTGGTATTTATTTAATAAAGGTAATTAATAAAAATTCAGAATACTAATTAGGGCACATCATTTTAGATATTATGTGGTTGATTTTGTTTTTTTTTTTCAAATTTCTTACTCAAATAACATCCGAATTAAGCCGGCCCTTTTTTGTGGCTTTCGCAAGGTCACCAGCAGTTATATAGCACTCTATTCGCCCCAACTACCATACTAGCGCAGTTCGCTAATAATATCCTTATTTACAGGTACTTACTTATTATTTTTTATTTTTCAACATATCCCATAAAATATCCATGACGTGAAACTAAAACATTTATCAAAATCAAATACATACAAAAGTTACAAGCGTATAAAAGTCCTGGATCTTACACATATTTTGATGAATGTTTATGTACCGTAATATCCTAAAAGTGATACAAAAAATCAAATAATTTTAGGTTCACAGCATAGTATATCTTATACTATTAAAAAATATTTTTGTTTCGTTTCGATTTTTGGGATATTTCCCCTGAAATCATAGGAGGACCCAAAACCATTCTCGAGCTTTTTCAAGACATGAATTTTGTCTCGCATTAGCTTGCCTCTCGCAGCGTGTTCGGTTAGTTCCGTAAGAGCTCGGGAAATGAACGTTCGGGCCAACCAATAACAGTCAGTTAGTGCTCTATAACCCTCTATAGCGACCCCGTGCGCGACTGACTTCAAGCCAATGACTACAGGGCTTTTAAGTCACGGATAGCGTCGAAATTCTCGCAAAGTCGGAGTCTCCGGAACTGAAAAATAACTTCACAATGGTCATCTTGTTTGGCCCGAGGATATGAAGAATGCCTAGTAATTAGCAATATAAACGTTCTTTGAGAAAATCTTGAAACTCCTTCTCTTTTAAATATTCAGACCACTTATACCTAATATAAATCCCCTATAATTTCGTCGTAGATAAATCCTAATAAAACAATTAGTTTTGTTTTACCACATTGTCGTCGTGATTAATATGTATTATATTATAGTCATGGCAAAATTACGCATTCTAGTACTAGTACTAAGAGTGTTAAACCGCGGACAGACAGACAGATGCACGGACATGGCGAAGTTATAAGGACTATATAGGTAGAACCCTAAAAACTACTAAACTAATTCGACATAGCTTCCATTGCTAGCTAGTGAATTTAAAGAAAGATTCTAAGGTATGTGTCGTTAGGCTACAGCTGAATAGTAAAACAATTCAAAGGAAAATATTTTTCTGCGTGGGTGGAGTAAATAAAGGTGTTATAACATAAGTAGTAATTATGAGAGATTGTGGCGAAAAATTACAAATCATAATATGATACCCAGTAGTTGATATCTCACTATCATATAGCATAGTATTATGTAGATGCTTGAATATGAACTTAACAATGTCTTAAAGTACTTCAAATAAGGATAATACACGTACACAACATTATCTATACATGAAACAAGGGGAAACAACTTTTATTGCTTCAGGATAAGGTTTATCTCCAAACAGCCTACTCCCCTGGCTCCAATATCATAATGGGGACCATAAAAGTAGTAAGAGGGTACTTTAAACTTACAGTAAGAGCCATCCTGAGCCGTATACGTGCTGGTTCCAGATTCTAGAATAGTTAAGAGAAATGTCATAAGTAGGTCACAGTTTAGACTTTTGGTAGCGAGTTCCGTTTTTACGGTCAAAACAATGTTTGATTTGAATATTCTAAACGTAATTTTTTTTTTATTCGACTGAAGGCCCCAAAAACTGGGCCGAAATGTATCTCCATAATATTAATTGTTTTTGTTGTTTATTTAATTAAAGCAAAATCCACCCATCCATTCATCAGCATGTGTTCGTCGACTGCTGGACATAAGCCTTTCCCAAATTTCGCCACTCTTGGCAGTCCTGCGTCCTCCTCATCCAGCTGTCACCAACATCCTGCTAGTCGTGTCGGTCCAACGGGCACGAGGTCAGCCTACGCTACGCTTTGCTGTACGTGGTCTTCATTCTAACGCCTTTTGACTCCAACGGCCATAACGTCGGCGACACATATGGCATGTCTAGTGCCACTTCAACTTACTAATTCGGCAGGCTATGTCGGTCACTTTTGATCTCCGACGAATCTCCTCATTTAGGATTTTATCAATCCCAAGCATAGCCCGCTCCACTAGCTCGTTGAGCGATCTTCAATCGGTAGATCATTTATGGATGTAGCTATATTGCATAAATACAGGCTGACTTTTAACCTAACCCCGATAATTAAGTATTTAGTAGAAGACCAGAAACTGTTTTTATTAAAACCATTCAAAATCATATTCATAATTATTTGTTTAAGTGGGAGCCCTTTGAAGATTTTCGAAGAGATAAGATATTAAGTTATTTTTATTAGTGATCCCACTCTTTTGGACTATTTTCAACCTTTTCCGTATATGAATAGCTAGGATAAACATACATTTCATTTCCAACTAACATTTTTAAATAATATTTTGACTTTTAATTTTAATTGTTTTTACATTTAAAATCTGTTCTACTAACGTTTTTTAATAACCTCTAAAATTATCGGGGTTCGTTTGAAAGTCAGCCTGTTCATTATTTATTCTTTCATTTATTCATTCTTTTTCAGTCACGAGTATTAAAAAAGGTAATCGTTAAACTGTGAAGCAAAGGGTATAAAGTGTCCAATAAACTTAAGCAACGAATGAAAAAGAATCTAAAAGACAATAAAATCTTTTAAAAGCACACTTTCTAAGGAAACTACTCCTTTTCCCGTTAAAAGTATCCACGATAATTGAAGGAAGAGATTATTCACTTTTTACAAAAGCAGTAGACAGTTAAATGGAAATTTTTATCTCCTTCTTTTTAGGGTTCACATAGAGCAAACCGGACCCCTGTTAATGTCACTCTGCTTCTCGTCCGTCCTTATGACATGGTTCTCTAGCCTGGAGACGGAATGAGTTGCAGCTCTGAAATTTCGATATTTTATTATATTTACATATATTGACCGACAACCAAATATTCAGATAAAAATTAATTATAAATATATAAATAAAAATTTTTTTTTTTTTTTACTTTGGCTTGTCTTTTTAGAACTCATTGAGTGACGTGACGTACAAAATGTATTTTTATTTTATCTTCAAAAGTGAAAAAATGGTAGGTCATCAAAGTTACCAATTTTAGACCATTTTTATTATGGGGTCTATCTCAAAAACCGAATTAGAATTTCTGTATACTATGTTTCATATATACTGAATTTTAACAATAAAGACTGAAAATGTCGATTTATTACATTTATTAGTTTTGGGGTACACGAATACTTGACCGACTAAATATTTTAGTTTTCTTTCATACATTTTGTAGGTTAGGTTAAATTTAAACTATGATAGAAATAAATTTATATTATTTTAAACACTTGGCGATTTATCCATCGCAAGGAGATAACAAATAAAATTTTATATTATTGCGGTATAGAAAATCATAAAAGTAAATGTGGACGTGAGCAGGTTGTGTTGAGAACTGGATAGCTCTGTGGTAGAGCAACCGCCCGGTGAGCGGGAGGTCCCGGGTTGGAGCTCCTCACGGCTAGATTTACTTTTCTGATTTTCTAGACCGCAATGATATACAATTTAATAGGTTAAATTTGTTTAAATTATTTGTCTATAAACTTATTTGAATGGTACGGTATCCTCAGGATGTAAATGTTTTAGATGTTTGGATTCATACGTCGTATGTACTTTGTCATATAATAAATATGTGTATCACTAATGGCATCTTTCCTGAAAAACTAAAGCCAGTTATTATGAAACCTCTGTTTAAAAAACAAGAAAAATTTTACATGAAATTCTATCGGCCAATAGCCATGGTCCCGAATTTTTCAAAAACTTCGAAAATGTTATTTACGAAGCACTAGCATCCTATTTAGAGAAGTTCTATTTCCTCGTTAATGAACAGAAGGGATTCCGGAGAGGCAAAACCATTAACATGGCCGTCTACGACTTTTTATCTTCCAGTTGTTCACTATTCATGGATATGACCAAAGCTTTCGACTTCGTGAATCATGAAATTTTGCTCAAAAAACTCGAGTCGTATGGAATTAGAGGAAACATACTTCAACTTATTAAATCTTATCTCGGTAATCGCTCTCAAAGGACTGAAATCAGTAAAATTAACCCAAAAACGAGAAAAGAAACAAAGCACTTGTCTGACGAACGAATAATTTCTCATGGGGTGCCCCAAGGTTGTGTGCTGGGACCACTACTTTTTTTGACTTATATTAATGACGTGCCAAAAAATATTCATTATCCAATGGTACTTTTTGCAGACGACAGCACTGTGACTATTAAATGTGACAATTATGACGATTATGAACTGACAATTAATATTTTTTGTTTGATAAACACTTGTACTTGTCCACTTATTTATATTAATTTCCCTTACCGGTTTCGCTGTTAAAGCATTATCAAAGGTTTGTTTGGTTGTTTACGTACAATTAATAATACTTTAAATGACATAATTCAATAGCTTAATAATAATTATCTTATCGTAAAACTTGACAAAACTAAATTTATGAATTTTTGTCAACGTGTTAATAGAATAGGAGACATTAATGTTAATTATAATGGTAAATAAATTGAAAATATAAAAGTAATGAAATTCCTTGGCTTACTGATAGATAGCAAATTGAAATGGAAAGACCAGACAAAGGACATTTGTAATAGACTACATAAATCAGCCTATCTTCTTTTTAAACTATCACCAATTGTCAACCGTGAAGCGGTGCTATCTGCATATCATGGACTCATGGCTTCTTCATTAAGATATGGCATAATTTTTTGGGGTCTACAAATAAGGAAAGTGTCTTTAAAGCTCAAAGAGGTGCATTCGGTCGATCTGCGGACTAAAACCTCAAGATAGCTGTAAACCCCATTTTAAACCCCTAAGGATTTTAACATTTCCTTCCCTTTACATCTACGAGGTAGCTATTTTTGTCAAAACAAACTCAAACTTGTTTGTTAAGGTCTCTGAAACTTACCATGCTAGCTCTGTCAGAAATCAACACAGACATAAACTAAAATTGCGAAAAGGAAAAACAGCATTGATGCGGAACAGTATATTTTGTATGGCACCAAAGATTTTCAATAAAATCCCAAATACTATCAAAGATTTGAATTTAAGGTTGTTTAAACAGACACGTTTCTCATTTCTACTAGAAAAAACGTATTATACCATAAAAGAGTTCCTTGAAAATGTTTCCCTAAAATGCTAATAATAGAAATTTTTGACTTTGTTTTTCATATTTTAACTGTGTTAAATATGACATGTTTTTTATATAATATATCGTTTATGATCTTAATGTAATTAACTACATAATTTATTAGTATTTAAGCCTATTAATTAATATTTGACTTTCCGCATCATCTAAATATTGTTTCTGTTTTTTTTTAATGCTAATGTTATTTCAAGAATTTGTACGCCCCCCCACGGGCCAAACATAGCGTTCTAGTATTAAGCACCAACACCATCAATGTAATGATTGTTACCTATGTTTACAAATAAATAAATGATTGATTGATTGACATGATCGTATATGTCGTTCATTTTAGTCTAACTTTTGCAAAAGGAATCATCCATTTTGTGATAAATGATAATCCACAACAATTAGGGCATGGAAATGAAATGAAAAATGAAAATATTTATTTCTTTAACAAAAGTGGTACCTAGTTATATCTTGGTGGTTGTGACCTTTTATTAAGTGAAGAACACCTGTATTACAAGGACACGCTCTTCCAATCCATAAAGTTATCGTACCAAATAAACTTACTCTAAAATATTAATAGTTTTTGAAGTGTGCGTGTGTGAGTGTATGAGGGTGTGTAAGGGGGTGTGTGCATGTATGTAAATGTAGTGGTAAAATTGTAATTAAATTATATAAATTAAGTTAAGTTAGCCCTACGAAATTGATTGTTGGGATCGATTAGTATAATAATCACTAACTAACTTATATTTTATTATATTATTTTTGTATCCCACTAATAAAAAACTAATAATATTATTTTTCTATCCCACTAATAATAAATATGGGTGGATGGATGTACGTTTGTTACTCTTTCACGCCATAACTACTGAACGGATAGGTCTGAAATTTTGCATGAATGTAGTTTTAGACCTGGAATAGGACATAGGTTACTTTTTATCCCATAAATCAGTTCCCTTGGGATGAAAATGAGCTTTCAATTTTCTATAGAACCTTGTGACCCTTTCACGCCATACCCATCGAACCGATTCGGCTGAAACTTTGCACAAAATAATGTTCTAGATCTACCTATAGATTAGGATAAAAACTACTTTTTATCCCATAAATCAGTTTCCATGGAAAAGCTATAAGAGAGACACACAGAATGGGAAACATAGAGGCGCATGACACACACATTTCACCAGCTGTGTTTAGTGTACGTACAGATTTTATAGTGTTAAACGGGAAACCGCCGCGTAACCATTTTTCTTTCTCTTTCTTTCTTTCTAAATACTTTATTGCACAAAACAAAAGTTACATGTACAACAGGCGGACTTAATGCTAAAAGCATTTTTGTATTTTTGCCTCCGAAGAAACTGTACGAATACAGTGAAACTAATCAGGCCAAATCTGACTATAAAATCGTGAGTAGCGGTTTAATATCAGTATGAAGTTATATGAGTACACAAAAACTAATTCAACGCGGGCGAAGCCCCGGGCAAAAGCTAGTCTTAAATAGATCTTTGGTTTCAGCGTAATTTAACGTTTTCAGCCACTTAGTTATGCGTTTTTTGGATTCATAATTTGTTAATCTGTTGATATCCAATGTTTTATTGATTAGATTGTATAAATGAGTTGCTTGCGTTTTATACCGGGTGTAAAAGCAAAGGCAAGAATTCTTTAAGAGTGTGTTAGTATGATCGGTAAAGATATTTTTTTAAACACTGCGATGTCTAAATAAAGTACCAGCACCTCATAATAAGACGATTTTCTTTACTCAAAATACACTAATCGCGTGGACAACCTCGCTGGTCGCTGGTCACTCGGATGAGGGGTGCGGGTTGCGGGGTGCAATTAGGTGTGTCGGGAGGGCGGTAAGATGCGTAGCCATAGCTTGAAAAAATGATGGAATTTTTGGTGAAAATTCAAGGTATATATTTTTTTCTCGTAATGACATCAGAATCGTGTATACTTTCACACCCTAAAAGGATTCTTGACTTTGCATTTACAACCTGTATTGTCGTTGTGCAAAAGTAGTCTTAATACTTTTAGCCACTGCAACAGCGTATTTTCTACGTAATTATTAAATAAACAGGACGGGTAAGGGGTTACGGTTTTTTGTGTTTTTGGAATTGCAAACAGGATCTAAAGCTTATTATATTAAATTAGGCACTAAACACAAAGGGAGTCTTATGAAGTATAATAGAGATAATATATTTATTTAATTTTGTTGTAAGTATTATTTTATTAAACACTTCGTGTCTCTTTAATAAAACACTGCATTAAAATGAAATACTATGACCAAAAAATAAAAAATTACATTGCTAAATTTCTTGCCCTTCTTATCAAGAATTATCGAATGGGCAGACTTAGGCATTTACAATATTTAGATATGTAGCGTATTAGTATACCTATATAGCTAGGTACTCATAGCTATCAAATGTATCGTATATACATTATTGTACCTATATGCGTTGTATAGATTATAAACATTAAATTTACCTTTAATTTAGTTAATGTAAAATTACATATAGGTTCACTCAAAACTTCGTTTTAAATGTACCTATGTACATTACAAATATAAAGTTTTATCCTGTAATGGCCCTTAAATATTTAAAATAACTTCAGCGCGCAGGGATAATGACCCATTCGTAAAATAAGCCCGCCTCCGTTGTGTAAGATTCCTGATGCATAATGTTACTGGTAGCTGCAAATTTACACCCAGTATATTCTTGTACTAAAATGTGGTTTGATGCTTTGTTCCAGAAAACAACACGGAGCTGGATAGAGAGCACATTCCAGAAACGAGATTGCAAGTACTATGTGCCGAGTGCGAAGGATGAGAACGTGTAAGTATTTATCTATATAAAAAGTTAAGCAAAAATATTACTCCTCCTTCGCATTGAAATTTTGTTTGGAGTTGCCAGAAAATCTGGAAATATGTTAACGTGTATTACGGTTTTTAAGACCACTGTGCAGAAGAAAAACCGTCTAAGAGCCAGTTTAGTACCAATAATACAGTGAACAGTCAGTAGACATTTTATTTTCTGTAACTTCACGTTTTCGTCGTGACTTTTAAATAATCCTGAAGTTTTTCGGTAATCTTTGAGTAAATATTTACTAACTTATATTCTAAACTTCAACATTACAAACCTCAGAGGTCAGAGGGAAAACCATCTGAGCTACAAATATTAAGACCGGGATTAGCGGGAGGTACTGAGTTCGAATCCCGGTTCAGAGCTTATCACATCCAGAGTTACTTTTCTTATGCTTTTCTATACCGCAATAATGATATGATGTTGAAACCAATGGCGCGAAAATTTCAAAAAATATATTTTAGGAATCTTAAGAGGCAGCCCTTTAAAATGATACCTTAGACGATATTTTAGACCAAATTGAACCCTGCCTTAATGTTTTTTTTTTTCTTATCATTGGTAGCCGCTATATGTGTGCGTTACCAAATCCTAACATAATGCTAAATTTAAAATTCCTACGTCATTTACTCTTCGAGAAAAACCTTTGTGATAGACAGATAGGATGGACACGGGAGTGATAGTATATGGTTTCCGTTTTTCCTTTCAAGGCACGAAACCCTTAAAATACGAAAAAATTCATAAATAAAACGAATGTGTGTACAACATTCATTTATGATGAAGTTTCGTAGGACGATAAGAAATGTCGTATAATAAAACAGAGTTGTTTGCTCACTTGACTTGGTAGCAAAACTCCATAACTTTCTCGACTTTGAAAACTTTTCAAAACTCACTATAAGTAGGTCTGATAACCTTGTCTGTAAAAAATATTAGTCTCCTTTTTTCAAGGTACCCAAGATAATCATTAAATAGAAAAAAAAGGTACATTTTTTTTTTATAAAACGATGTTGGATTCAAAGGCTGAAAGGGCACTGAGAGGCGCAGCATACGATACGCCCCAGAATAATCTGACACTGATATTCTTCCAGTAGCATGCACACAAAGGAGTTTATCCAATCTCTGTGACCATGCATTAAAGAGATCTATTTCGGGTAATCAAATTAAATAGTAAACAGTAGAAGACAATACCATTTAGAGAATTTAGTTTTTATTAATTTTGGGATGGGTATAGGGTACATATACTTAAGTACATAAAATAAATGAGGTATTAACAGAAATCATAAAATAGATATGGTAAAATAGGGGGAGGGGAAAGAGGCCCATTAATTGCCATTTTTAATGCAACTTTGCTATTGTTTTCAAATTTCGAATGGGTATATTATTTCAGCATTTAGTGGCCTGGTAGCTGAAGCTCCCTTGAAAGGCAGCCAAAGTGTATCTTATGTAGTGGACGGCGATATCTGGAAGCTCTGGTTTTGTAATTGTAAATGTAGCTTTATGAACAAATAACATTTATTTCTTGACGTTAATTTAGTTTCACCCCATCGATAAGGGAACAGGTTAACATATTTATCCTTTGCTTTTTCTCCGACGAGTTGTTTTGCAGGCAGGCAGGTTGTTAAGTAGTGAATATAATCATATCGCTTATATAATTTAATTTATTTTAATACATTTAAAGAAACGTACAGCAGAATTTAATTAACATACATGTTTTCTCCAAAGGGAAAAACGGTTCAGGCAATATAGTCGGGCTGGACTTCAGATTGCTGTCCCGTTTCTGACATTAGCTTCACTGGTATCTGAAAATCAAAGTTCTATAGTATTTCCATTGCTTCGCATATGATACTTTGGTAATGGCAAAGATATAAGAAAAACCTCTTGCAACGATTACTGCTGTATCTTGGTTGGATCATAATTTATTAAGCTAGCGTGTTTGTCTCTACGGTATTAACTTCCGGTTTAGAAATCTGGAGCTTAACTGCAAAGCTACATCCTCTTTGGACTTTTGCTAGACATAGTTCTTGTAACCCACGGTTGCATTACGTAGATGAATTACATCACGGTAGTCCTCTACTTGTATTAAGTCGTATATAAATCGTCCTTTTTTCATTTATTTTATTTGATGTATTATGCAATTTAGTATGTAGGTTTATATGTTAAATAAGTATTATTTGTTTGCTTATTATATGTATCTTTATGTTTTATGTAGTTAGTTTCATTTATCCCGTAGTTATCTATTTAAATATTTTTTACTTATTTCATGTTTTTGGACACATTATCCGATCTTTTATAAATACATCTCACCACACCTATAGATTGGCTAGAAGAGATTTCTCGGTAAAAGTAAGCACAGCTTTGTACAGTTTATTGTATTATTGTTTAATATTTTGTGTGCAATAAGAATAAAGAAGAAAGAATACTTCACACAAGCAAAGCAGATTGTTTAGTCGTCGTAGCTTGTAAAAACTATAAATACTTACTACAGGTCGTTGAATAGGCTTGATGGTATCAATATAGAGCTGCCAGAACTGTGACACATGCGTGTTACTCAGTCGCCGGTTCTCCAGGTGCCCTGGCAGCATCCAGCCGTCCATAGACACTCGAACCACGGTTTCTGGAACCCAATTGTTATTGTCAAGGGACAGACTTTAGAATGTCTTCAATTTAGGTGAGTGAGATATGAGATAGAGTTCGCATTGCGTAATTGTTTTTCCGGGGCTAATTTAGTCTTAGTAACAGCAAAAAAACTGTTAAATTATCGTTGATAGAACAGGATAGGTGAAGGATGTGTGGTCTCTGCCGACTCTTTGGGGACAAGCGTTTTTGTATATAAGTGTTTTGCGACGCGTTATTGTATCAGGCTACGAAGTAGCAAACAAATAAAATAGAAAAGGAAACCTTACTGCACAATTCAGCGATTCTTAGTTTCTCGAGCAGTTCAATCAGTAGCTCCGTATCATTAGGGTTCACTGGATAGTGGTTCTGAAACATTGAAAAATAGTTACCTATTTATTTAATTTAATTATTCTTAGCAATTACAAAAAATATTTTTGAATTTTTCTGTTTCTTCCTTCTCATCAAGAAATTTTAGTTCTTCCCTGCACACCCTATGTTTTTCTCTTGTACCTCCTGTCGGATTGACTGGGAGAAAATGCTTTTAGCACTAAGTCCATCGATGGTAAATATTGCACCTTGTGTGCAATAAAGAATATTATAATAATAAAAATTGCGACTTCAGGATGTAAACAATAAAGATTGAATTATTCTGATCATAGTTTTGTGAAAATGTTGTGATGACTATTCTTAAGGCTGATTTGATTTTAAAAGGATTTTCTACGGATATGTATTGATTTTGTTTTTTAAACTTATAGGAAGCGTTCCTTACATTCTATAGTTTTTATTTAATGAGATTTAGTCATTCCGCTTTACATCGCATGGCATTTATCATACATAAAGTCGAATATCAGTTATTGCGAGGGAAAAATAAAGCCAGAACAGCCGTTCTTATTTGCATTAAATTCCGACGGAAACATAACGAAATTAAGTAATTAAAACTTAGAAACGTGTCGCTAGATTAATTCCAACGCGCTCTCTACGGGCTTTTGCTACGACTGGCGCGGCATAGCGTAGCAAGTGTACGACGACTGGTACGGCGTTGCGTAGCAAGTGCTACGACGACTGGCGCGGTGCAGCGTAGCAATTTGTTACAATGTTGTTTTCCCGCCTTGTTAACCTAGTTCCTACGTCGTAGTAAGAACGTAAAAATGCTCGAGTAAGCGATGTCTCGTATTTTGTAGAGCATTAGTACTTTGCCAGAAATGGCCAGAATTCTATTTGAGTACTAGCGTTTGCGGCTTAGCCCACCCGTTTCTTGCCCGATTTCCCGTGATTTTAATCCCTACTCTACTACTTACTAAAGAATTCAGTAAAATTTCATTACCAAGCCCAACACATAATCCCCTATACCCTAATTATTTGAAAAATAGATTTGTCCTACGCACTGAACGCAGCAACAGAGCGCTTCGGTCTTGTCATCATATCGATCTGGCGATACCCTGGCACACCCCTGATCGTTTCTTAAAATCATTTACGGTCAATACAGTCCGACTTTGGAATGAACTTCAGCAAACCGTCAGAAACCTTCCTTCTGTGTCCTATTTTAGATATAACCTGAAAAATTATTACCTTTCATCTCTCTGATTTACTCGACTAACTATGTTACTTTGTTTGTATGTACATTATGTATTTATGTATGTATTTGTATGTAGTGTATTATATTTAAGTAATAGGCTTGAAGAAAATTGTTTTCTTTCTGCACAAATAACAATTAGTGTGTAAAATTTTCATTTTCTTAATACCATCAGTTGACTGGAAGAAATTTCTTTGAGGAATAAGTCCGCCCTTGCCTTCTGTTATTCCGTATTTTTATTTTTATTTTCTGTGCAATAAAGTGTTCATTCATTAATTCATGCTCAATGGCTAATTATAAGACCTCCAGCAGTGATAACAAAGTTGCGTTTATATTCATTTTTATAGGAAATCTAATCAAGTTTCTATTCCAAGAGCTGCGGCCTTATTAATTACAACATTTTAAACAAGTAATTTGGACCCTCCTTTTAAGCTAACGAAAATCTGTATTAGGAGGGAGGGAGAGTATTAACTTCACTAGCACTTTCAAAGATATCGTGATTGTTTTAAAAAACGGATAAAACTCACCCTTGAAACTGTGCAAGGAGGCACAGGTCGAACTTTTGACAAGATTATGATAAAATTTATTATTATATCCGTTTCTGAAACATCCATGATGTCAACTCACTCAAATTTTAATGAGGATATCGTGATTGACTGGAAATTATTTTTGACGTAATTTTAAGCCAATCACGATAAATTTGAAAGCGATAGCGATAGATGTTGAAGTTAAATAATAAGGCCCCCGCTTTTTGTTTTATAATTCAATTAAAGGTTCATACAAATCCGGCATAATGTAGCAACTTCAGTATAATTAAGTAAAAATATGCATTCAAACTCCTGTAGGCGTGAACTAACGTAAATATAATATAGTGGTATGAGGCTTAAAACAGGCAAGGGTGAGCAGGGTAGGACAGGTGATAACAGTTTTGTGATGATTCCCTGCAGACAACCTACAACTACAGAACTACCTGGCTGTATCCTTAGGGATAAATGTGTCATCCAAGGGATAAATTATGTTTTGTGAATCATTATATGACAGTTTTTATCTTGAAATTGCCTTCGCTCTGAATTTGAACTACACGGCATTTTAACATCAAACTCTGACGGTGCAAAATATATTTTAAAGATCAGACCGGAAATATACCTATAAATAAGTTAATTTTGCAATATAGGTAGGTACATTTTAATGTAAAAATAAACAGTGTAAATTATCTAAAGAAAAATACAATAAATTAATAATACAGAATGCAAATTTGTCTTACTTAAATTTAATAAAATAATATACTAACGCAAACTAAAAATCCACCCATCCATCCATCAGCCTGTTTCGTCCACTGCTGGCCATGGGCCTTTCCAGGATTTCGCCACTCTTGGCAATCCTCCTGGAAGAAATGCCCATACTCACACTAGCTGGGCAGGCAGGTTGGTGAGCGCGGTGCCGAAACCCTTGCACCAGTGACGCCGCTGCCCGTCACCAGTCTGTTTTATATAAGCCCCGGCAATCAACAACATTACAAATTAATAATTGGTACAAAACTAAAAACCATTTCGAGATATGGGCCTTCTGAGCATCATATTTATTTTTTTCAGAATTAAATCGTTATTAAATGAAGAGATATTTTCAAAAACTAAAAATGTGGTAACCACAGGATTTTAAAAACAATTTTCTTTACTATTAAGATGATTTTGTTTAAAAAAAATCAACTGTCATATCATGTGACAGTGGACATAAACATGCCAAACTTTTTTTTTAATAATCGATTGACAATGAACATTGGCTTTTGAAATCCTCAGATGCGACTTACGTCCTTTTAGAATGAGTGAATAAGAAAACATTAAATTATGCAGGAAAAACGTAAAATAAAACAAAATAAAAAAAAACATAAGCTTCTTTTTTACGCAGCCTTTCAATATAGATATTAAAAACAAATGGTTAACTAAAATGAAATTTTGTCGATTGGGGATGGATATACCGCCATCCATCGGTCCCAGGCAATGGTGAGCTGCCTGGTTTTGCCTGAGAGCTGTTCTCTTACTCACTCCCAAATAACTTCGGGAGGATTTGCGATTAAGATGGTGGTACCTTCCCAGTCGAGCCCGGCATCAGCTCTACCATCTATAAACTAAAAATAAATTAAATAAATTGTTTCTTTATATACAGTGCAATAAACATGATGAATATGTATATATTGTGTATTGTGCAAACGAAGTACAGATACGTACGTTAATTAAATAAATATGCCCCTAGCTCCGCCCATTCGATTAGCCCTACTGAGAAGAAGGGCAAGAAACTTAGCTAAACATGCTAAGTACCTTGGTCAGAAGTGGTGGAATGCCAATAGTTTCACCTTTGTGGATAGCTTAACAAACAGTTTACAATAATCTTAACGGTTTAAGCATTAATCTGTGTAGAGACAGGGAGTTCGAGGGGAATGGGAAGAGGGGAGCGGTTCAGCGAAGTTTCGGGGTGGGTTTACTTTTGGGGGGATCGATTAAGTACTTGTAATCGTAACATAAAACTCCTTTAGATACCTATTTTAATGCGAGTCAAAGTTTCTTAGAGCGAACGTACCCATAAGCTACCAGAATCCTAATAATTTATATATATTTATGTGAACACGATACAATTTTTTTTTTCAGTGTTTTGTCGCCCTTTATAAATAATGTTTCACTTCCACAATTAGACTCTCTTCTTATCTAAAACAAGATGGCGCCGGCGACTTCGTCCGCGTCCATTTGGGATATAAAAAGTAAAAGTCCGTTGTACCCGTTGGCAACACATTTTCAGTACAAAAGCTTACACCCCGTTTCACTCTCATGGGATGAATCCAAAAAATAATTTCTTGGTTCACCTTTTTACACAACATGTTTCAAGTTTCATGTTTCTATCTCTAACGGCTGTACGTTATCTGTCAGTCAATGTCGGAACTGTTTTATACAAGGTTATATTAATTTATGCAGCCATATTCTTACTGAAGGCTTGGAAAGTGAGCAGTATTACGGATCAATAAAATCTATGCGCAATTTGAAAAATAAAATTTATAGTTTCCGTAGTATTGACTCGAGGCTGGGCTTGCTTTTGTAGGAAAGGAAAAATATATAATATATATGAATTTCCCAAAAAGGTTAAAAAACTTTGATACTGACTACTTACAGAGTATTCAGTGTGAATTTGGCTGCATAAATAAATAACACATACACATTATATTGATAAATCTTGGTAATTGATAATCTCGTTAATTGATAAATCTTCAATGAAAGGGTCTTCAATATAACCAGTCCCACGAACAACAATCTGGAGGACGGTGTTCCTTTTGTTTAAGGACTCATTTACCTAAGTAGGCCTCGTCATTATCCTTTGACCCAAAAGGAGCTTAATTAGAAACATTTTGTGGAAGGAAATGTAAACTATCATTAATTCATTATTACAGTGTATGTTAGGTTGGGCTTGGGATCTAAATAAATCCAGTGATTTGGTCTCTAGGGAAAGGAAAAGTGTAACTATGATACGGAGTTTTCAGAAGGCCTACTCAATTATTTCTAAGAATGTTATTTTCTTAATTTATTTCTATTTAAAGGGTTTTATTAGTTTTATTCTTGAATATCTTAAGACCTCTAAGAATACTAATCTTTATTTTCGTCTGTCCAAAAACGCCAGCTTCCTGATGAGACGCAGTAAAAAGTTAAACCCTTTTAATGTGATCATTTTTGTACTGACCAACTTACTCATCAAAGCTACAACTCAACAAAAGGTGATAAAATTCATCGCGGTAACCCCGTCTATATAAATGTTAAAATCATCGAAGCCTTTAAAACACTTTTCATGGACTTAGAAAACATCGTTGAACGTGTTGAAGAGGGTTAAGTAATTGCATTTACTTATTTAGTTATGATTTTAAAGATAATGATGATTATGGTGATGGATGATATATTGTTTAGGTAGTTGTTTTTGCAATACTTAACTTAAATTAATCTTAAGTAGTACAAACAATAATTTAAGAACGCAAATTATGATGACAATGCTAATGATAATGGTGATGATTATGGTCATGAAGATGGTGATGATAATAAAACTTACAAAGATGATGATATTTAAAATACTACAATGCTAACCGCAATGAAGACGGCTAGCTCTTCTATGGTGACAACTTCCTTCCACTTAGACAAAGTTCGCAGGGCTTGATGAAGCATGTGTGGATTGATCTGTGAAGTCGATTAAGTAAACAAAGAAATTAGTTTAAAACGGATATAAATTTCAGAAAAGATCTGCAATTAGAATAGATTCGCGTGACAAATGAAATGACAATATAGCTTTTTTTCCTGTTTATAGATTATTCCAGTAGAAATAGACAAAGTTTATAAAGATTAAAATATTACGCTGTGTCCCCGGCTCGAAACTTTGTACCAGTGACAGGTGTTAACAGACTGCTGATATTTACTTGTTCTACTGATCATACAAAATAACTTTTCCAAAAAACAAACCGAGGTAACAAACAAACGAGTTCAATGGCAGTGTACATGAACAGTAAAATTAGCTGATTTATAAAACATCCAGTTGCTTTACAACACAGTATTGTTATGTAAAACAGTTACACAATGTTTGGGATTATATAAACGCGTGCGTTATTCAATAACGGTCAACGTTTAGCGGTTTTGCAAAACAGTCGGGAACTAAACTTGGGACTAAATATTAGTGAATTCTGTTATGCTCAGCTCCACTTCACTCGGCTCCCGAATTCATAATCACAAGCAATCTTACATGCATCTTTTCATTTCGCCTATTTATGACTTTTTGATAAAACACTTTTTTCATTACGTCTTAACGTGTATACAATATTCTCGAGTAAACGCAATAATAATCCAGCTGGACGTTGTTTAGCTGTTTTTATATAAAACAGAACTGTTTTGTAAAACAACTAGTGCTATTGTGAAACAGCTGATTACACAATCTAATTCCCACATACAGATAAATGTAACTTGTATAACATTACGCTTTCACTCCTCACATACATTTTCAAAATGTTACTTCGTTGAAGGAAACTAATTTTGCCCGGATTTCCTGTGATCATGTGTTGTTCGCCTGCGAATACACAGACACCAGGTTACTTCTGTGTGTCGGAACTCCAAACCTGTTTCACATAACGCACTTCTGAAGACTTCTGTATGATGAAATGAATGAATGAATTCAACCTACTTCACAATAGCACGGCTCCTCCAGCGGCTGCGGCACCGGACAAGACTTGATGCAGAGAGGCGAGGTCTGGTTGCTCGATGAACCGGATTCTGAATGCAACAAACATATTTGTAACACTGAGGGAATGTCAGAGGTGTTTGCGTGTGTGGACTACCACTAGAAAATTCAGCACTCTTAACCCCTCTACCTTCGTAGCGAATTCATATCACTCAGAGGGGCTAAGATTACGTTTTTTGTAGTGGTAGAGCTGGTTCTGGGTTCGGCTGTAGAGCTACCACCATTTTACTCGCAAACCCCCGAGGCTATTCCCGGGATAGTAAGAAGACAGCTCTCAAACAGCGCCTGGGATCAATTGATTCAAGATTCAAAATGTTTATTTGTAAAATAGATACTTATAGTATACGGTTCACAGTTCATATCTAATCTCTATAAAAACAATGTTATATGATGAAACAAATATAATACGGGAAATATATTAAAAAAAACTATATCTATGTTGGGCTAATAAAATGTTTATTTTTCTCTGTGTATATATTGTGTACTTGCTTAGTAATGTTGTTTATATTTTGTTGTAGGTTAACGCTTCAGAACTCAAGTTAACCAAATTTTAACTTGAAAACTTCCAGCAAGTCTATTCACTTAAAACTAGATATTGGCGGAACTAATGTGCGGAGACACATTATAGGAAGCCAGATAAAACGGCTTTGATTTGATTTTGAAAGTTAAACAAATGCATAAAATAAAGACTTATTGGAATAAGACTATTACTATACATAATGCAATTAATAAATAAGTTGATAAATAAACTGAATAGAAAGTTGATAGTTGAGATTGTCGGCACTTGGTGGAATTTATCAAGCATTGTTGTGATGAAAAAACACGACGGACATCTAGCAACAGAAACATTGTTTAAATAAATAATTATGTATATTAGAAAATTAAACAGCCCCTGATGATGCATATATAGTGAAACCGGTTGGGTAGTGTAGTATTAAATATTATCTGTGGAAAAGTACAAGTGTTTTTTCATCACAACAAACTGAATAGAACTTAAATAAATGTAATGCCTAACCATATAATATATATAATAAAATAAGTAAAAAAAAATATATTGTATAATATACCTACATAATGCAATTAATAAATAAACTACAAATAAATATAATACCTAAATCCGTTCATTCGAATAATCTTGCTAAGAAGAAGGGCAAGAAACTTAGCATGTATAGCATGTTTGATGGCGTTAATTACAACCCCATTGTCGAATATTATACAAAACAGATTGATAACGGGCAGCGGCATCGTCACTGCTGCGAGGGTTTAGTCAGCGCGCTTACTAATCCGCCTGCTTAGCGTGTGTGAGTAGGGGCCACAGGTATTTCTCCTAGAAGGACCGCTAAGAGTGGCGAAATCCCGGAAAGACCCATGTCCAGCAATGGACGAAACAGGCTAATAATATTTTAAAACACACTTTCTTTTCGTAGCCGACATTACGTCCAAACATACGAGTGCTAGGTGGTAGGCACGCCATACCGTGGTAGTGGGTCATACTTTGAGCACAAAGACACGCTTTAAGGGGGGCGGGGTTATCCCGATTTCGTCTCTTTTCAAATTAATTTTAAGCCAATAAATAGCGAAGATAAAATTTTGTAAAAAATATATGTTATATTTCACTCTTTGATCTGATACTTCGACCGTTCGATACATGATTACTTACATTTTCCTCGATCCATTTAAATCGTCTGAACTATGATCTAATTATCATTTCATTTGTGCTATGTTAAGTTTTGAACAGTAAAACTTATACTAAAATAAACGACGTAAAAAATGTAATATAACACGGCGGTCATATGAAAAACCCATCCCTCTAATTCCTAAGTAATTAATGAATACACCTCGAAACCGCGAATTTTCTTAGCGGCGCGGCGCGCTTCCGCTGAGCAGGATGATCATGTGTAAAACGAAAGCGTTGGAGCAGGACAGATTTCGCCGGATAACCTCGCCTTAAAGGCTTGCTGTGTTACGGAATAGCTGAACAAAGGCAGGAAATTTTAAGAGGCATTTTTTAATATAGCATCTTTATTTTAATAATTAACATGTAAAAAATCCTTATATTCCACTAGGATATATTTTTAAAGCACCAATATTGAACAATGAACTGATAAAGTGTGACTCGAACTCACGTATCAAGGTTTTCGTGCTACAGATAATAAAAATAATGTTTCCGAAATAATATTGTTAGATTTATTATGTGTTTACAGCTAGCGTCATCTACGTTGAAGTAGTAAAAGCTTACTTATCAAAATAAAATAAAAACAATAATAATTCAATATTATTTCTTGAAATTTATTGAAGTAATTGCAACCGTTTTATTTTTTCTGTGATATTTACATAAAGAGTCTAAGCGTGATTATTCTGATACATATTTTTGTTTTTTTTATTTAATACCAGTTTTAAATGACTATCTTTAAATGGTACCATATCATCGTCTAAAATAATAGGTCCTACAATTAAAAGTGAAAAAAATTAACAGATGATAGAGTATCCCTAATAGACCACATACCACCGAAAAAAAAATTTCTTGCGCGTACTTTTTTTTACCTTTCCATAGAAATTGAGTCAACTGACTGAACCACTTTTTACTGGGAAGTAAAAAAAGTATTCGAGCAAAAAAATTTTTCTCTTTTTGGATTTTGATCAGATAACGATACGTATACGTATAGGAGTTGATGCTCGTGATTGTTGGCACTTGGTGGAACTTTTGATTCATTTTTGATTGAAAAAAACTTGTACTTGTCCACTTATAAGTAAGTGGACAAGTGTTTTTCAATAAAAAAAGGACCTTATAGTATTACAAGCTTAAAAAATAATAGTCATCGAAACTCAAAACATAGGTAGTACTCTTCAATATGAACAACTTTTTCTATCGAGACTATGCAAAATTCTCAAAAAAATTTTTGCCTTCTCATAGTAAACCAACTGAATGGTCAATTTGTATGAGAGAAAGTGAAAAAAAGTTGCGAATTTCGCTTAGCCCCGATAGAAAAAGTTGTTCATATAGACCAGTACTACCTATGTTTTGAGTTTCGCTGACTATTATTTTTAACTTTATATACCTACTATCGTGCCTACTATTAATAAAAACAACTTTCTGCAAGAAACAAAACAGCACAAATAAAAAAAAAACTTTTCGTTTAGAAAATCTACCGTGAATGATGTAACTATGAGCAGAAACAATTTTTATCTATATTATTTGCGCGTCGAAGTATCTTCAGGAAAATTGTTCTGTGTGATCAGTAAATTATTTCGTTTCATATAAAAATACCTCTCCATTTACACCCGTTATATTTATATTGTATTTTAAAGATTATTTTTAGGGTTCCGTAGTCCAACAAGGAACCCTCATAGTTTCGCCATGTCCGTCGATCCGCGGCTTAGCGCAGAGACTATTAATACTAAAAAGCTGTAATTTGGCATGGATATAAATATTAATCACGCCGACAAAAAAATGGTAAAATAAAATCAAGCAAAAAATTCTTTTTAGGGTACCTCTCATACACGTAAACTGGGGATGATTTTTTTTTTCTCGTCTGTCCCATTAGTGTGGGGTATCGTTGGATAGGCCGTTCAACATTGTGGGTGTGTGAAAACCATTTTTTGATTTAGAGATCCGTTGGTGAAATGTTAAGCTTTAAAGTGAAAATTTTAGTTAGAGTGGAGCGTCCCCCCCCCCCCTCCCCTGCCGGCTAAACGGTTGTTTACAGAAATGTGAAAAAATTCACAGAAGTAGTATATATAATGAATTTAAAAGGAAAACTATCACAGCTAAGTAGGCTTTACAGGTTTGCAGGAACAGGTCGCGCCAAACTTTTGGCCCCCTATAATGTATGGGACCAAAAGTTTGGCGCGGTCTGTATTAGTAGACCAACTTATATGTACCGGGCAACTACGGAACTCTACATTGCGCGTGGCTTGACACGCACTTGGCCGGTTTTTTTTAAATAATGTATGTTATGATTTGTTTTTCTTTAGACGGCACAAATGTTATGAGGCTAATCCATAAATTAGTCGAACGGACTGATGGAAGTAATGGCGGGCGGACGGATGGACGGACTGATGAACGTACGGATGGACTGACGGAGGGGCGGTTGGACAATAGAGTCTTACTGGTTCTTTTTTACTCTTTGGGTGTTGATCCCTACAATGGAGCAATCTCAGATGCATGGTGCATTTTTAAGGTGCAAGTGATCAAGTCAGGCGTAGTTTTAAGCTTCATCGACATATTTGCTTTTTGAAAACTTTTTCGGATTGCCGACCTTTGGAAGATCCAAGCTACCTTGATAAAACCATTATGAGTACGTTTCTGACGCACGGGCATAAACTTTCTGTGCTGTGCTTGTGTCCGAAGTACGGCGACAAGGCTTACCCCCTATCGAGTTGGGATCAAAGAAAATATAATATACTAGTTGGGATGGATGGTAACATCGTCAGTAAAAAGAGGGTGCTAACGTGTTGACAGTGCACACTAGGAATTACTTCTCACACCCTCTCGGGGATATACTACGTTGTGACAATATGTTAATGTTTTGTTAACTGAAAGATCATCTTCATAAACTTCCACATTTTCAACAAGAGCTTTAAAATGTTTCCCAATTTCCGAACAAATTTTCAATTTCTTCACGTTGTTGGTAGATTTAAAAATAATACAGGAATAGATATTATCTCCTGACCTGATAGTTCCGGTGATGCTTGCTTCTTCCTCTTCTTATTCTTCTTTATCTTGTTTCGTCTTCTGAAAATATTCCTAATGTGGGTTCTCAAATAAAATAAAAAGACAGAGATGTTATTATTAATATTTTATTATAAAATAGTTTTCGACAGTGAAATTTACAGGCCACTTGTAACAGTAAGAAATCGAAGGTTACCAAGGAAATCTAATAATAGTACCTTGAACATACACGGTGTCCGCACACCTTGCAGCTGTCATCATCACGAGAATAGGTCGTCTCCCGTGAGGACCTCTCAGACACCAGGTCGGAGCTGGATCTGCGAGGCTTGCGATATCCAGTCGGCCGCCTCTTCGCTGCAGCATACCGCCTTACAGGCGGTCGACCTCGCTTCCCCTTCTTTCCAGCTCTCTTAACCCCTCTCTTCTTCTTCCTCGACGACCTCAATTTCTGACCCAAGTCTTGTAACTTCTTAGTCGACTTGGCTTCATCCACATCCACCGGCTGGCTTGCAACAGACATAGCTTCTGATGATGGAGTTCTCATAGTTTCTTCGCTACGTGATTTCAAACGCCTGTTGCTCCAGGCTTTGCTTGTGGAAGGGACTTGGTTCTCGTCCACATCATAGGTTTTCATCTCCAATGCATCAGCAACAGGCGCATCCGCCGATTTCTTACATGTTGTCTGGGCTATGTCTTCTTCCATTATGATGATCAGTTCGATGTTTTTCTTATTGCTTTTCTAAATAGTTTTACGCTTACTTAAATAATTTTGTGTAAAATATCGCGAAAATGTTGTAATAATGTAAAAAAAGATGTAAAATGTCAAAGTGTAGACTTTTGTTATTGCTCTTTTTTCGAATGATTGTCACCTGTCTTCTCTTCTTTCAAATACAATGATACTACTTTATTAGCATAAAGGTTTAGTAAGGCAATTGCAACCTGCTAAATCTAGATTAAATTCACATTAAACTATTCACGGTTATTAATTCAATCAGCATCAGCTGAATTTTCCTATTTTTAGCACCTAAGATGAAATCGTCCACTTACCAAGACTGAAAAGTAAAAGTATATTTCTTCTTACTATCCTCGTCATTAATTTTCTATTTATTTTCATTTCTTTTCTTTATTAACAACCTCCTCATTAGTTGTATTCGCAATGTGATCTAGGTCTAGGCAACAAAGCAGCCTCCTTGCCGAAACCGACGAGGTCAAGGCGAAGTAGTTTGAATGTTTTATTTCTACGATTATCCCTCGCTGCATTGCGAATATGCGATGATCTGCGTTTGTTCCAAATATAATAAAATAGTTAAAATAGAAAAAACAGTCAGGAGGAAGCAGTAGTAGTTTTTATTTTTTTACTTCTTTCTACAAGCAATGTGCTTTTCCTTGGCCATTAACGTCCGCGATGGAAATGTATCGATTAGAAGTGAAAGCCGGCAAGGCTTTACTCAGTCAGTCTTACACACAGTCTTACTTCTTATAATTGAATGTCTGCGGTCTTACACAAAATCTATGAAAGTCTAACGAATGATTGATATTGCGCATCTGCATTGCCTGTTTTCACTAACCATAGGAGACGCCTAAATCAGATGCCTATGTATTTAGGAGTTGCCTAGAGTAAAAACACGTTTCACTAACTCTTAAGTAACGACGTTAGGAATCACCTCCGATTCGGGGATGCGTAGTGCTTAGGCGCCATAGACAATTAGACATTATCTGAGTTAGGCGCCCCTAAACTGACACATGCATGTGACAGTCACAATTTTGAGATATGAGTTTATTGTAGTACTGTGAAACGTCAAAAAACCGCAAACAGACAACTTCACAAACAAAACCAAAGACTATATCAAACCCTTCCAAAACTTAGGCTACTCTTGGGATAGGAATCACATAGTAAAAATAGTTTGGTGAACTAGAACTTTATGGTAAGCATGGACCTAAATTAGGAGTTACTTAGTTAGGCGTCGCCTTGTTCGTTATAGTGAAAACGGGCATACCTAACTAAGTAACTCCTAATTTAGGTCCATGCTTACCATAAAGTTCTATTTCACCAAACTAAGTTTACTATGTGATTTCTAACCCAAGAATTGCCTAAGTTTTTGATACTTGTCTTTGGTTTTGTTTGTCAAGTTGTCTGTTTGCGGTTTTTTGACGTTTCATAGTACTACAATAAGCATATAATCTCAAAATCGTGACTTTCACATGCATGTGTCAGTTTAGGGGCGCCTAAGCATACGCTACGCACCCCCGAATCGGTGTCGTAACTTTAGATGATTCCTAACGTCGTTAGTCATGACTTAAGAGTTAGTGAAACGTGTTTTTACGCTAGGCAACTCCTAAATATATAGGCCTCTGATTTAGGCGTCTCCTATGGTTACTGAAAACGGGCATTTGTATCTCAGTTTACGTCACTCGGGTAGGCTCCTTCCATACACCCTGAAAACTTGCTTGCGCTAGATTACATCTATTGTAGGTAATTAGAATTGTCATTTTGAAATCTTGTTCTAGATGCTGGTGTGGGCTCAGCAAGACCGCCCATGGCTCGTCCATCGCCACCGCGGCGCCAGGCGAGGCTTGGGTTCCAGCCAAGCACACGCAGGCTGGCCCCACCGACGCGTACGGCACGGTCGAGTTCCAGGGCGGACCACACCCGACTAAAGCGCAGGTAATGTACTACCCCGAAACCCAACACAAGCGAACCTATTGAAATATATACCTACTCATACTGAGCATCGCCTGTCCACAAGCGTTTGTCTGTGTGCGTGCACGCAACAAACGGTTGGCAACCAAGTATTGCGCACTCCCAGTCGTGCTTCACATTACCCGCGGGGAAGGTGAGTGTCACTTTTTTACGTAGTAATAGCATAGACTAAATAGTAAAATAGTCTATGGTAATAGTTATGGTAGGTGGTAGAGCTGATGCCGAGCTTGACTGTGGAGGTACCACCATCTTACTCGCAAATCCTCCCGAAGTTATTCGGGGGAGAGTAAGAGAACAGCTCTCAGGCAAAACCTGGCGGCCCACCATTGCCTGGGACCGATGGATGGCGGTATATCCATCCCTAATTGCCAGGCCTTAAAACAGACTAGTGACGGGCAGCGGTGTCACTGGTGCAAGGGTTTCGGCACCGCGCTCACCAATCCGCCTGCCCAGCGTGTTTGAGTGTGGGCATTTGTTCCAGGGGGACCGCCAAGAGTGGCGTAATCCTGGAAAGGCAGTGGACGAAACAGGCAGATGGATGGATGGATGGAATAGTTATTATCTCAGATAAATTATTATTGTTTGGCGTAGTTGTTATGAAGTCTTCCAGTCAGAAGGAATAAAATAACTAAAGTGATTATTTTCTGACTTGCTTGACAGAACTGCTCGACTTGATTGATCCCATAGACCTAGGATAATGATTGATCCAATGCAACAATAAATTCATAATGGAGAATTTGAGTGTGATAAAAACATATATATACCGGGTGTAAATACAGTGCAACCATTAAATGAACTATACTTACACTCTATTTACACCCGGTATAATTTATGTACCTATATATGATGCTTTTAACAACATGCATTTATATATACTGCTCAAAACAATTAGCGGAATAAGATTTCAAAGTAAAATAAATAAAAAATCTTTGTTTTTTTATTATAACTGCCCACTAAATATTAAAGTGACATGGTTAATGAAAATAAGAAACAAAAGAACATCAGCGTTTTTGTAAGCAGTTCTTAATACGGTGGCCAAGAGTCTATGTACACCTAAAAACAAAGTGACGCCATTCAATTTTCTTAACTTTTTAATTACAAAAAACCGATTTTAAGTGCCCTTTCAAATCTTCTGAATGCTGTTATTGATTGAAATCAGTGTAAATTTGGTTAAGAAGCTCATTATACCAGATCTGACTGAAATCCAAGTTTCCCGAGCTGTCACTCTGCTTCAAGAGGGTCGAACTATGGCATATGTAGGAACTGACCTAAGAGTCATCCCTTCTGTCATCTACACAGTATGGAAGCGGTATCTAGGTGACGGGGGAATACTCAGGAAGTGGTGGTCAGGGTCAAAAGAAAAAAACCACTCCTTTGCAAGATCGCTACATTATCAATATTGGTAATTTTTTCCTTGTTGATTTGTTAGTTTTTTAATTTTACAAAATTTAGAAATTAAACGTTTTAGGCGTAAAACAAACTGGTGTTCTAAAGGTCCGTCACAGAAATGTTTGAATATTCGTCTTCACTGACATTTAGAAGCGTGTATGACCTCCATGAGCCTTATCACAGCTTGACAACGACGCGGCATGCTTCGTATGATCCTCCGAATATCTTCCTGCGGAATTATCTCCCATTCTTCGATTAATGCTTGAGTGAGCTGCTGCAGTGTTTGGGGTGCAATTGGACGTTTCCTGATGCGTCTATCAAGCAAATCCTAAATGTGTTCTATTGGGTTTAGGTCCGGGCTCATGGGAGGCCATTCTATTACACGGATTCCATGATGCTGCAAGTAATCTAACGTGATGGCTGCAGTATGTGGTCTGGCATTATCTTGCATAAAAACAAATTCTGGGCCGATACCATATGCTGCGGGCAGGACGAGGTCTTTGAGCACGTTTTCGATGTAAGCTTGAGCATTCGACGGCCCGGGAACAACGATGAGATCTGTGCGCTCGTCCAAACTCACTCCGCCCCACACCATCACAGAACCACATCCAAATTTGTCATATTCTTGGACTGCCGCTGCACTGTATCACTCGCCTGGGCGTCTGTAGGCACGGAGACGACCATCGCAGCGTGTTAGACGGAATCTTGACTCGTCAGAAAAGAGCACTGGCCTCCAATGTCTAAGTTGCCAATTAGCGTGGCTTTGTGCGAACCGTTGGCGAGCTTGTTTGTGTTGAATAGTTAGACGCATGACCCGCATTGGTCGACGTGCTCTCAAATTGGCTTCCCGCAAGCTATTCCTTACCGTCTGGTCGGAAATTTCTACAGCAGTAGCCGCTCTTAGTGTATTTTGCAGATCTCTTGCAGTAGTGGTGCGGTTTCGCAAAGCACAGTTGATGATGTAGCGATTTTCCAAAGGAGTTGTTTTTCTCTTTCGACCCTGACCACGCCTTCTTGAGTATCCCCCCGTCTCTAGATACCGCTTCCATACTCTGTAGATGACAGAAGGGCTGACTCTTAGGTCAGTTCCTACATATGCCATAGTTCGGCCCTCTTGAAGCAGAGTGATAGCTTGGGAGACTTGGATTTCAGTCAGATCGGGCATAATGACCTTCTTAACCAAATTAACACTCATTTCAACCAATAACAGCACTCAGAAGAGTTGAAAGGGCACTTAAAATCGTTTTTTTGTAATTAAAAAGTTAAGAAAATTGAATGGTGTCACTTTGTTTTTAGGTGTACATAGACTCTTGGCCACCATATTAAGAACTACTTACAATAATGCTGATGTTCTTTTGTTATTTATTTTCGTGAAGTATGTCACTTTAATATTTAGTGGCCAGTTATACTAAAAACCAAAAAAAAAAATTTTATATCACTTTGAAATGTTATTCCCCTAATTGTTTTGAGCAGTATATTTCTTTGAAGCCCAATTTCGGGTGACACAGTACGGAAAACTGTTTTTTTTTTTTAAGTTGATAAATGGTTCAGTAAGCCTTGTGTGATTGTTTGTGACTAATTATTAATTTAATAGATAAAAGATATGTCGTTCATTTCTCTGTATGGCAAAGGATAAAATTACTGAAACTGTTAAGTAATTTGATTTTTAAGAAACCAAACGTACTTATTTTTATCTTAAACTATTCATCAAACTTATCTTTAGCTTTACGACTTAAATAATAGGTATAATATATCCATACTCGTACATTTCAAAAAAAATTGGGCAAACGCTTGGCGATTACCGTGCGTGATAGAAAGCGTCAATCAGTCCTAGGATAAAGAGCGCTTCCGCAGAAACTGGAAGAGTGACAGAAAGCGAGGCATTAGTTAGTCTTACAACGGACTTCCGCAAAAATCTACGGAAGTTGGTAACGGACGAAGGACTGATACTACGCAACCACTCCTGTGGTCTTATATCTTAGACCATATAACACGGGACTAGGCAAGCGCATTTACCCCCTCTGCCGAAGTACATGAACAATTTGTTCCTATATGTTTGCTTGTGTGCGCGTTTTGTGTTTGTGTTGCAACTTCTGATTTAGTGTGACATATCAGTTTTTCGCAGGAGTGTGCGTGAATGAGTAAATGTGTGCTGTGCGTGTCTACCTCCCCTCCCGTGGAAAACGGCAGAATAATTTCAGTACTAAGAGTCGCGCTTTGCCAGGTCCCGTGTTAAATGGTCTAAGTCTTATATCTTGACCTGTCCACCACGTGAGAAAAGTAGGGTAATAGAATAGAATAGAAAAATATTTATTGTTTATCTTTTCTGTTACAAAAATTGTCCGCCATGCGGGTGTTTGTTAGTAACATACGTCTTAAAGATCTAGTGACTTAATTTATGGTTGGTATTCTAGTATGAATGCCCGATGAATATAAATAAAAAAATATAATTTTAATATTGCTGATCTAGGAGGGACATGCCGCTTGCTGACCCGCTTGCCTCTCACATGTTTGTTTATGTATTCCACATCGCCAATTCTCGTGCTGAATAACATCGGGTTGTGTTGCCCATACCTCGTATACGCTGGACCCGGGACATCAAGTCCTTGTATGCATACATTATTTAGTTTAACTATCATATCGTGATGCAGATCGTGTACTCGGAGATGCCACGGATCCTCGTCGAGCATTTCCCACAGAACGCAGCTAGGTAATGATCTTGGAAAACCTCCAGCCGACTTTAGCGCCATTCTATACTGGCGTTCAATCGACAAAAGGTTTGTCTTGCTTATTCTGGGTAGTAACTGCACTACTCCATAGTCTAGGATGGGTAATAGGCACGCCTGTATTACGGCCACTTTTGTTTCGATGTTCACTTTCGAATACCACCCGATTATAGGGGACAGCATGCCTCTTACTCTTTTCGCTTTCGCGATCACTTTTTTCACATGTTCGTTCATGCTCAGTCTTTTGTCTAAAATCACTCCCAGATATCGCACACTAGTTTTGTATTCTAGCAGTTTTCCTTTGATCTTCACTGTTGGTTTATATCCGCGACTCGCGGTACTTCGCGATTTCTTTTGCTTTTTTGTGAACATTATACACTCGGTCTTTTCCACATTACATTGTAATCCCCATCGTTCGTAGTAGTCAATTATTTCTTCTGCTGCCCATGTGGCTCTTATCGTTGCGTTATCTGGTCTCTCCGCCGTGTTAAGGATACAGAGGTCGTCTGCATATTGTGACAACATCTGACCTGCGATTTTGCTCTTTGGGATGTCGTGTACATAAAGATTGAAGATCAGTGGTCCTAGTATTGAACCTTGGGGCACACCGTGTGGTACGATTTTTTCTTCGCCTGTCATTGTTCTAAATTTTCCTCTCGTTTTTCTGTTTCTGAGGTAATTTTCAACAATTTTTATAATGTTATTTGGCACGTCACCTTGTTGCAGCTTAAATGTAAGGCCTTTGTGGTTGATGGAGTCAAATGCTTTGCTTAGATCTGTAGATATCATAGCGACGCTGTGACTTTCAGCTAATGCATCAGATATGTATTTACAGGTCCTTAGAATTTGCGTACCGGTTCCTTTTCCAGTCAAGAAGCCATGCTGAAAATCTGGTATTAGTTTGCTGCACGCGGTCATTATCCTCTTGTGAATTATTCTCTCGCAGATCTTACCCATGATGTTCAGTAACGTGATCGGCCGATATGATTTAGGGTCTTTATAATTCTTGCCCGACTTATGTAAAAAAATGCAGTCGCCTAGTTTCCATCTCTGTGAATAATAGCCCGTGGAGAGTACATAATTAATTGCTTTTCCTAGTGCTTGCCAAAATGCTGGTCCAGCTAATTTGATGGCATCCACTCTGATCTGATCCGGCCCTGGTGCTTTTTTGTTTTTGAAGCTATATATAGCTCTCTTAATTTCGTCAGGCGAGGCTTTATCCAGTGGTTGGAATGGGGTTGTTATTTCCGTTTCTTCATCCATCTCGAGGATTATTGAGTCTTTGACCTATTATACCTATTGTAGACCTATTGTATTGCTAGCTATGATCATAGGATCTAAAGGAAATCCCTTGCTCAATTCAATCGTATGCAGATCATTGAATTCATAGATTTAACTTGCCTTTAGATAAATCTTTGGGGCCTACAAGTAAATTTAATTTAAATCATTGAACACTATTTAATTAGATCATAGTTTTTATTAAGGTAAGGTATAACCCAAAGGGTAACCAACGGGACCCTATTACTAAGGCTCCGCTGTCCGTCTGTCTGTCTGTCCGTCTATCACCAGGCTGTATCTCATGAACCGTGATAGTTGCACAGTTGAAATTTTCACAGATGATGTATTTCTGTTACCGCTATAACAACAAATACTAAAACTGGCCAAGTGCGAGTCGGAAATTTGCAATCCCATACGACAGACATGATTTTTTTGCCGTTTTTATATAATGGTACGGAACCCTTCGTGCGTGAGTCCGACTCGCACTTGGCCGGTTTTTCTATACCTATCTTTATTATTAATAAAGTAGGAAGAAAGTCGTCTCGCAACCGTTTGACGTACGCTTAATCACTTTCTTGTTTTGCTACGGCGCGGCGCGGCGTAGTAAGTGCTACGATTTTATCGCGTTCTCTCTTTGTAGACCCACTACTTCGTAGTCTAAATACTTACCCTAGGGACTACGTATAATTAAAGTACGTTAGGGTAATTAAATATAAAAATCCTAAAAAGGAAATTACATACATGGCTCCAAGATAAATGTTTTTATGATATCAAAGAATATTTAAATAATTAAAATGTATATACTTATATTAGGATGTTTACTTTCATATTGTGCAAATTTCATAATAAATATCTAATATAATAAATAATAATATGATAATGTATATACGTACAGTATAATAATTAATAACGTAAATACAATACATATCAGGTAAATTAGCTTATATTGTTGCATGTTAGTTTTTTTTTTAAGAATAAATATTTGCATACTATATAATATGGTAAAATGTGCTGTTTCTAATATTAAGATACAATAAGACCTGTACTTACAACGCATGTTTATGCAAATAAATTTTTACTTTACTTTACTTTACTTTACTCTGTGAGCAGACAAGCACCGAGACTTTAAAAATATCTTTGCTGCTAAAGTGAGTGAGTCAACAGGGTAGCTCTCGGATAAAGCTTATTGACAATAGTAAATAGTCAAACAATTTGTGTTTTAATAGGCAAAGTCATAGGTTCTTTAATTATAATGTACCAGTGGCAAAGGGTGAACATTTAAAAAAGGGAAGCCGGACAAAAAATCGCCTTACTCAGAAAAGCAACCAAGGAAAACATTACATTTTTAGTACTCTGCAACTTCCTGTCAGCCAAGTGTATTTGTCATATTGAAATATATTAAATGTTTGACAAAGGAAAGAGCATGGAATAAAGAAATGTAGTATGGATGCCATTTACTAAACAAGCCGATTGGAATCGTGTTATATGGACCCTTCGCCACTGTGAATAAATACCCACGTAATTAAAAGACTTGGATAAGTAAGTAGGTATAAGTGTTGTATATTGGAACTAAACGCAAAGTACAGACTTCACAAAGTGATCTGTGAAACACTGAAACATAAACTCATGTCATTAGTACAGACGAAGATTAACCAACGCTTCCAAATGAATTGTGTAACAAGGCCCTAGGAGCACTTCACTGTTTTGACAGCTGAGATAGTCACATCTTGTACTCTTCATTTATAATAAATAATATGTGTGTTCCCTCACCATGGTGTATTATTGAAGAACATTACAATAAGTAGGTACAGTCGCCTACAGTTCAAGCTCCCAATTTGTAAACGATTGTAATGGCTATGACACTAATAACTACCACGCTGGCGTTCGTACACAAAGAAAGCTGCGGTTTTTAAAGTCTCGCAACATTAATAAGTTAAAAACTTTCTACGTTGTATTTTTAAATAAGTTTTCTGCTGGTTTCAAGAAGACTATATTGTATTCATAATTTTTGTTTGCATTCAAATTTATTCCATTTTCAAATGGTAAGTTTAAAAAATTTGTAATCTTTATTCAAATGTAACCGGTTCAGTTAATCGAATTTTAGAGCGCGATCACGCCAAGGAAATTATACGGGATCATTTTAATTATAAAATATTTTGCGTTTGGAGTAAACATCTTACCGTTTATTTTGACCAAATAAGGAAGTTTGAATTTTAATAACAAATTAATCCAAAATGTTTAATTGATGAGTTCTAGAGTAGGTTACTTAAAATTCACACAAAAGAAAATTATTTTAAAAGGGGGATGCTATAAAACAGGCTGGTCACCAGCAACACGCAAAATGATCCCTATCAGATAATTCAATTAATTGCCATACTATTTTCTATTTACAGTACGTGCGACTGGCCCATGACACCCGGCCTGAGCTGATCGTGCAGCTCCTCACCAGGGAATGGGCTCTCGAGAGACCGAAGCTCCTGATCACCATCCAAGGAGGGAAGGCTAACTTCGACCTGCAGCCCAAACTGAAGAAAGTGCTGAGGAAGGGCCTCTTGAAGGCTGCCAAGACAACTGGTGCGTGGATCTTCACGGGAGGAACCAACACTGGTAGGTGAAAGTGGACTCCTTGATTGTATACCGAGTGATTTAATTGTTTTACCAAGGGATTGAAAAAACGTTAGAGGAAAAATAAATCACTCCACGCGAGGTTAGCAGTCTGCTTTCCTTTCAGCTACTTCTAAATTTACCCAATACACAAATTTTTAAAACCGGCACGGTGTGAGTCGGACAAAGGGTATTCAGTGTGATCTGTACGTGGCTTCATTTAAATAAGCAGTCCAAGCTTCGTATTTGTAATCGATTTTAATCGCTATGATTTCGCATTAAGGCGCATAGTCCAACGCACAACGAAGGAGATAAATATTTCTGAAAAAGTGCGGTAAATCAAAAAAAGGTTGGAAATTGCTGTTTTTAGTGAATAATATTTAACAGAAATCCTTGAGAAATCCACAGGAGAGGGTTTAAAAAAAGGTAATGTTTTAGATAATAGTTCTTCTTCTTATCGTGTGGGCTGCAAGGCCTATCGGCCTGACAAGCCCTGGTGTCAGAGTTTTTAAACCGCCTTACGGCCTCTGACGTGGTTTATGTAACGACCACTCTACTAGAAAGTGGCCGGGACCAACGGCTTAGCGTGCCTTCCGAATCATCTTACTCATCGGACAATCAGGTGATTCAAGCCTGCAATGTCCTAACCAAACTGAGAACAATTCACAAAGTGACTTTCCACTATGTGTTGGAATTGAACCCACGACCTCTGGATTGAGAGCCCAAGGCTCTCACCACTAGACCACGGAGGTAGTCTAGATAATAGTTTATATGTTTACAACAGTCATTTTTTTATGTTTCTTTATTGGTTTGGACGGACTACTGTTTTAAACTGAAAAAAAACAGCCTTCACTTTGCATTTTCTTTCGATGCAGCATATTGTTCTCTATCACGTTTTGGGCTTTTTTTTTGTTTATTTTTTTTTAGAGCCCTATCTATAGTAGTATGTGAGTTCTAGTTAAAAATCTCATTTCTTACTACCTATGTCGTCTTAAGAACTGCCAATGGGTAGCCCGTCATACGGCGTACACTGGACATAGTTTAGTGACCAAACGCTGTGTCCGCAGGCGTGACGCGGCAGGTCGGAGACGCTCTTCAGCTGGAGCGGTCCCAGCGCGCCGGCCGGGTGGTCAGCATCGGTATAGCACCCTGGGGTATCGTGGAGGGAGCCAACGAGCTCCTGGGGAAGGGCCGGGACGTGCCCTACCATGCCATCGCGTCGCCGAGGTGAGTCGCATCCCTGATTTTCTCTACTTGTAGCATTGATATAACAAAAAAAGGAAGACAGGGTAAGTTCTTATATTGTCAACTGACAAATATCTAACGATAGAGTCTATCAACAAGCTTCGATTATAGCCAAGCGAGACAAGCGACACGAAACAAGACTTGCAGGTCTAACATGGTTGCCACTTTAACACGAGGTTATCCAGGAAAATCTGTCCTGCTTCAACGCTTTCATTTTTCACATATTCATCCTGCTCAGCGGAAGCGGGCCGTTCAGAAAACTCGCGGTTTTGAGGTGTTTTTATTTATTATTTTGGAATTAGAGGGATGGGTTTTAATACGATGACCGTTGATATAAGTTTTATTGTCTTGAACTTAATATAGATCAAATGAAATGATATTTAGATCATAGTTTAGACCTATCTTTGTGATTTAATCTGATCAAGGAAAATGTAAGCAATCGTGTATCGAGCACCCGAAATATTAAGATCAAAGAGTGAAATATGACATATATCTTTTGCAAAATTTAATCGTCGCTTTTTATTGGCTTAAAATTAATTTGAAAATAAACAAAGTCGAGATAACCACACCATTTAATTTAAAATACATGGGATTTACTGTCAAATGGTGTTTAAAATTGTGTTAAAGTGGCACCATGCTAGGCCCCCAGGACTCAATTTTGTAGACGCGGAAATCGTGGACCGTATCTTCCTGCTTTTGTTTTTACCTAAGACTTATAGGTGTAAATAAAACTGAATCGAAACACACATTCTACTGACGTACTAAATAACTCTTCTAAAGAGACTACCCACACCAAATTTTGATTGCGCTAAAAGCGACTGTAAATTTTGTGTTTTTTCTTTGGAAGAATTGTTTAGCTATGAACGGTAAAATTTTAAAAATTATTGTTGGGGATTTAATACACGGAGGCAGTAAACACCACATCCGTCAACGAAGCCTTGCACCGGGTTGTCAAAAAATCACTTCCTTTCCGAAAACCACCACGATTGTTACGCGGCTCCAAAACTCAATTTATATTTCATTGTATATAATGAGTAAAATATCATCAAACTTACAGTCCACTGCCTAAGTGCCTCTCATGCATGCAATCTCATTTAACCTTGTTCACATCTTGTATACAATTATGTCACCAAAATAATCTGTGGTTGTATCCCAGCCCACGCCCCACTCGGGGGGCTCCATTCATGAACCCCAAACATAATAGAGTATCGGCCTTTGCTCGTGGCCGTCCGCGTTTATTCATTTTTTGCCGTTATTTTATGAACACCCCTTATAGCCTATGTAGTGACCAACAGTGATGAAAAAACGCATCGAAACCCGTTGAGTGGTTCTCAAGTTAAAACGTAACATATAGACAGACAGACAAATATTCAAAAAAATAATAAAACCACATTCAAATCCGTTGAGTGGTTCTCGAATTAAGACGGAACGGGAACTAACATACAGACAAGACAGACAGAAAAACAGACGGAAATTCTAAATATTGTTGTTTCGGCCTCAATACAATATCAAAAACAAATTTATTTAAAATTTCGCGTAAATATTCAATGTACAAACACGACTTTTTTACTACTTTCTTATTAGTAAAGATGTATTATTGTGCTCTAACAAATAGGCGCTGAGCAACGACCATTTTGGTCTTCGGCTAAAGCCCTTTAGATTTTTTCAAAACAACCTATGGAGCTTTAAAGATACATTGGTTTTCTTTTTGTGTATTGTATATGGCACTAAACTTGGTGTGCTTATTTTTGGAGTGGTTTATAAAATAGTTCAAACTGAATTTTTAAGTGTGCAGACAAAGTTATTCAGTGCCTACATTACGAGACAAGGGAAAGATGACAATCGAACTTGAGTACACTATAATTATTTCTGCCCACCCTAGATCTAGATTATATGATTTCATACAAAAAAAAAAAACAAATTGGTTTTAAATTTTATCTTGTTATTTTAAGTGTCAAACTTGACCTTTTCATTGCTTTTCCAGCAAAAAGTTCTATGCACGCCACTGGGTCACACATCCTAAATCTATGGTATGGAGCTGCAATAAGAAGGCTAGTTTCATCATGACTTTTTCGATATTTGACTGGAATGACAGAATAACAGGTCAAGTATTTATGGTGCCAAATCAATACAATGCGTCATAATATCTTGTCAACAAAAATATAACTAAAATTTTTACAAAAATGGGTTTTAAAGCTGCTATGGTCATTATTTGTGGCATATTGGTAATTGTTGGCATGGCTAGTGTTGGCTTATCAATATACGGTTATACCGTGAACAAGTGCGCTTATGAAATATTAGGTATAAAAAAGAAGACTGAAGGTGCTCTTGGTGTACTCCGGTAAAAAAATAAGCAGACACAAGCCAATTCATAATGTGAAAATAGCAGCGAAGTCAGAAGCGATGTGATGCCGTCGAAATTTCTCATTCTAAATGCTCAAGTGGATTTTGTCCAGATGTCAAAGTCTTATGATGTGTGTGTCAAACTAGAAACGTTCGTGAAATTTATAGCATTATTCTCACTGCAAACTGTTTTTAGATATACATATTTAATTTTTTAAACTTGTCTTGTATTATTTGCTACTTGCTTTTTAGCAGCGCTAAGAGAATGTCTGCCCAAGACGACGTTATTTACGAATGCGCAATATTTATATGCGCAATAATAGATACACGTTTATATAGCCAAATTCATACTGGAGCCTTGGTAAGTGGTCAGAACCAAGGTTCAATGACCGTTTGCGAAATGAGAAAAATATATTTTTGTGCCTCTGTACTTGTTCAAGGACAACATCGACTCGATTAGTAGGTATAGAAACCTAAATTTTATTTTGCGTATTTCACGGTGCAACTTGGCCCGTTTTGCGCAATAGGAAAAATTGCATGCGTTTGACCTCCTAAAAACCTCGTTGAATAAAAGAACTAGACTTGTCTGTTGGGCATGAAACCGTGGCCGGCCGACTTATCTTGATTTTGGGATACCACACAAAATGTATATTACAAGGGCGTTAGCCAGGATTGTATAAAGGGGTGGGGGGAGGGGGGCAGACAAAGAAAATCCTGGATTATATTGTTTTGATCGCTGTTTTTAACATAGGTATGAGTTTCACATGAGACAGCTACTGTGGCCAATGAGTGAAATTATTTATTTATGTATTATACAGGCTGTGAATGCATAGTCAAGAATCCCTTTAGGGTATGAAAGTACACACGATTCTGATGTCATGACGAGAAAAAAATATGTACCTTGAATTTTCACCAAAAATTCCATAATTTTTCTAAGCTATGGCTACGCAGCTCACCGGCCTCCCCACATACCTAATTGCACCCCGCAACCCACACCCCTCATCCGAGTGGCCAGCGACCAGTGAGGGTGTCGACGCGATTAGTGTATTTTGAGTAAAGAAAATCGTCTTATATGAGGTACTGGTACTTTATTTAGAGATCCCAGTATTTAAAATAATATCTTTACCGATCATACTGACACACCCTTAAAGGATTCTTGCCTTTGCTTTTACACCCGGTATATCTGCACAGCATAACAGATTAAATCCAAATCACCGTACAGACACAAAGAAAATTACAAGGATACAGAAATAAGATTCATAAAAATTAATAAAATAAAATATTCTTATTATATTAAATAATATATATTATGTGCGGGTGGATTGCCATTCTTATTTGAAACGCATGTACTTGACAAATTCAAAGTAATTATAAATTAGATTTCAACACTCGTTTTTGAAAGGGTCTTGGTTAACGATAACGGTGCTCGGCGACAGATTGTTCATCTGGGCTTGGTACAACACTTCGTTGATCAACTTCTCCCCGAGGATCCTCATGCTGGTTGGAAGACTCCTCAGTTTCGCTGCCACATTAATACCTGGAAGCACAACGATAGATAGAGGCACCTTGTTTTTATCAGTTTTAAAAGAGCTACGAGGTGAGCTGACTTTAGGTCTTTAGAAAGACGAACCTACTTTATTAACCGACTTCAAGAGTGGAGGAGGTTCTCAATGCGACACATTTTAGGGTTCCGTACCCAAAGGGTAACCAACGGGACCCTATTACTAAGACTCCGATGTCCGTCCGTCCGTCCGTCTGTCACCAGGCTGTATCTCATGAACCGTGATAGTTAGACAGTTGAAATTTTCACGGATGATGTATTTCTGTGCCGGTATAACAACAAATACTAAAACCGGCCAAGTGCTAGTCGGACCTGCGCACTCCCATACAACAGACATGATTTTTTTGCCGTTTTCATAGATAATATATGGTACGGAACCCTTCGTGCAAGAGTCCGACTCGCACTTGGCCGGTTTTTTATTTATTATTGTTTAAATAATTTTCAAAAAGTTTCAGAAAAGTTTTTAAAATGTCTGTAAAAAGTACATGGTACACAATTTACAAGTTTCATAGATCTCTTTCTCGAGTTCTTGCAAATAGCTGAAGACAGGCAGACGCCAAAGTTTTTGATGAAACCTTTAAAAGCTCAAGTGATTGCGTAAGCTTTTGACGCATATGTTGATACTACGTGGCAAGTTCATATATTGTGCCATAACAAAGCGAGTTTGAATCTAGAAACTTTATTTTTCAAGTTTTTTTTTCGACTTGTTTCATTCGTTTTAGTTTCAGCTCAGCTTTCTTTTGTCATAGAATAAATTATATACAATATTATACCACTAAAATGCATCTGAATGAATTTTCAAATAACATTCACTGAGACTGCTTATTAAAAAATAGAAATTAACCAAGCCTATGAAGCATCAAAAAAAGAGTCATTCATTACCCATCATACGCCGACTTTCCTTTTTGGACGACTTTTCTGAAATTTCATATATCACGTAAGAAAAATAGAAATATAAATGAAATATTACCTACAAATACTTTTCATTCATTTATTGGTACGTTGAATAACATATCAAGACTTTTCTCTTCTTTCTTCTTACAATAAAGTTTGTATAATATTTTCTCTCTTATTTTTCTTAGAGAAAGAATAGTTTCATAATGTTCTTCATTTTCCTTGGCCCATTGAATGCTAGTGTCTATGGCTTTAAGAGCATCTGCCGGCATCACTGTGGAAGTTGTAGGATCAGTTGTGCATTCTCCCTGATCTGTAATTTCTTCTTTAATATTTATTTCCACAGGTTTTCTATCTTTGGTGCCACCTCCTTCAGAAATACCAGAAAGCAACTTGTCTTCAGGTTCCAAACACCAATTCTCTATTGTTTCCCAGAAATCTGTCCTTTTTTTCTCTAGTGCCATTTCTAATAACTCTTCCATACTAATATTATCCTCGTATGTGCTTTCATTATTATCCGTTTTTGAAGAACATATAGAATCCCATGAAGCCTGAATCGCCTGGGAAGGTATATCGCGCCAAGACTCAGTCAATGTAAATACCACATCCATCATATTCATTTTTGCTAAATTTTTTTGCATAGATTCTTCTCTAGTAACTATATTTAGCAATACTTTCTTTTTGTAGTTTGTTTTGATGCCACACAAAATATTTTGATTCATTGGATGCAACGTCTGTGCACTGTTGCAGGTTAGAAATAATGTTTCAATTAAACCATCGTCTGATACGAGGCTATCATTCAAGTTATGTATAGTTGTACTTTCCAAAACAAGCAATGCTTTTGGCGGAAGCCGCTGCTGGGTCAAATGAAGTCTTACTTCTGGCACGAACTCTGCATAAAACCATTCGGAAAATATTTCCTTGGTTACCGACACTATGTTTCTATATTTATACATCACTGGTAATTTAGCATTTTTAAACTCTAAGGGTTCTTTAATTTCGCCAATGATGAAAAGCTTATGTTTGTGGGTGCCTTTTGCATTAGAGCAAGCTAAGAATGCAAGCTTTTGGTTTATATTGCTTGGATTCGCTGACCAGACACTGTGTTCAGCACAGTAAACCTGTTCAGCTGATATTTCTTTCTCTTCTACTTTCTTTTGCAGCTTCGTTATAAACAAAGGATCATCGTCATCATTGCTGAAAAACTTATCATCGGCAGTAATCGTTAATCTAATATTGTATCTGTTTTTAAATTTCATCAGCCAACCATCGCTCGCTCTGAAATTACCAAGACCATTGTAAAGCCGGTTATAGATCTCCAAAGCTTTATGTTTCAGGAGTGTGCCAGTAAGATGAGTATTTCTTTTCTCTTTGACATACCAAGCGTGGAGTTCTTCTTCCATGCCAGTGTAAGATGACAGCTTTAAAGTCTTCCGCTTTGCTCGGGTTTGTTCAGACGAGTTGGCCACATATCTTTCTATTTGCTCCCGGTTTTTACGGATGTCAAAGATGGTAGCCCGACCGACGTTATAGGTATCAGCCAGTTGTTTTAAACTGCAGCCTTGGTCGAGCTTCTTTAATATTTCCATTTTTGTTGCCAACGTGAGGGTTTGGTGCTTGCGCTTTGCCTTATTCATTGGTGGCACTTCTGGTTCCGAATGGCCGGGGTTAGAGTCATCGGAAGACATCGTGTCGGCTCTTATCTAAACATAAAAACCGGTGAGTTTCTCGCACGGTGCTCCGTACCACATTTATTAAAATTATATTAAGTATACAAAATTAAAACTCATAATAAAATATATAACTTTATAATATATACAATTTCATAATTTATACTATGTGAGTAACTGAAAGTAAAATCAAAAGAAAAATATGCCACGATTTATTTTTTTGCCCTTTTTACGATTTTGAATTAGCAACACAAACTGTGTTTTTTGAAAATATGCACTATCTTGGTACAATACAATAAATATTAATAAACAAGATTTTGGTTTAGAAATTAGAAGCTTGTAACTTTGTAGTGGGAGACAGACTATGGGCTATAACTATATACAGGCTGTAAATTTTAAAATGAGATCACATACTCTACTGATCATACTGCATACTGAACAACTTACCCAAATAAACACTCGCAAAAAGGCAAAAAACAAATTTTTAATATCTATTTTTTATGGGCTAATCCATTTTTTTTGTAGGGTTCCGTAGTCCGACAAGGAACCCTTATAGTTTTAGTTTCGCCATGTCCGTCTGTCCTATTAGTACTAGAAAGCTGTAATTTGGTATGGGTATACATATTAATCGCGCCGAAAAAACGGTAAAAAATATAGATTTTTTTTCTCGTCTGCCCCAATAGTGTTGTGTATCTATGGATAGATCGTTCAAAATCATTATGGGTTTGTGAAACTATTTTTCGATATAACGATCCGTTGGCGAAATATTAATCTTCAAAGTGCTACTATACTACTAGATACTACTAGACTATCTAAAACTCAAAAACAGGGATTGTTTAATAATATATTATGTACAATAAATTGCCACTAGAAATAGACTTCCTCTAGTTGATTTTAAAATGAAATTTGCGAATTGAATTGTTTCGAATTAAATCCCTTTTATTCTGTTAATGAGTACTTGACCAGCAATTAAGTAAATGTTCATTATCTATAATCTTCTTTAAAATACGTAGGTGTAGTTCATAAAATCACAATCATTTTTGACAATTTGTTTTTCACTGACATAACTTTTATATGCAATGTTTTATTATGTAAATTATTTATTTAATCAATAAGATATTAGACTACTAGCAGGCAAATCCAGTGCTAATACTAGTATAGGTATTAACAGAACTAATGGGAACAAAGGATCTTTTATGGTGAAATATTTGACATGCCTCATGTAACATTCTCTGTTATAACCACGGATGTTATAACGGTCAATATTACTCATAAATTACTGATTAAGTACTAATTTTTCAGAGTCAAGAAAGCCCCCCCCTGCCGGCTAAACGGTTGTTTATGAATATGTGGCAAAATTCACAGAAGTAGTATACAGATAATAATATGTTACAGTTAAAACCCAAAATCAATTATTTAGAACTAGTTTTAAACTACTTAGTGCCATACAAAACTTTGGGGGTCGCTTCGCTCGGCTCCTAAACGTATTAACATGTCAACCTAACTGCTCCTCCTCGCTTCGCTCGTCGTCGCAACCTATTTTGGTATGTTTTTGTATAGCAAACGGGTTCTAACTTATTTCGGGCTTTAACTGTGACATATACATATTATAGGCTGGTTCGAAATTCGACTTTTTTCGAATTTCATATTGTAATAATAGTGGAATTACTTTAAAGAGATGAATAAAGAGCCCAAATAAAATAAAATGAAAAATATTGGACTGCATTTTCTGGTCGCCGTTTTTTTTTATTTGTTTGGCCTTGTGTCAGCAATATAACAAAAATAGCGTCATTAAATTCCGTTGTGTTCCAATCCAAGGTCGTACGAAATTAAAATCTCTTAAAAGAGCCATAAATTGCGAAATTAATTTTATTAAATTTTAGACATGTTAAGTGACGTATATTTTATATATTTTTTAATGATATACTTACATCAAGCTTATACCAACAAAACTACAAAAAGTAAAATGGAAAAAAAAAAATATTTCTGGTTTTTTTTTTAACTTGGAATTTAATGCGCAGGTAGAAGATGTAGTCCAATATTTTTCATTTTATTTTATTTGGGCTCTTCATAAATCTCTTCAAAGTAATGCTACTATTACAATACGAAATTCGAAAAAAGTGTAATTTCGGCCCACCCTAATATATAATGAAGTTAAAAGGAAAACTACCACAGCTAAGTACACAACACACGACAATGTATGGGCCATTCTTGGGGAGAGCAACTTCCGAGCGGACTAGAAGTTTGACGCGATCTGTATTAGTGGACCAACTTATAATATGTACCGGGCAACTACGGAACCCTACACTGCGCGTGGCCCGACACGCACTTGGCCGGTTTTTATTTGTAAATTAGTACGGTATGATCATCAGAGTAAGTGATTTCATTCAAATAAAATGTATGGAACCCTAAGAGCGTATGTGCACTCACTCTTACTCGATTCGCATTCGTATTTCTTTTTTTAGCTGAATTTTGGATCCGTTTTTATGGTGTTCGTAAAAAACACAAATACGAACCGAATACGAGTGAGTGTACAAACGCCTTAACAAGATTAAACGGTGCGGTAGTGCGCTTCCATTGTAACATGACGTCACAAGTCCACTTGAATTTGGAACAGAAAAACACTCCTTAGCACTAAAAGAACGCGACTGATATCACTTTAACACGAAAATATACCATTCAAAATAGTATACAACTGGATATTGCCTCACAAAAACAAGTCACGAGTAAAAAAAAACGCGCGCGACCGCCTCGAGAGTAAACAGCGGACTAAAGAGCGGGGTGTGCGGGGACGGCGGAATATGGCGCGTGCTGTGACGTCATAAGCGAACCCTCTTTGAATTCTTGATGCACGATGTGCAACAGATGTGGCTGTATCGGTCTCGCTCTAACATACGAGAGTAAGCGAGACCGTATGCTGGATTTCAGGTAGATGCTCGTCAATAGGGTAGATGGATGTTTCGGTCATTCAGCTTACGTTATGTAGCTTATGCATAGTTATATTATAAGTTATAATATAACAAATATGTATGAAGGATAGCTTAGTTTTGCGTTTATGCTAAGTTAGTAAGATGAATAAATAACCTCTTTTTTATTATTTGTTTTAGTTTTATTTGATAGTGTAGTATTATAATTACACTAATATAATGAAATGTAGGTAGGAACGTTAATAAATTAATAATTGTTGTTACGTTATAAATATATAGGTGGTAGAGCTGGTGCCGCCGGGCTCGACTGTGGAGGTACCACCATCTTTCTCGCAAATCCTCCCGAAGTTATTCGGGGGAGAGTAAGAGGACAGCTCTCAGGCAAAAAAACCAGGCGGCCCACCATTGCCTGGGACCGATGGATGGCGGTTTATCCATCCCCAATTGCCGGACCTGATATAAAACTGACTAGTGACGGGCAGCGGCGTCACTGGTGCAAGGGTTTCGGCACCGCGCTCACCAACCCGCCTGCCCAGCGTGTGTGAGTATGGACATTTCTTCCAAGAGAACCGCCAAGAGTGACGAAATCCTGGACGAAACAGGCTGATGGATGGATGGATGTTATAAATTATAATATTCTTTTAGCATAACTACATTATTGCTTTTGACATAATAATGAATTAGCTGCCCGCGCCGGTTGCTGAATTGGCTGCCGGCACTGACTTTAGAAAAGGAAGCGGGAAATGGGGTTAGTATATTGAAGCGGCTTCCAGACTAGGTACGCTATAATATGATACCATATAGCTCATAGCACAACAATATCGCGCACCATACATTGTTATGAAAGTGAAAGTGAAAAAATATTTATATATAGTATGGACATATTAGGTATTATTGGCTTACTACATGCTTACTATATTAGGTCCTACTTTGCTATACTATGTAGCACAATAGCATAGCGTAGTCTGAAATTAGCTAAGTATGAAGAAGAAGAAGAAGGAAAGATAGGATAGGAAGTAATTTTGGGCCTTTAAAGTCATAGTAAAAAAAAACTTTCACCATAAGAAAAAAAATAGGTGCGAAGCGAGAAAGAGCGTATTAGGTTGACATGTAAGATAAAATAAGCGGAGCGGAGCGAGGCGACGACGTCCCTAGTTTGGACAATCCATCCATCCATCAGCCTTTTTCGTCCACTGCTGGTCATAGGCCTTTCCAGGATTTCGCCACTCTTGGCGGTCCTCCTGGAAGAAATGCCCATACTCACACACGCTGGGCAGGCGGGTTGGTGAGCGCGGTGCCGAAATACTTGCACAAGTGACGCCGCTGCCCGTCACTAGTCTGTTTTATCTAAGGCCTGGCAATTGGGGATGGATATACCGCCATCCATCGGTCCCAGGCAATGGTGGGCCGCCTGGTTTTTTTGCCTGAGAGCTGTCCTCTTATTCTCCCCCGAATAACTTCGGGAGGATTTGCGAGTAAGATGGTGGTACTTCCACAGTCGAGCCCGGCATTAGCTCTACCACCTCTAACAATAACTTTGGACAATAACTCTTTGTATTTTCAAGTTACCGATTACAACGATTTTTTTATATACCGAAACTCCCCCTTCCCCATCCCCTCCCCTCTCAAATATATACATTATGTGAGTATACGTATACGAGTAGAAGATTCCTTCCAAAAAAACAAAACAATACATACACAATCTCACACTTTGAAATTTAACGTCCTTTGCGCGTAAGGAATTTCTATGTCAGCGCCGCCGGTGTCCACTATTGGAGCCGGCGGCACGGCGCCGCGCCCTTTTTATAGATAACTAGCTTTTTAAGTTGGGGTATAATCTATAGCCATTCTAAATTTCATCCAAATCCGTCCAGCCGTTTCAGCGTGAAAGAGTAACAAACATACACACACATACTTTCGCATTTATAATATTAGTAGGATGGTACGGAACACTTCGTGCGCGAGTCCGACTCGCACTTGGCCGGTTTTTATTTATATTCCTCCTGGCCAATGATTCGATTATTCGACTACTTATACGGCGGTAGCGTGCGCAGTGGCAAACATTTGTGTTCAGTGTGCAGTCTGTTTGCTTCGGAAGGCACAACTTGTGCCCGGAGTACAGCGATGCCCTATCACACTGGGACGTAAATAATCGTCAATGAAATGTGAGTGTACGAGTGCGGACTGTACTTGCATTTCACTGTTCACACCCGGAAATACCTCTGAAACCCCCTCGGGGATTCATGTCGTACCTATAGCATCATACTCGTCGCTGGGTGCTGTGGACTGCCTCAGGTCCTTCGGAACGCTGAATGTGGAAGCCTCAGGTGCGAGAGTATTCACCCTGGATCTGTCGAACTCTTGAACGTATTCGCCTTTGATGAACGGAGAAGCTGGCTTCACCTCTTCTTCCTCGAAGTCGGAGTTTGGATCCTGGGAGAGTATGGATTTATTATGTGTCCTATTTTTACAAAGAATAAAAGTGTCGATAAAGTGCTCAAATGATTATTTATATCGAGTGAAAGTGTTTCTGTTTAACGGAAATCTAGAAAAAGGTTAAATTTTCAAACTACCAGCTTTAAAACGCCTCGAACAAGTGACAATGATACCTATCCTCGTGTAGCAAATATTAGATTTAGAGCTTCCATAACCTAAAACTTTTCATTGCAAAATAGGCTTTAACGCAGATGGATAAAAGTTAAATGAGCTTGTATTATTTTAGGTTGCACCAGAATAGGTGTCAATATTCCAATGCGTTGCTTTTCATCTGCCGGTCGGTTTGTCGCTAATGCTTGGAGTTCACGGAGAGTCAAGTTATGAGTACAGCTCGGACGAAGTCGAGCTAGAAAGATAGTTTAAAATACTATCGTGAGTAGCCGTTTACTTTTAATTAAGCAGCAAAACCAGTATTCTCGAAGTAAGATAATACCTGCATTTCCTTTTGTTTTTACTGTAGTTACTGAGATGACAGAGTTATTTTTTTACAAAACATTTATAATCATGAAATATTCTGAAACAATCGCAAAAGTTTTGAAACCAACTAGCCACAAAATAAACCATGACTGTTTGTTTAAAAGTTCATCCGGGGCGGTCCAACATACGGGGTAATATTATGTATTGATTTTATTCCGACAAAGAATGCAAGATGGTATTTTTGGTATAGATATTTTCCAATGTGTGTGAAATAATACTGGCTGGCTAGAACATAATATCGAAAGTCAAAATATGCCACTTTACACATTACTCGAAACTTTATTATTAATCTCGCTTGACGTAATTTTCTTTTAGTGGTTCTCGATGTATGTATAAAGCAACATACATGCAGATATACAAAAAGACGGACATCCCATTTTACATGTACGAGTATAAATAAAGATATACGTATTGTTGTAAATATTATTATTATACGAGTAAGTAGATACACATTCGTAGTTGTAAAATTTACGATATAAAATTTTTACGATCTTTAAAAAAATTATATCGTGTATTTACCTCTTGGTATTCATCATTATTATCATCTACTTCGGATATGGGACGCCTTGCTTCTTTCACGTTTAGAAAAGAAAGTGAATCATAGTACCACAGCGTTGGTTTATAAGCCTTATTTTTCTTCAAATTAATCTCCACTTTTCGTCTTTCTTTCCTGTGGCAAGCCCGCAAACTCTCAATCTTTTTCAAAACGTGGACTCTGTTTATTCTGGGATTGTATTGTTGTGCCAATAGGGTTATTTTCTTCATGGCTTCATCCTTTGCTTCTTTAAAATCTTTCTTTTTAGAACGAATCTTCCATAGAACTGGATGTTCTTTGTACATTTGTATCATTTTTCTGAGGCACGGTCTCGAGAAAGTAACGGGTTGGTCAGCCATTTTGTTTTTATTGTTTGCGCGAGGCACGCAGTACGTAACGCGGAGCTCGTGTGATTTTATTGCCGGCTCGCGGCTCACTGATCGGTGAGTCTCGCTCGGCTATCTTCGGAATTGAGGCTCGGCAATGTTGCTCGCGCATTTACGTGTACGTGTGTGCGTGGAACATTTTGCCCGGGAAAGCCCGTGCCACCAAAGTGGCGTTTTAGTTCGTATTTCAACCAGATAAGGACTTTGCTGTGGACCTTCTTTGGGGGCGCGAGGTTTACGTATCGAGCTTATTAAATGAGCGGACCTTATCTTTCTATCCACCTACCAGCAGCGTCGGACTAAGGGTCTAATAAGGAGCCCGGGTGGCATTATGATTTTAGGGCTCACCGCCCGTCAACCAACTTATTACAGAAAATTGCTGCTGTATTTCACTTTAATGTCTCGAACAATATACTTCGCTTATTGAGACAAATTATGAAATAGATAGTTCTGCAGAGTACTAACTGCGTGTAGGTAGTATAATAAGCCGGGGGGGGGGGGGGGGGGGGGGGGGGCGCAGGCTAGAGCCCGGAACACAAATGCCACCCAGACTCAGTGACTCTATGGGGATTCGACACTGCCACCTACTAAGGTATCACTTTGAAAAATCTCTCACCCATTTTCATGTTTGAGGACATAAAGTTAGTATGGGGATGGAGACAATGACATTGGGAGGTCAAAATCGTCCGTGGAAAGAGGGTATTCCAAGTGTCGAGTGTTCTAACAGCCATCACACGGTGACACGTCTGACACCCTTCAGGAATATATCGAACACTGCTCCACTCTCTGCTCTCTGAGGTACCACATCGTGACTTATTTATGTATATCTGGGATAGGGTGCATAAGGAGAGGCATTGATAAACTTTTAATTTCAAATCGGCGCCTTAAGGGAGTGGAGTGAGGGGGACTTACTCCATACAAATATGCGCTCACGAACTAGTTTATGCCGTAAGGTCGTATATGGCAAAACAGTATTTTTCGTTTAAAATGACAACTATAAGTAATTTAATAAATCCAATTGAAGTGTATTTGTAGACTAATCTAAATAAAAAACTTGGAGGCTTCATTCGCTCCCGTTTGTCAGTAAAATAGAAATCTCTGTATTAAAAGAGGTTTTCTAAATATTTTTTCCTCTGCTATAAAAATTAATCAATCAACTAAACCTTCGGGCAAAATGATGTCAATGGAATGCTTAATCTAGTATATAAATTGGTATATTACCTACATATGTTTTTTTATTGCTGAGAAAAATGGAGATCCATGTCACCAACATTTCGTGGCGTCGCCTTAAGGAGAGAGTTTCAGAGAATGCAGAAAGACGCAGGAATGAAAATATTTAGGTTTAGGTATTTTATATTTTAAGCGGTAATATTTAGTAAAATCATGTCGTGTCAAACGGGCTTTGTTACGTTATGTGGTGTATGCTGTTTATCAACTGTATATGAATAAATTGAAATTGAAATATGTCGTAACGATCTGTTTTTAGGTTTCAATGTCCTTTGCAGATCAAAATTGGCAGTCCTAAACAACCGTCACGCCTACTTCCTTCTTGTGGACAACGGGTCCATCGGCCGGTATGGAGCGGAGATAGTCCTCAGACGGAAGCTGGAGAAGTACATCGCAGCGCAGAAACTGCACCCTTGTGAGTACGCCTCTAAGAGACTTGATATAGGGCATTGAATGTTATTAATAATAAATAAATAAATGACTTTTTATTTTCAGATTAAAAATCCATAAGTAGGTTAGTGTTAGGCTTAAAACTAGGTTAGTAAAAAAAGGGAACATGAAACAAATTTATTATTTAAATAACCCAATGGATCGTTCCATCCAGAACTTTTGGATGGGACAATCCATTCGGTCCGCAATCATCTTTAAGATGCCGTTGCCACTGCCCCGTAATCTGAGTAGCATAGAGGCAGTTTTCTTGCGCATTATGGCATAAAAATCATCTGTACGCGCCTCCGCAAACATACCAGATGCACTGCAAAATCGCGGGAGCCGCAACAGCATCCTGAAGGCGTTGTTATATTGCACACGCAGGACGTTGTAGGCTCGTTGCGTGTACTTAACCCACAGGCCGCTCGAGTAGAACGATTGGCAATATGCTTTAAATAGCGTTATTTTAACATCTTTTGTGCATCGAGCGAACCTGCGGGCCAGCATGTTGCTCCTCAACGCCCTGCGTTCTCTTTCAATATCGGAGTCGTCTCCGAGGTCCTCCGTCACAACATGACCAAGATACTTGAAGCGGTCTACAACGGGAAGGGCCAATCCGTTAAGAACAACAGGAGGTATGTTACTAGGCCGATAATTACCTGCCTTAAATACCAAGACCTCACTCTTTTTACAGTTGTACTTAAGACCGTGCTCCTCCGCGTACCGCTCGCAAGTAGCCAACAGCTTCCTAAGTGCACTGATCGACGGGCTCAGCAGTACCATGTCGTCAGCATAACTAATGTTATTGACACAGGTTCCGTCTACGTAGCATCCGACATGCAGACTGCTGAGCTCCCCGATCAGATCATTAGTGTACAAATTAAATAAGGTTGGAGAAGTCAGTCCGCCCTGTCTTACACCACAATCCAAAATATAACTTTCAGAAAGGGCTTCAGACCATCTCACTCGGTTTGTTTGATTCCTGTACCAGAACTTAAACAGCGAGATACATTCTGCGGGAACACCTGCCTTGCTAAGCTTGTCCCATAGTAGGTCGTAAACTACTAACTCGAAAGCTTTGGAAAGGTCGAGAAAACATGCATAGACAGGTGTTCTTCTCGCCGTGTAGTACTTGACGGTGTGTTTCAGACCTAGGATGGCACTTTCCGTGGACAGCCCAGGTCTGAAACCGAACTGTGCGTCGTGTAAGTTTAAATTTCGCGCTAGCTGATTGTTAAGTAAACCGTCAAGCACCTTGGCTAGGATCGTCGCGAGTGAGATAGGCCTATAGTTGCCCTTATCTGACACGTCACCCGTTTTATTTTTTACAATGGGAACCACTGTTGTGTGCATTAAGGCCTCAGGTAGGTACGAGTGTCGCAAACAAAGCGAATAAAACATTGATAGCACCCTAGGTAAATGGACTCCCGCATACTTGAGATGCTCAATGCTGAGACCGTCATGACCCGGCGACTTCCCTCTCTGCATGCCATCAATTATTTTTGCAACTTGTTTTGCTGAAAATCTAATGTCGCTTCTCTTCATGACGGTCTCCCCCTCGACCACCTCTTGTGAAATTGATGGTAGCGGTGACTGAACTAAAAAGTGTTCTCTGAACATATTCGCTATTAGATTATGGTTCTCGACGCCGTCAACGCTCATTGGTAGGCCAGGCCTAACATTCAGTTTATTGGTATTCTTCCAAAAGCTTTTAAAATCTTTTGTCTTGTGTTGAGAAGCAAGAATATCCATTCGTAGTTGCTCCTTGTTATCCTGACACCACTTTAACTTGGTTTTAAAAGTCTTTCTTCTGTCACACATTTCATCATAAACAGAGCCATAGGAAGGTTTACCAGCAAGCAACCACAACTTATACACCTCTTTATTGTACACCTCTTTTTAGCAATTTTCATGCATAGTTGATCGGAAGAATATTGGTAATTGGGATTAATTTAAGTTTGCCAATCACCTTGTTTTACATTACTTCATCCGTCTTGAAAACTGTTAAAATGAAATACATTATTTAGAAGAATTTAATCTTGAAATACTAGTCGTGGAAAACATAGATAAAAAAGTTATGGTTAATCTGTGCAAAACATACAAAGTTCAGATTATATTTATGCAGCCAAACTCTTACTGAAGACTCGGTAAGTGCTCAGTAATTTCTGAAATTCGTAAATTATTCTTTTCGTCTGCCTTACAAACGCAAGCCCAGCTCCGAGTCAATTACTATGGGACGTCAAGATGTTATTTTGTGAAGTTAGCAAAAAGTGTTGTCGATCCGTGTTACTAATCTGATCACTTACCAAGCCTCCGGTATAAGTTTGGATGTATAAATTAAAGTCACCTTATATAGTTCGTGCGTCGTGCAAATAATGAGAATGGACGCAGGGATACAAAACCTCTACAAAACCCCGAAACTTATTAGAAATCTTAATTGGAATTTTAAGGGGGTAACAGAGGATCTCGGTGCAAATTCACATCTTAAGGGGGGTTTTCCCGATTTCGTCTCTTTTTAAATTAATTTCAAGCCAATAAACAGCGAAGATAAATTTTGTAAAAAATATGATGTTTTAATTCACTCTTTGATCTTAATATTTCGGCCGTTCGATACACGATTACTTACACTTTCCTCGATCCATTTAAATCGCAAAGATAGGTCTGAACTATGATCTAATATCATTTCATTTGAGCTATGTTAAGTTTTGAACAGTTAAACTTATACGAAAATAAACGTCTTAAAAAATGTAATATAAAACGGCCGTCATATCAAAAACCCATCCCTCTAATTGCAAAATAATAAATAAAAACACCTCGAAACCGCGAATTTTCTAAGCGGCGCGCTTCCGCTGAGCAGGACAAATTTCGCCGGATAACCTCGCCTTAATATTGTTTTCCTTACTTCTGAATAAAAAGTATGCAATAAATGCGTTTTATGTGTATTCGCGAAAATTCCTTAGTAATTATTATATTTTCACGAGAAAATTATGTCATCTTAGGCTTTTTGATTGCATTACGTTAACAATTTTAATATTTATTTATACGGGCCTACCACGATTTATTTTATTACATTTTGTTTGAAAAAAGGCACCCGACGTTTCGAGGCAGTGCATGCCTCATGGTCTACGGGAAAAGTAAAAACACGAGAGTTTAAGGTTCTGTATTACATTAACAAACTTCAAAGCGTGTTTAAAGCTGTAATGCAACGCAGTCAAAATGTAATGCATAAAACGTCATTTTTTAATTCGTGAAAACCGTTAAAGTAATAACCAGCAATTTGCGCTAATTGCTGTAAAACGCATTTATTGCATACTTTTTGTTTAAAGGTAAAGAAAATAATGTTAAGTTAGGCATTTTGCCCCGAAAAATAAGGATGGCTCAGAACAAAATGTTAATCATAGGTGTTCCGTCTAAGGTTTTCAGATGGAAAAATCATAATTCTCAAATATTTCTTCTTCATTCTCCATTTTGAGTGGAATCGCGATACAAACAAAATTTCATTAATATCTTTTATTTACATTCATGTTGAAAAATTCTGATTATAAAAAAAAAATAAAGTACGAACGTGTCTAATTAGAAAAAAAAATATGGTGTAGTTTTATTTCGCTCTAAAATTTCTGACAGCAGTGATACTGGTGATAATTTGATCCCACCTTACACTCTGGAATGACGGCGGAAATGGCCCCTGGCCGGCATACGTACATTTTTACCACCGCAGTCGCCGCGCGCCGTCGCCGTTGCCGTGGGGGGGGGGGCAGTTACGAACAATCCTTTACCAGAAAATCATAAGCTTACGACATCACCAAGATTATCAAAATAGGTAGGTGTTGCAACTATTTCATGAGTTTAGATACAGTAGTGTATGAAACTGCACATAACTAAAGATATTAAAACACTTCTGTGATGCTATTACAAATCAATAAATAGGTTATTAAAAGTTTAAAACACGTATTTTTTACCATTATCATAAACAGTACCACTTTATTTATGTAATTTCTAGTGCTTTTGTTATGTCCAATAGCCGTGACATTCTGCTCTTTCTCATTATTTCTGCTTTGCAGCTAACATGGTTATTCTAGCTAATAAATCATTAATAGTTAATGTAAAGAGAATAGAATCAATGGGGCCGTCCATAAAGCTAGTATTCTGAATATTTGACGTAAATTTTGGCATGAATCAATTTCAGTTCAATTTTAATAGCTATTTTGGTTCATTTTATATTAATTTTAAACCAACAATTTGCATTGGATACCGTCCCTTTCGCACTGCATGTCGTTCGGCATGAAATAAAGGTGACCTTTGAAAGCGTGACATATCCTTTTAAACCTGGCTCCCGGTATACGTGCTATATTATAGCTCAACATCTGCCGCAAACTGGAAATGGCATACGAGGACAAGTGTCGCAACGGTTTATGAGCGGTGACCTTGACTGCGCTAGTCATTGTTTCTCTATCGCACTTAGTAACTTTGTGCGCGAGTGAACACATGCGCTAGTCCCCCACCACTTCCACCGAGCGCTCATAACTCGTTGCGCGACTTGTAACACATGTGACTGGAATGAATGGGCTTACAGCAACCGTACAGTTTAGTAGCAGTTATTTGTACTTACATAACCATCCCAGCTAATGATAACTGATAATAAGGCAGTCACAATACGGATGCGAAACTATAAAAACATTATTAGTATTTTTTATTATATTAGGGAACAAACAGTCATACATAATAACTTTTTATTTTTCATTTATTTATAATATAACTTACATGCTCGCAGAGTTTATCTGTGGTGGCGAAAATAATATGAATAAATAAATAATATGATGTATTATTCACTAAAAGACCTATATATTTTCCTTAAATTATCAACTTATCAATTCATCAACTTAATTTGATGTTACTAAATTATTTAAATTTAATTAAATTTAGTTAATTAAAATTAATTTTAAAGCAACATCAAGGCTACAAAAAACAAAGCGCTAACAAGGTAGAGCTGATAAAAAATTTGGCGCAGTCTGCGTTCAGAACCATACCTTTAATTATTTTTTGTTTAACTTTAGAGATTGTCCTACAATTTGGCACCCTTCGGGGACGGAACCCTATAAACTTACTTGTACTAGTTCCACTGTATTTATTTATCCTCCTTAGCTACGGGTTTTATTTAGAAATCTTCAGGCATTAAACAACTGTGAATGTAAACAAACTAAATCCTGATAAAAAAGTCCCTAAAGTTGTGTTAAGCGAAACCGGTAAAAACATCAGTTATTTTGAAATCGCGGCTACACTGATGGTTTTTTCATTTACATGGAACAGTCTGCAGCTGCTTTATACTAATATCAGTTATAATATGCAAAGTTTCAGATCTAATTTCAAGTATTCATTGAATGCTATCGGTTTATTGTACGGTTTGGAGGTAACTTTGTAATTTTTTTCTATCGAGAAAATTTAATGGAATCACGTTTTCTCAACAGCATGGACATAGCATTAGTCCTCAATTTTATCATATATTAATTTCAGAGTGATTGTTGCAGTATTTGTTGGAATAACATAGGATCATGCGAAGCGAAGTGAAGTATTAAAATCATAACGTATCTCAAATTTATTTAAAAGCAAAAATTGGCCAAGTGCAAGTCGAACTCACGCACAAAGGGTTGCACAACCACACAAAACAAAAAACAACAGTATCTACATAAAGGCGTCAAAAAAGCCGCTAAAATGATAGCACCTGTCACATAATTCGGCATCCTTTGTACTCAAAACCTGTTCCTTACTAGGAACCTTAATTTTTATAAGAGTTGATGCTTGTGATCGTTGGCACTTGGTGGAAATTTTGATAAATTTTTGATTGAAAAACACTTGTACTTGTCCACTTATTTTTATTATTTCCCTTACCGGTTTCGCTGTTATAGCATTATCAAAGGTTTTTTGGGTGTTTACGTACAATATATGGATTTTTATTATTTAACCTTTTATTTTAGAGTATATATATATAACAATCTGACCTAATATGAAACTTGTGCGTGAAATGGTCTTTAAGATACAGCTGTAACAAACCTTGAAATTTTTTAAGTTTTCTTGTATGGGGACCCCTT